>CM050521.1:51343559-52593559 GCA_027563665.1 Antrozous pallidus
GCTTAGGTTCCAAAATGAAGAAATGCCACCTGTAGATTGTAGTGTCAGCTTCTGCCTGAGCATTTTCAGCCTGCCCTAGAAAAAATCCAAATGTCTCAAAATAATCAAATTCCTGTAGAGTCCGTTTGTCAACATTGGTTTAGTCCCCATCATTCTACAGAATCTACACATTATAATTAACCATGTTTTGCCAAACACATTTTTAATCCCTTCCTCAAAAAGCATAATTGCAGTTAACCATGACTTACCTTGGCTCTTTAAAGAAATACATTTTAAACTACCAAATATAAGGCATAGATGTAGGGTAAGCCCTGCCATTTCCCCCCTTTTTATAATGCAAGTACATCTTTTAAGTTTTGATGGCAGAGGCATCCATTTCAAAGACTGAAATGAACACTTTGTCAGCTATGAGACTGAAGAGCCACTGCGGCTTTTAGAGTTGATTTCAATACTGACCTTTTGAGCTCCTTGTTTTCTCTTCCTGAATTTTAAGTTCCTGCTTTTCTGCTTTAAATTCACTAACGTGAGCCTGTGAAACCCTAGGCCCCACAATTACCCCAAAAAGCAGAGCCCTGGCCCACGTGCATTCCCTTTATCTGGGACTTCGCTGTGTGGCCCCAGGTGTACTGTGTAATGTCCAGGTCTTATTAGCGATAAACCTGGGTCTTTTCAAGGTTTCCTGATAGTTTTTGGTAGAAGGGCATCTTAAAATCTTAAGAACCACAAGAGTTGATCCAGCCACAACACTTATTTATTTTTTATTTTTTGGAGGCAATTGGGTTGTGGTTGGTGCAGTATGAAGGTGTCCACCCATGCACTGGTATATCCTGAAAACTAATGAGGTTTAGCAACTATATTTTTATTAACCATTGGTATTTCTTCTCATCTAAAGTCCCTGTTCAAGCATTTTTCCTGTATTTCCATTACATTACTTTTCTTCTTCCTCTGATTTGTATGCATTTTTGACATTAATCCTTTTTGTTTTACTTGTCAAATATCTCCTATAATTTTTTTTCACTTTTCCTTTCAACTTTCTTATGGCATCTGAGGACCATAATATTTTTGTAGTTATTCAGTATGTTTTGTTTAATAAATCTTTTCCTCCCCCAAATTTATGAAGTTATTTTTTATATTATCTTCTAAATGCTTTATAAATTTCTTTTTCAAATTATATGGAATTTGATTTCAAACTGTGAGAGACAAGGTTCAATATTCTTTTTTCCAAATAGTTAATTGATCCATGCTATTTGAAAGTTCACTCTCTGTTTTCTGTGTTCTATAAAACCTTGTGTTGGGAATGTCTGGGTGGCAGCAAAACAGTAACACTGGCTGGCTGTCCCTGATGTGGCCTGTCCACAGACCAGACAGAGCTGAGCAGGACAATTTCACTTGTCGGCTACCACAGGTGCACACGTAAATCCTAACAAACTCATTCCTTCCACAATTAGTCCTCTGGCTATTTATTGTTATTTATTTGGAATCTACAAAAAAATATGCTGAGGTTTTCTGGGGACTCAGCACTTTGCATAACAACTATAATTAATATTCATTCAATTTTTCAATCAATAAGCATTGCATGTAGGTCTTACTCCATATCCTGATGATTTTATTAATTTCTTTATAGACAGTCTTGAATTTCTTAATTTATTTCTAGGTATTTGAAACTTTTGATGCTAGTGAAAATTGTCTTGAACTTTTCATTTTCCAACTTTCAGAAAAGAAATTTATTTTTGTATTTTGTAGTTTTTATGTTTAGTAAACCTGACAAATTCTCACATACTAATCTCCAAGAAATGTTTGGCTGTTTTAGATTTTTTTATACACAAAGACATAAAATCTACAAATAATTGTAGTTCTTTTCCTTTACTTATAACTCCTTTATTTGTATTGATTTCTGGCCTTGACACAATGGCTAGAAACTCTGATAAAGGTATTGAAAAAAGTTATGGCAATAGGCATACTTGCTTTTTTTCTGGTCACAAAAGAAAAACCCTCAGTTATTTTACCAGCAAGATTTTTGTTTTTTCTAAGTGTTCTATAACATTTTATTAAGAATAGATTTTTATTTTTATAAAAAAATTTTCAGCATATTATGATTTTATACTTCAATTCACTATCAATGTATTGAAATTCATTAATTTGTTTTGCAACATTGAAATAATCTTGTATAAACAAGATAATTCAACTTGGTCTTGATTCTTATCACTTTTATGCATTGCTTGATTGGATTTGGTAAGTCTTGGGTTTGGATATTGGTGACTATATTAATTTCTCATAGCTGATGAGATTAACTTGTCCTTTCTCCTTTGATTGACAGGTTTGTTAATTTCACTGATATTTTCAAATAATCAAATTGTTGGAAATCTATTTTTTACTAAATAATCCAGTTATTTCAAAACATGGTAACTAGATATAGAAAAAAATGTTCATCTTTCTCTGCCATTATCCAACTTTACTATAAAAACTATACTACTGCATAATCAAATATTGGTTGAGGGAAAATTTATCTTGTTAAAGCTATTTCAAGTAGAACTAATGATTGAATAGAATATTGACATTTTGTAACATCTAGTGAATTTATGGACCTATTCTAGGCATTGAGCAGCAGAAAACATAAACAATCAAACCAAATGAGAACAGAACAAAATGAGACAGCCAGACATCATGCGTCTCCTAATGCAGGAATACAATAGAAACCTATGGACCAGATCAGATCAGTAGAGCAAAAGAGTAAGTGATAGGCAATATGGAAAGAGAGGAACTCCTGACTACGCTCTGAGTAGGCAGTCAGCAAAATACAGATTTCAAAGAATCTCACACAGAGAAAGACCAAGTTTCTTCAAAAACTAAGATTCATTAAAAAAGAAGGGGTGAGGAGGAGACTATGTAGACTAGAAAAGGCTTATAAAACACATTAAAACTAAAACAGGAAAACTGCACTAGTGTTTACTGGGCAGATGCCAGCAACAAACCAGGAAATAATTATCATAAATATCAAGACAGTGGTTGCAGTAAGGGATTGGGAGGGAACTGCGATAGAAATGGGTTAAATGGAGGTCTTACCAGATGGCTGGCTGAGTTCAATTTCTTGATCTGAGTGGTGCTTACAAGAGCATCATACACATCATTTATTAAGCTATGAATTTGTTTTCTGTGCTCTGTGTTTAAAATATATTTTAAAGTGGGTGAGTAAATGCGTTGGTGATATATTTTTCACAGAAAATGTTCCAAAATGTTGTATTTATATATTAAATATCAATTTATCAAATTAACCACATGAAGTCAATGTTGATGTTTTCAATATTTATTAGTAAGGCCGAGGCAACAGCCTTTAAACAGCACAATTTGCATAAGTTATCAAGATACATCTTGTATACAATCACAAAACCAAGACATTTTCACATAAAGTAATACTCAAGACAGATTTACAAGCATTTTTAAATTCAATTCTCATGTATTTCAGTTCAATTTATACAACCTTTAGCCCAAGAATTTGTTCATTAGATTTTCCAAAGAGATTTGAGTAGAACAGAAAAGAACACATTAGCAAATCACCAACATGGCATGCAACATATAAACAAGACATATTTCCAAGTATTTTATGTTTTTACTTTGAAAACAATTTTTTTTTTCAGACAAGAATTTGTTTTTCTTGAACACCAGATGTGTTTTTGTTAGGATATCAGCACACACATTAATCGGTAGTGGGAGCACCTGAGCACATCACCAACAAATATATAGACACAATCAAACAATAATCATATTCACATGCTGAATGCCAAGTGAAATGAATACTTCAACTTTGTCTAATTTATCAAATGTATAATTATATACAGGGCAATGAATTAAGAAAAAGCTCTCAGTCTACCTATCAGATAAGGAATCATTTGATTAAATGATTTAGATTTAATGAATATCTTTAACAATAACAACATGGAACATACAGAACATATCAATGTTCTATACTCAATGAGAAAATTTATTTCACTCATTCATTCTTGTATTACATTAAAGGCAAGTAATTATTAAAGAGACAGTTCATAATTATTCATTGAGCTTTCTTTCACTTCCTTCTCAAGCTCAAAATAGGGAACACCACTCTGTCACACTTAGAGTTATAAACATATATAGCTGTAGTCGGCTGACTTTGGAATATTAGACATTGTAGCAATGAAAATAAGTTTTTAAAAATATTGTTAGTTATGATTTAAATAAAGTAAAAAAATACTATATCTTTATGATATCATAATGAAATGAAACATTGATCAAATAATTTCTAATACATTGGGCACAATATAGTGTATACTTTTAATTTACCTCACATCACCACCAACCTAGTGTCACTACAGTTATCACCATATCATCACAACTATTCCTATAATAAGAATCAATATCAGCTGGTTACCAGCTATTATAGTCCCACAATATGACTATTTTAATGTGTGTGACCCACAAAATTAATTCCACTGATGCTAAAAATATGCTTTTATTAGTGTGAGTAAGTACAATATGGGCAACTTTAAGGAGCAAAGCAATCACTGCCCCTTAGTCCTGGATATTATTCTTTTAAACTAAAATGCTAAATAAAAAGTACAGAGTCACCAAAAATCTCCTTTGTCTTAAGAATAGGGGAAAACACCAACTTTTTGCAACTAATGTTATTTATGTCTGCAACAACCGTTCTGTAAATCCCCGTCTTTTGTGAAAATTTACTTTGTGCTTTTGCTTCTATAGCTAAAAGGTGTTTAGGACCAAATTTTCAACCAAGCAGCAACTTCAGACCCTGGTGACTCAAGGAATCTGTGGGGAAAATTAGTATGCTTTTCAAGTTATAAGAGATGTGATTGCACTAACGTGTTATTTTGAAGATTACAAACTTTGTCATTATTAGAATTTTAAAAAAGCTAATTCCAATATAGTAAAGTAAAATTAAAAGTGGGAAACTGTGTGCTGTGATATATACAAAAAAGTAAAAAAAAAAAAAAAAAAGAAACACCAAGAGCCCTATTTCAATTAAAAAAGAAATAAAGGGTTATCAACATCAATCAGAAGTGCATTCACATAAGATTCAGTGTTGCATAGAATAGTTCCAGTACAACCTAGGGGTGGTTTGCTGCACTCTTGGTAAACCATGGCAGGATCACATGCTCTCTGAAGGGGATGGGGGGATGCTGGTGCACAAAAAGAAGCCCTGGTGTTAACTCTCTTGATTTACCTGGCCTTATCACCAGTTCCTTGGAATACAGAGGCACCTGTAATGGAAAGACTCCTCCTCTTACAGGTCAAATAGCTACCAAGGGATGCTCTTTGTTTTGGTGGCACCTTCAGTTGTATTACTTGAAGTGGCAACAACTGGTAAACTTAACTGGTTATACAACCTGTCACGAATACCTCTGGATGTAAGTGGTTGCAGAGAGGACCTAAGGTGAGCTCAGTTCCCTTTCAATGGAAAGTAGCAGAGCCTATTTATGTCAGAAGGAGATCTTTCTGAGCCATTTCCTTCCCCAATTATGAGTGATCATTATCAGCTTCCTAAAGTGCTAACTTCTGCTGGAAATATCTATTGCACCATCAACTGATATATTTGCCTCTAAAAATAAAATCCTAGCTATATCAAATCTTGAATGATCCCCTCCATGCATGAGCATTTTAAACAAATATCAATGGTAAACAACATCGCTTTGTCAGGGAAGGAACAATTTAAAAAATGGAAGAAAGAATAAATGACTTATATTAGACTGAGGAAGAGTGATTTTGTATTTTTTCTTTAAAAATATATAACCTGGGATAACAAATTATTTTAGTTTTAATGTTTTACATTAATCAATTCCCTTTGAATTTAAAGTATGCTTTCTTTAAAAATGAGAAAATTCAATATCCAAATAATATATTTGGAGATGATTTCTCTAAATCACTAAAACCTCACCCTTCAATAAAGTAACAGCATTTAAGCTTAGAATGCTCTGATAAGCAATTTAATTAATTTACTTTGGGATAGGATATGGGGATGGGATAAAATCAGTATGTTACTTAATTAATAAAAATAATCCAATTTACAAATAATTTTTAATTTTTCAACTTTTTCAGATTAAATGAAAATGTATATTTTAAAGTAAAAAATTCTTTTGGAACTAATATACTGCTCTTACCCATGATAATGTGTGCCATTGGTTAGGAGAATGCTTTTTTTTGCATATAAAATTTGAAAATAAAAAGCCGAGTAATCATTATTCCTCACTTTTGTATAAAACTATACTTGGAAATGTGCTTTCATTTTCTCCCTCAGATCACTTAGTTAGATCATTCTAACATCCCATCAGGAAGGCTAGAAATATTTAAATTTTTTATCCTACAAATAAGGACACTGGGGGAAAGTGAGTTTAAGTGGCATGTGCAAGGTGACACAGTTAGTCAGTGGCTGGACCAAGACCCAAAGGCAGGCCTTTAAATCCCAATTGAGTGTGTTTCCTACAACTGTGTGTTACTTCCTTTGTTAATGTAGTTGGCTGATGGAGGAGAGGATGCTTCCTTTTAGTGACTTAGACATTGGTCCTTTCATTCTACACTATTAAAATAGCTCAAATTATATTTAAACTTCAATATAACATTAACTTTGCACATATTTCCTCAATATGAACAAACTTGATCATTTTGACATTGTCACTAAAAGAAGAAAATGGAGCAGAGAGAGAATTTGAGTCTGGTATCAGGGTTTTCATTATACAATCAGTTAATGTGTTAAGAAAAAAAAACAATTATGGAAAAGCAGAAAATGACACCAGTTTAATGAATCAGTGCCACAGATTACTAGGTTTTGTTGGCCATAGGGTAATTTTCACTTTGTCAATACATCATTCAAGAGAAATGAAATATGTAGGATAATACATTCATTTGTAATTCCACAAAATTATCATGCTTCTTAGAACATACCAATTTAATCTATGTCCTTTGGAATGTGGAATGAAAATGTCTTGATTTAAGGGTAAGTTATGAAGATTTTGTTTTCAACAAAGAGCCCAATATTTTGTGGTGTAATATTCTTCTTTAGCAATTCCTGGCTTTATTTCTAGATAAATGTAATCCCATTTCTACTTAGTATTATCTTCATTCTACATTACGTCAGATTGTACAAATGTGCTTTTATAACATGGATTTCAAAATTAGTGTGGTTTAACCTTGTAACATTTAGACACAGAGAAAACCATAATTTCTACATTTTTGGTTCTCTTTTTCCTATGACCACAACTACCTTACTTCTAGTCTTGGACACAAATGGTAGGTGTAGCCTATATAACAATCTTAGAACAATAAATTGAGAAGATAAAAGAAAACTTTTGAAAACAGATTTATTACATCTGTTCTTTCCTTTCAATCGAGGACTATTTGCATAAAGGACTACTTTTGCCTGCATTAGAAACCACTTTTAATCTTTGAGCCTCTGCCTTTAGCTCTAGCTCAACTCTGTGCAAGATTTCACATCAAGTAATCAAACATTTTCTCACTGTCCTTCTTGACATCTGCAAGAAATCCAAGGTCTCAGAGCTCCCTTTCCTTTTGGCCTTCCACAGATGAAACATTTTCAGTTGAGTTTCTTTCTGTGCTTCACAACAACATACTCATAAGGCTTTAAGTAAGTTTTTGCCTGTTGTTCCTCTATCACGTTTACCCCTGAAAACATAGCTTAATACAATAGTATTCAACTATGGTCTTGATTTAAGATCATGTAGTGCAGTTTCTATATCCTGGGCAGACACATTCCTTCAATGGGTTTGAGTAGAACTGACCAAAAGTTTGTGCCAGTTGACTATTCTTTTTCTGAGATCAACTTTGTCAAGCCAGACACAGGCTTCACCAATCAAGGTCTTTTTCATGAATTTCCCTCCATTGGAGAAAAGTAAAATCTAGAAAAAAGAGCCAAAATTACATGTACATATGTATATTTTTCAACCTCTTTTAAGGGCATTGACATCAAAGAAATCCCACAAGTAAAACAGGACTTTCCACACTGGGGATCGAGGTGTGGTAGGAGGAATACTTACTTGTAAGTGAACTAAAACAAGAATGTCTTCATAAGATTTGCACATTTATTCACATCAGCATTTCCCATCAAATTTATTTACACAAATTCATAATCATTCTCCCTCTCCATCCCTTCTCTAGCTACTTAATCTCTGTAAATGAGACATTTGTTCACACAGACTGAAGAGTCTCCTTTAAATTTTTATTCTCTCTCATTCTAATGTAAGTCAACTCAATTCAGTTTTAGCTTTGTAATAGGGCTTACATTTGTCTCTGAAGGCCTTTTGTTTTAAGTGCTGGTATCATGGTCTTCTCTTCCCATATTTTTTCATCTCTTTCCTTCCTTCTTTTCCCTCCTTTCTTCTTTTTTTAAAAAAATATATTTTTACTGATTTTTAAGAGGAAGAGATAGACAGTAACATTGATGAGATAGAAACATCAATGAAGAAGAAGCATGGACCAGCTGCCTCTCCACACCTCCTACTGGGGATTGAACCAGCAACCACAGCATGTGCCCTCACCAGGAACTGAACCAGTTGGTGCATGGGTTGATGCTCAACCACCGATCCACACTGACTGGGCTCCTCTTTTATTCTTTAAAAATATATCTTTTTTTAAATTGATTTTAGAGATGAAGGGGGAGGAATAGAATGAGAGAAACATTAATGATGAGAGAGTATAACTGATTGGCTGCCTTCTATATGCCCCACAACCCTGACTGGGAATTGAACCATGACCTCATGGTTTATAGATTGGTGCTCAACCACTGAGCCACGCTGGCTGAGCTCTTTTATTTTTTGTTTCTACATCTACTGAAGACATATGTACAAACATTGTATTAGGCTGTGGAACACAGAACACGGAAAATCAAGACTTTGCCCTAGAGAACCTGTTAGTATACAAGCAATGGCAGCGAAGTCTATAAATTATTTTTAAAAAACAGATTGGGATTGACTGCTTAATAAGATAATCAAAATGTCATATGAATGAGTGTTGAATTATATCCTGGTTCATCAGTAAAAGGCTGAGTTTACATGAAAAGATGTGGAGTACTGTGATGGATAAAGAGAGATGGAGAAGAGCTTATTTAAGGAGAACAAAAATATAATCAAGGGATTCGAGGTTTAATCTTATTTGAAAAGATTCTGCTGTTACTGAAATACAGAGTGTGTCAAAAGGTATATAAAAATACAAGATAAAAACAAGTGAATTAGAATTCACCTTAGAGGACTCTGAATGAGTGAGGGTACTGGGAAGTGTTTGAGGGGCTTTAATGTAACCTACCCAGTGTTTTAAAAAGATACATCAGACATTGTATAATGAAATGAATTAAAAGGGTAAGACACTGATAGCAAGTAGGCCAGGTATAGTGTTGAAATTATTTGAATAACAAAGATGAGAACCCAAAGAGGATTAGTGGTATTGAACATGGAAATAATTGACTATAAAACAAATGACAGAATAGAGAAGACTTAGTAGCTAATTGAATGGGTTGTTTGTGGAATCTTAAAGGGCCCCTAAAGGGAAGGCACCTCTAAGAATTAATCAACTTGTAAAATATAACATTGTATAAGATAAGGTTATAAATATTGAATAACTTAGTGGAAGATAAATACTCTATGAATAAATATGTTTAAATAGTATCTGTATAATGCACAATTACCTGAAGAGAATGTCCAGCAGGACTTAGGCTGAATCGAAAAGTTTCATTGAATGAAGGCTCTCGATCATGTCTACATACTCTTGTTTTTTTCTTGATTACCTTTTTTTGGGTAGAAATGTTCATCACATATATTTTCACATATAAATCTGAAAATAAGAATTCAGCTGGTTAAGTGTCCCTTAATCATACAATGTCCTACTGAAAGCATTATAGTTGTACACTGAGTACTCTCTTACAATTTATACAAAGCCAGCAGATTGTGTTCAATTTGTTTCAGACAACATAAAAGAATTAAAAGGTAACATCAATTTTCTCAGCAATTTAAATTTGTTTTCTGGTTGTATAATAAATGAATCACCAAGTTTATGTGTTGAAAAGAATCTCACTAAAAGCCAATAAAATATCAACTTATTCTATATAACAGAAATTTCTTATTTCACTTTTTTCCAGATATATTTGGTGTACAGCCCAATATTTTCCAAACTATTTAGGACATATTCCTAAAAATTTCCTATACATATCATATTGCTCATTTTCATAAAATCAGATACCTGGTAAATGATCAGGAGATTTAAATTTATAGGTAATATTTCTGCATTGGAGAATTTCAACTACTAGTTGTTCACCATCTGTCTTCATTTCCCTCTTCAATGCGATCTTGATTTCTCCCATTACCTGAGTTTTAACTGTAAGAATTAAAAAGAAAAACCTATTAAGAAATAAATACACAATTGGAAGGGAAAAGAAACATGTGTAAAATGTTAGAAAAATACATTTATTAAATGTTTAGTTGAAAAATTCATTCAATCATTGAGTGTTTTCAGTTGCTAAACACCTCATTATATCCTACAGATAAATAAAATATGGTCCTACCCCTTGAAGAATTTAAGGTCCCATAGGAGATTGACAAATTACATACCTACAACAAAGTATATAAAGTATAATGATAAGTTAGTAATAAGGAAGTTATGGAGGTCATGCAAGTAGATAAATATTACTCAATTATAGATTATTTAAGCCAAAATAGGTGATAGATATAACTATAGGAAGAAAGAAATACAAAAAATGATGTGATTCTAGTATAATAGTAATGAATGTCATACGAAAAATCATTTACCAATAATTGCTCATTACCAGACTTCTGAAGAACATTTGTTAACAAAATTAAATGTCATTTCGTGTTATTTCTGCTTTCTTTTTATTTCCTTTGTTTAAGAAATAGTGAACAAAAACACGTAGTAATAAAAATTGCACAAGGGAAAATACAATGAGTGATTTGAATGAATCTGAGCTTGGCCTGTGTGGCTCACTGGTTCATCAACCTATGAACCAAGTCACCATTAGATTCCATGTCAGGACACATGCCCAGGTTTTGAACTCAGTCCCCAGTAGGGTGTGTGCTGGAGGCAGCCGATCAATTATTCTCTCTTATAACTGATGTTTCTCTCTTTCTCTCTAAAATCAATAAAATATTTTAAAAGTAATAAATAAATAAATCCAATGTATTTATTTTCAATGTTTATCTTGGATCTTTATATTTTTTAAGAAGTCAGGCATGCTAGGTCATATTCTTTATTTCCTCTACCAGTTCAGACATTTATTCACTAACAAATATTTTACTTCCTAACCCATTCTGTGTTGCGCACCCTGTTAGGAAGAATTGATCCAATAGTGAGCCAAGCCATATATGCTTATTAATTTTGGTTTTTCTGTCTATTGAAAATAAATTCATTAATTAAATATTTAAATCAATCAATGTATAATTAAAAAGAAAGAAATAGTTATGAAGTGCCAGAGCATGCATGGTTCAAAAGAGACTGAGGAACTGCTGCTTGAACTGAAACCAGAAGGATGAGAAAAAATTAACTAAGTGAAATGGATAGTGAAGAACATTCTAAAGAGCAGAACTACTGTGTTCACTAAGGAAACATCAAAAATAAATATCCATGTTAGTATAATGTTGTTAATGATGCCATGTTAAGAACTTGGTTTTAACCTTTAGAACATTAGAAATTTATTGAAGCTATTTAAAAATAAATACAGATAATTTGTTTTCAGACATATTGATATTAGGATCTCTTCATACTCTTAAAAAATGGAAGGTCATCAAAGAACTTTTATTTGTGTAGATTATAGATATCAATATCATAAATTTAAAATATTGAATTAAAATGTAAAATTACATATTTAAATATTGCTTTAGTTAAAATGACAATAATACATATATAAATATTTTATTAAAGAACAATATTTTCAAAAATAAAAATAATTAGTGAGGATTGCTGTTTTATATTTTTTGAAATTTTATTAATGTTTTGCTTAATAGGGGGCTGCTGGATTTTCATAATTTTACTATTTTAAATATTCAATATGTTGTTTTAGTTAAAATATATAAAGATTAGTTTTATACAGATATCAATATGTAGTTGGATAGGGAGGAGTATTTTAATATCCTTTGCAAAACATTTTGGACAATCTTTGATACTACATTAAAATATTACAAGTTTCTTTAAGATTAGTGGATATGCGAAATCTAAAACTATATTATTAAACTTTTTGAACTATTACTGTAAACTACATCAGTCTATCTTGCACTTTGAGTCGATCTTGTAACTGTGTCTGAATTGGTAACATTATATATATTCATTTTGGAATATACCAGTTCATTGAGTTATACAGGTCTTCAAAATGTTGACACGTTTCATACAATATTAAAAGTACATCTGTAAATATCATCATCAATATCATAAAAAAGTCTTTGAATATTGAAACACTATCAAACTCAGGAAGGAAGATACAAGTCTTCCAAAATTCTATTTTTACTTAAAAGCTGACTTTTATCACTGGCAACAATCATCAATTGTTTTGCTTAAAATCAGAAGCTCGCTTTGTTATATTTTGAAAATAAGCAGAGTTTATCAGTTGTATTTTTAAGTAAAAATAGTATTTCTTGTTTAAAAAAGCTAGGTTAGCTTGCAACTCAAAAAAAGTTGCACAGATATATGTTCATAAGTCAACCATCATATTTTGGCATGCAGAAGTTTTTGTGTGTATTACCCATACAGAGAAAATCAGAAAGAAATGTATGTAAGGATCTAGTCTTAGTAACAATAGTTTTGTTTTCTTTAACAGGGATATCCTTATGTGAAAATGGCACTTTCCACCTCAATAAGTGCATGGTGGCAAAAATCAAGCAAGCAAGTAAGTAAGTAAGTAAGTAAGTAAAGTGACTTGACTGTTATTAAATAAAGTACAGTTTGGTGCCATTGGCTTCATTTATGCTAACTCACCAGGAGTTTCCTGTCTTTGCAATATTAATGTAAAAGTCAACACAATAGAAAGGTAAATAATATCTTAGCATATTTAAAACAAATAATTTTAATCTGATGGCAGCACTTTAACAATCTTAGAAACCCACAGGGCTTTCCAGACCATGCTTTGAGAATGACTATTATAGATGGAGTTAAATAATGTGTGAGAAAAAGCAAAATAACAGAAGAATTATGTGCAAAATTGTAAAAATATTAGATTATACTTATTTATTTTGACTTAATTTTGTCCCATTTTGGTGGTATGGTTGTTTGACATATCTCTTTGCTGGATTAATTAACTTTTTAAATTAAACTTATTTAGATCTCTGTATCTATAGGCCTGGTTCATGAAATTTGTGCATGGGGGGGAGAGGTAAGTCCTTCAGTCCAGCCTGTACCCACTCCATTCTGGGACCCCTCAAGGGATGTTTGATGCCTGTTTAGGCCTGTGGAATTGGGCTAAATGGGCAGTTGTACATCCCTCTCACAAGCCAGAATGGCTGGCTCCCAACTGCTCACCTGCCTGCCTTCCTAATTGCTGCTAACTACTTCTGCCTGTCAGCCTGATTACCCTCTAACCACTCCCCTGCCAGCCTGATTGATGCCTAACTGGTCCCCTGTTTAGCCTGTTTGCCTCTAACTGCCCTCCCCTGCTGGCCATCTTGTGTGTTGGAGTGATGGTCAATTTGCATATTACTCTTTTATTAGATAGAATAGAGGCCTGGTGCATGGGTGGGGGCTGGCTGGTTTGCCCTGACAGGTGTCCTAGATCAGGGTGGGGTTCCCTTGGGGTGTGGGGTGGCCTGAGTGAGGACCCTGTGGTGGTTTGCAGGCTGGCCACAACCCCTGGCGACCCAAGCAGAGGCCCTGGTATTTGGGCTTTATTTATGTTCTATAATTGAAACTTTGTAGCTTTGAGGGGAGCCAAGCCTCCTGCTCTGTGGCCACAGCCATTTTTGTTGGGATTTATTCATCTTCTATAATTAAAACTTTGTAGCCTTGAATGGAGGCCTGTGCAAGAAACCAGACATTACTTCACCAGTAGAGATGTAAATAGAACAAACAAGAAACCTGGTCAAACCTTAATGGATCTGTTTACTCACTGCTTAGGTGAGACATTGGTAGCTAAAGCAGCTGCCCCGCTTTAGTCTTATGTTAAGTATGAACTGTTTACTCACCGCTTAGGTGGGACTTTAGTTGCCCCTCTTTTAGTCTTATGTTAAGTATGAACTATTCACATATTGTTTAGGTGACACATTGGTAATTGAAAAAGCTTCCACACTTTTTGTCTTATGTTAATTCTTGCTGGTTGATTTCATTGTTGGAATTTCCTGACCTAAAGGACATAGATGTATCATTTAGCTCTAATAAAAGGGAATAGCAAAGCCAGAGCTGGTGGCATCCTCCCCCTAGAGGTGGACTCGCACCTGGCTCCCATTATTCCCCAAAATGAATGCATTTCAAGTCTCTCTTCATTTGTGTGTGGCCTTCTCCAGATGCTGAACCCTGACATGGGAACCCTGGACATGCGGGACATAAAAAGGATTCCCAGAGGCCTGGGCTAACCAGGGTGTGCCGAAAGCTTTCCTCCATTGCTGGCAAGTCTTCTGCTTGCTCCATGGCCACAGCCATCTTGATTGGGTTAATTTGCATACTCATTTTTAATTGGCTGGTGGGCGTGTCTTGTGGGTGTGGTGGAGTGATGGTTAATTTACATATTACTCATTTATTAGATAGGATATTCCCTGACATGTGGAAAAGTATTTATAAACATCATGGCTTATTCTGTTCTTTTCCTTCTGTCAAAAAACTAACTTCCAAACAAAACAAAGTTGTCCTCTATATGTTCTATAAACTGAAACAAAAATATTCTTGATAGTGTTAAATCATAAAAATTCAGTGGCTAATGATTAGAGATACTTAAAAGTAACTAGATGTTAGCTTTATTCTTAAGAAACTCAAGAAAATAAGGTAAAAATCAAAGATTTTAGGTACAGCTAAACTGTCAAGTGTCAAGCTTATAGCTTTAACTATAATAACTCGGAAATACTGTACAAAGGTTAATTCTCTGATATATATATACTAGAGGCCTGGTGCACGAAATTCATGCATGGGGGGTAAGAGGGGTGTGTCTCTCAGCCCAGCCTGCATCCTCTCTAATCTGGGACCCCTTGAGGAATGTCTGACTGCCTGTTTAGGCCCGATCACAATAGGATTGGGCTTAAATGAGCAGTTGAACATCCTTCTCAAAATCCAGGACTGCTAGCTCCAAATTGCTCGCCTGCCTGCCACCCTGATTGCCCCTAACTGCTTCTGCCTGCCATCCTGATCACCCCCTAACTACTCCCCTGCCAGTCTAATTGATGTCTAACTGTTCTCCTGCCAGCCTGTTTGCCCCCAACTTCCCTCTCTGCCAGCCTGGTCACCCCTAACTGTCCTCCCCTGCAGCTTGATCACTCCCAACTGCCCTCCCTTGTAGGCCTGCTCCCTCTCAACTGCCCTCCCCTGCTGGCCTGATCACCCACAACTGTCCTCCCTTGCAGGCCTGGAACCTCCCACTGTCCTCCAATGCTGGCCATCTTGTGGTGGCCATCTTATGTCCACATGGGGGCAGGATCTTTGACCACATGGGGGCAGCCCTCTTGTGTGTTGGAGTGATGGTAATACTGCATATTACTTTTATTATATAGGATAGAGGCCTGTTGCATGGGTGGGGGCCAGCTGGTTTGCCCTGAAGGATGTCCTGGATCAGGGTGGGGGTTCCCTTGGGATGTGAGGCAGCCTGTGCGAGGGGCCTATGGCGGTTTGCAGGACCCACTCTGTGGTGATAGCCATTTCTGTTTGAAACTGTGTAGCCTAGAGTGGAGACCTAGGCTAGGGATGCAGAAGTTTGGCATCCTCCATTGCCCTGGCAACCCTAGCCTCTTCTCTCTCCAGCTCCATGGCTGCTGCCATTTCTGTTGGGATTATGTATCTTCTATAATTGAAACTTTGTAGCATTGAGTGGAGGCCTAGGCTAGCAATGACAGGTGGAAAGCTTGGCTTCCTCTGTTGCTGGGGAAACCCAAGCCTCCCTCCTGCTCTCAGTGGTGGCAGCCATCTTGGCTGGGGTTTATTTGCATAATTTGCTTCTGATTAGCTTGTGGGCATGGCTGTGGGCATGGCTTGATCAGAGGTACAGTCAATTTGGATATTACTCTTTTATTAGATAGGAAATATGCATTTCATCAAACCAAAGAGATAACTAGAGAAATAACTGATGGTGAGTATTTAACATGTTAAATTGTAGAACCCAGACTAAAACAAGAATGGGTACATAAGTGGGTGAAAAACAGCATGTGTCATATATTCTGATAAAATATAAAAGATGAAAACAAAATTAATGATGGAGAAGAGAGAGAAAGGGGAAAGTAGAATAAGAATATTGACTTTTGTACAGTAATAGGTAGATGACAAGGATGACATGTAAAATTGACAAACCAGATAGTAAATGATTAAATAAAGAGAGCAAGCATTATAAAAGGTATAAATAAAAAGAAATTAATCTTAAAAATATATAAAGATTTCTTAATTACAAAAGCAATAAAAAATTAAAGATAGCAAATAGAGAAAAGAAACATAATATACCCAATAAATGAAAAATAAAATGCTATGTTGCAATCAGACATATATATCATATCAACAAACATGAATAGGTTTAGCTAGCCTATTTTTAAAAAGATTTTTTATTGTTTCACAAAGCAAAGCTTAACTATACTAAAATTAGTTTTGTTGCAAATAATGAAAAGTACACAAATTATAAGCTATGTCAGGCATCTGAAAATAATAAGAGAGTCTGAGTTCTTATTATCAGACAATAGCATTCAGATCCAGAGCAATAAAAAAGACACAAAAGAGGACACTTTATCAAGTTAAAAGTACATAAATAATCATGAGACTACAACAATTATGAGTATTTATGCACCACTTAAATAAGCTGAAACTACAAAACGAGATGTAAAGATGTAAAGCAAAATAAAAAGGATAATAATAATAGACTTTAACACAATATTGTAGTACAAGACAGGTCACATAGACTAAAATAAGTAAAGACATGGAATATTGAGATGCCATAGTCAAAATAAAGCTGATCTCTTGGTTATACATTTTTAAAGAGTACAACTTCATAATAGATAATGTATCTTTTTCTCAATTATATGTGGAACATGCATTGAATTACAAAGCTGATCATGTGTTGAGTGACAAAGAAGACGTAAATAATTTCTATAAAATGAAGCTATTACAAACACCATCTGATTACACATAAAAAACAAGCCTCCTGTTAATTCTTGTAATTAACAAAATAAAATGAGAAAATATAAAAGTTCTGAAAAGTAATGATAATTAAAACATTATGTATCAGAATCTATGGCAGTTACAGTAATGATAGGGGAAAATCAACATTTTTAACACTTATATCATTTAAAACAATAATCAGACTAAAATGTGTATGTATTAATACTCTGTTAACAAAAATTTAAAAATACAATTAATTTAAACTCCCAACTCCAAAAACTAGAAAAAAGAACAGCAAAGTAAAACAAAAGAAAGGAAGAAAAACAGACAAGGAACATAATCATAAAGACACACATTAAAATTAATGAGGTAGAGAACAGAAAAACAGTAGAAAAAAGGATTTTTTTAAAAAATTCTGGTACTTATAATGATATCAACAAAATAGAGAAAACTAAGGATGAATTTAGTCAATGACATGTGGTCTCAATGTTATTATTTAGGCATGACATGTGCTTTCTTAATTATGACACTACTATCCTCTCAATTATTTGGTATAAACATTTCACTGTCATGAACATAACTTTATACTGTCAGCTTAGAGTCTGTTTACACATTCTCAACAGAAACTGAATTTTTGATGTAATATATTCCTTTAAACTTGTGAGTATCTAGTTCTGGTTACTTACCATTTAAAATAAGTATAAACAAGCCTATTTAAATCAATCTGTTCTGTTTTAAAGACCTTCACAGAAATATAAAGATTCTTCAATGTAAAAATAAGAAAATCGGACAGATTTTAGAATCTCCTTTCTTTAATATTTAGAAACTAAGAATAAATAAATAAAATTAGGAAAGTGTTAAGTAGTAGCAACCCAAAAAGTATAGGCTGCGTATCTTGCCATAAACCTCCAAAAGTGGTGTCTGCACATGAAAAGGCAGATTCTGGGAAAGCACAGCTTAGCAACATTTCTGACCACATCGTGCATCATAAAATCTTGCCAGGAAAAGAGTGACTGATTAACAAAACCTTGGGAATGATCACTAAGTCCCCATCACAGAGAAGTGGATGAGCAATGAGAGTAGGCAGTCCCAGAAGTCATACGAAAACCCTGGAGAGCAGCAATCTAGACTCATCACTAGGAAGATGTGTGGGGTTTCAGTGGAATTAGGAAAAAATAACCAAGCTCCAGCATAAAGTAGAGGGGGGAAAAAATCTAAAGCTAAGAGTGTCTTTTCATTGGGAAAAGACATACCTCAATATGAAGTGAACGCTGGCCCAAGATAAATAAATAAACAAGTAAATAAATAAAACGATATGTTGAAAAAGAAAGTAAAACTTAGTCACCCCAGGGTGCAAGTCTTATCAACAAAACAGCAATTTTTTTCTTTTCGCCAAAGCCATAGAAAAGAGAATAGAGTTATCGCTCCATCTCTAAAAGCCTACATAGAATAGGGGAAGAAAAAAAAGAATTCTGACATGGTAAGAAGGGAGTCGAGAAAAACTCACTATTTAGAGCCAATTGAGGCTGTGGACAGAATTAATCACACCAATGAGAATGATGAAATGAAACAGCAGGACAAATTTTTCTGAAATTTACTTTTATAGGTTATATTCCTTTTTCATAGGCCTTAAAACTCCAACGCATATGTAATTTATTGTTATTTTCTACTTTCTTACTTGGGTAGGAAGGTGGAATTAAAAACTTGCTAATTGAAGTTCTCAAGTTATCACATTGCCTGCTTTTCCCTAGATGGTTAAATAAATATGCTTCAGGATGTGATGCTTGTGATGCTCTTGATAAGTTTCTCCTACTTGAAAAAATGTTTCAAATTGTTCTTTAATGTTTCTCCTAAAGGATGAAAGGGACATGCCTAGTGAGCAGGTCTCAAAAGACAAATGTCTTAATAGTGAGTCATCGCTATCCATCATGTCTGCCCTTTTTCAAAGTATCAGAATGCCTTTTCATTAGAAATGGGTACATAGATAGTGACAAAAAGGTCTTTGTCCAAGGGGCTCAGAAAAAAATAAATTCAGGAGAATAGAGAATAACTTCTATTTAAAATATAAGATTTCTCTGAAATAATAGAAGAATAAATTTGTGAATCAAAAGAGCATCCTATATTCCTGGAAATATTGGTAAGCTGAAACACTGATGTATCCCATTTAAACTACCCTGGTAATAGAGAAAACATGTTTAAAGCGTTCAAGGAAAGAAGTAAGTTCCATGAAAGAGTACTTTGGGGAAAAGAAACAGAAAGCCTTTCTAAAATATTTAAAAGACCATAGCAGAGAATATAGTAAAGGAAGAGAGGGGAGGGGAGGGGAGGGAAGGGAAATTTGAATAAGAAATCTAGTGGAAGATAATGCAAGATTTCTTTTAAGAAGAGAATCAATAAAAATTAAATTTGAAATATGGTATTAAAATCATAATTGTCCAACCTTTTCAATACTATTTTTTTCCTTTTAAAAAAATATATTTTATTGATTTTTTACAGTGAGGAAGGGAGAGATAGAAACATCGATGAGAGCGAAACCTTGATCAGCTGCCTCCTGCACACCCCCTACTGGGGATGTGCCCGCAACCAAGGTACATGTCCTTGACTAGATTCGAACCAGGACCTTTCAGTTCACAGGCCAATGCTCTATCCACTGAGCCAAACCGGTTTCAGCTCCATACTCATTCTTACTCATTCTTAAATCAACAATATTTTAGTTTCTTAAACGTAGAGAGATATTTGGTAAAGTAATATGGCTAAAATACAGATTGGGCAAAAGAAGGCTTATAGTTGCGAGTACTCAAGTGTTTATTCTTGTACTATTATCCATATGAACAACTATACTTTTACCCACCCTTGTATTTGAAATTAAACTATCCCCTTTACTGTAATACATTCTCTTTATTAAATTTAAAAATATAATCATTTTGACAAAAAGCATGAATAATTTAATTCCATATTAACAAAACTGTGTCTATGTCTTTAGCTAGTTAAAATGCTCCAACTAAGTATAATTGTAAAATTGGCCTATCTTTATTTTTCACAGCTTTCTTTTTACTCTCAGGCACTTCATTCGCTATTAAGGTAAGCAGTGCTTTTTCCACTTTTTGTTTCCTCAGAAAAAAAGTTTACTTATATTTTACCTTTGAAAATATGTATATGTCATATCTACATGCACATCTTTATACACATACTTGTATCTATATTTTCATATATCTAATTTATATTTGTAGAAAATAATATCTTAAGAAAACATTACAATTAACAAAACAATCAGATTTCACAACAAGAAATAAGGTTGGTACAAGCCCCATTTTAGACAAGAAAACAGTGGCTTGGGTGTTCTAAGTAACTGGCCAAATTGTTTATTGGCTGAGCTAGGGCTCTATTCTTTTATGAACACTTTACATATTTTTTATGAATAATATTTTTAAAATATTGACTAATTTATTTATATATTCATTTAACAATATTTATTAAAATGTTATCAGGATAAAATGATTTTTAGAGGCTATTTTGATAATTTATTTTAGCCACAAACAGAACCTTAAAAGCAGATAAGGCATAGCAAGCAATTCCTTTAGGTGTTTAAATAATAGCTGGAAGTTATTGTCTAATATTGTATACACATTAGGTCACTTATCCAGGTTATTTATATTAAACAAGAAAACAGCAATAGACACTTTCTTAAATATTACAAGATTTTATACGGAATTGACTTAAACATGCAAAGTGATTTAAAATAAGTGACTATTGATTAATAAGTATTTCTTTTTATTTACATTATTAGAGGCCTGGTGCATGAAATTCGTGCACAGGGGGCGGGGGATGTCCCTTGTCCAGCCTGCACCATCTCCAATCTGGGACCCTTCAAGGTATGTCCAACTGCCCATCTAGGCCAGATCCTGATAGGATCAGGCCTAAATGGGCAATTGGACATCCTTCTCATAATCCAGGACTGCTGGCTCCAAACTGCTCACTGGCTTGCCTCCCTGATTGCCCCTAACCACTTCTGCCTGCCAGCCTGATCACCCTCTAACCATTACCCTGGCAGCCTAATTGATGTTTAACTGCTCCCCCGCCAGCCTATTTGCCCCCAACATCCCTCTCTGCTGACTTGGTCACCCCTAACTGCCCTCCCTTGCAGGCTTGATTGCCCACAACTGCCCTCACTTACAGGGCCTGGAACCTCCAACTGCCCTCCCCTGCTGGCCATCTTGTGGTGGTCATCATTTATTTATTTATTTACTTATTTACTTATTTATTTATTTATTTATTTATTTTGCAGTATAACTTATATTTAATAGTAGTATATATGTTCCCCCCCCCATTAGCCTGCCCCCGGCCTCCCTTACCCCCCAGCACATGTCCCCACCTGCCCCCCTTCCCGCCCTAGTGTCTTTCATTCATTGGTTATGCTCATATGCATACATACAAGTTCTTCGGTTGATCTCCCCCAGCATCCACCTCCCATCCATCCAAGCCTTCCCCCTGTAGCTTGACAGCCTGTTCAATGCCTCCCTGCCTCTATATCAATCACTCTCCCCTCTTTTTTTTCTTCAAAAATAACTTGCCTCTGCATACTATAAATAAATGTATAAGAACAAAAAAGTGTTTGAGTCTCAGTTTCAATCTTGTATCCACATGGGGGCAGGACCTTTGACCACATGGAGACAGCGCTCTTGTGTGTTGGAGTGATGGTCAATTTGCATATTACTCTTTTATTAGATAGGATAGGGGCCTGGTACATGGGTGGGAGCCAGCTGGTTTGCCCTGAAGAGTGTCCCAGATCAGGATGGGGGTTACCTTGGGGTGAGGGGCAGCCTGAGCAAGGGGCCTGTGAAGGTTTGCAGGCCAGCCATGCCTCCCAGTGACCCGAGCAGAGGCCCTGGGATCTGGGATTAGTCTATGTCTACAATTGAAACTTTGTAGCCTGGAGTGGAACCAAGCCTTCCACTACGCCGGGGTGGCAGCCATTTTTGTTTGGAACTTTGTAGCCTAGAGTGGAGGCCTAGACCAGCAATGGCAGAATGAAAGCTAGGCTTCCTCCATTGCCAGGGAAACCCAAGTCTCTGTGCTCTCCAGCTCAGTGGCTGCTGCCATTTCTATATCTTTTATAACTGAAACTTTGTAACATTGAGTGGAGGCCTAGGGAGGCAGAAAGCTTGGCTTCCTCTGTTGCTGGGGAAACCCAAGCCTTCCTCATGCTCTCAGTGGTGACAGCCATCTTGGTTGGGGTTTATTTGCATAATTTGCTCCTGATTGGCTGGTGGGCGTGGTGGTGGGCATGGCTTGTGGGTGTGGTGAAGGTAGTCAAATTTGCATATTATTCTTTTATTAGATAGGATTGGTATCTGTAACATTTAAGTGGACATAGTAAAAGTTGAGGTTTATTCTTCCTCATAATCCTAAGAATTCTCTTGTAAACTGAGCAGCTTTAGTCAATGCAAGACAATTTTAGGCAAAAAAATCTCTTTAGAGGCAGTGTTTAATTAACTGGAAATGAATAAAATGAGAAAAAGAATAGAAGGAAAAAATAGTATTTTGTAAAAGGAATGTCTGTGTAAGGAAAAAAAGCAATAGAATGAATAAAATTCTCACTAACACTTAGATTCTTTGCACTTACAAATAAATACTTCCTATCAATGCCACAGGTCACTTTTGCTAACTAACAAATTTAGATTGGTGTGGATAAGATGTATATTTAGCTCTGATAGTCTATCACCTCATAAATTGTTTTCTTGCTTCTACCACTTATTTCAAATCTAAGAAAAGCCTAATATGGAATTAAGATGGATTTTTAAAACCAGGTATTCTGGCTTCTAGCTTTCTGAGAAGGCATACCAGTCTTAAATATGTCTGCTTGTATTTTCTCATCTTACAAGGTGAAGATATATAATAATAATATTATTTATAGACTATTCATGATATCTCTTTTAGCTTTACGGTTTAATAAATTTTGAACCCATTGTGATATTATCTGAATATTACTTAGTCCTGGCCCTGTTTTAAATGATTTTTGTTGTTTACTCAAAGTTTTAAAATCCAGTCATTACAGAAAGTCTTACTAATGTTCTAATACTGCCAATAGCCAAAGTACTGATGCATACTTCCTTATATTTAATTGCATTTCCCTTCTTTTCAATTATTTCTATCAGTTTCAGATCTAAACAATACATTCTTAAATGCTAGCACAATAAGGGTAAATTGTTAGCACAATGCCTAAAATAGTAATTATTCAATAAGCATAAATTATTTTTATTTCTCAATATTTAATGCAATGTAAGATAAATTTTTACATCTAGCAAACATATCTACACTGTTCGATCAATTGTTCAATATATTCAAGTAACAAACAAGCAAAATGTCTTGAAATATTCATATAAATCAATATTTAAAATTGAAATTTTCAAATAAAATTGATTTTTCCTCTTGCTGAGCCTGCTACAGAAAGGAAATCAGCTGACTATAATTTGTTCTATTCACTAATATTCATCTATAATTTTCAAACAGGCATACTAACTCTGTCCTAGAATCTATAATAATTTTACTTTCCATGCTGAAATTATCTCTTCCTTCCAAAAATTCCAAGTAATACTCAATTATTTGACAGTGGTACTCAATAATTATCTGTAATTGGTACTTTCCTTTTCTTTATACCATGCACTTGAGTAGCAAGGAAAGCTACTAGATCTTTTAATAAGTCTGGTAACCTTATTTGTATTGAATTTCATCTCCTGGCATATCACTGTTTTCCAGAGGATGTAAGAAATCCACTTACATGTGTTAATTTAATTCTCAGAAACACGTTCTCTGGATGAAGGTTCTTACCTCTTCAGAACACTTACTATGCAGGACTAAATAAAAAGAGTGAAGAAATATAGTTTCTGAAGATTTATCTTAGTAACGTAATGTTTGAAGGGGGAAACAATAATGAAACTATTTCATTTTATAGTTCAGTAAGTTGTATCTACAGTGAGATCTTACTTTCAGTGAAGTTGTCACTTGATAAATCAGCTTGATCTGCCAATGAAAATGACCCCAGGCAGCTAGCTCCATTATACTTTCTACCTCTGTATCCCACGGATAACTATAAGTGTTTGGGTCCAGCACTTTTTACTGACACATATTATTTATTAATAAATAGTTAAAAGAGATTTCCTAAGATAGGAATTTTTAAGTGCTTTGTGATCAGATATAAGCAATTTCTTTCCAGTACAATTCAATAAATTTGGTTTTCAAGAGAAAAATGAATCTTCACCTCAATGACATTTCATGAAATCTAAATTTCAGTTCTCTCAGAGCTTAAGTATACACCTATCTGTAACCAAGGGACAAGGAGAAAATTCTGAGATGTCCTAAATTAAATTGCAGCAGACTGGAGCGGGGAAGAAAGAGACAAGAGAGTTTAAGCAGTTAACAACTGCAAGGCTAAACCAACAAAAGACTGCTTACATTCCTGAGTGTATGTTGAAACTTTGAGTTAACTTCCAAGTTTATCTAAAAATTAATTTCTATGCTTGTCTAGAAAGACTAGCCAACCACTAGACATCACCTCTTTCTGCTTAATAGACACGATCTTTCCTGTACTGTTGGCCACACTGATGCAAAAGAGCAAACACTTTTTCATTATGGACTCTGCAGCTCTCCAGAGCTCGCCCAGCTGAATTTTCTCCCGCACCTTTTGTCTATGGCTAATGTAAATTCTTTCAAAATAACTTACATTTTTCTTCCCCACACTCATTGTCTGAAAGAGCCTGTTAGCCCAGGACAGCAGGCCTGCTGTTAGGCCCAATCTGGCCCTTTTTCTGTCTAGAGACAGCTCAATAAACCCTTTCTGAAAAAAAAAACTTTGATCTTGAAGGTTATTTTTCAACACAAGTAAACAGTATTGTGATATTCTGCATGATGAATGCCAATAACACAAGTTTCTGTCATTATATCATTTTTCCCTCAAATGTGAAATAGATGTATTTTAATTTCACTTTCAAAAAAAGGAGACTAAATTTTAAGTTAGCTAATTTTCTGTAAGTCACATAGCTAGATTAGATACATCTAACAAGACAATCTGAAGGTTATTGTCAAAATTGTGATAATGTCTTTATTACATGATAGTAATTGTATGCCAAATTCAGGTACATACTTCTGAGCTTATGTGTGTTGAGGGTAAGGCACTTGGTATTTAGAGGGTCCTCAGGATTTGTGGGAAAGTTGTCCTGAAAAGATCAGGTACAGTCAAGAGAGAGAGAGAGAGAGTACATGCTCACCAATTTCCTTTCCAAAGCATTCATTTATGAACCTATGCTTCTTGACTTGTTTCATGTAGGGAGTTATGATTTACTTAATGGTAACAACAATGCATTCAGTTTATTGGATGACTCTTGCGGTCCAGGCACCTTAGGTATTATATTCTACAGCTATAAAGTGTAAGAGCTGTGCCTATTTACCCGTGGCTTTTTATCTCATTGAAAAGATACCTAGAATATATTAGATGTTCAATGAATGAATTTGTAAAATGTATCTGATCTTTACAGGAAATATATAAAGTACCTATCATTTCTGCCTAAGTCTTTTTAAAAAATATATATTTTATTGATTTTTTTACAGAGAGGAAGGGAGAGGGATAGAAAATCAGTAACATTGATCAGCTGCCTCTTGCACACCTCCTACTGGGGATGTGCCCACAACCAAGGTACATGCCCTTGACCAGAATCAAACCTGGGACCTTTAAGTCCGTAGGCCTATGCTCTATCCACTGAGCCAAACCAGTTGTGGCTCTGCCCAGATCTTAAGGAAGTGATTTAACAAGTCTGATTTAAAAGCCCATAGTCTCCCTACTAAACTAAGGAGAGGCCACCAAAGTTAGATATTTTTGGATTTTCCCCCAAACCTATAGGTTCACCCAAAATAAATGCTTGTATGTTAATTTATTAATTTCATTCTGTTTGCATATATATATATATATATATATATATATATATATATACAAGCCTCTATTATTCAAAGGTATGCAGTTACATCTGAATACTTGTCATGTCCCAGGGCTTAGTGGGGCTGAGGGAGGAGGGATTTTGTTACAATTTCATTAATTTTTTTTTCCAGGGGAGTAGAGTTCTGTAAAGCTTTTCATTAAACCAGTATTTGAAACAACCCAGTTTCAAGGAAATACTTTATACAATAAGACAAGCATTCTGGCTTAACATGATTTAAGAGTCCTGGGAAAGTAGGGCAAGTCTACATATTCTCTCTGTGTTCTGTTCCATAAAGAAATCCTTTCTCTCTGAGACAAAGCCAGAGAGAACATAATTTTAGTAGAACTAAATAGATTTTTCTGATTGATCTTCTTCAATGTTTTGGGCAGTTTTTGTCCTTTTGGTACAGACTTCTTAGCATGCATTTTACTGTGACTGAAAATAACCAGAGTCCTTTTAAAGTTTTTTAATTGAAAGCTTCCTATTATTTTATACAGGACAAAAACACAAGCAGAAAACAAACAAGAAACTTTTGTCATCAGATGAGACACTAAGAACCTAAGTGGGGCCCTGACTGGTTTGGCTCAATGGGTAGAGTTTCAGCCTGTGGACTAAAGGGTTCAGTTACGGTCAAGGGCATATGTCGGGGTTGCAGGCTTAGTCCACAGTTGGGGGCGAGCAGGAGGCAGCCAATCAATGATTCTCTTTTATCATTGGTGTGTCTATCTCTCTCTCTTCTTCTCCCTTCTTCATTGAAATCAATATATTAAAAAAAGAGAGCGAGAACCTAAGTGAACATCACATTTATCGTACTACGTTTGGAGTTTTGAAACAATTGACAAAAACCTCAGGAAAACAAATCCCAGGATGTAAAGTAGGAGAGCCTGTCATATAAAACAAGAGCTCGTGAAGTTCTTTCCCAGAGAAGTGTTAAGCTTATGAAGTCAAGACTGGCTTCCGGCGTCCACAAGGCCCTGGCTAGGGCTCCCATCTAAATTGTAATACAAAACAGATCAAGTTGCCCTGACCTTATAAAAGCAGGCAGATTATCCACCTGGGGGGTAAGGCGGAGTGGGGTCTGTATATGTTTTCTTGAATACAGAGAAACAATAGCATCATCATGTAATGAACTTAAAAAATAAAACTAGATAATAGTATACAGTAATAGTAGCTCCTTGAGGAAAAATTGTAAGAGTAAGACTATCAATTAATGAGAACAACCTCAAGTTTCTGATAGGAGTGAATGGTGACCAGGTGCCAAATAACCTCTGAGGGAATGAACCTGTGATTACTTACCTGCAGTATGACATGAGGGTTAGTGAGATTATGATAATCAAAGATTTCCATTGGCCCATTACATCATTACCTTTTTTGTTGTTGTTGTTTTTAGATTAACTTTGCCACTCTTAAAATACAGTGATAAAAAAAAATTGTTAATCTTCACCCCAGGAGAGTTTCTCCATTGCTTTTTTTTAGAGAGAGTGGGAGAGGGAAGAGGCAGAGAAACATCGATGTGTGAGAGACACTGTAATTGGTCGCCTCCCGCATGAGGGCTGAGATTTGAGTCTGAAACCAAGGAAACTGTTCCTGACTGGAATCAAACCCAGGGCCCCTCAGCCTGCAGGCAGATGCTCTAAGCCAAATTGGCTACTGCAACATACAATGATTTTAATCCTACTTTCAATTTTAACTGATTCTTCGTTTTTTCATTTTCTATTAAATGAAGGAATATTTTCCACTAAGCCAAACCAATTAGGGCTAAAATCTACGAATATTTTACTGATCCATTCTATAAAGTTCTTCCTCAATCCTCCCCCTCCCTCCCCAGGTGTCATTTTACTTCCAATGCCCTTAACTGCCATGCAAAATAAAATAACTAACTAGAATTCCACCTCAACTCTTTATTCTCAGTTCTCTTGTGCTAGATATTCTCTGTTGGATCTTCAGTTCTCCTCTTACCTTGCTTTGCCCCACGCAGAAAAAAAAAAAACACTTGAACTTCATCCCCTGGGCTGCCTTTACCATGTGCCTTTAGTGAGGTTATAGCAATGAAGAGCCAGCAGGAGATGTGAGGGTAGGAAGAGAGGCTGGGGTATTTATTGCCTTCTCTCACTCCACCCTCTTTTGCTGGCTTGTTTGCTACAGAGGCTAAGGCTTCTAAGTCAAATCTCCTGTCGCATGGCTGGAGCTCTTGCTGGTTTCTGACAGCAGTCCCCCTTCTCATGCTTCATTAGGCCCAGGTGGAAATGTGGCTGGTCCTTTTATACTTGACTTCTCCTTGTTAGTTCCTTTCACCTGTGTACATGGTCCTTTTATGAAATTCTACTAACTACTTCATTTGAATGTGTCAACTGCTTCCTGCTAGAACCTTATGGAATATCAGCAATTGCATGTAAAGATAGACAATCTTTCAGGGTTTTGTTTTGTTTCTCCTTACATGGACAAAGGGTCCCTTCTAATTTGTGGTGCCACTTGTAGTTCCCATTAGTCCAGGATCTATCTCTATACTTTGTACTCTATGCCATTGTTCCCGTCATCTTGCACACATTCCAAACTCTTTTTATCATTTTGTCTTAATATCTTGCAGGTTGATTTCACCCTTGTATCAGTCAGAATAGATTACATTCTGCTGCAGAAACAAGTATTACCAAAATATAGGATGTCCCAAAAAATGTATACACATATTTTGAATAACTATAAAGGCAGTGTTTATTAAAATGCATTTAATTTTCAAAATTGAGCTATCAGCTGTTAAAATGTATATACATTTTTAGGGGGACACCCTGTATTAATGATTTAAAATGGAAAGATTTAATACTCTCTCACTGTGAAAGTTGGCAGGGTCTCTGCTTTTTACAGTGACAACAGTTTCGTTGATAGGACAGTCACTTCTCCTTTGTGACTGCCATGCCCGAAGGAAAAGAGAACTCCACAAACCTCACTCAACTAATCAAATGCTCAGTCCAGAAATGGCACACATCATACAACTGGTCAAAGGGCCCACTGTATCAGAAAGAGCAGAAAGGTCTTAGAGTCAGAGAAATGAAAGTAACCAGTGTTTGAGCAACACTAATGAGCACCAAGTTTTCTTTGCTCCTCTATTTCAAAGTTGACTTGGATGCCATAACCAGTTTGGCTAAGTGAATAGAGCATCAGCCTGCAGATTGAAACATCCCGGGTTCGATTCCGGTCAAGGGCATGTACCTTGGTTGCCGGCACATCCCCAGTGGGAGGTGTCCAGGTGGCAGCTGATTGGTGTTTCTCTCTCATCGATGTTTCTAACTCTATCTCTCTCCCTTCCTCTCTGTAAGAAATCAATAAAATATATTTTTAAAAAGGTTGACTTGGATGTTGGAGGTTCTTTATTTCATATGAAATTTAGAATAAGTATGAGTTCATCAAAAATACCCAGTTGGTAATTTAATTAGAATTTCATTAGATTTATATTTTGTTGTTCCACCAGAAAGAATGGAATGATTCTATAGTTATTAGGATCTTTTTTATGCCATTTAATAAGGTATTTTTTCTCTTTTTAAAAATATTTTATTTATTTTTTAATATATATTTTATTGATTTTTTACAGAGAGGAAGGGAGAGGGATAGAAAGTCAGAAACATCGATGAGAGAGAAACATCGATCAGCTGCCTCTTGCACACACCCTACTGGGGATTTGCCCGCAGCCAAGGTACATGCCCTTGACCGGAATCGAACCCAGGACCTTTCAGTCCAAAGGCCGATGCTCTACTACTGAGCCAAACCGGTTTTGGCTATTTTTTCTCTTTTTTAATTTAATGTTATTGTTTAAAGTATTATAAATAGTAGTACAGGTCTCCTTTTTTCCCTTTAACAGAATCTTAAAGTTGCTTTAAATGGAGCTTAGAAGTTACTGTAGATATCTTGATTATTTTATAAGTTAACTCCAAGATACTATTTCTGTTTAATTCCTTCTTTATTCTGCACTTTAAAAATTCATTTTCTTCCGCACTCTTAAGGAATGCATTCTGCTATAAGGACAAAAAATTTTACTTATAATGAATAAATAAATAGGGATTTATTTTTCTAATACAAGAATCCTATAGATTTAGGATTCTCTTTTCAGTGATGAGTTAGAAACCAGGTTCTTTAAATTTTCTCTGTAGTTTTTAGTATTTGTTTTCATCCTTTTTGTCTAATAGTTGCAAGATTAATGCTGCTTATCCAGGCATCACATCTACCTCAATAATATGGGTTAGGGACCAAAGGGATTTGCATCCCAGGATTCTTGGGAAAATTAGATGAGCTAACACAGTGCCCAGCATAGTTAAGCTCTCAATAGGTATAAGTTATTAATAGTTCTTCTTTATAATAAGGGAAACTTTCCTGATCCAATTTCTATAAACCCCACTTCATCCTGAACCTCAGGTCCAGGCAATATAATATACCACATCCCTCTGCCAGGAATGCCACATTGATAACTCCATTCACTCACTGGTTTATGTAATTGGGATGTGCACATCTTACTTGTCCATACATGGGTGGCCCTGACCTCAGGATTCCAAGTAAATAACACATTCAACATTATTAACATTTTAAATATTTGAGTAAATGATACACTGCATATTTTTATTATTTTTTAATTTTTTTCTTTATTGATTAAGTTATTACATATGTGTCCTTATCTGCCCATTGCCCCCCCCCCCTCAGATACCCTCCACTCATGCCCTCGCCCCCCTGGTGTTTGTGTCATTGGTTAAGCTTATATGTATGCATACAAGTCCTGACACACTGCATATATTAGTATTCTTGATAAATAAAAAACATAGTTGCTGTTGAAGTTGAAATTATTAAGTAGAGAATTTAATAACCCAACTTAAAAGAACAAAAATTACAAAGTTTATTCTGTGGATTAATTGCTACTGCTTTCTATCTCCTTAGCAAATCTGCTACCAAATTCCAGTCTTCCCAAATTGAATGAAGTTAAGCCCTTTTCTAAAAAAATATAGCTATCACCTTCATAAGTGCTTTAGCAGCAAAATAAGGCATCTCCTAGCAGTTTCTGTATATTCACTTTACATAGTGATACTCAGAATATTATCTCTTTTAAGCCCACATAAGTCAGGAATTTTCTTCAAATGATACTAATAATATAAAAGTGCTTGGCATTATTATCCCTAAAATCAGTAAATCAAACTTTCTTTAGTTTATTTTTTAAATAAGGTTGAAATTACAGGAAATAGATGAATCACAATAATCAGGTTGGCTGAGGTATACTGAGAATATATTATTAGGTTTTGCAAAGATTGGTGTGTATCTTTAGCTCATAGTAAAATAATCTTTGAGAATATACTCAAAATTACCCCATCATTAGTGGATCGACATAAATAAGTGCTCTGAAAAAGAAGAGGTAATTATTTTTAAATAACCCAACACCAATAAATATTTTTAAAATTAAAGAAATAAGCAGTACTTTTGGAAAGAAAGTTAGACCTAATGGATTTTTTAAGTTACTAAATTAATTTGTAAATATTCTCTCTTTCAGATAAAGATGATGCTCCTTAATATTTTTGCAAAACTCTACTATGGTTTCTATATTGTAAAAAGTTACCATACTTATTACAATTTATATTCTTTAGCTATTTAAAAACACTCTATTATTTACATATCCCTTTTCCTTTCACAGTTGGTATGGAATTTTCTAGCATCTAGGCAAGGTCGTGTGTGTGTGTGTGTGTGTGTGTGTGTGTGTGTGTGTGTGTGTGTGTGTGTGTGTTGCCATAGTCCTGAATGCTTTCAGTTAGATTCACAGACTTCAATATATTGAGAAAGTGACTTATCTGTAAGTGTACCCAAAAATACTCTAATGCAAATATTTTATCTGTCCAGTATCCCCAGTCTTCTTCCACTGCTATCTTGGAAATGACTTTCCCTAAAATCTATCTGGGTCTGTTAGGTTAGAATTCACCATATTCCATATTCTTTTCCACAATGATTGTTCCAGATTGGCATCTGACCCACACAGGAAAAATCAGAGTCCTTCACTTAGGATACTATGAGACAGATTCTCTTTTCCTTTGAGGCAAGAGCTTAAATCTGGGTCCCTGAGCATCCAGCAGCTCTTGCCCAAACCTCCTGAAACAGCCTGAGCACAAGGCTTACTTGCTGAGAAAATTGAGAAATGAGTTGAAAATCTAACACAGGCCAGAGGCTGGTATTTCCTGAGGCCATTTCCACCTATGAATTTCTCAATTAGAGTAACCAAAAAAATTCTTTTGCTTGAAGTTAGTTGACATTATATTTTTTTGTCCCTTACTAGTACTGTAAATGAAACTGCTTTATATAGGTATAGTTGGATAAGTATCAAAATTTAAAAATTGCACATTGACTTGGCAGGTGTGGCTCAGTTGTTTGGATATTGTCCCATGTACTAGGAGGTTGCCAGTTCAATTCCCAGACAGGGTACATGCCCTGGTTGTGGTCTTAATCCCCAGTAGGGGGTATGTAGGAGGAAGTTAATTGATGTTTCTCTCTCATCAATGTTTCTACCTCTTTCTCCCTCTCCCTTCCTCTCTCTGCAATCAATTATATATATATAATTTCATCTTGTATGTAATGGAAAAAGGAATGTTAAATTACTCAATATTATTTTTAACCTTATTAAAATAGTTTAGGTAGGCATAATGAAGCATAAAGAATGTGTAATAAATATTCATATTATGACAGACCAACTTAAGAAATAAAACATAAATTCAGGTGAAGTCAATTGCATCCTTCTCTCACACCCTCAATACTCTTTTTCTTTGAGGATTGAAAGCTGTTTTATTATTTTCTTTATTTAAAATAAAATTTTTATTTTCTTTTCTTTAATTAAATGTATTGTGGTGACATTGGTTAGTAAGATTATATAGCTTTCAAGGGCACATTTCTATGATACATGACCTGTAAATTGTATTGTGTGTTCACCACCCAAAGTCAAATCAGAATGTATTTGGCCCCTTTAATCCTTTCCTACCCCTCAACCTCCTTCCTCCTGGAAACCACCATACGCTGTCTGTGTCTATGAGTTTCAGTTTTATATCCCACTTATGAGTGAAATCATATGGTTCTTAGTTTTTCCTGACTGATATATTTTCCCCACCAATAAATTTGCAGTTAAAGTTTTAAATTTTCATAAAAATATTATGTTGAAATTAGCAAGAAATTATCCTTAATAATGTTAAAAATTGTATTTCTTTAAGTAACATAATATTGTGAACTTCCATTACCTACCTCTATGTTATCATGTCTGCCATGACAATTGTAGTTAATATTTTCGCAGGAAGAATAGTCACACTTCAGTTAATAAAAAATGTTATTTTTAAAAGTAGGTTTTAAAATAACACAATCAAACCATTTTACCTTATTTCATTCTTTTGATTTATAATGTAGTTACTCTCAGGAACATTTTTATTAGACTATCTTATTTTAAATATATTTAAACATTTTATTAAGGAAAAATATCTATGAAAATGAAATGATTAGTTAATTAAATTTATTTATATGAGAGTTTAATGTAACAAGTCAAACACTAAAAAAATCTTGGAGACTGCTAACCTATAATCCTAAAGTCACAAGAAAAAATTCTGAAAAGAGATCATATACCCAAGAGCTATAATATCCAGAAACCAGGGAGCATCAGCTCATATTAAATTACAAAGACAACCTACCTCACTGCTAACTGTAAGACAACAAACTGTAAATGGCTGAGAAAAATCACAGAAGTCTCAAAAACAAACTAAATTACACAACTTGACCTAAATTTTGACCCAACCAATTAATCATTAACTAAGAGGAAATAAATTTATACTATCAGACTATCAAAAGTAATTATCACTTGAAGTAAAATCTATCTGCCTTGCAAATAAATTGTTGACAAATTGTTTCTGTTCTTCTGGCCTCTTGCAGTAATTGAAATAATTTTAAACTACCTTTTCCACCAATTAAAAGAACTAGAAGCAAAACATAGCATGCCCCTGACTAAACACAGAACTAAAGAATGTGAAGTGAACTCATATTTCCATACTAAAGACTGCTTTTGATTTTAACTGTTCAACCAATAATCCTGTTTCACTGGTTTAATGAAATGTTAGAGAATGAAAAAAAAAGTTAAAGAGGGAAAATGATTACTTACTCAGTTAATTCTGTTATTTTTAAAAATGGAGTATCTTGATAAATTTCATCTCTTCTGGTTCAAATAAATACTTAATGTTCCCAGAGAACTTTCTAAAATGCATGCATGAACATTTAGGACTTTTCAAAGATAGAATTATAACTACTTTTGATTATACCTGCTTTCTATATCCATGCTAGCATTCTGAATAGTTGATTTTTTTGGATAAAAACATAGATATATAAAAAACTCCCCTGTCTTCAGGATACAGTCTGGAAGTTGTTTTTCTAAAAATGTTTTTCAATTATAGCTTACAATATTATAAATGTTTTAGTGTAAGGTGCACAGCATAGTGATTAGACAATCATATACTTTATAAAGTATTCTCCCTCACATTTCTAGTACCCGATGCTTGCACCATACATAGTGATTGCAAAATTATTGACTGTAGTTCTTATGCTGTACTTTATATCCCCATGACTATTTGCAACTCTTTCATCTGAACTTGTTTGCCAGTGATTTTTCTCCTTCACTTAAAGTGCCCTGCACACACACTCACACATTAATTAGTATATGGCAGGATCTGATTCATCAAGCTTCCCATATTTAGAACAACAAATTTTATATATACATTCAAAGTTGAGGCAAAATATTTGTTTAACATCATTCAAAATCCATTTTACTCTTTTAATTAATCTTGAAAATCTGAAAAGAGCATACCATATGGCATTCCATAGTCAACTTTTTAAAAATTCTGTGAAGCATTAAACTTGAATCTTATAATTTCCCAGTTCCCTTATTTTATTGCTTTAACATTGACCTCTGTTAACACTTCTCTTAAATTTCTTTTTTAAAAAAATCATACTAGTATTTAACTACAAAGCTACCATAAATGTGCAATTTAATTTCTATGATGCTAGTGCCCAAAGCTGTTTGCCCAGGGCTCTGGCTCTTACAGCTGGATACAGATTTAGCAATAATCATCCTCTACAGATCCAGCTGGGCTTCTGTTAAAGAAGCACAACTAATAAAAATACAAAGTTATTATATATTTTAAGTAGACTATGCAGTTTTTAATTGAAGCAATATCATCTCTCTGAGCTCAGGGTTAGGGTGGTAAGCCCCTTAAAAAGCTGTCCATTAACAGAGAGGATTAACATCAAGGATTAACAGCTTTTCAAGATGATTTACCATAGGGCAAGCATATTCAAAGACTCTTAATTTTTAAGACTCTATCTCAATATTTTTATGTAAATATTAACTTGAATTTCACAACTATATGTCTAGGCTTGATGTATCCTTTAGTTTCTATGAGTCCAAAATATCTGAGTGGTATGTGGTGCAAGTCTCTGTTCTAGACATTGGGAATATCATAAATATGATATCTGTTTTAGAGGGCTATGAGAAGTGGGGCCACCACATTTTTAAAGATGCCAGCAGAGTGCTTAGCAAATTAATGGCAGTGTGGTATTACTATGGTTATTGTTAAGGAGAATGTTTGAATTTCTTGAGAAGGTGAGTCATCTATATTATACAATAGCAACAATTCATAATAAAATGTGTAATGTTAAGACCTGCAACTCAACTGCTATTTAGTATTCCATAACACACACCAATGACAGTTGTCTGAGCTTCTGAGTACAATGTAAATTACAGAAATCACAATGGTGTGCTATTTCATGGATAAGCATGCATCTGCTTTGAATGATAACAGTCTAAAAGTGCATCTCTCTGGTGCAAGAAAATACTCAAATGCATAAGATGGCCTGCATAGAAAGCAATTCTTTTTTTAAAATAAAAGGTTTAAGTTAGTGAATGCTTTTTTTCCTACATTTATTTTTGCAAAGCTAATAGCAGAATATATTGTTTCAGAGATCAGCAGTCAAACAGTTGCTTCAGAGTATGTTATTCTTCAGGGAAAGTGATACTTGGTTGAGTAAGGGTTTAGTGAAATGTGCTGGATTTTTTTTTCTCATTTCTACTTTTTTTTTTACTTAAATATAAAAGGCTTTTTTCTTTATAGAAATTATGTTAATATTTAAATGACTTCCTGGATAAAACAAATAAGAATGCTTCAATTGGGAAAAGGAATAATAATCAAAATGGTAGAAAACCAAATTATTCTAATTTCACCATTATTCAAAACTCTGAAACTTTCTCTTTTATAAAATTTATTTTTCCTTTTGAGTAAAGTGGAAAACAAAGTTTAAAAACTTAGTAATTTGAATTCTATAGTGTTTTTCCAACCAGAGATTTTGTGTTTTATTGTTATCAAAGCCAGGCTTCTTCAAAGTGCAAAAGCTCTCTCTGAACAACATTGGTTCTTTCAGACTGTGTTTAATGAGTATGGTAGGAAAAGTACTCAGTTGCAATAACTAAGGAGTTTTTAGAGAATGGATATTCATAATCATTTATGGTAATAGTAAATGTTATATTTACTTCAAATAAATTTACTTTTTTGTACTTATTAATACTGTTTGATCACTATCCCTGGTATTTTATTTCCTCATGTACCAAAAGTTTGAACCATTTTACACTTTATGACATCTTTTACAAACATTAATTCTCCCATATCTCAACCCTTTATTTTCCCTAACCCTTAATAAAATTGCTAAGAAAAATCTGTCAACTATTTTTGTATGCTTCTTTGGTTCTTTATATTCATACTAGTGGTCCAGTGCATGAATTCGTGCACATTGAAAGAAAATTAATTACAAGAAATATTTTAATGTTGCTATTCATTCTTTCTCTATAATAGAAGTGTTAGAGATGAAAAAATTAGTAAAATGTATATGAAAATAATATATAAATTGATTAATAAATTAACAATAACAACATGATATAACAACAAAGATATGATATAAAAACATTGATAAAAACAATGAATGATAAATTGATTAAACTTATTCTAATATCTCCCTCTATACTTCAGAGTAAAAACATTTCCAGAGTGTTTGACTAATTTCCTTTCTGATGAAGTATTTACAACTTTAACTATAATGTTACACACTCTTCAAACTCAAAAGAACATATAATGACCATGTCCAAAAAGGTAGGAATATTCCTAATCTGTCTAGAGTTTGTCCTTGTGATTTATTAATAAAGTGTTGGCATCACAGGAAACTGACTTCAAATTAATTTAAATGGGAGGCCAGTGTCAGACGGGGACAAATATTGAGCATGCACTAGTCAAAATTTATTTTTAAATTGCCAGTGTACATCACATGTACCAGCCAGCCTGTCAGACGGTCGGATGGAGAGATGGTCAGTCACCCAGCCTTTAATATATATGGTAATCCAGGGCTAGACCTCAGTGGCACTGAATTTTAAATTCAGGCAATTTAGGAAATTATGACAAGGTCTAAGGGAGGCATCTTCCACAGAGGTGAAGCATGCTATACAAGAAATCACATCAGAATTACTTTGGGAAAAGAGTCATCTGAAATACTGTAATCAATTAGATACCATTTTTTCAAAGCAAACTGGAAAACATAGGGTGCTAAAAAAATGTATTTTCTGATATAATGTCCAAGACAGAAAAAGAAATCATTTTAGAGAATATGAGTTTCAAAGCTTGGGAAAATTACACCAGGAGTAATCACTTATATGGTATAGGCAATGATTGGGATGATGATAGCTTACCACTATTGGCCATCGGCCAGGCACAGTACAAAGCACCTTATAATCATTATTTCCATTAATCCTTGCAATACACTTATAATTTAAATACCGTTATTATTCTTAATTTTGTAGCTTAAGAATCAGAGATTTAGAGAATTTGAGTATGTGGCCTGTTATGGGATCATTGAGGTGACTATAGATTTCCATTACTTCAACATAAATAGTTATGTTTTAAAAAATCCCACATTTCCAATAAGCTACTGAATCGAATGTTATTCTTGGCCCTCCCCTCTCCCCTGTCTCCTTAGTTAACAGTATTGGTGATGGGCTTTCACACACTCAATTATTTGAAAACATCTCAGAGTGGAGCTTAGCATATTTCTGGAATGGTAGAGATTTATTTGTTCTGACCCATTGAAAATGGAAATTAAGGGATTAAATTCAAGCATCCAATCATGCTTAAGAAAAGAAAAGAAATTACTTATTAGAGCTATTTGTTTTTAAATGAATGCAACCAGACAAATTAAGCCTCACACAAAGTTGTGATTTTGATGCCTGATGTTAACGCTTATAAACACCTGGTTTATAAGAATAAATGTGTCAAGCCAGTCACTATATGTTATATATATCAATGCCCTAATCAAAATAAAATGTTATTAAATACACCTAATAAAAAAAGGGTCATATCCTCTGTCTTGAGGGTATTAGAGGTTTTTAATGTAAATTGGGAAAACACAATTGGAAAGTCTAATTCATGTGATTTAAATCTTTAAGAGTAAAGGTCTTGTATAGCTCTCCCAACAAATGCATGACATTTTATTAATTTTGATTAATTTCACTCCTTTGGATGGGATCCACATGTCTCCATCTTAAATTCACTTCTAATTTAATAATAGCTACAATTTAAAGGATGTTAATCATGTGCCAAACATAGAGATTTGAACTTCACACATTGAACTTACTTAAATTGTAGAAGTTCAACCTTTCATTAGTAAAGATAGTTCACAAGAATATTAATATTTTTCACTACATCTTGGGTCAGAACCCCAGAAACTTTGATTGATCCCACATTCTGGTTCCCTGAATTAATCTCATACTCGGATTAAAATATGAGTCACTGCGATACAGAAGATAAAACATTATTAGACAAAATGATTAAGTGCAAATAGATTTAAAAAGTCAGAACATCAAGTAAGTACACATGCTCAATAAGTAGAATAACAACATGACTATTTAGCATTATAAAGTTTTCATTAAGATGTTCAACATAAAATGTCAGCCCCATACAATATAACTTTTCGGATTCTGTACAATATAATTCTAAAACAAAAATAAACTTTTATGAAAACAAATTGTATAAAGGTGATTATTTCCAATCTATGGTATACTTTTGATTTAAAGTATGCTGTCCTAGAGCACATCCTTATAGATCAATTTCCCTTATAGTAAACCAAGGTGTGGCATACAACAAAGCACTTAGATGGTTAACATGAAAGATTCAAGATGAAAGGGAACATTGCAAGATCTACAATTTCAAGAAAATTGTATTAACCCACAAAGAGACAGTGTGTTTCGGGTGTGATTATAAAGAACTAAAAGGAGGGATAACCAAGTCAGGAAAATACATCATGTCTAAAACCAAACTGAATAACCCTGTTTTGTTTGTTTTTGTTATCACATGAATTGGCTGTTTATGTTGACTGACATAAAATGTAGTTTATTTATAAACTTTAAGATTAAAAGAAATGTGAAAACAAATAGCTAAACCTTTGAAAAAATTGATCATGAATTGCTTCTCTCTTTACCTGAATTCAAGAGTCAGATGAAAATCAATGGCTATTACTTCTATATTTGGTTATATTGCTTATTCATTCATTCAACAAACATTGTTGAAGTTAACTCTAGATGCAAGGCTTTCTGCTAAGTGCTGGGAAACCACAATTCTGGCCTGAGAGTTGTTCAGATTTATGGAGGAGACAGGCAGAGAACTAGGTATATTTGAATCAAAGAACAATAATAACAGAATATGAAAATTATGGTATAAATAGGCATAGACTTTGCGAGTGGTAGAAGCACAAAGGAGGAGAAGGAGGAAACATAGGGAAGAAGGTGAGTTCAGTTTAGAGCATATGTACTTTGGTGAATCTACAATATCTCCAGGCAAAATACTGCGCAGGCCTTAAGGCTGTATGCCCTCAGAGGCATTCTTGGTCTTTCTTCTGCCCTCTTCCCAGAGTAGCTGCTTCCTGGGCTGTTTTCCTGTCACTTGGCTTCTAGCTGGATTAGATCAGGCACTGGCAGAGATTGCAAACTGGGAGGAAGGATAAACTGGGATACTTTTCTCCATCCTGTCTGTCTCCTGAAATATTTCTAGTATTTCCCACTCCCAGCCAGATAGACCTGTCCTGGTTTCAGCAATCCCTGGCCTTTGGCCTACAGGAACAGCAGCTTCTTTCTGCTACCTTACTATCACCTGCTTGGTTTCTCAGGCTCTTCCATGAGTTTATAATAATTGCTAGGCATACATTTCCTCTCTCTTTTAAATATTCAGAGTGGTTACCACAGAGTCTGGTTGGTAGATTTAGGACTAATCAACAAGCATGGATGAGATTATGCAGAGAGGGTGGGTGAACAGACTGGTGGGGTCAGGATGGAACCCTGGGAAATATGGCAACACAAAGAGGAAGCACCGTCTTTAAATAAATCCAGATTTTTTTTTTTTAAGTAGAATCAGAAATATGTGATGTCTACTTAAGTCCACTAGGCACTTTGGGCATCATTTAGAATCTGTATTTGTTGGATGAGGTTTCTGAAGACAGAGAGATCAATCAGGTCATCAGTTAGGCATCAGGACCAGATTTGAAACCCAATCCTGGGTTTCCTAGTTCCCTATCTAGTGACCTTGTGATATTGTGCCTTTAATCATTCTTTTAATGGCATGTGATTTGGCATTGTTTACATGGGTTCAGGTAACTTGCTTTTATCTTGTGTGCTGTTTACACTTCAGTTTCTTTTTATGTAAAACCAGTACATGGTATGATTGACCTACATAGGTAATTTTAATAAATAAAAAAATGACAATACATGAAAGTATTTGGAATAGTTTAAATAATAAGGATAGTTAAAATTATTGAGAGGTTGGTAAATACATGCAGAATAACAGTGCTATCTGGTCTTATCACAATATTATGAAAGATAAGCCACTCATTGTACTCCTTGCAGATACTGGTTACATTTTTGCTAGAGTTAAGGGTGGTTTGTGTTTTTTGTTTTTGTTTTTTTTTACATCTGTAATAACCTTACCATTTGTTAATAAAACAAAATTTAATTTCAAATTAGTTTTTCACTTTAGAAGTTATTCAGTCATTATTATTTTTTGCAAAATAATTTTTAGACTATTAGTTTCTTCTTAGCTCTATATGTTTAAGAATTTCTATTGACTTAAATGAGCTTACATGATTTAGTTTTTATTTGCATGGTATTTTAAACAAATAAAATGTTTTAAAATGTGAAGAAGATTTTCTTTTTCCTAAGAAATTCTCTCTGTCCTGTCATCATTCTCATTCTTCTCCTCTTAAAGTTGTGTTAAGTATGAACACTTAAATGCTAAATATGAACAAGGAAATTAAACAATTGTTAAATGAAGCTATAAAATTATTCTAATTAGTAAACAATGTTGATACCAATGACTCATTTCATAGTGCTCCGGCCCTTAGTATAGCATTAGAATGTTAATTTAGAAATTAACATTCATGTTAAAAGAAAAACAAATCAAAACACTTTTAGTAGAGCCTATAGATTTAATCAAAATCCAGTATCATAAATTTTAACTTACCTTCAGTGTCTGATAGGCCCATTCCTACTCCTGGCTGTTTCATAGGATCTTGCCCATTCTGCCCCATCTTCCCTCTGTGAATAAAGAAAATAATAAAATTATACTATTTTCAGTTATGCTTTCCTAAATGCAAATGAGGAAGCCAAGTTTGCAAAAATAGAATGACATTTTATATTCATATATGCAATAAATTACCTTAATGGCAAATATAAATGCAATAAATTGCTCTATATAGTGTTAATTTTAAAATGGGAATTTGTTTATTATTCCTACATAGTCCAACCTAATGCCTCAAAATTCAGTGTCGTAATTGTTGACATTTATTAATGATCATACCAGCATAAAATTTTGAAATTTTATTTTAGAATTTGGGAGTGGTTATTTTTCCATTTTAAACTCAAAACTGAGAAGGGTTTTTATGTTTACACTTTTTATGATGAGTTGTATTATTTGTGAGAATGAAAATTGTGAATTAAATTACACAAAATCATATTGTAATAACACAGACTTTTACTTCACTTAGTGGCTTCCATTTAGATCCTTCCTGTGTTTTCAGATGTATGGAGCACATTGGGTTTTGAAGTTAGACCGCTTGGTTTCTGCTTCCAGCTTTATTTCATGCTGTGTGTCATCCAAGGCATATCTACTTAATCTGGTAAAGACTGTTTCTTCTTTTGTAATATAATTAGCCACCTTCTGGTTATGAGAAAACTACATGAAAAAATATACAAAGTGCTTAACACTGTGTTTAAAACATAATAGCATTCAATAAATATAAAATGTTAATAGATAGGCATGAACATAAGGCCTTAGAATTCAGCCAGAGTCTGCTGTTCATTTTTGGTTTCAGCCTCAAGCTTTTTGGAAGGCCAAATAGATAATTTATGAAACTTGGGGGCACTGTGGGTACAGAATATTGATAATGTAATAAGCAAAAGACTATAGGCTATTTCTGTAGTTAGAAGAAAGCTACATGACATACAAAAATTTTTGGAATTGCATTGTATGTACATATAGAAGATGTTCTAAAAATGGAATACAAATGCTTAAGTGTTCAAAAGGATGCTTGAACAAAAGAACATTTTGATGCTATGCTTTCTAGACAGTAATTCTAACATAGTAGGATTAACTAACAATTCTTACTTTCACACAAAAAATATTTTGTTTGCTAAAAATGTAACCATATTTCTTTTTTAAGAACCTAATCATACCATATTACCCAAAGCAATCTACAGGTTTAATGCAGTCCCTATCAAAATATCAATGCCATATTTCACACAACTAAAACAAGTAATATTAAAATTTATATGGAACCAAAAGACCCCAAATAGCCAAAGCAATATTGTAAAAAGAAGAACAAAGTGCCTGATATCAAAGTACACTAAAATGTTATAGTAACAAATTGATGGTCACATGATGGGAAGGGGGTTGAGTGGATAGGTATAAAAGATGAAGAGATTAAGAAGTACAAATTGCCAGTTATAAAAACAGACATGAGGATATAAAGTACAGCACAGGGAATATAGTCAATAATATTGCAATATCTACGTATAGTGTCAGATGGGTAGTAGTAGACATCAGGGTCATCACTTTATAAGATGTATAAATGTCTAATCACTATGTTGTACTAGTTGAAACTAATAAAATATTGGATGTCAAATATAATTGAAAAGAAATTTTAAAAATGAATCAAATGATATCTTAATTGAATACTGCTCTAAAGATTCTGTTATACTTTTACTAAAAATTGTTCAGCACACTATGAAAAATAAATATATATAAATTCAGAAACTGTTTTATGTTGAAAGCCATTACATTGTCTAACATAACTCTCAGCAATACCTTTTTAGATATATCTCTAAAGCAAGGGAAACAAAAGAAAAAATAAAGAGGACTACATCCAACTTATAGGTTTTGGCAGAGCAAAGTAAGCTGTCAACAAAAGAAAAGACTACTAAATGAGAGAACATATTTGCAAATGATACATCTAATAAGTGGTTAATATAAAAAAGTCAGAACTGCCCAGCTGGCATGGTCCAATGGTTGTGCATTGACCTACAGTCAGGAGATGAGTTTGATTCCTGGCCAGGCACATGCCGGGTGTGGGCTTGATCCCCAGTGGGGAGTATGCAGGAGGCTGCCAAACAATTATTATATCTGTGTCTATCTCTTTCTTCCTCTCCCTTCCTATCTGAAATCAATAAAAATGCCTAAGAAATAATATATACTTATATAACTTAACACCAAAAAAAGAACACATTCAAATACACCAATCCAATTAAAAATGGGCAGAGGCCTTGTCTGCTTAGTGGGTGGAGTAACAGCCCTCGAACCAAATGGTCAAAGGCATGTACCTGGGTTGCAGATTCAATCCCCTGCTGGCCAAGGTGGGGGAGCATGCAGGAGCCAACCAGTCTATGTGTCTCTCTCACATCAATGTTTCTCTCTCTCTCTTTTCATCTGCCTCCCTCCCTTCCACTCTCTATAAAAATCAATAGAAAAAATATCCTTGTGTAAAGATTAATAAAATGAATGAATGAATGAATGAATGAATAAATAATGGGCAGAGGACCTGAAAAGAGGACTCAGAAATTGCCAACAGACATATGAAAACATGCTCAACTTCAATAATCACCAGGGAAATGCAAATTAAAACTATAATGAGATGTCACTTCACACCTGTCAGAATGGCTGTCATGAGTAAATCAACAAAGAAGTGCTGGTGAGGATGTGGGGACAAGGAAACACTTATGCATTGTTGCTGGGATTTTAAATTAGCTAAGCCACTATGGAAAATTAGTATGAGATAGTATGAGATTCCTCAAAAAAATTAAAAATAGAGCTGCCATACCATGTAGAAATTTCACTTCTGAATATTTAGCTGAAAAAAACAAAACCAGTAATTTGAAAAATATATACAGCTCTATTTTACTGCAGCATTATTGTCATAGCTAAGATATGGCAGCAAATTATATGTCCATGGATAGATGAATAGATGAAGAAGATGTGGTATATACAAAATATTGCTATTGGCAACAATATGAATGCAACTATGGAGTATTATGCTAAGTGCACTAAGTCAGACAGAAAAATACAAACAATGTCTGATTTCACTTAATGCAGAATCTAAAAAACATCAAAATAAATGAATAAACAGAAACAGACTCGTAGATATAGAGAACAAGCTAACTGTTGCCATCGTGGAGATGGTAGGGAGATGGAAATTAAAAAACACACAAAAAAGACAGTGAAGCTACTATGCCAGAAAGAAATTTTAGAAAGAAAGAAAAGAAGGAAGGAAGGAAGGAAGAGAAGGAAGGAGAAAGAGAGAAGGAGGAAGGGAGGAAGAAAACACAGACTTTTCTGTAATGTTGTGTACAATCATGTGATTCACATTGCTAAGTTTTCTTCCTGGGAAGACACATTACCTCAGGATTTTAAAAATAAAGTCTTATTTAAGCAATCCACAAAACCTCAATTTCTGTAATTGCTTCTGTGAGATTCAAAATAGGTAGTTGATAATTTAAAAAACATTAATTTTCCTCTGTTACAAAAAGGGGAAAAGCTCAACAATACAGCAGCCATCTCACCTTTCACAGTACACCATCCTAGTAGAATTAGCCAAACTCAATTGAAAGTGAGGATCATTTTGGTAGTGGTAATCTAGCAAATGAGAGTATTGAAAAAAATACTATCTTCTACTATGTCAAGCTTTAACAAAATAATTATAATTTTTAGTAATTGCAATAAAATAATTTTTGATATTTTTTATTTGATCTTGAGTCCTAGAATTCATTTTAGTGGTGATAGTCAGCTGCAGTCATTGCTTCTTATGAAAACTGATTTTGACATTAGGTACTTAGCTAAAATGTGTACTTGGTGCATTTCTATAATTACCTAGAAAAATTTTAATATATATTTTTATTAATTTCAGAGAGGAAGGGAGAGGGCAGAGAGAGAGATAGAAACATCAATGATGAGAGAGAATTATCGACTGGCTGCCTACACTGGAGATCTAGCCTGCAACCTGGGCATGTGTCCTGACCGGCAATTGAACCATGACTTCCTGGTTCATAGGTCAATGTTCAACCACTGGCCACTCCGGCTGGTTATCTAGAAAAATTTTACAGCATTATGAAACTAAATGAAGTACAAAGAAAACGTGCCTGTGAGTCATGTGAAGGGTGCAGTTTTTCTGAATTCTTAATAAGTAATCTTCAGCTCAGAACATTCTGACTACACAGTTTAGAATTATATTTGTAAATCACTCACCAAATAGTTACTGAGCACTTATGCTAGTGCAAGCAACAATTGTATCAGACACAAAGGGGCATATAAAATAACTAGTAAATACTTGTGCATATGTATATTCTATAATGCTTTAGAAAAGAACTACTTTGTGTACTCATATGGCAAAACAATAGCCTTCTAAGCAATTTTGAAAGGCTTTGAGTTACAAGAGAAATATGAAAATGGGGAAAAACAATATTGGATTCTAGTATATATGTAAAAACACAGAATCTGCATCAATTCAGATATTAAGGAAATAATAGAGTTTACACTCTGAAAGTTATAACTTGATCATGAGTGTTAAATTAATATTTGAAAGGTAAAGATGAATTGTAAGGTTGTAAGGGATGTGTTGTGCAAACCTTTATAATTTCATATGCAATTTTTAATTTATAGATAGGGATTTAGTGAATTTACTAAAGTTCTCTTCCATCAAACTGGATCACCAGAGGCTGAGAACAGATGAGATCAGACTTCTTTTAGAAATAATTTTCAATGAAAAAGAATTCAATACAAATAACTGTATTAATCCATAGCTAAACTCTTTAAAAAACAAAGATGGACAGGTGATCCAACAATTACTCATTTTAAGCAGGAAAAATTGTAAGTTAAAAACCACAGTTTTTCACTGTACAAATACATTTCCTCCAAGATTTTTGCTTTTGTAAATTGAGCCATTATCTAAATATTAGTACTATTCTGGAGTTCAAAAGGAAAGAATAAAAAACTATTACATTAAAACAAAACAGGAAGTTCCACCCCCAAGAAAGCCTCACTCAACATTGGAGAAAATGAAAAAAACCCTACCCCAGTGTTCCAGCGAGGGGTCTGTAAGCTTTTTCTGTAAAGGACATATAGTAAATGACTTGAATGGTCTCTGTTGCAACTACTCAAGATTGCCGCTGCAGTGTGAAGCATTAGCAACACTTAAACGAATGCTGTGGCTGTGTTCCAATGGAAACTTGTGGGCCTGAAATTTCAATTCCATAGGATTTTCCTGAGTCACGAAATGCTATTCTATCCTGTTTTTTTGTTTTGGTTTGTTCTTTTTCAAACATTTAAAAATTCAAAGACTATTTTTAGCTTACAGATCTAACAAAACCAGGTGGCGGGCTGGATTCATCCTGGCCTCGATTCTGGAGCTGAGTGGACAGTGGTGTTTTTGTAGCAGTGGGGAGGAGAAGGAAAAATCATGGTTTCAGTTTTTATTTGGAACAGATATGACCTACATATTTATCTCAGCTCCTGCTGGATTTTGCCATCCATTTGACTAAATCCATGCATGCTAAAAACAGTCTTACATTTGATTTGCAATATGATTTTCTTGAGGTTTAACATATTATAAATTAACTTTATTTTAAGAGTATCTATCAGGGATCTATGTAACACTTGCTGTTTGTTCTAGAAAATTTGGACAAACTTCAAAAATCTTCAAATCTAATTGTAGTGAGATTTATATGTTGAAAAAAATCTATATTAGTAGCCCAATGTGTTATCTATTTAAAATATGACATGAGTTCTTCAAATTTGTTTAATATCTCCTGATTCAAAGTAAATTAATCTGTTAATCTCTAATCCCAATGATGTGTGTATTTGTTCAGTATGTGATTAACACATGATTCAGGCATGGCTAATCAGTTTTTATCAACTTTTTTATTTAATACAAATTGCACTAAATAAGTAAAGCTGGTTGTGACCATCATTCATCCTTTGACTTAACTAAATGAATCCAGTCTTTCCTAAATAGTGTTGTGTTTTGGGTTTTTTTAAGTGTAAACATGAACAGTTGAAGCTTTTCAGAAACAATGACTCAGAATTGGATAATTTATCCGGTTATTTCCTGTTAAATGTTAAGAAAAGCTTACTCATGATGCTGTTAGCTTTGTAGTGAAAGAAAAAGAACCACTTACATCCTTGGAATAGGAAATAGATTAGTCTCCCCTGCAGTGCTGCTGCTTCCTTCACTGTCCACGCTATACCCACTGCCAAAGCTGCTGCCGGAGGAGCCGGTGGACACGGAGCTTTCTGCAGGTCGATGATTGGTAGGCTTTGCTGCATGATGTGGGAAGAGTCAACACCACAGTCAGTCAGTGACACTACTCCCAGTGATCTCCAAGTGCATGATTATGCATTGTCTTCATTTATATCTATAAAGAAACAGCTTTGGCAAGAACTCCACATTTTTAACCTGCCTTTCATTTTGTTTTCCTTAACAGACAATGCACACAGGCCTTGATTGTTATTATTAGACATAAAGGAAAAAAGCAATCACTTTTAAGGATAAACCATCATATTTTAGACTGAGTTAAATAGTATGTAAGTATTCTATTATTATTATTTGTGATTTATTTGTACAGTATTGCAATAATGATATGGCAAACAAATAAGAATGTTGGCTATTTCATGGAGAAAGGACTTTAGAAAGACTTGGGTAAATACAAATAGCAGGATAAGGAAAAATTGCTTAATTATTTTCCATATTAATAACGAATAATGTTTTTCTCTTGAGAAGTGAAGATGCAATAAAGAACAGATAATTTCAAGAAGTGATTGAAATTCTGTGCTTGTTTGGATGTAGCTCAACCAACTATCTCCATCAGGTTATCCAATTTTAAGATATTTGTTTTCTTTTAGGCACCTCTTAATTTATGACTGGGACTTATTTGAAAATATTAATGAGTTTAATTTTTGGGAGGATATAAGAATCTATATTCCTATAGAAACATAATTTTGTTCTGTAAGTTATGCATAGGATTATAGTACTAGTATTGTTAGTGAAGTTCTAGATTACAGAAGATTTGGGGTAAACTTTTGATATATATAAAAAAAAAAAAGGCAAGTGTTTCTCTTATTTTTATAGAGAGAAGAGTCTCCTGGCAAATTTTTGAAATTGTTATCTACCTTCTTTCATCTGGTCAGCTTAAGAGTATAAGCTTTCATCATATTGATGTGATTTTGAAGCCCAACTCATTCTGTATTAAACCTAAGAAGTCTCAGTTTCCTCATTGTTAAATAATGGGGTCAGTCATGTGGGTCTCATAAGCTTGTGACTATGAGGAGTGAGAGAAAGCACGAGCCCAGTAACCGACTCTTCTTCATCTTGCCATGCTCCCATTCTCTCTTCCGTGGCTGTTCCCCAGTGTCTTTGAGTGTACCTAGTTCCTGTCAGTAAGTTTGCCTGGCTTCTCGTCTAATTGTAGAAAATGTTCTAGGTGACTAAACTATGAGGCCCTCTTCTGTAGACACGCCTCTGTTCAATCGGGTGTTTCATAAGCAAATAGGTAGAGTCACGCTGCTGGATGAATAGTTGGTAATTCTTTAGTGATCCCAAGATATCTACATTAATCTTAAGAAACTATATACAAGCACGACAACTCTTGATGCGTTGGAGTTTAAATGTAATCAATATAACCATGAGAAGTGAAAACTATAGACATGGTGAGGGAAACTGTGAGAAGCAGGAAAACCATTTCAGGACAGTCAGGATTAATTTCAGTGTTTCCCTCATTTCAGGACAACAGATTCTCTAAAGTTACCGGACAGTTTTATATCTATTCCAATGATAGTAGTACCAGTTTCTCGGGATAGGGGGGAGGAGGGGAGGGAAATGTGTATTAATCAATTACATATCATGTATAAGTTGGAAATAGCTATTTAGAAAAAGGCTTGAATCCTGTTAAATAGCTAATGACCAATGAATTACCGATAAGCCATAGGACTAGATTTGCTGAAACAGAATGATAGTTACAATGTTTGCTTAATATTTTCTTCAATTTATGTAGAAGAAACACAGATAGAATATTTGGTGTTAAAGAAAATAATTTAAAAAATAACTTAAATAATGAAAAGATAATATCACTATGATATAAAATTATAAGCATTTATGAAATAAATTAAATTGTATAATTAGCCACATAATGAATCAATTGATTGTAAAAAAAGGAACACTGTCATACTGTTTGGTTGTCATTCTATAATCCAACCAACAAGACTGTTTATAGTTTTTAGTATGATATTAAATTTAAAAAATCTTAATTTTATCGACTAGAAAATATACTATTTTCAAAGACAAATCTTAACAAACTTTAATTTTAAATAAATTTATTTGTACTAAATTAAAACAATTTTCATCCAAGAGCAATCTCACAATGTATCAAAATATCTACATTATAGAAAGGATGTCTTATTTACATTTAAAAATATTCAATTCTTTCTTTTGTGAACTTTGATTTTCCTGATACAATTTCTAGTTTTATTTCCTTCTGGGAAATTTCAGATGTGTACAGAATGCAAAATGATATAAGAAGAAAGGAACAAGGCTAGAAATAAATTTAACAAAAGACAGTTTTGTTTTGTTTTGTCTTGTCTAGGGAAATAGAAATCTCATTCAGAAAGCCTGTGGAAGTGCTGTCCATTTAAATGCAAACAAATAATATTTTATAAATACAAAAAAGAAAAAACTCAAATCTATAGAACATATACATATATTGGAGTAAGTCTTGTTTACCTAATATTTTTACACACAAAATTCATGTAAGATTGTGTCTAAAGAAATGTTGGGTAGTTATGTTAGGTAATAAATTTAAATAAATCTAAGTGTTTGGCATTACCTTATCAAAACATCTACGACTTTATTGGATTTTTTTACTCTTAGCCTGGTTATGTAAATGTGGAGTAGAATTAGATAGCCTGACATTTGGTTTGCTTCTGAAAATGAATTCAATTACAATGCAGAATGGACCTTTGCTTTTTACCAGGCTATATCTACCCTTAGCATAAGCCATTTTAGCCAAATCTGTAGTTTTCCTCCCAGAGTCCTTTATCGTCTGCTTCTTTCAAAATATATCTCTCACAATTCTCCTTCAAATGCTTTACATGGAAGTCCATTCAGACCATTCACTCTGACTCCCTTTAGTTTGGCTTATTTCTCCTGAGCTATTTTGTTATGCTTTGTCTGCACCAAACACTTTTTCATACCTAAATTACATTTATCAGTCAAGGCCCAGATCAGATTAGTAAAGGCTCTGCCTCAGGCATTTTCCTTATCTTGCCAATCAGAAGTGAACTCTCAAAGCCCAAGATCAAATATCTTTTCTTGACAATCCCCACTTTTTGTCTTTGATTATAATTGTTATATTAATGTCATTGTTCAAAGTAGAGCCTGTGTTTTCTCAATTGTAGCCTTCTTAAAAGCTTATCCTGCAACTATGCTGAAGAAATATTTACTAAAATCATAAGTTAATCATTGTTTTCCTTAATCAAATAACGAAAGCAGCTGAATGATTTAGTAATATCTCACTTTTTATCCAACTGTGTGTTTTATATAAACCATACATTTCTCAGCAACAGCAACTTTAATGTCATTCTGCGTGGGAAAATGTGATAATTCAACAAGATGTTTTGTTTTCCCAATCCCCACAAAACTTGTTTGGTTGAAAGAAATAATGATAATACACCAAGCACAAGACAGCATAGCTTTGTGAACTTCAAAAAAAGTTCATAACTGACCCTGGATATCTATCTATTATATAAAAGGCTAAGCGATCATCAGACCAACAAGCCAGTAGATATGACATGCACTGACCACCAGGGGACAGATGCTCAATGCAGGAGCTGCCCAGCGACAGCAACTCTAGCACTCTGGGATCCCCTCAGGAGATGTCTGAAAGCTGGTTTTGGCTGGATCTCAGCAAGCCAGGCCAAGGGACCCAAAATGCCAGAGGGACACCTTTCACTCTGCAGATGCCCTTCGAGCCATGGTGCCACCCCAGGTGCAGCTGGCTGGGGAGGGACTGAGGGAGGTTGGCTCCAGGGTGTGTCCAGCCTGTCTCACCTAGTCCCACCCTGCTGACCACCTTCTGGTTAATTTCCTTTCAATGTGCAGGAATCCATGTGCTGGACCACTAGTTACGTATAAATATATAAATTGGAATGAAAGATAATAATGTATAGTAACAATCCATCAGAACCACAAGAGTGCTATTATAGACACTAGTACTTGTGCTAATCCCACTTTTTGTCTTTGTATTTCTCTCCTGAAGAAAATAAATTTTTAAAACATTAAAAGTAAATATGATTTTCCATAACTTTATGATTTCAAAATTAACAAGGTAAAAACATCCTATCTCTGCCTCTTAATAAGAGTTTCAGAAATCATGGACCTATCATTGCATGAGCATATTATGTGCCTATGTATTACATATGAAGATGTTTGTTTTACAGAAGAATTGAAGTTTATTTAATAAAAAAATTTTTGGAGCCTATATTTTGTACGTGTACTTTCTTTGTGAATTCCTGCTTGTACTACCAAGTACTGACTAGAAGAATGTATTAAATAAGCATATGAGTAAATAAGCACACCCTTGCAGAAAGGGTCCCCGTTCCCTAGAGGAATAAATCCTCGGATCTTGAGTCATTTTTGAGACTCAGTGACTGTGGAGGCATTTCAGGTAAACAATTTTATCTTCTGTGAGGCAGTTTAACCTGCCTTAAATTATTTTTGACCTCTTCATTTTATTCGGATGAGTGATGGTTAGACATCATTGTTTTATTACTCTACTCTGTCTAATCTTAATTAAACCTGGTTTTGTCTCTTTGACTGAATATCTGTTTTCAATTAGTTTGCCCTGTTTTGTTAGTACACCAATACTTAAAAATGCAGACCTATGACTATACCTACCACATGATGGCAGTGCTGTGCTCTAAATCTGCGGATCAGAATTGAAGACAACTTTACAATTGTGGAACTCTGGAGATAAAAAAAAAAAAAAAAAAAAAAAAAAAAAAAAAAAAAAAAAAAAAAAAAAAAAAAAAAAAAACCTGCTAAGGACTCTAGAGATAACCAGCCTCTGACCCATGAATTGGCCTATAGGAAAACTAAACTCAGGACAGAATAAGTAACTTGTTTCAGTTCATATGCTAATTAATGAGAAAGAATCAAAACTTTAAAACAACCACTAATCCACTTTTCTATCACATCCAATTATGTCAGCTTTAGATTGTGAAGTCTTTGCCCAGCCAGCACGGCTCAGTTGTTGAGCATTGACCTATGAACCAGGAAGTCATGGTTCCATTCCTAGTGGGGGCACATGCCCACGTTGTGAGCCTGATCCCCAGTGGGAGGCATGCAGGAAGCAACCAATCAATGATTCTCTCTCATCATAGGTGTTTCTTTTCCTCTATCCCTCTCCCTTCCTCTCTAACCTTCCTCTCTGAAATCAATAAAAAAATACTTTTTTAAAAAATTGTAAAGTGTCTGCATATTTCAGTATTTGGAATTCAGTACTAGGAATGTATAAAGCCCTGCTGCCTGTGATGTTCCATCATTGGTTTTATATTCTTGGTCCAGCTCAAAGCTATGTCCAAATATTCCAGGAATAATTTATAATGTAGGTAGCCTGCAATCTCCCAAATTAATTGGTTGATATAATATTAATACTATCTGCATTGATACAATCTATAGGATTTAAGATCAACTGTTTGAAATTAAGAGAAATCATTTAATAATTATTTTGCTTATTCCAATAGTTTAATGATAGAACTGAAGTAACTATCTGGCTATTTTAGAAACTCTAAAATTTCTAAATGTATCACACGTAGGTTTTTTTCTTTAGCTAGCTCCAATTTAGCTGGCATTTACTTTAGTGACCTTTACTCTTTCCCCACTGTCACTGCCCATCTTTCAATCTCCTATCTATCTGCTATTGTTGTTGTTGTTTGTTACTAAACAGACTGCAGTTTTATCTTATTTGTTGATTTGTTTTGAGCATGTACCTGAAAATGTCAGGCTTTAAGTTCCATTGTTACTAACTTTATTTAGTAGGCTTCCCTTGAATTATGTCCACTTAAAAAAAAATACATTTTATTGCACTTCTTAAGAAAATATGTTCTTGTAAGAACTTTAATATATTTTTTCTAACTTCAGTATATTCACTATCCAATTTGGGAAGATTTAAAAGAAATCAGTACTAGAAAAATGCCATACGTAGTTTTAATACAGCTATTTATAGGAGTGTTCACATACTCTCAAATTACAAGTTTCATAAATAAAAGTATGAAAATAGATAACTCTGCTTTCTAAAGCAGTCATTTATAAACTTTGGTGTGTGTGTGTTGGGGGTGGCATATAAAGGGAAAATAATATTGGGATTTTTAAAAATTAAAATTAATGGTTAAAAAACACAAAGACATTAAACATTTATACCAAACCATAAGGAATAGAATGTCTTTTTACCTTATAAAAATCAAAATATGTGTCTTAACATATTCCAAATACTGTTCAGAGAAGGAGATGGAGAAGTGATACCTCTACCTGCTATGTTTCTGGAAAGGTGATAAAGCTCTGAGTCATGTCCACATTCTTCCTTCTCCCTCTGCATTAAATTTATAACTGGATTTTTCAAGATATTTTAATGATCAGTTTAATCATCTGTTTTTATCTAATGCTACCAGTAATTTTCAGGTATCCTTCATACTCTTTATTCACTCTTTCTCTGTCTTGTAGATAATAGGTTCAATGATTACTCTGGGAACAGAAATATCATGTAACTTCAATATAACAAGAGTTTGGAAATGAGAGTAAAGTTAGTTTAACTAATAACATGGTAGAAAGGCTTTTTTCTTATGTAAATATATGTGATGGCTCAGTAGTCTACTATAGTCCTTGCATTTATGCTCTAATGTTGCCTTTTAAGTTCGTCTTCCTTTTAAACATGTTTTTGGTTCAGAACTGGTTTTTGAAGAAGTCAATTAAAGTAAATGCAGGTTAAGTGGGACCAAAATTTCAGAGCAATTAATGGAAAAAACTTTGATTAAGATATTTTCATAAATGAAAATTAAAATAGTAAATTCATTTTATATTTAATAAATTTAGGTTATAATTCCAGCTATGTCCAAATAAATAGAAAAATCAAGTAATTTATCAAATACCAAATTTTGGTTTTGATAAACGATGCTAGCACAATTGCCGTAACACAATAAACATTTTTATCTTTAAGAGATTAATGATAAAGAGAATAATATTTGAAAGAAAAATTATTCAAGATCTACAACAAATCTTAGAGTCCAACCCTTAATTTTCCCTATTCATTTCATTTTCCTTTGAAGCAGAAGTAGTCTGTCTTGAAGTTTACTTGAAAAACATGCAGAATTGTTAAAATAATTATAAGAAGTTTTGTAAACTGATCTTACATAATCCAGAAACTGGTAATTTAGGTCATGAATACTTAGATAACAAGGACATTGATCTCAAATGGAATTCAGTTTGATTTATATTAAAATCCCACCCAAATACATTTCCAGTATAAATATATATAATTTAATAATAGCAGCAGGCTATTTACATGGGTAATGTTACATGGCTGAGTAGTATTTTTCATATCCTGAAATGTAGTCATTGGCCACAAGATAAAGAGGAGTTTAGACAATTATTTAATAAATATGTATCCTAACTTCTCTAGTTAATTTCATTAATCTGTCTACTTTCTTCAAGTAAATTATTTTCAAATACTTTCTCTCCTCCTGTAGTTGATTATATTCTAGTGAACTGTAAAGATTACTAATGAGAATCAGAGCCAAACAAATAAAAATAATTAATTCTACTTTTAGATATTTCTAAAAATGATCATATTTTATTGATCATTTTTTGATCAATAAATGATCAATAAATTACATTATTTTTCTTTCAGTGCTTACTGAAGGTAGACAAAACTCACATTTTCTCATTCTTCATAATTTATCCCGGATATCTTTAATTGGCTATTAAATAAATAATACTTGAAGGATTAAGCTATGATTATATATCTACTTATTCCTATTTGTTCTAAAAAAAAAAACAAACCCTCAATATCCCAGTCAAAATTCTGTATTTTTAATATATTTTCATTTAAAATCCGTAAATGGCTCCTGAGTGATTAATTATATTTTTATATATTCCACACAGTAATAAAAGAAAAATGATAGTTTCCCGATCCGCCTCAGTACACATGAAGATTCATCTCATATCCATATGTCCTTCCTGCCCAATTATCTTCTACAAAAAAGAATGGATGAAATATCATGATTTTACACATGTAATGCATGTGGATGGAAAGTGGGGGGAAAGTAAGTAGTTCATGGATGGTTTAGATACCTGGATTCAGGCAATACTATTAAGTAGCCAGAGGATGTCTTTGGCATTCCCCTGCCTTGGATAGCATTTCCCTGGGTCCCTCTTACCCAGTGTTAACGTTCCCTGCCCCATGCTCATACTGTACTCTTTGTCTAGGGTCCCTCACTGAGCCCCATCAGCTGTTTCATGCTCCATGCTTCTTTTTTTTTTTTTCTCCATCACCATTTACTTATTGTCTCATTTCCTCAGACTTATGCTCTCTGGTGCTTAATTTCATAAATTAACTTTTTAAAGAATAATTTTCTTGCCATGACCAGTGTTGCTCAGTTGGTTGGGCATCATCCTGTATACCAAAGGGTTGCTGGTTTGATTCCTGGTTTGGGCATATGCCCTGGTTGCCACCTCCATCTCCGTTAGGGCATACAGGAGGCAGCCAATCATTATTCGCTACACATCGATGCTTCTCTCTCCTATTCCCTTCCTCTCTCTCTAAATATCTATCTATCTATCTATCTATCTATCTATCTATCTATCTATCTATCTATCATACATATACATATGTATATGTACACATACATACAAATATATATGTAATTACATATATATATGGATAATTTTCTTGAGCCCAAAGTAAAATAATATGCATTTTAAAAGTTAAGTTTAACTTTGGTAAAGACACCTCATAATCAATACTTAAGGGACTGTGGCATGTTAAAATTAGGCCTTTCTCTTCCTCTCAAATAACCCATTAATAGTTATATCCAATTACATAGGCCCGTAGCTTGGTCATTTGACTATAAGGCACAGCATACTGAAAACAAATTTGATACTTAGAAAGGCCAATTGTCTTGCTCTTCATGTTAGATGAAATGAACATATATATTCCCAGCATGAATCAGGCATACATTATGTGGGTGGCTTCATGCAGACCCATGGCTACTACTGGAAAAGAACAAAAATATTCCATTGAAGGTAGTTCAGTGGATTCGTCTTTGTCAATAGCGGTCCATAAACAAGAGACAGTGTCGTATGGCCAGCGCTGTTCATTTACTGTCTGCGACTCTGCATGTGTAGCAGAGAGTACTGACAATAAATGTTAGATGACTACAGAAAGAGTTGAAAATGCGCAATTAGAAGGACATATGAAAACTCTTAAGATAAAAAATTACTGTTTGTAACAATTCCGTCCACGCCCAGTGCCCGCCCCGCGTCCCACCCCGGCCTCCCACTACCACTTGCCCAAGAGAGCCGCTCCACAGAGTGATGGCTTACTCCGAGTTCCCCCGGCCACGTAAGCACATGAAGCTCTTCTGTGACAGGGGCCGCAGTGAGCCTTACTGAACGTGGTTTCCAGCAGGGGTCGGTCTGTGGACGTAGCTTCAGGCTTTTCTCCTACAATCAGGCCCCACCTAGGCACTCAATCCTAATCCCTCACACAATTAAGTCAATGATTCTTCTCACCTAACCTCATCAACCCATCCCAACAGCCCTTCTTGCCCCCGGAGTGAAGGGAAATTCCTATTCACCCTGTGTTACTGGATCTCAACTTAAAACTCACCAAAAATCGCCCTACTGGTTCGGCTCAGTGGATAGAACATTGGCCTGCGGACTCAAGGGTCCCAGTTTCGATTCCAGTCAAGGGCATGCACCTTGGTTGCTGGCACATCCCCAGTAGGGGGTGTGTACAGGAGGCAGCTGATTGATGTTTCTCTCTCATCGATGTTTCTAACTCTCTATCCCTCCCACTTCCTCTCTGTAAAAAAAAACAATAAAATATATTTAGAAAAAAAACTCACCAAAAATCTGAGCATCAAACAAAAATAGCTCAGGAATTTCCAATTGCACTTAAAATGCAATATGCTGAATGTTGAATAAATTCATTTGCAAGGTTTTTAGGAGTGCTTCAATTTGTTTTCATGTTGGTATGGTTTACAAAACAAGTCAACAAAAAAACCTCTTTACTTTTTAAACTCTCTTCCCTGGTTGGTGTCACTTTCTAAAATGACAGGGCCTGCATTCAACCCAAACAACTGGTTTGAAAAAGCCATTTCCAGAGATTTCTAAATACAAGCAAGAGTTGTTTAGGCATCAGGACGACCTGGCACGATCTGGCACAATGTTTCCCCTCAGGTTTCCTAGCATGCAACTAAACCCACAGGAAAAGGGAAAAGTTCCTTTGGCTCACTCCATAATTCTTGCCCGACCCATATATTATGCTACTGTAAGCAGCAATCCACTGAAAAGCTCAGAAAAAATCAAAACAAACAAACAAAAAAATCAAACACTTGAAAAGCTCTTGAGGGACAATTTCGTCACCCTTAGCAGAAATGACACACAGTCTCCTCTATGGGTTCTACTTCCTGCCACATTGCGCTTGTGGAGTGAGAGGATTTTATTTTCGTGGGTTTGTGGCAGCTTAATCATTAGCCTTCAGAAAAGAGGATCATGTAGGGAGAGCAGCAAGTCTAAATTGTATTCATTTCTAGAAACCTCTAATCATGTGTTGGAACTTGGGTGAGAAATACATGACAATTGTTTTTATTGCAATCAAGGGAGTTCTATTTCAAAGGAGCTAATGTATTTAAAAAGCAAAGGCTTGGGCCTCATAACAACCTAGGGTTATATTGCCGACTTTGAAAATTTCTAGCTGGATGGTCTATCCTAGCCCACTGGCTCTCTAATTGCTTACTCAGAACAGTATAGGCCATGAATACCTCATCGCCTTGGTGTGATAAAATGAGAAAATGGGTGACAAAACAGTTCGTATGACATGAAGAATTATTTCCATGCAGGTTGTTATTTTCAGGATGCAGATGGGATTATATGAATTCAATTATGAGGTTTAAAATGGGAGACTTTTATCCAATTTCTTAAAATCAGTAATAATAGTTATTTCTGCAGTTAGTGGACAGGAACTTGAGGCTCTTCATATGTTTACATCTCTTACCATTTTTTTCTAAGTTTTGAAGTCATTATACAGCATTTTATAGAAATTTAATTCTATATTTGCCACTAGTTGTTTGGAAAAATGCATGGCTGAATTATATTCCTGATACATTTATAGTGGCAGGGATATGAAATATGTATATTTTAGAAAACACTGCATTTGCTTTATCATCTATTAAAATAAAATTCAATAAGACTCTATGCTATGGTATATTGATTTCCTTTTGATTATAATTTCAGTAAAAAATGATTTCAAGATTCAATCATAGCACTTTAAAGGTAGGAGATTATCCATTAGAGCATTATTCAAAGAAAGGGATTAAAAACAATTTGCTACAGTTTTTAACAAAAATATCTAGAAAAAATCAGACAAAATATTATATAGTAGTACTTAAATCATAAACATGGAATGTGAAATAAGGTAAGTACTTGACTACTTCAATATTTATGATTATGAAATATTTGAAGGAAGAAAATGAATAATACCTTTAAGAAATCAACAAAACTTATTTGATGAAAGAAAAAGGTCAGAGGAGGAATTTAAGTACTTTAGAAAAGCACTAGTAAGGCTAACTAGGAAGGGTAATTTGTGCTTTGGAGCTAATCTATAAATTGGGCACATTCAGAATTATGCTAATGTATAAGCTAATTGCCTTTTATGCAAAGGTTTAGGCCTAGTAACAAGATAAGGGTTATAGTGCCAATTTTGAAAAAAAAAATTTTAGCTACATAATTAAAGAAGCATCACAGTTGTTTGCGTTTCATATTGCCACATACATCTTCCATAATCCCCTAAATATCTGATTAGTTGGGATAAGAGTATATTAAATTTTTTTAGTTTTCCTGAGAATAAAGAGAAGTTCTATAGAATAATTTAAGGTTTGACTTTAATTGTGTGGAAAGTATAGAATCATAAAATAAAGTATTTTAGGGCTAGAAGAGAGTTAGGGGCAAACATTGCTATCCTATTTAAAAAAACAACAACACAATATTTTATATATGGTATTGAATTGAATTTGAAGATAATTTTATAATCACTCCCATTTGATTCCTGTCACTGACACTCTTGTCCGGGAAAATTTCACAAATGTTGGATCAAATTAGGGACAGATATAAACTTGCTTTCTTTTTTGAACACAGCTATGGAATCAAGTTTAGATGCATCTCAACAGCAAGGGCTCATAGAATTTGTTCCCTCTATCCAGGACCCTGAAAAGATTGTGAAATAGATCAGATGTGGGAGAAAGAAAGAGTGGAAGCATTGCCTACGGGTCCCCCAACTCCATTATTTATTTACATGTTTATTATGTGAGCTCTGATGATTTTATTTGGAAATAATTTTCCACCTATTTTATAATGTTTTTCACATGAAGGTTTGGTCTGCTCCCCAAATCACTATTATTTTAGCTCTCACTAACAATGGAGCAGTGACTATAAATACTCTATTGCAAGGAATCAAATGAGAAAGCAAAAACTGACACACTCATTTTAAGCTGCATCATATAACAATGGCTCAGAACCCAGTAGTTTATGAATGAAATAAAGATACTTTATTTATTACACAGGCACTTGGATATTCACATGCCCAACACGATACACTTAACAACTACGAAAACATAAGTGGAAAATGTCTGTTTGTAGGATAAAGAGAAGTTTCACCATGTAAAGGTGAATGAGTGCATTAACAATTTTTTTCCTTTACTTTCCTCTAAGAATTTCCAAAATCCACTGAATTTTTTAAAAGTTACACTTGAAATGGTATGTAAACAAAAACTGATCTACATATCCACTGGTACGCTAACTCAAATTGTGAGCAGTTTAAAGTTTTATCACAATGCAACATATTTATAGTCATGCTTGAACAGATTAGGTTAGTCGCATGCATTCCATTCTGCAATATGAATACTGTTAATCTACTTCCCAACAAAAGTCAAAAGATGCCCAGTGCATAGAAAAATACAAATCACTGTAGTCAATATATTATGGGGCTGATCTTGGGACTTACACGGTGATGATGACGTCCTGAAATGCCATGCCCACAAAAGCACATTAAAAAAGGGATAGACATATTTTACCAGACAATCTCTAAAAATTAAAAGAGGAGGGCTTTACGATTGGGGAATGTTCTTGCTGTGTGCTTTGAATAGTGCCTTTCTGCTCACCTCCTTCTGGCTTGACTGGTCCATCAGACATCACCTTCCTGAGGGCTAGCTGGCTTTGGTCTTGGTTGCCATTGGCTGGTGGAGGCAGATTATCAGACTGAGTTCTTTGAATGGGGAGGACTCCTGCTATGCTGTGTCTGTGCTGCTTCCTGGCATGATTAGACTGACCGCTTTTATGTGCTGCTGTGGCAGTGTGAGTGAAATGGAAACCCAGAGTATGTATCCTCAGATGGAACCAGCTTAGATGTTAGTCATGCAAACAGAAGTGATCTTTTGCTCTAATTAAAGAAGTCGTGTTTTCAAATGCCATAATGACACCACATGCACAGCACTAAAGGGGATTAAAACTGGCTGTTTCTTTGGACATGATGACTTTGGGAGATGGGGAGAACGTTAATCTCTCGCCATTGTCTGGCTAATGCCTCTTGGAAGTTAACAGTACATCTACACTTGTAAAAATATCTGTGCTTGATATGTTTTTGTATATCAATTGACTAAGTTTTCACAAATTAAATGAAAATACAGCAGCTAAAATGGATGAATTGTTGAACTTCAATTGATATGTTGACTTTCAAAGGATTTCCAATAGTTAGAATAAACCACCTATAAATTCTCTGTTATCATATACAAAGTGTGATCCAACAGGAGAGGCCTGATTGTGCTCCTTAATGAGGTTTTTGCCTCATCACATGTGCTTACTCACTTATTATTAATATTATATACTTTTTTGAGAATATAAGACGTGTGCTTTTCTTCAACAGACCTATTTTCCCAAAAGACTATAAAGACTTCCACGTGGGAAATTACGGCATTTTCGCATTACAGTTTTTAGCTTGAAGTGGCTTCCCCTCCTATGTTCTAGAACTTGACTGTTTGGTCACATTACTCTCCTGCCTCAAAGTTTTGAAGATTCTCATGTATAATCTGCTTTAAATGTCTGTGTGTGTGCTTTTTTTTGGTGATGCCTGGAAAATTGGCAGCCACTGTACTTATAATTCCTGTATTCTATAGGATAATTAAACGCACACAAAAAGGACACACAACATTGTTTGCCTGCAAACATCACAGACACAGCTATCAAATACTATGAACCAGGTTGGATGGATGTGGAGACAGAGGAGAAACAGCCAGTTTTACTGCAGTCTATGTAAATTAAAAAAACTCTAAATAGGGAAGAGCATAATTATGTACTGATAGTTCTTACACAGACAAAGGGACAGAGAACAAAGTGAGCAGGATGTGCCAGAAACAGAAAGCAAACAGGAGAGGACAGCAGGAAAGAAAGGCAACAGATGAACATTAAGCTGCCATGCTGAGGAACTTATTTGCGTCTTTTACTTGGTTGAAGGCGTTGTTGTTGCACAGCGGCTTCAGCAGCGGCTATAGCAGCCCCTGCGTCTTCTAGGTGGGTCTGGGTGACGCTGGTCTTGCTTTGACTGCGAGATGGTCCATGAGAGCGGAGGTGGCCTTCAGATGAGGATTTTGAGCTACCAGGACTACTATGGGATTTCTCAATGGTGGGAACCTGCATGTCTGGTTACAAAAAAGCAAAACATGAGTTAGAGTTGCCCCAGCATTCTTCCTGTCAAACTTGGTCTCATAATTTGAAGCTGCCTTGAGATTTAGGTTAATCTGTTTCTTTTTTGGCGCTGTAATGAAACTGCTCACTGTACAGTAATATGAGCACTCATTTGGGAAGCCATTTGGGGGAGGAAAGGCAAATGGATGACAATCTCGAGAAGAGGAATGCATACTAACTAACCTTATGTGAATGAATATATTAGAGTTTCAGAAAGCAGCTCTGTGAATTCTAGTAGGGACCAGGGAAGAGACAATAGGCTTATACTGTATTAGGAGATGTAACAATGTAGTGAATTCTTGGATGAAGGCATGTGAGTCACTAGGATATATTACAAGTGAAGATTGTAGAATCGTCATCTCAGGTGATTTTGAGAATGTTTATATACTTCACTCATAGTCATAGAAAGGGGTCTTTACATTCATGAACTTCCAGAACATTAAATTAGGGCAGAGTTGATCTAAGTGGAATTCATAATTAATCTATAAAGTCCATCCATCTAAATAATCTGTAGCATTCATTGTATCAGTGGTTTATTACATCAATTCATTTGACTACTGGAACTGGATGGCCTCATTTTCCTATTTCCTAGAACATTTGCCCTTACAATTCATTCCTTTCTAATGGGCAAAGAACCACTTTTCAAGTCGATATACTCTCTGAGAGGAGGAGAGAAGGAAGCAATACTTAGGCCTAAAATAAAATTTTGTATTTAGTAGTTCAGCATATCAAGGTAAGATACTACATAGTTATTTCATATAGGCAGTCACTCAGTTTATAATCAAGATTAATGTTGTGTTATAGGGTAATTGGTAATGAACCTCCCAAAGGATAAGCTAATTCAAATGGGAATGCTGTGCCTATCGCCAAATGCAATGCATGACATTAATATTTTAAAAATATTATTAGTTGTTGCACTGGCTGGTGTGGCTCAATTGGTTGGAGCATCGTCCTATACACCAAAAGATGATAGGTTCAATTCCTGGTCAGGGAACATACCCAGGTTTTGGGTTCAGTCCCTGGCCTAGCCTTATACTGGAGGCAATCCCCCCCTCTCTTTCCTCCTCTCTCTTTCCCCCCATCTCTCTTTCCCTCTCTCTCTTTCTCTCCCTCCCTTTCCCTCTTTCTAAAATCAATAGAAACACGTCCTTAGGTGAGGATTTAAAATAATAATATTAGTTGTTTATCAAAAATATTTTTATTGATTTCAGAGAGGAAGGGAGAGGGAGAGCAAGAAACATCAATGATGAGAGAGAATCTTTGATTGACAGCCTTCGGGGAGTGGAGCCCACAATCCTGGCATGTGCCCTGTCTGGGAATTGAACTGATCTCCTGGTTCATAGGTCTATGCTCAACCACTGAGCCATGCCAGGCAAGTGATATTAGTTGTTATTTTTTTTTAATCATAGAAATAGCTCAAGTCCAATATTTAGGACAGTTTTAAGTAAATGTCAGCACACAAATTTTTTTGATATAATATATAAAAGGAAGGTGCAAAATTGTGTATAATTATATATGTAATGGCTAAGAATATAATTATGAAAGTAGGGATTTAAACAATTAGAGGAAATATGTATAAGTGATGATTATATCTAGTCAATGAACGCTTGAGAATTTTTACATTTATGAAATACCCTAATTCATCTAATGAAATCAAATTAACATGGATTTTGAGAGCTGGAAAAGAACCAATATAACCCAGCCTTCTCCATTTAACAGGTTGAAACTTGGATAGTCAGAGAGGTGAAGATCATGAACTTAATCATGAGTTCATCTGAGACTATATCCCGTTTCTCCTTATTCTTTACATAATAGTATATGAAATACTTTCTAATATATCTCAGACTTCAAAATATATTCAGTATACAGGCATTCACATTCAAAAAAGATACTGAATGGACAAAAAGACAAAAGCTTTTTCTACTTGAAACATCTCCTACCCTTGGACGGGTCAGGGAAGATACCATGGCTTCTGCTTTTGATGACAGATGGCTTTGGGGACTGCTGGCTGCTTTGACCAGAATGGGACTTGCCATGATCAATGCTTTCAGTTTGTTCTTTGAGCGGATACCACCTGGGAGTGTTATCGAGGTGAGATGTGCTAGATAAATCAATCAATACCTGAAAAAGAGTACAATAAGTCAATATAATTTATAATAAATTATAATAAAGCTATAATAAATTCATTACTTTCTTCTGTGATCTGAAATTTATTCAAGGACACAAACCCAAGGATGATGAGGTTGTTTTCCTAATTTTTCTTCACCCCTGATATTGAGAATAAGAACTTGTACATACTAGCTATTTAATGAATGTTTGGTGAATAAAATCTTTAAGTATTAATTATATTTTTGTTGATGTTATAAAAAAGGTAGAGTGAAGAATCGCTTCATGAAATAAAACTTGGTTAAATGGACACATTCTAGTCCTCAAAATGGCTAGCATTTTTAAAGCTTGATTTTAGGTACAAGAGGGACAAAATTAAAAAGGATTGAAAAATTTGCAATTCTTAACATATTCCCTCTATTTTAAAACATACTTAGTTCACATCTGAAATAGGGATATAACTAAATTTATGATGAGAAAAGTCATGTGCATGTTGGCAGCATTTTTACTTTCCTAGTGATTCATAAATAATAATGGAAGTTATAATTGCTGGCATCTTAGATTTGATGAGATATTAAACAGAATATCATCGGCACAATGAAGATATTTTCTATGTTCATGTAAATATAATAAATTATAAGAACTTCAATAAGTTAGTTTTTTAACATGGGGCATTAAGTCAGATATAACACTATATCCTAAGATCAAGATTAGTCTGTATCAGCATGGGACCTACAAGTGAAGGTCAAACAGTCTAGGTCCGTGATGGGCAAACTGCAGCTCGCGAGCCACATGTGGCTCTTTGGCCCCTTGAGTGTGGCTCTTCCATAAAATACCACAGCCTGGGCGAGTCTATTTTGAAAAAGTGGCATTAGAAGAAGTTTAAGTTAAAAAAATTTGGCTCTCAAAAGAAACTTCAATCATTGTACTGTTGATATTTGGCTCTGTTGACTAATAAGTTTGCCAACCACTGGCTAGGTAGAGACTCTAGAAATCTAACCAGGCTTCATGCCATCTAGACTACACAAATGTGTTCTATTGTCTCTATCAAAAGGATATGTGTGTGTGTGTGTGTGTGTGTGTGTGTGTGTGTGTGTGTATTTGTGTGTATCTTTTGGAGATGATTTTTTAAACAATAATTTATAACTTCTGCTTTAAGCAAAGATCACTACAAAAATATATATTTTTGTAATATGATTTAAAAAATCACGGGATCTGACTTATATTACCAGACTTCATGTTTAGTTTAGATTCCTTGAAAATTTGTATATAAGATTGTTTTTATTGTTTTCTAGTTTGCTTCTTAAAATATTTTGAAAGATTTTTCTCTGGATACTTCAAGAAATAAGAATGTAAAATGTCACATCATTCATACATGTAATGAGAAATAGCAATTAAATAAACTGAAAATGCATTTTAAAAAATTCTAGTCATTTTATAATATAACTGGAGGCCCAATGCATGAAATTCCTGCAAGAGTAGGCCTTCCTTCCCCTGGCTGGGGAGGAGCAATTTCCCTTTGGCACCGGGGCCCCAGGCTTCCCTCACAGCCCCAGCTTCATCCAGAAGGTCGTCTGGGAGGATGTCTGGTCTAATTAGCATATTATGCTTTTATTATTATAAATTATTATAGATAATAAACTTATTTCAAATCTTTAACATGATCATTTGAATTTAAAACATGATCTTACATCTTTGTATCAAAACAACTGATATATAATTTTATTAATCAGTGTTACCCCAATAAATTCAATACAAAATTTGGAAAAAGTAATCCCTTAAGAATCAAAAGCAATTTAAAATAAACAAACCTAACTCTGTACTCAGTTGGTAGAATAACCACACAGAGAAAGATTATTCCATAAAATTTTGAAACATAACAATATGACTCTACCTCCATCTATAGTGTAATATATTCTAAGGACAAAATGAACTGCAAAAATTCTTAAACCTATATTTAATGTTTAAATAATAATGTTCATGGTGGTATTTGTATGGTTATTCTTTGACTGTTAGGTGCATTTTGTGCAATAAAGTAAATAAGTAAAAAAATAATTTCATATTGTAAATCCTATCTAATAAAAGAGAAACATGCAATTGACCCTATCTTCACTATGCCCACAAGTCATGCCCACCAGCCAATCAGGAGCAAGTACGCAAATTAAACCAACAAATATGGTGGCAGCCAGGGAGCTGGAGCCAGCTGGAGGCTTGGGTTGCCCCAGCAATGGTGGAAGCCAAGCTTCCCACCTGCCCTGGCTGGCCCTGGGCTCCATTCAAGGCTACAAAGTTTCATTTATAGAACATAAATAAATCAGAGATACCAGGACCTCCACTTGGGTCACCTGGGGGCATGCTCAGCCTACAAACTACCACAGGCCCTTTGCCCAGGCTGCCCCATGCCCCAAGGGAACCCCAACCCTGATCCACACACAACCCTGGTGTGCCCTGACCCTTTAGGGCACACCAGCTGGCCCCCACCTATGCACCAGGCCTCTCTCCTATCTAATAAAAGAGTAATATGCAAATTGACCATCATTCCAACACACAAGATGGCTGCCCAGATGTGGACACAAGATGGCCAGCAGAGGAGGGCAGTTGGGAGGGACCAGGCCTGCAGAGAAGGGAATTTGGGGGTGACCGGGCCTGCAGAAAAGGGCAGTTGGGGGGGCCCCAGGCCTGTAGGGGAGGGCAATAGGCAGGGACCAGGCCTGCAGGAGAAGGCATTTGGAGAGGTCAGGCCTAGAGGGGAGGGCAGTTAGGTATGACCAGGCCTGCAGAGAATGGCAGTTAGGGGCAATCAGGCTAGCAGGGGAGCAGTTAGGCATCAATCACACTGTCAGGGAAGTGGTCAGGGGGTGATCAGGCTGACAGGCAGAAGTGGTTAGGGGCAATCAGGAAGGCAGGCCAGCAAGCAGTTTGGAGCCAGCAGTCCTGGATTGTGAAAGGGATCCCAGATTGGAGGGGGTGCAAACTAGGCTGAGGGACACACACCCCTGTGCTTGAATTTCATGTTCTGGGCCTCTAGTTAATTATAAGTGCATCAAGTGGCAAAGTAAAATCCATTTCTTAAGTTTCTATCCATCTTTAAGAGTAATCTTACCTAATAAAAGAGAAACATGCAAATTAACCATCACTCTGCTATGCCCACAGCCAATCAGAATATGCAAGTTAACTCAACAAAGATGGAGGTTAGTTTGCATATGCAGGCATGGAGCAGCTGGGAGGGGCGTGAAACCTGCTATGAGGGTAAAGGTGGCAAGGGAAAAAGCTACAGGAGTGTTGCTCCAGCGAGAAGTGAGCACTTGCCGGCGCCGGGGCGGCCAGGGAGCAGGGACTTGCCAGCTCCTGGGTGGCTGTGAGTGAAAGTAGGGTAAGGAAGGCCTATTCTTGCATGAATGTCATGCAATGGGCCTCTAGGTAGAAAATAAATTCTATCTAGCAAAGGACTTTATCCAGAAGTACTTATCTTATAAACTTCGTGCTTTGCATAAAGCACTAATTGGTAGTTTATAACAAAAGCAAATAAGGGAAAAAAAGCCAAGGCTCACCTCACCAAGAAAGTCATTAGAAGAAAATCTATCATAATCCCAGACTGTCACCTCCAGTGTTTTCTTCTTGAGCTACAGTTCAAATCAAAATGTCATTCACATAATTTTTCATCATAAATTTTCATTACACTCATATCATAGACTTATTTATTTTTACTTCCTTAAAAATCTTTTCATTTACATAATAATACCTAAAATAGCATCTAAAATTATGTGTTTATACTAAATATTACCTAAAATATCAACGACTTTGTACTCCAACCTAGTAAATATCATGAGACTTCACTATTTTGTAAATTTTGTTAATATCCTGTTAATCTACCCCCATCTTTAAAAGTAGAATTTAGAATATGTATTTAAAGTACACTTTAAATACATGGGATTCATAGGTTGCAAAACTGTCTCGGTTACTTAGATAAAGTATTTGAATTAGAGTTTTTTTGGCTTCAGCAAATTGCCAAAAAACACAATAGTGCTTCTTATTTCTGCAGGTGAATTTAACTTATTTTTAATTCAAAAACCCATGTTACAATTTAAATCCAGCTTCACCTTCATAGTCAACTTAGAAATCTTCCAGAGGGCAAATAATAAACCTCATTTCAAAAGACAAATCATTTATAAGTTATTGCATATGGATGTTTTCTTCCTCTTCTACTTGTAGTCTTTCTGTCTTAAATTTGGATTGAGCGGTTTGGCTCAGTGGATTATAGTATTTCAATAATTTTGTCATTACTATTCATCTATTATAATAAATCTGTCACATAGAACATAATCATTACATACCTGTTCCATGGAGATACTTTTATAAATTACTGTTTGATTCCACTCAGGATTAAGACTTTTCTGAACATATTTAGTCCTTCTCTTGTACTCAGCACTGAATTGGAAGAAAAGAAAGAGTTACCTTGATTATTCCCCTTAACTGATTACTTCATAGTCAACGTGAAGGGCATGCAGATATTTTAAGATGATATTTTGTTTTGAATCACTATGCAATCTTCTCATTATACTCATGTCTTAAACCTTATTTTAAGTTAATGAACAATGAAAATGTTAAAGAATGTTGGATGCATTTAAGTTTATTTGCCCTAGAGTAGTGTCTAGTTTGTTTGCTTTATCCTACAATTAAGTTTTTAAAGTCAACTAAAATATACATATTTCCTATTTAAATATATATATATGTATATATATATATATCATATAGATAATATAACTTAAATAAATGCATGTACAAGTAAAATATAGAAAATTAAGTAAATTTTAGAGTTGCTTAGGAAAATTCTGAATGGTATATCCTAAGAGTGTTATGGAATTAAAGATAATTACTATAAATATTTACTTTTTCCCAGATGTACTCAAATAACTAAAATTGTTTGGGAAAAAATTCAGATGTTTATTTTAACAAAATATCTTAACCTTAATAATGAATTGGTTTTCCAATTCTCTCCAGAATCAATGTATGTGGCCTTTATAATTAATGGAGAAAAACACACCTTATTTCTGAGACCCCTCCATCATCCCTAGTTGTCCTGTGTAAATGCCAATAAATTCCTCTTGCAGTCTTTTTGCACTTGAATTTCCTGACACGCAGAGACAGCCAGACAAAACTATTCCTTTAGTAACAGTTGAGTGTTTTTTAAAAATAATTATCATGTCCTGACCATCTTGAACATGATCCCAATGGGCTGTGTTGCCACATTACACAATTACAAACTGAAGATGGCCAGACAAGCAAAGGGATTAAATGTGAGCAAAAATTCAGGTTGAGAAAATAGTGGAGATCAATTTCGTTTTTATTCCTTGTGTAGTAAACACACTAAATTTCCTCATGGGAAGATTCCATAATGACATCATATTAGGACAATTAGCTATATCTAATAATCAGAGTTTTCTAATAAGGAATGAAAATAGAAAGTCAATTTATCAATATGGGACATGGTTTTTATATATAAAAAAAACATGCAACTAAAAAAACCTAAACCTTCATTTCTGTGAAGTTTTGACTTATTTTATCCTATTTTTTTTCTTATTGGCCAGTCATAAGCAGATATGCTTTTAAGATATACAGAAAATTAATTATATTTAAAACTTAATCATTCTACCTTAAACCAGCTGAAAACAGTTCTCTGAGTTTCACTTTTTAATTTAAAATTACTGATAATGAAGAATGCAATATGATGGTTTCTTTGTATTTAACTTTTATAAAATTAACTAAAATTTAAGGTCCTCATTTAAAAATTATTTGGTTTTTCTTTATTGAAAAATATATATTCCTTTAATGCAAAAGTATATTTTCAATAAATGTATTTAATTTTTCCAAAATTACTCTTCTTTCAATTTAGATGTTCAGAGCACATCCCATTTTATAAGCTATTTTTCTGTGTAATTGTGTGTTTATGGGCCATCACTTTATTTTCCTCTGTGCTTCCTGAGATCAAAGACAATGTCTGTGTTGTCAACTCTAACCCCAGAACCTAGCACAGTACCTGGCGCAGTCTGTGCTAAATATTTATTGGATGCATCCCCAAAACATTCTCATCCTTTTTTTTTTTTCTTTCACAACTCATTGCAGTGAAATAATTTTTGGCCTTCAAATTGTAAATATATACAACACCTAGGTCTGCTTTACATGGGACATGTAGGAAATCACTTATGCTAACAAGGATGTTTAGAGAAAATCCAGCCATGAACTAGGTTTACAGGTATCATGATAGCTAAATCAGCTTCAGTTAGAGCACACTCTCGTTAATGGGAAAAATCACGTGCTTTGTCCAAAAGTGTACTGAAAGAAGACCAGGATGCGATCTCTCACGTAGCCTTATTTCTATTCCGCAATTACTCAGGGACAAGTACTGAGTTCATGAGCTCTTCAGGCTCTTTCTTTGTCTTTCTTTAGCCTCATCTTGGCTGACATTTGGGCTTTCTGAGCTTATGAGTATATTGAGCAGAAGGTAGAAAGAGAAAATAAAAGAAGACAAAAAAAACTGGACCAGTGAAATATATATTAGAATATATAACTTAGCCATTGCTTTTTTTAGAGAAACTGGAAGGGGAGGTAGGGAGGCAGAGAGAGAGAGAGAGAGAGAGAGAGAGAGAGAGAGAGAGAGAGAGAGAGAGAGAGAGAGAGAGAGAGAGGGAGAGGAGAGAGAGAGAGAGAATAGAAATAGAAATAGAAATAGAAATAGGTTTAAGGGAGACACATCTATTGATTGCCTCCCTCACGTTCCCTGACCAGGACCAGAGACCAAAACTGCATCCAGGTGCGTGCCCTTGACCAGGAATCCAACCCGTCACCCAGGGGTGCTCTGCCAATGCTCTAACCGCATTTTGTTATTGAAACTGAGGGAAAGAAAGATGTCTGATATAGTATTCGTAAAATAATTTGAATTCAGTAGCCTAAGCCTTCTGTATCTTTTACCCCTCAGAGATAACTGACCATTGGCTACATGAAGCTTATTGTACATGTTATTAGCAATAACAACAGCAACCATTTACTGAGAGCTTATTAAGTGTCACCCATGATCACTTTTGGTATATTGTTTCAGGTGTTTCACCAAAGGCTCAGGAGGGGGCCTATTGTAAGTCCTATTTAGCAGAAAAGGAATCGTTTTACAGAAACCTCACTACTTGTACTTGGCAGGACTGAAATCCAAATGCAATTTTTAAAAAAGATTTCACTCACTGACCTCTTCAGCCTAACATACAATGTCATTACCTTGCCATTATAATTCTTTCTTTCATTGCCAGTTCTCAGAGATGATGATAAAAGCAACTTCTAGATGAAATATAGGATGAGAAAGTGATTTCTAGGTCTTCTAAAATGCAATCCAACACAGCCTAGACTAATTCAATGATTACTTATATTAAGAAAAATGTTCTCTTCCGAGATAAATACAGATAAGCGCTATCATTCTATCATTCTGGCAATGTCCCCCAGTTTCTCTTGCTAAAAGACCGCGAGGTTCTAAATAAAGTGACTAATAACTATGTCTGTTCTAAAATGACACTATCTCTTTGAAATAAGTAATTTTGCATGTCAGTCTGAGATCCGGATGGCATCCTGAATAGCCAGAGCTGGTCCGAACAAGCAACCTTTCACAGTGTCATATTTTACTATTTGCCATAATTATGGAGCTACAAGGACACAAAAAGTTTCTGGGCAGTAGAAAGACTTGGTGAATAATCTTATTCTTTAAAATACTTAAACACTTACGCCTTTAAAAGTCAGAAACAGCCCCTTTTGGGCACAGCTTGTCAGGATTAGTAAAAATGTCAAATTTTAATGTTATTAACAAAAACAAATCCTGTACCATTAATATTCTGGTGGGTTTAAAATTCTCATCACCTTATTGCTACAGATGGTACAAGATTCTCTTCCCTAACTGAATAATACTTTTAATTTGTAATGCAATGAGATGTTCCAATGGAAACTTTTGGTGATATTTTGAGAGATAGCCTTAGCTGACAAGGTAATGATGCAACTATTGGCAAACAAAAGATGCTTATTTGTTGTTCCTAATCCTCTAGAACAGGCAGGTTGTGGAGAGCGCCCTCGGAGAAAAAAGATTCTCCGAGAGGGGAGAGGGTTAGTTCTGGTTTCTGCCCCCTGGAGAATGGTTACCTTCAATTGTAGTTTAGCAAACAATACTGCCCTCCAGCACATAACATTGTAAATAGCCAAATGGTCTATGGTAAAATGGGAAAAGATTTAGGTGGCATCTTGGATGGACATATAGCCTAAGGAAGTTAGTTAAGATAAAGGGGCTTATTGGGGAAACATGTTTACAATAGAATGTAGCTTTGTTGTTTGGGGAACAAGGAATTGTGTAATATGTAAACCAGAACTGTTTAAAAGAGTGGAGTGAAATAAACTCGGGCGCAGTCCTAAAGAGGGCTTTGCGGACCTCCTGATCCCATATCTTTTGTTTCTTCTTTATTTCTATCCATCTTTCTATCTCTATCTTTCCGTGAGCCTCACCCCCCTTTCAGGGACTGCTCCACTAATGCTGGCTGGCCCTGGCAGCAGGTTATGGCATCCTACACTGCATGGCAATCATTTTGTTTTGCAGAAGGTATCGGGCCTGGAAATGCTTCTATATCAAGGTCTAAGTGAATGATACAGACCAGACAACTATTGTCTTTAAAATGAGATATACATCTAGTATAGACATCCAGATCAGTTCTTTCCTTTTGAAAATAACTAGATTTTTAAAATTTGTAACAGAACACCCAGGTGAACTTAAGGCATGATTATCACATGAGAGGGTACATGAATTTTAGTGTAAGCATTATGAATAAAAACTTTTGTGCACAGCCATGTGGCTCAGTGGTTGAGCATTGATGTATAAACCAGGAAATCAGAGTTCAATTCCTGGTCAGGGCACATGCCTGGGTTGTGGGCTCAATCCCTTGTAAGGGGCATGCAGCAGGCAGCTGATCAATGAATCTCTCTCATCATTGATGTTTCTATTTCTCTCTCCCTCTCCCTTCCTCTCTGAAATACATATATATATATATATATATATATATATATATATATATATATATAAACTTACAATATGCCTAATTTCAGGGTTATATTCTTTATTCATACACTTTTATGCTTTAAATATCTTCTAGTTTTCTATGTTCTATTGCATACTTCTGCTAAAACTATTTCATACTGTTTTGGTTGGAACAATTTGCCATTTGTCTACTTCACAGACACAAACATATAGAAAGTTTAAAAATTATAACCCAAGTTGAACTGTAGGTATATGTACAGGAAAAAGGCAAAAAAAAACCCCGAAAACAAACACACACACACACACACACACACACAAACAAACAAACAAAAAACAAAACAAAACAAAACAAAGGACCTCTAGACAGTACAGCATAGCTTAACACTGAAAAAGAGCCAACTCTACCTTGCATTCTGGACAACCATGACTTGACTGCATTGATTCCAAGAGCACAAGTGAAGGATACAACAGGAAGTAGGAAAGACAGAAAGAAAAAAAGTTAGGAACAGAGTAAGGAAGAAAACATGGGAATAATAATTAGGGAGCAATATCATAACCTGCAAATTACATGAGGCAGAAAATAATCTTTTAACTAAAGTGAAAATAATACCTCACGAGTGCAATAAACGCCGAGGCCTCAGCCACTGTAATAATTTGGAGTAATTTAATAAAGGACTAGGAATTTAATAAAGGACTAGGCATATTAGCCACCTTTGGGCCAAATCCCATCAAGCAGGAATGCTTTGTTTGACAAACTGCATAAGGATTGCTTTTGGTGGGAATCTCACTCTTCATTTCACTATAGTTCCCACCTTATCCTGCTACCCCAGAATGGACTGACATATTTAGGTAACCGGCCTTGTCTTTTCTGCTTATTCAAGTGTGTAATAATCTAACTGAAACATAGTCCTGTAATAAATAAAAGAAAGGTACTCTAATATTGTTTAAAAGATGATACTCCAGGATATTATCAAAGATAGAAACTAAATGACTGTGTTTTATTTTAATTCATTAGCAAATGTTAAACAGAGATAGACCCCTGGCAGTGATTTCCTCTTATCCCATTATACTCTGATTAAATAACACTGAAGGTCTAATGAACCAAATCAAAGACAGAATGAAGTTATCAGTTTGTTGTTATACCCATGTTTAAAACATTTAGTCAAATCAGTTATAACTAGTACATAAAGATATAAATGAATTGCCATAAAATAAAAACTCCCTTTTCTTATATGACTAGTTGATGATCTTTTTAAATTAAGTAAATAAATTAAAATTTAATTTATGCCAGAGATATGTTTCTAAATAAAATTATTAGGTAGTATAAAATTAAAGGCTGTATACTGAATTTGTTAGAGCATCTGGCATTTTTCAAATTATTTTCTGAATGTTATCTAATTTGATTCCCCTAACAAACTAAAAATTATGGCTCTGCCTACCTTTGCTCTCTCAATATCAATAAGCAAACTAAATCTTAAAGAATCGGTGATCTGCCTGTGGTGATATAATTAGCACATAGCAGATTCAGATGCAAGGCATAACTATAATTTGGATCCTGTTCAAACAAACCAAATACAGTCATAAACAAGCTTTTGTATGATTTCAATGCTTTTAAATTGTTGGGTTTTTTAATAGCCCAGAACATAGTTTATCTTGGTGAATGTTCCATATACGCTTGAAAAGAATATGTATTCTGTTACTGATGTGTAAAATGTTCTATAATTACCAATTAGGTCATCAAACCAACTAGGAAAATATGAAGCAACTGGAGAAATTAAGACATTATTCATAATTTTTTAAAAAATTAATATGGTTATATGTGGTATTATGATTATTTTTGAAATGAATTCCCTTTTAGAAATATATCCTGAAATATTTGCAGAAAAAAGTTATATAGTTGACATCTACTTTATAATAATTTGTACGGAGGGTGTATATGTGAGCAAAATGAAACATGACTGGCTAGGAAATAGAAAATTTTCAAGTAAAAAGTAATATTTGAATGCCACTCCTTAAATTAAATTAAAAAAAATAAAACAAAATGAACAAAAATAAAACCAGAATTTTCAATTTACCAATCCAAAATTTTTGTTGATTACTTATGTTTCCATTATGCTAATTTGGCTAATATAAATTGTTCACATAAGGTGTAACAATCTGCTGGGTCCAAATCACTGTTTTGAAACCATCTTTGAGTATTGATTTATATATTAGAGCATAGCATTTATTATGTAAAAATTAAATATCTCCATAGAGAGTTTGCTTTATATGAACAGTTTATATATCACACAACAGATTCAGAGATAATTTTCATTTATTTACCAAAGTAGACATTTTGGCTGACTTGCTTTTATTTTATTTTATTAGTGTTTTGAAACACTGATTTGAAATGAACATTTAACATATTGGATACTACACATGTCCCTTGATATAAAGTACTAAGTCCTTGAACATTGGTTTTGCAAATAAATGTGGGAATGCAAGGTCATTTGAAAATCTCCCACACATAATTTCATTAAATGATTTCACAGACAATCTGACTGGTCATAGCAGGAGTGGTTTCCAGAATCTAATCACTGATGTGCTCTCTCTCACCGAGGCAGGTTTTATTATGACTAATGGCTCTCATAGGACCCTTTAAGGCTTAATTATACTTTTAATTCCACCTGATCTGCTACTTATAAATAAATAAATATTTCATGTGGGTAAAACTAAGGAAATGATATTAAACTCTTTGAAATTAGAGACTGGGAGACATTATATTATTATTTTTTAAATAAGGGGATGCGTTACTTAGAAGAAATTGTTTCTTTACTTACCCTCGCCCTGGAAGAAGGTACACTTTAACAAAGGGATCAGAATAACCATTGTTGTCTCGAGGGACTAAGTTTCTTGCTTGGAGAATGTGTATTATGAGATTGCCAAGATCATAGTTGATTTGAAGCTTAAAGAGACAAAAACATAGTTGGTGAATATTATTTTTTTGTTTTAAAAAACAAAATTACATTACCAGTTAATATTTTACAAGTATTTCTTTTTGTTCTCATAAGAAGCATCAATCCTCATTTCCATTTTATTTGAAACTGAACATCCAGTAAATGCTTAATTTAATTGGGAGTTCTCAGGCACATGTTAATTACTAGGAAAAGTGCTATTCATTTTTTCTGAGGTAAAAGTCCTGGCCTGTTTAAAATTCATTTAGAAGAAAAATCATATAGTGGATTCTAGTTGCATTTTTAAGCGAAATATCTACTTTTTAGGAAAAGGGTAAATGTTTAACATTCATGTGTACATTTATTGTAATTCTGAAATTAAATTAACTAGTTGATACACTTGTTAGAAAATGTCATTTGCATTTCCCAAATAATTAGCAGTGGATGGAATCATTATTTAAAGATAAAGTTATCACTACTGAAATGCAGGAATATTTCAGAAGGTATAAAATTTACCTCTTCCTATATTACATTATGCGATGTTAAACCTGAAGCTTTTCTTTCTGGTCTGCTATTTTTCTAGTAGAGTGAGAGGCTAAGATAATCAAATCTTGTTCTTCAATTTTAGAAGCTGAAGAGAAAAGAGGCATTGCCTCATAGATGCTTAATAGCTGTTACAATATTGTCACTGAATAGTAAAATATTTATATTTCTAATAAATATTTGAGAAGCTTGCACAATTCAAAATAAATGAAGTAATCAATTTTACTCCTTCAAAAATGAAAGGGTCTTTTGGTGTTAGAATAAGACTTAACTCTGTTTGATGTTCTTACCCATTAACAAAAAGCAAAACATTTGTATTTCAAAGCAGAAAATCCATAAATAAAAATACTAACAAATTTTATAATCATACAAAACAGTTATATAATAGTTATGTTGAAAATGAGATAATTCAGATGAGCCAAACTTTATCTAAAATCCCATAATTAAAATAATTGTTAACTTTAGAATAATTTTGATCTGGTTATCATGTTTTGTGGCAAAAAAAAAAGGAATCTTCGATCACTTTTCTCTACACAGAAAAGCCCAGAGTCTGAGCATCATGAAACAAAATGCTATGAAGGAAGAGGAGCAGTGGAAAGTTTAGAACTGCAGCAACCGCGTGCTACAGTGGATACTGAAATATACAATTACTCTGAAATTAATTTCACTGAGATTCAGAACAGCTTCCAAATTTTTAAGAAGTTCTTTCCTATTTTCTCCTTTCTCTGCCAGCCTTAAAGTCCATTTTTAACTGATAAAGCACCAAAATTATTTCTTGTGGTTTTTTTTTCTCAAAACTATTTATTGAAATGAAAACTTGTAGGCTTCAAGATAGTGCTAATGGAAATGTACTCTGCAGGGCCTTAGAGAACACTTAGAGTTGCTCATAGGTTATTTCCAAGAGAGAAGGAGATGTCTGTCCCCAGCAATCCTCAACCAGAGCTACTCAAGTGCTGGCAGAGTCATTGTTTGGGTGTCTGCATATGGTATTACTTAGAATAAGGTTTTGCTAAAAGAAAAAAAAAGTTGAAGTCAATGTATAAGAGGATTTAGAAAAAGAAAGGGAAAAATATCCCAAGAGTTATGAAGTAATGTTTTTAGTATAAATGTCTACTATAGAATTAAACACTACTACACAAGGGACAACAAACAACAACAAAAACCATAGCGAATACTGGTCCAGGACCAAGAAGTATTTTTAAAAATGGGAGAGAAAGAGAGAAAGAAACTGTGAATCAGAAAATCTAGCCCTTTCCTCCCCTCCCCTCCCCTCCCCTCCCTTCCCCTCCCCTCCCCTCCCCTGCCTTCCCCTCCCCTCCCCTCCCTTCCCCTCCCCTCCCCTCTCCTCCTGTCTGAAATGAAGGACCAGGGTCTGGCCTAGGAGTGGGAACTGGCAGTGAGCAGCCAGACTTACAGAGCATACATAATCAGGCTCCTTCCTGCTGGGTCCTTCTTAGAAAGGTGTCCACCTTCAGCACGTTTTTCTCTATGTCCACAGTCACACTCCACTTTTGTTTTAATCAGCGAGTGCCTAGCCCTAGACAATCACTTAATGTACTAATTTGTGTGTCAGCCCCTTTGTAATATTTCCTGTTGGCCCCTGCTGAATGCCTTTTTATTACATAGTCCTTTTAATTAGTCTTTTCCTTACTCCAAAATGTTTACTGGTCATTCTATTATTTAGTGGCTCACTTCCCCTCAGCTCACTTTGAAGGTTCTTTTAAATTTAGTCTTAACTTCTCTCTATAGGACCATTTCACGGCAGCAAAGCTGCCTTCATTTCATGCCTGTCTGGCAGCAGAACCTTTCCCCATACCTTCCCTTCTTCCAGAAACACACTCCCCTTTCTCCCTGTTTATCCTCAAATTAGGTCAAATCTCTGTTATCCTTCATGAAGTCTTTCATGCACATTTCCTCCAGAACGTGTTGGAGCTGCAGCTAAGACACCCTGTTCTCATTCCTTTATAGGGAACTTACTATCTTAAAAGTTATTATTTTATATTGTGTTAATTTTTTCTATGGGACATTTCTTATCTACTCCAAATTACATTTTGGTATCATCTAAACCACAATTTTCTAATATTTTTACTATAACGCACAGTAAGAAATACATGTTACAGCATATTATACTAAACACAGAACTAAAAAGAGGAATTAACACTACTTTTTTTTTTCTATTTTCTTGGTCAAAAAGCACTAAAATGACTTCAAAAATTTCAAATTAGTCATGACACACACACCCCCACCCCCACCCGCCCAGTAAAAGACACACAGCTCTACAAGAATTGTTCAACAGTAATTTAGTAATTGTTAACCAGAGGAAGAAATGAGGACAGCATTCAACTCATGAAATTCTTTCTGGAAGAAACTTCAAATTTCCAGGAGAATCTGTCATTTTGGAAATAAATTCAACAAATATAAAGTAAAATGAGACCTAAAATGTATTAATACTAGCAAGGTTTCAGGAAAGTTTTAAGGCATCTAATTCCAAAGATATAATTAGATTTCAGAAAACACATATTTGTATTACAATACTATTCTGTGCAGCTGTACTTTTTCCCTTTATGAGATCTATGTATTTTAAAACAGAAAAGGTTATAACAGTGTTTATAACTTCAACAGACCAGGGGGTGGAAATATTCAGAAAATATTGTATAATGATTATTAAAAAAAACAAACCCACAACTTTCATACCTGAATTTCTCCCGTAATTGGATGAGAGACAACCTTTGTTGCATCAGTAGGCTGTAATATTAAAAACATTCATTATAATAAATCTTTCATAAAATTTACCATTTCAACTTCTCTTGAAATTAATTTCTATTTGGTCAAAGCATACTTCCTGGAAAATATATTTCACCCATTTGTGTGCCTCAGATTATGCTGTCTGCTTATACTTCTCAATACATGTTTAATTTTATAGCCACATGAATCCGCTTTTCATTTTGTTAAGCCTGGTTTGAAGCTATAATTTTATACCTGCAGTAATGTATTTTCAATTACTTAAGAAAATGAATGCTTTGGTTCAATGTACTCTATTTAAATATTCATAGGATTTAAAGATCTATAGAGAAATAATACACACACACACACACACACACACACACACACACACACACACACACTAGAGATCTAGTGCATGAAATTGGTTCACAGGGGGGTTGTCCCTCAGCCCAGCCTGCACCCTCTCCAATCTGGGACCCCTCGAGGGATGTCCATCCCAATTGGACATCCTTCTCATAATCCAGGACTGCTGGCTCCCAACTGCTTGCCTGCCTGACTTCCTGCTTGCCTCTAACTGCTTCTGCCTGCCAGCCTGATCACTACCTAACCACTCCTCTGCCAGCCTGATTGATGCCAAACTGCTCCTCTGCAAGCCTGTTTGCCCCTAACTATCCTCCCCTAACTGCCCTCTCCTACAGTCCTGGGTTCCCCTGAACTGCCATTCCCTGCTGGCCATCTTGTGGTGGCAATCTTGTGTCCACATTGGGGCAGCCATCATGTGTATTGGAGTGATGGTCAATTTGCATATTATTCTTTTATTAGCTAGGGTTAGCTAGGGTAGAGGCCTGGTGCAAGGGTGGGGGTCAGCTGGTTTGCCCTGAAAAGTGTCCTGGACCAGGATGGGGTTCCCTTGGGGCATGGGGCAGCCTGGGTGAGGGGCCTAAGATGGTTTGCTGGCTGGCCATGACCCTGGGCGACCCAAGTGCAGGTCCTGGTATCTGGGATTTACTTATCTTCCATAATTGAAACTTTGTAGCCTTGAGTGGAGCCAAGACTCTTGCATGCTCCATGGTTGCAGCCATTTTTGTTGGGATTTATTTATTTTATATAATTGCAACTTTGTAGCCTAGAGTGGAGGCCTAGGCCAGCCAAGGCACGCAGAAAGCTTGGTTTCATCCATTGTCAGGGAAACCCAAGCATCTTGCTCTTTCTGTGGCTGCAGCCATCTTGGTTGGGTTAATTTGCATACTCACTCCTGATTGGCTTGTGGGCATTGTCTGTGGTTGTAGTGGAGGTATGGACAATTTGCATGTTGCTCTTTTTAAAAAAAATAATTTATTGCTTTTTAATATTTTATTTATTGATTTTTACAGAGGAAGGGAGAAAGTCAGAAACATTGATGAGAAACATCGATCAGTTGCCTCTTGCACGCCCCCTACTGGGGATGTGCCTGCAACCAAGGCACATGCCCTTCACTGGAATTGAACCCAGGACCCTTCAGTCCACAGGCTGATGCTCTATCCACTGAGCCATCCTGGTTTCGGCTCTATATTACTCTTTTATTAGATAGAATATTTTTATACAACCGTTGCCTATAAGACATGAGTTATGAAAGTCCATGCTCATACTCTTTTGTTGAGTATTCCTGTTCCTTTCTAGACTGAGGTACTAGGTAATCACTTTCTAAGATCTCATACTCAATTAGAATTCCATCCCATTCTATTTAAGTTCTCATTTTATGAATAAGTCCCTTATATTAGTAGAGCCTTAAAAATAGGAATGTGACCTGATAAACTGATTCATACTGCTGAGTCAATGATTGCTGATTTGTTACATTTCAATGAAATATTTGTGGAAAAGGAGAGAAGACCTCAGATCTTATAGAATTTCAGGCAATGTGGAATGTGGCAATAATTTAGGGAGGCATTTCCCAAAATGGAGGCCAACTTACCACTCTACAAATAAGGCCCTAGTCCCCCTACATGTTATATATTGGTCTTATTTTAATAACTAACTGGAAGAAAAAAGATCCTTAATGTTTAGGTGTATATATTTGCTTTGCCAACTTTTCCTTTAAATTTTTATCCTAGAAATTAGAGCAATCAAAAGAACTCAGCTATATTCCAGATCTTGTTCTGTGAAATAATTACAGGAAATACTAATATAATCATTAGCAAAGTTATGGGCTATGTGTTAAGTTTTCTAAGCCATGTATCCTTTATCCGTTCATTTTATTTATATGAACAGTCATTTATTAACACTGAAACTATGCTCTGATTACAAAGGATAAAATATCAGTTATTGAACAATGATATTTACTTAATAATTATTTTACTTAAAATTTAAGGAAAGAAAACTGAATCTAGAAAAAGAAGGACCACATAAGTTCTTGAAACTATTTACCCTTCAATTAAAGATGGGAGCTTTCTAAAACCAGACATCCTTGCATTTCAATGAGGAAAGTTTGAGGAATAACTGATATCAAAAAGTAAATAGTGAGACAAAAGAAAAAGCAAAGTGTGATTATTGGTAACCCTTTTTTAAAAAATGAAACAGTCATAGCTTATTTGACAAGAGAACACAAACCTAACCAGATTTAACATAGAGAATAAACTTATGGATCATTTTTAGTTGTTAGGGGTATGACAGAGAACTTAAAAGAATGCAGAAATGGAAACCTGTTTTGTTTGATGTTTTTTGCTTTAGTAGATAATTAGGAAATGAGAAATCATAACATCTTAGAAAATGATATTGTGTTTACTGTCTGCTAGTCTAAATGAGGAACTAGAAAGCAACTCAAAAATCATGGTGCACTTCTCACCTTGCTGCTGCTATGTTTCTTTTTGCTCACCGAGGGGGACCCTGGTTGCCCGGGGCTCGGGACAGAACTGGATCCTGCTGATGTAGGGCCTGAATGAGCATGAGATCCTTTTTCCACGACGGAGGACATAACCAGTGGTGACTGCTGTAGCGAAACCTTCTGGAGCTCTGCAGCCAATTGCTTAGGATCAACCCCCGGAGACTTTGCTTTATCCACTGCAACAAAATAAAATGGCTTTATACGTTCCTGGATTTCATAGGTACTTAACATCATGGAACTCATTTGAATTCTAGATGACAAAGTAAAAATATTACTTATATAACAACTTACATTTTAAATTATACACTAAAATACATAAGTAATTGTACTTTTATGTATCTATTTTTAAGAAGTCTAGAAGGATCACAGAAGAGTAAAAGAATTCTGAGTTACAGAGGGGATTTGAGCTTCCTATTCCACCTTCAGAAAATGTTTTTAATATTTTACATAGGAAATTGTATGAAGATAAAATATTTCATTTTATTCACTGGAATTTAATTTGTATAACCAGCTACTTTTTCATCTTTAAATCTTAACTATAACTTTCTCTAAGGGGGAAATTTCAAAGAGTAAATTACATTTGTAGATGTATGATTGTTTCAAGAGGCCCTGATCTCTTTATTTAGTGTAGTAACCCAGACTCAGAATGCACAGGAAGTGCTCAATATATAATTATTAAATGAAGAAATAAGTGATATTTTTAATCTCATATTTGACCTAAAAGTAAGAATGTGAGATCACACAGTAAGAATTTCATATACATTATTTTAATAGGTCTAACATGCAAATGTGTTTTTTCCCTAGAATGATAAAAATGTAGCTACAATGCTTTTGATTTTCTTTACCATTAGATAAATATATATATAAACATCCATTAGCCTATCACTTTATTTTTGTCTATATCTATGTTTATGACTATATCTTTATCTACAGCTACACCTGCCTCAATAATTGTACATTGTTCCCAACTTATGATAGTTTGACTTAACAATTTTCAACTTTATAATGGTGCAAAAGTGACACATAATAAGTTACATGGGCTACTCAACAACTTACAATAAATAGGCATTATTTCAGATAATTTTGCTCAACTGTAGGCTAATGTAAGTGTTCTGAGCACATTTAAGGTAGGCTGGTCTAAGCTGTGATGTTTGGGAAGTTAGGTGCATTACATGCATTTTTGACTTAAGGATATTTACAACTTATGAGGGGCTTATCGGGGCATAACCCCGTTGTAAGTGGAGGAGCAGCTGTACTTCCATGTCTACTTTCTTACTCACTGTTGAAAGCAGATGGCTTTCACCTACCAGATTTTGGTGGTTCATGAAGTTCCAGGTGCTGGGGATTTTCAGAATCTGAGAGCATACTGAGGTCCCTAAAAATTAAAACAAAACAAAAAATTAAGGAAGAATTTGAGAAAGCCTGAGACAAAAGGCCCTTTTCCCCAACTACCCTGAATATTTCTTTAATAGGTAAATGAGAAGTGGTTAATGATATAAAGCAATTTCAAAGCATGCTCACCCTTCTAACCAAATATATATTGGCAATGCTGTTAAAAGTCAGCTGATAAAAATGATTATTTAAGGTGAAATCTTTATTAAATGTAAGTTTATTTTGAAATACCATACACATCCATGAAATCTAAATGGGTTTTGGTTTTCATTTATATGAAACATGTTTCAATAAAAGTATGAAAGGGGAGAGCTATTGACATTAGCCAGAGACAAAATTATCTGAATTCTTTCTATGCTTTAAACTTTGATTCTGAACACAAGAAAACTATAAAACTTGTATTCTCTTTATTTTCTAATTACAGAAAATCTTGCTGACTGGCAAAGGTTCCACCTTAACAATATTAAATTAAAAGAGCCATGAATAGCCAAAAAATGGAAACAAAAAGATGGGGAAAAACTCACAGTCTTACACATATTTCTGCTTCCCCACTTTGCTGACTAATGATACTCTGCACTTCTTCGTATGTTTTAGAAGTTAAAGGAATTCCATTCCATTCCAAAACTTGCATCCCTAAAAAGACAAATTCAAGTATAACATGAAAAGTGTGTGCTATTCTAGTCCAGGTCCATAGGCCATAGAAGACACTGCTTTGCATTTGCAAACCAACTCAGCACACTATTTCAGAAAACATCAATTCAAAGTTCTCTGGAACCACGTGAACTTTGGTTTCATCAACTTACCTGAACACATAAAATGTATCTAATACAACATGCAAAATGCTGTTTTTTGGAAATCTATTAAATGCTATCAAACACATGCATTTTGTTCACACTGCTATAAAGAAAACATTATTGGATGTATACTGCTTAGCCCAATTTTGTGTCAGGTAAAAAATAACTGTAACCACCAATGTAATTCTTTCATGGGGAGCAAGCAACTAGAAAAGTGTCAAGTTCCATAGTTTATCGCAGAATGGGAGTGGCAGAAGAAAGCCATTAGCATGTTGCTGTGAAGCTCCTCTTAAGAAACTGCTAAATCTTCAACTTGGCTCAGATAAACCGATATCCACGTTGTGTCTTTCCTTCGTTGCCTGCAAGATATTCCTGAGTAGCAGTAGCAGAAATGCTAGAGAGAGCGAGCAACTTCATGTATGTGTGTATTGCCTGTGCAGTAAGGAGTGCAAGGGGCTATGCTCAGAGGGCCCCAAGCTTGGTTTAATGCTTTGCGATTACCATTTTGAAATTCTTAATAATGTTTGAACAAAGACCTCTACATTTTCATTATGCACTGGGTCCTCTAAATTAGGCTGTTAGACTAGTTATCGAAAAAGGTAATTTTCATACAAAAAACAAAGTAGTACCATATAATATTTCAACATTTTACATTTAATTTCTTTGGTCCATTTAATATGAGCTGTCAAAATAATCTAGGGACAAATATCTGGCACAAATCAGATGGTCCTCATATGTGGCTATGTGAGCTAGATATAAATTAGATATAACCATCCAAAGTTATAGTGCCTACATATTTTTGAAGGCTACCAGCTTTACCTAAGAAAAAATGTATGTATGTCACACAGGCTATAATTAAATAAAATAAATACTTGTTGACAAATTACATTTTCAATGTGCTTCACAGATGCCTATGTGAAATTACCTTTTGCTCAACATTGATTTCAGTGGGAAATGCTAAACATGGCATGATTGAGTTTAACATTTTTTAATAATTTTGACATACACTGAAAAGCATATTACCAGTTGCAAGCAAGGGAAATGCTTTTAGTGAAGTGGCAAAAGAAGTCCATAAAAATGTCCACAATTACACAAACAAAAACGACTTTTCCATAACTTACTCCAAGAAAACTTTATCTTCAATCCCAGGCTGTTGTACACATAAAATGAGAAAATAACATAAAAGACAGTGGTGACCCCATTAAAGAAAAATTTAGTACTGAAAGAGGAAAAACACACTTTTTTCTTTTAGTCAGGAGTAAGTTATTTATGACAGATGATTTTGAATGGTAATCCAGAAATTGCATTGTCACTTTTCTGCAGAGCATATTCTATGAGAAGAAATAGCCACATAATCTTGATGCTACTTTTGTTGGATTTATCTGTTTATTTTTCACAACTCAAAAAACAACAGTGCACATTTACAAAATTATCCAGTGAAATAAAAATGCTTTTAGTCATAAAAAACTGTTTAGAACCATTAATCACATTGCTGGAAAATATATGCAGAAAACTAGGGTCTTGCCTAGATATTTATCTGAGATCATGAACTATATACTATGCTTTGGTAAACTTTTCCATTCACTCAGTTTCCCACCAGAGTTGGTGCAACACTATAGTTCAAAGATTTTTCCAGTTCTTTTAATCCTTATTCTTGGTTCCAATGGTGAGTATCAGATAAAACAGGAATGTGACTACTTGAACACAGTCATTTAACACTTCCTTCTTTGCATTGCCTCTCCAACTTCCTATGAATCCACACAAAAACAACCAAGTGAATATACAAATAAATTCTTATCAATTCATAAGACGGTTTGAACAGTTTGTGAATTAAGTATCATGTTACATCAAGTACAGTAGTTTTGAAAAATAGGTTAATTGTACAATTCTATTGTAAAATGCGTGCAAAAATTTGTTGAAAATTATTATGCTACATGGAAATATAGTTCACTAAAATAGTATTTTACCATTTAGTTGATTTGAATGTAAGCATATGCAAACTTCATATAACTTTTTACTCTGACTTTGAGAAATAATTCCTGGAAGATAATGTATGCATAAATGGTTTAACCTATTACCTAGCATTATGAGCAAATGATTACATTTTTACATTATGAGCAAATAAATACTATTTTTATAGTATTTAAATTTTATCAACATGTATGTTAGCCATCTGTTCAAGTTTGAGAGTGTTCAGATAATTCTTCAATTATATTCCTATAAAGTACCTATTCTAATAGTTTCTAATAGGAAAACTAAGATAATCTAAATTTTTGCCAAAGGTGCAACAGTGATGATAGGACTTAGTGTTCAAAATCTTTTATTTAAAAGGTTATCAACATTTAAAATGATAATAATCAGTTAATTTTTGAATTTAAAAAATCAATCAACATAAAATATTCTCAAATGTGTTTTAATATTTTATGGGATTACTTAATTTTATATGTTCCTCAAACTGCCAAAAGCTATTCTTATCTTTATAATACAAAATGTCATGTATGTTATTTCTTTATCCATATTTAATATTTGCCATTACTTCAAAAACATCTACCCCCATATATATTAAAATTATTAACAGTCAAACTTTTATAGGTTATTGTACATTCACTCATATATCACACAGAAGCTCAAGACTTTTATTTATTTCAAAAATATTTTTTTCTGTTCCTTGTATGTGGTAGGTGATACACAATTCATCACCTTCGTAATGATCACCATCTTTATGTTGTTATATGCTAATATCTAATGCTGTCATATAAAGTAATAAAATACATTCCACTAGAAAAAAAATAGAAATATCTTGGCAATTAGTAAAATAAATATGATTCACAGGAAATTCAAAAGTGTTTTAAATATATGAAGAAAAGCCCATACTCATTAGTAATTAGAAAGTACAAATTAAAATAATGACACATTACTTAACTATCATCATTCAAAAAGATAAAAAACCAGATAATACCATGTGTGGGATTATGGGACTTCAAGGGAAATCATACTTGCTAGGTGGTTTTTCAGCTTCATCCCCATTCTATGATGTGAAAAGACTATCAACATGAGAAATAAGACAACTTCTTATTTGCAATTTATAAACGTAAGTATTTTGATGGAGATGCAGATAAGTGCAACCACTCGGAAGGGCAATGTAGTACAACATAGTTAAATTAAGCACATGTGCACCCTATGACTTGGAAATCTTGAACATCTATTTGTGGGAGGTGGAAGTGTCAGGAGAAATGGACAATGAGAGGGAGAAAATGCTCACAATGTAAACACTCCACAGAATTTGCAGAAAACAGACATAATGGGTGTTGAGGTCAAAAGGTGAAACCATCTTAAAATCATTTGCTAAGTAAAGACAAGCGAGAAACAGGATCTGATCTATAGGGCAATTATATATATATATATATATATATATATATATATATAAATAATATTGATACAAGTTAACATTACACATTTTACAAATAGGTTCATCACATAAATTATAATAGTTGCTTATGGAGGAAAAAAGGGAATTGGAAGAGAAAATGAGATAACAAAGAAGTGAGTTAATAGATGACTGAATAAACAACACACACACACACACACACACACACACACACAAACATACACAAGACCTTACATGAACCAATACTATCTAATAAAAGAGTAATATGCAAATTGACCATACCTCTGATCAAGCCATGCCCACAAGCCAATCAGAAGCAAATAAACCCCAACCAAGATGGCTGTGGCCACTGAGAGCAGGAGGGAGGCTTGGGTTTCCCCGGCAATGAAAGAAGCCAAGCTTTCCCCCTGCCATTGCCAGCCTAGGCCTCCACTCAATGCTACAAAGTTTCAATTACACTATCTAATAAAAGAGTAATATGGGAATTAACCATCACTCCACTACAAAAATAGCGGTGCCCAGTCCTCTTAGCCCCACTGGAGTCCCCCAGTCTGCCCAGCGGAGGCAGCCCAAAGTGTCCTACTGGGAGGCACCAGCACCCAGCGTGAACCCTGGCCAGCAGCGGCAGCCTGGGCTGGGTCTCAGGCCAGCAGGGCTACACACCCCTGCCACACAATCTTCTGGCCAGTGGTGGCAGCCTGGGCTGGGGCTGCACACCCAACCGCATGATAACCTGTCCAGGAGCAGCAGCTTGAGCTGGGGTCTCATGCTGGCAGGGTGCACACCCCCGCAGCACAAGCTTCAGCTCGGCTGGGGTCTCATCCTGGCCAGGGTGGGGTGCACACCCCCTTGCGGCATGATTTCTGGCCAGGATGAGACACCAGCCTGGGCTGCCATTTCAACCTGGCCAAGGTGGGGTGCGTACCACCCCACACAGTGGCGCGATCTCCGGCTAGGATGAGATGGAGCCCGGGCTGTGGTCTCAGCCTGGCCTGGAAGAGCACCCTCCTCAGCACCATCCCTGGCCAGTGATGTCAACCTGGGCTCAGGTCTCAGCCTGGCTGGGGTGTGCACCTATGCAGAGCAATCTCTGACCAGGCTGAGATGGCAGCCTGGGTTGGGGGTCTCAGCCTGGCTGAGGTGTGATACCTTTCCAGTGGTGGCAGCCTGGGGTCTCAACCCCTGAGTCACACCAGCCAGGCAGATATGAAGGAATCTTAAATGTTCCTTTTTATTAAACATGTATCTTATTGATTTTTTACAGAGAGGAAGGGAAGAAGATAGAGAGCTAGAAACATTTATGAGAGAGAAACATCAATCAGGTGCCTCTTGCACACTCCCCACTGGGTATGTGCCCCAACCAAGGTATATGCCCTTGACCAGAATCGAACCTGGGACCCTTAAGTCTGCAGGTGGATGCTCCATCCACTAATCCAAACAGTTAGGGCTGTCCAATATGCTAAAGAAAAAACCCTATCTAATAAAGAGGGAATATGCAGGGGAGGGCATGTGGGGGTGACCAGGTTGTCAGGGGAGGGCAGTTGGGGATGATTGGGCTGGCAGGGGGGCATTTAGGCATCAATCAGGCTGGCAGGGGAATGGTTAGGAGATGATCAGGTTGGCAGGCAGAAGTGGATAGGGGCAATGAGGCAGGGAGGTGAGCAGTTGGAAGCCAGCAATCCTAGATTGTGAAAGGGACATCCCCTGAGGGGTCCCAGATTGGAGAGGGTGTAGGTTAGACTGAGGGACCTCCCCCCCCCCCCCAGTGCACAAATTTTGTGCACGGGGCCTCTAGTGTACTATAAAATGAGAATCTGAAGCAGCTGGAATAAAAACAAAAAAACAAACAATTAATACTTTTTTGCCACTGATATTATTAACCATGACTATAGATTAATGTACTAATTTTGGACATACACTCTCAAGCACCCTTTATAAACTAGCAGCAGCAGCAAAATTTCAGCTGAACTGGTCACTGCCCTCACTTTCTAAATAGTGAGCAAATCTTGCAAATGAGTTTCAGGAGTCTAATATGTTGTCCACATCTGTTGTGCTAATTACTCTTCATTTTCAAGTTATGCAGTGTTATTAGAAGATAAATATATATGGATAGATTTTATTATTATTTTATTTTTAATATATTTTATATTAATTCCAGAGAGAAGAGAGAGAAATAGAAACATCAATGATGAAAGAGAATCATTGATTGGTGACCTCCTACACACCCCACACTGGGGACCTAGCCTGCAACCCAGGCATGTACCTTGACCAGGAATCGAACTGTAACCTCCTGGTTCATAGGTCGTTGCTCAACTGCTGAGCCAAACCACCTGGCTTTATTATTTTTTAATTACATTTTCTATATTTTACAATTTAACCTATTATACATTAACATGAAAAAAGGGAAAAAAGGAATGATGAGTAGAAGAAAGGAAAGAATGAAGGGGGAAAAGTATGGAAAGAGGAAATCTTCGGTAAAGAAAAAAATAATATAAGACTTTTAAAACCTAAATATATATATTGATACAAGTTAACATTTTATGTGTGTGTGTGTGTGTGTGTGTGTGTGTTTCCCCTGAGGGAACTCATTTACAAGTATAAAATCTTAAGGTTGGAAACTATCTGGTTGAATAGTGAATCTTATAATATTGCCATTTTTGTCATTGTCATTATTTATTACTAGAGGCCCAGTACATGAAATTTGTGCATGGTGGGATCCCTCAGCCCGGCCTGCACCCTCTCCAATGCAGGACCCTTCAGGGAATGTCCCTGCAGGATCTGGCCTAAACCAGCAGTCGGATATCCCTCTCACAATATAGGACCACTGACTCCTAACTGCTCACCTATCTGCCGGCCTGATCACCCTAACTGCTCTCTCATGCTGGCCTGATCACCCTAACTGCTCTCCCTGTTGGCCTGATCCCCCTAAATGCTCTCCCCTGCTAGCTCTCATGATTAGAAAGTGATTCATAGTTAACTGAATGGGCATAAGAAGCTAGGATAAATCACATAACTGCTTAACTACTGCCTCCTCTGCTTTAAGTATCCCTAGTGAATCATGAAGGACATTACCTTTATGTTCTTAACCTTTTTTTACATTCATGCATTCTGTACTGATCCATTTTCAATGTTATTTAAATGGATCCTATTACTAAGAAAAATACATTTTAACCTAAAATATCACTTTATACTAGGAAAATTGTTTCCTAATAAATGCAGGATCTATCTGAACTAATGGCAAAATCATCATCACCATTTCCACTGAGCACATATGTCCTGAAGACATCCGGTCTAATTAGCATGTTACCCTGTTATTAGTAGAGATGGCTTAAAGAATACCTATCCTATGCATTTCCAGACTGAAGGCACCTCAAATACAAGAAAGAATCTTATTATTCTATATCATTTCTAGGATATACTTGTACAGAATAAATGTTTTCTGAATAGTTACTGAATAAGTATGGTTTTTCAAAATACATTTTTTATCAATTATAGAGTGGAAGGAAGAGGGAGAAATCATTGACCTTGCGTGCCCCCCACTGGGGATAGAGCTGGCAACCCAGGCATATGTCCTGACCGGGAACTGAGCCATGACCTCTTGGTTCATAGGTTGATGTTCAACCACTGAGCAACACCAGTCAGGCTACTGAATAAATGTTTTGATCCTTTTGCAGTCTTTATTATGTTCAGTATTCCTAATAATCTTACTTATACTCCACATCAATCTATCACTCCTATCTGCCTTTCCATTATGTTGTTACTGCACATCAGCAGTTTCTTGCAATTCTGCTGTAAGAACCTCAATGTCTTTTTCCAATAAGAAATGACATCTACTACAGGGTGAATTCAAGTTTTATAAGGCCCGAAGCTTAAGCAATTGTAAAAAAGATCTAAAATTATGGACATAATATTAGATACAAGTGAATATTCATTAAAAGGACAAAAGAAAACAAAAAAAATTACAAATCTTAAAAATCTGATTAGCACCACAAACATCACATATTTCTTAGAAGCTTCCTGTAAGGAGACAGTAAAACTGATGGAGAAGACCTGAGACATAAGCTTTATTAGTGTCATAATTTATCTATTCTGATCTTTTCTTCTTCTTTTTATTAATCTCATTGAATTAACCTCAAATTCTTAACTCCAGTGATTGAATTTCCATCATGTAACACACCCAGCTTATCGTGCCTCACGTACCATTCTCTCACCTCCCCATTCTATACCTTAACTATTTGTTTCTTCTCAAGGCTTAATCTCTTCCCCGAAACTTTCACCAGTGGAGTGGCTCCTAAGTGTGCATTATGGACAGGTCTTATGGAGGGTCACTCACATTTAACACTGAAGACCCAGTGAGTTTCTGTGATTTTTCAAAAGTTACACGCAAAACGAGCTAATGAGAAAGTTTGGTACAGACACTGGGAGCCAGACATCTTGCACCTCTGCCATGATTCTGTTCACTGATATATTTCAGTGACTAATAGATCATGGAAATTATATGAACAGATATTCAATTGTATGCATGTCCACACTTTTTAATCAGAGCATGAGATTTATTGATTAATATATTGTTAAGAAAAATAAATTTAGAAATATTTATTTATTCACTTATTCATTCATTCATTTATTCATTTATGAATGAAAGGGAAGCATCCACAGAGTGTCCCACCCCCTGCCCTGCTGCCCTGCTGGCTCTGACTCCTACAAGGGCTGAAATGGACCTTTCTCTGGAGGCCTCCAACACTTACTAAGGAATTCCCGAGATGGTCCTTTAGAGGAAATCTAGGGAGAGGCTGCGAGAGCCTACACAGCACTGAAGTCGGGTCTGAGACCCTAGAACCATTTTTAAAGATTAGCCAAAATGATACTTTTATAGTGAGGAGGTCATATAGTTATATGATCAATGGTTTAATCACTTCAGACATTTTCATCTAAGTTTTATTTATTTATGTCTAATATTTTAAATAATATGCCATTATAGCAGATACCTCTGGTATTTTAAGATTCCCTTACAGAAAGCCTAAAATTTATAGGATTAATAGTCATATATGAAAATATACTTCCTCAACAAAAATAGCTCCTATAGCTATGTTAGTGCTGTAAACTTAACAAAGCACACACAATACATCAGCATCTTTCACATTCACTGTTAACCCTTCGAGACAGGTGAGATAGGTTGAAACCTCTTAATTGCACAGATGACACAAAAGGAGTCTCAGAAACATATGTAACTTGCCTAAAATCATGAAAATGGCATTGATTCAGAGTCTTCCGATTCCAAGTTTAGTGCTGTTTCCATTATCAATAACATATGTGCCTGCAGTTCAGAATGCAGACATGGCCATGGTCAGTTACTCAAGCATGTGTAGATATGGGAGATACAGAATTCAAGCTTAGCATAGCAAATGTTCTCACCATCAAAGACCTCCAAAGTGAAGGAAGCACATTCTTTTTACCACTTACATGAAACACTATGGTAAACACTATATTACATGTTTCTGAAACATTATTTCTAACTCGGATAACAACTTTGCAAAGACTATTATTATCTCAATTTCCTAAGGAGAACATCAAGATACCAAAAGTTAAACAAGTTATCCAGACATTAAGTGCCAGAGCTGAATTTAAATCCTGATACTGTTATACCAGACTTTAGAAACACCTTCTCTATGTATCAGAGATGCTAGAGCATTGGCAGTTGGAGATTTGGTATGGATATTAGAGTGTTCAGCATCCTTGCTTCAAAAATAATCATTCCACGTTTACCCACAAACAAAATGCAGCTTGTTCTATGGCTTACTGGTTAGAAAAAAATCCAGAAATGTAAGTACAAAAGCAGTATCACTAGAACATACATGAATATTTCAAAGTATGTCACCCCTGTTGATAAAAACAATAAAATGAAAGTTTGGAGTATTACACATACTAAAAATATGTTAAATCAGCTCAATTATTCAGTTTTCTTTCTGTTCTTATCAGAAATATTATAACTCAAACATACTTTTTTGTGATAAATTTCAAAATAAATCTTTGTCTTGGCAATATAGCTAATCATTAATATCCTGACAAAGTAAGTATAATCATTGCATCCTAAAAATAATATATTACAACCTATAAGTCCAGGTACCCAAATTTTATATTTTCTCCCCAGAAGATAGTTAACCTAAATATTTATTAGAAAACCTATGTATTAACATAACGTATGCTCTTGTGTCACATGTACCTAACACACCAACTTGCGGGAATTGTGAGAAATCTCATGCTAATTACCAATCCGTACCTGGTTATCCCCCTGGAACAAGAACAAGGAAGCTCACTCATCTGTGTGGTGTGTTTCTTGATCGCCAACCTTGATCACTGCCATGCCATCTGTAACATATGCCAAAAAAGCATAAGCAGAAATAGAGACTTTCTTGCCTAGGAACATTCTCCCTTAAGTTACACAGCAATGTGTCTTCTAGTGATACTACTGGATTTAGCTCTTCTACTGCAGGCTTCTTCATGACAGGGAGTTCCAGAGGCCAACTTCTAAAGTCAAAACAACCACTTTTAAGACAGCTAACCTCACCTTCATTCCAACACGGATTATCAACCATAAATCCAACCATGATTTCTTGCCTGAAACCATGTCAACTTCTTCTTTAATAAGAGCTAGCTAGCTCGACCAATATCAACTACATTGAAACAACAAATTTAAACATATCCATGAGGTAGAATTAATAATACAGGCACATCTCCTCACAGAACAGCAAAGATGGACAAACAAAGATGAACTCATTTCTTTATATCCCTAATGGCCTGTGAGAACCTAACTTTCCATATAAGTCTGGCTAAATCCATAAGCAAACACTGGTTATCACTGGTTTTAACCCTTTGCTCTCCTCTGTTCCCACTGATTCATTAAGAAGGTTCTTGAAACTACATTCAGATCCCATCACCACACTCCTATCTTAGTGCCAAACAGCTTTCCAAAAATTTTCCAAACAAATTTGATTTATTTACCAATACTACCAATAATATAAATGTTATCTTCACGGTACTTTATTAAAGTAACTTCCAGTTGGACAACCTATCAATATAAACAAATAATTGTTTTTGGTTCATTGGCTAAAAGATGTTTAGTTCTTACACATTCATTGTTGTAAAAATTTTTGAATTTTAAGAGTATCATGCCTCATGATACTCAAACCAGGCACAACTCTGCTTAGCTTTGATCTGCCTATATGTGTTGCTAAAGGGCAAATGTGTATTCAAGTAAATAAACAGCAGACTAGACCAGAAGTCTATGTGTCTCTTCAAGAAAAAGGCTCCACCTGGTCCTCAATGCCTTCTAAATAAAAAAAAAAAGTATCATTCTTATATAATATTTCACAATTATGATATCATGATACACAATACCAGGAAAACACAATTTAGATAATAAATTCAAGAAATCCAGTAATTAAATAAAAAATAGCCAAATAAATACATATAAACGATTAGATTTGGCCCATTATATTTTCTAAACAAAATTTTATTTTATTTATATTTTCTATTTTGCCTTTTTTAGAGATATAATGTTATGTTGTTAAATTTAACAACTGCTATGTGTTTGTTTTTTTAATTTCTAATTTTATTGTATTGATTCAGAATGCAATGATTACATCTTTAGGTTGAACAAAGGTCCAGCATTATGAACCTACTGAAAATTCAAATAGACATGGCTCAATATAAAACCTTCATTTTCCAAATTAATCTATATCCTCAATATAATCATCATCAAACTTCAACAGAGATTTTTATGAAAATTGACAAGCTGATTCTGGAATGTACATGCAAGATCAAAGATAAGTAACTGTCTCAAGTGAATTTAAAAAAACAACAGTATTATGGTAAAGTCACCTACTATCTGTCAAAACTTAATATAAAGATAGGATTAAAACAGTGTGACATTAATATAAGGATAGACAAAGAGACCAGCAGAGTAGAACAAAGAACTCATGTAAGTATTTTAAAGACATCAGGAGAAAATTGGGGGTCAACAGAGGTGGGCACAGACCCTTACCCCCCCCAACCTTGCAGGGGCCTGAACCCTCACCCCTTCTGAGGGAGGTCTCCTGTCCCCATGGCTGCTTCGCTTCCCACACCCAGCTCAGATCAGGACCCAGGTAACAGACAGAGACTTGGCCCAGCTCAGATCAGGGCCCAAGGACCAGGCAGAGATTTGGCTTACAGCAGATGCTCTATATCTAAATCCAGCCTAGCACCAAGAATTCTCAGGGCCTACTCAAGAATGCAAATAATCCTTTCCACTATTATTTACAAGGTAAACTAAGATTGTTGGTAGAATATTAAATTTGACAGTAAAATAGTAATCAACTTTACAGATTAATTTAAATTGGCTAATTGAAATAAGTGAATATTGAAGAAAATTTAATTGTACTGGACAAAAAGCTGTCCCTAAAGTATTAACTAAAATTGCTATTGGTAGTTCATCTCATCGTAAAATTGCTTAACATACAATGAACCTAACGCAGTCATATTTTTGTGCAAAAACTTAAAATTTAAAGTTATCAAGGCTGCATTATAAAATTTACAAAAGCCTCCATTAATCAAAAATAGGGGGGGATAATAGGGTAATACCATGTAAGGAAAAATATCCTATAAGTCAATTACATCTAGAAAATTTTTACTTTATAAAAATTAATTTTCATTTGTAATGTTAACAGCAAGACACCCATGAAAAACACACATGGTTTCAAAATAAGCCAAAGGAAAATCGTTTGATCAAAAATGAAAAGGATCCCAAGTCAATTTTATAGAAAAGATTCCTTTATTAACTTTTGGTCGAGAATAGGTTTGTATATTTTCAGAAAAAAATTCCAAGACCATGTGGATTCCTGCAACAAAGAGGAATTGACAGGTGTGCTCCAACCACGAAGATAAAAGGAGAAACAGTCCAGAGATGGAAGATGCTGATGGCGCCTTGCCATGCTAGCAGTCAGCAGCTGTGTGTTGCTGCAGGTTTCCTAGGACCAAACCAGAGAGGGTCGGGCCTGCATTCTCACCATGTGTCCACCATCCAGATATCATTGCTGACCTGTACACATAAGGAACTGTTTGACATTGAAACTGGGACTCAGAACTGTTGGACATTTGAAACTGGAACTCAAACATTTCTTGTTATTATATGTTTATTTCTAGTCTGCAGAGGCAAGATTTTTTAAAGAAAAGAAATGGAAAAAATAGATACAGAGGCAAAGAACACTGAACAGACAGTCAAACTATAGCGGGAAGGCAGGGGAGGTTGGGGTGGGGGAGGCTGTAAGAGATCAACCAAAGGACTTGTATGCATGCATATAAGCATAACCAATGAATACAAGACACTGGGGGTGGGGGACAAGTGAGGGCATGTACTGGGGGTAGGGGAGGCTGGGGAGAAGTCAATGGGGGAAAAAGTGAGACATATGTACTACTATTTGTAATACTTTAAACAATAAAAAATAATTATTAAAAAAAGACTTTAGGGCAAGAAGAACTTCTTAAGTGATATAGAATATTTATAAACCATAATAGAAACAAATGAAAAATTTGACTTCTGTAAAACAAAACAAAACCAGGAACTAAATATACAAGCTACATACTGGAAGAAGGTATTTATAGCCTACATACTTGACAAAGGATTATGTTCACTATATATAAAGATTCCCTAAATTCAATTTAAAATAGATAAATAATCACTTAAAAAACAGGCAAAAGAAACATTAAATCACAGCTCAGAAAACACAAGAGATAACAAGAGTAATAAAATAGTATCATACTCAACATTACTGAAGGGAAGGGAAGTGAAATAAAAATAGCATACCATGGCACATTATTTTTTTTAAAAAGCAAATGTAGAGAAAGAGGGACAGAGGTGTAGAGAAACAAGAACACTAATTTACTACTGATGAATGTAAAAACACATAATATACCACTTTGGGGAGCAATTTGGAAACACTAACTATTGTTGAAGAAACCACACAACATTTCCTACATCCCCTAATAAGATAGTCATTATAACTTAGAAATGTAACCTGTTTATACAAGAAATCCTGAATATGTGAACAAGGAGACTACTTTGAAAATCAATTATAGCATTGTTTGAGTAGCATAAAGAAAAAAATCCTCATATATAATCAAAATAAGCAAAGAATGTTTAAATTAAACTATAGTTGAGACATTCATAATAGAATTCTGCCCCTTATCTAAAATAAATGAACTAGAGCTACATATACCACTTGAATAAATCTCATAAATGTTATGTAACTAAAAAAGTGGCTAGATATTTGTATAAAATTTCATAAATAAAAAATGAATAAACAAAATTTCATAAACAAACAAAATGAATGCTTACATAGTTTATGAATACATACATAAAATTCTAAAGAAAAGTAAGAGAATTAAGTCTGGTGGTTTATTCTGGGGCACAAAGAGAGGTTTAGGAGAGGGGAGGTGATTACAGGAGACTTCAGAATCAATTTATAGATACTTATCTTCTCTAAAAATATGAAAAATGCAAAATATTAAGACAACATAGAAAGCTGGGTACATAGCTGTTTGCCATATTATTCTCTGCAATTTCTTTTTTTTGTTGTACACTCGATATTTGTAATGTCAGCAGTTGTTTAAGTGTTAAATTTTATACATAAAACCACGAATTCTAAGAAGCTCCCTCAGCCCCACTCAAGGAGATGAAAAGTGTAATTAAGCTGTGTGAATTTTATAAGGCAATTTTCCTGACTGGGAGGGGCTCAGACTAAATAAAATCACATCCACTTTTAAAGAATTAGTAAACACCAAACCCTAACTTTCTTGGTTACCATGTAATGAAGAAATGAACCTCTGAGTTGTTTCAGTAAAAACCACAAGACTGAGAGCAAAATACACTCACCATTTAAGTGCAAATGAACCAGAAACAGATGGATGTAATTCCACAGAAATAAAGCTTTCTACCACATCTCATACCCTGTGGGGGCCTCTGGAAATTCTTATCCCAAAGGCGCCCCTTGAACCCCACTCTCACTAGCAACAGAGAAAGGCAATCCACACAATTCTCCGATAACACTGCCTTGAGTTGAAATTGAGATTCTATTTATTTATTTATTTATTTATTTATTTATTTATTTATTCATTCATTCATTCATTCATTCGTTTATTTATTTATTTATTATTTATCTTTATTGTTGAAAGTATTCCATAGGTCCCCTTTTTCCCCTCATCCACCCGCCTCCAGCCCCAGGCCCTCACCATCCCACTGTCTGCATCCATGGGAAAACTGAGATTTTAATTTCTAATTTAAAATTCCTGTGTTTTATACCCCACACTATCTCTCAACCACTATGGGGAGATTCTGGGCTAGAGAACTGCCAGACAAAAATCCCCTTTGTACACTTTGCACTTTACAGGGAAGTGGTGCTACATTTTCCAGATTGGAGGTGTTTTTCTCTTTCAGTAACAATCCAAATTCCTATCCTCATTCCCGAGATCTGAATTTAAATTCAAAGCAAAAAAAAAAAAAAAAAAAAAAAAGTTTATGTAAATTAATGAGCAGTTAATCTAAAAGTTTAAAGAACCTGTATCCAGAGGAAACAGCTTCCATTTTATACATCTTTTTTGAGAAACAATCAAATGTTATTACTAAGTATCGATGCTGTCCTAAGTGTGCATGGCTTTTTACAAATATTAGAATGTGACTGACTCCGTGTATCATTTTATTTGCTTCACATGACCCTATGAGGAATGACATCTTACTAAGCACCCAATTCTTATAAGAGAAAAGGAATTCCTTATCACATCTTTCCATGTATTTTGCTTGAAATCTTGTTTTATTAGGCACTATGGTAGAAAATTAAATATGCAGAACAAAATAATTCAGCGTTAAGGGATTCAACAGAGATATGCACAATGCGGTATGGAGCACTGGGTATGGGTCATTGTCAAATAAAATGTAAAGTCTGTGCTTGTCATGAGATGAGAATTGTATTATAGATTCCCCAAGTTTGGAGATGGTTGGAACTCTGCTCTGAGAAAAATGGGAGTACACACAGGGTAATATGAATTAATGAACATGGGATTTTTAAAGCATATCATAAATTCAAAACTTCCTAAAATTGTAATGATATTTAGTAACTTTCACCAGAAAGAGTCTAGAGAAAAGTAAGTTTATTACAGAGGGAAACATCTAATGTTTTGAGGCCATTATCTAAAGTGTTGGGTATACTGAATTTGTCTTGATACTACAATACAAATAAAGTTTATAATGATTTGTCTAAGGAATTAAAATGGAAGTGGCAAGCTGTAAATACACATTCAGAGTCCATATGTTTGAGTGTAATTTAGATGCTCAAATTAGTTCAAAGTGACAGTATCAAAGGCCCTAAATGAAAAGATTTCACGTATCATTTAAATCCCCAGTGTTGAACATTGCACAGCCTCGACAATATTAGTCTAAAATGTTAAAATTTTAATCTTAAAGCAAAAAGCAAGGGATGGCACTGTAGAGCTTAATTAGACTTGTAGTTTAATTCTCCAGATCTTTTGTCTTCATTTTCTCAATAGAAGGAAACTGATTCTATCCATTAAAAGGGAAAATGATAGAAGGAAAAGATCATTTTTTATCCAGTATTTGACTAAGAATGTTTACTAAATATTTCTGGAAAATAAAATTTAAGATATTGGAAGATAGGATTCTCCCCAGGACCTTACTGCCTGAATTCCTTCAGAAAAGCATTGCAGATTGTGATAATACTAAAAGATTGGTTCAGGAAATTTTGATTAATGGAACACTCTTGGTTTGTGTTTTTTTATTTTTTATTTTAGGGGATGACATACAAAGTAGTATTAGGAATGTTGTTGTTTTTAAATCTGAAAGATTGGTTTTATTTTTAAGAATGTTTTAAAACTAATTTCTTGAATGTAGCCTAATTTATTGAGAAGAGTAATAATTATTGCTAGTTCTCAGCATTCTGAAATATAAAATTTTCCTAAATTATTTAACAAGACAGACAGCTTTGTTTAGAAGAGTTTTCAAAAAGAGGTTGAATAAAAATTTCCTTTTAAAAAATAACCAGAGGAGTGACTCAGAAAGTATACTTGGGATTTTTTTTTCTTACCCATTTAATGTTAGCTACATAAGGAGAGTATTTTCAGAATAGCATTTGGCTTATGAACATCAGAAAACCTACATGATTGGTCAGTATGCTTTAAATCCAGAGGATAAAAAAACTAGAGGAAATTGGAAAATACTCTTGCTGTTCAAAAATTAACAGAGTCTACACAATTTCGTAGTGCAAGAGTATTAACATGTCAGAACATAAGGAGTCTGTAAAGCCTATTATGGGAGAAATGACCAGACAGAAAAAACAGTGGCCTCAAACTGTTTCTGACCAACAGCTTCATAGTTTTGAGGAGAAAAATATAGAGTTTATGAACTCTATAATAACCCAATTGTCAGTCATGTATTAAGTCAGCTGGAAGAAAATATTGAATCATAAAGGCTCAGTCTATATACTTTAGTATTCATAAAAGCAGAAAGATATACGCAGAAGAAATCAAATCAACCCCTATGTTTATCTGGTATTCACTATATAGATGGAGAAATTAAGTAAAAAAACCCACAAACATCTATCTATTCATATATATAATTTCTTCTTAGAAAATAATTAACTTCATACTATAGAAAGCTACCCATTTTTATTACCTTCAATAAATAAATTTAAAAAAATCAACAGTCATGAAAAGTATTTGAAACATTTTTTAAAAATCCATTGATAAGAAATTGGTATTATAATAGAAATTCCTCACATCAGGCATAAAAATCAGAACTGTCCCTCAACTAATCTACTACTTTGAAATATTGTATTAATCTATTAGGGTTTTGAGGTTGAGCACTCTAAAGATATCATGTATAAATGAAACACATGATTATGGACAAAACATAAATTATATATATATATATATATATCAACAACTATATATAAGAATATCTATATATATATAACTGTACACATAATAGTTTATAATACACACACATATACATATATTAAACAAGAGAGTGTACTGGTCTAAACACAGTGAATACCTATGGGTAAACATTTGGCCTGATCGCCTTCTAGCAGCCTGGTGGCATAGAACACATGGATGGAATAAAGTGAATGACTTATTAAATGTCAAAGTTACTCCTCAAAATAGTTCATGTTTCAAAGTTAGCTTCTATTTTTGACAGTAAAAATAATATCATGAACCCAATAGAAAAACTACCGATGTTCTAAGAAAGAAGCAAAGCTAGAAATTATCAATAAAAAATTATGCATGTGGGTTATGCAAGAATTGGACTCTAATCAATGGCAATCCTTGGTTTGAGAAATCAGAGGTGCACTTCAATTTTCTCTCTTGAATAAGTTTGTATTGTATCTCATTTTAATTTAAATCTATGAACCTAAATGGCCACATAAGCTACCAAGTACAGGGAGAATTACTTTATCAGATTATGCTTTTTGAAATTGTTTAAAATCATCTCAATTTGTAGCACTTGCCAATTTCCAACATATAAGTACAAAGAAGGGTAATTTTATCTTGAAATCATTCTCGTATTTCTTTCAAATTATAACATGCCCAGTCATTGCTGCAAATTCTATTTTAAAATAAAATAGCATATTCATTTCTTCTCAAGAATGCTATATGAGAGCAATTGTAACACTACCATCCTTAAAAATGAGTCTCAGTTCCTGTATCTTAATTAGCAACACCAATACAGGTGTGATAGGATGACAGTCAGAGACAATTCATACAGACCAAGTGATTTGCTCATAATTATTTTATATTGATTCTTAGAGTCTAGTCCAGTGGTCAGCAAACTCAGTCAACAGAGCCAAATATCAACAGTACAACAATTGAAATTTCTTTTGAGGGCCAACTTTTTTAAACTTTAACTTCGTCTAACGCCACTTCTTCAAAATAGACTCACCCAGGCCGTGGTGTTGTGTGGAAGAGCCACGCTGAAGGGGCCGAAGAGCCGCATGAGGCTCGCGAGCTGCAGATTGCCGACCATGGGTCTAGTCCATTAAACTATCTGGCTAACTCTTCTAGTTGTCTTCACTTTATGAATACTATTAGAATAGCTACATATTTGGTGATATCCTGGTATACTGGCATTCTAACAACCAACTAGCAAACAAACAAAATGGCCTGATGTATAGTATCTGCCTATTCCCATGTTATAAACACTCTCACTAGAGCCAATTCAAGCAACAATGTTATGACACTGGATATGAAGTTGGGAAGAGATGTGCAGAGTCTTTCCAGCAAAACACTGTGGTGCAGAAATACTTCCTCAAGTGTGTGTTTATTCTAATAATCAAAATATCCAGAAACGTCTTGGTAGGTTCCAATACATTCCATTAAAGACATTAAGTAAATAATTTTAACATAATTAAAAATTAAACAGTAACATTTTATTAAACTCTAAAATGACAAAAAAATACCACTTTCTCAACTAAGTATTTAATTTAGAGCAAAAATCAAAGAATAGTTTGAGGCTACATTATGATAAAAAATGTTCATTATAAACAATATCACTGAAAACTTCCAAACTATTATCTATGTTATGGTTTGGAAAATGCAAATAACTGTATCATCTAATTGACAAGTGAAAATTATCATTATGCATTTTGAAAATCAAGCTGTAATATTTTAGTGAAAGCAACTGATCTAATATAAATTTTATGGTACATTAGGTACATTTGTAAGGTTCATTATTTTAAGATGATTTTGATATAACAAGGTGAATGTTATCTAAAGTAGATGGTACCTAGCATAGGAGTTGGCAAATTTTTTACATAAAGGATCAAAGAGTATATAGTTTAGGCTTTGTAGACCTAATATCTCTGGGGTGAATACAGTTCTGCTATTGTAGTGGGAAAATACCCATGATCAACATGTAAATTAATGAAACAATGTTACAGAAACAGGCTACAAATAGAATTTGTGCTTGGGTTGTCCATAATTTGCTGACTTGACTTTAATGTGTACTGAATCATCTTATGTTTTTATGGCCCTGATTTCAATATTTTTCTTGTAATTTATGAAACAATCTCTACAACCAAAGCACCTTTTATTTATACTATTGCGCCAGTCAGTAAAAAATCTTGACTAATTACTATTTCTTGAACAACATAGCAAACTACTTGTCAAAGGACAATGCAATTGAACATAAATGAATATAGTTATGGACATATTTTCTATATTACTACATAAGAATTTTACAATTAAACATAAGAAAAAGTTTTCCCAGACAGTAAAAAAAATAGAAAATGTATATATTAAATTGCTTCATATTTAGAGAGTTCATATATTTTATTTGACATCCTTTTTCTTACCTTCCGTAAGTCTCCCTGTCTGTTCTGCACTTCCCCCAGGAAGAATCTTGGCAATATAGGCTCCAATTTCTCCACTGTGTCCAGGAATTTCTTTACCACCCACAATTCTAATTCCTAATCCATTACCTGTGTTGAAGAAGCAAAAAAATATTATTAGCAATTTAAGGGACAACAAGTATCACAGATTATAAGGTGAAAAGTGGGCTTTGCTGCCCAGAAGTTAACTAGAACATGGATATTGGAACTGAACACCAATAACAAAAGACATTTTTCTGATTTCCATAGTAGTTTATATAAAATAGAACTTTCTGAGATCTTGGTAGGAACTGATATTAACAAATACTTTTTAAGTTCAGCTATCTTCAGTGACATACTAAGATTTTGTCTGTATTAACTAGCTATTTTGTAAAAAAAATATATATGGATATGTTTCCAGTATAAGAAACTCCAGAGCATACAATTTACTTATAAAACTAATGAGCAATTTGCTTACAAAAAGATAGTAAAGACTATAATAAATTAAGATTACATAATGCAAATGTACAGATGATTACAACCATCAAAGTGCAAGCAAACATGATCATAACATATGCATTATTATTTACTTGGCTCTGGTGACTAGGTAGATTGCACCACTGGCCTTCACAGAATACCTACTACATAAGGCAACTCTACCAAGACTGGGAGACATAGCAGATCTAACTAGAAACAAACACATAGATAGAAACATACACAGGGAGTTAGCCAAAATGAGGAGACAAAGAAACTTGTCTAAAGTGAAGAAAGAAATTACACTCCAGAAAATAACTAAGCAAAATGAAGACCAGTAATCTCCAGTAATCTACCCAGAAGCAGTGTTCAAAACACTGGTTCTAAGGATTCTCAATGAACTTAGGTAAAGAGTAGAATAATTCAGTAAGAAGTTTAACAGTGTAACATAAAACATAAAATGGTGGTTAAAAAAAAACATAAAAAGGAGCCAGTCAGAAATAAAGAATACAATTACTAAAAGGAATAATACATTAGAAGTAATTAATAGTAAATTAGATGAAACAGAAGATCAAATCAGTGATTTGGAAGACAAGGTAGCCAAAAATACCAATCACAACAGCAAAAATAAACAATAAATTAAATGAGGATAGTTCAAGAGACCTCTGGGACAATATAAAGTACAACAAAATTGGCATTATAGGATTACCAGAAGGAGAAAAAAAAACAGTAAGGAATTGCAAACCTATTTGAAGAAATAATGACTGAAACTTCTCTAACTTGAGAAGGAAATAAACAGAAATCCAAAAGCTCTACATTAAGACACATCATAATTAAAATGCCAAAGGTTAAAGACAAAATCTTTTCTTAATTATATTGATTAGAGTGACTCTGGTTAATAAAATTACATAGGTTTCAAGTATACAATTCTATGAAGCATCATCTGTATATTGCATTATATGCCACGCCTATCACTCAAAGTCAAATCTTCCATCATTGTATATTTGATCACCTTTACCCTTTACCAACCTCTTCCCTCTGGTAAACACCATACTGTTTTCTGTGTCGGTGAGTTTTTGTTTATTTGCTTTTCTTGTTAGTTCATTTGTTGCTTTCAGTTATATATCCCACATATGAGTAAAATCCTATGGTTCTTTACTTCTTCTGTTTGACTTATTTCGCTTAGTACAATATTTTCAAGAACCATAAGTGGCAGTATTTCATCTTTTCTTATGTCTGAGTAGAATTCCAAAAAGGCTAATATGCAGTGTCCCCTCAATAATTTGACTAGGAGTTCAATCGCTCGCTATGACATGCACTGACCATCAGAGGACAGCATAGAACGAAGCAAGGCCGAGGCTGGCAGCCAGAAGGCTCTGATCACCCCTGATCTCAGGCCAGGTCTAGGAACCCTCCCCGTGCACAAATTTCATTCACCAGGCCTCGAGTATACATATATATAGTTCCATGAATTAGCAACCATAAAAATTCTGCAATGAACATAGGATAAAGGGTGCATATATATCTGTACTGTATACTTGAAATTTGCTTAGAAATATTGTAACACAAAAAGAAGATAAAATATAAGGTAGTGAATGTGATAATTAACTAGCAAAGGAAATTCTTTGGCAATGTATACATAAATCAAATAACCATGATGTACATTTTAATTACCTTACAATATTATAAGCACATTATACCACAATAGAATTGAAATAAAAAGTAAAGTAAAATAAACTGTGCATAAAATAAACATGAGCATACAACAATCTTTAAATTTGCATTTAAAGTTGCAGTTTAAATCTACTTTAATATTATTTATTTATTAACATGACATATTAAAAGCTGTAATATTATAAAATATTACGAATAGTTTTTATTTTCATTACTAAAATAATACAAGAAAATATTATGATGTTATAACTAAAAGCATTAGACTTGGACAAAATTAAAATACTTTTCATTTCAATGCTATCATATTCCACATCTAAGCATCAAGGAAAGCAATATTTTTTATCAGTGATAAACAGTTTTTAAATTAATAACAGTTTATCATTCATAAAATAGTTATAACAAAATAAAGATATGTTATATAAATTTAGTCATGTCATTAACTGGCCTAAAGAAGAAGGAAGATTACAATTAGAAAACATTAGAATTATAAATATTAATGCTAATGAAATACTAATATAAAAGTCTCTAAAGGATAGTCCAATCAAATCTACTTTTATAGTTTATATGTTAATTATACTCCTGCTAAGTCTGTGAATGTTTATTTTTATACTGTCACTTACTAATTTCTATGTTATAAATTATCTGTGTAAATGTTTAGGAAAATAAACCAAATATATTTAAAAAATCATTGTAACATCTCCTTTGTATCTTGCCAAATCCTACCGTAACTCATTAATCCTTGAACATTCAGAACTAAATAATATTTCACTATTTGTCCTTTATCTTTACTAATTTTTGTTCATTGTAAGAAAAAAATTCCCACAAACACAATTAAGCACATCAATCCACACTTGACTGTTTCCAACAACATCAAAATGGCAATACCAGATTCACGCCAAATTAAATCCAACTCTAAGCCTGAGCATCAAATTACAAATTCAGCGATTCCCATGAGCTTTTTCTAATCCATTCAATTACTGTGTAGTATCATTTTTCCTAGTTTAAAAATGTATCCTTTATGTTTATGAAAGATTTGAGAACAATATTTTATCTCATTTCCATGAGTGAAAGTTCATACTTATTTTTCCTAATGTAATGTTAACAATGGTAAGATGAAAATGTTACATGATGTTCAAAGAACATACCGGATGAGATGGGTCCAAGTTGGCCTGCCATAGGGCTGAAATGGCCATTGGCATAGGAAATAAAGAGATAAGTCACAAAGATATATCAAAATATACTAGTATTCTAGATATGTTAAACATCTTTTAAATGGCAGATGACGCATATACTGGTAAAGGCATTTTACTAAAAGTGCACAGACCTTCCTCTTCTTAAAATACTTCAGAAATAATTCCCACCAAGAAAATTTTCCAGGAATGCCACCTTTTATGCAAACTTAGTCATGCAATAATGTAAGGACTTTCCCCCTTTATTTTAGCTTATACTAGTATAAAGCTATGACAAAATTACAAGCATAAAAAAACAAATTTGAGGGGTTTGCATGATACTTCTATAAAAGGCAGTTAAAAATAAAATATATTCCCTGGTGGCATCATGTTCCCTGATTTTAAGCAATATTAGAAAGCTATAACAGTAAAAATGATGGAAACTGGCATACAAATGGACACAGATCAATGGAACAGAATAGAGAGCCAAGAAATAAACGATGCATATATGATCAATTAATTTACAACAAATAATATGAGAATAATCTATGGAGAAAGAACAGTTTCTTCAATAAGGGGAACTGGGAAAACTGGAAAATCACATGCAAAAGAAAGAAACTGGACCTTTATCCTATCACACACAAAAAAATAAACTCAAAGTAGATTTTAAAAATTGAATGTAAGACCTAAAACCATAAACTCCAAAAAGAAAACATAAATAATAAGCTCACTGACATTAGTCTCAGCAATGATATTTTGGGTTTGATAGCAAAGGCAACAAAAGCAAAAATAAACATGTGTAACTCTATCAAAATAAAAAACTTCTGTACAGCAAAGGAAACCATCAACAAAATGAAAAGACAACCAATTGAATGGGATAAAGTATTTGCAAATAAAATATGTAACAAGGAGTTAATATCTAACATATGTAAGAAAACTCATACAATTAAGTAGCAGAGAATCTAATAGACATTTTTCTGAAGAAGACATATAGAAGGCCATTAAGTACATTAAACGGTACTCAACATCACTAGTCACCAAGCAAATGCAAATCAAACCAATTTATCACTCCATAACTGTTAGAATGGCTATTCCAAAAGACTAGCAAGAAATGTGCATGAGAATGAGGAGAAAACGGAACCTTTGTACACTATTGATGCAGCTATTATGGAAAATATTATGGAATTACCTCAAAGAATTAAAAACAGAATTGCATATGACCCAGCAATCTCATACCCGGGTATATCTGAAGAAAATGAAAATACTAATTCAAAAGATATATTCATCCTCAAGCTCACTGTAACATTATTTACAATAGCCAAGATATAGAAGCAGCCTTACTCTCCATTGAAAGATGAACAGAGAAAACAATTGTGGTCTATGTACCCAATGGAATATTATTCAGACAACAACACAGGGCAATCTTGCCATTTTTGACAAAATGAATAAACTTTGAAAGCATTTTGCTAAGTAAAAAAAGTCACTCAGAGAAAGACAAATACTGTCTCTTCTCACTACATGAGGACTCTAATAAGAATCCAAGAAAACCAAAAACTAACAAAAAACCCCACAAATCTACAAAAAGCAACAAAAACCATATTCATAGATACAGAGAACAGATCTGTGATTATCAGAAGTAGAAGGGTGAAGGTGGGGGTTGCAGGAAATGGGTGAGGGGGTTAAAAAGTACAAACTTCAAGCTGCAAAATTAATAAATCGTAAGGATGGGCTGTAATATACAACATAATGAGTATATTAATAATACTATGTTGTATATTTAAAAGTTTCTATGAGTACAGATCTTAAAAGTTTTCATTACACCCAAAAAGGTGTACCTGTATATGGTGATGGATATTAATTAGACTTTTGGGGTGATCATTTCCCAATATGTGCAAATATCAAATCATTATGTTGTGCACCTGAAACTAATATAATGTTACCTGTCAACTATGTCTAATAAAAACAATTATTCCATTTAATCATACTGAGGGTCTAAAACAAAATGACTCTTTGATATTAACGTGGATGTTATAAATTAGAAGATAGGGTCAATTTATAGATATGGGCTTCATAGTTACTTGTTTAGCTATTGAGCTCATTAATGCCAGGCTGGCACTAGGCATGGGTTCCTTTACTATGTGCGTTAAAGAAAACTGTTGTATTAGGGGAGACATTTAAGTAATCCTATAATGTCACTGGAAATTCTACACAGTGGAATACTATACTATACCATTTGCAACAGCATGGATAGAACTGGAGAGTATTATGCTAAGTGAAATAAGCCAGTCAGTGAAAGAAAAATACCTCATGACCTCACTCATTTATGGATAATAAAGAACATTATAAGCTGATGAACATAAATAGATACAGAGGCAGAGAAGCAACAAACAGACTGTCAAATTACAGTGGGAATGCTGGGAGGGTTGGGGAAGAGGTAAGAGATCAACTGAAGGACTTGTATGCATGTATATAAGCATAACCAATGGATGCAAGACACTGTGGGGGGGGGGTGAGGGCATGTACCAAGGGGTAGGGGAGGTAGGGGGAGGGTCTATGGGGGAAAAAAGGAGACATATGTACTACTATTTGTAATACTTTAAACAATAAAATAAAAATTTTAAAAAGTACACATCAACAGATGAGTGGATAAATAAAATGTGGTATACCCATGCAATGAGATATTTGTTCAGCCTTAAAAAGGAATGAAATACTTTGAACACATTCTATGAAGTGAAAGAAGCCAGTTGCAAAGGATCACATGGTGTGATCCATGTAGATGAAATGTCCAGAACAGGCAAGGCAATGAGGAGAGAAAGCAGACTTAGTAGATGCCATGGGCGGGGTAAAGAGGAGGCGGGACAACTGCAGGACAGGCACAGGGATTCCTGCTGCAGCGAATAACATGCTCTACATCTAGACCGTGTTGTGAGTTACCCAACTCAACTCCACGAGAATAAAAAGCACTGAATTGTAAAATAATAATAAAAATAATAATAAAATAAATAATTTAAACTTATATTACTCTAATGCTATAATGTGCTTTCCAAAATAAATGTCAGTTTTACTTATATAACATAAGAAGGAAGAACAACACTATTCTAATTCAAAATTGAGTAATAAGTGTTTCTTTTGTACTCCTGGACATAATACAGGATTGTGGCAGGCATATACTGTCCTGACTCCCAGTGAGTCACCTCCTGTATAACATCCTCCCTTTTAGTGCAGATCTTGTTTCTACCAATAAGATCTAATGAAGGTGATGTGATAGTCACAACCATGATAATAATGATAGTAGAAGCCCAGAGCATGAAATTCGTGCATGGGTAGGAACCCTAGGCCTGACTGGCAATCGGGGCCAATTGGGGCCTTCCAGCTGCCATCCAGGGCCTCCCTTCCCTGGATGCCAGCCGAGACCTTCCTTCATTCCACCCTGCCCCCTGGTGGTCAACGCATGTCATAGTGAACGATCTAACTCCTGGTCTTCAAATCAAACTCCCAAGGGGACACTGTATATTAGCCTTTTACATATATAGATCTTACAGAGACTACAATGAGAATCTCTGCTGGGCTTGAAAAAAAGAAATCTGCAATGTGCGAGAAGATCTGAGGAGGGCCACATGATGAGGAGTTGAAGGTGACTAGTTGCTGAAGGTGGCTACTGGCTGAGAACCAGCAAGAAAATAGAGAATGAAGTCCCATAACTTCGGGGAACTGAATTCTGCCAATAACCAAGTGAGTTTGGAAAAAGATACCCTACTTTCAGAACAGGAAACAGCCCAGCCAACATACAGATTGCAGCCCTGTGAGAACCTGTCCAGGGTCCCAGTTAAGCCATATCTGGATTCTTGACCCATGAAAATTGCGAGATAGTAAATAAGTTGCTTTAAGCAATTAAATTTGTTACACATCAATAGAAAATAGAAAAATAAAAGTTGTATTCTAAGTTTTTGTGCATATAATATATATATATGAACATTATCTTAGTAGCAAACTTGTAGAACATTTATGTTTATAGTAGTTACCACAATGATTGAGTAGTGATGGAGGGTAGGAATGAAAGGGAAATTGGCCATGGAAAGTAACCTTTTGCCTTTCAAAAACAAGAACTGTGTATCAGTTCTGCAATTCTGGGTTTGTTGGATAGTGCATGTAGCAAGTATATGACACCTAAGTAGAATTAATATATAACTGAATGAATAATGAATAAATAGATTTGTATTGTATTATATGTTTAAAAAACGCATTTTAACTACATTAACTCATTGGTTCTTAAAATAAGAACAAACAAAATACCCTGTATTTCTTAAAAATATTTTTTTATTGATTTCAGAGAGGGAGAGGGAGATATAGAAACAACAATGATGAGACAGAATCACGGATCTGCTGCATCCTGCATGCCCTCCATTGGGGATTGAGATGGATACTCAGGCATGTGCCCTGACAGGGAATCAAACCATGAACTCCTGGTTCATATGTTGACAACACTCAATTACTGAGCAACACCGATCGGGCAATACCCTGCATTTTACACATGAAGACAATGTGGCTTTGCAAGGTTAGTTGTTCAAGGTAAGATCTAATGTATGGGAACGACAGAGTGGAGTCCACGCTCTTACTCCGAGTGAATGACTTGGCAATGTGTCTCTTGTTTGATTAGTGCCAGTGTGCCTGGTTGAGAATCAGAAAGGATGGGGTTGGAAGGAACACAGCCAGCCGTTCTTTTACTCACTCAGTTGTATAGAGGAGAGTGATGGAATAGATTGAAATTAGGCCATTAAAAGGAGAAATTACCAAGATCTAAAAAAAAATGTTGGGAGACATCATCTCTGAGTCAAGACTGAAAAGAAAAAAATACATTTCTGGCTTTTGCAGCCCACAAACCAGACAATATAACTTAATCTGAACTACAACTAATTAGTTGGAAAAGATTATGCTTGTTTTGTATTTCTATTTTTCTATTGATGAATTAATTTTAGCTTTATTTTTTTAGTTTTACATTTTTAAATCATTTTTTAATTTTAGTATTTATATTACAAATATGAGTTGCATATAGATATTTTAAATTTTCTCTATAACTTTTCATGTTGGGTAATATATTAATACCATTTCTGGACAGAAAAGCTGAGGCTAAGGAAGGTTAGGAACTTGCCTAGGCTGCCTAGCACATAAAAAAGCTAACGAGAGCCCATTTTCTTGCTAGACTCCCACATCCTTGTTCTTCTATACATATTAGATCAGCACTCTAATTGGCAAGAAAATATTCTAGAGGGTCAAGGAAAATCCTTATTCTTTAATTGAATCTCATTTCTTATTGCCAATTTTCCTATAGCCAATTCATATACATTTTATATTTATACCATTCAAGTTCATTACTATTACCACTTATCTTCCTCTCCTCTACGTGAAACACCTTGAATGCCTTCATCTTCTCCTCAGAGAATCAACTAATTCCTTTCATTTTATTTTATTAAGAGTGCACAGAAAAGTGGGCTAACTTATTCAGTTAGAAGCAAAGCCTATGAGGTCAAGCCCTTAGCAGGAATATGACTATGCGAGCAACATTTATCCTGTCAGGTGTCTGTTGAAGTTATGCTGTTAATGTAGAACTAGCCCTGACAATAAACACTTTCTCTATTACTGAGGGAAATAAGGGCAAGCCTTTACTAAAGTTTACCAGGAAGAAATTGTGGTTTTAGATGAGATTCAACTTGGCATTTATTACATTTTGATAGATTTATACTTAGTTTATTTCTACAAATAATCTGAGAGGCTTACAATGAAAACTGAATCACATATAACACTGTTAAAATAAAAATAAAAGAGAAAAAGCCATCCTGAATGGGGAGGAAGTAATTTCGGATCTTAGGGCCCCTGTTCTCAAGGTGACACACTTTTTCTTTGTCTTCTACAGGAAGCAGAAGAGATGACATAACAGTTTTAACATCCTATTCTAAGGCTTGGTCTGCTATGAAAACATAGTTTTCTCAGAAATGTTCACATAAATGATGTAGGAGGAATGTTAAGTGGGTCTTTTCTAAAAGTATTTTTAATTGATTTCAGAGAGGAAGGAAGAGGGAGAGAAACATTAATAATGAGAGAGAATCCATTAGTTAGCTGCTTCCTGCAACCTGGGAATGTGCCCTGACCAGGAATCAAATCATGACCTCCTGGTTCATAGGTCTATGCTCAACCACTGAACCACTCAGGCTGGGCAAGTGGGTCTTTAACTAAACTACATTGTTGCTTCAGTTCCTCTTTATTTGATGTGCCACATTTGAGGACAGCAGTGCAGTCTCAAGCAATGAAAATTAAACTTAAAAACAAACAAACAAACAAACAAAAAAACTCGTGGGAGAAGCCAAAATGGCGGCATAGGTAAACACCTAAACTGCTGCCTCACACAACAATTTCAAAACTGCAACTAAAAGACAAAACGTCTATCACCCAGAACCTCGGGAAAGCTGGCCGAGTGGAAGTCCTGCAACTAGAAGAAAAGAGAGAGGAGCATTGGAATGTGCACAAGTGCTGAAAAGCTGAGGTGCGAAGGTACATGAACTGGACTGGCAGTGGGTGATTTTAGGTGCTGCTTTTTCAACCCAAAGGGAAACAGGCTCCTGATTACTCTGAACTCCAGTTTCTGGGGAGACACTGGTGACCAAGACTCCTACAGGGAGAAGCTGTACGGTCTGCCATCAGGTCGGAAAGTGGAGGTGGCTTCTTTGCAGAGGTGCCCACAGCAATCATTGTTCACTGCACTGGGGCACAGTATGTGGGGACTTGGAGACACGAAGAAGGCTGAGTGGCAGCCATCGCTGTTTGCCACACCCTAGCCTAGTGACTCCCTGAGACCCCACCCCACACAATCTGCAAACCCACCCGAACTATGCGTAATGGCATTTGCATATAAATGGCCTGTGCTATCACAGCTTAACCTAAACTGCAGCTCTGGTCAGACCAGAAGAAATCTGTAGACCTCGCTGTAGCTCCTGCTGGGTTGCCTCAGACAGTAGCTGACCTGTATCCCATTGGAGATCCAGAAGCTAGTGTATCTAAAGGTCAGTGTGAGATGACACCAGAATTGAACTATTCACATCCATAAGAGACACATTCAAGAGGGAGACTCAGTGAGTATCAGGGACCCACTGAAGGCGTATCTTCAGCACAGCAGTTCTTCCACTCCATCAACACAGGGAAGCAGCAAAATGCAGAGACAAAGAAACATGTCACAAATTTTAAAAATGAAGGAAAGCAGACTATTGGACATAGAGTTCAGCAGTGCAGTCTCCCCTTTTATAAGGTTACCCAAGAATCTTCTAAAAAATGGCCGAGAAACTTGATGAGACCTCTGAGGAGCTTAGTGAGACCTTCATGGAGCTTAATAAGAATGCCAAGACAATGGAAAAGGACCAGTCAGAAATTAAGCATATACTGTCTAAAACAAAGACTATATAGAAATTCAACGGTAGATCAAAGGACTCCAAGAATCAAACCAAAGGTCTGAAATATAAGGAGACAAAAAAACACCCAACAAAAGAATCCAAAAGTATAAAGATAGTGTAAGGAGCTTCTGGGACAACTTTAAGCGTACCAACATCCAAATTATTGGGGTGCCAGAAGAGAGAGAGCAAAATATTGAAAACCTATTAGAAGAAATAATGACAGAAGACTTTCCTTACCGGGTGAAAGAAATAGCCTTATAAGTCCAGGAAGCGCAGAGAATCCCAAACAAGAGGAATCCAAAGAGGACCACACCAATACACATCATAATTAAAATGCCAAGGGCAAAGACAAAGAGAGAATCTTGAAAGCAGCAAGAGAAAAAGTTGGTGATCTATAAGGGAGTACCCATACAATTGTAAGCTGTTTTCTCAACTATATAGGCCAGATGGGAGTGGCAAGAAATATTCAAAGTGATGAATAGCAAGAACCTACAAACAAGATTACTCTACCCAGTAAGGCTATCATTCAGAATTGAAGGTCAGATAAAGAGCTTCACAGACAAGAAAAAGCTAAAAGAGTTCATCACCACCAAACCAGGATTATATGAAATGCTGAAGGGTATTCTTTAAGAAGAGGAAGAAGAAAAAGGTAAACATATAAACTATGAACAACAAAATGACAACAAATACATACCTACCAACAAGTGAATCTAAAAATCAAGTGAATGAAAAATCTGATGAAAAGAATGGACTGATGAATATAATAGAATCAGGGACATAGAAAGGGTGTGGACTGACAATTCTCAGGAGGAAGAGGGTGTAAGGGGTGTGGGAAGAGATTGGACAAAAATCTTACACCTATGGATGAAGACAGTAGCAGGGAGTAAAGGCATGGGGTGGGGTTGGAGATTGGGTGGAGGGCAGCTATGGGGACGGGGGAAGAGGAACACCTGTAATAATCTCAACAATAAAAGATTTATTAAAAAAAAACTTCTGTACATTTTTCATTATGGTTAAACTTCTTTCAGAATTCAACTTTGAAGTAGACAAAAAAAATTTAAAACCATTCCTTCTCACCCTAATCAGTTTGGCTCAGTGGACAGAACATCAGCCTAAGGACTGAAGGATCCTACGTTCAATTCCAGTCAAGGGCATGTACCTTGGTTGCAGGCACATTCCCAGTGAAGAGTGTGCAAGAGGCAGCTGAATCGATGTTTCTCTCTTGCCTATATTTCTAACTCTCTTTCCCTCTCCCTCTCCCTTCCTCTCTGTAAAAAATTACTAAAATAAATTAAAAAAAAAACATACCTTCACAAAGGAGGTTATATTTTCCATGGTTTCAATGATGCCCATCCTCCCTACTCAATCAAATACCAACTCTCTGTCTTCCAACTCCACCATGATCTAGTCCTAACTTTGGTCCTATGTACGCTGTGGTATAGCAAAACAACAACAATAACAAAAATCCAAGTACCAGTACTCTATGCTCCTGCATATTAAGTAGAGAAGTCATTGAAAGGAAATAACAAGACTGCCTCTCACATTCCTGGTTGTTTACTGTGTTCCTGACCACAATCCTCACAGGACCCTGCATGGTTGTCCTGCTCTGCTCCCCGCTATTGTGAACTAACAGACTGCTGTAGGTCTTATCTGTCTGGCAGCAGGTGCTGTTTGGCCATCACTGACTGAATAGGAGGCAATTAACTAGTAAATTTTAAAAGAATAAAACATCAGCTTGATATTAAATGTTATTAAAATGTGTCTTTTGATAGGAGAAACTGCTGTTTTTAAAATTTGGCTTTTGAAGTGAGAAAATATTTTTTTTTCTTAAATTTGTTGGGATTTATTTAGCTTCTATAATTGAAACTTTGTATAGTGAATAGCAAATGAAAAACTACAATCTTAGATTTGGAATGCAAATTGATAGAACTCATCTGCTAAGAAAAGATGTCTAGGAAACATCGAAAATAACCCTTCCTTTGATTCAGTAATCTTACTTTAGGGAATATATTTTAAGGAAATATTAAACACTGTGGTAGCATTTTTTCATTGTAGCATCCTATATAATAAAAAAGAAACATGCAAATTTGACTGTACCTTCGCTCTTGATTGGCTATGCTACCAGCCAATCAGGAGCGGGGGTGGGGCCAAGCGGTGTGAGCACCAACCTGGGGATGGAGATGAAACAGCAGTGGCAGTGAGTGCCCCTGTGAGGGGAAGCGGAGGTAGCAGCAGAGGTGGTAGAGGTGGCGGTGGCAGGGAGCGCCCGGCCCCCAGGCACTGTGAGCGGAAGTGGCGGTGAGCGCCCAGCCCCCAGGGCCAGATGGTTTCAGGCAGCTGGGGCTGAGCTGAGCAGGGCGATGGCTGGGTGCTGGGGGTGAGCCATTAGTTGGACATCCCCTGAAGGCTCCCAGTATGTGAGAGGGGGCAGGTTGGGTTGAGATACCACCCCCGCCCCAGTGCACGAATTTCGTGCACCAGGCCCCTAGTGCTATATAATAAAAGAGTAAAATGCCAATTGACCATGCCTCTGCTACACCTACAAGCCACACCCACCAGCCAATCAGGAGCTAATATGGCAATTAACCCAACCAAGATAGCTGCGGCCACAGGAGGCTTGGGTTTCTCCGGCAATTGAGAAAGTCAAGCTTTCTGCACAAGCTGGCTGGTCCTGAACTCCAATGAAGGCTACAAAGTTTCAATTATAGAAGATAAATAAATCCCAACAAAAATGGCGACAGCCACGAAGCTGGAGCTAGCAGGAGGCTTGGGTTACCCCTGGCGATGGAGGAAGTCAAGCTTCTGCAGCCCTGTCCTGCCTTGGACACTGCTCAAGTCCAAAAAATTTCAATTATAGAAGATAAATAAATTCCAAAATAAAATAGCTGTGGCCACGGACTGAGCAGGAGGCTTGGCTCCATTAAAGGCTACAATATTTCAATTATAGAAGATAAATAAATCCCATATACCAAGGCCTCCACTTGAGTCGCCCGGGGGCATGGCCAGCCTACAAACCACCACAGGCCCCTCACCCAGGCCGCCCCACATCCCAAGGGTACCCCCATCCTGATCCGAGACACCCTTCGGGGCAAACTAGTTGGCCCCCACCCGTGCACCAGGCCTCTATCCTATTTAATAAAAGAGTAATATGCAAATTGGCTATCCAACACACAATATGGCTGCCCCCATGTGGAAATAAGATGGCCGACACAAGATGATCAGCAGGGAGGGCAGTTGAGAGGGACCAGGTCTGCAAAGGAGGGCAGTTGTGGGCAATCAGGCCAGTAGGGGAGGGCAGTTGGGAGGGCCCAGGCCTGCAAGGGAGTGCAGTTGTGGGTGATTAAGCCTGCAGGGGGAAGCAGTTAGGGGTGACCAGGCCAGAGAGGAAGGAAGTTGAGGGCAACCAGGCCTGCAGAGAAGGGGAGTTGGGGGGACCCAGGCCTGCAGGGGAGAGTGGTTGGGGGGGCAGGCTTGCAGGGCAGGGCAGATAGGGGTGACCAGGCATACAGGGCAGATAATTTGGGGGTGACTGGGTCTGCAGGGTTCGGAAGTTAGGGGTGACCAGGCCTGCAAGGAAGGGCAGTTAGGAGCAAACAGGCTGGCTGTGGAGCAGTTAGACATCAATCAGGCTGGCAGGAGTGTGGTTAGGGGGTGATCATGCTGACAGGCAGAAGTGGTTAGGGTCAATCAGGAAGGCAGGCAGATGAGCAGTTGGGAACTAGCAGTCCTGGATTGTGAGAAGGATGTCCGACTGCCCGTTTAGACCGATTACTCTGGGATCAGGCCTGAACGGGCAGTCAAACATCCCACAAGGGATCCCAGATTGGAGAGGGTGCAGGCTGGACTGAGGAACATCCCCCCGCCCCGTGCACAAATTTTGTGCACTGGGCCTCTAGTTATATATAATAGTCAAAGAAGAAGGTAAAATAATGTCCAACAATTGAGGAATGAAGTAAATATCCTATCTAATAAAATAGTATTATGCAAATTGACTGTCATACCAAGACACAATATGGTTTCCCCAATGTGGTCATAGATGGCTGTCCCCATGTGGACACAAAATGGCCACCGCAAGATGGCCTGCAGGGGAGGGCAATTGTGGGAAGTTAGAGGTTACCTGGCCAAAAGAGAAGGGCAGTTGGGGGTAACCAGGCCATCAGAGGAGGGCAGTTGGAGAAGACTCAGGCCTGCAGGGGAGGACAGTTTGGAGGGAGCAGGCCTGCAGGGGAGGGCAGTTCAGGGGGACCAGGCCTGCAGTGGAGGACAGATGCAGGGGTCAGGCCTGCAGGTGAGGGCAGTTGTGGGGGAGCAGGCCTGCATGGAAGGGAAGTTGGGGGGGGGTGGTCTAGGCCTGCAGTGTAGTGCATTTGCGAGGAGAGCAGACATGCAGTGGAGAGCAACTGTAGGCAATCAGTCCAGCAAGGAGGGCAGTTAGTGGTGACCGGGCCAGCAGGAGAGGGCAGTTGCAGGGGCCAGGCCTGTAGGGGAGGGAAGCTGGGGGGAAACCAGGACTGAAGGGGAGAGCAGTTGGGGGGGGGTGGACTAAGCCTGCAGGGATAGGCAGGGGGAGGGGGGAAAGGCCTTTCTAGCCTTGCAGATGTAGCCATTCCATTATGGATCTATTTAAGCAATATCTTTTTTTAAAGCTAGAATATTTTTGACTTGTTTCAAACAGCTGTGTTTCTAGAGCCATAAAATAGAGTACTAACTAAAAGAGACTCATTTTTTTTTAAGCTTTACATTTTATTCTTTTTTTCCTGGTAATTTCTAAGAGAAAGGGAAATAACATTTGCTAGGAGTGTAGTAAGTACAATATTTTTTTGTGCTAGGTTCAGTTGCAGTTATGTGAGATTAACAGAACTGGTTTTACTGTTCTTATAGAGCAAAGTTATCAAATTTACATAAGTGATACAGCTGACATCAACTCGGGTATTTCTGCTTCTAAAATTCATTACCTATTCTCTCCATTTTGCTGCCTTGTGATTGGTTGAAATCACTTGACCTAAGGACACCTGAAAAATATATTTACCCTACAGTAATCAATACATGTTAAGCAATACAGGATAAATATAATGAAAAATATTTGAATTATGATTTTGGAGCAATATCATAAGAAAATGGGACATTCATAGAGATGATGTAGTACACTATTAATAAACTTAATATGCAAAACAATAATCTTCATTTCTCATTCTGCAAAATCTATATACTGAGAAAATTGAATTTGGTTTTCAGACCAGAATACTTATGAGAAATCAATAAATCTTATTTTTGTTATTCTTAAATTTTAAAACATTTTTCCTAATTGTAGCAGATGAAAACAAGTTAAAATGATGAGTGGCAAAATATAACCAGTTGATGAAATTATTCATACAGTATACAAATAATAATAGAGCTATAAATAGATACATTGTAATAGAATCCTAATGATTTAATAAGAATGGTTTGAATATTTCTGTTTTAAAAAATAATGTTTGGCAATCTTGAAAAATATTGTGTTGTTTTGCCTTATGAGCTGGAGGGAAGTGAAATAGTTTGTAGCAAGTAATTATTTCTACAAAAACAGTTAAGATTCACCCCTGGAATTTTCATCAGTAGTTAAAATACAATCTGCACACAATAAAACTATAAAGGTTGAATTATCTGTCTCTGGTGGGAGACAAATTATCCAATCTTAAAAGGGAAAGAACATTAGCCTCCTAATCAATTCATTCTCTATAAAAATAAAGACAGAAAAATTGCTCAAAGCAAAACCTATTCCATACGCACATGCTTCCTGATCTAAAATCTGCAAGGAACAATATCAAGTACATTGAAAAAAATGCCTCTTTTTGTTTTATTTTATCCTAGTCCTACAAAAAACAACAACAACCCTCCAACATATTGACTATGTTGATATGTCACCAATATATATATCCATAATATATACATATAAAAGGACTTATATCTTTAAAAATATTTTCTCTTGATGTACAGTGTTAATGAAATAGAAAAAAGTATATGAGTGAGAATATATTTATATTTTTAAAATTATTTAATTTGACAAAATTTATATTAAAAATATATTAAAGTATTTAAATTAAAAATATTTTTATATAAAAATTGTATTTTCTTTCAAAAGCATTAAAGTCAGTAAAGCCAAAGGAAAACTGAGAAACTATCAGACTGGAGGAGATGAAAGTGGTGTGGTAACTAAATACCATGTGAGATCTGGATTGAATACTGGTACAGAAAAAGAAAAAATGGTTGAGTGGAGAAACAAAATTTAGATAAGATCTGTAGGTGCTTTAATAATATCATACCAATGTTAACTCTTGGTTTCAATCATCTTATTGTGGTTAGATGTGAAGCTTATGAAAGCTGGGTAAAGGGTGGGAAAAAGAACTAAGTGTATTATTTTCTCAGAGTTCAAAATTATTTCAAAATAAATCATTTACAAAAATTACATCATAAGCTTTGGTTTACAGAAGAACCCAGTTAAACAAAAACTCGTCATAATTGGTGATGTTCAACGTATAAAGAAATTTATTCCTTAGAAGACTCCAAGATAGCTTTTTACTTTGTGTAAAAATGTTTTACAGTTCCCAAATCAGTGACCATATTACACAATAGGGCAATAAATATGGAGTATTATAATGCCATGTACATTTTTTTAAATGCAGCTAATGAAAATGATACAAATATGTACCATTTAGTAATTTGTCATATTAATGACCATGCCATTATTGTTTTTTCTGTTCATATGCATAGCATTATTTTTTGAAATTTTCCAAAACAAATATTTGATTAAAAAAAGCGTTTTCTAAAATTTATTCAGTTATCCAAAATGAAAACCAAACACATATATCAATCTGACATTAAAATGAAAAGGACTAGATTGTTTGATTTTCTTTACCTGAAACTGTGTGATCCTTAGAGTCTCTTGTTATTTTTATCCTTGCATGAGGAAAGATGTAGTGCACGGTCTTCCCATTCATCTGTATAATCTAAGACATACACGTGATAAGGTGACAAATCAATGTTAAGACACTTAAAGTTCAATATGCAGAACTAGACATTTTTTTTAAAAGCATATTTAGTCAGTCAATAAAAACATAATGAAAGTTTCTGGAACGATCAACATTGAAGCATCTTATACTATAAAATAACATTATTGGTTTCAGTGTTCATTATGGCCTCAGAAACTGACCAACAAAATAGGTCCAGAGACATACAGACCAACATATCTCAGAGAGAAGGGAAGAGGGGAAAAGAAATTAAGCAAAGAACATATATGCATCTATGCATTGCCTATGAACACAGTCAGTAGTGAAATAGTGAGATGAAGGCCCAGGGTGAGGCAGGGGCTGGGGGAAGCAGAGCAAAGGAGGGAAAAAAAGGGATATCTGCAATACTTCAATAAAAGAAGTGTGTGGGAATATTAAATAAAAATGTTAAATAGAATTTTGAACCAAAGAGATGTACATTTGGTGTAGAAAGATTCATTGGAATACTCATGTGGTTTTAATCTGTTAATCCAGCAGTAAAACTGTTAGAATTCTAGATATTAAAAGTAAAATACAAATTGAAAAAAATACAAGCTTAACTAAACTTTTTCTCCTGTGTCCCACTTACTTTTCATTACATCATTTTTCTCTATTTCTTGTCTTTCTTTAGTTTTTTTTTTTAATATATTTTATTGATTTTTTTACAGAGAGGAAGAAAGAGTTAGAAACATTGATGAGAGAGAAACAACAATCAACTGCCTCCTGCACCTCCCCCCCACCCACCAGGGATATGCCCGCAACCAAGGCACATGCCCCCAGCTGGAACCGAAACTGGGACCCCTCAGTCTGTAGGCCGACACTCTATCTACTCAGCCCAATTGGTCTCGGCTGTCTTTCTTTAGTTTTAATTCTCCTCAGTAAAGAACAAGCTTAATCAAGTCTCTGATGAATATAAAAATTTCCCAAACAACAGCTGAATCCTGTTAACTACAGGAATATTACATGAACCCTACAAACTAAAATATTGTTTGCAAGATAATAAAAATACTAGAGGCCCAGTGCATGAAATTCATGCACTGGCAGGGAGTGTCCCTCAGCCCAGCCTGAACCCTCTCTAATCTTTGACTCCTTGAGGGATGTCCGACCAGCAGTCGGACATCCCTCTCACAACCTGGGACTACTGACTCCCAACCATTCACCTGCCTGCCAGCCTGATCACCCCCTAACCACTGCCCTGCCAGCCTGATCAATACCTAACTGCTCCCCTGCTGGCCCGATTGCCCCCAACTTCCCTCCACTGCCAGCCTGGTTGCCCCAACTGTCCTCCCCTACCGGCTTGGTCACCCCCAACTGCCTTCCCCTGCAGGCCTGGTTGCCTCCAACTGCACTCCCCTGGTGGCCTGGTTGCCCCTAAATGCCCTTCTCTGCAGGCCTGGTTACCCCCAACTGTCCTCCCCTGCCGACCTGGTCCCCCCCAACTGCCCTCCCCTGCCGACCTGGTCCCCCCCAACTGCCCTCCCCTGCTGGCCCAGTCATCTCTAATCCTCCCTCAGTGGCCTGATTTCCCACAACTACCCTCCCCTGCCAGCCATCTTGTGGCAGCCATCTTTGACCACATGGGGGTGGTCATCTTGTATGAGGGTCTGAGGGTTAATTTGCATCCTCTCCAATCTGAAATCCCTGTGGGATTGGGCCTAAACTGGCACTTGGACAACCCCCTCACAATCTGCTCCTAACCACTCACCTGCCTGACTGTTTGATCATCCCTAACCACTCTGCTTGCTAACCACTCTGCAACTCGTCCCCTCTGCTGGTCTGCTCGGCCCCAACTGTCCCCCACCATCAGCCTGATCACCCTCAACTGCCCACCCTTCCTGGCCTGATCATCCCCAACTGCCTTCCCCTCCTGGCCTGATCACCCCTAATGGCCTCTGCCTTGGCCCCTCCACCATGGCGATCTGGGACCCCCGTGCACACACACCCTTCAGGATCTTAGACCCCCGGCACCCGCAGCGAAGCATGGCGGTAGCCAGTGTCCCGCCCCCCCCCCCCAGCCTCCCATGGCCCCGCCCCTCGCGTGCACCAGTCATATGGGACCCCCGCTCTTGCGCCCTTTGCGATCTCGGACCCCAGGTGCCCACAGCAAAGCATGGCGGTGGCCAGCCTTCCCACCATGCCTCCACGTGGCCTGGGGAACTGGCACCGTGGGCTTGCCAGGACCACTAATGCAGCGTCCGCTCTCCAGGCCCATGGTGCTCGTTCCCCAGGCCTTGCGGAGGCGGCGGGAGAGGCAGGATCTCGCACTGCATGGCCCCGCCCCCTGCTACTGATTGGCTGGTGGCATAGTCAATCAGGAGCCAAGGTATGGTCACATTTGCATGTTACTCTTTTATTAGATAGGATATGGTCAGTATTATCAGTCAATCTGGATAATTTATACTAATACTAACTTTGCAAGCCACTAAAAACCTCATGTATATTCATAACAATTGAGTGTACATTTTCCTTCTTTTATCCTCTCGCTTCCTATTCTTTTTGTCTCCCTCTCTTTCCTCTTACTTTCTCTCCTGTGCCCCACTTGCTTTCCATTACATCACTTTTCTCCTTCTATTTCCCACCTTTCTCTTCTCCTCTCCTTCCTCCGTCCCCTAATCTGTATTTAAGGATATATTTTTACTAAATTTAAATCATGGACATTGGTTTAGTGCTGTAAATAATTCATTCAAATTGGTGGATATTATTTTATTTCAAATATCTTTTATTTTAAATATCTTCTAATTTCATGTATTATTTAACAAATAATGTATGATTTTAAAACGTAATTTCCCCCATTTGGCTAAAAAGAAACTAAGAAAACACATTTTTGCCTGTTGCTGTTCTTTGCATTCTCCAGAGTAAGAAGTGGATATAATCTCTTAGTGCATCTACTGCCCATACTATAAGAGGAGTAAAGTTTCCCAATTTTTTCATCAGAGCTTTATCAGCTAGCCAGAAAGGCCTTTCAATCTGTACCTAAGGTGATATTGGTAGAAGGGATGTTAAACATCATTACCATAAATGTTGCTTTCAGAACATCTCACAGAATCTCCTGTAGTTTTAGAGATTGTCTACAACCACCTTCATGAATTCACTTAATAAGTCAGAAACATTAACCTGCCATCAATATGATCATTGTGACTGTCTGCAGAAAGAAGAGGTATCTGTCTCCCATGAATGACCCAGCTGGATCTTCTTTGCTTTTGCCTAACCACTGCAGGTGAATGTTGAGTGAGTTCTCCAGCAGATGGAGTTTTGGGGAAGGTGTTGTTTCTTCCAAATAAGGAGGAGCAGGAGCAAGGCCAGAGGGCAGGACTGATGTCAAGGAATGGCACCTTCTCTCCCCAAGAGGCCAGTGTCTGATAGCATTGTCTTTTGCCTCACAGGAAAAAGGATTCTTCCTTTATAATACTTACACATATCTCAAAAGGAATTATTTTCATGAAATGAGGCTTCATACCTACAAAATAACAACGCTTGCATTAACATATCTTTTGTTAATGCAGACATTCATTCTTCTTTTCACCTCAACACAAGGCATGCTTTTTTATTATAGAGAGTGCTCTTTTGGTGTCCCGAGCACTGTCCCTGTGTATGTGCCGTGGTGGATGGGATAGGGAATCCCTGCTGTCTAGGAGCTCACAGCTGTGACACAGCATATGCAGTAAGTACTAGTGGAAGAACACTTGCCCCATATTAGTGGGAGATGTGAATGGGAGTAGCAAGGAAGGCTTCTTGTAAGATGGGTCACGTTCATGGGGACTTAAGTGATGAGTCCAGTTAGCCAAGAGAAGAGAGGTAGAAGAGCATTCAGGTGGAGGAAAAGAGGCATTCAAAGACCCAGAATCAGAGGAGCTTAATATATGTCAATGTATCAATTACATGAGAACAGCAGGTGTGGGCATTACTGCAGGAGTTATTTTGTACTGGTCAGGAAGTGTTGACCCATTTCCCATAAAAATAAGCAAACAGAAAAACAAACAAAAAGAAGTGTTGACCTTTATAACCATCCTATGAAGGGTATTAGTCCTATTTATAGACGAAGTAACTAAGGAAATTTTTTTCAAAAAGGAGATCAAGTAATCTGCTCAATTCACAAAGCAGAGTTGAATTTCTACCAAATGAATATATATGTGTAAGTTTATATTTCTATAATTATATGTATATTTAAAAGAAAATGGTATGAATCTGCAGATTTGGTTTACTCCTATAGTTAATGATTTTGAGTCCAATAAAAATGTGTATGTCTCTAATGTATGTTGTATATACACTATTTTAAAAAGCAGATAAATTAGTATTTGTATTAGTCAATTTGGTTTTATTATTCTTGCCTCCAGAGCATTTTATGAGCATAAATTTTGTTATGCATGTTTTCAAATAAAAGTATCTGGATTTATTGGTACACAGAGCTCAATATTACTTTTTTATAATTAGAGATGCAAAGAAGTGAATAAAATGAGAATGACATGTTGCTATTTTCTCTATGCCAAAAGAGCTATAATCAGTTAAAGGGTAAATAGCATTTGAAATAAAATATCAATGTAAAAAGGCATAAATTCTGAACTTTATATAAATGTAATAAAAAGAGATATTGTCTTCTAGGTAGCTGCTATTTAGAAAAAAACTATTAAAAAAACAAATTATTGTTACATAAATCAACAGAGTTGTTTTTAGGGGGTAGGGATTACCTATTACAATCTGGAAGGGGCACATTGGGATTTCCAAAGGGAGGCAATGTTCCCTTTCTTGGTCTATGTGGTGGTTATATGGTTGTTCAATTTATAACTAGCTTATAATTCTTCATATTTGCAATTTTGATAACTACATTTATAGTTTTCTTTTTGCATGTTAGATATCAAAATGAACATGTAAAAATTATAAGAATGTAAAATATAACTTTACCAAGAAATTACACATTAATCTATTATACTTTCCTAGCTATAGTCCAAACAGAGATCCTTACATTTTCTACTTTATTAAAAAACAAAAGAAATTTATTAAGTGATTCTTAAGTTTTGGGGTTATATTGGTCTCTAATTATACTATCTTATCTAATAAAGAGGGAATATGTTAATTGACCATCACACCCTCAAAAAGATGTTCACACCCACAGCCAATAAGGAGGGAATATGCTAATTGAATGCAACATCTTCAAAGATGGCCACACCCACAGCTACAAGATGGTGGCGCTCAGCCCCCTCAGCCCCGCTGGAGTGGCAGGCTGGGCCTGCCCCCAGGCAGATCTGGCTGCTCCATGCACCTGCCTCTGGAGTCCCCCAGGCCTCTCAGTCCCCCAGCTGCCCAGGTCCTGTCTGAGAAGCAGGCAAACCTCGAATGGCGGCTGCCCAGTCAACACCTGAGGCTCAGGCAAGCCTTAGAGAGTGGCTGCCCAGCCTCCAGGGCTGCCCAAGGCTCAGGTAACCAGGGCTACACTGCCAATAGTGGCAGCAGCAGAGGTGTGATGGGGGTGTTGCCATCCCCTGTTCGCTGGGTAGCCTTCTGCCACTGAGGGCTCCAGAACCATGAGAGGGGGCAGGCTGGAATGAGGGACCCCCCTCCAGTACATGAATTTTCATGTACCGGGCCTCTAATTTAATCATAATGTGCTATATGCTCAGTGGATCAGTGGATTAAACTCATAAATCTGTAGATGCTAGTAATAGAAAATTAGGAGCAAAAATGTCATTAGGGATATTAATGTTTATCTACAGACATTAGAAAGGGATTTTAGAAAATATTTTTGAGGTATACACAGATTACTTAAAATGTATTCTCCAAAAATATTAGTTGAATAAATAAGTTGGACAAAACTATTCTGAGTATATATGAAAACAGTAGTGTCAGGAAATAACTATATGGAAGCCACTATTTTTTTTTTTTACCACTCCACTTTATGTATTTCATCTTATTAGAATCTGTGTTTTCTGTGACTTGATCTAGGTTTATGGGAAATGCTAAACTTCAAAGAAACAAATAATGACAGGTAAGGCATAATAATTATGAAGTGATTCTTAAAATACTTTTAATAAAATTATTTTTAGCTAACAAACTTATTATTTTAGTAACTACAGATGAAAACATGTAAATTCGCATTTTAAAAACATATTCAGGATGATTTTATTAATTTTTATTACCAGATCTATTTGATGAGATTGAAATACAACTATAAATACAAGTCAAGATAAGCTAAAAAATGTATAAATCAATAGTCTGTAAATGAAGTACAAAGAAATGGAAGTGTATTAATATGTGCATAGAGGTAACACACCCCTAAACCAAAACTTATGGTCTCAAAAATTAAGAGAAAAGAATATTTGAAACACAGAAAGAAGTATCACAGAATTTCTTGAAAATATAATAGCATATAGAAAAACAAAACACAAGAAAATTCTGATAAAAGAAAATTCTTAACAGCTAAAAATTTGTCCATGAAAACAGAAATTGCTTAGGAAAAAAAACAAATATAAGCATATAAATACTGTCTCTTGGACAGTACTTATTATTCATGCAAAAGTCTTTTCTTTTATACCTTAATGTGACAAACACTGAAATAAATTATTGTAATTTCATGGTTCTTTTTTTATTGTCTTCTACATCAATGAATCAGTAATCAGACAAGATGATTTGGGAGTTAATATATGTAAAATAAGTAACTATCTCTTTTGTGATTGTTTTAATGATTATGAGTAACAGCCTGCAAATATCTTATCTGTTAAAGCAATTATTGAAAGCCACTGGCTTACTAGAAAAATCTTTCTTAATTTATCCAACCGTTGATCTCCTATGTATCTTTCAAAATCCAACCCAAATATCACATCATTTACTCGAAAGTGAATAACTTCCTTTTGGAATCATATTTAGCTAATTGTGAAATTTATCTCTACATTTCAGTGTCTTCATCTACAAATAGATATTAATTAATAACACCTACTTTATGTGGGTTCTGATAATAAAATACTAAAATGAATACAAAACACTTCTATACAATATGCTCTAAAATATGTTTCCTTCTTTCCCCAAGGGAAGCCTTCCCTATCCTCAGCTAACTTAATTTGGTCTTATTTGCTATTCATAACATATGAACACACTGTTTTTGGAAAATATTGAGAGTACCCAAATCGATTTCATTCCTTCATGTGTAAATTCTTCAGGAGCTAAAGGTATTCTACTTGAGTGTTGTGTCTGATGCACAAAAGTTATCTGTTGGAGGGAGGAATCACTTAAATTGCCTGGTAGAAAAATCACAGCTATACTGCCAGGTCAGTTGTTGCTGAAAAAGTAAAGTACTTACTACTTCAAAATTGTAAACTTTTATGATGGAAGTTCCATGCATTTTAGTATAATTGAGATCATTCTAGGGTTAATTTTTTTTTGGAGGGGCAGTATAAATCTAAAATTATAGATTGCTCAGTATAGTACTTACTTGCTCTTGATGTTGACTGAGTGGTCTAGAGTGGACCAATCTTTCTGGAAGTTTTCGATCTAGACCATGTCCATTTTCCAAACGAGACTCCCTGGGTTTGTCAAACCAATCTGTTTCTTCACGACGCAGATGATAGGCTTTGGGGACCAAGGAAATATCAAACACTGTAACCCCAACTAATACAAATGATAGAGGGCAACGAATGTTCCGAAGTACAACATGCATCAGGCTTGTTAAACATTCATGCATTTCAAATACAACTCCAAATGGAGCAAAACCATTTCCACTACCATGTTTTAAAAAAATAACTATCATGGAATAACCTAGAAAAAAATCATCTACACACCTGTGCAACCTCTCAGAGTCAAAGAAAACAAAAGTAGATTTTAAATACGAAAAAAAAAATTTAGAGAGTGATTGAAATAAATAAAGGAAGAGGTGAATATGCCTTAGAAGTCATTTTATTCAACCATAATTCTCACCTTCTCACCTCTTCCCATTACCCATCTCTAGTCTAAAGAAAATGTACTCCTCAAATACAGAAGATTTTGTCACTTTCCCACTATCACATCAAAACAAGTATATATATGAATGTGGCTGCTAACTTTGAATATCAAGTACTTTTTGAAAACATTGTTTTTATGACATTTATAAATTAAAAAAATCATTTCTATAAGGATTCCAGGTATTACTGCTAGCAACATATGTTCCATAATCATTTGGTAGCCTAATATTAAAAATTAAAGGCCCGGTACACAAAATTCGTGCACAGGTAGGGTCCCTAGGCTTGGCCAGCCATCAGGGCGAATCAGGGTATTCTGGCTGCCAGCCAGGGCCTTCCTTCATTCTGTGCCACCCCCTGGTGGTCAATGCACATCATAGTGAGCAATCTAACTCCTGGTCAAACTCCCACAGGGACACTTTGCATATTAGCCTTTTATATATATAGGTATGACATTTATAAACTTTATAAAAAATAAAACAATTATTTTCTGTGAGATCTAGGAATTAGATTGAAGAGCCGATTGACTTTCTTTTATACTTATAATGTAACAAAACTTGACATCTTAAAATACTTTTCTGAAAATACAACCATTTTTAAGTACATAATTATTACTTTAGTTCTTAGTACTTCCAAAGTTTTTTGAAGCTATTATTTAGTGACCAAAAAATCTACTTTACCTAATATACAAAATTTAACTTTATACACATAAAATTTTATTCTGGTAAAAGGATCCCTAATTAATAGTCTCTGGAAATATTTTGTTGCTTCCTAAATGGGAGATGGAGCAGCTTTTTCAAGTGCTCATCCTAAAAGATTGGTTGGTGATAATATCAGTCTATTCTTATTAGAAAGCTATTTCTACAATGCCACACTGTTGAATTATATAACACTATAGCTTTCTCTTAACATCTACATACCAATTGTCTTCTTTTTCAAAACTTTCTCCCATGACTTTTTAAAGGTGATTTTTATTATTTCCTTGCTAGCAGGCTATTACTTATTTCTACCTCTTGTGATCCTGGTCAAAGGTAGTAATTAACCACAACATTTCTTAAAAAAAAAAAAAAATGGAAAGATGAGAAATGTGTCATAGTTCAGTCAGTCTTAGATTTAATGAAATACACTGATATGTACCTGATCTGTGGTTGTATATGTACTTCTCTGATCTCCCCCCTATTAGGTTCTAAGCTGCTTGAGTGTAAGGCTCATATATTAATTTTTATTTCCTTCCCTCAGCATAAAAACATGCCTTGCAAATGTCATAACATTCAATAAGTATTTTTAAAAAATAAAACAGAAAAATTAGCCATCAACTAGAGAAAGAAGTTAAATATCTTAATTATAATATGCATGTTTTAAAATAAATATTTAACTGACCCTTAGACTTTATTAATAGTTACACAATCATTTCTTACAATCTACTGGATATCTACAGTCTTTCATAGTTTTAATTAGATCTGAATTGATGAAATTTATGAAAAAATAGCATAATAAAATTTGATAAGCAAATCCATTATTTAATCATTAGACTAAAATTTAATGATTGTCCAAACAATAGCAACACTATTTTACCTTACTTTTTAACATATTTATTATAAAAAGAAAAAATAATCTATACTGATTTTAATAAATGAATATATTGGACAATGTAATACATGATTTCACTTGAATATAGAATTCTGCTAATTGCATTTGAAATACAACCCTTTAAAACATGTTTTCTTGGCCTGTGTCTATACAAATAAGGCAGAATCCTAACTTACTTCAAATTTTGTCAATTTATTTACATGTCTAATGATATGCTTTTATTGTCTGATATTTCTTATAATAATTCTATGTGTAAGTTAGGATGTCTATCATGCTTTTCATAGGAATTTATAGAACCACCAAGAAAAATCTGATTGAATATCTGCTTTCATATTAAACTATGTCTTTATTATTTATAATAAGTTAGATATAAATATTTATATTTATAACTACAATTATCTTATTGGCCATGGTAGATCTGCACTTTAAACATTACATTTATAATAATAGCATTTTCCAAATTAATTTAAATAATTTGCTATAGATCAAAATTCCTTTTTTTTTTAGACTGACTGATACAAAAGTAAGCTATTTTAGGAGCTAGCATTATTCACAGCTAATATTACATGAATAGTTTAATTCCATTTAGAGTCATTCAAACTGGTCATTACAATAGCCAGTACAGAAGAAAGTGATTAGCTGTTGGAATTTCACTAGAAAAAGCAGTTTGTCCTCTAAATTCAGTGATTACTTTAGTCCTTTTCAAATCTAGATTTGAATTTCTAAAATCATAATGATGGTTCGATACAGAAGTAGGAAGGGAATCCTTTTCATGAAAAAAAATATTTTCCTGTGAGTTCTCAAAGAAAATGTATGATTTAAAAGGGAGAGATATTTATGTTAGCTTAGTGCTTTGAAGTCTCCAAAGGCATGAAGTAATACACTTTTATTTGATCAAATATTTTATTTCCATGACTCAAAACCATGCCTACATTCAAATAAACAGCAGAGGACTTGTGATCCAGAATCAGGAGTCCTCTTGGCATGAGCAAGCTTCTTTACATCTCTGTACCTCTCCTCCCACATCTTCAAAATTAGATTGGGACTAGGTAACTTTCCAAAATATTTATGGCTCTATATGATTAAATAACAACAACAAAAACACCAAAGGCTAGTTTTTAGTTAGGTATGTACATGCCTTAAATCACTTATTCAATATGAAAAACAAAACAATTTAGGACAAAAAAAAGGATGATGTAAAAAGCAAAGTCAAGGAAAAGACTAAACAGGTTCATCTGGAGGGGTTCAGCTTTAACTAGGTAAACTCATAAAAGCATTGTACAAAATTTGAATTGTAAACATAAAAAATACTTTATATATACTGGTAAATTATTTATTGTCAATGTCATATTCCGTGTTAAGTTTTCTAGTATATAATGCAAAGGTACAGACTTGGTAATTATAGTATTCATAATGAAAGAGATAAAATATAAACCTTTTTCTTAAGAAGAATTTTAAAATTCTTCATTATACTAATAGTATATGAGAATATTTTCTGAATTAATAAATATTAGTCTCACAAAAATGACATAAGTAATTCTCTATTACAAAGTCTAGCAGAATGGTACTTAATGGCTCGGAACCTTAATAATTTCACAAACTGAAAGAAACTGACAATTTTAAAAATAAAAAAAAACAGACAAAAATTTCCAACTATTTAGCCAATTATGAATTTAAAGAATTACCATTTTATTGACACAATTATTGATAATGATTTTGGAAAAGAGGACAGTGAACATATCAAGCAATTGAAGCAACACCAATAAGAGAATAATCTAAAAAGAAATAAAGAAAAACATGCTATAAAATCAATACACAAGATACAATTTCCATTTACAAAAAATAAAATTAAAGTAAACATGCAAAAGACAAATCAAGAAAAATAGAATACATCCTTAGAGAAGGAATATTAAACATGCAGAAAAATAAGAGTCTGAGTTTTGAGAGTAATAAAGGAATTCTGAGGCCCAATTTACCTTCACTGTCTGACATGGCATGTTGGAAGTCATCCATGATGAATGCTATGTCACGATCATAGCCTCGAGTCCGTGATTCTTCTCTCATGTGTTGCTGAACTTCAGGCAATGAGTGACTTGATCCAAACTGATCTCTTGTGTCTGCAGATATTGGTGGCAGGGGTCCAGCTGCAGCCCTGGCCATTCCCATTGGCTGGCCAACAGGACTGAGTGGACTTTCTTCTTCAGAATTCTGGGCCACAATTGGTATTCTTCCTCTACTCTGGCTAATTGGCAAACTGGTAGGCTTAGTTCTGCCAGAGGGTGATGCATGACCAAAGGAAACATCTAGAGCTTCAGCTTCCTGAGCTTTCAGTCTTAGAGAAGAACTGGAAGAATCTCTTTTTATTGATAAATCAAGCCCATAGACAGAAGAGGGTCTGGAAGAAGGTCTGGACCTGCTGCCACTACTGTATGGCTTATCCGCTTCATCCTGCAGAGCTGACCGTATGGTATTTCCTAAAGTACCCAGTCCTGTGCTAAGAGATGATCCCACAAATTTCTGTTGGTCTGTAATATTTTTTCTGAGGCCAAAAGTGATTTCATCTTGAAGAAGCCTTGCTCTGGAAGAAATTCCACCAATAGAAGAAGTGCCAGAAGTCATATAGCTTGAATAATCAGGTTCAAGGTCTCTACTTTCCTGAATAGGTGAAAATTTTGACATTTTAGGGTCAATTAGTGATTTCTTATGCTTTGATTGCTTTTGATAGAGTATGGCTGCTGGTAGTTGTTTTGCTGCTTGTTTTTCAAGTGTGAGTCTACTAATGCTGTACTTTTCAGATTTTGGAAAATGTCTATAGCTAGTATCACCATGGTAATAATGGGAAAGACCCGCAAGGTGATCCAGGCTCTCTGCCCCTCTACGGAATTCTTGTTTTATCTGCTGTTTCAGAAGCTTTAACTCATAAGGATCCTCCATTGGATCTTCCTCTGCTTTCACATAACTATGCAATCTTGAGGAAGTCTGCAAAGGTGCTAGGAAATCTGTCACCTCTTGAGACCTCCGGGTTTCCGTGGTTCTAAGGAGGCGGTCTGTTTTTGACAGATCCTTTTCATGAAGATTAAATGCAGTGGTTAATGCTGCTGTTCCTTTGGTAATCTCTCCAATGTCATCAATTAGGACAAAATTTCGTGAAGTATGATGGTCAATATCTGCATAAAAAGAATCTGCAGAAATGCTTGATATTGGACTGCTTACCATGCTACTTCTCTCCTCCAACCCTATTCTCAGGTCTAAGCTATTATACTTACTACCAAGATGGGAAACAGCATATGTATTATCAGCAGAAACAGGTGCTATCATCAGGGGTTGGTTTCGAATCACCTCATAGTTTGAAGTAATCTTGGGTTCCAAATATAATGTAGTTTGCCGTGGCTTTTGTTGTATCACCATCATCTGTGATGGTAACTGATAAGAAGGTTGTGGGGTTGGTGTAGGTTGAGCTTGAGGTGTGAAGGACATCGTTGCCACAGCTTGGAACGTTGGCTGAGTCTGATAAGGTGAAACTTGCTGGTGGTACAAAGTTTGTTGCTGAAAATGGGATTGTTGGGTGTATGGGGTGGGTGCTTGGGTAGGAAGAGCAGGAGACGAGTATTGGTATTGTGTATAAGGACTCGTAGGAGGAACTAGCTGAGATTCTGTTTGGGTCTGTGGGGGTATAAACTGGTTGAATTCAGTTTGGGGAGCAGTTCTCGGCCGCTCAATGCCATGCTGACTTTCTATTCGGGATGGTCTGGTGCTGCTCACCTCACTGTCAGACATGTAATCCCGTTCCTCAGCTACCCCCTGGAGGTAGGCTCGCTCTCTCTTTTCTCTCTCCTTTAACAATGCCTCTTTCCTCCTGTTAATTCCCATTTCCAGGTACCGTAACTTGGCATCGATCTCCTTCTCTTCCTCATCAAGTTCTGCTTGTTTCTTTCTAAGTTTTGCAGACTCTCTCTCTACAAGATCAAGTTCTCGGTCTATATCCTGGAGAATCTTGGCACGTGCCATTGTGTTGGTTCTGCAGATCCTTCTCCTGGAAACTGTGCCCATTGTGCTGTACGTTGACTGAGTCCCTGTTGAGGTCTCCTCAGGAGGTGGGTTAGGCAGAGTTCTCTTAACTTTTTTCTGGGTGCCAGAGGGTGTTATGGTTTGAGAACTTTTTGTCTATAATTAAAGAAACAAAATATAATACTTTATTATCAAGGAAAAATTAAACATAAAAACATTCACTTTACATTTAAATAAATATGATTTCATATATGTTTTAGGTATGACAATACAATAAAATTTTTATATATAATTTTAAGTATTAGCCACAAGTGCAATTAACTGAAAAATCATTTTTTCTTTCTTGGTAGATTGGCTTTTTATTATTGTAACTACTGCAACTTTAGAAGTTAGTTTTGAAATCAAGCACAGAACTCATTTCTAGGCAGACTTATATTAGAATCTTATTAAGTTAGAATCTTAGGAGAACTCTAAAAACTGATTTTTCATCCTATTTAATATAAGATTACTTACTGAATGTAATCCTAAAATATTTGTATTGATTATCTAAAGTTTAAGTTACATCTGTTATAGATAATGCTTATTTGCCACTAAGTTCAGTTGTTTATCTCAATCTTTCTGTTCCTATTTTTACTCCCTAGAATAACTGTCATTTCTATTCCAATCATGAAATGTTTTGAAATTAAACCCTTGAGTTCTTTAATCTTTTTTCTCCAAAAAAGAATAATATCAACTAATTTCCCATTTAATCTTTCAATATTTTTGAGACTATTGGGATCTTTTATTTCCTTTCTACTTTATTATTCTTTTCTTTCTTAAAATTTATCGTTATTGTTAAAAATATTAGATGACTCCTTTATTTCCCTCACTTACCCCCTCCACACCTACCCCCTCTTCTAGGCCTTCTCGGCACTATTATCTGTGTCCATGGTTATGTATATAATTCTTTAATCTTTCAGTACCTCCTCCCCTCTTTCCTCCAAAGGAGGATTATAAACACCCATCAATTAATGCAACTGTAAATGCCGAACCTAAATGCAGAGAGAAAGCAAATAAAACAAAGATGGTAACTATGGAATGGAGCAAATAAATAGGATAAAAGGGAATCTCTAGGGTGGATACATACATTTTAAAAGTTAATTTTTAAAAATATTAAAGTTATACATTAAATGGATGCACATATTTGTTAAATGAAAGATTGAAAAAATAAAAGGGTGAAATAAGAACTTGCTGTGGTTAATTTTAGAGGTCCTGAGTCATGAAGGGAATTTCTCAGAATTCACTGAGCAGAATGAGAGTATACATGAAGTCATAGGAAAAAATAGAACTATGAAGAACCACAAAAGACTATTTACCGAATTAAGAGTAATGGTTAATAAAGTGAACTAGCCAGTTCTTACTACTTACTGTATATAAATGTATGAATTATTCCCTAATTAAACTTTTTGAGATAGTAATAGTAGGCTTAGTCAAACTCTTTTTCTTTTGTTAATGAAATCCTAGATTAAAGAAGCATTCCAGGTACCAGGTTATCCTCCAGAGTTGCAAATATCTGATTCATTGATGACTTGTGTTAATTAATATTTTGTGTGCCATGAATGTGAGTCATAGAAGCAAGAGACAAAACTGGTTGGTAGAAGTTACATACTCACTGAATTAGCCTAGTTAGCCTCCACAAATCGAACTAGCCTTGCTGTTCTCCACTTGTCAACATTAATAGCTTTTACTCTGATTATAAGAATAGTCACAAATGTGGAGATGGCTCCAGGACTCCGCTGCATTTCTTATAAGTCAGAGGGAGTGTAACATAGTGAATAAGAGCTTGTTTTAATTCTGGTTCTGCCTTTCATAAGCTGTGAAATCTTTAGCAAGTTGCTTAAACTCCCTGAGCCTCAGTTTGCTTACATGTAAAAGAATTTTAATATTTATCCTTACATTATGGTTTTAAGGAGTAAATGAGTTTAAAAAAAAGTAAAGAGTCTAAATTACTGACTGTCCCATAGAGCAGACAGAAATATAAAAGAGAATCTAAAGTGATGTATTGGCAACTTATAATTTAAGAAGGACTTATTTTAAAGACCATAAAAAATTTCTTTCTGCACAGCAAAAGAAACTATCAACAGAACAAGAAAGCCCACTGCATGGGAGAACATATTTGCCAATGGTATCACCGGTAAGGGTTTTTAATCTCCAACATTTACAAGGAACTCATACAACTTAACAAAAGGAAGCTAAACAACCCAAACAAAAAAATGGGCAAGGGACCTAAATAGATACTTTTTGAAAGAGGATATAAGAAAAGCCAAGAGACATATGAAAACATGCTTAAAGTCAAGGTTATTTTAAACATTTTTTTCTCAGGGGAATAAATTTACACCATGCATCTGATATGCAAAGAAAAATAATTTTTCTTTGTTCTGAGGTGTCAGGGCTATTAATAAAAATAGCTAAGGTACATGACCCTAAGAACTTCAAATATATGTACGTGCATTATCTCATTGTCAATATAATCTAAACATAATCTAAGGATGATTAAAGGATACCCATTCCCTCCCTCCCCCAAAAGTAAAGAAGATAAAAGTAGATGCTGGATCAAAATTATTTATTAGAGGGGAAAACCAAGATGGCGGCAGAGGTAAAACACCCATCTTGCCATTATACTCAGCAATTTTAATACTACAACTTAACGAAAAAACAAACATCTTCTAGAATCACCAGAAAGCTGGCCGAGTGAAAATTCCACAAATAAAAGTGAAAATAAGACACTGTGACTTGGAGGAGTGGCTGAGGACATCGTTGAAAGATTCGCGCGGAGAGAGGTTTGGAGCGCATGCCAGCGGAGAGGGCAGGCGGCTGAAAACAGGCCAGTTTTCTCGAACAGGGAGACAAAGACGTCCCACTGGACTGATTCTCCAGCTCTGGGCGAAGTCCAGGGAACCCACTATCATACAGGGTAAAAACTGGACAGTGGGAGGGCACGCCGAAGCTTGGGTGCTGCAGGGTCTCCTGGCTTATGGAGAAGGCAGCTTGCGCGTGACCTTGGGAACAGTGCAGCTGTGTGACTGTGTGGAGAGCGCTCTGCGACTTGTCTCTCATTCGGGAAACCATCAGACTGCTTTGTTTTACAACCCTGGGTGAGACGTTGGGTGTGCAGACTCATTTGGGGAGAGTCTGAATTCCCCGGCAGCCGGTGTAGCTCGGCAGCGGCTCTCTCTCAGAGGTGCTAGCAGCCATTGCCACCGACACAGAGTCACTGTGGCCGCATAGGGCGGAGCTAACGCTGTCTGCTTGGCCTGGAGACTCCGCCCATCCAACCTGAGCACAGCTGAACTTCACAGACAATTGGCCTGGAGGTCAACCCTCCAAGTGCTAACAACGATTAACTGAGCTTAACTTCAGCAAGACTATGCAGCCCATATCCACCTCAGGCAACTGGGGAGGCTGAGCCACAGTCCGTTGTAGGACGTCTACCACACAAAGCTAATTGACCAACTCAGGGAAGCAGCCACCATGCAGAGACATGGAAAGAAATCAGATGTGAAAGAAATGGAGGAAAAAAAACGACTGGACGTGGAATTCAAAACCACGGTTACAGGGTTTTTCAAGAGGCTCCAACAAAAGGTCGAGGCCTATAAGGAAATAAGCAAGACCACAAAGGAAATGAATGAGTCCTACAAGGAAATGAACGAGACCCTCAAGGATATAAAGGAGACTCTCAAGGATATGAAAAAGGACCAACCAGAAATTAAGCATACACTGACTGAAATAAAAAATATTATACAAAGACCTAAATGTACTCTGGAGCACCCCAAGAACCAAGTTCAAGATTTGAAATACAAAGAGGGAAAATCCACTCAGCTGAAAAAGCAAGAAACTAAAAGAATCCAAAAAATTGAAGATAGTATAAAGAGCCTCTGGGTCAACCTCAAGCATACCAACATCCAAATTATAGGGGTGCCAGAAAAAGAGAGAGAGCAAGACAATGAAAACCTATTCAAAGAAATAGTGACTGAAAACTTCCAATACCTTGTGAAAGAAATTGACTTAGGAGTCCAAGAAGCACACCGAACCCCAATATATAGGAACCCTAAGAGGACCACACCAAGGCACATCATAATTAAAAAGCCAAGAGCAAAAGACAAAGAGAGAATATTAAAAGCAGCAAGAGAAAAACAGATGGTTACCTATAAGGGAGCACCCATATGATTGTTAGCTGATTTCTCAACAGAAACGATGCAGGCCAGACGGGAGTGGCAAGAAATATTCAAAGTGATGAACAGCAAGAATCTACAACCAAGATTACTCTATCCAGCAAAGCTATCATGCAGAATTGAAGGTCAGATAAAGTGCTTCGCCGACAAGAAAAAGCTAAAGGAGTTCATCACCACCAAACCAATATTATATGAAATGCTGAAAGATATTCTTTAAGAAGAGGAAGAAGAAAAAGATAAAAGTGTAAATTAGGAACAACAAATACACATCTATCAACAAATGAATCTAAAAATCAAGTGAATTAATAAGCAGATGAACAGGATAAACTGGTGAATGTAACAGAATACCGGACATAGAGAGGGAATGGACTGACAACTCTTGGGGAGAAAGGGGGTCTGGGAAGTGCAGCAAGAGACTGGACAAAAATCATGCAACTATGGGAGGACAGTGGAGGGGGGTGAGGGTGGAGGGTGGGATGGGTACCACGTGGAGGGGAACTATAGGGTGAAAAAAAAGGGGGAACAATGTAATTAATAAACTGAATAAAGGTTAAAAATTATTTATTAATTGCTATATATAGTAGATATGGCAAAATTCAATTTACTGCCTTATTGCAGTAGTTGTTAACTCTAAAATCCATTATTCTAGATACTAATTACATAGAGTAAAAAGGCATGTGATTAAATGAACTTAAAAGCTATTTTCAAAAAACGCACAAAGTTAGGGAATTTTTTTTACTATGTTGTATAAAGGAACTACTTCAGTTTTTTGCTAAATACAGTTCTTGTTAATATCAGAGACAAAGACTTAGGGATGTATTTTTCATTTTATAAATATAGAAAACTATACTTGCTGTTGGAAATCAATGTTCATAATGATGAAATATCTTGGATTTTTAAAATTGTTCTTTCGATGAAGCATAAAATATTTTTATGAAAGCCTTTTATATAATGGGGCTGTGGATTCACTTACAGATAGTCCTAATTCACACAAATTTATTGATAAGATACTTTGATGGAGATAAATATTATATAATATATTAAAAGATCATCATTATACCAAGCCAAAAGGTGAATTTGAGATTATATAAACAGAGTATATTTGAATCTAGACTAAGAAGGGTTTACTTTTAGTTTAGGGAAGGAAAGATGGATTAAGACATAACTACTAGCCTGTTCTTAAAGAATGGATGGGACTTTAATAGGAGACTATTTTCTATGTGGAGGGAGCACTATAAAATTTAATTTTCACAGAGGTACCAACGATTATCTGGTTTTACTTTATTCTAGTGATGAATTAATGCCTGAGAGATGGAAACACATTCAGAGAGTATCTGATGTAAATTGAAAAAATAATTATAAAGAATACCTTGAATTGCTGTATCTATTTTAAAAGTTCCACTCATCCATTTTCTTTTTTTACAGATAGAAAAGCCAATCCTAGCTATTACATACTGGTCTAATTAACTCCAATATCAAAGTGAAATGCCAGGGCAAACCATGAAAAGGTGAACGTGTAATCATTGGCAATGACTGATAATGTAGTGTAGCGGATGGCAATCAGTGTCGCTTTGTCGAAGAGAAAATTGTGACAGCCCAATTTAAGTTCCTTCAATGATGATGCAGCATGTAGATGACACAGAGACAAGAGATGCAATCTGTAGGGCTTGGGCAACACTTTACATTGTCCCACAACATAATCAGCAACATAGTTTTGGCCTTAAGAATGAAAAGTGGTCTTAAATTTGTCAGGGATCCCGTATGTATACATGGCTATTCATGGTCCAGAATTAATGGAAGCAAGCAATTAATGTTTCTTAGCATTGTCAGTAATGACATTTTTGACCAAATAATTCTATGTTAGGGATGGTGAACTATAGGAAGTTTAGTGGTAACTCTAGCCTCTACAGACTAGAAGTCATGAGCACATCCTCCTCCACTCAGGTAAATCAAATGTTACTAAGAATTATACAAAATCTCTGGTGGGGTGGGGGTGGGGGGGAAACCAGTCACTCATTGAGAACCACTTAGGTAGTTGTTTAGATAAGATAAAATCCTCATTAAGAAACCCTTGATTTAATATTTAATTATATCTATAAAGAGAATGCTAGTATTTGTATATTTGAGGGCCTTAGTCTGAATGGAAAAGGCAGGCTTCTTAGAGGATCTGGGACTTGAATTGTTTCTTAAAAATGAAAACTCTTAGGGTAAAGGGTGAAAGAAAAAGAGATAGTCTAGGCCAGTGGTCAGCAAACTCATTAGTCACCAGAGCCAAATATTAGCAGTACAACGACTGAAATTTCTTTAGAGAATCAATTTTTTTTTAACTTAAACTATATAGGTAGGTACATGTTATTAACTTAATTAGGGTATTCCTAATTTTGTGGAAGAGCCACATTCAAGGGGCCAAAGAGCTGCATGTGGCTTGCGAGCCAGTTTGCCGACCAAGGGTCTAGGCTATAGTTACAAGCTGAGCAAATGAATAAAGATAAGAATGTATTAGATATTTCTGTCTTGTTACAAATTTTTATGATCCTATAATTAATCCCTTTATTAAATAGGATAATTCTTTTAATCTAATTATGTACTAAATTAATATGAACTAAGACTCAAAAGATATTCAACCAGGTTCATAAAATTATAATTTTATTAGAGAATAGAAAGGAAAAAACTGATGCCTAAGCTATGAAAATTAGTCTTTTCAGTATAGAAAATTAATCTTTATAGTCTAGCCTCATAAAAATCTTTGGGAATGTTCCACAGATGCAATAACTAAGGAAAAATCAGAAGGTAAGAAATTGCCAGTCTGGTTGAAAAACTATGTAAATGATAGTTCTTTGTTAAAGGTTGTCAATTATTTTAATCTCAAAGAAGAATCAATGGTGGAATTAAAAAGAGTGTACAACCTTAAGAAGACAGGATGATTATTTAGTTTGAGAAATTAAACACTAGAATTACTAAGGGAATTTAGTTGGACAGCTAAGCTCAATTTTAAAATAAAATAAAATCATTGCCATCTTAAACCTAGTTTAAGAAAAAAGAATTAGAACAGTTAACTACCAACAAAACAAAAACATTTATCCAATAGCTGGGTGAAAATTTTTTAAAAGTTGAGTAGAAATTGTTCTTAGGATTTGTCCCACCCTATTTGGACTGTTATCCAGAACTTTCATTTACTTTGTAGATGACAGTAAGTCTTTGTCTTGGTAAGAAGAATAGTCATATGTAGTATCCTGCTCTCTGACTTTATTTACTCTGTTGTGTATCTGGCCATTCATTCTTCTTAGGATGTAAATATCATCTATAAAGAACTATGTGTTTTAGGTATTAGGAAGGTAGGTGAATATCTAGGATTTTTCTCCTTCAATCAAGATTGCTCTTAGAAAGGTATAAAAATAGACTATATTTGAATTTTGGAAGTTAGCGTGAAGGATGATAATAAAGCTTAAGGAAAACATAAGGCTGCAGACTGGGAAATATGCCTTTATACATCCTGTCTCATATGGAAGCAGATTTCTACTATAAAATGTCAATGTAAACATTAATTCACCTTCGAGGGGTCTCCCCCACCCCAATATCAACAGTTTCCAATCTTAGACAAAATAGCAGTTGAATGTAAAAGTATTCAGCATTCTACTCTATGCACTGTGTCATTAATACCATGTTTCCAAAACATATGGAAACATCTGTTTAACACCATCTCACCCTCACCCACATATAGAGTTAAAACAGACAAAATGTTTAGTGTTTCTATCATGTTAAGAAAATTACTTTAAAACTGATAAAACATTTAAAATCCATTAGAAATTGCAACAGGCACACTGCCTAGCACATACAAAATAAAGCCATCAAATCTCTTCAACTCGAGTACTGTGGATTGATGTAATAACTATTTTTTATGAACCAAAATTGTAAGTAAGCAGCATTATCATTGCTATGAGAATATCATTGAATTGCTGACAAATTATAGACACTTTTACCAGAAAGTAGTCTTGACTTTCTATTGCCATGCGAGAGAATTTACCACTTATAATTGAAATAGTTTTTAAAAATTAGTTTTCCTCCAATTGTTATAATATTCTACTAATAAGAAAAAAGTGAGAAACTCAATTACAGGACCCTATTATTAGGAGACTCAAAACAAAGTAGCAAAAGATATTTAAAAGTCACACACTGACAAGCTCTTTCCCAAAGTCTAGTAATATATTTAGTCAAATGGTTCTCCCAAATAGTATTGTGAAAATGGCATTCTATATTGCAGCAGACATCTTCAAGCTTTTCCTTAATGTGCCTCGTGTCCCACTTTGTTTTCTTGTCTTGCTGAAAGTCATTGCTCTTGGGCTGAGCAGCCAAGCAGAAAACTAGTTTCTACCTCACTAGATAGAAGCATTAGAGATGTCAGTCCATGCAACACTTATTGCCTTCTATTTTCTGGAATGTCCCAGAGATTAATTTATTTTCCTTCCTAAAAACTGCCTAAAGTACTTTACAAAGCCTTCTTATACATTTTTCAAGATGAGTATTTTTGTATGTCTATATGCATGCATGCACGTATGTGTGTGTATAGCATATGTATTTCCCTCCTTCCATCCTGCCTGCTCTCTCTCTCTCTTCCCTCTTTTTATTTTTCCTAACGTTAAATCAGATAGCTATATTCCACTGAATGAAACAAACTATAGTTGTTCAATACTTTGATAAGCTGAGTATAATGGCCGTATTATGTATAGCTTTTGTTTTCAGAAAGGCAACTGCTTTATTCAACAATCTGACACAGGTCTAGAGTTCAAGAGGAATATCCATACTTCATCACAAATCTCCTCAGAAGAGTGTTCAGAAGTAATGATCACTAACAGAAAAAAGATAAAGAAATAGAGAACCAGGTATTACATCATCTAAATAGATGTCTTAGTTATTCAAAACCTGCCAGACTTTTGATGGTAAGGTATCAAATTATTATAGAAAGCTGAAATCATTTGATAATTATGCTTATAGGCTGGACCGCAAATGTTTTCTTGGAGAGAGAAGCAAACATTCTCAGGTGTTTTTTTTTTTCTATTTTTGTTTTTTTAAAATAAATGTTGGAGTAATTTGTTACACAGAAGTTTATCACTAATACGCTCACTGACTTTCTACAGTATCGTACATCTGAATACATGACTATTATTTTTCTGATAATTTGGTCTCATGCTCTTTAGAGCGTAACTCTGTTCCTAAAAAGCCTGTGTAGACTTTTACCGTTTGTTTCATCTTACTTTTTGTGTTATGTTCTGTAGTAAAGCCTTACTCATGAGCCAGAGTGATTCACTGTGGAGTTAGTGGGACCCTGTGTGGGTTACTATCTCAGCCTTCTTTCCTGGCTGACAGTTCCTACCAGTAAGAGGGCCCAGTCTTTGAGGTGTTCCTAAGAAAGGGGGATAATTTTTAATTTTCTAAAATGTTAAAATTTTTAGTGAAAATTATTCTGTGTTTCTCACACTGGCTTACAGAAAGAATAAGTATTTGAGAAAACAGCTTGCTCTGGGCAAAATAATATGCCTTTTTGGTCTTCCTAATTCCTGAAAAGTTCCAGGCTTTTATGGGCTTGCCTTATATACATGGCTAAATCAACACGTGTAGGCTTTACTGGTACTTGAGAGAGATACAGACTATTTCCATTTTTTTAAGTATTCCTAATATATAATCAATGAAGAAATGTTCCCAAATAAGATTACCAAACATGATATATTTAAAATATTGACATTGAGATTAGTTTTTCAATATGCACAAACAAAAATACAAAATTACTTATACTTGAAAATGACATCATAAGTCTAAATTTTGAGGCCCTTTATAAAAATACTGCTAATGTCAAATGGTCTTTTTGTGATTCTTTATACATGAGTGAACTGTTTTGGTTTTGGTTTTTTTCATAAAAGCTGAAAATTAATTCTGTCTTAAGAATACATAGATTTTAATAGGTTGTTGGAGGTATGTCTTTATTACTCAGATAATCAAATCTATAATGATGAAGAAATGCCATGCACTGCAATTAATAGCAGGGGCATTAGGTTCCGTACCCTTCTAAAATCACTCTACATGTTCAACTCACTGATCAATTAAGAGCATGGCATTTTTTAAAAGTTAGCTTACTACTCCAAGCTGTCTTTGTATATGAAGTAATATTAAATATGACTTTTACAAACTGCTCTCATTAATCAGTTCCTACTAGGTAAGAGGGACCAGTCTTTGAGGTACTCCCAAGAAATGGAGATAACTTCTAGGTTGTTAATAATAGGCAAAATTATTCAACATTCTTGCAAAAAAAAAAATGGCCAGATTTTTATGGTGACCTTCCAAAGACACTGAAAAGTCCCCTAAGACCCATAAAAGGTAGATAATGATTTTTACTTGGGAAACTAATGATTAAAATTTTTTCTAATTGGGGCTATTTTTCTTAAAAGCCTAGAATAGGGGTTATATAATAAATGGTAGAGATTATTAAAGATAATTAACTAATTGCTATTATAATATCCATTTTGTGAAAATGTCAGCAATAATTCTTTAATAGAAATGAAGTGGCTTTAAGACTTAGCAAGATTTAACATATGCAGTTAGGGGCTACAATGTAAGGTCTGACCAAATATCAATCTGACTTTTCGATAAATCTATTAATATACCCATCATTCAAATCTATGTTCCAACTACAGAAGTTGAAGCTGAAATGAAAAGCTGATAAGTATTACAGAAGAAATTGATTGCACAGCAAAAGAAGACATAGTAATAATTATAAGTGAGTGGAATGTAAAATTATGCTCTTAATTGATAAAGCAGAATCAAATATCATTGAAAAATTTGGATTAGAGATCATAAATGAAGCAGAAGATCAGCTTGTGGACTTCTATGAAGCCAGACTTGCCCCTCACGAGCACATGCTTCAAGCAACTGAGCAGATGACTGTATACATGAACTTCACCAGATGGCCAATACCAAAATCAAATAGACTATGTAATTGAAGCAGGAGATGGAAAAACTGTATCCTCTCTGCCAAAATAAGACTAGGAGCAGATTGTGGTACTGACTATAAACTGTTACTATACAACATTAGAGCACTAAAAGAATCACCGTGTCAAAAATATAATGTAAATAACATTCCTAATGGACTTAAAGTCCACATAAAAACATATTTGCACTGTTACACTCAGTTGACCAAGAACCAGATGAACTGTGGACTGAAACTAGAAATACTAATAGGGAAGGGTGCAAAAAGACAATGCCAGAAGTAATAAGAAAATAAAAATTGAGAGGAATGACAGAAGAAACACTGTAAATTGTTAAAGATGGACAAGAGGTGAAAGTAAAAGGTGATTTTGTCACAGGGTTGGAATTCTGAACAGTTTTTCAACAACTATCATTAAAGAAAAAGAGAACTATTACAATAGTCAAAATGTAAGGAGATCTAAAAGCACAACAACAACAAATCAAGAAATCTCTACCATAAGATTCAAGAAATAAAGGGGACATTCAAATCTAAACTTGAAGCGCTGCACTCCCATAAGGAAGCACATTATCTGACATGGAGAAAACAAAGGGAAGATAAAACCAGTACAAAGAAAATCTATAGGGAAGATTACTCTGAGGAAGAATCTATAATCCTAGAAAGTTAAGCAAAAGCTACCATGAAAGCACTTTGAAGAAATTAATCACCAGGGTTAGATGGGTTACCGATAAAATTAATTCAAGCCAAAGATACTGAGTCTGTCAAAATCTTATCAGGGATATGTCAACAAACATGGAAAATAAAGTAATAGCCTACAGACTAGGAAGATTCAATATAAATCCCAATTTGAAAAAAGAGAAAGAGAGATGTCAAGGAGTCCAATAACTGTAGGACCATTGCTTTAATTTCTCATCCAAACACGTGATGCTCAAGGTGATGCAACAAAGACTTTTACATTAAATGGACAGGAGATGCTGGATGTTCAAGCTAAATTTAGAAAAAGAAGATGTACTTGAGACATTACTGAAAACACTTGTACTAAATTTTGGCAAGGAATTTCAGAAGACAGTTTTATAGAATATGTAAAGCCTTTCACTATGTGGACCATGAGAAGTTATGGGTTGCTCTGAAAGAAATGGGTGTGCCTCAGCACCTGACTGTCCTGTAGTGTAGCCACTGTCAGGACAGAATGTGGAAAGATAGTAAGAATGATTTCCTATAGCAATGGTGTCAGTAAGAGTACATTTTATTCCCTATTTGTTTAATCTGTATGCAGAATTTGTCATAAAAAAACTGAGGTAGACTCAGAGGAAGAAGTAAAAATTGGTGGAAGAAATGTATTTATCTTAGTGATACGCAGATAATATGTTTTCATTTGAAAGATGCACTGCTATGTAAGAAAACAGATGTTTGTTGCTTCATTCAACATAACTTTTTCTTGATTACTTGATTACATTTTTCTAGGAGAAAAGAAAATGCTTGAAGGTAACAATGACCTCCTTTTCTCTTCCTTTTAGTCTCCTAATGTCGCTATCATTACTAAGTTTAAAATAACTCTTTTTGTAGTTATGACTTCAAAAATTTATCGAGGTAGCAAAACATATTTTGCCTATGTGCTCTTAGCTAGGCAGAAAGAAGGCTTGATGACCCATAAGCATAAATTGAAACAAAAAAAGCAATTTAAAAGTATTGACAGCCTAAAGACTATGAAAACATAATAGCCTAAGAACTGAAATAACAGATCAGCTCACTGGAAAATGAACACAGATACTGGCTATTTTCTCAATTCACTTTTACGGATGCTGCTGGACTGGGATACCAAACGCTATGAACAACTATGTATTTCTGGTTCCTTTTTCAAGGTCAAAAAATCGTTTACAGTTCTAATAGCCTTCCCAAGAAATAATAACTATCTCCCTTTATCAGAAAATGTGTTAAATGGTTCATGCAGGCAATCTGAGGTAGAATAATAAAGTTAATAAAAATTTCTAAGAATTAATATTAAAACTTATCTTAAAACATAAATATAAACCAAAAGTATAAAGTGTCTTCCCTTTTTTCTTTACAGCAAGTCATTTCTTATGCTACAGTAGGCTGAAATTTGTAGTACTGCCTGCCTGTGAATTATTCCATTTTTAGACCAAATTATTGATCCACAAGAGAGATTGTAGTGACTCCAATGCTTCTATATTTTATACTTTCTTATTGGCAATCTGTCATCAGAACAAGTTTAACTTTAGCATTTTGAGAAATGATTTAATAACTACTTATCAAAAGCTATGGGAAATATAATGACTATTTCAATAGTGGTGCAGTCTTCAATAAATTACCCTGAGACAATAAATAGGTAATTTACATTCAGACTCTTGAAATGCCTAATCGCAAAAGTCAAAGTCTCTGTTTTTTGTTAATTTTTCTCTCATAGATTAGCCTATGGATTAGAACACAAACTGGAAAGACATTAAAATAATTCAGAGTTGCTTTTATCATGCTTGAAGTGAATGAAATGTTTCACCTTCATAAACCAAAATCATGTAAAATAGATCTCCCCACATAAGGAACTATTTGACATTGAAACTGGGACTCGGAACTGTTGGACATAGAAACTCAGACTCAAACATTTTTTGTTCTTATATGTTTATCTCTAGTATGCAGATGCAAGTTTTTTTAAAGAAAAGAAATGGGGGGGAAATAGATACAGAGGCAAAGAAGCATTGATCAGACTGTCAAACTACAGTGGGAAGGCTGGGAAGAGTGGGGGGCTGGGGCTGTAAGAGATCAACCGAAGGACTTGCATACATGTATATAAGCATAACCAATGAATACAAAGCCCTGGGCGGAGGGGGGGGGGGCGGGGAGAGGAGCAGGTGAGGGCATGTGCTGGGGGGTAGGGGAGGCTGGTGGGAGGTCAATGTGGGGGGAAAAAGGGGAACATAGCCACTACTATTTGTAATACTTTAAATAATAAAAAGTATACATAAATAAATAAATAAAAATAAAATAGATCCCCCAAATTAAATTTTCTGGTAAAGTACGTGACCATGGCCCTAATTCAATATAAACTGCCAAACCATTTGGTTCTTTAGAAGATAATACCATTAACAATGGGTAAAAGATAACAATTAAACTAAATGGCAAGAAATATTTCATTCGTTCTTCTAAAAGATAAAGATCATGGGTTAATATAAACATGACAATAAATATATATAATCTTTATATTTAAGAGGCTCACTTCTTTTTCAGTGATCAATTCTACACATTCAATTACATGAGAATAGAGGTTTACTCAGATGGGTCATGATGAATTTCCAACTGGATAATTAATGAAACCTAAGCTTAATGACTGTTCTGCATTTGAGTATTTATAGGCATCAGCTCCTGCCATAAAGGGAAGAACTGGCTGAAATCATCAACAAAAAGTGCTTTTTAGGAATTATAACATTGCTGTTTTGTTAGAAACATTTCTTTCATTTGAATACCCATGACACACTGAAGAAAGGCATATTTATTGATGTCAAAAGGAAAATTAATGTTGTGACATCATCATTTATGAAGTATAAAACTATCAACAATTAGCATTAATTATTACTTTAAGTATAGATTTCATTTAGAGTCAAAAAAGTAAGTGACTAAGCCATGCAAGTAGCCTCTATTTCTGGAAAGTGAGATCTGTGATTTAGGGCTGTTTTATCAGAAAACAAAAACAAAGACAAAAACAATGGAGACTTGCCTGTCTCTATCATGCTAAAAATACACTACCTAATAAAAAATTAAAATTTTGTCCAACCTAATAATAATAATTTATTCATGTCGATAAAATAATTTATCAGAGAGCCCAAACAATTTTTGTATATATATATTTTCATACACTTATTTTAAACATTCACTTGAAGAGGGAGAAAGAAGAGTGGGACTGATGAGTTTAATTAATCACCTTTAGCTTCAAATCTTTGATTTCTACTGATATTTTATTCTCTCAGGAGCATTATATATTGTCCTTCACAAAATTGTGTTTCTATTTACCATCTCATAAAACTTTTTCAACGCCAAAATACTAAGATACCAGTTCTATAATCTAGCTTAATAATTTTCTTACATAGTTTTCAACTATTGAGGTTAATTTTTCAATGATTTTAACTAATTCTTGAAGTTAAAATAAAAATTCATTTTGTTGTGTATAGCTTCAGGCTACACGATCTCAGTTTATTTAGTTGGTTCATTCACACTTGTTCTATTGCTAACCTAATTCAAACTCTGCACATAATTCAAGGAAACATTACTATAAAGAAAGTACTAATTTGTTGATATTAGTTAAATAGTTGGACCTTATTGATGCAAATGTTGTCTGGGATAAAAAGGACATTGACTTAGACTTCAGGTTCCTCATCTTTAAAATACAGAATAAAAATAAACATCAAGACTGAAAAAAATAAGTGGTTTGGATCTCAACCAAGCAACCATATATAAAAATATTATATGAGTTATATGATGCTATAAAAGCATTATTTTATGTACATGCTTATTATATGTATGTATGTTTATATGCCTATTATAAATGTATATTTTGATGGTGAATACTACGATAGGAAAGTGTCTAGCAACTATTAGACTATGCCACTATGTACCTTATATCTTAAGCTTTCACAAAATTTTAGACCATAATCATTTTAGTTGAGTGTTTCAGTAAAAGCTAAGGCAGCAGGTTAGAGAATCCTAAATTATATGAATAGTCTTTCTGACATCATAAATGCCACCATTTTCAAACAGGTATTTTCATCAAAATCAGTTTTAATAGAATGATCTCTGCCATTGATTTTCAAAGACAGTAATGAAAAAAAACACCTAATAAAAAACACCTAATTCTTCTAATTACATTTAACCATCATAGTAATTATTCTTAAATTATACATCCTGACAGAAATAAAATTGACAGAAATAAAACTTCTCAATTTAGGTTATGGAAATTACTCTTAGATGTAGACATTAAATGGCTCCAAAATATTAAAAATAGCTATAAAAACAGCAATCAGTGAAGCAAAACATTCTTGTAAAAATCACCTCATGAATTCTATCTGTTTAGCAATAGAATTCTGGTTTAAACTCTAGAATAAAATGTTTTTTAATAAGGAGTTTGTCTATTACTAAAAAAGCACTAAACTTGTACATTAAGTCTAAGGGTAGGACAAATCAGCTTAACACTTAACAGCCTATATATTTTTAAGACCTTGAAGAGGTGATAACATTTGTAATGTAGCTCATTTTAGTATAAAAAAGTGGTGTGTGTCATAGACAAAATATGTGCTATTTATGAAATACATGCTTTTTAAAATAGAGAAATCATCTTAAAATATATATTTCTTTAAGTTTGAGAAATCTTGGGATGTATTAGATCCCTTCAAGCTTCAAATTATCTAAATTCACACTGCTATTTATCCCAATGGGTAACATCACTTTCTCCTCTGATTTTGTAAAGAACATGCTATATTATTAAGCTTTCTTCTCTGAGTCACTGATCTTCTGAGGTTAATGATATAATCAGTTTCATGTGTAAAAGAAAAAAAAAGGGCATAAGAAACACATCTCAGGCTCTAGTTCATAAAAATTTCATAGATGTGATGCTAGAGATAATCCACAGATACATTCATAAATACTGGATTGAAATAAATTTGAGAAAATGTAGCGTCACTTAATCAGCAAAAGGAAAAGAAAAAAAAACACAGAGGAGAAAGCAAAAGGAAACAAGTTTAACAAAACTACACAAAAAGTACAGTGGGAGGATGAATAGGACTTTATTTCATTTATTTTTATTTTTTGTTAAATGTGGGGGTGAGAAGCAGTTTGATGAGTAAAGAGGTCCATTCACTCATTAATTCATCATATTAATTTATTGTGATGAAGAGCCTAGGTATGAATCAAGGATCTTCCTAGACACAGGGGATACAGCCAAGAACATAAAGAACAAAAACCCTCACCCATAAATTCTGCTGAGCAAAGAAAGACAATAAATAAATTTGCAAAGGAAAAATATTTTTTGATTATAAGTGATAATGGAGACAAATCAAGAAGCATATAAAAACAGAGTGTTAAAAAGGTTGGTGGTTTTCAACAGAAGAGTTAAGGAAGGCCTCATGATGCAAAAGAGTAAATTAAAAATCGTTATAGAGAATAGGAATCTGAAATTTCTGGAGAAGCAGCATTATATACACCACCGAATATGAAAGGCACACAGTTAGTAAGAGATTTGAGAGTTATTTCTACCAAGTCAGAAAGTAAAGCTCTTCAATGATAGTTGACAAATTTCTGTTGAGGACATACAAATATAGCCCCAAGTCAATCCTAGTAAAGGGAACCAAATTTATTGGATACAATTGCCAGACTTAGTAGCTGGAAGGTTATAAATATCATTTCATTTAATCATTATAGATAAGTATTTGATCACTCTACACCAGTTTCCACCCCTTTTTAACTCTTTGGCTTCTATAAAACATTTATTTGTAAAAGAGTTCTACTGATAAAAGTTTACTACCTTTCAATTGAAACCATACTGCCTGTGATTTTTCTAAAACATAATGAAAACACATTACCATCAAGTCATAGCTAAGTAGCAAGCTTAAGTATGTGAAGGAATAAATTCCGACTTTGGTTTAGCTGTACCTGTTGGGAATTTTCCCAGAGAGCAAACTACAGAATTTAAGAGAAAAGGTGGTAATTTTTTCCATCTTTACTCAGAATTAAAAATCTGTATTTGTAAAAGGAAGTAGGTTACAGACCTGTTTGGTTAAATAAATGCTGTAAAAAGTGTAATTTGGTTATGGGGCTGTGACCTTAATACCAGGCTGAAAGGGTATAAAAAGGGATAACACCTCTTTCAAACATTGAGGAATCCTATCTAATAAAAGAGTAATATGCAAATTGATTGTACCTTCACCACACTCAATAAGCCACGCCCACCAGCCAATCAGGAGTGAAATGGACCAACCAAGATGGCTGCTGCCCAAGGTCAGAAAAAGCCAAGAGGTGTTTTCCAGTCTTGGGCAGGCAGGGGCTGGGGCAGAGCCAGCGATTCGCCCCATGGCAGGGCGATCGCTGGCTGGGGCAAGGCTGAGGCTGGGGTGGAGTAGGGCGTGGGGGTACCTCACCCAGGGCCAGAGCCTTGGAGCATCCGCCAGAGGCTTGGAGCTTTGGCTGGGGGCCCAGCAGGGCCATTGTGGGAGCTGGGGGTCAACCGCCCAGGGTCCAATCCTCAGAGCAGCCTTGGTGGGGAGCATAGTAGGGCTATCCTACCATGCCAAGGGCCCGAGCCTCAAACAGAGGCTTGCGGTTTTGGCCAAGGGCAGAGCAGGGCGATTGCGCTGCTGGGGGTCAACCGCCTAGGGCCCCATCCTCGGAGCAGGGCAATCAAGCACGTTGCGGGTCTCCTGCCCTAGACCTGAGCCTCGGATCCTTGGCCAGAGGCTTGAGGCCTTGGCTGGGGTGGAGCAGGGCAATTACAGCTAACTGGAGGTCCCTCCCACCTCCACTCAGGGCCAGAGGCTTTAGACCTTGGCAAGGGTGGAGCTGGAGATCAGAGGAGATAGGTATGAACTGTAGAAGAAACAGCTTTTCTGATGGCTCATTGGCTAAGCTCCCTGTACACCACTGGTAATATTCTTAGTAATTTGGGTATAAGAATCCAAAAAAGTAATCTAGGGTTCTTCCACCACACTCCTGGAGATAAAAACAAAGGTCTGCTGCTGGAGGGCTAAGAAATATCATATCCTTTCCCTAGGCAGTTTGGCTCAGTGGATAATGCCTAGATTTGCCAACCACAGGGTCCGTGTTATATTCTGATCAAGGGCATATACCTAAGTGGCAGGCTCCACCCTGCTAGGGTCCAGGTCAGGGCTCATGCCGGAGGTAACCAATCAAAATGTTCCCCTCACTTTGATCTTTCTCTCTGTTGTTCCCTTTCTCTTCCACACTTTAAAAATCAATGGAAACATATCCTCAGGTGAGGATAAAAAAAGAAAAATAAAGAAATGTCATATCCTATGAAAGACACATCTTAAAAATGCCGAAAGAAAGTTGTCATTTTTTCATGGTGAAGGGAGGGAGTCTGGGTTGATGAAAACACCTTGGTGACTGTGGTGACTGGCAGTGGCTGCAGCACTGGGGTGATGGGGCTATTACCTTACCCTGATCAGCCCGGTTGCTTCCCACAAAGGGAGGCCAGACTGTGGCTTAAGCCACTCCCCGTGGGGAATGGGCTTAAGCCATCAGTAGGACATCCCCTGAGGGCTCCCAGTATGTGAGAGGGGGCAGGCTGGGCTGAGGGGACCACCCCCCCCCAGTGCACGAATTTCGTGCACCGGGCCCCTAGTATTACATAATTCAGTAAAATTATCTGAGATAACACTCCACTCTAGTGATGCCCACTGTGTCTAATACTTTACAATTTTATGCTAATTATTGCTAATTTTAATCAATCAAATGTATATGATATCTTAGGGTTAGCCACAGCTTAAATGACAGTACAACACCAACTAGACAATATTTGCTCCTGCCTGGAACTTCTGTGTCAAAGATGTGACCAAACTCTGTGATGATAAAACCATATTAAGGTTAAAGTTTCTTATGGCATGAAGTTGAATGGGAATGGAATACAATTTCAACCTCTGATGTCCCAGGTTGCACAATTAGTACAAATGTTTTCAAACCCCAGGAAGGGGGATTTTACCCACAATGAAAAAATAATAAAGCTTTTCAAAAATGCTTGTGAAATCATCACTAAGAAAAAAAAAAATTTGTAGGCAAAGAGGAGAAAAAACAAACCTTGAAAAACAGTTAACATTTGCTTGTGAACAATCAAAAAATGCAGCATAGTGCTTTGATGTGTGTTATGGCTTGAATTGTGTTTCCCTCCCACCCCCAAATATATATATATATTGTAGCCCTAGTCCCTACATCAGAATGTGAAACTATTTAGAAAAGGGGAATTTGCAAAGGTAATCAGTTTAAACAAGGTCATTTGTGTGGCACCTAATCAATAGGACTGATGTCCTCATAAAGGGAAAAGTTAACACAGAGACTGATAGACAGAGAGGGAACACAATATGAAGAGATACAGGGAGACCATCACCTATTAGACAAGGAATACTAGAAGGTAGCATAAGCTAGGAGAGAGCCCTGTAACAGCTCCCAAAATCAATCAACCCATCTGACGCCTTGATTTTGGACATTCAGACTCTAGAACTGTGACAAACTTCTGTTGTTCAAGTCACCAGCCCATGATACTTTGTTATGAGGGCCTTGGCACATTAAGAAGAACAAAATTATCTCATCCGTGGATTAGGCATGACCGTTGCCTCCCTGGTTCATGCTTTATTTTTAGTTTTCCAAAGAGTCTGGAAAAGAGCAATGAATGAATGAGATAATGAGCGAATGCAAACAAGAATAAATTTTAAAATGAATAAACCGAATTAAGAGGGATTTAAACTGGAATTTTAGAAAGAGCAGAGGAAATGGCAAGATAAAAAGACAGACAACAAGCATGGTATTGAATTAGTAAAAAAAAATATTAAAAATATTAAGTAAGTATCAGAAGAGACTAATAGAGGATAAGACTGTAAAAGGCAGAGTCTAATATTCTAATTCTGGCCAGGTTTTCACTTATTAAGGATCTATGATAAAGTAAATAGACTTTCTGGGCTTAGTTCCTCACTGGTAAGGTGGCTGGACTGCCTTAGTAGCTAAATTTAGTTCAACTGGTGTTCAATATTTCAGATATCTACATAAAAATAAAATGGGAGTGACATTTTAAGCAAAGGAAATAAAAGTTTAGATTATCAATAAGACCAATGCACTAAAGGCAACTTTTAAATTGAATTATCATACTTATCAATAACCTTCTAAAGAATTATATATTAGAGTATATATTAGATTTTAAGTAGGATATGTCTGCTTTTATTGTTGATTATTAACATTTCTTATTATCGGCAATTAAGATATTCACAAATCTATCCCAAATATTGACATATGTTCTTTTCCCTTTGAAGCATACCTATATATTTCTAAATAATTAGTAATTATTAATATCTATTATTCAAGGACTAAGCATCAGGACTAAGGCTTACCTGAGATTACATTAAAATTAGAGGCCTGGTGCACGAAATCTGTGGGGAGGGGACGATCCCTCAGCCCAGCCTGCGCCCTCTCACAGTCCTGAGCCTAAGCCAGCAGTCGGATATTCTTAGTGCTGCCAAAGAGGCAGGAGAGCCTCTCATCCCTGCCACTGCACTTGCCAGCCATGAGCCCAGCTTCTGGCTGAGGGGCATTCCCCCTGTGGGAGCACACTGACCACCAGAGGGCAGCTCCTATATTGAGCATCTGCACCCCTGGTGGTCAGTGCACATCATAGTGATCAGCCATTCCACTGTTTAGTTGATTTGCATATTAGCCTTTTATTATATTGGACTAGGGGCCCGGTGCACGAAATTCGAGCAGTGGAGTGGGTGATCCCTCAACCCAACCTGCCCCCTCTCACATACTGGGAGCCCTCAGGGGATGTCCAACTGATGGCTCACCCCCAGCCTGCCCAAGGCCTAAAGCCTCTAGTGAGGCTTTAGGCCTTGGGCACCCAGCCATCGCCCTGCTCAGCTCAACCCTAGCTGCCTGCGACCACCCAGCCCCGGGGGCTGGGTGCTTGCCGCCACTTCCACTCACAGCACCCAGTAGCCAGGTGCTCCCTGCCGCCACCACCACCGCTGCTGCTGCCGCTGCTTCCCCTCACAGCACTCAGGGGCTGGGCACTCGCCACCACCACTGTTTCATCTCCACCCCCGGGGCCTGGCACTCAAGCCACTTGGCCCCGCCCCACTCCTGATTGGCTGGTAGCATAGCCAATCAGGAGCGAAGGTATGATCAAATTTGCATGTTTCTCTTTTATTATATAGGATGGTTACCAGAAACAAAGTTAAGTATAGATGAACTATGAACATCATATTACACTTTCATCAGACTGCCTTAGAAATGTTCTCTTAAGCAGTAAATATCCTAGTCATCATTTTTGACACTTATATCAAAACCCTTTTCAGTTTTCCTTCTCCTACTTGTTTAATTCCAATCTGCTGAGTCTTCATCATCAGTTTGCACATCACTGTCTACTATATTTTTAAAACAGTGGGGATCCTCTGCCATATCTTTCCCTTTCTCATCATACTGTCCATGGCCTTGAGCTCCAGAACTTCTCTCTTTGGGTTGCATCTATGAAAACACTCTGGCTTGAGGAAGAAGAAACTAACTAAATAACTTCCAAAGACCTTCCCACTAAAAATTCCAATATCCATGGGTCTAAATTTATGGCCATCATTTGTCTTACCTGTTTATGCCCTATTTTTAAACCATCACTGAATGTGAACATTAATTATATTCACTGAAATCATAGTCTACAATGAATGCTTGGGAGATTTCAAGATGAGAACAAAGCTTTCAGTCCCACTATCATAAAATAATGAACTTCTTTCTCACCTTGACTCACCAAATAGTAAATTTTCTTTTTGTGGGAATGTATGCATTTCTATTTTTTCCTCAAATCACTAATGGAATGATACTCACTGAAATTTTGTATTAGGTTTCCAAAGTACTGGGAGCTTTATGGCTTCCTAAAGTCTGCAAACACATGGTTAGCATCAACTCATCCATTGTCTTCTAACTGAAAAGAATCACTCTTACCGTGTAGCCCTCGGTATACTGAAAAGGAGCCCTGGAACTTTCGTCTGCTGTTGGACTCAGAGGCTTGGGGTCAGACATGGACCGCTGCATCATCTTGGCTGTCTTAGGACTCGTTGGGGGAACGTTAGCCATGTCTGGATGCAGTACTTTCTGTGGACTTATCTCATCAGGGAGGGGTTTTTCATAAGGTACAAAGGCTGATTCTAAGGCTTTGCCTGGTGAAAGTGGTGAGATGGGTGAATAAAGGACTTTTGGAGATTTGGGAGGGGAAGGAGCCAGCTGTAGTGTGGAATCTGGCCGAAGGTGAGATGAATAACCAATCTCTAAAGGTGTTGGGCGTTTCTTGTCTTTGGGTGGAGATGTGGCACTCAAATATTGAGGACTTTGTGTTTCTGAATCTGCTTCTGTTTGACATCCTAAACTGCCCCCTTTGTAAGTCTTTTCAGGTGCTGAAATGTGTTTAATTATTTCTACCTTGGCATCCATGTGCGCCCGTATCGAAGGTGTCCGTATGGTTCCAACTGGTTCAGTTTGCACAGATATCTCTGCCACTGTCTGAACTCCTATGCTGGAGACTTTGGAAAGGGGTTTGGTCTTCTCAGCCTCTGTAGTGCTGTCGCCATACTTTGCTACACGAGTTTTTCTCCTTGACCTACTAGGCATATCCCATTCGTCCTGATCTTCATCATCAGTTTGGACACTTGTATCAACACTCCTTTTAGTTTTCCTTCTCCTACTCGTGTAACTCCGATCTGCTGCATCTTCATCATCAGTTTGCACACCACTGTCGACTATTTTTTTAAAACAGCGGGGATCCTCTGCCATATTTTCGCCTGTCTCATCATACTGTCCACGGACTTTAGCTCCAGAACTTCTCTTTTTTGGTTGTTTTTCATCTTTTACAACAACATCTGTTAAAGGTATTTCTGAAACTGTACTCAGGATGCCGGGTGGGGCAATATACTGAGTAACACCATCGGACTGAACTGTGTACCATCCTTGGCTTTGTGGTATTTCAATAGCCACAACAGCTGAGGCTGTGGTGGTTGCATCCTCAGCTGCCCAAAACTGACCACCTTCTGGGGCAGCATACTGCCCTTCCAACATCGCCTGCTCTGTTGTGGTTTGTGGAGAAGCAGTTCCAGAGGGATCATAGCTGTACTGGTAGATCTGGCGAATCTTCTGCTCCTCTAGCTGCTGGTGAAGCTTTTGCTGCAGCTGTTGGATCTGCTCCAGCTGTATCTGTTGCTGAGCTAATGTCTCCTGCCTCATCATGAACTGGGCTTGACGCTCCTCTTCCTGCTGATAGAGAAGGTGGTGCTTCATAGACTGCAGTTCCTCCAGCTTTTTTTGAACTATCATCTTTTCCTGTTCTCGGTACCTTTGAATTTCCTGACGCTCCCACTCTAATTCCTCAGCAAAACGCTGTTGCTTAATTTTCTCCAGCTCCAAGAGTTCACGCTCTAAGTCTAGCTGCTGTTGTTGTTTATCTTCTTCAGGGGCAATTAAAAGAGCACTTTCATCTCCCACTACTTCAGAAAACACTTCAGATGCTGTGGTTAACGTGGGAACTGAATCTATTGTCTCAGTGGTGAGAGTTTCCATAGTAATAGTTTGTAGACTGGCATTGATATCAATACCAGTTACTACAATGTCTGTTTCAGATGCCCCTGTTGTTAGAAAATATGATCTAGGCATTGGCTGGCTCTGGTGCAGGCTGGGTAATGAAGTCACCACATCAGTTGTGTGCACACCAGACAGGTCCCTCACAGTGGTGCTGAAAATGGAGCCAGGTTGTGTGGTGATAGCAAATGTGGAGGGAATTGGAGTTGCTTCTGAAGAATAGACAACATCATTAGTTGACCTCAAAACACTCCCCACACCATACTGGGATCCTGGAGGTGGAGTCATTCTCGCTGTGGAATATTGTGGGGTACTAATCCCAATTCCTGAAATGACTTGTCGTGTTTCTGGATATGCACCTGCAGTCTTGCTTGAATAATCCATTACCTCACCTGAAATACAGGGTAGAGTTATAGTCCAGTTCCAAAAATGAATGATGCTTTGGGAATTTGAAAGAGCTCTCAATCTTGATGAACATAATGAATGGAACCACATGCAAATTCACTGGTTAACCTAATTAGATGCCGAAGAAAAGCAATGTTGAACATGCAGGCACATGCAGGTGACTTTGGGCAGAATAAATTTTTTAAAAATGAAGAAATAAAAGCGCACATGTACTCCACAATACGTTGCCAAAATATTCAAAGAAAGAGAAAAAGTAACAAAATGGAAAAGGGGGGCACATTTTCATCCTGAAATGAGATGAGCAACACCATAATGATATTTCAAGGAAAGGTCTGCAGCGACATCATACTGACCTGTAGAACTTCTCCCTGAAGTTAGATCTACTGCTGCATCAGTTTCTCCTGAATAACCAAAAGCATTCTTACTCTTATAGAAAAAATGTCCAGCTTCTGCTAAATTAGTGTCAGACATGGAAGGCTTCATTCCCCCAACCCCTCTGTAACCATATGGCCCTGATCGGTCATACTGATAGTGGTCATCCCTATAACCAAACCGATCCTCAGGAAGAGTCGTTGCAGGCTGCTGTGCTGTGCAGCTCCTTCCAAAAGGTAACTTGTAAACTACATCACAACACACAGCTCTTCTCCCGGCAGTCAGATCAACAGGCTTTTCATCATCCTCTATTATTTTGGTCACCGCACTTGAAGTAGATCCATCCACGGTTACAACAGTTCTATGAGATTTTGTTGTGCTGAGATCCACTGCCTCTCCATCAGTGATGCCCTGGGATGTGGTGCTATCAGTCCATCCATTTGTAATACCAACCGGAGGCACAGTAATCGGCTTTGCAGTAGCCAGTGTCATTGCCTGTGCTGAAGTACTTACAGATAAGTTTATTGGTGCTTCCTGCTTAACTGTAGGTATTCTGTAAGGGGGCACAGTGTGCTTTGATGTAGTAAGCTGAAGTGGTGTTGCTGTTGCATGTTCTATACTCACTAGGCTTTCTGGGCCTGCAGTGTAACTTGCACTAGTTGTAACAGTGACAGCAGTCACTGCCTCAGTGACCAAGGATATCGGAGTCACTACTGATGAAGTTGCACTGAGATTTATAATAGAGGGTTGGACAGCACTGATTTGTCTCCCATAAGCTTCTTTTGTCGAGGTCTGTCTTTTCACGTCCATTGCAGAAGCAGAAAGATCCATACATTTTCCAGTTACTGTAACTTCTACTTTTGGTGCTGTACGCAAATCAATGGCATCACTGATAAGCTGCAACTTACCATTTTCTTTATGCTTATGCTTTTCTAAATGTAGGGTATCTAAAGCAAGCGGCTCTGAAGGAATTGTTATGGAGACGCTGCTGAGACCAACACTAGGGGCCGTACTTCTGGTTGCTGAAATCTCAACCTTAGAATCTTCAGTTGTAAGAAATGGTTTAACTGAAACTGGGGCTGCTTGACATGAAGATAGTGTTGTAACAGGGAGAGGAGAAAATGTCTCTAAAGCTCCCGAGAGATACAGGTTCTGTTCTGATGAATATGACATTTCTGCAGCTGTCCTTTGAGGAACTACAGAAAAAACAGGTTCAGTGGCAATCATATCTTTGAGCGGTGATCCCAGGGGCCAACTGGTAATTGCTTGACTAGAAGAATCTATTGGAGTCCCAGGTTCAGATGGCAACGTGATAACCACATAAGTTTCCATGAGGGATTTGGAAAGTCTTGGTGAAGACTTATTAGAATGAGGAGAAAGTGGGGAAGTAGGGGAAGGCAATTTATAATCTGCTGTAGTGACTAAATTTAATGTCATATTTGAAGTTGAAGATAAACTTGTTGGTTTGGGGTATGTATCTGTTGGTTTTTGTGTAGGTCCTGGATGCTGAGAAATGGGGGGTTTAGGGGCAATGGGAGGTTTGCCTGGCTCAGGTCTGTGGGTAAATACAAGTCTAGATGGAATGGAAGATGGCTTAGGAGGAACTGGAGGCGGTGCAGTGGTACATATTTTTGTCATCGGTAATCCATTACTCCTTGAAATAGCTGTGGTCTCTACAGTAGTAACAGTGTCAACTAGAGATGCAGCTGTCATAGTTAGAGTCACTGGAGCTGTAACTGTTAATTTTTTCTTAGGATGAACAGCAGGTTTAGGTGAGGTTTGTGGAGGAAGTGGTGGTGGAGGAGGAGGAAGAGGAGGTGGAGGAGGAGGAGGGGGAGGTGGAGGTGGAGGAGGAGGTTGAGCTGACGTATCCAAAGAAGAGCTTCGTAGGAATGGGTGCATTTTAGTTGGAAGAGAGGAAACTGAAGGACTGCCCGATGGTAACTGAGATGCAGGTTTTGCTTGACCAAATATCTCTCCAGATACAAAGCATGCAGCTGAAACTTGCTCCTTCAACGGTAAGGCTATTCCAGAAGGTGGTTGATCAAACACGGTTTCAGATAAGCTAGTTTTAGCTAGTTCATCCTCAGAATCCTTCCTTTTATCTCTGTAAGCTTCCAAAACTTCCAGAATAATTCCATTCCCTGTTTCCTTCTTGGCTTTCTTCACTGAGTCCTTTTCAGATATAGATAAGTCAGTGGAAATAGTGTCAGCAATCATCCCCTTGGGTTTACTTTCTTCAGATTCTAAGATAGAAGGTGTCATATCAGATAAGGAAATTGCAATATGATCAGTACTAGTTCTACCATCTGGTATGGTAGTCTGATCTAAAGACATACTTATTTCGTCTGGATAGTCTATGATGCTGCCTTGAAAATATGTTGAAGAAGAAATATCCCCAGGATCTTCTAATTTAGTTACTATATCTACTGGCTCTGGATAAACTGTAGTTATGCTATCCAGGTTAGCAATGGGTGAGGAGCTATCTGTGGTACAAACTGAAGAAACAGATGATGTGAGGGAAGGTGTGTCAGAAGGTGGGACAGATGTAGCACTTTCTGAAGGCTCAGAGTAGGTCAAAATCAGTGATTCATGGGCAATTATCTCTTGAATTTCTCTCGTGTAATCAGTTACATATTCATCTTCAATTTCCTCTGTTGAAAAATGTTGGGTTATTTTAACATCTGGAATTGAGAGTGTTGCACTGCTGGTTGAATCTGTAAGAGATGCTCCTGAAAGAATACTTGATGTCAAAGATTCATCGGGCAACCTATCCAAGTCCACAGTGGCCTCTGTCATGTCTTCCCTGATGGGGGGTTGGACTGGACTGGATTCAGGTGTTAACTGCATCTGTTGCCTCTTCATGAGTTCTTCATAGGCAGCATCAGCATCTAGTAACTTTTTTTCTTCACTGGTAGAAGTTACCATACTATCCAGATCTACTATCTCATGGCTTTCTGGGATGATATAGGAACTTGAAACAACATCTTCTTGAGGCACAACAGAATGTAAGCTTTCTAACTCGTAAAACTCTTTCTGGAGGTCTGTAATTTTCTGCATAGGGTCGTCATAAATCTTTTCTGGAAGTCTTATTTTTTGCTCTCTCCCTCTCTGCTGCATAAATCCATTTTCATCTCCTTGCCTTGTGAGCAGACCATCATCGACTGAACCATTGTATGTGTCCTCTACTAAAGACTCATAAATGTAATCCTCTATTAGCATCCCACCATACAAAGGCTCCTTTTCAAACATTTCATCTCGTTCATTTGCAGCTGGAAAAGCTTTGTATTTGTGGGTCTTATGCATCATTTCTTCATACATCTCCTCAGCACTTTTTAATGCCTTTTGGCCACCTTCTTTCTGCATAACAGAATGCTCATCTGTTGGTGAGTATAAAGACACAGCTGTGGGCAATTTATAAACTTTTTGCACTTCAATTATCTTTTCTGGGCTTATTTCAAAACCCTCTGGATCTGACTCTATGCTAGGTGAGTATTCAGAACAAGAAGATCGATGGAGCTCCTCCATTTCTGCAGCCTGGCGTAATTCTTCTGTTGGAGATGCGTCTTCAATAGGAGAGAGATTACTGGGCGGTGTCTTTGGTCTTTCCCTCCTTCTCTGAGCTCGAAGTTCATCTTTGTCTTTCTTTGATTTTTTACTAGAACTTTTTCTTTGTTGCTGTTCTAATTCTCGCTGCTTTTCTTGCTCCTTCAATAATTCTTCTTCCTCTCTTAATTCTTCTTCCTCTGAAGAATCTTCAATAGTTGGTAAAAGAGGACCATGTGACCTGTGCCTAGCCTTGCGTTGCTGCTTGCTCTCCCCTTTTTTGTGACTTGGGCTACTGTCACTGTCCTCATCAAGCGATGACACTGATGTAGGGGATGTTCCAGGAGTGAAGCTGGAAGCATGAAGACTAGAAGATCCTTCCCCTCTTGACCTATCTTCTGGAGAGTCTGTCAGGCTTTCCATTTCTAATTCTGGCTCTTCATCAAAATACAAAGCTGTTTTTTTCTGTGATGACTCTGTGGAATACTTATCTGCTATCGTGCTGTTGAGTTCAATTGTTTTAAATCGACGCAGCCCTCCTCCTCCAGCAACTACAAGTTCTTCACTCTCCTGACTCTTAGTTTCTCTGTATTTAATTTCAGGACTTTCGTCAAATGTCTCATCATCTTCATCATGCCATGAATGGCGCCTCCCTGCATCTTCCTCAAAGCTTGTGCTGCTTTTTCGAGTCAGTCGCTTGTGTTTCCCTGCAGTTACTTTCCCTTTTCCTTTTGTTTCTTCCTTCTTCTGGCTCTCAATAATACCACTAATCTGTTTGAGCTGGTTCCGAATGAACTCATCGTCCTCAGAACCTGAAGCATCTTCATCAGCACTCATTTCTCTGATTTGCTTTCGAATAAAGTCCTCCTCTTCACCTGATCCTTGGCTATCTTCCTGTTTATACTCATCACTGCTTGATGAACCAACACTAGTTCTTCGCTTTCTTTGTGGAACAGGTGAGTTTTCACTTTCACTACTGTCCTCAACTGAATCATAAGGCTGTCTTCTTGTAGCTACATCATCAACAAACTCAGACTTTTCTTTGTGGTCCTTTCTGGGAAGAGTGTCTTGTTGGCTATCTTTTGTAAAAGCATCTTTTGCTTCTTGACTCTCTTTGAGCTTCTCTTCTGAAACTGTAGTTTCCATTGTTTGAGTTAAACTCTGAGTTATCTGCTCCTCCTTAGGCTGCTCAGGAGAAACATCTTGGGCTTGTGTTTTCTTGTCTGACTTTTCGTCAATAAGGGTACTTGCCTGGGCTTCCAAAATAGAGAGGACTGTACTTTCTAACTTAGCCAAGTCTGAGGGGCTGGAAGGGCTGCTTTCTTGTGAAAACGAGTCCTTTTTGAGTCCCTTGAGCAAATCTTTTTCATCACTTGGAATAAGACTTGGGATTTCACCAAGTGAACCTGATATGCCATCAGAAGAATATCCTGTGTCACTTAGACCTTGTGGGCTTTTCGGCTGTTGAGAACTTGAGGTGTCTGATTTGTCATCTTCCTTTTCCTAGCAGGGAGGAAAAGATACAGGAAAACTTAACGTGATTAAACTAATAAAATGGCCTCTCCATTACTCCCAAATAACTATTATGAACAGAGTGAAAAAAGTATATGAAACTTTTTCAACTGTAAGGCAATATTGTTTTAAATAAATCTTTGCATGGGGAAAAAAAAGAAAATAGTTAATACATATTGACTAAGGTTAGTTTTTCATTTGATTAAATGTCAATTTGAAATGACATTTTTAGTTCATTAGTGCTCTATACTTCTACATTTCAATACCATTTTCCTTCAAAAATATAATTTTCTTTCTCAGCATATTTATTTTTAGATATAATTCAAATTATTAGAAAAAAATTTTAATGATATGTTTCTACTGACATAACTGATACTTTTGGATTATGAGGGCAGACAAAGAAAGGAAGAATCACAGGAAGGCCTTTAGTTGGCTATAAGACTTATGGGATGTTGGAAAATTGACTTAACAAAATTAAGTATATATCATTTAGTGCCATAATGATATTTGCCCCACCAACCACAAAGAATTTTTTTTTCCTAAGAGATAGTCAAACAAGGCTCTGTTTTTTTAAAAATGTAAAACTCTATATTTACTTGGTATCACAGTTAATATTACAATGATATACAACATGTGACTGTTTAGAAATTGTACACTTTGCAAAAGTAATTGGTCTGGCTCATAGCTTCAGTAAAAGAGAAATAGCTATTATTTATATAAAGCTGTGAATCACATTTATCTTCAGTATCCCACCTCAAAGATATTTAACAAATATCTCTTATTGTCTCCTGACTTTGAAAATACTTGTATTTTTACCTTTATGGTATTTCAAAGTCAGCTTCCTTCAACCAGCACAACTAACTTTATGAATGGACATATGGGCTTTCCAAGGAGCTGGGAGTAGACAAATTATAGGCTTAAACTACTTATTTCATTTGATAATAATTTGATTCAAGAATCAGAGGCCTTCAATTAAAAAAAAAGTTAAACATAAAGACTTCGTGCATAATTCTAAGTTGAAAAAACAACAATTTATGAGCAAAATGAAACACAGCTGATCCAATTAGTTTCCATGTTCAAAGGAGAGTGTAAAATATTAATTAATTAATTTAAAAGCACACCCATAGCCCTAAGAAAGAAAGAGGGAAGGTGAAGAGCTGCATGAGGACATGTTCTATTTGACGCTGGCCTATGGAGTCACCTGGATTCCCCTAAGTCTGTATCTTGAACTAATCATCTCAATATTTTCAGTGGGTGTGTAGGCATGGGCTCCTCCAACCTATCTACAGCCGAAATGAACAGATGTCAGGTAGGGTAACAAACAGCAAACATGCAAAACCATCTTTCTTCATTCCTGCCTTCCTTCTCTCCTGCCTTTCTTCCTTCCCTCCTTCTTTTTCTCCTCCTCCTCCTTTGACTGCTTCTGCTCATCCTCCTTCTACCTATAAAGTTATCAAATATAAAAGTTGTTGGCTTGATATTAATTTTACCATTTGCATCTCACTACCTGTCTTTTTTCTGTATGGTCAGATATGTATCTTGAACACATAGAGTAAAATGCTTTTGCTGAATTTACAACATGACTCAATTAAAAGTGTGATATATGTTTCACACCGTTAGTCCAAAAAGCAATGCCAGCTCTTTGGTTGACCAATAATTAATTTCTCTGGACCATTTCAGATGTCTGTGCAGAAAAGGGTTACTTATCTGCAGTTATGAGACTATAGTAGTAGGGGTAATGAGCCCCCAACCAACTGTGGCTCCTTTCTCTTCAGAGCTACACATGAAAGAGGTAAACAGTCTCCTTATAAAAGCTTTCAGGATGGTCACAGTGGAGGGATATTCCCATCTCCTTGCATTCCACAGAAAGCCAGAGCACATATTTTTGAGTCCAATATACTTTCTATGTCGTTCCCTGTCGTCTTTCCCAAGTTTCACTAAGTCACTGTAAACACCATAAGCACAAAGGTGGAGAATCTAAGCTCCTTTTGAATAAAAGAGCAAGAAAATGATCTTTTAATCATCAAAATTAAAGTTTGATGATATCACTTTTATTCTTTATTTTGTGTCTGCATATATCATATAGCAATGTAAGGAAGCTATACATATATAAGAAATGTTATTATTGTTATATATAACAATTCATTGAGTAAATAAAATATAAATTATAATTTTACACATTAGTTTCTGAAGATTCTAGCAACATTTTACAAAAATAAGATTATGACCAGACATATATAATGTGTAAAAAGAAATGAAGATACATTAAACAGAAGACTAACACACATAAATGACAAAATACCTACCCTACAATACCCTTTATGTAGCCTTTCACTTTATGTTCCTCCTTTCCTTCTTTCTTAGTAAATATGTTCTACCCCTTCCCCCTGCTTCCATCTCCATGGTCTCTTTCCTCACAGGACTCATTCATAATTTGACTATAATGATGCTATGATGATTCCTCCCCACTAAGGACTCCTCCTCTCCATATTATAAGATGGCAAAAGCTGGGAAGATTTTGCTCTACAGGTTTGTGGGTCTAGATACAATGTTTCAAGTGGTTAATAAGGAAATCAAGTTGAGTGGCCTGCTTCTTCATTTTGCTGTTAGCTTGCTAGTCATTGGAACATACACAAACCAGGCCCTTTGACTCTTTGATTTAAGGCAGCTATACATTCATCTTTAATTCTGCTGCTAAAACTGAAACAAAATGTTTTTCTTCATATACAAAGATCAGCACAATGAGATACTCATATGTCCGCCCATTTGTCCTGCTTGTGGCTCTCTACTCTCCTTCGTGAGATACCTGGTGTGAGGGACAGTACAATCTGTATCCATGTGGCTAACCAGTCTGTACAGATTTAACATAGCAAAACCTGGCTTCATAATTTATGTTTCCCAACAAAGTAATAATTTGATCAAAAATGAAAGAGTAGATGGAACTGAGAAGAATGTCAAAACAGTGTATAAGTTGGTTCTGATTTTTCTCTAATTATTCAAACTTCAAAATGGATGTCTGAAGTACTGTAACTTGAGAAATACAATCAAAGAATGTATGTGAGGAAAGGCTCATTGGGATCCTTTTTGCCCAAATGTCTCTAGAACTAAAAGATTGAGTTTTATCTCAGTTGCTTAAAAAACGTATGGATGTGTCCGGCCAGCATGGGTCACTGGTCAAACGTTGGCCTATGAACCAGGACATCACAGTTCAATTCCTGGTTGGGGCACATGCCTGGGTTGCAGGCTGGATCTCCAGTGTGGGGCATGCAGGAGTCAGCTGATCAATGATCTTCTCTCATCATTGATGTTTCTCTCTCTCTCTCTCCTTCTCCCTTCCTCTCTGAAATCAATAAAAATATATTTTAAAAAATGTGTGGCTGCAAACTTACTTTTGAGGGAAATATTAAGCCATTTACTAACTTTTTAAGGTTTAATGAAGTGAATATATTCAAAGGGTTCTAAGTTACATACATATAAAACACATATACATATTCTGAATTTCCTTACATTTATTATTTCTTCATTTGAATAATCAAATTGAAATTAATTCTCCATTTCACTTTTTACAAAATAAATCTGGAATGACCTGAAATTATTACATAAGAATAAAAATTTCAGGTATCTACCCTGAGCATGAGAATTTTGTTTGTCATCTTGTCAGTGGTTCTCAACCTTTCTAATGCCGTGACGCTTTACAGTTCCTCATGTTGTGGTGACCCCCAACCATAAAATTATTTTTGTTGCTACTTCATAAGTGTAATTTTGCTACTGTTATGAATCATAATGTAAATATCTGTGTTTTCCGATGGTCTTAGGGGACCCTGCTAGCGGTTCTCAACCTGTGGGTCACGACCCACAGGTTTAGAACCACTGCTGTAGAGCCTAAGAAAACACAGATATTTTCGTTTCATTAACAGTAGCAACATTATAGTTATGAAGTAGCAACAAAAATAATTTTATGGTTAGGGGTCACCACAACATGAGGAACTGTATTGAAGGGTCGAAGCATTAGGAAGATTGAGAACCACTGTCTTAGATGGAAGCAGTGAGTAAGAACAGCAATAATTTAAGCTTACTTTTTTGTTAATGAAAATATTTTTAAGCTTCCCTGAGGAACACATTTTCCCTATATTTTTCTAAGTACATTTTCCATTAAACTGTATTATACTGATGCTTATTTTGTATTATGGATTGTGCTTTCTCCATGTATAGTAATATGGCTACTTCAGCCTTCCTGTGTATATGAAATAATAACAAATTTTTCAGAGGTTAAAATTAATATTTTTTACTTGCCAATATGAAGTAGAGAATAAAGAATTATTTTCCTTCCAATATTCTACTGCTGAAAGGCAGTAAATTGAGACCCATTTGACACTCTTTCCATGGTGTTGAATCTTGAGTAGTGAAGAATATACCAAGACACAAATGCACTGCCACACTCAGTTCTGCCCTTTGCCCAAAGGAAACTTTTAGCCTTTCATGTTGAAAAGTACATGAAAGTTACCTGAATATTACTGGTGTTGAGAACTGAATTTCTGGTTAAATATAATATTGTAAAAAAAAAAAAAAAAAAAAGGATGCGATATTAAGTTTTTGGTTAATTTCCCCTAAGTCATTTATTTTAATGGGCCAAAGTAAAATAACAAAAGAAAATCTTTAATTTAATCATTTAAAGGACGTTTTGCTTAAAAAGGATTGCTAGTCTGAGTGTTCGGTCCATAAAAGTAAGTCCGCAAAATTCACTGAGCCTAGAGTGAAAAATCATACATGGGAATGCTTTTCACTACAGAAAACCTTTTAATTTTTCATCTTATTTGATTATGCTGCCATTATATACAATGCCTATATGGAACTTGAATGCTAACCCTGGTTCACTGTAACCAGAAATTAAAGTTTATGCTAAGGAATGTTCAAATTTTGGGTTTTATCAAGAAAGCTACAGTGTTTCAATGCATCAAATGCAAATAAGCAGTATTCTGGTTAAGCATGTAAGTAAAAAGAGAGAATTCTATAGTAACATGTAATTTTAAAATATTAAGCTAAAAAAGTAAAGAAGAATGCGCCATTCTCAACAATAAAGATAAATTTAAAAAAGAATGTACCTTTCAACTTATTCATTACATTTCAGAATAAATTTTAATTCTACTTGAGAAAACATTTTGAAAGACAGGAATGAATGGAAAGAAAATGATGTGGCAACAAAGAAATGCAAATTATATACTATAATAATATGAATTACACAAGTGACTAATGAATAAATAAAATAAATATATTAACAAAGTAAAAAATTACACAGTGTTTGGGATTGTAGTGGGAGCTGTCAAGAGATACAAATAATTATAATAATGAAAAGGCAGTCTGTTAAGTATCAAAAAAAAAAAAAAGCCTTGTATTTCTTACCCTTTGCAACAGCATGGATGGACCTGGAGAATATTATGCAGATTGAAATAAGTCAGTCCAGGAAAGACAAATATCAAATGATCTCACTTATACGTGAAATCTAATGACCATAATAAACTGGTGAACAAAATAGGCCCAGAGGCATGGATGCATGGAACAGACTGACATATCGTAGGGGAGGGGGGAACAGGAAGAGATTAACAAAAGACTTTATATACATACTAGAGGCTCAGATGTATGCCCCATGTACAAATTTGTACACGGGTGGGATCCCTCAGCCTGGCTAGCAATCAGAGCCGATTGGGGCTGTCTCAACCAGTCCTGATCAGGGCCAGCTAGCCAGCCAGGAGGAGAGACCATGGAGGTTAGCTGTGGGAGCACACTGACCACCAAGGGTCAGCTTTTGCATTGAGCCTCTGCCCCCTGATGGTCAGTGTGTGTCATAGTTACCAGCAGGTCATCTGTTTGTCTGGCTGTAAAAGTCTCTTCGGCTTTTATATGTATAGATATGCATAAACAAGAGACACAGACAATAGTGGTGAATGCCTGGATGGGGCAGGGACTGGCAACAGAGAAGCTAAGGGATGGAGGAATTGGGGACATCTGTAACACTATTAATAATTTTTTAAAAAGAAAAAAGCATTATGTATAGTATTTGAGAAGCTCAGCCTTTATAATTAGAACTGGACTAGAACCTTAGCTTTGCTGTTTCCTAGAGCTTACCCCTCTTTAAAAACAGCTACGATATTTATCTTATCACTAGGGGCCTGGTGCACAAAATACATGCACTGGGGGTGGGTGGTCCCTCAACCCACCCTGCCCCCTCTCACATACTGGGAGGCCTCAGGGGATGTCCAACTGATGGCTCACCCCCAGCCATCGCCCTGCTCAGCTCAGCTGCCTGCGATCACCCGGCCCCAGGGGCTGGGCACTCACTGCCACTTCTGCTCACAGCGCCCGGGGGCCGGGCGCTCCCTGCTGCCACCACCACCACTGCTGCTACCGCCGCCACTCCCCCTCACAGCACCCGGGGACTGGGCGCTCGCAGCCACTGCCGTTTCAACTCCATCCCCTGGCCCAGCGCTCACGCCCTTTGGCCCTGCCACCACTCCTGATTGGCTGGTAGCATAGCCAATCAGGAGCAAAGGTACGGTCAAATTTGCATGTTTCTCTTTTATTATATAGGATTAGTTATATGGGTTAAATGATAGAGAATGGACTTAACATAGTACACAGAATAGAGTAACAGGTAAATTAAGAGTATTATTTTGGTTTCCAGCAAAAGATAACTTAAAACTGATCAATATGGGGAGTTCAGCAGCAAAAGTGGGTGCCACTAGGGAGAGGAGCGGCCGGGAGTGACTTTTCTGGTAGAGCTGATGGAAAAGTGCACTACCGTGGCACAGAGGACTAAGTACAGGTTCGGGAGGGAGAGCCTAGTTACATTCAGGAATTATACAAAGGCCTATTGACTCGTTTTCTGTTTCTTACTTTGTGGTCAATATTAAGTTGTTTGAAGTTATTTTGGAGCCATACTTCAGAGCACTAAAAAAGCCAAGCTCAACTGTTAAGTCAGGAGCCTTGCTTGTGGGATACAGAAACCTGGGCAAGTATACCAAATTATCTAATGGACTATGGGAAGGAAATGTTAAGATTTTTATTGTATTTTCAATCTAAAGTTATAATTTAATAACTTTAATGAAAAGACTGACACCACTATTTATTTGTTTCTCATGTCAGTTGGTCACATGGTCTGGGAGAATCCTGGGAGAAAACTGAAATTATACTGTAAGGAAAAGATATAGTGAGGCAGTCATTTCATTTGCTCACCTGTATATAACAGCTTAGTATTTTTTTGTTTTGTTTTGTTTTGTTAGGCAAATTTGTGGCTTGTATTACCCAGTTTCAACTAAACCACCTTTTCTATAATAGGTAAGTGGTACATAAAATATTCTTTTAAAATATTTTCACAGAAAAAGCATGTGTTAAGGATAATACTAATAATCTAAAAACATAAAGCAAGTAATAAAGAAGCTTACACTCTGTATTGTTATAAGCTTTTCATCAAGGTAAAAACAATGATTACCAAGTTCAATCAGTTCTGACATAAGATGGCCAAAAATGTTTGATGGTACTGGAAACCTATTCAATATCTATATTTACATCTATTTTTGGTAATAACACATTTGCCTACACACATGTGTTTTTGCGTTATAGTAAGTGATATTTTGACAGGATCAGAAACTCATCTTGTTTTCAGCAAATAAGTATTAGTATTCTAGTACTTCATAAATTTTTAGGAAATTGAGTAATAAAGACATAATATTCATATGCATTTTCTTACTTCCTAGTGTAAAATAAAAGGTCATATGTCATTTGGTGAAAGTTGTTTTTTCGGCCATGTAAAAACAGCTAAAGTAATATGTAGAAACTAATATGATGAAAAATCAAACTGCATGTCTTCGTTAGCAAATATTATTAGAAGAAATAAAAAATAACTGTGGAATGTTTGAGGAACTTATTAGAGCAAAGTAAGTATCAAAAGGTTACATAATAACAGACACATGCTCAGTTTATAATGTTCAATAATTTTGTTTCAATATTTAAAAAAAATACTATTGTGAGACACAAAGAAATACTATACTAATGAAGATAGTCTCCATATTGAGGGATTTGTATAACAAAGGTATATATATTTTTAAATAAAAAATTACATATTAGCCTGGCTGATGTAGGTCAGTGGTTAAGCACTGACCTCAGAAGGTGGCTCACTGATTTCAGATCAGGGTTTGATTCCCAGCAGGGGGTGTGCAGGAGGAAGCAAACTGATGTTGATGTTTCTCTCTCATCAATATTTCTATCTCTCTTCCTCTCCTTTCCCCTCTCTCTGAAAATCAATAAAAACATTAAAAAACAAAAAATAAAAAACCTACATATTAATTACTGAGGAATAGCTTTTCTGACTGGAGTTATTTTTTAAAAGGTTAAGATCATAGAGATAGCAGTACATATAAAATTCATTTACCTCTACCAGCTACCAGCAAGCCAGAAATGAACAGAGTGCCTTATTATTCTACAGATGTAGTACATGTTGTATATTACTGAGACCTTTATATTTTGAAGTATATCTTTAGTATTTTGTACTCATTTAGAGAATAACTATGTATTTTAACCACAGAGGTTTACTAATTACCTCACAGTAAATTAATTTGAAAAGTTGTAAATGTGAAGATTTAATTCCTTTTTAACAATAGTAGAGAATTGAAAATTTGCCCAACTTTTGGGGGATGACAAGAAATTTTCAGCAATATACTACTTACTAGAAGCCCAGTGCAGGAAATTCATGCACAGGGGGCGGGGGATATCCCTTAGCCCAGCCTGCACCCTCTCCAATCTGGGACCCCTTGAGAGATGTCTGACTGCCCGTTTACGCCCGATCCTAATTGGGCAGTCAGACATCCTTCTCACAATCCAGGACTGCTGGCTCCAAACTGCTCACCCTGCCTGCCTCCCTGATTGCCCTAACCACTTCTGCCTGCCAGCCTGATCACCCACTAACCACTACCATGCCAGCCTAATTGATGTCTAACTACTCCCTTTCCAGCCTGTTTGTCCCCAACTTCCCTCCTCTGCCGGCCTGGTCACCCCTAACTGCCCCCTCCTTCAGGCTTGATCGCCCCCAACTGCCCTCCCTTGCAGGCCTGGTCACTTCCTACTGCCCTCCTCTGCTGGCCTGATTGCGCACAATTGCCCTCCCTTGCAGGGCCTGGAACCTCCCAATGGCCCTCCCCTGCTGGCCATCTTGTGGTGGTCATCTTGTGTCCACATGGGGGCAGGATATTTGACCACATGGGGGCAGCTCTCTTGTTTGTTGGGAGTGATGGTCAATCTGCAAATTACTCTTTTATTAGATCGGAGAGAAGCCTGGTGCATGAGTAGGGGCCAGCTGGTTTGCCCTGAAGAGTGGTCCAGATCAGGGTGGGGGTTCCCTTGGGGTGAGGGATGGTCTGGGCGAGGGACCTGTGGAGGTTTGCAGCCCGACCATGCCCCCCAGCGACCCAAGTGAAGGCCCTGGTATCTGGGATTAATCTATGTCTACAATTGAAACTTTGTAGCCTGGAGCAGATTCAAGCCTTCTGCTAGCTCTGGGGTGGTAGCCATTTCTGTTTGAAACTTTGTAGCCTAGAGTGGAGGGCTAGGCCAAAACTTGGCTTCTTCTGTTGCCAGGGAAACTCAAGCCTCTATTCTCTCCAGCTCAGTGGCTGATGCCATTTCTGTATCTTTTATAATTGAAACGTAACATTGGCAAGCGGAAAGCTTGGTTTCCTCTGTTGCTGGGGAAACCCAAGCCTTCCTTCTGCTCTCAGTGGTGGCAGCCATCTTGATTGGGGTTTATTTGTATAATCTACTCCTGATTGGCCAGTGGGTGTGGCTGGTGGGCATGCCTTATGGGTGTTGCAAAGGTTTGGTCAAATTTGCATATTACTCTTTTATTAGATAGAATTAGGTATTTAGGAAGAAAGTAAACCCTGGTTATCAGCAATATGCTATCTTTTGGTTATCAGCAATATGCTTCCTTTAATTAGAAAAAAATAGTTACCTCTTCAAAAAAAAAAATTATGATCTGAAAACACTCCTTGGAAGAAAGATATTTGGAAATTATATGATTATGCTATATGCAATAACATGTCTTTTTAAAAGTCTTTCAGAGCTGCTCATTTAACAAACTTTGCAGAGAATATTTTATTCTGTTTATATATCTTTCAGATAAAGAACTCTGGTGAGCTTCAAAGACATTTGTTAATAAAATATTTTAAAACACCTCATTTCCTGACAATTGATATCGAGGAAGACTAACATTTATTTGTGGAGTTTCAATAATTAAGGAAAAATTTTGTTTTCAATTTCAAACCTAGAAAACAACAAGATTTGGCAAGTACAATCTTTGATCCACTCCTTCCAATTCTGGTATATGCTTGTGGGTTATCTTTTGTTTTGTTATGATATCCATGAAAATTAATGTCAAAATATAAATATAAACTTAACTTAGAAGTTCAATTTCAAATAACTTTATCAAAATATTTCAGAGCTAAAATATTGAAGCATAGTCAATCAATGCTCTCTATAAACACTATCTTTAATCAAATTTTAATGGTGTCAAAAGTATATACATTTAAATATTTAAAATAAAATAAGTTTTGTTTATTTCACTGATTACTTTATTTGTTAATAGTTTTCATACTAAATAATATATTAGTAACTTAATATGTATACTTAATTTAGGAATAAAATAAGTATATATACACATATGTATATATTGAGCTTATAAAATAAAAGAAAACTCAGGATAAAGGAAAATTATAGAAAATGACAAAAGTGCAAAATAATATAAAAACCAGTGCATTAAGAAAATATTAGGTTTAGCTGAAACTGGTTTGGCTCAGTAGATAGAGCGCTGGCCTGCGGACTGAGAGGTCCCGGGTTCGATTCCGGTCAAGGGCATTTACCGTGGTTGTGGGCACATCCCCAGTGGGAGATGTGCAAGAGGCAGCTGATCGATGTTTCTCTCTCATTGATGTTTCTGACTTTCTATCCCTCTCCCTTTCTCTCTGTAAAAAATCAATAAAATATATTTTTTTAAAAAGAAAATATTAGGTTTAGATTGAATTTAACAAACAATAGACAATCAGCAGATGTATGTGAGCAATAGAGTTAAACTGTCCAAAGCCTGGAAAACCATAATTACCTGATTAGTATATACTGGAGAAGGGAGAAACAGAAGGCATAGTGACCAAAAGCAGATTATTTAAATGACTAGTGAAAGGTCATGAAGGCCATGCATGCATAGGATAGTGTCCTTAGGAATAGGAGCTCATGAACTGGAGTAAGATAAACTGGATGTGGAGAGCAAAGAGCATGCAGGAAATCTCAGATCACTCATCCTGGGTAATCAGAGACAGGGTGAATGGTGGTGCCATTATCAGAAAGAGAAAAGTCAGAAGCAACAACTGCCTCTATACAGACTTCCAGCTTGCAATCAGACAATCTATTTGAAGAGGGACAGACAATCTATTGAGTATTTTAAAATGCAGGTCTGACAATTAAAAGAGGGGCAAAGTTCACAAGTGGATTTAGGAATTATTCATCTGACTTCACTAAGAGAAAAGACAGAACTTAAGAGAACAAGAATCTTCATGGTATGGAGATGGGGAAACAGAGTAACAGTCATAATAAAGAGCTCAGAAGGGATGATCAGAAAGACAAAGAGAGAACAGTAAGGGAAGAGCCAGGAAAGACAGGATAGTTTCACAAAGGGAGAAATGGTGAAAACCATCCCCTCTGCAAATGGTTAGCTAGAAGCTACGGATGGTAGTGGTGGCTAGACCCGGATATTAGAGTAAGGAATACATAAATAAGCATCTACTTTCTCTGACTCTAGTAAACTCATTTATATAATAAAGAGAGATTAAGATTTATTTAATGAGCTATACATCATATACCAAAGATAGGTTAGTAATTGTGTGTTAAAACATTTAAATAAAACAACTGAACCAGGATGGACTGCTGGTTCTAATTAGACTTATCATATTAACTTTTAATACTAATAAATCATTTCATTTTCCTCCAAGTCATTGCTAGTATCCAGAAAGTGGAGGGACTGAGCAAAGAAGAAGGGGAAAAAGAGGAAAAAAAAAAAAAAAACTCATGGAAAGGAACAACAGAGTGGTGATTACAGAGGGTGAGGGGAGGGGTCAGTTAAGATGGAGAAGGGTAGATGGGAGATAAATGGTAATGCGAATAAATAAATCAAAAAATGAATAAATAAATAAATAAATAAATAAATAAATAAATTTATTCAACCAGATATAATGTAAGAAGATTTCCTATAATATGAAAAATCAGAGTTCTTCTAAAATTGATATTATTGCTTTTGTCAATATTGGTTAAGATGGGGCACCTTTAAAAGTTTCCACTAAAGAAAAAGAAAAGCTAAACACTTGCAGAGGGGATGCTTATCACCATTTCTCCATTTGTTAAACTATCCTGTGTTTTTTTTTATGGCTCTTCCCTCACTGTTGTTCTCTCTTTGTCTTTCTAATCATCCTTTCATTATTTATAATCAAAGCATATTGAGATTATTCCTGGATTATAAATAACCCTTCAATATTAAGCACATTGAGCAAAAAGAGCTGGAAGAACCAAGATGGCAGCATAGGTAAACACCTATCTTGCTGCCCCAAACAACAATTTCAAAACTACAACTTAAAGACAGAACAAACATCATCCAGAATCACCAGAAAGTTGGCTGAGAGAAAATTCCACAAGTAAAAGTAAAGATAGGACGCTGTGACTCAGAGGAGCAGCAGAGGGCAGCGTTGAAGATATGTGCAGAGTCAGAGGTTTGGAGCCGTGCGCAAGCGGAGAGGACGGGTGTCTGCAAACCCAGCTGGTTTTCTCGAACGGGGAGGGAGACAAAGGCGACCCTCTACACTGAATCCCCAGTTCCGGGCGAGGTCAGGGGAACCCACACTCATATGGGGTGAAACTGGACAGTAAGGAAGCACGCTGAAACTTGGGCATTACAGAGGTCTGTGAGCTTGTGGAGAGGGCGTGCAAACTTGGGAACAACAGAAGTGCATGAGCACACAGAGAGGACTCGTGACTTGTTCTCTCATTCTGGAAACCTCCGGACTGCATTGTTTTTACAACCCTGGGTGAGACTTTGGGTATGCAGACTCATTTGGGGAGAGGCCGAATTGTCCAGCAGCAGGTAAAGCTCAGGGACAGCTTTCTCTCAGAGGTGCGTGCAGCCATTACCACCCGGCACAGAGACCCAGGTGCCCCATAGGGCGGACCTGACAGAAATCAAGGCTTCCTGCTCAGCCCAGAGACTCCACCCACCCAACCTGTTAAGTTGTAGTTTTGAAATTGGCCTGGAGGTCAAACCCTTCTAGTGCTAACAACAATAATCTAGGCTTACCTTCAAAAAGACTGTGCAACCCATAAAGGGCTGCAGCAAGAGTATCCACCTCTTGGTGGATACTGGGGTAGGCTGAGCCACTGTCCCTTAGAGGACATCCACAGCACAAAGCAAATTGACCAACGTAGGAAAGCAGCCACAATGCAGAGACATGGAAATAAATCAGATGTGAAAGAAATGGAGAGAAAAAAATGACTGGACATAGAGTTCAAAACCACGGTTATAAGGTTTTTCAAGAGGCTCCTCGAAAAGGCTGATGAACTTATTGAGACCTACAAGGAAATGAACAAGACCTACGAGGAAATAAATGAGACCTATGAGGAAATGAACGAAACCTACGAAGATATGAACAAGACCCTCAAGGATATGAAAAAGGGACCAACTAGAAATTAAGCATACACTGACTGAAATAAAAATTATCATACAAAGACCTAAAAGCAGTCTAGAGCACCACAAGAACCAAGTTAAAGATTTGAAATACAAAGAGGCAAAATCCACTCAGCTGGAAAAGCAAGAAGCCAAAAGAATCCAAAAAATTGAAGATAGTGTAAGGGGCCTCTGGGACAACCTCAAGCATATCAACATCCGAATTATAGGGGTGCCAGAAAAAGAGAGAGAACAAGACAATGAAAACCTACTTGAAGAAATAGTGACTGAAAACTTACCCACACCTGGTGAAAGAAATTGACTTTAAAAGTCCAAGAAGCGCCCAGAACCCTAAACTATAGGAATCCAAAGAGGACCACACCAAGACATATCATAATTAAAATACCAAGAGCAAAAGATAAAGAGAGAATATTAAAAGCAGCAAGAGAAGAACAGTTAGTTACCTACAAGAGAACATCCATATGATTGTCAGCTAATTTCTCAACAGAAATTATACAGGCCAGAAGGGAGTGGCAAGAAATATTGAAAGTGATGAATTGCAAGAACCTACAACCAAAATTACTCTACCCAGCAAAGCTATCATTCAGAATTGAAGGTCAGATAAAGTGCTTCGCAGACAAAAAAAGCTAAAGGAATTCATCACCACCAAACCAATATTCTATGAAATGCTGAAAGATATTCTTTCAGAAGAGGAAGAATAAAAAGGTAAAAATAAAAATTATGAACAACAAATACACATCTATGAACAAGTGAATCTAAAAATCAAGTGAATTAAAAATCTGATGAACAGGATAAACTGGTGAATATAACAGAATCATGGGCATAGAGAGGGAATGGACTGACAATTCTTGGAGAGAAAAGGGGTGCGGGAGGTGAAGCAAGAGAGTGGATAAAATCATGCAGCTATGGAAGAGGACAGTGGGGGTGGGGGGCAGAAGGTGGGATGGGTACTGGGTGGAGGGGAGCTATAGAAGCAAAAAAGGGGGAACAATGTAATTAATAAATTGAACAATAAAGATTAAAATATTTTTTAAAAGGATAAGAAAAAAAACAAATTGAGCAAAACTACAAACAGAATACATTATTTAAAATTATACTAAATACGAAAATGAACTTTAAAAAAATGACATATATCTTAAATGTCTCCTCTTTTCTTATAATCACAATTATATAATTTTATGGTTGAACACAACTTGAAAGGTTTTTAATGAGAAATGAACTTGTTGACTCTTATTTAACCAAGTGGATAAGTGAATAGAAACTACAAATACACATTATTTCATATTAAAGGAAGATACTGACTTTATATTTATAGTGGAGAGAAAAAGGACTAACTTAAAATGGTAAGAAACATTTCTTTATCACTCTATACGGTGTAGATAAATTATATAATAGACATAAAAACTAGAAAAATAAAGTCTATGTCTATGCTTTAAGTTAGATTAAGTTGTCAAAAAAACACAAAGTTCTTCATTTTAGCAATCAGCATATATATTTTTCTGAAAAATACAATAATCAAAGGATTTTCCTTACATAATTACCATTAAGCACTCTACGTACTTAGGTAAAATTCGTAAACTATATACATAAGACTGTGCAAAGTTAAGAAAACATAACTTACTGTTTTTTCTTTCCCAGGTTCCACATGACCAGGCTTCCCTGCATGTACTTCCTGTGGCTGATCTTTTATTTTTTGAGCTGCCCCATCATCTCCCTCAGGCAATGTTTGAAGCATCCCAGGCTGTAAATCCTCCATCTTCATGGGGCGTGGTTTCTTTTCTTGTACTGCCTGAGGAGCCACTCCATCTTCAGGCATTTCTTCAGGAACTTGTACTTGAGTTTTAAGTAAAGTCTGCTTCCGTTCCTCCTCTAGAGCTGATGATTTTGCTCCTGGAGGAAACTTTTTGTCTTCAGGAAGTGGCTTTTTGTCTTCAGTAGGTGGCTCTTTGTCTTTAGGAGGTGGCTTTTTGTCTTCAGGAGGTGGCTCTTTGTCTTTAGGAGGTGGCTTTTTCTCTTCAGGAGGTGGCTTTTTGTCCTCAGTGATTGTTTTTTCTTCAGGAGGTGTTTTTTTTCCTTCAGTGGTTGGCTTTTTCTCTTCAGGAGGTGGCTTTCTGTCCTCAGTGGTTGCCTTTTTCTCTTCAGGAGGTGGCTGTTTTTCTTCGGGGGCTGCCTTTTTCTCTTGAAGAGCTAAAGCTTGGTCTTTTTCTTGTTGACGTTCTTCTTGTTTTTTAACTGTGGTCACCTTGGGAAGCATTTTTTCAAATAAAGGTGTTTCTTTTACTTTTTCTGGTATGATTTTTTCACCTTCTGTTTTTACTTCTTGCTCCTTTTTAACTTTTGCTTGAGCAGACATTGCAGTTTTCTGAGGTGATTGTTCTGCAGGGAAAGGCATAGGAGAGGCTTTTGGCCCTGATGGTGCAGGAGGCGTTTTGCCCATGTCTCCAAGCTGCCCGGACATCGCTCTCTGGGTTTGGCAATTTAAACAAAGCCATTCTTGAATCTGCAAAAAAAACAGCATTGAGCAGATTAGTTACATGATAATGTATTTGTTTTACTGCATTTACCTGAAGCATAGTAACCTCCATCTTGGGTAAAAACGGCTGCTTAAAATTTTAACCCTGCTAGTCTGGCTTCTGTAAACATTTGTTTGCTCAAATAACAGGGAAAAATAAGACTACTCCCATTCCAGAGAGGCCATAAACTATGCCCCAGACAGAGTTGTCAGTGCTGGTGTCAGGCCAGGCCTTGAGATATGGTCTCACAGCTCTGTCCCAGCACACAGGACTTTTTCTCAGAAAGTCCAGAAGTCTGGTTCCAAATTGGAAGACAAAGAGCTGAAAAACATATAAGTAAGAAAGACGTCCACCATATTTGGCCCCAGAATTTGAGACGCAAGATTTTCTCTGGGCCCGCTAGCACTAGCAAAATGAAAAGGATTCAAATAAATTCGGCTTATTGATTAAGTCGTCTTCTGATTTACAATATAACACACCAAGGTTAAATCTGGCAATATCTAGTTCTTTTTTGTATATGGAGAATTGGATCACTGTTTTCTAAATCAGTGAAAATGTGATTTTAAAGACTGCAAAAAGACTATTTGAAAGGAAAAAAAAATATGAGGGATCCACAAAGATGACTAATTTACTGTCTTCGCTATAAAAAAGAAAATAAATATTTAACATTAAGACGGACCCAGGGAAATACCCGCCCCTCTCTCTTTTCTTTTTCTTTTTGTAAAAAAATCTGCATTTGTTCCAAATAGAACTATTAAATTTCATAGTAATTTTCATTTAATTGTCAAGTCATCAAGATTTTTTTTAGCCTATAGTCACGTATCTCTTAAAAAGATAGCTCTATTTGCCACAGTAGAGATTTACAAAGTATATAGGGATTTTTCAAGAATCACTTAGGCACAATTCTCTATCTGCCAGAGGATTAAAATAAAATTTAGTTTTTAATAGCATTCACACTTCTCATGCAATTGAACAAGACATATACACAGGCTCCAATTGTTTGGTATATTTACCTCCATAGTTTTTTTAATTGCTGACTAAAACAGTTCTTTATATCTCTGCTCTTTAGTGTAATTCATGGGCTACCTTTGTCAAACTATGGTGAGGACATGCAAATTTATGGGAATTACACCAAAACTATTTTAGCAGGATTCTGGTGTAGAAGAAGGTAGATCTGCCTTTTTAATAAATTTTTGGTTAATTCTTTTGCAAGCTAAAGACTGAAAACTCTCTCAAAGATGTACAAATAATTATAAGGGAGACAGATTATATCTGACTAATAAATAATATTATAGAATTTTTTCCTTACTGATGTACACTGTGCTTTTTCTTACATTATACTTGCTATCATGTAAAAAGTAAAAGCTATATGTACAGCTTAATTGTTACAATTTAATGAGTTCTTATTCTGTAAAGTATACAATTGGAGGTTCTTACAAAATAGTATTGCATCCATGTTTCATTGTCTTCTGCAAAGTTCAATTTCAAAATGCTTTTCATAATACTACATCACTCTTTTCAGTTGCATAACTTAAATTATTTAGAGACAAAATCACTTACTGTTCTAAGATATTATCAGATATATTAAGTTTCATTTCTTACCACAGCTTCTAGTTTCTTTAGAGACATTAAAAAAAAAGTTGCTTTATAATGGCTCTTTTAAAATCTGTAAGCCACTATAATTCTTATTTGTTGATCTAAAAGAGTAAAGATAAAAGTCAAATATTTAACTTCAGGAAAATGCTATCTATAAAACATTAGTATGTATTATGGATTAATTTGCTCTTTATGTGTATGATCATCCAGTACCAATTCCCTTCTTAATTTCCTTCTTAAGCAGCTCTGAAGTGAATTGTGGCTTTTTAATGTAAGCCTTTATATAAAAGTCTTAGGGAAAAAAACCTGACTTGATCCCTTATGTGAAATACTAAAAGCTCCAGCCCACGTGCAGAATTGTCCCTGGAGGAGATACTTCCCATATTATCTACAGGAAATCAATCTTACTCTGCTGTGGTTTTAAAAACTTGGTTGAGCCACATTTAGGAACTCTTCATTCAGAGCCTGATATTTTTAAAAACAAAACAGACACAAAGAGCTGTATCATTGTGCCATTTGCCATTTTTGGATTCTAAAATCCAAATTCAAGTGTGTGTTAACCATTCTCGTCCCGGGCATATCCTAATGTAAACAAGGGAATTTTTAGTAAACCAACAATACAGGTTTAATTACATTGACAATTCTTTTTTTTAAATTATTTATTGTTTAAAGAATTCCATATGTCTACTTTTTCTCCCATTGACCTCTCCCTGGCTACCTCCACTCCGCCCCATCACAAACCCTCACCCCCCTCGCATCTGTGTTCATTGGCAATTCTTGTCAATTATAAAATATGATTATTTTATCTGCGTTTTGGAGAAATATTATTCTTACAAAATTCACTTTTGCTACTTTCAGCATATAATACCACAGTGATACACAGCTCTTGTTAAAAGGTGTGTTGAAGAAATTAATACAGTAACTATTTCAAGATAGTATATTCAGTATTTTCACACATTTGAAGTTCAGATAGGATAAAAGGTATATTCTAATTAATTATAAAACACTTCATTCTCCTGATTTAAAATAATGCTAAATAAACATACAAGTAGTGATAACCCACACACTACTAAGATCTCAAGGCAAAGAGAAGGCAATAGTGCCAATCTAAAAGAAACAGAATTTATCCTTACAGTTTCATTAGCTACTTCAAATTCATGAATATTGTGCACATATCCATTTAAAGCTAATATTTTTAATCATTGCTATTCTATAATATTTTTAACATAATGTTGCTTTACTTGGTCTCTTGGTTGCATGATTGACTTTTATTTTGAGGAAGACTACAAGGCAAAGCCTAATTGTTTTTACTATCACCAAAATTAATCTGGAAACTAGTGTTACTATTCTTAGTATGTTACAAATAATTATGACAACTATGTATCTACTAGAGGCCTGGGTGCACAAATTTGTGTACCAGTGGGGTTCCTCAGCCTGGCCTGCGGAATCAGGCTGAAACTGGCTCTCCAAAATCCCCTGAGGGGTCCCGGACTGGGAGAGGACACAGGCCAGCTCAAGGACCCACCAGCACATCATTGGGGTTGACGAAGGACACAGGAGGTTGGCCAGCCAGGGAGAGACCACGGGATGGCTCCAGGGCATTTCCAGCCCATCTTGCTCAGTCCCAGTTGGCCAGACCATAGCAGCATCTGCCCCCTGGTGGTCATCACACATCATAGCGACTGGTTGACTGGTGGTCAGTGCACATCATAGTGAGCAGCTGAGCAGCATTACCATATCATTAGCATATTATGCTTTGCTTGATTGAACCGCCAACTAGTTGACCGGATACTTATATAGTATTCTGTATATTTCTTTCTATTTCTATCTGTGGAGTACACATAGCATTTGGAAAGTGTATTTGTAAGACTTATTCCATCAAGGAATGCTCATCAAAGTAGGAGGACTAAGACATGAGTAAAAATAAGTATACTAATAATTTGCATTAAAAAATAAGGAAAATAAAAAGAATGCAATGGATTTAACAGGATTGTCTGATGAATCCATTTAGAACATAGATTTAATACATTATGAGTCTCACAAGAATATTTTTTCACCAATTAGAAATATTTAATGGATAGTCTCAAATATGTTTCTTCTTTCTGCAGTTCTAGAACCAAAATTAAGAGTGCCAATATAGCCAAGACTGGTTTGGCTCAGTGGATAGAGCGTCTGCCTGCGGACTGAAGGGTCCCAGGTTCGATTCCGGTCAAGGGCATGTACCGTGGCTGCGGGCACATCCCCAGCGGGAGGTGTGCAAGAGGCAGCTGATCGATGTTTCTCCCTCATCGATGTTTCTGACTTTCTATCCCTCTCCCTTCCTCTCTGTGAAAAATCAATAAAAAATATATTTTAAAAAAGAGTGCCAAGATAATCAACAAGGATGTTTTAATACCAATATTAAATTTACCCTGAAAGAGTAAAAACTTATAGTAACATCAAGATTTTATATTTCTTTAAACATATACATTGAATTCTTTTTATTGAGAGGGCAGAAAAACTCAGAAGCTACAGTAAAATCTAAAGTGATAAAGAGAACAGAAAAATGGACCAACATGAGTAAAAATGAAATTTCATTTTGGACGAGAGTCGTTGTCATTATCATACATCATTAAATACAAACACAATTACTGGAATAATTTGCTTCACAAAAATAATTTGGGAAATGCTCTATAAGCACCTAAGAAGATGTAAAAATCTGTGGTTTGTGTTTTTTTTTTTTTCATTCTTTGCCAAAAATAATCCCCAATTTTTTTATATAGTCAGGAATTTAATTAAGATGTATTACACATCTAGGTCCAAAAATATTATATATATTTTTAATTCCTCAATAGCTATATCATTAAATACTAATAATGTTTCTAGTCTAGTGGCAATCTGAAGATAAATTAATCAAGATTCCTTAAATTATATAAGAATTCAGTGCATAATAAATCATTGCCATCTATGATTTTCACTAGCTGCAAAGATTTTACCAAACATACCATTATGTGACACTTGCAGTTGTGAAACACATGACTATTCGTATTTTACCTTATAGTTATAGCGAGTTATGGTTTTCTCTTTGAAATAAAGACAGTCAGTTAGGCAATAAAAATAGATATGATAAATTATGTACAACGTATTATATATGTATATGTATATATACTGAAAGCATTTCTATTGTTTACTTAGTTTACTACATAGAAAATTACAAAATATAAATGCTTATGTAGGTTTTTTAACGTACTAGTCATCAATATGGATGCTCTCAGACCATTTCTATTTGTTTTTCTTCGTTTTTAAAATAGATATTACTTTTAGTATACTCTTAGTATCTTGATAGTACAAAACATAATAAAAGTTTATATACTAGCCTTTGCTGGTTTGGCTCAGTGAGCATTGCCTGTAGACTGAAGAGCACCAGGTTCAATTCCGGTCAAGGGTACATGCCTGGGTTGCAAGCTTGATCCCCAGTGTGGGGCTTGCAGGAGGCTGCCGATCGATGATTCTCATTACTGATGTTCTCTCTCTCTCCCTTTCCCTTCCTCTCTGAAATCAATTAAAATAAGTATTTTTTAAAAAGTTTACAATTCATCTAGATTTTTAATATATTAAATGAATTCAGAAGACTCGATAAAAATCAAAAACATTTTATACAAAGTTATAATATTAATAACCAGCATATCAAAATGTATCTCGAAGTAGGAAAAATTTGGTTAGTTTATCAAAACGTAACCCCACTTTGATCAAACATACTAGAACATATTCAATTGTTAGCTAGGACATGTTAATAAAATGTATTTATTTTAAAATTAAATGATCAGGGCTTGCTCCAAACAAAATAAACCTCCAAAAATCCATTAAACTTAAGTGGAGAGTGGGAAATGAAGGCAATAAAAACACAGAAAAAGGATGCTGCTGTGCTACTCAGCATTTTTCCATCAATAAGCAATTTGCTTTATATAACATTTCAGCTGTAACTATAGCAACAATACCATTAAGGAAAATCTGAGAACTTCAGGCTTGCCTATTTGTTTTTCCAAGTATCTTTTCTGAAGCATGATAATAAGACCTGCAGCAGGTTGAAATTTGCCAGTAGACTTAAAATGAAAGAGAAGTTATTGTTGCAAAACCTACATAGCGTGCAAATTTGGATCTGAAAAATCTTAATAGCATTTTCATAAGAACTTTCATTAAAAGACCAACTGGATTGATTTTTGAAGTTTGTATAATTTCCATCAACAAGGTATTTAAGCAGAGACTTGGTTGTCCCTACTAAAAATTCTGTAAAAGAAAAAAGAAAGAAAAACGCTAGCAATCAGGAGATTAGTACTACTAGTATAATACCATTGAGTTTCCTGCTTACTATCAAGATTTTGAGTGAACAATAAAATTTTTACATCGGTTTTTGTTTTTGTTTATTTGCGTATTGTTCAGAATGTTATTTTTTTAACCTGAGAAATTACACTAATAATCTTCTTAGAAATCACTGTGACTCATTGACAAATCCAAAAATTGGGAACAATGTTATCTGCAAATTGTTACTTGCATCAATATCACTTATAGTCTCAGCATTACAGTGTTCTATTTATTGCAGGTCCATAAACTCATAACAATTCAATTTGAATCCTGAAAATCATTTTTTGCTTATTAAATGTCTACATTATTTCCTTTTGTCCTTGAGAGGGAAAAGGACTGAAATCACATTTCATGCACTCTTTTTTCAGATTGCAAAATCAGTTGTTCAGACTACACAATTAGGATATTAGAAATCTGTGAACACTCAGGAGACTGCACTGTGCAACTGTATACAATAATGTATTTATAATATTTCTGCTCTTATTCCTTGCTCCCTAAAAATGATTAAGAGGTGTGTCAGCTCTCTTTTATCATACCTTTTTTTTTTTACTTGAATATACAGCTTCCTCAGTGTATTTGTCCCTTTACAAGCACTGAAACAAAACTAGCTCATATCCAAAATACATAATTGAAATATTGGGGTTCATTCTCCTTTAATTTTATATAGTTATAAGAATTATATCAGAATATATTAGAACATAACCACATATATGAAAACTAAGAAAATATAAAAAGGCATATAATTTTCAAGGAATTACTGAATGTGAAGGGTAGGAGTCAATAATAAATTATAATAGAATATTGGATACTGTTAGGAGCTTGTACTGGGGTTATCACTCCTACGTCTAAATTGATCAGTAGCTCTGTCCCTACTCATTTCTTCTTTTATGTGTATGCTTATTTCTCTAAGGCCCTCACACTCCTATGCACTCACATGAAGTCTCTGTTTCATTCAGTGGAATCTTTAAATGTAACTTTATATATAATGTAAATTATGTTAACAGGAATTTCCATAATAGAAACATGCCAAATAAAGTCTTGTATTTCTTACCAGGGATTAAAGCTATATTTAGAGTATAATTGCATACTCCTGATTGCTATTGTTTTTCAGTCAATTCTTCTTTGACTAAATCAGGATAATTTTTCTAGACACTTTCTCATCATGGTTCATATTTATTTTCCTAAACTAAAAAGTAATCTCAGAGTATTTGATATTTTAAATACCATTACATAAATAATATGTAAATACACAAATGAATTACTTCAAATACCTCTGAATTATTACATGAACACAATTTTATCAAAACTTATTAATGAAAAGCAGATGCTTAGTTTCTTTATATACATATATATGCAAATGAATATATAATTATTTGCATGGGTAAGAACAAAATAGTGTTCATTTCCCTAATATCTTCCTGACTTCCTCCCTCCTTCCTTCCCTCCCTCCTATCTACCTATTATCTATCTATCCATCTACCTACCTACCTACCTACCTATCTATCTCTATCTCTCTGGATAGAGGGGAGGTATAAAGATCACTCCCAAATTTCTGCCACAAATTTCTGGCTAAATTGTTATATCATTTACTAAGATAGGAACAACTAGGAGAAGGAGATATTTAAATATCCAATATTTTAAAGACATTCTTTAATGTATCAAGTGATGATGCTGAGTTAATTGTACTTATGGGTCTGAAGCTGAGAAAAGAGATATGACACAGAAATACACATTTGGGAGTAACAGCAAATCTATGTTTTAAGCTATGGAAATTGATGAATGGGAAAGAATGTAGAGTAAGAAGACCTGAGGAGTTATAGCCACACCCTGAAGCTGTGTAACATTTGGAAGCTTGGTTGAAGGCAGTGGCCTAACATCAGAGCCTGAGAATGAGCAGGCAAAGTCATAGGTAGAACAGAAAATGAAGCGTGTACTATGGAAACCAAGAAAAAAAAAAACACCTTGGCCTGTGTTTCCAAGTGGTTAGAGGATGTTGGCCTATGCACCAAAGGGTCACGGATCCAGATCCTAGTCAAGGGCACATACTGAGATTGCAGGTTGGATCACCAGTCCTGGTCTGGGCTTGTGCAGAAGGCAACCAATTGATGTATCTCTCTCATAATCATGTTTCTGTTTTTCTCTCCCTCCCTCCCTTCTTCCATTCTCTCTAAAAATCAATGGAAAACTATTTTCCAGTGAGAATTAACAAAAAAAACAAAAAAAAAGAAAGAAAGAAAGAGAGAGAGGGAGGGAAGGAGGGAGAGAGGAAAAAGAAAGGAAGGAAAGAAGGAAAGAAAAAAGGAAGGAAGGAAAATAAAGCAAGAAAAGAAAGTGAGGAGAAGCAGGCCTTGTCCTGGCTGGGTTGATGGTACAAATAAACTGGATTCCCCAAGTTTATTAGAGACTAGCAAGAACCAACTGTTTTGGTAAACTGATATAACAGAGTGGTTGGGATATGGGAAATGCAAGCATAAAATATAAGTAACTCTTTAGAGAAGTTTCATGGTGAAGGGTAAGTGGAAATAAATCACTGCATGAAATGAATATAAATTCAAGGCCATGAAATCTGAAAACACATAACCCGTATTTGGAGACAGGTTCTACTAGTTCCTATCTGTGTGGATTTATGTAAATTAATCTTTCTGTGCCTCAGTGACTTCATTTTAAAACTGGTGACAATAACTTAATCAAAGGTTTTGTGGGAAACACACACACACACACACACACACACACACACACACACACACAAATATATGACATATATAGAGTTCTTAGAACCATACCAGGTAAATAGTGGATACTATACATATTTACTATAGTTTAATTCAACATGTAACAATCTTTAGTGCACATGTTGAGTGACAGAATCTAACATAGAAGAAAAAAATGAAATATATATTTATCATTATCTTTAGGAGGAGAGATTAATGCTTCTAATCATTTCATTTTGCTTAAGAGAAGATTCTATTTTTATGAGCACTTTATCACTTTCACAATAAAATAGTAAATTATATTTTGAAAAAATGCACATCACAAAATTGTGCATTATTATATATGTTGGAAAAAGAATAACAATGATAAAAACTATTATATGTATCTGTTGTTGAAAATCTTACATGTATTTATGTGTGTGTGTGTGTGTGTGTGTGTGTGTGTGTATGTATACACACTAGAGGCCCAGTGCACAAAATTCATGCATGGGTTGGGGATGGGAGGGTGTCCCCTCAGCCCAGCCTGCACCCTCTCCAATCTGGGACCCCTCAGGGGATGTCTGACTGCCAGTTTAGGCCTGATACTGAACCAGCAGTTGGACATCCCTCTCGCAATTCTGGACCAATGGCTCCTAACCACTACTCCCCTGCCTGCCTGCCTGCCTGATCGCCCCTAACCATTCTGCCTGCCGACTGATTGCCCCTAATTGCTGTCCTAACCACCTCTGCCTTAGCCCCACCACCGTGGCTTTGTCCAGAAGGATGTCCAGTCTAATTAGCATATTACCCTTTTATTTTTATAGATATGTATATATACAGAAAAAATACTACAGGAATACTTGCCAAAATTATTAACAGTAACGATTATAATTGACAGAGTTATAGAGTATTTTGATTTTATTTGCTTTGATCCTGTTAATTTTCTATATTTTCTGCAATTACTATTAATCATATTTTTGTAAGTGGAAAACGCTACTTCAAAAATTAAAGACATTTTTCACTGGATCCTAAACTTGATCAGAACCCAAGCTACTTAGCTGATACTGAAGTACTGAACGTGGGCCACTAATTGCCAGCCACTGAGTCAGCACCAGCCTTTCTATCCAAATCCCTGAGGTAGAAGCAAAAACCTTGTTAGCTACATATTGCTGTCCAAACAATGTTCATAAAACACAAATCTGTGTATGACAAACTCTTAGAATGACTCTCCTTCCTTATGAATAAAACATCCCATTTGTAAGCCCCACCACATGCACTCAGAAGTGGAAGGTACATGAGTACATTTTCTCTCTCATGGTTAAATGTTTTTCATTTTTCAGTTTACTTGCCCACAGACCCTTTCTTTTCTCACATAGCAAAGTTTTGCCTGTCCTTCAGGAACTGTTCTGTTAGCTAGTACTCCCAAAGCATACTACAGTAACTTTCTCTGTGTATGTCTTCTCCAGTCTCAGCCATTTAAATACAGGACAAGCCCTGCTTGGGCAAGGCTTCATCACCTTCTGTTGCCTAGTAGCCTCTTAGTAGTTGTAATTCACCAAGAGATGTGAAATTCAATATAAATTTGGGAGAGATAACAGCTTGATACCATCTTAGAATCCTAAGATTAAGAGACTGTTACATCATTACACAATAAAGGTGAGATAGAAACAAACAAACAAAAATGCAACAGAAGGTAGATTTTCAACATTCACTGCAACAGTGGATGACAAACTCATTAGTCAACAGAGCGGCAAACCGCGGCTCATGAGCCACATACGGCTCGCGAGCCACAGTTTGCCGACGACTGCAACTAGACGATCCAATTATGTAACTAACATCTTTGTTCTAATTTCCAGCCTAAAAGAGCCAATTTTGGCTTGACATAGAAGTTCAGTTTCTCTGGTAGCTACTAACAGAGAGTGAAAAACAAAACAAAACAAAAAACAAAACAAGCAAACAAAAACAATCTGAGTATCCTGGCCCTTTTTACTTGTTTCTCACAGTAATAGTAATTACAATAGGGAAGATTTTTTTTTTTTTTTTAGCATTGACTATGTGCCAGACACCGTTCTGAGTGCTTTACCTCAGTTAACTCTTTAAACCATCACAATCCCATGAGCTATGCCAAGTTATTATTCTCATTTATAGATGAGGAAACTGAGGCAAAGAGGGGAACAGTAATTGCTTGAGATCACACAGTGAGCCATTGAGACAGGATTCAGGCCCAGGCATTCTGGCGCTTGAGTCTTTCATCTTTCTTAAACAGTACTCTACATGGCTTCTCACAGTAACTTAATGACATTGAAATGTACATAGAATACTTCTTTAGCGACATTACATAATTTGTACAAAATACTTCTGTGAGCTCAGTGAGCATAAGTAACTCTAAACCCATCACCAGTTCTAGCCACTGTGGAGGTTACATTTCTGGGCTTTCAATGCTAGGTCTATAGGTGTGTGTTTTTTCCTACATAAAGGAAAAAACACACACATATAACTTTTGGGTTGGTCAGTCATCCTGCTCCACGAGGAAACTAACCTTGGAACTTTTATTATGAAATCTGTTTATTTAAAATGTATATTTTCTTATTTCAGAATTTCATGTTTTCTTTGTACTTTGCTATACACATATACTCTACAAAGTTCCACATATTTTTTTTATAAAGTATACATAAAACAACACTGTGTATCTCTGAAATAAGTAAATGTATTTTGTAAAAAACAGATTTAGTTATAAAGGTATCAGTGGTTTTATCAATGATATACTGCTTACTGATATACTAGTAAATAGATGCTATTATCATTTGAAATTTATTATTGTGAAAATCAGGCTAAATAAAAACACATTACCCATAAATGTACCATTGTGAACTAGCTAAAGGATGCATAGTCATTATCCTTCCATTTCCTGAGCAGTGATGTAACAATCTTCTACCACATTATGGATTAATTTCTTTTATAAAGCCCCCCCCACACACACACACACAGCAATATAGGTTCTTAGAAAAGGTCCTAAATATAACTTTTTAAAATTTTTATTTTTATTGATATCAGAGAGGAATGGAGAGGTAGAGAGAGATAGAAACATCAATGATAAGAGAGAATAGAATCATTAATCGGCTGCCTCCTGCATGCCCCCTACTGGGTATCGAGCCTGCAACCTGGGCATGTGCCCTTGACCGGAATTAAACCCAGGACCCTTCAGTCTGCAGGCCAACGCTCTATCCACTAAGCCATACCAACTAGGGCTAAAATACAACTCTTTTATTTTACCATAAAGAACATATGCTTTTTATCATGGCCATGATTAAAAAACATTTCCTTCAGGCAATTGTTCTTTGCAGATTCTTGAGTTTTGCAGAGCTACACATTCTTATGTCTATTTCCTTTTTTAAAAGTGCAGAAACCTGGCAGTGTTCTAGCACAGCTCCCATTTGTTTTTATGCAAGTGCACAGTCTGGGAGATAATCAAACATCGGGAGCCAGGTGCTGCTCTCCTCACTGCTCCCCGAGTTCCTCATGTGAAAAGGACATGGCACAAGCTTGGACACCCACTATCAGAGGCCCAACAACAGATGGGCCGACTAAGATGAGCACTGCTGCCAAAATCTGGAAATGTCAAAATGAAATCCAACACAGAGGTTGAGGGAAATGGGAAAGTAATATGTGTGAAAATGGAACCTGAAATTAGAATCAACGTTGAAGAATGTAAGATTGAAAATGCATTTTCAATTTCTGCAAGAATTCAGTTCACATGTGGATATTTTTTTAAAAAGAATGAACCAGGATCCTTATTTTTTGTACATGCTATAGAAGCCAGGAGGATGCATATTTTTTTATAATCTGTTTTGTCTTAGCTTTCTTCTGTTTTGTTTATTTAGGAAGCTTATGCTAATAAGCAAATAAACAGATCTGGACATTAAAGAACGTGTGTTTTTGTTATTTCTTAATTCTCACCTGAGGATATTTTTTCCCACTGTTTTTTGTTTGTTTATTTGTTTTAAGAGAGCGAGAGAGTGGGAGGGAGGGACGGGGAGGGAAGAAGGAAGAGAGCAACATCCATGTGAGAGAGACATCAATTGGTTGCCTACTGCATATGCTCCAACTGGGGCCAGGGAGAACCTGCTACGGAGACCCTTGACTAAGAATCAAAGTCGAGACCCTTTAGCCCAACGTGTCTGCAGGCCGATGCTCTAACCACTGAGAAAAATCTACCTGGGCTAAAGAATGTGGTTTGTTTATTTGTATGTTTGTTTTTGTCTTGGCTTCAAAGAAAGGTTATTGCTTGGGCAACCGGTAGATTTGGGAGAGGGTAGAGATGAAGAATTGAGATGAGGTTGGAGAAGTAGGTCTATTATTGGTGGGCCATGTAAGCCAGGTTCATGAATATGACAGTCATCCTTAAAAAAGAGAGAAATCACTACAGTGTACTGAATAGGCAAATGGAATGGATGACAGGAAGACAATAAATGTTAAGAAAATTGTTCTGAGTGCTATATAAGGTAAATTAAAATGAGAGAAAGGCTGGGCACTGACTTAGCTGAAAAGCATGCTTAGATAAAAGGAGGTTGGCAAAAACTGCATATCAGCTTTCCTTTCAGACTATGGGAAGCGATCAAGAAGCAATCCTCAGTCAGATTGTAGAGCCCAGTGCAATTCATGTGCTTGTCTTTCTGTTTTAAACCATGTTAGGAATGGGTAGTCCTCATCTGAGGAAGGCTTAAAGTGGGTACAGGGGCAATCTGGCTCTTTTCCCTTAGTGAATAAACTCTGGCTCCGTGAGTCTAAAGAAGAACAAGAAAAATGAAAATCTTTCTGAAGAATCATAAGACAAATAGGTCTCTAAAATTGATTTAGGAAAGAATAAGAAAAAATAATTAGAAAATAATTTGGCATGTTGATAAAATGTTTAAAATGCTTTCTAGGAAGTAGGAGGGGGAGATCTGGAGATAAAAATACATCTTTGATCAGGCAATGAAGATGGGTGAGGAGAGGAAGAACTGAAGTAAATTAATAATGTGGTCATATAGTTAAACTCTACTTGATGTCAGAAAAGAAAGTATAAACTTTAAAAAGTGTGACTGGAGTTGAAGAGAACAAAGACAGAAGAATTAAGATGGTCAGTGAAAGGACATGAAGTAGCCTAGCCACAAACACTCCAGAGAATGAAGCCAGAACCGCAACAGGAGCGACGAGCTCAGGCACATTTGCTGAAAAGGACCTGCTGATGCAGACGGCTTACTGAGCTCCAGGAAAAACCAATGCCAAGAGACGTAACTATATTTATTATCTTAAAATCATTATACTATCCCTTTCTTAAGGAGATATTATAATTCATATTACATTTTACTGCTGCAAAATGGGATTACTCTCCTGTATCACTGCATACTAAAAACATTTTACACATTTTCAGAGGAGACATTTAAACAGAAATTGTACACAACCAAGTTTCTATATGATGACAGGGAAATACATTACATAAATATAATGTACGAGAAGCCCGATGCACGAAATTCGTGCAAGAGTAGGCCTTCCTTCCCCCAGCTGCCTGCACCGGCTTCCCTCTGGGACCCAGGATCCAGGCTTCCCTGGTAGCCCGGCTTCGTCTGGAAAGTCATCCAGTCTAATTAGCATATTATGCTTTTATTATTATAGGTAATATATAGACTCATCATGTAATAGTAATTATAAGTTTTTCATGGGGAAAATATCTTGAAAACACATTTTAAATTGCTAAGCAATAAGTCTAAATGAAGAACTCCAAAATGGAATAGCTATACTATAAGTGAATTGAATTTACTCCCCTTTTATAAGGGTATTTCCTAATGAAATACTCCAAAATGCATAAAATTGTTTATAGCACTATTATTTATATTTTTTAAAAAAGCTAAATTAGAAACACGCTAAGGGCTCCAAATAAACTGCCATGTAATGACATAAAATCTATGTATCAAAATGTTTACAAATGTGTTTTTTTAATCCTCACCCAAAGATAGTTTTTCCATTGATTTTTAGAGATTGGAAGGTAGGGATGAGGGGCGAGGGAAGGAGGAAGGGAGAGAGAGAGAAAGAAACATCAAGTTGAGAAACACATTAATTGGCTGCCTCCCGCACTTGCCCCAATCAACTGGGGCTAATGCTACAACAACCAAAGTATGTGCCTTTGACCAGAAATGGAACCCATGACCCTTTGGTTCCTGGGCCAAATCTCTAACCACTGAACTATCAACCAGGCCTTCAAAATATTCTAACGCCACAGAAAATGTGTAGCACATAATTTTGTTAACATAAAATACAAAATTGCAAACATGTTTAGATATTAATAAAGATGTATAGAATCTCAGAATCAGTGTGACAAAGAAAATATGTAATGTTAAGAGTAGTTGCAACATCAGGGAAATCAGTTATGATACATTGCTCAGTTTTGTTTTGGTTTGACAAATAATTTTATGTATATTCTAAATATTCTACCTTTTTTTCTATTACAACCAGAGGAAAATAAATTAAAATGTCAAATTTTGATATTCTGTTGAAAGTGTTTGTGCATTTTGGTATTTGAACTGTAATATATCTTATAGAATTACCTACTTTTAAAATATGCTTAGTAGAGTTATATTTAAATCATCCTACAATCACCCCATTTTAAGTGGGATCTACAGTCACCTTGCAAACACAGATACTAAATATTAATTGATGTTTTAAAGAAAATACTAATTTGCTTTTCATTTCAGGGAGGAGTTCAACATAACATGAGTCAGTGGTTCATTGTTTTCTGTAACTACTATACAACTGCTTTTTTGTTTGTCTGGGTTTTTAAATTTTATCTTTATTATTGAAGGTCTTACAAATGTCCCTCTTTTCCCTATCGTCTCCCACTGCACCCCCAGGCCTTCCCACACTATTATCTGTGTCAATGGGTTATACATATAAATTGTCACCAAATTTTTTGGTTAATCTGTTTTGAAACTCAAAATAGCAGCCTAAAAATAAGGACATAATCAAAGTGTATTTAGTGAAGTATTCCACAACATCAAAGAATTGATGGCAAGCTTTAAAGTATAATATGTTTTAAAGGTCATTTAGAACGGAGTTAGAATACATATTAGAGGAAAGCTTTTTTAAAATTTGAGTTATGTGGAAAATACATCTCTGGAAGATGAAATAAAGGAGCTGAGAATGGAAGAACTATGATGGCACATCCTAAGGCATAGGACATCTTCCTGTTTGCATATAACTTACACCTGCTAAGGAATACAGTTTCAATAAATATTTCGGGAACTCTTGTTTGTATATAGGAATGAATGTGTGAACAATTAAGAGAATGAAAGTGTCAACAGTGAGTTGTTGTGAATTGTTAAAATATCTTTAAAAGATTGTAGTCCTTCCAACATATGTGTGTTTTGCTTTGCTTGTAAATAGTGTAGCTATTTTAACTTAAGTAGACCAAATGAATTTTAAATCTTTTAGGGGAAAAGCAGAAAGAGAAGCAGAAATAAAGAACTGAGTTCCTTTGTTTCCATTTTGAATCAATTTAGGCAAAACTATGTAAAACCTATATTTTATAACCTAATGTATTGGATTTAATCTATTATAACAGGTAGTCTTCTGATCTTCAGTGTTGAACAAGAACATGAGATTGACATTCTTATAGGGTATTCACACAGCCAAGTACATCTATGACATTCCATTGAGAATGAGAGCCATAGAATAAGCCATATCTTTAACTTTGAAAATGATCACTATGTGAAATACTAGATATTAGTCCTTCAGTGCTTTAGCACAAAGGACTGTGGTCCTGAGTAGCAAGACAAATGATTACGTTTTCAGCATCAATGTCTTTAGTTGAGGGAAAAAAGGGTTAGAATGTGTTGTACCTGGGTGCCATGATTAAGAAAAGCTTAATACACGTTGGGTCCAAGCTTTACCAGTTCAGTCAAAAACTAAGTAAACATGTCTTGTGCCAGTGTGGTGCAGGTACGGAGCTAAACTAATAACTCTCTAAGGTATCAATGCCATTGACAGAGTGAAAATAGTGCCTAAACATCTTATGGTTTCTCAACCTCAAAATTTCACTAACCATTCCTGGAAACTTGTGATTTTCTGGAATGCACACCTCAAACTAAGGAGATGGAAAAGCTGCCTGTTGAGTAATTCCAGTGACTTGACTCATCTTAACCATTCTGTCCCTCCATGAGGTGATCATCATTGCCCACTTGCTGCAGGCCAGGCCCCAAGTTGGGTGCTAATGACACTCACTAGAGAAGAAAAGGCCCAGCTTAGCTTTATAAGCCTCACAATTGGTGGAGCGAGACTGACATTTAACTAGAATACAATTTGATAAGCCCAGCCTAACAGTTGGGATTTTATCAAAATCAGAAGAAGATATGTCACCCACATAATGGTATGAGCCGAGGTCTGGTTAAGTGAGAACTCCTGGAAGCTGTCTACTAAAAACAACTGTAAATCAGTCTTTGCCCTCAGTATCTTTGGTCCTTTTGTTTTTATGCAATTTACACTGCAGAGTAGCATAATGGAGAGAGAACTCTGCTGCAGAGCTGGGACTAAAGTGATATAAGTGAGGAACACACTTTTGAGCAAATTTAAAGGGCTGTAGGCAAATTAGTAGTCACAAGACAGTCATAGGGATGTCAAGTACAGCTTAGGAAATCTATACTAATAAAAGGATAATATGCTAATTAGACCAGGAGACCTTCTGGATGTCCTTCTGGACAAAGCCATGGTGGTGGGGCTGAGGCAGAAGCGATCAAGGGCGATCAGCCCAGGAGGGGAGGGCAGTTGAAGGTGATCAGGCTGGCAGGGGAGGCTAGTTGGGGGTGACCAGGCCAGCGGTGGGAGGGGCAATTGGGTGTGAGGAGGACAGCAGGGAAGGGGGACAGTTGGGGGCAATCAGGATGGCAGGCAGGTGAGCAGTTAGGAGACAGCAGTGCCAGATTGTGAGAGGGATATCCAACTGCTGGTTTAGACCCAATCCCACTGGGGTCCCCTGAGAGGTCCAAGATTGGAGAGGGTGCAGGCTGGGCTGAGGGACAAACCCCTGTGCAAGAATTTCATGCACCAGACCACTGGTATCCTATATAATAAAAGCCAGTCACAATAAGTGTAGTGACCAGAATGACTTGAGACCAGAACCACCATGGCCCCTCACAGTGCTGGTCCTGCCCCCAAGTAAGTGGTTAGGAGCGATCAGGCAGGTAGGCAGGCAGAGTTATTAGGGGTGATCAGGCAGGCAGACCAGTGGTTAGGTGCAATCATGTCAGCAGACAGTCCCTCCCAGGGCTGGCCCTGCCCCCAGCAAGTAGTTAGGGGTAATCAGGCAGGCAGGCAGAGTGGTTAGGGGCAATCAGGGCTGGCCCCACCCCCCAGCAAAGAAAGAGGGAGGCCCAGGCCACTGTTGGCAACTCTGTGGCAGGTGTGTAGCAGGCCAGCAATCGCCCTGCAGAGGAACACCATAGCACCTCAGGCCTGTCACCTGTAGAGGGAGGCCACTGGTGGCAGAGGTGGGGCCAGCTGCCTGCAGCCAGGGGAAGGAGAGCCCCGAGAGGCCCTGATGATGTTTCTTCCTTTTAACTCTTATACTGCTTTGTAGCCAATGTCTGTATTTTTCAATTTTTGTTTTCTCTATTCCCCAGACATATGTGCCCCCACCATATTTTCAAATTCCTCAAAATATTCCTGCTACAATGTCATTGCTCACCTAGACCAGTGCTCAGCAAACTGCGGCTCATGATCGGCGGTTTGCTGCTCTGTTGACTAATGAGTTTGCCGAACACTGGGATAGGGGTTTAATCACAAGTAACAATAACCGCCTGTAATTATTGGAATTGAGAGTCTAGGTCAGTGGTCGGCAAACTCATTAGTCAACAGAGTGGCAAACTACAGGAGCTGCAGTTTGCTGACCACTGACCTAGACCAGTGGTTGGCAAACTGTAGCTCATGAGCCACATGGGACTCTTTGGCTCCTTGAGTGTGGCTCTTTCACAAAATACCACGACTTGGGTGAGTCTATTTTGAAGAAGTGGCGTTAGAAGAAGTTGAAGTTTAAAAAATTTGGCTCTCAAAAGAAATTTCAATTGTTGTACTGTTGATATTTGGCTCTGTTGACTATTGAGTTTGCCGACCACTGACCTAGACTATTACTGATTTTGCCAAATTCCTTTTCCCTTTATTTGAAGTAGTAGTTAGTTCTTTACCAGGTAAACTGGCAAATTTCTTAGAGAAATTGTATATTTATCTTTAGTACATAGCCTTATTCAAGTTGTTAATTTAATTTGAATTCCTGTAAATTGATAGAGTTTAATACAGTTAAGAAAAAAGTCAAAAGTACATCTTACCATCTCCTGTTGTTCCATTCCATGACAGAAAAAAAAAAAAAAGAAATACATTAGCCTTAGCCAGTTTGGCTCAGTGGCTACAGCTTCCACATGGGGACTGAAGTGTACCTACTTCGATTCTGATCAAGGGCACATGCCTGGGTTGCAGGCTCCATCCCCAGTAAGAGGCATGCAGGAGGCAGCTGATCGATGATTCTCTCATTGATGTTTCTCTCTCTCTCTCCTCCTCCCTTCCTCTCTGAAATCAATAAAAATATCTTTTAAAAAGAAAATAAATATATTAAAAAACAAACTAAATCTCTTCTCTATTTTTCCCAAAGAACCAAGTTATTTCCACAGAAACTTTTGGAGAAAAAAAAATGTGCTATAATTTTCCCATAATGATGCAGGGTATTTAAATAAGCAAATTACTGTTCATCTTCTTATTCTTCTTAGCCACGTCTCTGACATGAGAATTACCAAGCTAATCCTTGTATAGATGCCATATTGAAATCACTGTCCAACACAGACCATACTGGTGACTTAATTATAGCATACTTAGGCAGCATCCACATTTTATGTGATAATTTAAAACCTCCTACTGAGGCCATTTTAAGTCAAATTTTGATGATACCATTTGCATTAGACAAAAACACACTGAATGTTATAAAACCAGACACCACAATAAAATTCTTATCTTATATCCTTGGTAACGGTTTTATGTTTAATAAGTAAATATTTCATACATCTGAGAATAATGTTCCAGTTGGTTTCTGTTGACCAGCTAAAAATGAAAATATTTCAAATCAAGGGTGAATTTCTCTTCTTTTGTAATGCACACATCTTTAAATACTGTAATGTTCATTCAGATGCTCTAGCACCAGATCTCTTTAATTTTCACAGTTGTTTTTTATTTTGTTTTTTTAACCACCATCAGGCTCAAATGCTCCAGGGTTCATACATGCTACCCAGGCCACCTTTTTTTTTTCTGGTTGTGCTTTGTTCCTATAAATCAACTGCAGTAACTGAACTTTTATATTTCTTTTGAAACATACATCAAGAAAAATTATTCCAGAACTGAAAGTAAAATCAATTACTGCTTGATTTTTCAGAGTAGAGTGGGTGCACCTTTGATTAATTCTCTATTGACTAAGCTTTTCTACAATTTTGTAGGGTGCAGCGGTAGGCAAACTGCGGCTCAAGAGCCACATGCAGCTCGCAAGCCGCAGTTTGCAGCTCTATTGACTAATGAGTTTGCCGACCACTGGGCTAGAAGTTAGAAAATTGATATCAACCCAAGTGATCATTATCTGGGAATAATGCAAATCATTCATGTCTATAGTTTTATATATATATATATGAATGTTGTCCAGGGAAGATGCAATTGGTTTTATTCTGATAAAAAAAAAAAGATAACCCCAAGTATTACCATGTATTGCTATGTAGGAGATTATCCAGTTTTACATCTATTAGAAATATTTTAGCATTCTTGACAGATTTTTCCAAAATCTCCTTTGAACCAGTTTTGACATTTTACCAATTACTTCCTTAATGAATTTTTAAAAATCTTTGATACATTTATTTTATAGTACATGACAGCCATGTTTTTAATCATTGAAAAATAAATTTAGGAATCACAGAACATATCACAGTTTTAATGATATAAATATCATTATGTGAGTTAATATCTATTCTATCTTTACTACAGACATATTCTAAGTGTTGTCTTTAATTCACTTAATTTTCATAATAGCTATGCAGGGCTATAATCATTATTATCACACTGATTTATAAATGAGCAAACTGAGGCATAAGGATCTATCTTGTTGAAGGTTATATATCTGTATTTGAAGCCAAAATATTTTTGTTTGTCTCTGTATAGTGCTTTTTATAATTACGTATTTTTCTGAATCCATGCCTTCCTACCTAATAGGTTGTTTTTTTATTAGGCATTAGGGGTGGGGACGGACTCACATCTTGATTCCTTTCCTTTTAAGATTCATTGCCAACTGTTATATCCCATGACTTCGTAAGCGATGCCTAATGTCTAATCTGTGCAGTGATCCTCCCATCTTATGAAAGATGTTAGCATAGTAGTTCTCCCAATTTACTATGCATCAGAATCACCTGGAAGGTTTGATAAACTACAGACTGTTGAGCCCCATCCCCAGAGTGTCTGATTCAGTAGGTCTGAGTGAGGAAAAAGAATCTGCAATTTTACAAAGTTCCTATATGATGCCGACACTGTGCAGAAGCCACACTTTGAAAATCACTGTCTTAGGATATACTGCTAAATCTCCTATAGGTAGACAGCTAATTAATCTAGGTTAGACATCATCTATTTCTTAATCATGACACTTTTATTGCACACTGGCTATGCCTAGATTACTGTGGCCTCTCCCCTGTCTCTTTTTGTTAGAATAGAAGCATTTGTCGCACCTGTATTGTTATAACTATAGATGTAAATATTCTGAAATGTGAGGCTGACCTCTGCACAGTAAAATTCTCCTAAAGCAGTGGTGGGCAAACTGCAGCTCGAGAGCCACAAGCGGCTCGTGAGCCTCAGTTTGCCGCTCTATTGACTAATGAGTTTGCGACCACTGTCCTAAAGACTCCAGGACACAGCCCTATGGTCACACCTGCCTTAATCTGATTACAGGACAAGTAACATTTTGGGGAGGTTGAGGGAGTGGGAAGTGCTCTGAGATACCAACTCTCCACTGTCATAATGTCTTCAAATTATTGCCCTTGACACAGCTACTAATTACATTGCTGCTACTCACATTACTATTGTAATTGCTTCCATCCTATCACCTACTGCTTCCTAGCTCTGGCACTGTGTCCTTTCTTCAAAGTTACTCCAGGCCTGGCATTGATGATTGATGGGGTCAACAGGATATTGGTTAAGCAGTAGTAAGAATTAGAGAGTAAGCAGATCTGACACTCAACTATCTGATGCTATTTCCACTGGTTTTGAAGAAGGTAAAGAGAAAAACATTTATTTTGAAAAAAGGGGGAAATAGTACTGTTTATTGTTTATTGACAGAACAAACCTTTTTTAACAGGTAAGCAAACCTGTTTGTTGATCAAACTGTAGCAGGTTGCTCGGTCACATTAAGCTTAATGCACCAATATTGACAGAGTCCTGGTTTCCAAATGTGCTTTTAAAAGGATTTTCTTCCAGGTCATTTTCTTATTAGGAGATTTTACAGTAGGTACTCAGCCTATAACCACATCACAAGACCAAAGTATATGATGCTATCAGTATTAATGCATTTATAAGTTGGTCTGAAAGGTTTGATAGACTCTTGCTGAAGTGACAAGAGAACCAGATTCAACGGGCAATGGAAAGTGCCCTCTACTCATTTCTGAGGGCTAGCAAGAGGAAACTGGCAAAGGGCTTTAATCAGACATAGAGCAAACGGATAGAAGTAGGTACATTTTAAATGATACCGCTAACAAAACTTTTTTAAATAGGCTGTCAATTCTGACTTTTTATAGGAAAAAAAAGTATAAGCATATCCTGGGGCTCCAGCTTCCTCTAACTTATCCCATGACACTCTTTCAAAAAAAAAATCATCTAGAAAAATTCAAGAGTGGCAGCTATTGAAGTAATGTCTGCTTAATATCCATTTAGAAATTACCTAACTTATCATTCATCTTTCATAAATCCTTTTTTAATTGACTAATTGTCTTATGATAATAACTATTTTATTGGGACTACTAAGGGATAAATTGCATTTTATTTTATTTTAATTAACTGGGATAGGGAGGAGAGAAACATCCTCAGTTGCCTTTCGCAGCGCCCTGAACTGGGATGAAACCTGCCATCTTCTGGTGTACAGGATGACACTCCAATCGACTGAGCGACCCAGCCAGGGCTATTTTATTATTTTTAGATGCACATTCACTGCTATCAATCATGTTGCTTTTTCTCTACAGGTTGCCGAACTATGGATTAAATTTCGAGTAAAGTATCTATGCAAGGCGAAGAATAAGTGTAAAGAAAGGTAATAACAGCTTTATTGAGATACAATTCATATGCAATTCATCCTCTTAAAGTTTAAAATTTAATGGTTTCCAGTACACTCACAGATACATGCAATATTACCACTATGAATTTTAGAATATTTTCATTTAAAAAAGAAACTCTACACCTTTGGTTATCACAATCCTATTTTGTTCCTGCCCTAGCCTATCTCCATCCCTAAACAATCACTAATCTACTTCTCTGCAGATTTGATCATACTCCATTTCACAGAAATGAAATAATATATTGTGTTTTATTCCTGGTACCATTCACTTAGAATATTTTCAAACTTCACCCATTTTTCAGTATGTATAAGCACTTCAACTCATTTTTTTTTGGGGCTGAATGATATTCCATTGTTGAAAGTATTACAGATGTCCCAGTTTCCCCACCACTGACCCCTTCTAGTGTACCCCTGCTCCCCACCCAGGCCTCAAAGATCCATATGCTATCAGGCCAAAAGTGGAACTGCAGAGGGTTCATCCTATATAATAAAAGCCTAATATATTGTCTGGTCGACCAGTCAGCTGTTCACCCAATCAAGCATAACATGCTAATGATATGCTAAGGCTGCTCAACTACTTGCTATGATGGGCACTGAACACCAGGGACAAATGCTTTGACTAGTAGGTTAGCTTGCTACTGGTGTCCAGCAGATTGGGACTGAGCAAGATGGGCCCGATACACCCTGGAGCCCTCCTGCAGTCCCTCCTCAGCTGGCTAACCTCCCGCATCTCTCCCTGATACTGATCGTGCATAGGTGGGGTCCCTTGGCCTGGCCAGCGCCCTCATGCAACCTGTGACCCCTCAGGGGATGTCATACAGTCAGTTTCAGTCTGATTCTGCAGGCCAGGCTGAGGGTTCCTATTGGTGCACTAATTCGTGCACCAGGCCTCTAGTATTTAATAAGCATGAATTGCACATCTTTTCCCAACTGGTAAATCTTATTTTTTTTAAATCAAGTATCAAAATTTCCTGGGAGGTGTTCTCCCCTAGTGGAGTGTGCCTCTGCAATTCCCTTTCTTCTCTTCTTCCCCCACAGACACATATCCCCTAAACTCTAAGGGACCCCATGAGACTTGCAACCAGGGAAGCAATGAATGGTGGCAGCTCGTATGGGGCTAACCCCCTGAACCTGTCTCTAAGCCCCCTTTTCTCCGACTTCCCAGAGAGCCAGAGCATCTCAGCCTAGACTCTCCTGCTGCTGCTTCTATGTCCTTGTTTTACTGTCCTAAGTGTGTTTTTGCTGCTGCCAACAAATTCTTGCTTGCTTTGCTGCACTTTGTCTCTTAAGTGAAATATTACCTTCAAGAAGATAAGAACTGAGGTTTCGCCATTCTTCTGGTAACATATTGTCAGAGTCGAAAGAATACAACCTAACAAAATAATGGGAAAACAAAGAGACATCTTCCTGCTAATTCAAAGACTGAAGTTGAACAACATTGATGTGCATCCTACATTGGACATTTTAAAGAGAACAACTCCAAGACCATGTGGGTTCCTGTGACAGTGAGGAACTGACGAGTCTGTTCCAGTCACGAGGACGGTCCAGAGGTGGGGGACGCTGACAACACCTTGCCGTGCTGGCAGTCGGCAGCTGTGCATGGCTGCAGGCAGCCCAGGACCACACCAGAGAGGATGGATGTTGCATTGCCACAATGTGTCCACCATCTGGATACCATTGCTGACATGTACACATAAAGAATTATTTGACATTGAAACTGGGACTCAGAACAGTTGGACATTGAAACTGACACTCAAAAATTTTTGTTCTTATACATTTACTTCTAGTATGCAGAGGCAAGATATTTTTGAAGGAAAGAAACGGGATAGTGATTGATATAGAGGCAGGGAGGCATTGAACGGGCTGTCAAGCTACAGGGGGAAGGCTAGGGTGGATGGGAGGTGGATGCTGGGGGAGATCAACTGAAGGACTTGTTTTTATCAAAACAGAAGAAAAAAAAATTCCTGGGAGGTAATAATAAGTATTTGTATACTTTCTGAAACCTTGCTGAACTCATTTATTAATTCTAATAGCTTTCAGTAGATTCCTAGAGAGAAGTTACTCTCATCTTAGACCATAAGCCAACACTTAATAAAGCCTAAAACAGAAAACACTTAACACTGTGTGTGTGTGTGTGTGTGTGTTTTGAATTGTTAGATTAGGTTTTAATATCAGAAATGAATCCTTGGTAGCAAATACAGGAACAGATTTACAATATTCCAAAATTGAGGTACTATATGATGCATTCTAACATGATGTTTTCCTATTAATATTTTTTTCAACACTTTTTTAGTATCTGTGATGTTAACAAGCTTCATTTTTTCTTTAACAAATACAACTTTTTCTAGTTTTCTCTTATATACTATTAACTCATAGGAGGAACAGGCAGAAATACATCTTCAAAACAAGTAAACTACTAGCCAACTTTGAATTGTATTGACACAGTAACTTATTACATTTTTTTTTTCCTTTCAGAGATAGATAATACAATTCCCATTAAGGGAGCCAATTATTCATTATGAGCCATATTTTGTTATATACAATGTTTCTAGTATACATATTCAGACACAAAATCTACAATGCTGTACTTACCACATATTAAAGAGAATAGTAATTTTATTTATCGTGAGCTCTCATTTCTCCTGAATACTTACACATCTTAATAGGTTAATATTAAAGAATAATTGTGAATGGTTTGTAGACTGAGAATACCATTTAATCAGGAAATTTAACTTCTCTGAAATGTCATTGCTCTTAATAGCAAATATGATAACAAACATGATTATTTTTTCCTTTAAAGATTATAACTGCTGGAGAAACCAAGATAGGGGCATAGGTAAACACTTGAACATGCTGCCTCGCACAACCACTTCAAAACTACAACTAAAAGACAAAATGGGTATCATCCAGAATCATGGAAAGGCTGGCTGAGTGGAAATTATACAACTAGAAGGAAAGAGAAAATCACAGTGAGACTCAGAGACGGAGCAGAGGTGCAGAGGAATGGAAGCACGTGTGCACAGGAAGGACTGACAACTGAGTGTCCATTCGGGAGGCAGATACAAGCTCCTGACTGCTCTGAACTCCAGTTCCAGGCGAGACTCTGGGGACCCAGACTCATACGGAGAGAAGCTGAACTGTCTGGCATTGGGCAGAACTCAAGGGCAGCTTTCTCTAAGAGGTGCTTGCAGAGATCATTGTTCCTTTACAGTGCCAAGAGACACAGAGACATGGTATCTCTTCTAGGCAGGGCTATTGGCCAGCCATTGCTTTTTCCTCTACCTTAGTGATTTACTGAGACTCCACCCCACCCAATTTACAACCCCACCCAACCTGTGCACAAAAGCTTTTGCATATGAATGGCCTGTCCCTTTGCAATCTGAAACTCAACATACTGTAGCTGGGTCAAAGAGCCCAGAACCTTCAAAAAAAGACCCAAGACTTGACAGTAGTTTGCACTGCTTCACAGCTGGGCCTCATCTGGGCACCTATAAACCACAAACAAAGAAACAAAGAGAAGGAATCTGCAGATCTCTCTGTAATTCCTGCTGGGTGGCCTCTCTCCTTGAGAACCAAGCATCAGTGTACCTAGTGGTCAGAGAGAGACCATCCAGACTACAACTCTTCAGATCCATAAGAGACACACTCAGAGAGCAGACTCAGTGAGCACCAAAGCCCCACTGAAGCACGTCTTGCCCCATAAGGGTATCTCCAACACAGAAGTTCTCCCAATTGATCCACACAGCCAACTGGCCTGGAGGTCAATTCCTCCCAGTGATACCAACAATCAAGATTTACCTACAACAAGACTGTACATACAGCCCACAAAGGGGTGCATCAAGAATGTCCACCTCAGGCAATTAGGGAGGCTAAGCCACTGGGCCCACCTATCACATAAAACCACATGAAAAAGGACCAAATAGAAATTAAGCATACACTGTCTGAAATAAAGAATAATACACAGAGATCCAACAGTAGACTAGAGGACCGTAAGAATCAAGTCAAAGATTTGAAAGACAAAAAAGCAAAAAACACCCAACCAGAAAAGTAAAAAGAAAAAAGAATCCAAAAATATGAAGATAGCATAAGGAGCCTCTGAGACAATTTCAAGTGTACAAACATCCAAATTATGGAGGTTCCAGAAGAAGATAGAGAGCAAGATATTGAAAACCTATTTAAAGAATTAATGACAGAAAACTTCCCCTACCTGGTGAAAGAAGAAGACTTACAAGTCCAGGAATCACAGAGAACCCCAAACAAAAGGAATCCAAAGAGGATCACACTAAGAAACATCATAATTAAAATACCAAGGGCAAAATACAAAGAGAGAATATTAAAAGCAGCAAGAAAAAAACAATTAGTTACCTACAAAGAAGTACACATATGACTGTCAGCTGATTTCTCAACAGAAACTATGCAGTCCAGAAGGGAGTGGCAAGATATATTGAAAGTGATGAGTAGCAAGAACCAACAACCAAGATTACCCAGAAAAGCTATCATTCAGAATTGAAGGGCAGGTAAAGAGCTTCACAGATAAGAAAAAGCAAAAGGAATTCATCACTGCCATACCAGTATTAAATGAAATGCTGAAGGGTATTCTCTAAGAAGAAGAAGAAGAAGAAGAAGAAGAAAAAGGTAAAGATAAAAATTATGAACAAAATGACAAGTAAATCTAAAAATCAAGTGAATTAAAAATCTGATTAACAGAATAAACTAGTGAATATAATAGGATTAGGGCATAGAAAGGGAGTGGACTGACAACTCTCAGGGGGAAAGGGTTGTAGGGGGTGGGGGAAGAGACTGGACAAAAATTATACACCTATGGATGAGGACCGGGGGGAGGGGGGAAGGGGTAAGGGCAAAAGGGTAGGGTTGGGTGGGAACCAGTGGAGGGGAGCCATGGGGGAAAAAAGAGGAACAACTGAAATAATCTGAACAATAAAAATTTATTAGAAAAAAATTATAACTCCTGATTTTACCAGCTTCTTTAGAAATATAGCAAAACCACCAATACTATTCTAATGTTCAAGGCATGTTCAAATTTAAAAAATAATGAAGTGTGTCCTTTAAAAAATGAAATGATCTCTGTGGTTATGAGGCCAATATGAATTTTTTATAAAAAAATAACAAAGATTCAGAAATATAAAAAAATAGGTATATATGTGAAAAGTGAGCCTGCAGCTTCTTGCTTCCAATTAACTTTATCAGACTTGCTATTGCGTCTCCTGCCAATACTCCACGGGCTGTTAACGCTTATACTCTAAAAGTACCTTATATTTTCAAAGCAGCGAAGCCCATTTTTTTTTAAGTTCTGAGTTTTACAACTCTCCAATACTTCCATAATTCAAATCTTAGAAAAAAATCTAGTAATAGCATCCTTTTTATTTCCCTAGCAAATCGTAACCTACAAGTGCATTATAGAAAAGTAAAGCATAAAAATGAGGTAGCCCAGGGCATGAAGTTCCAATCCAGTTATTAATCATGAGTCCATTCAATTATTTAGGAATGAATTACAATTTAAATTCTACTTTTTGATAAGTTTTACCTTTAATTCCTACAATTGCTGTTTTTAAAAAGATATAAAATATGGATCTTGGTCTACATTTATCATTACATACTACTAAATTAAATCAGGAAGTGTTTCTGAAAAATAATATATCAGCACTAGCTAGGGTTTCTAAAGAGATGTGTTTATTAATGGGGAAAGTAAAGTCTAAAGAAGTGTAAAATCTGCTGAAACCCAGATTTTAGTTACTAAAGTCAAATGCATTTTACAACATCAATATTGATAGATTGATAGATTCTGTGGTGCTATAGAATTAAAATAGAAGTTGTTTTAAAAGAAGTTAGTTCTTATGGATGCACCACCTCCTTTCATCTGATTGAGAAGCATAAGATACAATTAATTATATTATTTCAAAATTTAATACACCACCATAATGTAGTTACCTCACATATAAAGTGTGAATGTGAATTCTATATTTTCAAGCTTCTTTCAATTCTTGCACACTCATTGAAAAATTATGAATAACATTTATTTATATTTGACAAATGACAAATTGTGTATATATGGTATAAAATGTGATATTTTAATATAATATACATTGTAAAATGATTAACACAAACTGATGAACATAACCATCATTTCAAATTGTTACCTTTTGCATCTGTTTGTGTAGAAAGGATACCTGAAATGTACTCTGTTAGCAGATTTCAAGTATAACTTATTAATAATTATAGTCACCAAGCTATCCATTAAGTCTCTAAAACATACTCCACTTATGAGTGAGATCACAGAATATTTGTCTTTCTGCATCTGGTTTATTTGTCTTGAGATAATGCCCTTATTTTTTAAAGACTAAAAAAATTCTATTTTTTATGACCACATTTTCTTTATCCATTCATCTATCAAAAAACACTCAGGTTGTTTACCATTTCTTAGCTATTGTGAATAATGCTGCAATGAACTTGAAAGTCCAGACATATTTTTGAGATACTGACTTCATTACCTTTGGATATATGCTCATAATGGCTGTACCAGTTTACATCTTCACCAACAGTGAATAATAAGGGTTTTCTTTCTCCACATCCTCTCCCACACTTAACTTTTGACTTTTTGATAACAGCATCTTAACAGGTCTGAAGTAATATATCCTTGTAGTTTTAATTTGCAGTTCTCTCTCTGATCATTCATAATGTTGAGCAACTTTTCATGTATCTGCTGGCTGTTAACGTAAAAACTCATTGAAACCTGTAAAGAACTTTTGTGAGTTTATTTGAGGCAAACTGTCGACGTATGCCTGGAAGCAGAACCTCAATGAACTGAGATAATGCTCCAGAGAATGGCGGGATACATCTGTATTTATATATTGCAATAAAAGGAAAGGGACTTAGGTGGGTTACATGAAATCCACTGGTGATAGACTAGAAAGGCAGAGAGAAAGCTAAGCAGGGAAACCCCTGGGATTGAATAAAAAGTGAAATGATAGACATATACTTAGGTAGGTGCAGGGACAATTAACCTAACAATGAAGGAATTTGTGGTATCTGTCCTCCCACCCAGGCACATTAGGTTGTACCCCAAGGGATCCAGAAAAAGGGAAGTTACAAGTTACTCAGACTTTCCAAGGATATGTTATCATAGATGCAAAAAGATAGTCTCAGTTAAGGTAAAAGTTGACCTTGTCAGTGAAGATACCTGCCTAGGATATAACTACCCACCATAACTGCTTTTAGTTAAAGTTTAATTTCAGCCCATCCTTTGTGGTTACTTTAGGTGTCTGGGTTTGCAAGACCATCATGCAGGCCTCCCCTGAGCTTGTCAGGTTAGTATGTGGCCCCTTTCGGCCACATGACCATTTGTATGTCTTCTTTGGAAAAACATCTGCTCAGATCATCTACCTATTTTTAATAGCTTTTTTGTTTTGTTTTTTTGCTGTTGAATTATGAGCTCCTTATAACCCCTTATCATACATATGGTTTGCAAATATATATTTTCTCCCATTCTGTAAGTTGTTAATGGTTTTTGACATAAAAACCATTTTAGTTTGATGTAGTCCCTTTTGTTTACTTGTCCATTTGTTGCCTGTGCCTTTGTTGTCAATTCTAAAAACACCACCGTCAAGACTAAGATCAAGATTTTCCTATTTTCTACAAAGAGTTTTATGGTTCCAGATCTTTCACTAAGACTTTTATCCATTTTAAGTGTGTTTTTTTTATTTTATTTTATTTTGTGGTGTGTGTGTGTGAGTGTGTGTGTGTGTGTGTGTATGTGTGTGTATGCTGTAATATAAAGATCCAATTACATTCTTTTGTGTGTGGCTATCTAGTTTTCTAACATCACTTATTGAATAGACCATCCTCTCCTCAATGTATATTCTTGGTGTCTTTGTCAAAAATTTAGTTGATCACATATGCATGGGCATATTACAATACTCTATGTTGCCCTAACTGGTTTGGCTCATTGGATAGAGCATTGTCCTGTGGACTGAAAGATCCCAGGTTCAATTCCGGTCAAGGGCATATACCTTGGTTGCGGGCACATCCCAAGTAGGAGGTGTGCAGGAGGCAACTGATCAATGTTTCTCTCATTGATATTTCTGACTCTCTGTCCCTCTCTCTTCCTCTCTGTAAAAATCAATATATTTTAAAAATAAAAATAAAAAAGGACTCTATGCTGCTCTATTAGTCTATGTATCTACTTTAATGCCATTCCAATACAGTTTTGATTACTATAGTTTTGTAATATAATTTGAAGTCAGAAAGGTTTGTTCTTCTTGCTCATAGCTATTTGAGGTCTTATGTGGTTAAAAATGAATTTTAGGGTTGATTTTTTTCTACTTCTGTGAAAAATGCCATTGGGATTATGATAGAGATTATACTGACTCTACAGATTGTTTTGGGTAGATGGACATTTTAACAATATTAATTCTTCTAATTTATGGACACTGGATATCTATTTTCAATATATTCCTAATTATTTTATTCTTTTTTTGTTGGTATTATAAATCAGATAGTTTTCTTAATGTCTTTTCATATATTTCGTTGTTAAATACATAGAAGTGGGATTGATGTGAATCCCATTTGTATCTCTGCACTAATGAATATATACTGAATTAATTCTCTAAGACTATAACCTAAAATTGTTAATTAAATGATCTCTTCAAATAATCCCTATATCTTCCCCTCTCAAAATAAAGACTTAGAGAAATGATCTAATTAAAAAACAAATTCACTTCATAAAGAAGGAAACTAGACCATGGTGGGAAAATGACTTGTTTAAAATGACAGGTCATCTAAAGCAAAGCAGATGACAGAACTGGGAACAACTGCCTCCCTACACCATGCTCTGTCTTTTCAAGTTACTTATTTCTTTAAAGCTCATGAAATCTACACTACTGGCATTTTGGACTGAGTTACTGTAGAAGGTTGCTCTGGGTATTACAGAATGTTTAGCAATATCCCTAGCCTCTTCTTTCCTGGTTGTGGCAATCAAAAATATATCCAGATATTATCAAATACCCCCTGATTGTACAAAATTTCCACAATTGCAGCCACTGCCTTAAAATTAACAAAGCTGAAGTTCTGGAGAAAGCTTTAAGACAGTAATAATAATCAAGAAAAAAAATATGGGAATTTGCTTATCCTCTCCATTTGTTTTGTTTCCAATATATATGCTCTTTAAATGCAGAACTATATCTGATTCAGTGTTGTTCCTTCATAGCCCTAGCATATTGACAAGACGGTAAATAAAGTGGTTTGATATGGCATTATTTCAAATTTGTCATAGGGAAAATGTGTTGGATATTTAATTATGTGCACCCCTTGATTTCCAAAAAGGCATAAAAATTGCCAAAATACTATACTTACAAGTCATATGGCAATTTCTTACATAAGTTGCAAATTGACAGAGAACTGAATTGGTGCTGGTTTCTTTTTCATGCACCATTTAAACTGTCCTTAATTTTCACTTGCATCCCACACATAAAGACCTCCTGCCTCTTCTGACAGAAACTGAAAAATTCAGGCTGTGACTGGGATGGACAGAAGTCGGCCATGGCAAAACTGGCTGCAAAAGCTCACTGCACACAAATCTATTTTTAGTTTATCATTTTAATTCTAGAAAAGAAATTGGTATCTTGCTTCCTTGACGAGAAACAAAAAAGACAGCCTTCATAAGCCAACTCTATTATTGTGTGTGGGGGGAGAAGGGGTTGGGAGGTTGGGGTCCTTATATATCTGTATTCTGAATATCCCTAAAGTATGCAAGTATAAACATTTTAGGTAAAATAACACCATTATTTCAACTTAAAGGGGTTTTGGTAACTATAACACCGAAATCTAAGTAGTCAAATAGCACCTTCATATAGCAGATGATCATCAATAGAATATGAACTGTTTGTTATTTAACAAGATATTTTACCATTAAAATTATAACAATTTCAAAACTATCTTGCTTTATTTTGGTGTTTTTGTCTTTTTGTTTTTTGGTACATAGTCCCTTATGAACCTGCTGCACATAACAAACTTTGTTGAGGATTATATAATGAAGAAAAGCTAGTAAAGACCACTCTATACAAAACAAGTAAAGAAAGTAACTATTTTACTGATAATTCCGAATGCTAAACTGCACACATTACATATGTGAAAAGAACAAATATGGTAAAATATATACCCTGATTCAAATCTAAATAAGAATCTTTCCAATATTGCATGAACTATTTCTTGCCTACAAGTGGTGGGGGTGTAGGTTGTAGCTGGTAAGGAGGATATTATTCAGCTTATTGGCAGTCATGGTATGAGAAGATGTTTCTTTTGTCACTTAATATGGCTTCAGCTAAAAGCAACAATGATGGAATAAATTTATCTTCCTAGCCACAGTGTATAGCAAAAATATTTGTAAAACCACCATATACTCTTATTACTCAATGTTTCTTATAAACTGGTGGTAGCTTTAAAATCTAACTGCAAAGCAGTAATATAATATGGTTAGTGAAGTAAGATGCTAAAAAAATTCCTGAGCAAGTGGAATGAGGAAAACTGAAACAAGATAAATAAGGTCAAACAATTTGACCAATTTATAGCCAGCTAGTGAATCACAAGTACTTATCTTCCTAACCAAGGACACTGGAGAACAAATGGTTTCTTCCTTCCCCCCAGACCAGGGAAGAAATAGTGTAAATCACCATGGTCAGGGAGGTAGAGGACAGAGACCCATTAATACCATTTGTGCCAGCCAAACCCAAGGACAGATGAAGTCAGGCGAGCAGATAACAAAGACCTGACTAGAGAGAGCCAGACAGACCCCAAATAAAAATCAACCAATAAAGACAACCAAAAAATAATACCAAACTCCCCTATATGATCATTTTAATACATCAGAATATTAAAAGCACACACTAAAAGCTAAGGAATATTCTGCTGAAACCCTCCCCTAAGATTCTTGCCCATGAGAAAAAATGAAAAATAAAAACCCTCAGGACAAAAAATACCAGCGTGCCTTGCTCTGGAACATGCTCATACCTGTTCTCTGGCACAAGCTTCTTTTTTTTTTTTTCAGTGTTGAATCATTTTTATTATTTTTTATTTTTTTAATCTTCATTGTTCAGTTTATTAATTACATTGTTCCCCTTTTTTTCCCCACCCTATAGTTCCCCTCCACCTGGTACCCATCCTACCCTCCGCCCTCACCCTCCTCCACTGTCCTCTGCCATAGTTGCATGATTTTTGTCCAGTCTCTTGCTGCACTTCCCACACCCCCTTTCTCCCCAAGAGTTGTCAGTCCATTCCCTCTCTATGTTCATGATTCTGTTACATTCACCAGTTTATCCTGTTCATCAGATTTTTAATTCACTTGATTTTTGGATTCATTTGTTGATAGATGTGTATTTGTTGTTCCTAATTTACACTTTTATCTTTTTCTTCTTCCTCTTCTTAAAGAATATCTTTCAGCATTTCATATAATATTGGTTTGGTGGTGATGAACTCCTTTAGCTTTTTCTTATCTGCGAAGCACTTCATCTGACCTTCAATTCTGCATGATAGCTTTGCTGGATAGAGTAATCGTGGTTGTAGATTCTTGCTGTTCATCACTTTGAATATTTCTTGCCATTCCTGTCTGGCCTGCATCGTTTCTGTTGAGAAATCCACTGACAATCATATGGGTGCTCCCTTATAGGTAACCATCTGTTTTTCTCTTGCTGCTTTTTATATTCTCTCTTTGTCTTTTGCTCTTGGCATTTTAACTGTGGTTCTCTTAGGGTTCCTATATATTGGGGTTCAGTGCGCTTCTTGGACTCCTAAGTCAATTTCTTTCACCAGGTGTGGGAAGTTTTCAGTCACTATTTCTTCGAATAGGTTTTCATTGTCTTGCTCTCTGTCTTTTTCTGGCACCCCTATAATTTGGATGTTGGTATGCTTGAGGTTGGCCCAGAGGCACCTTACACTATCTTCAATTTTTTGGATTCTTTTGGTTTCTTGCTTTTTCAGCTGAGTGGATTTTCCCTCTTTGTATTTCAAATCTTTAACTTGGTTCTTGGGGTGCTCCAGAGCACTTTTAGGTCTTTGTATAATATTTTTTATTTCAGTCAGTGTATGCTTAATTTCTGGTTGGTCCTTTTTCATATCCTTGAGAGTCTCCTTCATATCCTTGAGGGTCTCATTCATTTCCTTGTAGGACTCATTCATTTCCTTTGTGGTCTTGCTTAATTCCTTATAGGCCTCGATCTTTTGTTGGACCCTCTTGAAAAACCCTATAACCGTGGTTTTGAATTCCATGTCCAGTCGTTTTTTTTTCCCTCCATTTATTTCACATCTGACTTCTTTCCATGTCTCTGCATGGTGGCTGCTTCCCTGAGTTGGTCAATTAGCTTTGTGTGGTAGACTTCCTACTAGGGACAGTGGCTCAGCCTCCCCAGTTACCTGAGGTGGATATGGGCTGCACAGTCTTGCTGAAGTTAAGCTCAGTTAATCATTGTTAGCACTGGAGGGGTTGACCTCCAGGCCAATTGTCTGTGAAGCTCAGCTGTGCTCAGGTTGGATGGGCGGAGTCTCCGGGCCAAGCAGACAGCGTTAGCTCCGCCCTATGCGGCCCCAGGGACTCTGTGTTGGTGGCAATGGCTGCCAGCACCTCTGAGAGAGAGCCTCTGCCAAGCTCCACCGGCTGCCGGGGAATTCAGACTCTCCCCAAATGACTCTGCATGCCCAATGTCTCTCCCAGGGTTGTAAAACAAAGCAGTCTGATGGTTTCCCGAATGAGAGGGCGAGTCGCAGAGCGCTCTCTGTGCGGTCACGCAGCTGAGCTGTTCGTGCAAGCTGCCTTCTCCACAAGCCGGGAGACCCGGCAGCACCCGAGCTTCGGCGTGCCCTCCCACTGTCCAGTTTTCACCCCATATAGATAGTGGGTTCTCTGGAATTCGCCCTGAGCTGGAGAATCAGTCCAGTGGGATGTCTTTGTCTACCCGTTCGAGAAAACTGGCCGGTTTTCAGCCGCCCGCCCTCTCCACTGGCGCGCGCTCCAAACCTCTCTCCGCGCAAATCTTTCAACGCTGTCCGCCACCGCTCCTCCGAGTCACACTGTCTTATTTTCACTTTTATTTGTGGAATTTTCACTCGGCCAGCTTTCTGGTGATTCTGGAAGGTGTTTGTTCTTTCGTTAAGTTGTAGTATTAAAATTGCTGAGCATGACGGCAAGATAGGTGTTTTACCTATGCCGCCATCTTGGTTCCCCCTCTGGCACAAACTTTTTACTTTCCTTCTCCTAAAGGACACCAGAAGACTTACAACCAGGCGAGCAGAGGGCAGCGGCAGCTCCTCTCACGCTTCCCCCCTAAACCTGTCTCCAAAGACCCCTTTTTCTCTGATTCCCCAGTGAGCTAACAGCAGCCCTCCTTGGTTCACTTCTTCCCTATGGCATTTCTAGGAGCCAAAGTAGAACGCCACTTAGTCTCCCGCCTGTTGCTTCTTCTACCCTAACCCCTTCCTCTGTTTCACTACCCTCAACTTTAACACACATACGCTCAAAGTCACCAAAACTCACGCAATGAAATTTTTTCAACACAGAGTCAAAAACCCACACACTATAGGCCTGCCAGAGGCAGAGCCAGACTGATCCTGGTCCAGTGACAATTAGGACTGGATACATAAGTATGCCCGAGGCAATTCAATTTTAATGGTATCATTTATTCACTGTTGAGCTAATTAACATACCGGTGCAAGCGTTATTAGATGCCAGATTGTCACAGTGTATACTTCTTCTCAAATCCAGTCTATGTCTTTTGTAGAGAAAAGATCAGTACTTGACAAAGGAAAAAGAAGAAGGTTATATTGTTACAACAGGGATAGGGAGAAAGTGAGACTGGTTTATCCATCAATGTACTTTTGCTTATGCATTGCTAATGCATAACATGTAATTTGCTTTAAAAATCCTATCAAAATTCTACTCCTTCTTTATAATCCAGCTAAGCCCACTGCTCCAAGGAGACTTTTTTAATCTGCCCTCAGGAACAAAGAATGCAAATGATTAACTTTTTATCTCCTCAGAACTTTTTATACCTGTGTGGATCTTTCTTATGGCATTGAGCATGTTTTGTCTCATATTATAATTACCTGTATTCAGAGCTTATCACCATTACTGGTTTTTAAGCTCTTCAGATACATTGATGATATTCTCTGTCTTCAATTATTGTTTATTTATTAATCTTTTTTATTATTCCTAGCCCAAAGACAATGACTTTCTTAGAAGTCTGGAAAGATGATCCCAGAGAGATCTGTTCTTGGACTCATTCATAGAATTAAAAGTTAATTATAATTGTTCAATACTTAAATAGAGAAAGACCTTTTTCAACAGGTGAGAATTCTAAGAACCATAATATTAATATTACCATAGTTAGAGAGTTATTTATAATAGTTCCCTAGGCTACCATACAAAATAAACTGGGAAGCTTAAACAGCAGAGATTTATTTTATCACAGTTATAAAGGCTAGAAATACAAGATCAGTGTGGTGGCAAGTATGGTTTCTTTTCTTTTTTTCTTAAATATGGAACACTTCACAAATTTGCCTGTCATCCTTGTGCAGGGGCCATGTTAAGCTTCTCTGTATTGTTCCAATTTTAGTATATGTGCTGCCGAATTGAGCACAGGTTTGGTTTCTTCTGATGCCTTCTTATTTTGTCTTCACATGGCTGTCCCTCAATCTAAGTAATCTGTACCCTAATCTCTCCCATTAAGTACATGGGCCATTTGAACTAGGACCATTCTAATGACCCCTTTTTAACTTGATTACCTTTTCACAGGCTGTATCTCCTAATACAGTCACATTCAAGAGTACTGGTGACAAAACTTCAACATATGGGATTGTGTAGGGGGGCAATTTATCCTATGACAATGCCTATTTGAATATCTAACTTTCTAACTATACTGCTATCTTAATATTTCCCCATGATAAACTCTCAGAATACAAATATACATATTTTTGCTTGTTTCCTAGTGTATTTATTTACCATGTTGGTTTATATTTTCTAAATAGGTTAAGTGTTAATTTTAAAATAAGAAATGGCATTTTCTGAGGAATGATGATAATTCTAGTTCTCCACAAATTTTTTTAAGAATGAGATTCTGAAAGCATTTCATAAACAGTATTTATTTAAATGAATTTCAAAAATTCCTGCATTATATATTTTCTGTTTTTATATCTAATATTAAATTTATCCACATATAAAATATAAATCACAAATTATGAATATACACATTTTCAAAATTCTGTTATTGTTATTAATTCTGGTTAAAAAATAGCCTTTTTTGTTAGGAATAAAACTTGGTTTATAGCTAAGGCCCTAAACAGAAATGTGTGTTTATAATTTAGGTAGTATCTGAATCCTTGGTTGAGAAATCAATTTTTAAACACAAGAGATTTGGCTACCATTGGCATTTCTTACATTCTGTGCTTTAACATTTTGACAAGTATGGAACAACAAAAGAATAGTTGTGTTTTGCCCAGGAGCAATTATTTTAAGGATAGAAAGGAAAATCAATATGAGACAGCAAAGTTGTCCAAGAGGCATTTAAGAAAAAGAAAATAGCTAGTGACTTCGAAATGTTCCAGCTAGATATTGTATCCTAGTTTGTGCTTTTTCAACTTGGGAGCTACTAAAACTTCATTATGAATATAAAACAAAAACAAAAACAATTCAAACTCTAAACACCAAACACATGACACAGAAAGCTTTTTATTACATAAATCGGTTACCTTTCCTCCCCCCCCCCCCCCCCCCAGATAATACTGCCACCTCTTTGGAAAGAATGACAATTAGTAATTTGCCTTTATCTACTAATATTTTTAACATCAAAGAGATTATGAAAGAATTGCTTATTATCTCCCTACAAATGGATGTATCTTTATATGCACATGTATGACATTTGTTAACATAAAATGTCATCATGGGAGAGTGGGTAGGGGATGGACAGAGAAGGGTGAAGAGTGGAGGGAGGAATGAGAGACATCTGTAATATTATCAACAATAAAATATACATATTTTAAAATGTATATATAATTATATTTTCTAAAACCCATTATATATAGCTTCTACCTTAATCCCAATGTAATATATTAGAAACTAAGATATTAAAACTAGTTTTTTCATATCTTTTATTGTTGGTTAAATACTGGCTAATTTTGAAGATGCTGCAACTATTTCTTACATTATCCTAGTCAATTTGACTTGCATATTGAGTGCAAAATCCATTTCTTTTGGTTTTCATATTAATGACAGAGAGGCCACCATAAACATGCACAATATAAGTGATCACAATCAGCACTTTTTGTCACAAGTACTAGCAATTCCCACTTAAAGAGAATTTATTATTTTTCAGATACTATATTAAATGCTTAAACATGAATAGATAAACTGTGATATCCATATAATGAAATATTATTCAATGTTAAAGAGAAATAAGTTATCAAGACATGAAAAAACATGGAGGAACCTTACATGCATATTACTCAGTGAAAGATGTCAATGTGAAAAGACTACAGCTGTATAATTTCAACTGCATGACATTCTGGAAAAGACAAAACTATGGATTCAGTAAGATCAGTGATTGCTTGGATTTAGAAAGTGTTGTGTGTGGGGGGAGGGAATGAATAATTGCATCACGGAGGATTTTTAGGGCAATGAAAAATCTCTGTATAATACCATAATAATAAATATGTATCATTTTGTTTTTGTCCAAAATTATAGAATGCACAACATGATTACTGAACTGCAATACAAACTATGAACTTTCAGTAATTATAATGTCAATGTAGATTCAACTGGAACAAATGAACGACTCTGGTGGGCTATGTTGATACTGGGGGAGGTTATTCATGTGTGAGGCAGTGGGCACTAGGAAAATTTCTGTACCTTCTCATTTTTTGCTGTGAACCTTAAACTGCCCTATGAAAAGAAAGGGAAAAAAAAACAACACATGTTCTAAAGTAAGAAACATTTGAAATACAAAAGGATATCCACTACTTTTTTTAGCAATTTGAGTCAGGTAGTAACTTCTCTAAGACTACAGTTGCATTTGTAAAAAGGAAACATCCGTAGTCTGACTTAACAGGAAAATACTGCTAATGAAACTTCATGCCACATGTTTAGCACAATTTCTCTAATGCTTTTATTCCAAGCTCGTATTTGTAAACACAAAAATCTCACAGGAATAAAAAAATCACCATGACCAGAAACTAAAGACTGATTATTTCACTGCTTTCGCACCTGCTGTGCATCCCATATCCCTGTCTTGTCAGTGTTACCCAGTCCTTAGCTATAAATAAGAATGATCTTGACTTCTCCTTTTCAACCTCACTGCCCACAGATCCTACCAGGTAATTGGGTTTAGAATCCCACACTGTCCTTTTAGTTTCCTGTACTGATCATCTCTCATCTAGTCAAGGACATCATCCCCCATATTGAAGACTAGCTGCAGTTTAATGTTCATGCTTCTTATTAATTCTCTACACTGCTGCTGGAATGATTTTTTTAAAGCAAATAATGTCCCACTTATAATTTTTAAGCTGGGTTCACATTGCCATCCAGAGAAGCTTCTGATGGATTTTTCCACAGTAAAATGCAGCTGGCCTTTTATAGTCTGGTCTTCCTACCTCTTTGGCCTCTTCTGCCAACATCACAAGTTTATATCACTATCAGACATTTTAGCTTAAAGTTTCCTGTAGATTTTTTCTACTCTTTCACGCCATTTACGCTTACTGAGGCACATTTCATGTATTTTTTCATCTGGCTTTTTTTTCTTATCCTTTGAGAGCCACATTTAGCTTCACTAAATCAGTTCCCTTCTCAGTCTACTATGACAAATAATATGCCTTGCCCTATCTTTCCCACCTCTATAAACCATTGTACTACCACAAAGGTTTGTTTTCCTGTCTTGCAGACTTAACATCAAGGCTTATACTGAGTTCAAACCAACATAATAATAATTAGAAAGTCATTAGAATATAAAATGTGCTTCCTTAATATTTGTGAAGACTGAAAGAAAAATATAAAGAACAGATGGTGAAAACATGGAAAGAACTATGATGGTAAGGAGTGATAAAAGGAGGGAGGAATAGAGACAAATTAGGACAAATATCATTTTCAAAAGATCACTTAAACAAATAGAATGTAAAACATTTAATGAGTTTCACAGAAAGCAAGAAATCTGAGCTACGTTTTAGAATTATCTATGTATAATAATCCAGGAATTGACTCTAAAATCACTCAATCATTTTGTTTTCAATAATACTGTTCTTCTCAATATAGTAAGTATTCCCTAACTGCAATCTATAATAATAAAAGTGTAATATGCAAATCAACCAAACAGCAGAACGAGCATCCAGACAACCTTCCAGTTGACCACACTATGACACCCACTGGTGCCAGGCCAGCCAAGGCAGGTGGAATGTAAATGCTCAGGGGTCTGGCTATCACCCCAGGATTTCCCTGCAGAGGGAGGCCCAGGTCACCAGCCAGGGGGGCTATCGATCAATAGGGGAGGGGGAGGGCCTCCAGAGTCACCTGAAGAGGGCCAGGCCACCAACTGGTGGACTGTAGCGTGTTGATCCTCTTTGGGGTGATCTATCACAGGGCTCTCGGACTGTGAGAGGGCACAGGCTGGACTGAGGGACCACTCCTGCCCCCTGCCGAGTGTACGAACTTCATGCACTGGGCCTCTAGTGATATATTTTATTTAATTGATTCTAAGATGACATCTATTTTAAGATTATAATACATTATATAGCCCTGAAAAAGAAAAATTATCAAATAAACTCTATCAAAATTATAAGGGACATTTTTACTTCAGAAATGTTAAAGATGAGGGAAAAAACCCATTGTAGGATCTATGAAATATAAACCATAAAGTGACATTATTTTTATGAACTGTTCATTATCTACCCCAAAAGGAAAGAGAACCATTTAATATTGCCTGATAACCCTGGGGTCTACAAATACCAATTAGAGAACCACAGAATAATTTTAATTATGGCTCTAAAATTTCAGTAGTTACTGCCAAGAGAGAATCATGATATTTTACATGACTCAGAGGGTCTATAAAATATTCTGAGTTCAGATAAAACAAATTATTCTAGCTACAAAGACAAAAGAAAAAAAATTATCACAGATAATAGTTAATTCTTTGGAGCTCTCCTATGCAAAAAGGACTGCCTTACAACCAATCCCATGAAATGCTCTTATGCAATACACAGTGCAACTTAATATTTCAAAGCCAACCACCTCTAGAGATATTACACCCCCTCCCATGATTTCTCTTTCAAAGACTGGCATAATATATGCCCAAATGTAATTAACTAGAGGCCAAGTACATACATTTGTGCACAGGTGGGGTACAACAGGCCCACCCCTAAAGGAACTGATCAGGCCAGGCTGGCCAAGGGGGAGGAGCTATAGGCAGTTGGCCAGCCAGTACCACCTCCTGGTCAAACTCCTGGTCAAACTTCTGGTCAAATGGATTAATTTGCATATTAGCCTTTTATTATATAAAATGTTTCACAGGTTCTTTTCTTCAATATTATAATGTTATAATATTGATTAGCAAATTAGACAGACATTATTTTAAAACAAACTAAAATTTAAAAGAAAAGATATTAGTTCTATGGTGGAATTCATTAAGCCAGATACAGAGGGATCGAGTGGCCGAACAAAAATTCTCTCATGTGACTAAAATGCAACATGCAGATAAAATTTGTATAGTAGCTCATCTGCAATTGGCTCAAAACTGAGTATGACTTTACTATAAATAAATGCAAGGCAACTGTGCACTAAAATAGAAGCTGTGAGTGGAACCTGGTGGAGCCAGTTAGAGTCTACGTCCCAGGAACTAATTTGGAGACTGGAGGCTATGAGGTCAGTTTGAAACATGTTCCACCCAGCATGTTTCTCCATGAACTTTTAAACTTTTGACCCATGCCTGAACTTCAATTCCCTCCTCTCCATGACAACTGGATTTCTTATTTTGAAAGGAACCAAACCATTTTGCCAATCAACATATTTCATTTGCACATTGGGCTCAACCAGTCCTTATTAATTTACTCAGAATCCTTCATTTACATAAAAAAGACTGGACTGAGGACAGTGCATGCAGCCCTCGTTTTATTAGCTCTGCTTTTCTTTGTACTCTCCAAAGCACAATTAAGTTGCTACCTGAATATGTGCCCTGGATTCCAATCCCCTCTTTGCTCAAATAGATGCCTTTTAAAGGCATTGTCAATGGTAAGTAATTACCTGCTCAGGAATTTAATTTTGTTGAATCAGTTGACCAACTTCCCAGGGTAGGTACATTAGTTCAAATTAAACTTGAATGTTCTAACTATAGCACAGTAAAGTATAAATTTGCAAGTCTAGTCTAAAAATTCTTAATTTTTTCTATCTCTACTTCCATAGTTTATTTTTAAAATGCAGTATCTTCGATTTTTTTTTTTTTTTTTGCCCAGAGAACTAAAACAGAACCATCCTACTTGTAAATTCAATCCTCCCACACCTTAAAATCTCCTAAAGGGCTTAGATATTTACTGCACTGCCATCCTGACTTCATAAATAGGAGAGACCATGTTTTTTATAATAAAAAGCTTGATTTGTTTTTACACAATTTCACCTCTCCCCCTTCCCTGCATCACAAATGATTCTAAAACATTCAAACCCTAGAGGGCCACATAGATTGTGAAATAAAATGGGACATCTTCCTACCCACTGGCCAATAAGGGAATGTGAAGAAGAAAGTGCCTAGAGAATTTTAGAATGAGATCTGTAATGACCTGCGACATTCTGTCACAATTATTTATTGATTTTATTTGAAGAGACTCACTACAGGCTTTATGTAAAAAATAAATTTAAAATGACCTTTTATTTTATTTTTTGGGGGGAGGGCTAGGGATGATGGGAGCCTTCTGAAGAATCTTACTTGACCTAAAAGCATCAACATAAAATTACTTAGTCTATCATCCCCAATATTACCTGTCCATTGTGCACCTGGACCTTTTAGGATTGTCTCCATCAGTCTATTTTTAAAGGGGAACATTTGCAAAGTTGGCAAAGCAAATTACTTGCAGAAATAAAAAATGCTGTCAGTAAGTATAAATGCTTTTGCAAACTTATGAATTTTCTAGAAAACAGGACAATATTATTGAATATTAAAAAATGTGTGGGGCCGAGACCGGTTTGGCTCAGTGGATAGAGCATCAGACTGTGGACTGAAAGGTCCCGGTTCGATTCTGGTCAAGGGCATGTACCTTGGCTGTGGGCACATCCCCAGTAGGGGGCGTGCAATAGGCAGCTGATCAGATGTTTCTCTCCCATGGATGTTTCTGGCTTTCTGTCCCTCTCCCTTCCACTCTGTAAAAAATCAATAAAATATATATATTTTTTAAAATGTGTGGGGTTCAAGTACTCTATAATATTTTTTTACTGCTAGTTTTGACTTTACACAATAAGAAAAAATTATTGGATTAAGACAGGAAGATAATTCAAAGTAAGTAAAACACCTCTTCCACATTTAAATTCAATCCAATTATTCAAATTCTGCTATTCTTTTAGAAATTCAGTCTCCCAAGGCTTCAAATCATGTGTGAGAGGACATTTAGCTCTCTCTTGGGTAAGTGCCACGATTTGTGTGGGTTCACACACTTTAATACAATAGTGTATAGGTAACTTATATTTGTTTTCTTGATCCACTACTTTTCAAAGTATGGGGCCTCAGAATCAGAATTACTTATATGGTTATGAAAAATATAGGTTCCTAGTCCTTACACTACAGATTGAATCCCAGAATCACTTTGAAGTACTAGATATAAATAATTAATATTAACCTTGCATTTCCACAGTCTTCCCCTGAGATCTTTATAAACAATAAAATCTGAGAGCCACTGCATTAAAATAAATAGTATGTATGCTCCCAGAAAAGCTTACTATAGGAACTAAGATGGCGGCAAAGGTAGAACACCTATCTTGCCGTCATAATCAGCAATTTTTTTTTTTAAATTATCCACAGCATTTTCTTTTTTTTCTTTTTTCTTTTTTTTAATATATTTTATTGATTTTTTACAGAGCGGAAGGGAGAGGGATAGAAAGTCAGAAACATCGATGAGAGAGAGACATCGATCAGCTGCCTCCTGCACGCCCCCCATCAGGGATGTGCCCGCAGCCAAGGTACATGCCCTTGCCGGAATCGAACCCGGGACCCTTCAGTCCGCAGTCCAACGCTCTATCCACTGAGCCAAACCGGTCTCGGCATAATCTGCAATTTTAATACTACAACTTAACGAAACAACAAACACCTTCCAGAATCACCAGAAAGCTCGCCGAGTGAAAATTCCACAAATAAAAGTGAAAATAAGACACTGTGACTCGGAGGAGCGGCGGCGAACAGCGTTGAAAGATTCGCACGGGAGGAACTAAGATGGCGGCAAAGGCAAAACACCTATCTTGCCGTCATAATCAGCAATTTTAATACTACAACTTAACGAAAGAGCAAACACCTTCCAGAATCACCAGAAAGCTCGCCAAGTGAAAATTCCACAAATAAAAGTGAAGATAAGACACTGTGACCCGGAGGAGCGGCGGCGGACGGCGTTGAAAGATTCGCCCAGAGAGAGGTTTGGAGCGCATGCCGCGGAGAGGGCGGGCGGCTGAAAACCGGCCAGTTTTCTCGAACGGGGAGACAAAGGCGTCCCACTGGACTGATTCTCCAGCTCTGGGCGAAGTCCAGAGAACCCACTATCACACGGGGTGAAAACTGGACAGTGGGAGGGCACGGCGAAGCTCGGGGGCTGCCGGGTCTCCCGGCTTGTGGAGAAGGCAGCTCGCGCGAACAGCTCGGCTGCGTGACGGCGCAGAGAGCGCACCGCGACTTGCCTCTCATTTGGAAAACCATCAGACTGCTTTGTTTTACGATCCTGGGTGAGACATTGCGCATGCAGACTCATTTTGGGAAAGTCTGAATTCCCTGGCAACCGGCAGCCGGTGGAGCTCCGTAGCGGCTCTCTCTCAGAGGTGCTGGCGGCCATTGCCCCCTGCACAGAGTCCCTGGGGCCTCATAGGGCGGAGCTAACGCTGTCTGCTTGGCCCGGAGACTCCGCCCAACCAACCTGAGCACAGCTGAGCTTCACAGACAATTGGCCTGGAGGTCAACCCTCCAAGTGCTAACAACGATTAACCTGAGCTTAACTTCAGCAAGACTGTGCAACCCATATCCACCTCAGGTAACTGGGGAGGCTGAGCCACTGTCCCTTGTAGCACGTCTACCACACAAAGCTAATTGACCAACTCAGGGAAGCAGCCACCATGCAGCAACATGGAAAGAAATCAGATGTGAAAGAAATGGAGGGAAAAAAACGACTAGACATGAAATTCAGAACCACGGTTATAGGGTGGTTCTTTTAAGAGGTTCCAACAAAAGATCGAGGCCTATAAGGAAATAAGCAAGACCACAAAGGAAATGAGTGAGTCCTACAAGAAAATGAACAACACCCTCCAGGATATAAACGAGAGCTGCAAAGAAATTATTAAGACCAACGTGGAAATGAATGAGTCCTACAAGGAAATGAAAGAAACCCTCAAGGATATAAAGCAGACTCTCAAGGATATGAAAAAGGACCAACCAGAAATTAAGCATACACTGACTGAAACAAAAAATATTATACAAAGACCTAAAAGTGCCCTGGAGCACCCCAAGAACCAAGTTAAAGATTTGAAATACAAAGAGGTAAAATCCACTCAGCTGAAAAAGCAAGAAACCAAAAGAATCCAAAAAATTGAAGATAGTGTAAGGGGCCTCTGGGACAACCTCAAGCATACCAACATCCAAATTATAGGGGTGCCAGAAAAAGAGAGAGACCAAGACAATGAAAACCTATTTGAAGAAATAGTGACTGAAAACTTCCCACACCTGGTGAAAGAAATTGACTTAGGAGTCCAAGAAGTGCACCGAACCCCAATATATAGGAACCCTAAGAGGACCACACCAAGGCACATCATAATTAAAATGCCAAGAGCAAAAGACAAAGAGAGAATATTAAAAGCAGCAAGAGAGAAACAGTTGGTTACCTATAAGGGAGCACCCATACGACTGTCAGCGGATTTCTCAACAGAAACGATGCAGGCCAGACAGGAGTGGCAAGAAATATTCAAAGTGATGAACAGCAAGAATCTACAACCAAGATTACTCTATCCAGCAAAGCTATCATTCAGAATTGAAGGTCAGATGAAGTGCTTCGCAGATAAGAAAAAGCTAAAGGAGTTCATCACCACCAAACCAACATTATATGAAATGCTGAAAGATATTCTTTAAGAAGAGGAAGAGGAAAAAGGTAAAGATGAAAATTATGAACAACAAATACACATCTATCAACAAATGAACATAAAAATCAAGTGAATTGATAGGCTGTTGAACAGGATAGACTGGTGAATATAACAGAGACATGGAAATAGAGAGGGAATGGACTCACAATTCTTGGGGAGAAAAGGGTTGTGGGAAGTGCAGCAAGAGACTGGACAAAAATCTAGCAACAATGGGAGAGGACAGTGGGGAGGGGGAGGTGAGGGTGGAGGGTGGGATAGGTACAGGGTGGAGGGGAGCTATAGGGGGATTAAAAGGGGAAACAATGTAATTAATAAACTGAACAATAAAGATTAAAAAAAAGAAAAAAAATTTTAAAAAAATTTAAAAAAAAAAGAAAAGCTTACTATATATTTCACCATGAAGAAAGGATTTTATTTCTATACTGAAGGATAGAAAATAAACTCAAACTTTTCAAAATGTAGGGTTTAAATTAAATCATATTAAAATATTTTTAAAAAATATGTATTTTATGTATAATTATTCTTAATAAAATATTAAATAATTCAAATAGTCAAGAGTCATTTATATAAAATGAGAATAAAAATGCACATATCCTGATGCAGTGACTCAGTGGTCAGAAATAACCACCAAATCACTATCACTGAGATTTAACCAGTGAGAATGTTGCGTGCAGATTCTGAGGTTCAATAGCCTACGAGATTATTTTAACCTCCAAAATGCACAAATCCAAGGTGTAGGCTCTTTAACTATAGAGATTGACATTGGAAGAAAGGTCAGGGGGTCATTAGTCCAGTCACCTCATTTTAAAAAGTTGAAAACATACATGACAACAAAAGAATAAGCAAGAAGCCAAAATTCTTTAAATATGTTTTTATTAATTCTTAGAAAAAGGGAGAGGGATAGAGAGATAGAAACATCAATGAGAGAGAAACATAATCCATCTGCTGCCTCCTACATGCCCCCTATCTGGGGATCACGTCAGCAACTGAGGCGCCCAGGCGTGTCCCCGACGAGGAATCAAACTGGTGATAGGAGAGCCACACCTGCCAGGGAAACTCAGAATTCTTGATGTTGAATCTATTTCCCTTTACTATCTAAATCACACAACCTCCTTTCTGTATTGTCTTATAAATTTCTTAAAGAATAAAATTTCTCTTTTAACAGCTTTTAATTACTTGTTTGGACTACTACAAATAATCTTTTTATACTCATCTGACATGCATTCCAAATTGTATACTCCATCAATTGAATATAGTGCAGAGATGTTAGGTATCTCAACACCTCCCCAACGTTTGTACCATAAAGCCATATAATTATTTTTTAACATAATCGGAGGATATTTTTTTTGCATTCATTTTTTTAGTAAGAGTGAAAGGGAGGGAGAAAGGGGGGGGAGAGAGAGACAGAGAGAGAGAGAGAACAAAAGAGAGAGAGAGAACAAAAGAGAGAGACAGAGACAGAAACATCCACTTGAGAGAGACATATTGATTGCTTGCCTCCCACACACTCCAACAGGGGCTAGGGATCAAAACTGCAACTAAAGCATTTGCCCTTGACCCGGAAAAGAACCCAAGAGCCTTTGTCCAATGCTCCACTAAGCCAAACCAGCCAGGCTAATTAACTTAAAGCTTTTATTATTTATCTAGAGGCCCAGAGCATGGTGGAGGAGGGGAAACTGAAGGTTGGCTGGCCGGGGGTGGGGTTGCAGGACGTTGGCTGGCCAGCACCGACCCCAATGGGTTGGCCACTGCAGTGGGCGTCAAAATGAAGATAGCATTTTGTTCGTTCCAGCATTCCAGGTGCTGACTATATATATATATATATATATATATATATATATATATATATATATAACTTTTTAAATGCTCATTATTTAATCATAAGGTGTATTTTTTTTTCATTTTTTCTCAGGATCCTATACCTACATAAGTATCAATCAACATACTCCATTTTAAAGATAAAATTAGATTTTGAAACTTACTAAGGACTCTAATGGGAAGGAAATCAAATTTTATAATTTACATAGTTTATTATTTCTCAAAATTAATCTCAAGGCATGACATATAAACCTCAAGCAGTGAAGACTTGGGAGTGTTTTATATCCACTTTTGAAATTTTTTTAATGATGGAAAGAATACAGATGGTGTTACTCCAAATCTTTTGGATTAAATACAATTAACTAATTTGATTTTTTAATAATATGAGAGATCAGAAAACTAGATCCTGAATTTATTGCCATTTCCAGTAAGACAGAACAAAAGGAACTAGTCTCTTGGGGGAATGAACAGAAACAGACAGCTTGTGAGACTTAACTGGAGAAGTTTGCTTTGAAGAAGAGAAGACAAGTGGGGCCTGATAACAGTCTCCACACAGAGTTAAGGCTCAGGCCTATTTCATATGGCTGTAGAACTTAGAACTGTGGGTAGAAGGCTTAAGAACAGAGACTCCAGTTCATTTCTCAGAAGAATATTCTCACATTCAGAGTTGTTTGAAATCAGAACAGTCTGCCTCATGTGCTACTGAAGACACAGGCGTTGAATATGGAGTTGTTTGTTTTTACTGTCACTTGCTAAAACTAACCTCCAAGGAAACTGCAACGTCTACACTGAAAACTCAAAGTGCAGCATATTTTGAACCACTGTCATGGTCCTTAGGTACAATTTGTCAAACAGAATTTAATCCTTTTGGAAGATAAAAACTATAAAAGAATTTGAGGCACTTACATCAGTATAGCATTCAACTACAGAACAAAACTAAAATTCTCTTATATGCTGTGTAGTTTACAATTCTCAACGGCAAGTGTGAATTTCATCAAATATATCAACATGGATCAATTATATTTACATGTGCTAATTTTATCACGTATGTTTCATGTACTATTCTAAGAGCATTACATAAATCATTCTAATCCTCACAACTACTCTACTACCATTTCCTCTTTTACAAGCAAAGAAATTGAGAGATAGGGGAGGGGAGTTATATTCTATGACCAAATTTGTAACATCAACAAGTGATGAAGTTAAATTTGAACCTTGGCAACCAAACTCTATATCTTGCCCTCCTGGTTAAGTGTGCAATGTCATATCCATGTAGGCAGCTAGGGCCCTCCAGTTATTTATTAATGAAATTCATGATATGTCAGTTTTTATGAATGAAGTATTATCAGACATGAGCAATGGAAATATTAATTTGAGCAAAATTACTATTCCTTACTTAAGAAATTACTGTTTCTTCTTTAGCTTTAATAGGAATGCAAACTATAAATGATCTCAGATTTAAAAAAAAACACTTAAAATTACTTTTATTTTGTTACTAGCACAGTTATCAAGTTTTATAAACTACAGCATCCCAAAAATAGAGAGAACATGTGTGACATACTATATGACATATACACATTATCAGACATGAGTATTCTTTAAAAATAAAAGAGGATCAACCAATAAATGAGTGTTTTGGTTAAGATGCAATAATCACTATGAAATTGCTGGCTAGGACTGCAAAAATAAAATCATGAAAAACTTTCATCCTAGATCATAAAAGGCTAATATGCAAATTGACCGAACGGCAGAATGACTGGTCGCTATGAGGCACACTGATCACCAGGGAGCAGATGCTAGATGCAGGAGCTGCCCCCTGGGGGTCAGTGTGCTCCCACAGGAAGAGCACCACTAAGGCAGAAGCTGGCCTCTGCAGCAGCACTAAGGATGCCTGACTGATGGCTTAGGCCAGTTCCATGTTACCGTCATCAGTCAGACATCTCCTGAGGGCTCCCAGACTGTGAGAGGGCACAGGCCAGGCTGAGGGACACCTTCTAAGTCAGTGATGGGCAACCTTTTGAGCTTGATGTGTCAAAATTCACCAAAAAACTGAGCATAACTCGGGTAATGTGTCACTTCGAGAAAAAAAAACATAATTTTGCAATATTTATAGTTTAACTAACAAAAACGTATAATTGTAATATATAACTGTATTTAATAAACCAAAAACTAATTATTTAACTTACCTGCTTAGTGACTTCTTTGTTCATCTGTCAGTCGGTTTCTTTTGTTGGTCTTGATATTATTTAACTTGTGTGGGGTGTCGTGAACTAAGATAAGTGAGGGGAAAGGGAAATTCTTTAACTAACCTGCCTATTAGTGACTTTTTTGTTGCTGAATTTCATTGGCTAAACTTTCAATTGAAGGTTGGTATTTTGTACACTTTCAAGCCCAAGCAAGCGCTGCTAACTTCATCTGTCAATCTGTTTTGATATTACTGGTTTTGATGGTTTTGATATTATTTAACGCTGAGAATAAGGTCTCACAAAAGTACGTAGAGGGGAAAATTGTGAGTAAAGCCATTGCTATATTTTTCAGGGTGCTAAAAGTGTCTGTAATCGGTTCCAGGCACTCCAAATTTCCTGTTCGTAGTGACACTCCTCTTGATTCTCCAAGCGACACCTTTTTAGATTCTCAAGCTTTGACCTCAAGTGGACAAACACCTGAGCTCAGATGCTGTCTTGAAATTCTGCAAGTTGCAGCTGGCCGTGCGGTAGCCGAGGATGAAACACTCTTCTCAGCATTCAGCCCCATACTTCTCTGCATGCAACCACACGTGGCCGCATGGCTATGAGTGTCAGTGCTGATACACGTGTCATAGATTCGCCATCACAGTCCTACGTGCACAAATTTCTGGTATAGATAAAAGTAACTATCAATAGATTTCTTAATAAAAAAATGAGTGTAGGCCTAAAATACAGTCATGACACACATATAACTAACAAATCTACTATGCATTATTGATAATCATTTTTCCAGAATAGATGGATCTGAGATAAGTGCTGAATTGCAGATTCATTCAGCCTAGTGAGTAAGAAGGGAGGCCCTATGCCATCTGAAAGGAGTATCAAGATGGAACTCTCGAAGAGGTCAGAGAGAGGTCAACATAGGGGAAGCAATCAGTTTCCCCAGTTACACAGAAAGCAAAGGCAGCAGAACAGTGAAAGATTCAGAAAGCCATGTCATGACATAAAATGGATAAAGGAATATTCAGAAGTGTGCTGAGTGTGAACTAGCATGTGAGAGAAGGTTAAAATGATAGTAGCATTATTCTCTTGGTCATTGGGATAATTAATATTTATTTTCTGTGGCTTAAATCATATTTACTATGGTCAGAAGAGTTGTGTAGATATAACACGTCTCAATAAATAGCCCTGGCAAAGTTTTTTTTAACTTTTACAATCCAGTGCTTATATACTTCAAAGACAGCAGATAACAAATGTCACCTAAGAAATCCAAACCCAAATGTGATAATTTAATAGCCTTCATTGGTAAAATGGTCAAATCAACCCCCTTTTAACTACCCTCTAACCCTCCTCACATACACACGCATGTGCACGCACACGCGCGCGCATACACACACACACACACACACACACACACATACACACACACAATCTATAGCCCTATCCATGAAGCATCCCATATGCTCCTAGGGATAAAATCAGGATGCTGCTCCTGCCTGCTGAGCTCTGGCTGGTGCTGAGGCTGCTGTTTGTGACTGTGCTCTCATTAATTGCCAGTGGCTCTGCCAGAAATGCCACCTGACCTGCTGCTCATTATTGCTCGCTCTGCTGCAGCTTCCACAGATAAGAGCTTGAAACCTGCCCGACTGCTGCTCACAGCGCTGCCCCTTCCCTAAGTGATAACATTACCACTCTGCCCTCTGCCACACATTCCCTTCTCTGATATCAAGAGAACGCACCCAGTCCTCCAAGGACAACTCTCTCAGAGGGCACCTTTGGAGCAAGACACAAAGAATCACAGGATTTTTCCAATTTTACTCGAGAAACTGTTTCTCCTAGGTGCATAAAAGTCACCAATGGCAGTAGGTGGGTACTGGCTGGTTCTGGACAAGTTTAAGATGCAGTGAACTGAACCACACTACTCACTTTTCCCTTTAGTCATGGTTGCTGAGTGCAACTTCACAATAATGATAATTTTATAATTTTTTTTCTTATGAGCAACACAGTATATCCTGATAACATGATTTGTTACTGCTGTCAACCACAGACTTCAATGCACAGTTTATTAGACACACCACAATATGGCTAATAACATATTTAGTAAAATGAAAATAGATGTGTAGGGAGCATATTAATTTATATTGATACGTAAAAAAATTACCAGAAATGTAGTGACTTAAAACAGCACTAATTTATCATCTCATAACTCCTGAGGTCAGAAGTTCAGGAATGATATAACTGGGTTCCCTTCTCAGAGTCCCACACATTGGAAATCAAGTTGTTAGCTGGGCCGCACTCTCATGTAGAGCTTGGGGTCCTCTTCCAAGCTCATTCAGGTTGTTGGCAGAATTCAGTTCCTTGTGCTTATAGAACTGAGTAACTCAGCTACTAGGGGTCTCCAGCCATTATTGCCATGTGCCCTCCCAAAACATAGGAGTTTGTCTTGTGAAGGCCAATTTGTAAATAACAGTTGTTCCTGTTGGTTGCTTTTTAAAAAAGCTTAACTTATTAGGTCATTTTGATTAACTCCAGGTCAAAAAATCAACTGATCAAGAAATGTATTACATCTTCAAAATACCTTGTGCCATACAGCATAGTATAAGGGAGTGATAATCTTATTCACAAGTCCAGCTTGCACTCAAGGGGAAAGGACTGTACAAGGCATGTGCACCAGGAGGCAGGAATATTAGGGGCATTCTTAAAATTATTCTTACCACAGGTGGACTGGTATTCAAATTACACATGCTAACCTCACTTGCAACTTTCAGTTCCTTTTCTAGAAGAGGTATATTTATCTCCTTATGGAAAGTAATACCCTTCCAGCCTCCGCAGTAAGGCTGTGAACTGTATACTCTACATGCTCCATCAACTAGACAAAGTCACAAACCATTAGTTTTAAAGCTCAGAATAACCCTGAGTCAACTCAGGACTCACTTTCTAATCATTTGTGTTGACTCTGGCTTGTAGGGTAGTACTTGGAATACATATAAAATGACTTAATTCAATCCTACTCCTGAGAACCTGAAGTTATTCTGGCAACAAGGTCATTTGTTTCAAATATTTTGGAATTTTTAATTTGACAGTTGTTGACTCAGAGCCAGCAGGCATAGCTTTACAGTTAGCAAGGGCTCTAAGAAGTATGTCTTTGGATATGTTAAATGCAAATTTGGTTTCATGTAGTTCATGACAGGTCCTTTTGGAAGACTGTATGAATAAAACTCTTATAAAATAAAAAGAATTGTATTTGTAATTGGATCTGGTTTCAAAGTTCTCATGTAATTGCAGCCATTACAGAATTATGGGAATTAATGCTCCTACTAAAAATTAATATTTGCCTTCATCAATAGGCTGTGTCTTGGGTAAAATAAAAGTATTGTTAAACATAGCAGTCAATGTCTTTCTAAATAAAAGGCAAATTATATCTAAATCCTATATTAAAGGGACAGAGGATAGTCATCTGTACTAAGCAAATATTCTGGGTTGCAGTGAAAAGAAAATCAGTTTATTTACATTTCCTCCCTTTCATGATAGGATGTTGAGTATAAATAATAACTGAGTGTAAGTATAATGATTATTTAAATGAAAGCAAAACTAGCCTCACCAAGATGAGCCCTGCTCATCAACAGCAGACATTCACCAAGTCCTGGGTATGAGGCACACTTCAGATTCAAAACCACACTATTTGATATCAACTGTCTTACATCCAACTTCCATTTCTCTGTTTCAACCACTGTTCTTATCACGTTTTTCTGTCCTTGAAGCTCAAAACTTCTTATTTTATTTGATATCCTACATTATCTCTATTCACCATAACCAATGAAAGATTTATTTTAATGCCCACCATACTATGCCCTTAACTTTCATGCTCCTGGCACTCTGGTAAAGAACCCCGTACCACTATATTACATGAGGCATTCGCCTTCTAACACTGAACTACATTTGCTGCCTAAAATTACTATACCTTCTAAATTTTCACATCTACTAGTACACAGCTGCTAGATGATCAAATTCCTAACAGAAGTTAACATTTTCTGCATGTTATGAGTGTCAGTTGATAAGTTCTCTTCTAATTACTTTGTTCATTTCATAATTTAAATCTAGCAACCACAAAGTTGAACTCTTATTATCTCCATTTTGCAGAAGAAGAAACTTAATAAAACAAATACCATGGAAGTTTCCTAAGGTAGAGCCAGGTATATGACACTAAAGCTACTTTCTATGATAACTAGTGAATTGTCTTCCCATGTTTATTAACAACCTGGAAGCATGCCCATCATCCATGAAGTTAAGACCGAATGCTTCAACCAAGAACTCACATCTACTCTTCTTAATGCCTGAAACTGAATGGATCACTCCCATCACTGCCCTTTTCCTATCATTTGACATGCTTTCTTTCCCAACCTACTCAAATGTGATTTATCTTTCAAGCTGATCTCAGGTTCTGACCTTTCCTTAAAGTCCTGTCTGACCACCCAGATTATTGTGCCATCTCCTCCCTTAAATTTCTTGAACACCTACTTCACTTTCGCACTATAAAATGTTATTGTTATTTTACACTGTGGATATTTGACTTAATTGACTGTCCTCTGTGACATTTGCCTTAATGAGAGAATACAAATTATTTAGCAATAGGAACTTTGCATTATACTCTTATTTGCTTTCCCAGAATATAGGGTAACAACTTGCAGATAGTGGGCCCTCACTCAATACAAACATATTAAGAAATTTCCATGAGCAAGTACTTACACTGAGCAGGGTGAGGTATACAGAGATAGATATATATGCTCTCTGAAAGGGCTTCCTTGCTGTGAAATAATATTTAGTCAAATTATGATACAAATACTTGTATTTTGTTACAAACAGAATAACCACAGCAAAAAAAAAAAGATACTGGCATGTTGCTCAGAAAGACTCAAGTAAGGCTGAGTAAAATTATTTTGGGGTGATATGTCATATCATGAGAACTGCAAAAAAGAAACATGAAAAGAGAAGCATGGGTTTTATACTTTAGGATTAAATAGACTAGCCTGAAAAAATATTACACAGGAAATGAAATACTAGAAATTAATAAAACAATAGATGAAGCAAAGCAGGGAGCATCCTGGATGGCAGGCTATGGATTTTGGGTTCTCGTTGAAATGTAGCATGATTTTGAACACCACTCATAACAAACACATCATCTTACCATACAGAGTTGCTGTTTTGATTAAAAAAGACAGTGTTTGTAAGACTCCTAGCATGGGGCCTGGAAGATCACAGATGTTCACCAAAGTATGCTTTGGCATTGTTCACTGATCAGAATCTTGCTTTCTACAGAAAATTTGCCCTGATTCCACTGAATAGGAACAGAACAAGAAGGAAAAGGAGGCAAACTTCTAATTAATGTGTCCCGCTAAGAAGAGAGAGGCTCTGCGTTCACAGAAACTCAATAACCATTTGTGAGTGCAATAAAAAAAAGTTAAGTTGTCTTTCTTTTGATGCCATGGACATTCATGCTCCCTCAGAGATGTTAAAAGGATGGAAAAAAAATACAAATTATTAATTTTAAGTAGTCCTTCCTTGTGAAAAGTTGACAAAAGTGAAGCCATTTTAAAATAGAGTTAGAGGAGCCATTCCAGAGAAACTGAGCCAAACCAACATGGACTTATAAACTGGTTGTAAAGATACGGGAAAGCAGACATCATGGCCACAAGGACTAATGATAACCAGCCATGTATAGCTAAAGAGTAATCTTGCTGGTTAGCACCAACAGAAATTCCTTTCTTCTATTTATGCATTTCCCTTCTTTTTCTCATAAAAACAAAACAAAACAGAAGAAAGAAAGAAAAAAAACAACAACCTTGCTTTCTCATTCCATAATTTAGGTTTCTGCCTGTATCTGTGCCCCAGATAATAATTCTTTTTTATCTCAAGTAAACACTTGCTGCCTCTCATTTTGGCTTTTTACTTTTAAGTTAACACTTTTAAAGACACCTTTCCATCGGAAAGAGCCAAGAAATTTCAGGAGTTGGGAGATCAGTTCTTTCAACAACACAGGATCCGACTGCCTTCCCCTTTCCAGCATCTCAGACATTTCATTTCCTTCATAGGAATCATTTTGCATAAATTACCTGGGCCTAATCATTTTTACAAATGCTTGCTTCCTCGACAGAAACTAAGTGGAAACTAACCAGCTTGTGCTCATTTTGAACCATTTGGTCTTCCAGTTTCCTGAGGCAGACACTTACTTCAAGAGCATGAAAATTTGACCACTCTCCCCTTTTATGCCAACAAAGCTTCTTCTTACAGTTATTTCAAGATTTACTCTCTTTTTCATTCTTCTGTTTATTTCCCAAAACTCTTTTCTAAGTGATTCTCTTGCTATATCTTTAATTACATATAAGAAATTAGAAAAAAACTAATTAAGAAAAGATGAAGATTCTAGTCTTCTCTTTGCCAGTATCTCTGGGATCTTAGCCACATTACTTCATTCTTCTAGGACTCACTTTCTTTAGCTAACAAATTAAGCTTTATGCCAGTTCTTGTTCAGTTACAACATTTTATAACTCTCAAATCTGGTATCACACATCTCCTGAGTTGCAGATTTTCTGGTATTTTTCTCTTTATATACATTTTCCTTCTCGCAGTTGCCTCAAATTCAAATTTATTTAAACTAATGAAAAAGCCCTACTCCTTAGCTATTTCCTGTGTTTCTTGACAAGATAAGCAAAATTCTCCATTACCAGACCTGAAATCCATAATTCTTGAGTCTTCTCTTCCCTTATCTTCAACCTCAACTCAACTGCAATACTCATTTTTGATGTGTTTGTTTTCATCTCCCTCTCTCTGAATGTCTATTACCTTTCCATTTCCATTCCCCCATGCTACTTCTGATTTTTATTGCTAGTCACCTAGATAATTGCTAAGGTTCTAATTTAGTTTCTCTTGCATCAGCCAGTGATAGACTGGAAATATCACTTAAATGAAGTGATAATGCAATTGTCACCTCTGAGCCCTATAGTAAGTAGAACACTATTTACAATTGAAAATGATACCAATTAGCCCAAACTTCCGAATATCCACAAATTGATTAAAAATACACTGGTATTGAAATTATAAACTAAGAATCATTACGAAAGGGCATTCAGCAAACACTTTCCCACCTTGTGAGTCATAGCTCATTTCAATTAGAAATTACTGAGAATATTTCATTGTACCAGATACTGTGCTAGTGGTTAGGGAAGTAGAGATTACTATTTTTTCCATTCAAGGTTTTCTGCCTTATAGGGGAGATAGAAATGTAAACAAAACAAATCACAATGTAAACAGAACAAAATTGTGCATTGGAGGAGTAATACACATTATGCCTTGCATTTGACTTTTTTTCCATTCAATTACCAAGGAAGAACCTTTTTCAATACAATCAAATTACCCCGTATTTATCTTGTTACTTTGCTGTAAAAATTTAGTGAACCATATGAATTCTAAAATGCCCAAGAACTACACAGTAATAGTGAAATGCAACTACATATGCTGTGATAGTATAACTGTGAAAGCCAAAATTGAGTTTTATTTTTAAATAAATTATGATCCTTAATATTTATTATCAATAATAAAAATAATTTACTAAAATCATAATTATACAATCAAATGACATGTGAAGATGACTAATTAAAAAAAAAAACACCTTATGAGTAATGAAAGCAAATCATTTAGATCTATCCATATTGTCACCAATGCAGTTGATTAATTTCTGAGTGCCTTAATTTAATTTTAACAGGTCCCAGCTAGTTGAATTGGCCTTTTGTTTTAGACTTTCATCCAAAGATGACTGAACTCTAAAGTATATGTTACACATTTTTAAGTATAAAATGACTGCAAACAATAAACAGAAAAAAATCCATGAATTCTAAATTGTGTCCAATGTTGTTTTTGTCAAAAATAAATGGAATGATACTAAGGGTTGACAAAATACAAGCAGTATAACACTGGGATGAATCATTAGACTCTAATGCATTTTTAAACCTTGTACATGAAAATAGTAAGTCATTATTATATTTCTCTATAATGCCAAGTTAAATCTCACATATCAAAAGAGTATTGGAAAATTATTCATGTGTTGTATAAACTTTTGATTGGATATAATTTAAAAGTTTTTAACAATTATAAATGTTAACACAAAAAAGCTTAATTTACATCCTTTAAGTAAACCATATAATACATCCAAAGGATTTTCTTCCATGTCTTTTTATGGTTTACAGGGAGATACAGGTATAAATAAAAGATAACCTATATGCATAAGAAATGCTGGTTCAAAATTTTAATACAAAAATATTTTTTCAGGTAATTATGAATGTATCATAACTATAACTTTTCTATAAATATTAACATGCTTATATGATCTGAAATAAAAACATGTCTTATTTATATCTGGTCTTTAATACCTCTCTGCAATACCTTGGGGATGTCTCTTCAAACCACTCCTAATTTCTCAGGCTTTCATAAAACTCAAATCTATATATATAAAAGGCTAATATGCAAACTGTCCTTTTGGGAGTTCCACTGGGAGAACAGGAGTTCAATAGCTCACTATGACATGCGCTGACCATCAGGAGACAGCATGTCAGGTGACCAGCTGTGGAGGCAGAGGTGGGGTACTGAGGATGCGAGGCAAGGAGGTGGCGAGGAGGCCGAGAAGCGGGGGAATCCCTGTGGTGGCAGCACATGGGTGGCAAGGGAAGGAGGAGGTAGGGAGGCGGGGAACCTGATCAGCCCTGCTCACCAGCCAGGCCTAGGAACCTACCCATGCTCAACTTTCGTGCAATGGGACCCTAGTTTTACGTAAGTCTCCTATACATGTTCATAATGAAACCTATAGATCATTATATTATCATAATTTATCCCTGCTATACAGTTTACTTATACAAGGAATCCTTCAAAAGGTAAATGGTTGAGAAATATACTTCTTAAAACCTTCCTGTAAAAGACATTCAAAAGGTCTGAACCCCTATGTTCATTGTAGCATTTCAGTGACCAAGACATGGAAATACTGAAGTTCCTCTGAGTAGATGATTGGATAAAGAAGATGTGGTACATTTATAAAATGGAATACTACTCAGTCATAAGGAAAGATGAAATACTTCCATTTGTGACAACATGGATAGATCTTATGAGTATCATGCTAAGCAAAATGTCAGACAAAAAAAGTCAACAACCATATGATGGCATTCATAACTGGGATATATCTACAACATGATATCCTGCTTTAAACAATTTAAAAGTAAATCTTAGTTGTATATATGAATGTGTGTCAAAATGCTAAGGGTTTTAAAAATCCATTTTATTTCTTTTAGACTAAAATATTATATTCTGCATATAGGAAGCCATTTTATAAAGTCTAGTAGTATACAGAGTACAACAATGAAGTGACATTTTGCAGTTACATTGATGGGCCCTGCTGTCTTTTAATAATCGTTGCCATTTCTCTGCTACTCTATTATACTTTTCTTTTTCGAGTCTGTGTGATAGAAAGAGGTCAACAAAAAAGGGAGAAAGGCTAGATCTCTTTTGATAATAATAGGATTGAGTTTTAAAAGGGCCTGCATAAATTCATGAATGTGCCCTAAACTCCTTTTCTTTGAATCCATCACTTCTTTCCCTGGTCTTATCCCTGACACCTGATATTATTACTATTATAGGGTTTTGTTTGTTTTTTTTTGGGGGGGGGGGTGTTTGCTGTTATTTTTCTTTTATTCCTCATCCAAGGCTATGTATTTATTGATTTTTTTTCAAAGAGAGAAGTGGAAGAGAAAAAGAAAGAAGGAGAATGAGAAACATCTATGTGAGAGAGGAACATTGATTCTGTACGCACCAGACTAGGGGAGTGAACCTGCAACTTAGGTATGTACTCTGACCAGGAATCCAACTCAAAACCTTTGGTGTACGGAATGACACTCCTAACAACTGAGCCGTACATTCAAAGCTGTTGAGCTTTTTAAGTGGTTTCACTACCAAGAAATAAAGTGTGGAGGCTGAAATCAACTTCTGTTAGACGTCATGTAGAGTTTTAAAGTAAAAAAATAAATAAAAATTGATCTCTAACTACAGATCAAAATGCTTAAGTAGATGCATTCTTTTAGCAATAAAGACAACCCAGTTTCAATGAAATTTCAAGCAGGTGAAAAAGTTATTTGTTAGTGTCAGAAGTTCTGCTGGTATGTCTGATTTGATATTACAGTTCACAGCTGGATTAATCATTCCTATAAGTGGATTACTGCTTTTCACATGATGTCAGCTAAATAAGCACCTGAAAAGATGATTTATTACAGGAGATGATAACAGAAACTTTTGAGATCCATCAAGGGGAAATGCTCAAGGTAGAACGGGTAAGTCTAAAATACAGGAACTTAGAAGACTTAAGGGAGAGATCCAAATTATCTCAACAACAGGTGGGACAGGAGGACAGGCCAGAAAAGACCATCAGAGGTCATGATTGGCGATTGCACCCTTGTTGGTTTGGCTCAGTGGATTGTCGGCCTATGGACTGAAGGGTTTTGGGTTCAATTCCGGTCAAGGGCACATGCCAGGGTTGCAGGCTCCATCCCCAGTGGGAGGAACTGCGCATGCAGAAGGCAGCCAACCAATGACTCTCTCTCATCATTGACGTTTCTATTTCTTCCTCTCCCTTTCTCTCTGAAATATATGCATGATCAGTGATTCATTTTAAAACAATCCACCAGGGCCATTTCCAGCACTCTGAGTACAGGGAAAGCTATCCCCTACCTTCTGTGCTCTCAAGTCTTTCACATGCCTCCTAATAATGGCTACTTAGAGAAATAAATCTTTAATTTGAGAAATATAACCAGATAAATGCAAATTGCACCTATCACTTTATCCTATAAACAGTAAACATACATTATTAAAACATAAAAATGATGACATTTAGCCAAGAGATTTGCTAGATACAAAAAGCACTCAAGCCTTACTTTCAAAGAGTTAATTGCAAATAGAATTTTAGGTTGGTAGGCTCTGAGCCAATTCTTATTTATTCCCAAAATAGCACATATCAACTTTTACTGCCCTATTTTTAAAAGAACTTGTGAAGATGCACACAAAAAGGAGAACCTTATTTTATGACCCAAGAAAGTAGATTTGCAGGTTGTATAAAATTATCCTATCTGGCCAAATTATTATGATTAAAATGATACTCCAATATTGCCAGCATTATTAATACAAACCTCTTTAGTCAAACTTGGCATTTAAGAATTAATACAAGCAAAGTAAAACATATAGCTTATGAATACAGATAGCTTAAAACAAATGATTATTTTTAAAACCATACATAGATGATGTTTAGAAAAAACAAGTTATTGGAAGATTCTTATTAGAATTCTCTAAATCTAAGCCAAATAGCAGAGGCAAAGTTAATATCCTATATAATAAAAGAGAAGCATGCAAATGTGACCATACCATTTGCATGTGGTACGCTATGCTGCCAGCCAATCAGGGGCGGGGGACGTGGCCACGGTGCGCTAAACGTGGACGGGAGGCAGATGGGGGAGGCCGTGGTGCTGGGCAGCCAGGGGAAGGAAGGCCTATTGCACAAGAGCTGGGTGTAAAATGCGGAATGCATCTGTGTTGTTCCAATTTTGGTATATATGTTGCCAAAGCAGGCACACTATGAGCTCCACCCACATGGTATTTAAGGGCCAGTGAGATCCCTCCTTTTCAGTTACAGTGACTGAGTCCCATCCGTTTGCGGTGACCTCAGGACGGTTAGGGGAATTTGATGCCAAGGAATCCCCTCACGAGGCTCACATGGTGGTTGCTCTGATAGTTAGGCTGCGACTAACAGGGGTTTACCTGTTACGTGGGACATGCAAATGAGTGCCCAGGGCACCTTGGGTAATGAGTGCAAGACGGGGCTGTGAGTCATCAGGCCCAGGCACTGGGTCGCAAGCTCTGAGCCAAGCGGCAGTTGGGGTCCACGCCCCCAGGCCAGCACCCACAACAGGGCTGACTGCTGGCCGCCAGAGACAAGGATGTTCCTGTCCCAACCCCAGCTGCTTGCAAGTGGCGCTTCGGGTCCACGCCCCTAGCCTGGCACCCACGATAAGGCTGGCTGCTGGCCTCTGGAGCACGCAGAGACCCTGGTGGCCATTGCCGTGTGTGGCAAAGTTGCTAAAACCATTAAAAAGGCCCAACTTCTTATTATTGATGAATGCACCATGGCATCCATAGACAGATTACTAAGATAAATTATGAATTTGAATGTTGATTTGGTAGAAAAGTTCTCCTTATCGAAGGGGATTTTCGACAATGTGTCAGTATCGTGCCACATGCTATGCAATCAGCCATAGTACAAACGAGTTTAAAGTACTGTGATGTTTGGAGATGTTTCAGGAAGTTGTCTCTTAAAACAAATATGAGATCAGAGGATTCTGCTTATAGCGAATGGTTAGTAAAACTTGGAGATGGCAAACTTGATAGCAGTTTTCATTTAGGAATAGATATTATTGAAATTCTCCATGAAATGATTTGTAATGGATCTATTATTGAAGCCACCTTTGGAAAGAGTATATCTTCTACACATAATATTAAAAATATATCTAAATGTGCAATTCTTTGTCCAAAAAATGAGCATGTTCAAAAATTAAATGAAGAAAGTTTGGATATACTTGATGGAGATTTTCACATCTATTTGAGTGATGATTCCATTGACTCAACAGATGCTGCTGAAAAGGAAAATTTTCCCATTGAATTTCTTAATAGTATTACTCCTTCAGGAATGCTGTGTCATAAATTAAAATTGAAAGTGGGTGCAACCATCATGCTATTGAGAAATCTTAATAGTAAATGGGGTCTTCGTAATGGTACCAGATTTATTCTCAAAAGATTACTACCTAACATTATCGAAGCTGAAGTATTAACAGGATCTGCAGAGGGAGAGGTTGTTCTGATTCCAAGAATTGATTTGTCCCCATCTGACTCTGGCCTCCCATTTAAGTTAATTCAAGGACAGTTTCCTGTGATGCCAGCATTTGCAATGACTATTAATAAATCATAAGGACAAACTCTAGACAGAGTAGGAATATTCCTACCTGGACCCGTTTTCGCACATGGTCAGTTATATGGTGCTTTTTCTCGAGTTCGAAGAGCATGTGATGTTAAAGTTGAAGTTGTAAATATTTTATCCCAAGGGAAATTAGTAAAGCACTCTGAAAGTGTTTTCACTGTTAATGTGGTATACAGGGAGATATTAGAATAAGTTTAATCACTTCTTCACTCATTATTTGCATCAATGTTGTTTTTACATCATGAGTTTGTTATTGTTGTTATATCATTTTATTATTATTTATTTATTAATGAAATTATGTATTATTTTCACATATATTGTACTCATTACCTTTTATCTGTCATACTTTTATTATAGAGAAAGGGCAAATAGCACTATTAAATTATTTCCTCTAATTAATACCCTTTTAATGTGCACAAATTCCATGCACTGTACCAGTATAAACCAAGTAACATGATGTCAGATGTTATTATTTTACATTATCAGTTGACATACTGTTGCTAATAAAGAAATATATACTGGTGGACACCATTAAAATTAGGGCACACAGTCCAGCCAGCATGGCTCAGGGCCAGAAGGTCAGGATTCAATTCCTGGTCAGGGCATATGCCAGAGTTGCAGATTCTGCCTCCAGTAGAGTGTGTGCAAGAGGTAGCCAATCAATGATTCTCTCTCATCATTGATGTTTATATCTCTCCTTCTTCCTTCCTCTCTAAAACCAATAAAAATATATTTAAAATAAAATAAAATTAGGGACACCAAAAATGATATATGTATTATAATGTAGTAACACTATAATACTAACAAAAGTTAAAGTAACATATTCATCAAAATTGTTAACCAATAAAGTAGTGCTAACTCAAAACCAACATAAAAACTGCAGAATGGCCCATATAACTAACCAGAAATTATTTTTATTCTTATTTCTAAACCGGGTCAACTGAAATAAAAATAGGAGTGAGTGGTGATGAATAATCAGCTCTCATTTTCCCTCTCCACTATTCAAGGGGGCAGAAATAACTCCAACAGAACCATTGATGATGAAGTAGAAGAATACCCTCCTTTTTCAGCATTTTAATTTTCATTTTTTAAATTGTTTCTAAAAGCGATTTGATTTTAAAGATAAAATAACTAACTGGTTTGTGGAAACCTTACCCTTAGAAATGAACTGTCATTTTTTTTTGTTACTGGATGTTCTATTTATCAGTATGTTTATTACTTCCTCAAATATATATATATATATATATATATATATATATATATATATATATATTTATATGTATACATATGATTAAGATTGGATTTAATTTTTTGGCATTTACTGAATAAAGAAATGTTTCGTTTTTCTCAAACTACATCAATATAAAGATGATCAAAATTGTCAATTATAAAGGCTAATTAAAAAATCTATTTCCCGGAGAAGCCAAGATGGCGGCATAGGTAAATACCTAGGCTGTTGCCTTGCACAAGAATTTTAAAACTGCAACTAAAGGACAAAACGTCTATCACACAGAACCGCAGGAAAATTGGCCGAGTGGAAGTTCTGCAACTAGGTGGAGCACTGAGATGAGCACAAGGGCTGAAAAACTAAGGTACGAAGTTGTGCAAACCGGAATGGCAGCAGGTGACGGGGTTCTGCTGTTTTCAACCCGCAGGGAAAAAAGTTCCCGATTACTCTGAACTCGTTTCTGGGGAGATGCTGGCAATCCAAACTCCTACAGGGAGAAGCTGGATGGTCTGCCATCGGGTCGGAAAGTGAGGGTGGCTCCCTTGCAGAGGTGCCCGCAGCAATTACTGTTCACGGTGTGGGACTCGGGTACTTCGAAAGGCAGAAATGGCTGAGTGTCAGCCATCACTATTTGCCACACCCTAGTGACTCCCTGAGACCCGGCCTGCACAATCTGCAAACCCGCCCTAGCTGTGCGCAAAGGCATTTGCATATGAATGCCCTGCCCTATCCCAGCTTAATCTAACAAACTGCAGCTCTGATCAGCCCAGGAGAAGTCTGCAGACTTCACTATAGCTCCTGCTGGGTCACCTCAGAAAGTAGCTGACCTGCATCGCATTGGAGATCCAGAAATGTATCTAGAGGTCAGTGTAGTATATCTAGAGGTCAGTGTGAGACGACACCAGAATTCAACTACTCACATCCATAAGTGACACATTTAAGAGACAGATTCGGTGAGCACTAAAGCCCCACTGAAGCAAATCCGGCCCTACAGGCGTATCTCCAGTACAGCAGTTCTTCCACTCCATCAGCACAGGGAAGCAGCAAAATGTGGAGACAAAGAAGCATGTCACAAATGAAAGAAATGGAGGACATAGAGTTCAAGACCACATTTATAAGGTTACTCAAGAATCTTCTAAAAACTGCCGAGAAACTTGATGAGACCTTCAAGGACCTTAATGAGAATGCCAAGAAAATGGAAAAGGATCAGTCAGAAATTAAGCGTACACTGACTAAAATAAAGAATATACAGAAATTCAACGGCAGATCAAAGGACTCCAAGAATCAAACCAAAGATCTGAAATATGAGGGGACAAAAAACACCCAACCAGAAAAACAAAAAGAAAAAAGAATCCAAAAATATAAAGTTAGTGTAAGAAGCCTCTGGTACAACTTTAAGCATACCAACATCAGAATTATTGGGCTGCCAGAAGAAGAGAGAGACCAAAATATTGAAAACCTATTAGAAGAAATAGTGACAGAAAACTTTCCCTACCTGGTGAAAGAAATAGACTTACAAGTCCAGGAAGCACACAGAACCCCAAACAAGAGGAATCCAAAGAGGACCACACCAAGACACATCACAATTAAAATGTCAAGGGCAAAAGACAAAGAGAGAATATTAAAAGCTGCAAGAGAAAACAGGTAGTTACCTACAAGGGAACACCCATACAATTGTCATCGGATTTCTGAACAGAAACTATGCAGGCCAGACGGGAGTGGCAAGAAATATTTAAAGTGAGAACAGCAAGAACCTACAACCAAGATTACTCTACCACGCAAGGCTATCATTCAGAATTAAAGGTCAGATAAAGAGCTTCACAGACAAAGAAAAGTAAAAGAAGTTCATCACCATCAAACCATGATTATATGAAATGCCGAAGGGTATTCTTTAAGAAGAGGAAGAAGAAAAAGATGAAGATAAAAACTATTAACAACAAAATGACAACAAATATACCCACCAACAAGTGAATCTAAAAATCAGGGGATTGGGTGGAGGGAAGCTATTGGGGGGGGGAGGGGTAGGGAGGAACACCTGTAATAATCTGAACAATAAAGATTTATTTAAAAAATTTAAAATATATTTCACTACATAATTTGAATGATCTATCCACTAAAATCGTCAGACTCATCCAAAGAACAAAACAGACCATCTAGAAACAATGTCAAAAAATTTGATACATTTTATGTATGATAAAGGATTTCATAAATCAGTGAGGAAGAATACTGTTATTTAAGGAGAAACACTGATACAATGAACTATGTGAAAAAAATCATTTTAGAACTTCATTTTGTATTCTAAACACAAAATTAATCTCAGATTATTTATGTAGCCAATGTGAAAAACGTAAAGTAACATGTTTATTGAAAAACATGTTTATCTTAGATTAGAAACAACTTAACATTGCTATAATGTTAATGCATGTTAAAGCTAATAACATATTAAATACAAACTATATTGTCTGCATGTCTTAAAAGCAACACAGAAAATGCGATCTCAACTTCACTAACCCATACATACAAAAAGTAAGCAATTCAACAAAAATGTTAATTATTTGTGGAGGTGAAATATTAGCTTTTTGTGTTTTTGAAGGTTTCTTTTTACATTGAACAAAAAGATATAATGAGGTTTTCTATGTCTCATAGTTTATACAAAATTAATCTAGACAATCCTGTTTCTCTAGTTCTCCGTTAACCTCTAGTTCTATGTGCTCTTTTGATTATTCCCAAATTGAAAGGACAACACTACATATTTTCATGGACAAATTATAATCACCACTATAACAGCTAGACCCCCACCATTTTAAAGCAGATGGAAAATTACTCCATCTGTTGCCTATTAGTGAATAGGTTTTGAAATGGTAAAAAGAAAAAAAGTATATGCTTTAAGTGTGCATATAGAGAAGGCAGAATTCAGTGCTATGTCATGATTTCAAAGAGCATTAGTAATGATCTTATCACCAAAAAAATATTTCCAGCAAACGGACCATTTTTAAAAATTTCACCATTAGTGGTTTATTTGATACAAATCTCTCTCCTTTCAACAACAACAACAACAAAATGCTGTTTAGAAGCAGCTAATTTGGGTTTCATCTGCCATTTGTAGTAATAATAGGGTGAGTATAATTTTCATAATTCTTCCTTACAGAAAGTTGTTAGGAGTAAGGCAGGGTTAACACGAGAGCACCTTCTATGTGGGAAATGAAAGCTTCCTTAAGGGGAAAGACAAAGACTGGAAGAAAAGGTGAGAATAATAAAGAGGATCTCTTCCCAATGCACATCTTTGTGAATGAGAGTTCTTGAAAACACTTAACACTGTACTGTCTTATTTCTTTTAAAATATGTTTTAATTTTTATTGATTTCAAAGAGGAAGGGAGAAGAGAGAGAAACATTAATGATGAGAGAGCATCATTCATTGATTGCCTGCCTCCTGCGTGCCACCTACTGGGGATCGAGCCTGCAACCTGGGCATGAGCCTTGGACTAGAATTGAATCTGGGACCCTTCTGTCAACAGGCCTATCTTCTGTCCACTGAGTCAAGCCAGCCAGCCAGGGCTGAACTGTCTTTGAGTGACAGGAATTCATGTATGATGTTCTTAATTTTCAATTCATACTATAATTAACTTCATAAGCTTTTCTTCAGACATCCTTATGAAACTGGGTATTTGAATTGGAGGTAGTGTGCAAGCATCCTAGAAGTTGTACATTAATATTTTTGAAATATCTATTTTAAGGCTCCAGGATACACAAAAGCTTTGAAGCCATGTTGCAGTATATTAGGAGAGCTATCCAGATAAAAAATGGAATAATTTGTTAAAATTTACAAATGACTTAAATTACAGTACTTTTTTTTTTAATCCTCATCTCAGGAGGATATTTTTCCATTGATTTTTAGGGAGATTGGAAGAGAGAGGGAAAGACAGAGAAACATCCATGTGAGAGAAACAAGTTGATTGTTTGCCTCCTGCAGGAGCCCTGACCAGGACCCCAGCCAGGAAGGAGCCTACAACCAAGATACGTGCATGCCCTTGACCATGATTGAGTCCAGCACAGCTCAGTCTGCAGGCTGATGTTCTATCCACTGAGCCAAACTGGCTAGGGCAAATTATGATACTTTTAACTGTAATACCAATTTAAAAGCACATCTCATTCTGCCTATATTATGATCAAGGCATGTTTGTATTTAATTAAAATTAAATAATAATTAAAGGCTAGATTCTATAACTATGCAGAATTAAACTGTTTTTTTGTTTTTGTTTTTCAAAAGATCAGAGATCCCATAAGTGCCCCTACATTGTTAACTAGGGCACTTATGGGCACTAGAATTATTATTTTTTATTCTTTAATATTTTTATTTTGAATCTTTATTGTTCAAAGTATTACATATGTCCCCTATTTCCCCCTCTTCTAGCTAGCCCTGACCCCATCCCAGGCCTTCACCACCCTATTGTCTTTGCCTATGAATTATGCATATATGCATACAAGTTCATTGTTTGATTTCTTCCCACCCACCCTCCCCTGCCTTCCCTCTGAGGTTCCATAGTCTACTCCATGCCTCTATGTCTCTGGGTCTGTTTTTGTTCATCAGTTGATTTTGTTCGTTAGGTTTGGATTTTATATGATCCACCATGAAACCCAGTGCAACCACTATAAACTGAGGGAGCAGTAAGAGGATAGAATGCTGAGTGCTAATGGCCTGCAGTCACTGCAGCAAACCCGGTGTGCCACATACCACAGCACCTCAGTCATCTACAGGGCTTCTCCCCAAGAAGTCCCCCTCAGCTTCTGAATAACCTACCTTGTGTCTGTCAGGAATGCAGAGTCAGAACACTTTACAGTCAGCAATTCTTTCAGTTCATTAATACCCAGTTTTTTGTGTTCATGTAAATTTTGCAACCAACTTTCCGAAAATAACAGAATAAGAAATCAGCAATTTTAATTTTTAGGCTTAACACAGGTACTATCTATATAAAATAATATGATTGGTTGACATTTGCTGAAGACATAAAAATGTCAAAAAACATATAGCTACAAATCCAAGTAGCAGAAAAGTCAACGAAAGGTGACATTTATATGTCTCTTAAAAATCAACCACTAACCCATACATTTGATTCCTTTCAAATAATCAATTAGGAAGCATGACTTCATTCCAAAAAATTTTAACCAACAGTAAACACTCTGCATCCACAGAAAATATCATCAGTTCAGATCAGTTCTAAATAATCTGTGTCCACTGGGTATCACTGTGAGTCAGTTTTCTCAATATTAAATTAACTTGCCTTCTATTAACATCCTTTTCCATATCTAAATTCTTCTAATACAGTAACGCAAAGCCCTATAATGCATGCAAAGAGAAGCCATGGGTTTCCAGAGGATCCAAGAGAATCTACAACTTGACTATCATTTTTTTTCAGACAAAAATATTCTAAAAGCTATTTTTAAAATTAACATTTTCTGACAAACTTGGAACTGAAACAGTGTTATATTTCCCACTAAAATTTTTTTCCAAATAAATATAGTTATCTTACCCATATGCTAAATGCTAAATGCTAAATATTATATCATCCTATTATTGCTGCCCTTCCCTCAACAAGAGTATTAGTGGGGTCATATAAAGTTAGAGTTTCTGAGTAATACATATGTACCAAGTACTTTTTTGTGCCAATTAGAGAAACAATCGATATGTAATGTAAATCACTTGCTTAAATGATGTTTTGATATTAAGTATTCTTATCCAAACAACCCATTTTTAGTTACTCAGAAAATAGGCAATTTAAATACACACATATACACACACAGAGAGTAGCCAAAATATTATGATCCCTGAACTCATAATAATCTGGTCACTCAGTGTATATCCTATATAATAAAAGGCTAATGTGCAAATTGTCCCCTCAACCAGAAGTTCGACCAGCAGGCAAGCTGGCTAACTGCCATGTCCCCTCCACCTGGCTAGGCTGGCTGGACCACACCCATGCATAAATTCATGCACTGGGCTTCTAATATACATATACATACACACACACACACACACAAAGACATATATATATATATATATATATATATATATATATATATATAATATACGTATATATACATATACATATAAACATATATATATAATATACATATATACAAGCATGTATATATACGTATACATATATAATATACATATATATACATATATATGTATATTATATATGTACTAGAGGTCCAGTGCATGAAATTCATTCATGGGGGGCACAGGGGATGGTCCTTAGCTCAGCCTACACCCTCTCCAATCTGGGACTCCTTGAAGGATGTCTGACTGCCTATTTAGGTCCGATCCCAGTCAGACATCCTTCTCATAATCCAGGACTGCTGGCTCCGAACTGCTCACCTGCCTGCCTCCCTAATTGCCCCTAACTGCTTCTGCCTGCCAGCCTGATCACGCCCTAACCACTACCCTGCCAGCCTAATTGATGTCTTAACTGCTTCCCTGTCAGCCTGTTTGCCCCCAACTTCCCTTCTCTGCCGGCCTGGTCACCCCTAACTGCCCTCTCCTGCAGGCTTGATCGCCCACAACTGCCCTCTCTTGCAGGCCTGGTCTCTCCCAACTGCCCTCCCCTGCTGGCCATCTTGTGGTGGCCACCTTGTGTCCACATGGTGGCAGGATCTTTGACCACATGAGGGCAGCCCTCTTGTGTGTTGGAGTGATGGTCAATCTGCAAATTACTCTTTTATTAGATAGGATAGAGGCCTGGTGCATGGGTGGGGGCCAGCTGGTTTGCCCTGAAGAGTGTCCCAGATCAGGATGGGGGTTCCCTTGGGGAGAGGGGCGGCCTGGGCAAGGGGCCTGTGGAGGTTTGTAGGCTGGCCACACCCCCCAGTGACCCAAGCAGTGGCCCTGGGATCTGGGATTAATTTATGTCTACAATTAAAACTTTGTAGCCTGGAGTGGAGCCAGGCCTTCTGCTCACTCCATGGTGGCAGCCATTTCTGTTTGAAACTTTATGGCCTAGAGTGGAGGCCTAAGCTGGCAACGGCAGGAGGAAAGCTTGGCTTCTTCTGTTGCCAGGGAAACCCAAGCCTCTGTTCTCTCCAGCTCAGTGGCTGCTGCCATTTATGTATCTTTTATAATTAAAACTTTGTAGCACTGAGTGGAGGCCTAGGCCGGCAACGGCAGGCGGGAAGCTTGGCTTCCTCTGTTGCTGGGGAAACTCAAGCCTCCCTCCTGCTCTCAGTAGCAGCAGGCATCTTGGTTGGGGTTTATTTGCATAATCTGTTGCTGAAAGACTGGTGGGCATGGCTGTGGGTGTGGCTTGTGGGTGTAGTGAAGGTACTGTCAAATTTGCATATTACTCTTTTCTTAGATAGGATAGTTATTATGCATTCAGAGATCATAATAATCTGGTCACTATATGTATATGTATGTATATATGTGTGTGTGTATGTGTGTGTGTGTATATATATGTATGTGTGTGTATATATATATATATATATATATATATATATATTCCATACCAGAAAATGATTTGTGGATGAAGGGATAAAAAAAAATGTTCATTTCTTTAATGTCAATCCACATCTGAAAACTGGAAAACAACATGCCAACTGAGTATTAGAGTTGAAAATAACAAATATTCATTTCAAAGTATTATCAAAGGCATGATGAGATAAAAATAGCTACGAAAAGTAGAATCATATTCTCTCTTGGCAATTGAAGAAAACAGATCTATTTCCCTAGTATTTTGCTACTTCTTTGAGGGCTTAGGAGGAATAAAACTCTGATTTTGAGACTTACTGAATAAGAATGTGTAATCTGACACGCAAGGGCTGAAATGATTGCAAGAACTAAAACCTCTAATCAGCTGCCAATTTTTAGTTTTGCTAAACAGTCTTGGGAAGAAATTGCTCCAATTTTCTTCTCTTCATTTTCTTTCCTCACTTACTGCTATAGATTTTGCACACTTGGCTCTGCTTGTAACAAAATATTCTAATGATTATGCATTTTGAAATAGAGTTTGAAAGAAAACATGTGTTTCAATAAAGTAAGATCCTTCAATGTATTACCAAGCCCTTATAAATATTTTACCATGAAGGTTTTAATTATGTGCCATATTAAAAACAAATGCCTTTATTTCAGTGAAGAAATTTTTTTAAATGTACTTACTGATGGAAGTTTCTACATGCCATAATTAGAAATCACTCTAGAGTTTTAAGTTGAATTGATGATAAGTAACATGGAAAAATGGAAATGTCAATCCCAAATTTTTCTTATCTCATATTTATTTATTAAGAATACTAGAGGCCCAATGCGCGGAATTCATCCCAGGGGCTCTGCCCTCACAGCAGCGGTGGCTTGCCCTGGTTTCGTCCAGGTTGTCCAGCTGTCTGGTCTAATTAGCATATTACACTTTTATGATTATAGATGCCCTGTTTCCCACCTGAATTTGACTATTGAATATTACATTTTGATAGGAGGGGGGAAAGCAGTACATGCATTTAAAATTTTTAACTCAGTTCTGATGCAATATGTGGGAAACACTAAGTCAGAAATAACTTAGGATGCCTCATAGTTGGCAGCTTTCCAGTAAACATGGTTGGTGAGTCACTGCGGGGGTCTTCGTAACATCATCTTCACTTCCTGTAATTATGGTCCCGAACATCTTTCAGTCTTGAGAGATTCTATATTAAAATAGAACTCTAATCCATACACAGCTCAGAGTTGACAACCGTTTGAAAGCAAGACTCATGCAGATGAATAAGCAAAAAGAGCCAATGAGAATAAGGACAAGGAAAAGTCCAGAAAAATGGAGGTAGAATGGCATCAAACATACTGAATTACTTATTATGCCACGTGCCCTGCAATCAGCCCCAAAATTTAATTCCTAAAATGATTGGAAGAACCAAAATGAAACTCAGATCACATTCTCAGGCTAATATTCTGGACACTCGAATACAAATCCAATCAAATGTGAATTTGTTCTCCATTTTTGTAATTTGTCATTTAAAGAATGTTCTGCTGTTAATATGAATGGAATCACAATATTCCTTTGGTGATTTTTTTTTTAATTTTCATTCAGTATAATTATCTGCAGTTCATTCAGGTTGTTGTATGTGTATCAACAGTTTGGGTTTTTATTGTTTTCTGAGCATTACATGGATGTATCACGGTTTGTTTATATGCTTAACCACTGAAGTAGATCTGACTTGTTTTCATTTTTTGGTTATTATGACAAAAAACTGTTATAAATATCTGGGCTCACATATTTGAATAAACTTGAGTCTTCATTTTTTAGGATTAAGAATCAGGGATGCAACTGCTGGGTAATATCGCAGTTACATGTATAGTTCTATAAGAAACCTCAAACATTTTCTAGATGATATAATGCTTTTATACACAGCCAAATTCTCTTTGCTAATATACTTTTTAAGGATTTTGGTTCCTAACCTGATGAGGTATATTGATCTGTAATTTTATTTTCTTACTAGGGGCCCAGTGCACGAAATTTGTGCACTGGGGATGGGTGGTCCCTCAACCCAACTTGTCCCCTCTCACATACTGGGAGCTCTCAGGGGATGTCCAACAGATGGCTCACCCTGAGCCTGCCCAAGGCCTAAAGCCTCTGGCGAAGCTTTAGGCCTTGGGCACCCAGCCATCACTCTGCTCAGCTCATCCCTGGCTGCCTGCGACCACCTGGCCCCAGGGGCTGGGTGCTCACCGCCACTTCCACTCACAGAGCCCGGGGGCTGGGCGCTCCCTGCCGCCGCTGCCACCACCACTGCTGATGCTGCCGCCGCTTCCCCTCACAGTGCCTAGGGGCTGGGTGCTCACTGCCACCAACAGCATTTCATCTCCACCCCTGGGGCCTGGCGCTCGTGCCACTTGACCCCACCCCTGCTCCTGATTGGCTGGTAGCATAGCCAACCAGGAGTGAAGGTACAGTCAAATTTTCATGTTTCTCTTTTATTATATAGGATACTGTTTGTCTGTGCTTTGTTTCTGAATCAAGATAATATTAACTTCACAAAATGAACTGAGAAGTGCTCCTTCCTTTCCTATTTCCTTGAAAAGATTATGTAGAATTGGTTAATTCTTCTTCAAAGTCTACAGAAGAAATCATCTTCTTTCCGGGAATTTTTAAAATTACAAATTCAATTTCCTTAATAGTTATAGAGCTGTTCAAATTATTTCATATTGAGTACCTTGTGATTTCCAAGAAATTATTCTATTCTGTCAATGCTGTCATTTAAATGTGTGGAGTTGTTTGTAGCATTCTTTATCTTTTTTATGTCTGCAGGGTCAATATTGATATCCCCTTTTCATTACTTATATTGACCATTTGTGTTTTCTCTCTTTTCTTAGATTAATATTATTTTCTGATGAAATCATAATATGAAAAAGACAAAATATTAAAAGGAATTTTAAATTGCCTCAGATTTCCACATTGTTAATTAAAAAAAAATGGATGAGAACATTTCCATAATACAAGTCAAACAGCTTTGGTTTTTCAGCAAAGAAATTGCCTCTCAATGTATCTCATATAGATATCAAAAGCAAAAATTTTATTCACCTGTTTACCAGTCCAACAATTAAGGTAATAAGAATAAAGAGCATTAATAGCAATTCCAAAAAATTATTTTTTTTACAAATTGATGTCTAATTTTGAGGAGAAATACCACACTTTTTATAAACATTGTATAGTGAGTATAGACAGTACCTTCTATCTTTCAGATGCACCATATACAACTACATCTCTGTCTCAGTGTGTTGTCAGTAATCAAGTAACTAGAAAAGAGAAAATAAGCATCTGCTACACTAAATGTATTGAACATCTAGAGAAAGCAAAATTATTTCCTTTAGAGTTTTCAGTCTACCTAAAATGACAACTGTATGTCACAATGATGAATACTAAGCCTTATGTATTTGTATAATATCTTTGCATATTAGAATTTTATATGGCAAAATTGATTTAAAGTAACACCAGTCATACCAATAAATGAGATAAAATAACACCAGTAATGTCAGTAATAGCCCTAAACAGATGTTCCTATTGGATGCCTCAACACATGACTATAAAAGCATCTGCATGTCTTATCCTCTTCCCTCTGGGAGCATCTGTCCACATTCTCTAATAATAATCTTCCCTGACTTTCTCTCTTATACTCAAGAAGAAACATTCCTTCATGTTCCAGTAAATATATGATTTCCCTTTGCTACTGACTTGATATTTCAATATTCCTCTTGGGTGACAGGAATTATAGGAGACAAGCATAAGAAAAGATAATGGTAAGCTGCAGTTGTCAGCCACTCTTCTATAAAAGTGAGATTCAAATTGGCTCTTGAAGGATGAATAGAATTTGGATAGGAGGGCTTTATGACTTAAAGAGCAGTGTGAATAAAGGCCTTGGGGTGAGAAAGCACAAGAGATATTTTAAGGCAAATGAAGTATGCCTGGAATATTGGGGTGATTAACTTTGATAAGCTTACAAAATCTGAATAGCTATTAAAAATTCTAAGCATATAAATTAAATATAAATTTAATAGGTTAAAAATATCAGGGTAAGAAATTTCAAATCTCCTCTATAAACAAAGCCCCTGAACATTTACTAGCAATACTTTGTTCTCAAAAGAAAGATAAACATCCCAATAAAATAATGGGCAACAGATTTAAATAGATACTTTTCAAAAGAGGACATAAGGAAGGCCAAGAGATATATGAAAACATGCTCAAAGTCACTAATCATTCGAAAGATGCAAATCAAAACAACAATGCAGAACCATCTCACACCTGTCAGAATAGCTATCATCAACAAATCAACAAATGACACATGCTGGTGAAGATGCAGAGAAAAAGGAACCCTCCTGCACTGCTGGTGGGAATGCAGACTGGTGCAGCCTCTGTGGAGAACAGTATGGAGTTTCCTCAAAAAACTAAAAATGGAACTCCCATTCAGTGATCCTAATTCTAGGAATATATCCAAAGAAACTAGAAACACCAGTCAGAAAAGATATATGCACCCCTATAGCTAAGATTTGGAAACAGCCTAAATGCCCATTAGCAGATGCGTGGATTAAAAAACTGTGGTACATCTATACAATGGAATGCTGTGGTAAAAAAAGGAGGAATTCTTACCATCTGCAACAGCATGGATGGAACTGGAGACAATTATGCTAAGTGAAATAAGCCAGTCAGAGAAAGATAAATATCACATGACATCACTCATTTGTGGAAAATAATGAACAATATAAACTAATGAACAAAAACTGATCCAGAGACAGAAGCATCAATCAGACCATCAAACCTCAGAGGGAAGGTAGGGGAGGGTGGGGTAAGGAAAAGAGATCAACCAGAGGACCTGTATGCATGCATATAAGCCTAATCAATGGACACAGACACGGGGGGGGGGGGGTGAAAGCATGAGTGGGGGTCAGGGGGAGCACTGCGGGGGGTGGGGATAAGGATAATACCTTAACCAATAAAGAAAAAAATACTCTGTTCTGATGATAGCATGATGAGGGAGGAGGAGGAGGAATACTGGAGGTATCTAGAGAAAATAAAATATTGAAGCAGAGTGTTACAAGAAACTAGACTGGAGTTGAGAAACCTCCAAACAAGAATTATGAAAGAAACAAATAATTGAAGAAACAATATTTAAAAAGAATCAAACAATATGTTTTGGCTTATAGTATGCAGAATTTTTTACTAAATTTTTTTAAATTAATAAAAATATTTTTTATTTATTTTTCTAGCTTTACTGAGATAACATTAACAAAAAACTTGTGTACATTTAAGGGTACAATGTGATCATTGTATATGGGTCCTAAAAAGAGCTAAACTCACAAAAGCAGAGTGCAATGAAAAAAAATGTACTTTTTTTGTACAAAAATGTCTTTAATATTCCACACCTCACCCATTCACCCACTCAGTACCCATTACATCAGCGAGTTGGCTCAAAATAAAATGCTACATTTTATCTCAATGGTCAGTTCCTATCTTTTATATCACTTTTCCATACTCTACACCATCTCTCCCCCCACCGACACACAAATAGAGCACTCAGGGTAATAAAAATAGAAATTTTGGAACTGGAAAGATCTGGTTTGAATTCTACCCTGCCACTTGGTGGTATCAAGAGTTAATTAAAATCTCTGACACTTAGCTATTTCCATTGTAGACCTGAAATGGCAATACCCACCTTATAGCATATGATAATATAAATTGTGCTCCCTAAAATGATTGTCATAAAGTAAGCACACAATCAATATGTGTCAAATGACTTTCTTTTTTTAAAACTATATAGATATGTTGCTTGCACAACTTAGGATGTTTTTTTTTCCTCTCTAGCTAAATATTAGTTTTGCTTTCATAATTCAAAAATTATTATTTTTCACTTCTCTTTGCTTAACAATTTGGTACAGTATAAATTATATCCCCTGGCAAATCTTTCCTCAACTTAATGGTTTATTCACTTCATGATTACTCACCTCATTAAAAAATTCTACTGATATTACATAATCCATATAAAAAATGATAAACTGTTCATGAATGTGTTACATGATGTTAAACTAAAGACCTTCCTTAACTTTCCTTTAGAACTCTTTGAAACATAAGCAGAGAGTATACTTGTATACAAATATAACTTTAAAATGAAAACATAATCATTAACATAGGAAAAGCCTACCAACTGGCACACTGATAGACGTTAGGTACCTAACGTATGCTGAAGTGAAGGAAAATTTGAATGATATATTTGTTTTACTTTTGGCACAAGAAACTGTGACATTTCAATTTGGCAATGGCTAAAATATGTTGCTTCTAAGAATAAATCTTCTAAAATTAACTTTACTAATCACGATGCATTCCTAGCTCACACTCCAAAACATTTCCAAGTTGTTAGTTTGGAGATCTTTTTCCCCAGAGCTATCATGATGTCTATACTTCTTAGAAGATATCTAAATGCTTCACTGATAAAAGTTAAAATTCAAATAACCCCACACTTTTTGTCTGCAAATATCACTACTTTTTGTGACTCAGAGCCAAAAGTGATTTTAATCAAGCAAACAAGTAGACTGGAAATAACTCAAAGAATAACTCTAATCATTGCATTTGGTACTTTAAGACCTGAAAGAAAAAGTTTTTTTAGAGTTCATAAATTGTTGTGTCATGTAAACTTAACCAACACACTTCATAATGATTTTTTTAATCATGAAGAATGAATAATTTAACTCTGTGCACTGTATAGCACTTTCTATAATCCATTTAAGTGATGAGTATAATGTTTCTCAAAAAAGAAAAGATAAGATCTATCATTTCAATAAATCATAGACATTTATTTGTACACCAAAAAGGCATGTTTTATTTTCTTATTTAAGCATGTTAAATGCCTTATAAACAAAATCATATGGCATTCACAAGGTGAATATGTTCTATTAAAATCAAACTTTCCAAGGAATCTGAAACCTTTATGATACTGAAAATTTTAAAAGATGATAATTAGGGATATTGACTGGGTAACCTGAGAAAAAGACACCAAAAGCTAGGCTCTTTCTAAACTTATAATCAACTGGCTTTTTTACAAAAGTTATTTACAAATATTAGTCCTCCATAGTCTGGAGAGAGCTGTCTCTTGACACTTTTTTTTTTTTTTTTGGCTCTCTCTACTTAACATCAGAATTGCATATTCTCTACCATTTAGAACCATTACATGTGCCATTCCTTCTGCTTGAATTGCCCTTCATGCCCCATAAGCCATTTACTTCTCATTTTATGGGTCTCAGCTAAAACGATCTAACCTTAAAGACGTCTTCAGGGAACCACACTGGTTAAGTAGTATTTACTTATATTTCTCCCTCTCCCATATATATGAACTGAAATAGCAAGAAGATGCCTTCAATCACTAGAGAGTTAGAACCTGATGCAATCTGTCATGTAATAAGGGCCCGATAGATATAGTCTGACTATGTTTGAAACTCTGATTTTTAACATGCTTCACAATTACATTATTACACATCCCTGTGTGGTGGAAACTTCCACTATAAAACATTTGTAATTTACGCCTATTATTACTAAACTTTTTTTCTTAAGAATTATAGAGCTACTAATCACTTAGTGGGTGGGAAAAGTGCTTACAACGGTGCCCAGAATAAAAGAAGCATGATATAAAATTTTGACGAAAAAAACCTACAGAGATCATCTACTTAATCCCCCTCCAGTTGTCATCCTTATTTTTAAGGGAGAAAAATCTATTTACACACAAGTGATTATATTGAGACAAGCAATTATGCGTCTCACAACTGTTTCAATATACCCATATTTAAATTAGAAAAATAAAATTAAACCAGAAAAAAATAGAATCTCAAATAACAGCAACTCTGCCAGATCATAATAAATACTTCATTTTAATATTCTTTCTTGTTTATCAATTTGTCATAGGAAAAATGATACTTTAATTTGCTAATTTCTCCATATTTTATGACCACATATTTTTAAAATAATCTTAATTATACTATCTTACAAAAGTCATTCATCCTGCCATGCAATTCTCAGAAAATTCTTTTTCTTTAGCTATTACAAGAATCCCACCCCCAGCATTCAGTGGAGAAAGGAATACCCCACTTCCACAGGTAATACTTGCTCACAGTTAACAAAACCTAAATCTGACATATAGGCAGTAAAAGGAAGAATGTTTGGTGGAATGTGACCTAGTTCTCAAAATCAGCAAATTTTGCAGGAACAGTCTGAAAATACAGAGGAAACTAGGAGAGAAGGCAATAGAAACCAGAGTCCAATTCAAGACTAAAAGCATGGCCCTAGCCAGTTTTGCTCAATGGCTAGAGAGTCTCCCTAGACTGAAGAGTCACGGTTTCAATTCTGGTCAAGGGCATGTACCTTAGTTGCAGGCTCATTCAACAGTGCAGGTTGGGGTGCCTGCAGGAGGCAACCAATCAAAGTGTCTAACATTGGTGTTTCTCTTTCTGTGTCTCTCCTCCTTCCTTCCACTCTCTAAAAATCAATAGAAAAAAATATCTTCGGGTGAGGATTAACAATAACAAAGATTAGAAATGGTTAGTAACATTTGCTGGTATTTTGCCATCAGAACCCTCCTCAGAGCAGTGGCTGACCTCCGCCACCAAGGACAAATGTAAACTCTACGCTGGCACATGTTAACATTTCTCTGGGTGCCAAGTCCCTTGAAAGTCTCCCATCAGACCAGCCTTAGCTTGTGTGGAGTAGGGAGGAGGAGCATTTGCCCTTTCCCATCCATTGTATGAAACAAGGCTGTGTCTCCCACCAAAATTATCCAGTGAACATTATCGTAAGCTAGTATGATGCCTAGATTGTGGAAAACCAAAAATACACAGCAGACATCACAAAAGCCCTGTCTACCTTTACAGACAAGTCAAATTCCACTCAAGCAAAGAGAATAATTTAAATTGCTTATTTCTCCTTATTTTATGAATACGTATTTTTGTACTTTAAGTAATTAGTATTTTCTAACTTTTAATAGCCATTTTATAAGTTTTCCTATTTTACTGAGTTATGAGTTTTGTGAAGACAGATGCTATTTCATTCCTTTTTTCTAAAATCTTCAGAAGGATTTAAATTTTAATTGAATTTTATATGAAACAAAATATCCAACTAGAAAAGAAGAGTATAGGTATATTTTATTTCTTATGGTTAGTCAATTTAACAGACTATAACAAATTTAGCTAGGTCAACATTTCAAGAAGCATGTCTCAAATAACACATACAGAACCCTAGACATATTCATAAAAATAAGTATGAGAAATGTATTAACAGCACTTTATGGGAGGTTTTAATCCCATTCAAAATTCTGAATATTCTCTACTGTGAGGGGAAAAAAATCAACATGATTTAGCATAACAAACATAAGTGCATATTAATGTTGTGATTGATCACTTTTACCCATCTTTCTAGAATCTCTTAAAAATAACAACACACATATGTAATACCTTAATCAATAAAGAAATTTAGCCGAAACCAGTTTGGCTTAGTGGATAGAGCGTAGGACTGCGGACTGAAGGGTCCCGGATTCAATTCTGGTCAAGGGCATGTACCTTGGCTGCAGGCACATCCCCAGTAGGGGGCGTGCAAGAGGCAGCTGATCAATGTTTCTCTCTCATCGATGTTTCTGACTTTCTATCCCTCTCCCTTCAGCTCTATAAAAAATCAATAAAATATATTTCAAAAAATAAATAAATAAAAATAAAGAAATTAAAAAAAAAACATCCTGTTAGCTTGAGGATTTTTAGCAGCTGCTTTCATAGTAGCACTATACAATAAGCCAGTAAATACATATAAATATTTGAAGGCAGAAATCAAATACAGACTCACTGAATTTTAAAAAAAAGATAAAGTAGTCAATACATTTATTTAAGCTCTCTTCATCTTTGTAAATGTGATCATTTTTTTCTTTCTGCTCATCCTCATATATCTGTTTACCATACACTACCTCACTATGTAATTCTGTAAACAATTAAGTGAAGAAAGAAAATCTAATGTTAATTATATAATGATTTTTTTTTCAACCTGTCAATGTTCCAGAGTTTTCCTTTTAGGATTTAGATCTCATCCTGGGTGAATATCAAATGCTATAGCGATGTTAGCCAATAACTACACCAAAGAAGAGGTATCAAAGATTATCTTACAGGTCAAATCCTCAGCCTTTGTTGACTCTGGAAGGCAACAAAAAATTCATAACCTATGATCAAAAATTCATTTCATAACAATGAAAACAATTAAATATATTTCTTATCAAGAGCTATTCTATTTTTTAAAAGACTGGTATAAACAACATTGGAAACAAAGAAATTGACTACCTATTAATTGCAAGTGGATGTTCGTCAGAATTAGTAACAAAGCTGCACTATCGTCAGCCAAGCACCTGTGCACCTAAATTTATCCTGCCATTGACAAAAGTAACAGGAAGAAAATTTATTTAGACATCAGCACTTTCACGTCACACTGCCATGCCTGGATGAATTCCACTTAGCACTTGGAGTTAAGTATTGTGAAGAACAAAATTTAATATTCAGTTCTAACCAACGCAAATCCATTTCACCTGAACCTACCCTTCTCTCATTGGACAAAGTAAAAAAAAAAAAAAAAAAAAACCCACATACACACACACACACCCACCCACACACACACACACACACACACACAAAATGTTTGCTTTATTTAGGCCTTTGCTGAGATTTAGATATGACTTGAACTATACATCAATCATTACCAAAGTATTAACGAAATTCTAGAGATTTTGTGGGGAAAGGAAGATGGCTGCTGATGGGCAGGCAGACTGCAAGATAGTGTGTGAGTGAGAAAACAAAGACAGAGTGTTTGGTCGCCTGGGGAGTGTTTATTGGTGAGTTGAGGGCCAGCAATACTCCAGGAGACTGTGGGGGACTGCTGGATGGGAATCCCCTGACCCAGCAGCTCCCACTGCTGCTGGGTTCCCTTTCAGAGCAACCGGCTCAGATGCGGAGACCGCACCATCTTGAAGGGGAAAGTGGATGTTGTGGGGAACCTGAAAAGCCAGGAGAATCTACAACTACAGCACCCACCAAACAGCTGCGAACCTCAGAACACTGGTTCCCAATTGGCGCAAACATACAGATTCAGAGGAGCTCTACGCTCCACAAGGGAAAGGTCAGATTTCACTTGGGATAAGGAGAGGTCTCTGTTCCCAGCAGGAGAGAGAAACCTGGGCACAACAGGAGCTGGAGCTGGAGCTGGAGCTGGAGAACTGGGTGAAGTGTGCACCTAGAAAAATCCTGGCTGTTGGGGCTGGTGTGACCCGTGAATGTGGAAGGGGGTCCTCCGAGCTGCAAAGGAAAGGAACTCTAAAAAGCAACCCATTTTGACCTCACACAAGGGATAGCCTAAAAATTTAAAAAGTGTGCTGGAACTTAGACCCAAAGGAGGAAAAAAAAAGACGCCACAGACTTGCGCACAGCCCCAGAGTTCGCATATTAAGCTGGCTCTTGTTTGTTTGTTTTTTTCCTCTTTAAATCTTTAATTCTGATTACTAAGCCAAATACATAGGATCATCCAATTTAGGACACCCTAGGAGATTGCAGGGGGAAGTTGTTTTTCTAGAACCTGGGGGTCAGAGCAAGGAATAACTATCAGAGAACCAGCTCTGGGGCATCCCACTCCCACAAACCAGTACTGAGTGCCACAGTTTCGGAAAGCAGGATCTAAGCACTGGCTAGAGAGGACCTATAGACCCAGAGGTCAATCCAGAAACACTGCCACCCAGGGGTAAAATCACAAATTGACTCTTGTGACAACAAGAGGAATATAAGAAATTAAGACACACTGCCTGCTAAAAAAATCAGGACTGAATTACAACACTGAGGAGCAGTGGAACGCAGGGAACAGCAATACTGTCCTGACTAGGAAACAGGCGTGCCAAACAGAACAGAGTAGAGGAAGTAAATGAACTTCACTACTGCACATTTTTATTTTTTATTTTTTTCATCTTTTACTTAAGAAACTATTTCTTTTTTCCTCACTTGATTTTACCTATTTAATTATACATTTTCATTGTCAATCAGTATTATTACTAACACTATTTTACCTTTTTTTTTTTTAAAGTGTCATTTTATTATCTCTTTATTTTACTTTGGGATTAGTGTTCTACATTCTATTTTCATCTTTCCTTTAGCATTGTTTTATTCTACCTTTATGCCATCACTCTTTTCCTAACTTTTCCCCTGTTTCTCTTACCCTTTTCCCGCTTTAGATATTCCCTATTCCTTCTTTATACCCCGTTAAATTTTCATCCTACTTATATATTTAATTTCCAGTCACCTGCTTCAAGTCCATACACACCTCTCTCTTCTCTGTCTTCACTATCCAAATAATTTTTTTTCTCTCTTTCCTTTTGTTGTTGTTTGCTTGATTGTTTATTATATTGGTTTTTTCCTTGTTTGTCAGATTGTTTTGCTTATTCTTTTTTGTTTTGTTTTGTTTTTGCTTCTGTTTTCCCATGGCTCGCATGATATTAGTTGTTGTTTGTAGTTTGTATTCATCTCCAAGTAGTTGTTGCTGAAATTTGTTGGAATTAGTGACTGTTCTATTGTAGTTTGTTCCTCTCTTATTCCTTATTCTCTTTCTTTTCTCTCTTACTTTTTTTCATCCTTTTCTCAATTTCATATTTGCACTCCTTTCTTTTTTTTTTTCCTCTTCTGCTTTCTCTCCTATCTTCTAATCTGCCTTTTTCTGGTGATCAACTTTATTTGGAGTTATTAATATCATGAATACATTTCTGTTCAGTCCCTTGTGCATTATAATTGGTTGTGTTGTATTTTGTGCTTAAATCAACGCTGGAGAGAGAAAAGTACATAATCAGACGCCCAGAGAAGAGAGACCATAGGGAAACAAAGAAACAGCCTGCATATGAAAGAAAAGCAGGCATCACCATGGAAGCAAGCAACCTGTCAGAGAAAGAATTCAGAAAATGGAAGATAAATTCAACATTATGTGTAAGAACCAAGAGGAAATGAAGAACAAAGAAGAAATGAAAAATGACATTGCTGCTGTTAAAACTAATTAGAAAGCATCAAGAGTAGAATGGAAGAAGCAGAGGACCGCATCAATGAGCTACAAGACAAGGTAGGAAAAAATACCCAAGCAGAGCAGCCTTCAAGAAAAAAAAAATTCAAAAGCAGGAAAAGACCCTAAGCAAACTTTGGGACAAAACAAAACAACATCTGCACAAAGGGATTCCAGAAGGAGAGGAAGCTGAGAAAGGAATAGAAAGCCTGTTTGAGGAAATAATGACAGAAAACCTCCCTGATATAGGGAAGAAAAAAAACCCACACAAATCCAAGAAGCTCACAGAGTCCCAAGCAAAATGAACCCCAAAAAGCCACAGCCAAGGCACATTATAATAAATTTGGCAAATATCAATGACAAATTAAGAATCTTAAAAGCGGCCAGAGAGAGACAGCAAGTTACCTACTGTATGGAAGAAACCCTTATCAGACTAGTGACTGATTTCTCAACAGAAACTCATCATGCCAGAAGGGGATTGAATGAAATATACTAAATCATAACAATGCAAAATCTATGGGACACAGCAAAAGCAGTGTTGAGAGGGAAGTTCATAGCGCTACAAGCCTAATGCAAAAAACAAGAAATAATGGTAATAAATTACCTAACCCTACAACTCAAAGAGTTAGAAAGAGAGCTACAAGAAAAGCCCAATGTAAGCAGAAGAAAGGAAATAATAAAGACCAAAGCAGAGATAAACGACATTGAGACCAAAAAAAAAACAAACAAAAAAAAGATCAATAAAACCAAGAGCACGTCTTCAAAAGGATGAATAAGATTGATGAGCGTCTAGCCAGGCTCACCAAGAAGCAAAGAGAGAGGATCCAAATAAACAAAATCAGAAATGAAAGAGGAGAAATAACAACAGACCCCACAGAAATACAAAGGATTGTTTTAAAAAAAAAATACTATGAACAACTCCATTCTAACAAACTACACAACCCGGAGGAAATGAACACATTCCTAGAAAAATACAACCTTCCAAAACTCAGGAAGATTCTAAAAATCTCAATAAGCTGGTAACTATGGAAGAAATTGAAACAGTCATCAAAAAGCTTCCAGCAAACAAAAGCGCCCGGGGCCAGACGGCTTCACAGGGAAGTTTTGCCAAACATTCAAGGAAGAACTAAAACCTGTCCTCCTCAGGCTATTCCAAAAAATTCAAGAGGAAGAAACACTTTCAAGCTTCTCCTATGAAACCAGCATCACCCTAATACCAAAACCATATAAAGACAACACAACAAAAAAAAAGTACAGGCCAATATCCTTCATGAACATAGATGCCAAAATCCTAAACAAAATTCTGGCAAATCAGATCCAGCACTACATCAGAAAGGTCAAACACCATGATCAAGTAGGATTTATCCCAGGAATACAAGGATGGTACAATACCTGCAAATCAATAAATGTTGTACATCACAAAACAAATTGAGAGATAAAAATCACCTAATCATATCAATTTATACAGAAAAAGCACTTGACAAAATCCAACACCTTTTCTTAATAAAAATTCTCAACAAGGTGGGAATAGAAGAATCATACCTCAGTATAATAAAAGCCATATATGTTAAACCCAAAGCTAACATCATACTCAATGGGCAAAAACTAAAACCATTTCCCCTAAGAACAGGAACAAGACAGGGATGCCCACTCTCACCACTCCTGTTCAACATAGTACTGGAACTATTAGCCATTGCAATTAGACAAGAGAAAGAAATAAAAGGCATCCAAACTGGAAAAGAAAAAGTAAAGCTGTCCTTATTTGCAGATGACATGACATTGCACATAAAAAACCCAAAATACTCCATCAAAAACTAATGGACTTAATAAATGAATTCGGCAAGGTAGCAGGATTCAAAATTAATGCCAAGAAATCTATGGCATTTCTATACACCAATAGTGAACTTACAGAAAGAGAGACTAGAAAAGCAATTCCATTTACTATCGCACCAAAAAAATTAAGATAGCTAGGAATAAACTTAACTAAGGAAGTAAAAGACCTATAACACAGAAAACTTACAGAATATTGAAAAAAGAGATGGAGGAAGATGTAAACAGATGGAAGAACATACCATGTTCATGGATTGGTAGAATCAACATCATTAAAATGTCCATACTACCCAAAGCAATCTATAGATTCAATGCACTCCCCATTAAAATACGAACTGCATATTTCACAGACCTAGAAAAAACTCTCCAAAAATTCATCTGGAATAAAAAAAGACCCCGAATATCCACAGCAATCCTGAGAAAGATAAACAAAGTAGGAGGGATCTCAATATCCAATTTCAAGCTGTATTACAAAGCCACTGTTCTCAAAACAGCCTAGTATTGGAACAAGAACAGAGATATATTTACCCAAACCACTATGCTCAATTAATATTTGACAAAGGAGGTATTGAGTTAAGACAGACTCTTTAATAAATGATGTTGGATAAATTGCAAAGATACATGCAAAAAACTACACCTACTTACACCATACACAAAAATAAACTCAAAATGGATACAGGATTTAAACATAAGACAGGAAACCATAAATACACTAGAGGAATCCACAGGCAGAGAAATCTCAGACATAAGCCGAAGCAATTTCTTCACCAATACCACTCATAGGGCAATAGAAATGAAGTGAAAACAAACAAATGTAACTACATCAAAATAAAAAGCTTTTGTACAGCAAAGGAAACCATCAACAAAACAAAAAGAAAGCCCACTGCACGGGAGAACATATTTGCAAATGTTCTCTCTGATGAAGGTTTAATCTCCAACATTTACAGGGAACTCATACAACTTAACAAAAGGCAGATAAATGATCCAATTTAAAAAAATGGGCAATGGGCGTAAATAGAATCATTTTGAAAGAAGATAGAAGGCCAAGAGACATATGAAAACATGCTCAAAGTCACTAATTATCCGAGAGATGCTAATTAAAACGGCAATGCAGTACCATCTCACACCTGTCAGAATGGCAACCAACAACAAATCAACAAATGACAAGTGTGGTGAGGATGCGGAAAATAAGGAACTCTCCTGCACTGCTGGTGAAAATGCAGACTGGTGCAGCCACTGTGGAGAACAGTATGGAATTTCCTCAAAAATCTAAAAATGGAACTCCCATTTGATCCAGTGATCCCACTTCTAGGAATATATCCTAAGAAACTAGAAACACCAATCAGAAAGGATTTATACACCCCTATGTTCACAGCAGCACAATTCACCATAGTTAAGATTTGGAAAGAGCCCAAATGCCCATCAGCAGATGGGTGGATTAGAAAACTGTGTTATATTTACACAATGGAACTATCCTATCTAATAAAAGAGTGATATGCAAATTTGACTGTACCTTCACCACACCCACCAGCCAATCAGGAGGAAATTATGCAAATAAACCCCAACCAAGATGGCTGCCACCACTGAGAACAGGAGGAAGACTTGGGTTTCCCTGGCAACAGAGGAAGCCAAGCTTTCTGCCTCCCTAGGCCTCCACTCAATTTTACAAAGTTTCAATTATAAAAGATACAGAAATGGCAGCAGCCACTGAGTTGGAGAGAACAGAGGCTTGGGTTTCCCTAGCAATGGCGGAAGCCAAGCTTTCAGTCTGCTGTTGCTGGCCTAGGCCTCCACTCTAGGCTACAAGGTTTCAAACAGAAATGGCTGCTGCCCCAGAGCCAGCAGAAGGCTTGGCTCTGCTCCAGGCTACGAAGTTTCAATTGTAGACATAGATTAATCCCAGATACCAGGGTCTTTGCTTGGGTCGCTGGGGGGTGTGGCTGGGCTGCAAACCTCCACAGGCCCCTCACCCAGGCCGCCCCTCACCCCAAGGGAACACCCACTCTGATCTGGAACACTCTTCAGGGCAAACCAGCTGGCCCCTACCCGTGCACCAGGCCTCTATCCCATCTAATGAAAGAGTAATTTGCAGACTGATCATCACTCCAACACACAAGAGGGCTGCCTCCATGTGGTCAAAGATCCTGCCACCATGTGGACACAAGATGGCCACAAGATGGCCAGCAGGGGAGGGCTATTGGGAGGTTCCAGGCCCTGCAGGGAGGGCAGTTGTGGGCAATCAGGCCAGCAGAGGAAGGCAGTTGGGAGGGACCAGGCCTGCAAGGGAGGGCAGTTGGGAGCGATTAAGCCTGCAGGGGAGGGCAGTTAGGGGTGACCAGGCTGGCAGAGGAGGGAAGATGGGGGCAAATAGGCTGGCACGTGAGAAGTTAAAAATTAATTAGGCTGTCAGGGTAGTGGTTAGCAGGTGATCAGGCTGGCAGGCAGAAGCGGTTAGGGGCAATGAGGGAGGCAGGCAGGTGAGCAGTTTGGAGCCAGCAGTCCTGGATTATGAAAAGGATGTCCGACATACCTGGGACATACCTCGAGGGGTCCCAGATTGGAGAGGGTACAGGCTGGGCTAAGGGACATCCCCCCCTGTCCCCTGTGCACAAATTCTGTGCACCAGGCCTCTAGTACTGCTATAAAAAAAGAAGGAATTCTTACCATTTGCAGCAGCATGGATGGACCCAGAGAACATTATGTTAAGTGAAATAAGCTAGGCAATGAAAGAAAAATACCACATGATCTCACTCATTTATGGAAAATAAAGACCATTTTATCCTGATTAATAAAAAAATAGATCAAGAAGCAATAAAGCACGGACTGTCAAATTATAGCAGGAAGGCTGGGAAGTGTTGGGGAAGGTGGGAAATAGATCCACCAAAGGACTTGTATGTATGTATATAAACACACCAATGGACACAAGACACTGTGGGGATGGGATGAAGGCATGGGACAGGGAGGTAGGGGAGGCTGGGGAAAGGTTATCGGGGATAAAAAAGAAGATATATGTGTTGTAGAGTGGGAATTTTTGAGCACTACTGAGGCCATGGACTGTGCCCCAGATAGAGTAGGCAGTGCTGACACCAGGTCAGGCCTTGAGATATGGTCTCATGGCTCCGTCCCAGCACATAGGCCTTGCAAGATAGAACACTGTCAGCTTTCTGAAGAACAGGATGACCCTGTGGGTGGCATGATCGTCAATGGCATGACTCTGACGTTGCTTGGAAAAAACTGTTTTATCTTAGATTGCTTGTTGTGCAAAAACAGAATATGGTTAATATGCTTAAAAGAGGTCTTGCACAAAGGGTAGGGCTGCTGTCTGGTCTCCCTGCATCAGGATGGCAGAGCAGTGCCCGGGCCGGCTAATAAAGGCTCCCTAAATTTTAGTTTGGTCTGTGCCCTAGTGGTCTTAACCTTTGCATCTGCTCTTTGTATCTATTAAATATATGTAATATTTTAAACAATAAAAAATATTTTTAAAAGTAACTAGAATTTTGTTTATCCTTATTGATTTATCATTCTAGCTTTAATTTTTCATATATTTGTATACTTAAAAAGTTTTACAGTAACATATATATGATTTTAAAATCTTATGTAATGATCTTCAAAATAAAGGCAAGATATTACGTGTTTGCCAGACTAACAAGTACAGCTTGTCCCCAGTAGGCCTTCCTAAGTATCTGACAGAGAACGCAGAAGCCACTCCGGCCGGAGAGTGAAGATCTGAAGGGATCTCCATTAAACTGCTGTGTCCTCGTTAGCTCTAAAGGCCCATTTGTTGCATACTAACAAATTTTAGTAACAGCAGAGTGACAAATACATGCAAGCTATTCCTACACCATTTAGGCCATGCATAACTATTTTACTAGGGAAGCAAAAGTATGACTCTAGGACTTCATGAAACATAAAAATACTTAATTTTAAGTCTTACGTTCATAGTAAGACTTAAGTTGATAGAGGATAGTACAAACAATAAAGACCCACTATGAGTAATTTGACATTTTTTTACATTTGAACTGAACCAGAATGCTTAAAATTCACTAGGTAAACTGATTACCAATTTAATCTGTTTTTTTACGTGTGCTTCTAAATTCTACAACTAGCTTTTCCAGAAAGCCTTGCAGCCGCTTTTAAAATTCCTTCCAAGATGAAATATTCCCTGAGTTGGAAGAAACTAATGCCTAAAACAAGTGTTCCTTGCTAGCAGAGATTGATGGATTATAGATAGCACCATTTATACATACTAGCCATCAAACAGTTAAACCATGAGGCTTAGGCTAAAGCCTGGCTACACCCCAGCGCCCTACAGCCTTGGTGCTCCACTGGTGGTGTGGGGGATGTGGAGTGCGAACTACGGTACAGGAAACAACCCTAGAGACAGGTATATTTGATTAATAGAGGGAGGAAGAAGAGCTTCCTAACCCATGACTAAGTAGGACTGGCTCCTCTGGCCACTAGAGGAACAGAACAGCAAAGAGGAGAGCAGGATGGTACCAACAGAAAAAAGTTCTGTCTCATAGTGATTAGTGCAGCAGAAGCTTATAAAACAGTCAAATGTCTTTTATTAGAAAAATAAATAGAAATAGTTGAATCCTTTCTTAAAGGAATACCGTATCTTTTTACATTGCAGGCATAAAGTATGAGAATTTTCAGAAAGTGTTTTCTAAAACTACAATGGAAGTACAGTGCCAGCCCTGCAGAAAATACTGGGTCTCATGAAAAGTATTATAAAGAGAATAAAGAAGCCATAGAAATAAAACAAGGATTAAGGAGGAGGTGCCTTTGTAACCACAGTATGAAGGATAACACCATGAGTTAAGTCTACCTATCACATTTACAATTTCCTGGACACATGCATGCATGTATGCACACACACGTGCCTTTCTCTTCAACCAAACCCTTCATCCCAGTCCTCTAACGTCCTTTAGGTAATAATAATAAAAACTATTAGAGATGGATTATCCACTGGCTAGATGCCAAGTTAGCCAAGGCACTTCAACTGGGGACCAAAGGCATTAAAACATACTAACTGAAAACTTCTTATGTATTAGTGCAGTCAAATTGAGCCAGGAACACTAATACACTGCTTTTGTTACATCAAATTTTCTTTTCTGAAACATGATCTTCCAAATTCAAAGAAAGTACTACACAACAAAATAATCTGAACAATGAAAGATTGTCTAACTGATCACATTTAAATTGGACTTCATCTAAACCATTTAAAAACTTGAAAATATTTATATTTTTAGACAATTTAAATCCATCCCTAGATAGCTCTCGACTTTATTCAAGAACTCTTCTTTCCAAATTACCACCTCTAAAGTATAATTGAGCAACCTACAAAAAATCAAAGATTTCTGTGAAAGGTTTATTGATTTCTATTCAGGGCTCTCATTTCATAGCTCTAAACATTGACCAAATTGGCCCAAATATATACATACAAATGTATACACACACATGTTTATATAAGTTATAGTTATCCCTCGACAATACAGACACGTTTTTTTATAGTGTACTCAAAATGCACTTTAAACATAGACATTACTGTTTTGTTTTTAGTGGTGCAGTTTTGTAACTATATAAATTAACTGCCTGGTATTGGTACCACAGGACTCCTCATTAAATGGTACAATGTTTTAAATCAATGAAATTAACACAGTTGTACAGTAAGACCTCACTTGATGATGTCCCTAGGTTCTTAGAAACTTCAACTTTAAGGAAACAACATATAATGAAATAAATTTTACCCTAGGTTAATAGACATAAATAAGAGTTAAGTTCCTACAGCATATTTCTGGTCACAAAAACATCACCAAACTTTTAACTAAAGACCCAAAAAATTCCTAATATTAAACATTGAAATAAATGTGAATTGAACATACATTTGAGAAAGAGTAATAAAAGTAGATAAGACAATGATTTTCCACTTATTCAGGATTGTGGGGAGCTGGAGCTCATCCAAGCTGAGACCCACCCTGTACGGAACATTTCCATCACAGGGCACACTTACACTCACGCTCACTCAGACGGGAACATGTCAACACGCCACTTCACCTAACGTGTAATCTTTGGGACCTGAGCGTAAACTGAAGGCCTCAGAGAAAACCGGTAAAGACATGGGGAGAAGGGGCAAACTCCACTTTTCCAGCCAGAAATCATTTTCCCCCTCATCACATTATAATGAAAGGATGTTGAATGAAACATTATTGAGAACATGCTTATTGGGAAAGCCAAAATTTCCTCTTCATGAATATTCAACCAAAGACAATTCTTCTAAAATCTTTACTGTAAGTAATAATTATAGTAGTTACCACTCATGACACTGAAAGAAACCAAATTTTACCTGCTTTTAAAATAAATCTTAGTTAACATTATTCATCACAGTTGAGAATAAAAACCTCCTTAAGTCTATAAAGATAATAATTTCAAACCATGTTAATATCAAAGCAATATATTTCCTATTATCTTTCAAACATAAAAAATTAAAATATTGTATGTTTTATTCTTTAAAATTTTTGAAAACAACAGCAAGATTCTCTGAAGTTTCTTTTGTATAGTTGCTAAAATCGGTACAATTTCTCATTTCAATCAATTATAAAATCAAAGAGAATAATATAAAATAATCCCTAAGTATTTTTGATTTGTATAAAAACAATGAATTATTTAAAATTCAATCCCAAAATGATTATTAAAACATTGTTGCTAGTTATCTACAATAGCAGCTATCATTTAACCCATCAGTCTCCAAAGATTCAAAATTCTAACAGCCCTAACACATTACTAAGGCTTATAGATTCATTCTTTTATAACTGTACTAGAGGCCCAGTACACGAAAATTCATGCACTCAGGGTGGAAGGGGTCCCTCAGTCTGGCCTGTGCCCTCTCACAGTCTGGGACCCCTCAAGGGAGGGGAACAGACCTAAGCCGTCAGTCGGCCATTCTCAGTGCTACTGGCTTCTGGCTGAGCCGCGCTCCCCCTGTGGAAGCACACTGACCACCAAGGGCAGCTAGAGTGTTTACCCCCTGGTGGTCAGTGCGTGTCATAGTGACCAGTTGTTCTGAAGTTAGGGTCCATTTGCATATTATCCTTTTATTACATAGGATTAGGTAGAAATTGGCTGTTCTTTAGTCATTTACTTTGTGGAAAAAGTTTTCTTGTTGCTCCATTTAAAAAAAAAGTTTGCTGATATTAGTCAGTTAAATCCATATATTTTCCTCTCCATATTTCTTAATAAAATAATTTATTATATTTATGCCAAATAACAGCTCAAGCAGAACTATCCTAAAGTCTAGACATAATATATTTTGAAGTGATATTTTCTAGTAGACAATAATATTACCTTAACAAAATAACAGATCTCATGTTTTGTAAAATAACAGATCTGCAACCAACCAAACTTCTTTTTTATGTATTAAAGAAAGTGGAAGGATTAGAAAGATTGGAAATAGTAAATTACTTCTCTTAGTTGATGTTTATAGGTGAAAACCAGACAGTCCTCCAAAGTTATAGGTAGTTAATTTATAAAGGATTTGGGATAGTTGTTATCTTAGTTGTCAGCTTGTATCATCTTCTCACTTCTGGTGCATTAAACCCAGAAAAGCATAAATTACATGAACGTTTTAAATAAGTACGTAAACCTATAAAAAGGAATTCTTCTAAGGTATCAATATTTATTTGCTTTCTTTACTAGAAATGTATTTTTTGCTTAGAAATCTGGCTACCAAATATTTCAGATGAAGACAATCATCTCATATCCATATGTAATATAAATATAGCTTACCTCAGTCAAGTGTGGTGTAGGGTTAAATCCACAGAGATTACACACTTGATGCTTGCACTCGGTGCAAGTGTTGAAATTAGGAGGCTCCTTAGAACCTACGTTGAGTTCAGTTTTGCAGAGAGGACAGGCTGATTCTGGTTTGGAGGGTTTCTCCACTGGCGGGGCAAGGGCAGCCTTCAGAGGCTCAGCTGCTGAAGGTTTTCGATCCTTAGTAGGCTGAGGCTTCTTTTCTGTGTCTGCTCTTTTGACTGTTGGAACTTGCTCAGCTTTGGGCTCTAATTTTTCAGCTCCAGGAGCTTTTGTTTCCTTTTTCACAGGAAGAACCTTTGCAGGTGCTGGTGGTCCCTGACCTGTAGACCTGGGTGGCCCCTGAGAAGCGGGTGGCTGTCCAGGAGGAGGGACTTGTTTTGCTGGGCCCCCTGGCCCACTTTGCGAATGAGATCCAGGCTGGCCTGCTGTGGAGATTAAATTTGACGCCTGGCTGAAGATTGATGCTCCAAACCCAAACAGCTTCCCAGTCATAGTTTCTTGAGGAGTGGTGGGCTGTGACTTAGGAGCATCAGTAATGCTTCCCAGATTCAGGCTGAATCGCCTTGACTGCTCCTGAGGCTTTGGTGGCTGGGGAGATGGGGGGGCAGTTTGGCCAGTGGTAGGTCGTGGGGCGGAAGGTGTTGGTGACCCTTTTGGCACAGGCTTGGCATCTGGCTTAGGGCTGATTTTGGTTTGTGTTTTCTTGGGTTCTTCCCTCTTTTGGACTGGATCCACTTGTTTCTTACTTTTGCTCTCCATACTGGGCCCAGGATGTGATATAATTTTCGAATCTGACGCAGGTCGAGGTATGACTTTAGAATCGAACGGGGTGACTTTTTCTCCAGTTGGTGGAAAACTCTGGGAAGGTTTGGCAGAGTCTGTTTTCAGAGGAGGGGTTGTTTTCTCTTGATCCTGGGATTGTATTTTGGAGCATGGGATATCAGGTTTTGTTGCTGTTGACGATGAAGACACAATGTCTGTGGCTGGCTTTGCCGTCTTGGGCTGCTTTGGTTTATCATCAGCCATAGGGACCTTGGCCAGCTCGGATGGGACAGAAGGCTCTTTGGGAAGGGCTGGCTTGGATGAGGATTCTGCCACATGAGGCTGCTTGGCCGGGATGGGGGGAGAACTGTGAAGGGTTGGCTGTTTCAATAGAGGTGGAGGCCTTTTAGACTCAGGTGCCTTTGAGATATCCTGTTTGGGTACAGTATCCTTCTTTGGAGAAATCTGCTGTGACTGTGGAGATGGTTTGCTCACCACTGGTGTGGGAATAACTGGGACTGTCTTCGGTTTGGGCTGGGGTGATGATGGAATTGGAGCCAGGTCACCTCCTAGAGCTCTTTGCATCTGACAGTTTAAACAGAGCCACTCTTTTACCTAGAAATAAAATAAAACAACGGTCACTGAGATTTTTTTAAAAATGTGAAAATATTTTCAGAATGCATGGTATCATCTGAAACTATGTCTCTCATCAAGCAAAACATAAAAAAAATCAAATTGTTTTAATTAAATAATATTCAAGTAATTACCTTAAAATGTAATTAATGAACCTCAGAGACTTAAGCATTCTATTTTTTAAGGAAATATAAGAGTAAAAATCAACAGAATTGTATTTTTCTTCTAAAATTAATTGTTATTTTTCACCTTTGGTTTACTCGAAGTTTGATTGCTCCCAGAAATAGAAAAGCATTTATCAAAAAAAAAAATAAATTATAATATATATTCCATAAGTCAGTTATGTTAGATACTTTCTCTATTGATGGTTTATAACAGATTTTAGTTATACAACCCAGAGTAGGCTTGTCAAATTATTAACACATTGCTAATTTCCTAAATTAGCACAGCATTACTTCTTCCTCCAAGGAGACATAATCAAATGTGTGAAAAACAAAAATTGTTAACCATGCTGGATTAAAAAGAGAACATTCTCTGTTAGCAAAATATAGAAAAAATAATGGCATCCTCTCCCATCAAATTAGCATAAATAGCATGGTATAATAAAACATTGCTTCCTTTTAATTTTCTGAATATACTAGAAAGAGCAACGTAAAGAATACATGGAAGCAATATTCTTATTTGACTGGTGAGATAATATTCAAGTGAGATATATATCACAAACACACACACACAGAATCTGTTGAAAATAGAAATTATTTTTATCTCGGAATTTATAAAAGCATCTATACGTATACCTATACACACACAGATATATATGTGTGTGTACAAGATGCTCTTTTCAAATCATATTCAATGTGAAAAAGGACATGTTGAAGTTGGTACTATATATTTTAGGAGATCATTTAAAAGTACCTATGTTTAACATTATCTTTTTAAATTCCAAAATAATATATGCTTACTATATAAAGTTTTAAATAGTACCAAAGTAATTTAGAATGGCAAACTCTACATGATACAATCTCTCCAGCCAAAGTAACCAATGTTACCAATTTAACACTGAAGTTCTTTGTGTAGGTTGCTATGTGGTAAAAAAGTAAATATATGGAGCATAGGTACCAGAAAAGTTTTCTGCCATTAAAAAATCATGAAGTGTTATTCAGCTGGTAAACAACATAATCTTTATTTGCAAATAATTTCTTTTTGAAAAGAAATTGAACTAATCATCACTAAACTTTTATTTGTAATATGATAGCTTTTAGCTAAGCTTTTTTAATGGAAAAACAACTATACTGAATATTTTCTTAATCATTAAAATGGCCTTAACATTTTAAAAAGCACATTAAAATTATTTAAAATCATACACCTACATAACAAGCCTTATTTTGCAATCTCATGCAGCGCAAATTTTTATTTGGAGAAAATTAAGATATTCAACTCCAACTGACAAGTTATATTTCTGTTTAAAAATCTGTATCAGAAAGTAGAATTAAGATATTTGTTAAGTATGAGTGAGAGATAGGGGTGTTCACTACATTTGTTCTCAATATGGGTGTTGAATACCTATGTATATATTTTTAAAATATATTTTGATTTTTTTTTTTTTACAGAGAGGAAGGGAGAGGGATAGAGAGTTAGAAACATTGATCAGCTGCCTCCTGTGCACCTCCTACTGGGGATGTGCCCACAACCAAGGTACATGCCCTTGACGGGAATCGAATGTGGGACCTTTCAGTCTGCAGTCCACCGCTCTATCCACTGAGCCAAACCGGTTTCAGCCCTATGTATATTTTTATCTTTACCTTTCTGTATGTTTAAAACATTTCACAACTTTATGTGTGTGTGTGTGTGTGTGTGTGTGTGTGTATATATATATATATATATATATATATATATATATATATAACTAGAGGCCCGGTGCACGAAATTTGTGTATGAGGAGAGTGTCCTTTAGCCCAGCCTACACCTTTTCCAAACTGGGACCCCTTGCTGGATCTCCAACTGCCAATTTAGGCCCAATTTAGGATCAGGCCTAATCTGATGGGATTGGGCCTAAACTGGCAGTAGGATATCCCTCTCACAATCCAAGACCACTGGCTCCTAATCATTTCCCTGCCTGCCTGCCTGATCACCCCTAACCATCTCTGCCTGCCTGATCATCCCTAACTACTCCCCTGCCAGCCTGATCTCTGCCTAACTGCCCATCCCTGCCGGCCTGATCGCCCCAACTGCCCTCCAAAAGCCAGGGCCAGATGGAAGCCAGCCTGGGTCCCAGATGCCTGCAGGAGACCCAAGGAAAGCCAGCTTAGGTCCCGGGAAGGAAGGCCTACTCTTGCACAAATTTTCATGCATCGGGCCTCCAGTTTTCCTATAAAATATCATGTGTGATTTGCATCCACATTAACCACTTTAACGTGTAAACTCCTAGGATCAGTGAGTTTCATTATAGTTAAACTAGAGGCCCAATGCATGAAATTTGTACAAGGGGCTCGGCCCTCACAGCCACAGTGGCTTGCCTTGGCCCTCACAGCCCCGGCCTCATATAGAAGGTTGTCCGGAAGGACATCAGGGAGGTCATTCAGCTGTCTGGTCTAATTAGCATATTATGCTTTTATTATAGTTAAATTACTACTATTCTTTTTGACAAGTGTCAAAACAAAGGAGATGCCAAATTTATTCATTTTTTATTCAAATATTTATTCAGGTATATGATCCATCCATGTTCCTACCCACTGTTAGAATACAATGTCTATAGTTATCCTATATAATAAAAGTCTAATATCCTAAGTGTCCAGTCTTCCGTTCAACCAATCAAAACATAATATGCTAAGACCACTAAACTGCTTGCTATGATATGCACTGATCACTAGGGGGAAGATACTCCGACTGGTAAATCTTGCTGCTGGGGTCTGGCCAATCAAGACTGAGCAAAAAGAGCCAGACACATGCTGGAGCCTTCCCACCGGCCCTCCCCAGCTGGCCAACCTCCTGTGTCCCTCCCCGGCACTGATTGTGCACAGGTGGGGTTTCTGAGTTAAAATTTCTGCCATATTGTACCTGCATTCTCAATTATTACTCAAGTGTGTCTGCACTATTTATGAAAAGTAATTCCCCATTCATTCTTTCATATGTCCTTCATTTGGTCCCTCCTTCCTTGTCATTTCTCAAATACCTTATAATTCCACCAAATATAAACTGTTTAAAACAAAATATAGAAGGGGTTACCTTTACTTCCCCTCAATCCTCATCTCTAATAACTGTGAAGTTTAGTTTTTGTAAGAAATTCAATATATAAAATTGTGTTAGTGTTCTTATGAAACCACTTCCATAATTCTATTTCCAGTCTGTAGCCACCAAAAGACAATGGTAAGTACTTCATGGCAGTGTGGTCTTTCTATTGATCCTAGGATACAACTGATCCATAAAGCAATATGGATGTTCATACATATTTTTTGAATTGGTTTGAATTAAGTAAATTAATTGAAAATGTTTGTGCTTTTCAATGCACAGCATTAATGTACTCTGCTAATTCCCACTGTTTATCCACCCTGAATGGCAGGTTTCTGCCCTCCCTTTCTGGTTACATGCCATTCTACCCAGAACCCTAGTCTACATCTCTGCCCATGGTCCCTCTTTGATTCAAACTGAAAGGGTCCCCCTTAATCACCATACCTGCTAACCATATCTTCCTTGCCTAAATAAAATTACTGTCTTGTTTCTTTCCTAAAATTAAATGTTTATCTGTAACTCTGAGCCAAAATGAACCTGAATTTGTTACCATCATTGCCTTAGAGATTTATTGCTAAATCCATCTGGTACCCATGTCTATGATACAGTTGATCCCCCTACATCTGCATGATTGGCCTTCATTCCACTGTAGCTATAAATGAGGATCTTAACAGATTTTAGTTCTTATCACTTATTCCCCATGCCACAATTCGCAGAAGCCTTCCATCCATATATTTCATGGACAACTTCTCAGGTCCCCTCTCACAAGTAGCACCCACTCCCTAAAATTATGCTCTAGTTAGATCCAATTATATTACACTCTAATCATCCACATCCATTTGAAATATGATGAGATAAATACAAGAAACAATATCAGGGAAGCCTACAACTGGATCATGTGTCCCAGAAGAACTCTTACCTTCATTAAAATGAAAAATTCTTACTGTACTAGATAAATGTGTTTTGCCTCAACTATTGCTAATGTTTAGGGTTCATATATTAAAGGAAAATAGTCATCTTTTGCTTTCTCCACCCTAGTTACAGAAAGTGCATAAATAAAACAGCAAGTGAATAAAAAGAATTCAAAGTCTGGAATCACAATTGTTTAATGAGCTACTCTACTTCAATTAGCTCTAATGGAAAGGAACAAAAGAAAGGCATAAGGTTATTCATTCAGTCATCTGACTTAATATGCTACAAAAAATGGGGTTAAGAGAGTGGTCAGGCATGATTTCTGCTCATTCCGAGGTCTCTGTGTTTTATAAGATAGAGCTGCACATAATTTCTATAACACATCTCCCTGTTTAATCCAATTCCCTTTTGTTATATATCAGAGCTGTAAAATATAGTATTACAACTTTCCTGGCTAAGGCCTTTGCTGGATAATGAGAAATATCTTATTTATAGCTATTTCGAGAGTACTACTTGAACTTTTTTTAAAATTTCTTCATTGATTAAGATATTATATATGTGTCATTAATCCCCCAATACCCCTCATTCCCCATTTATGCCCCCACCCCCCTGTTGTCTGTGTCCATTAATAAGGCTTATATGCATGCATATAAGTCCTTTGGTTGATCTCTTCCCCTTACCCCCACCGTCCCCTACCTTCCCAGAGGTTTGACGTTCTGAATATTTACTTTTAACTATGAGTTTCAAATACAGAATTTTAAAATGGTGACACTTAAAAAAAAAAAATCAAACTATTGATTATTAAAAAAATTATATTCTGAATTTTAAGAGCGTATCTTTAGTAATCATTAGAGAGAGTTAACTCAAGACACCTAAGCAATGAGGTGAATTAGCAAATGTGGGATTTAATTAGCAAAATTAAAGCATATTCCTATGCAGAACTATTACTAATCAGCTTAGCTTCAAAATGGAATGGAAGCCTCTCAAAAAAAAAAAAATGTCCAGAAAGTTTAATGACTAACATCTACTCTTCAGTATGCTCCAAACTGGACACTTTAAACACAAAATTTACATAAAATTTATAATGAAATCTCTGCTCAACAAGATAGCGTAATACTTGCAATAATGGAATATCAAAAGAACAAGCACCTGGAATCTTTATTTGCTGGTGTTCATACCGTTCACATTAGTTATCAAATAAGTTTTCTTTAATCATGCTTTCATCTTGTCCTTTACAATAAAACTTACTGGGTTTCTTTGTCTTGATACATTACAACTAAGCTTTTCTGCAAACCATGATATCAAAATATAGCATTTACTCCATTAAAGCAGTACTATCATTCTCTCTAAAATACTATCTAATAAAAGAGTAATATGCAAATTTGACCATACCTTCGCCACACCCACAACCATGCCCACCAGCCAATCAGGAGATTATGCAAATAACCCCCAACCAAGATGGCTGCCGCCACTAAGAGCAGGAGGAAGGCTTGGGTTTCATCAGCAACAGAGGAAGCCAAGCTTTCTCCCTGCTGTTGCCAGCCTAGGCCTCCACTCAATGTTACAAAGTTTCAAGTGTAAAAGACACAGAAATGGCAGCAGCCACTGAGCTGGAGAGAACAGAAGCTTGGGTTTCCCTGGCAATGGAGGAAGCCAAGCTTTCTGCCTGCTGTTGCCAGCCTAGGCAGCCACTCTAAGCTATAAAGTTTCAAACAGAAATGGCTGCCGCCATGGAACAAGCAGAAGGCCTGACTCCACTCTAGGCTGCAAAGTTTCAATTGTAGATATAGATTAATCCCAGATCCCAGGGCCTCCGCATGGGTCACTGGGGGGGGTGTGGCCAGCCTACAAACCTACACAGGCCCCTCACCTAGGCTGCCCCTCACCCCAAGGGAACCCCCATCCTGATCTGAGACACTCTTCAGGGTAAACCAGCTGGCCCCCACCCATGTACCAGGCCTCTATCCTATCTAATAAAAGAATAATTTGCAGATTGACCATCACTCCAACACACAAGAGGGCTGCCCCCATGTGTTCAAAGACCCTGCACCCATGTGAACACAAGATGGCCACCACAAGACAGCCAGCAGGGTAGGGCCATTGGGAGGTTCCAGGCCCTGCAAGGGAGGGCAGTTGTGGGCGATAGGCCAGCAGGGGAGGGCAGTTAGGGATGACTAGGCTGGCAGAGGAGGGACATTGGGGCCAAACAGGCTGGCAGGGGAGTGTTAGACATCAATTAGGCTGGCAGGGTAGTGGTTAGCGGGCGATCAGGCTGGCAGGCAGAAGCGGTTAGGGGCAATGAGGGAGGCAGGCAGGTGAGCAGTTTGGAGCCAGCAGTCCTGGATTGTGAAAAAGATGTCCGACTGCCCGTTTAGGCCTGATCCGGGATCAGGCCTAAACGGGCAGTCGGACAACCTTTGAGGGGTCCCAGATTAGAGAGGGTGCTGGCTGGGCTAAGGGACAATCCTGCCCTCCATGCACAAATTTCATGCACGAGGCGTCTAGTGAATTATAAATCACAGTCCAATTTGTATTCCTCACCCGTATATCTAAATGGTACCTTTTTATGGTCCACATTGAATTTCCTCATTTATCACTTAATATTCCTTCATCAATTAAGGTCTGTCTCTTCTCAACTATTAAACAATAGTTTGAACCACAACATCTAGACTCTAAATAGTGTTTTAAATCTTTCTTTCCAATTATTTCCTCTCCTCTCCTATCCTCGTCTAGACTCTTAAAAGGAGTGACTACTTCTCAAATTGGATACCAAGAAAATTTTAGATATTATTTAATGATAAATTATTCTAAACTTTTTTTATATTTCTCATCAAATTATGTCCAAAATTTATTGAATATTATTTAGTTCTATAGTTATAAATGTAACTATATTATAATTATATTGTATTATTTTGAGCACCACATAAAATATAATTATATAATACACATTAGATAACAATATAATATATAATATTATATAGATGAAACCAAGCAGATTATGCTTTCTGTTATTCAGGATTTCCCAAACCACATGAACTCCGTCATAGAAGCATTTTGAGGACAGATGGCTCACTGTAGGTGACATCTTTAGCTATGCATATTAATGAAAATGTATTTTGGTTAAAATCTAGACACTAGTATTCCTCAGAACAGTGGTGATATACATCAGCAATTTGGTGAAACAGTTTTATTTAAAACAGTCCATCCATAAATAGTGTGGTTTACAATATCTGCTGCATAATTCAGCAACCATTAACAAACCTTGTGAAATGTAAATTAAATGTGCCCTTTTTCCTTCATAAAGTATAATAATGTTCACCAAATGCTAGCAATAATATTTGTAAATCCTCACAATATAGGGTCAAATGATAACAGCATATTTTAATGTTTGTCACTGCAGTCTAAAACAAGAAAACTGACATGACACTTTCATCAAAGCACAATTTACAAAACAACTGCAGTGCAAGAACATGAAAATATAGCCGTACTCTATTACAGTTACATAAAGAGAAGATCCCAAAACAGTAAATGAACTTACATTAATACTTCTGAACAGTCTCTCATATGGCAACTCAAACTTTTATACCTCAACTAATTTACACAGACATTTTGTAGCTTGTAATATATATTTCTAATTAGGCAGTCTGTGCAATTATTTGAATGGGTTATTGAACTGTGCTATTATTACATTTAACATGAAAAAATAAATTATATTAGTGAAAAGAATTGAAAGTCTCAAACTTTGTGAACTCATTAAGTATGCTGAAAGCTACATTTTTTTTTTTCAATTAGATGCTCACTGGAATTAAGGCAATCACTTGTACGCTGACTTGGAAAGAAAGACTTTAAAAAATACATCTGTAGGGTGGTAAATACACAGTGTACAGATGGCATGTTATGGAATTGTACACTTGAAACCTGTATAATTTTGTTAACCAGTGTCGCCCCCCAAAAAATTCAATAAAAAAGCAAAAAAAAAAAAAAAAAAAGAGAGAGAGAAATTCCACCTGTGAACTATAGTTGCGGCTCTTGCCTGAGAGTTCCAGTTTGCCCTTTCTTGATAGCTTGCTCTAGAGATTTCAGATTTGGCTAGCTAGCAAAAAAATTTTTGTCCACAGAATATTAATATATTGTGGGTGGATCATAAGCATTCTCGTGTTTGCATATTACACAGTGTTTTACATATATGTTAAAGGCATGCCTTAAAATTAAATACCCATTGCATTTTGAAGTTATTTATTACACGTTCTTACAAGCTAATATCTTTTTAAAGTATGATACTTTGTAAGACATTTTTGGGACTTGTTCAGTGGAAACTTATCTGGACACTGGGTAAAGCTAGCAATAAAACTACTGCTGCACAATGTGTTCATTTGCAGCAAGAAAGGAACAGTTAAACTACAGTTTTTCCTGGGTACAGGAATATGCAGCTATTCAAAGTATGTTTACAAAGTGCTTAACAAAATGGAAATGCTTGTGCTATAATGTGAAATAACAATGACCAAGCTATCTATCTATATATATAAAAGTCAAGCGACCAGAATGTCAGAATGATCAGAACTACGGAAACGACCGATTGCTAAGACACACATTGCAGCTGGCCAACTGGCCTGATGGGGGTAGGGAAAGCCCCTACCCCTGGCTGCCACTGGCCAGATCAGGGGTGGGGCTGGATGGCCAACCTCCCAGAGCCCCCTTTCCCCTTGTTAAGAGCTGGCCTCCAATCAGCACCCTACCCTGATTGGGGTAGGGCCAGTGGGACAACCTCCTGCATCACCTCCCCCCACTGGCCTGGCTCAATCAGCCCCCATAGGGGGTGACAGCTGGACCCCAGCCATGCACGAATTCATGCATCGTGCCCCTAATCCTATTTAATAAAAGAGTAATATACAGATTGACCATCACTCTAACACACAAGATGGCTACCCCCATGTGGACACAAGATGGCCATCAGGGGAGGAATTGGGGGCAATCAAACTTGCAGAAGAAGGCAGTTAGGGGTGACCAGGCTGGCAGAGGAGAGAAGTTTGGGGTGACCAGGCCTGCAGGGAAGGACAGTTGTGGGGGGACCCAGGCCTGCAAGGGAGACCAGTTAGGGGCAAACAGGCTGGCAGGGGAGCAGTTAGGCATCAATCAGGCTGGCAGGGGAATGGTTAGGGGCAATCAGGAAGGCAGGCAAGTGAGCAGTTGGGAGCCAGCAGTCCTAAATTGTGAGAGGGATGTCCCAGACTGGAGAGGGTGCAGGCTGGACTGAGGGACTACCCTCCTCCAACCCCTGTGCATGAATTTCATGCACTGGGCCTCTAGTATTTTTCATAAGTATGTATGGTTTATATAAAGTTCAAAAACAAAACAGACTGATTGATGATGCTCAGTTGTGAGAGGGTTTGCCTGCACACCAAAGAGTTGTGAGTTTGATTCCAGGTCAAGGGCATATACCTGGGTTGTAAGATCCCCAATCCTGTTTGGAGGGAAGGGGGGCCTGTGGAAGGCAACCAATCAATGTGTCCCTTTCATACTGATGTTTTTCTCTTTCTTTCTCTGCCTCTACCTTCCACACTCTCTATAAAACAATGGGGAAAATATATATTCAAGTAAAGATCTAAAATAAAACAGACAAAACTAATCTATGGTTAGAAATGAGATGGTGGTTACCCATGGGCAGTGGGTAGTAATTGAAAGTAGTAAGGTGAAGGATTTCTCGAATATTGATTATGTTCTATTTTTTAATTCTGGATGCTAATAATATGGGTTCAGTTTGTGAAAACTCACTGTGTTAATTTATTTGTGCATATTTGTGTGTGTGTGTGTGTGTGTGTGTATGTTTTATAAAGTATATGTTTTACTTTAATTAAAAGATTATGGACAGAAGAAAACATGACTGGTGGGTGTTACTATATGTTGAGGCCACAGATAATATTTTTGTTTCTTCCTTTTCTCTATTTTTCTAAAATAAATATATATTAGTTTTATAATAGAAGCAAAAAAAAATATGAAATGCTAAAAGCTTATTAAATAAAGCTTGTGTAAAATAATGTTTTATAAGTGATTTCAGCCTGTTTTAACTTCCTACGAATAGAAGCCCCTTGTAATTGTAGTTTAGCCATTTTTTAAAATACCTCCCTTATGTTTTTAAATTTTAGAGCAAAGGAGAGGAACAGAGAGAAAAGCATCAATGTGAGAGTAAAATATGGATCTTTACCTCCTGCACACCCCCTATTGGGGAACCAGAAACAATCTGGGCATGAGCCCTGACCAGGAATTCAACCAGCAACCTTTCAGTGCATGAAAGGACTCCCAACCAATCTAACTCACACAGGCCAGGGCAGTTCATTCATTTTTTATATAGTTATATTTATGTACGTTTTCAAGAATGTATTTAAGGAAAGTCTAATTTTAAAATTATACTTAATCAACTTTACATTATTTTTAAGAATCCTATTCATATTTTTATTATCATTTATTTCCTTCTTAAACATTTTTAATTCTTCCTCAGTAAAGTTAAAAAACACAATAATCTCCACATTAAAAATTTTCCCAACAAATACTCTTACAGAATTTCACATGTTCATATAATGAAAACTGCCTTTCACTTTTTTCATTGTATTACATAAGTAGAAATCTGCTTCTAAGAGTTGACTTATGAATTCTGCTGAAAATAATGACTTTACTGAACAAATGATAAACATGTCCTATTTCTATTCATTATTTTGCAACTGATTCAAATTTCTTTTGATAGAGAAAAATAATAATAGTAAAGGTAGTTTATTATTATATTCCATTGAGACCAGATCTCAACTATAAGAACTTCATTATATTCTATTTTACAAACAAGATTTCATCTTCACTTGCTAAATTATTGACTCTTCTTCTAGACATTGAATTTTATTCTTGACAGTGAGCAAAGTTATTAACTCTATCATCTGTGTGTTTTGTTTTGTTTTTCCCAAAATCTAACATAGTAGCTGGCTCAGAGTAGGAGCGTTGTTTTGCTAAAGTACAAAAGAAAACTCAGCAATATATAACTCTGGTTTAAGCAAGAGTGAAGAGTAAGGTCTACAAATAGGTGCTCTTGGGCTTCGGTTATTTTTGCACTTAATTCCAAAAATAATCTCCTGCCAAGAAGGTTAATTTCTTTTCAGTTTAAAAATATGTAAATACACACATACACACGCGCGCACACACACTTTCTATAACCTAGAAATGTAGGAAATTGTCTACTGAAGGACAAGGTAGTCTCCTATAAGAAAATATACTAAAATTGCCCAGCTGGCATGGCTCAGTGGTTGAGCATCGACCTATGACTCAGAAGGTCATGGTTTGATACCAGGTCAAGGCATATGCCCAGGTAGTGGGGCTCAATCCCCAGTCTGGGGCATGAAAGAGGCAGCCAATCAATAATTCTATCTCATCATTGATGCTTCTATCACTCTCTCCCTCTCCCTTCCTCCCTGAAATCAATAAAAATATACATATTTTTAAAGATGCTAAAATGTAGGTCAGCAGATCCTGTTTCTTAAATGGTATTCATTGTCAAGTAATTCTGTGGCTTTGCAAATCACTTAAATTCTTAACCTTAGTTTTCTCATGCACAAATGCAGGTAACAGGGACGGCAAAATCCTTACTAGTACCTATTAGAATTTTATAGAAACTAATAATAATAAAATATTTACTAGTTTGATATTGCCAAATGTGATTTTTAATTTATGAATAGTCTCATATCATAAATAAGGACACTAAACACTCAGAAAAAAATATTAGCTGACCAAATCACAAATCAAGTAAGGGCTGAGCTAGAGGTTCAGATCCACTGTCTATACTCTAAAATCCCGTATTTTTTCCACTTTTGCAAAGGGCTAGCTGATGATTAATTAATAAAGAAACATGGTAGCTTTCATATTGTTTTAGAGTATGAATTCTGATTTTCTTAGCCTCTTATCTTTAAAATTTGGATACCACCTCATTAAAAGAGCATTAAATGACAAAGTACATATAAATTGCCAGTGTGGGGTCTGAAATGCACGAGTAGTGTTCAAGATTTCTTCTTCCTGCACATAAAGACTAATCTTTTTTACAGAAGTAAGAAAAAGTCAAGAAATACTATTTGTAGTGAAGTTGTTGCTGCCTTATCAAAGGTCCTAGAATTCTTCAGTGTTAGAAAGGACAAGGATCTTACTAAATGCTATTCTGCTAAATGTTCAAATGTAGCACTGTATTTGCAGGTGTGGCTGTAAACAGGCTAAGCTTAACAGAAACCCAACCTATAAGTATTGCCAATTGCCAAAAAGAAGAAGAAAAAAATAAATCAACATGTAATTAACCAAATAGTATACATGAGCAAAGAACAACTAGCCTCCCTGGGAGGATGCAGAGTTTTGGGTGTAAATCTCCTGTCTCCTTTACTTGCTGCAGGTAAATAAAACTCCTCTGCAACCACCACATCTCATTAATTGGAACACCACTACCAGCAAACCCTTGGTGTTTAGTAACAGCAGAAATAACAGCAGGAATGTACATATGTGAGCAGCAGAGCTACTACAACTACAATTCAGACCTTTGATGCCTTATAAATGCATGTGATACAGGCATTACTTTAAGGAAAGGTTTATAAACTTTGCATAAATAATTCACATCCTTTGTCTTTAATGTAATACCTTTGACATATGTGTAAGCATGAGCCCATTTTTATCTAGGCTAATTTAGATATGGAGTAGGAGAGAGTACTGCATATGTGTGTTTTCTCCGGGGATGTATACAATAAGAAAGTTAACCCATCATTGTATTAAGTTTACTGATCCAAGAAATGATTTTGTTAAGTGTGGGTATCTGCTTTCACAGCAGAACACCTGTTCTTACAAAGCCATACATATCATCACACCAGTTGCAGTCGTACACAACAACAAGCTTAACAGATATAAATCCTGACTATGCAGAACGACACCTAGTTATTTAAAACATCTAGTAACTTAAAAGCTGAATGTGAAAAAAAAAAGGCTTTGGTTGTAATGACTAAACCTACGAGTAAAGCATGAGGAACATATAGTCATTTTATATAGGGAACATCCAACTCACTAGAGAAATGCTGCAAATTGGACCGCATTGAAAATGAGCTAAGCAAATATAGTGCTGGTAAACATATTTACGTAATATTGATTTTAAAGAGATTTATCAAGTATTTCTATTCCTTTTAATTTATTTCAAAACTAAATTAAGATAAATTAATTTTGCTATAGTCAGGGTATTGTTTTAAATACTATAAATGATAACGTGGATCACCAGAAAATAACAAAAAATAAAAATATCCTTTATCTTCTAAAAGACTTATGTTAAATTAAGAGGTTTTCTCTTCGTTGGATTCATATAAAAACAGTGATAGTTAAAGTACACAGGGCTGTGATAAGTAAACAATACATTTTTAAAATGACCAAACTTGCATCACAGGCATAAGGCATTTCAAATCATCACTGTTCTTTAGAACCAACATTTCTAAACATTTCACCACGTAGAAAGCCAAGGCTGAAGATGTAAAAATCAAGAATCTACATCCTTTATCCATCCTTTAACATCCTATGAATCTTTAATCAATCATCTGATAAATGAGAATTTTTTAAATTACTAAAGTGTTTATTTTAACACACATTTACAAGATTAAAAAAATAACACAAAAAGTTATGATATTAATAGTAAAATCCTTACTCTCCAGAATCAACCAGTATTAACTTTTGCCCTGAGTTTTTCTTCTGGTTGCCATTATAACATCAAATAATAAGCTTTGATTCAAATTTAAAATATTATGGACTTTCACCTTACTATAAAAGCCATATTTTTTTAATAGACAACCTTATATTATCACCTATTTTAGGATTACCTTAAGCAATATCCGGTAGACCCTCATTCAAGTAACAGTTGTTTCATTCAATACCTTTTTGTTGTAATGTTGATGAGATGCCAAAGAAACTTAACTCTTGTTTATAGCAAATAACTTATGATAAAATTAATTTCATTATAGGTTATTTCACCACAGTTCCAAGAACCTAACAGTAGTGTTAAATAAGGAATTATTGAATTATATGTTTTAATACACAATAAAATAATGCATAACTTTCTGAGTTTGGTTTGTGTACCACCTAATCATCTCACAGTCCACCACTGTTACACAATCACATTTTGAAAAACATTGATTTAATAGCATTCTAATTTCCTTCATTTCTGAGGTGTATTCAGTTATTCCATCCCATTCTTTTATTATTATCCACTTTAATAAACTCCTACAGTGACTGTGATCTCTCTCTCTCTCTCTCTCATACACACACACCCCTACACACATGTATATATTCTGCAGAGATAGAGCATTACTTAAATATGCAGATAAAATGGTGATGACTCTTAAGCATTCTTTCACATGAGAAAAATTCTTAAGCTGCCCTTACAGTCTCTTAATATCATGCCTAGACACAGGATTTATTTTATCACCATCTCTAGAAATGTAAAGAAAGTGTTTCTTATCTACTATTTTGTGTTTGGATAATTAGTATGATAGCTACCTGATTTATCATCTTTTTATAGATAATATTGCTTTTTTTCTATAAAGTCTTTCAAGTTTTCTCCTTATCTTGGAAATCTGATATTTTACCAACACCTATCTATCAGTAATTTTATCAATCTTTCTTGGTCATCAGTGGAGCTGTACAATCTGAAGGCTTCATTCTTTCTTTAGCTCAGAAAAATGTTCTAGAGCTTGCCTCTATGGTCTTGATTCTGGAACTCCTATTAGAGCACTAGATATAATCTCCATGATTTTCAATGTCTCTTATAGTTCCAAAGCTCTCAGAGTCCTAAAGGAGCCCCAGAGTTATAGATAATAACCTCCCAAAATGTCTACAACTCCATGGGCCATAGTCTAGAAAGAGCTCTCCATACTAGAGATAAGTCACATCCCAGTACCACATCAATAAAGGAAGGAGTAAGGGGGAAGTAAAGCAAAGGAAATACAGTCAATAATATGGTGATACATATGTGTGGTACCAGTAGGGGTGCTGGAAATATCAAGGGGAACATGATGTAAAATACATGATTGTCTAACCACTGTAAACTGGAAACCAATATATAATAAAAAAATAAATATAGAAAAAATAATAAAAATAAAGGAAGGAGGAAAGATGGGAATCTCAGAATTCTACATATTCCTGAGTACATTCTTACCCTTTCATTCCACTAACCCCCATCAAATCTCCAGCTTCAGTTTAGATTATACACACAAATGAGAAGGACCTTTAATTACCACTAAAAATTCCAGATTTCCAAGTCATCCATCAACTCCCCGTACTCTAATCTACCAATGGAAGGGAGGGTACCCTTTCCCATCTCTCCCTTGGTCTGTGCCATAACTTTCTAATTCATTTTTCTCCATAACACCTATTAACATCTGTCACACTATATGTTTTATTTATTTGTTACTCTTATTAAAAAATAAGTTTCATGAGGCTAGATTTTTCTACCTACTTTTTTTTTTCATGCCTATATCCCCAGAGTCTAGAGGAGTGTCTGGAACATAGTGGATGCTTAATAAGTATTTTAATTTTTTTATTATCTTTTAACTCTATTATATCTGAGGAAATCCTGAGTCTTTCTTTTCCAGACCATCAACTGGGTGTGAGCCCATTTTACCCTCTATCAGCCCACTAAAATTTGAATTTGGCAGTTATTGATGAGCTATCCTCTTAAATATTTTTCAGGAATAATACATTTTTATAAGTCCTTTATGTTTCCTAAATGAACTGTTTTCTATGAGGTAAAATGGGGTTTTTTTCTTTTGTTTCACTAGTTAATCTATGTCCTTCATGTGATATTATTGCTAAAATGTCCTTATTCTCTTCAAACCATTCATTTATAGTAAATGTCTCCATTATTTAGTAGAGGTAATCAACTTTTTTTTTTCTGTATATAAGGACAGGTCTGCTTTCTCATTAATCCTCTCCTTTGCATGAGAGGAAATAGAATGGTGGCGGGTTGGAGTCCAAGTAAGGACAGCTTTACTCAGATGCTAAAAGATGTAGTACATTCGACTCTTGGTTGAGTAATCTGTTGTTTTTTCCTTTATATCACTCTGTTGTGGGAGAAGAGCATTACTTCTTCTAAGCTTCTGTTGAAGGCTCTATTTTTCCCATGAGGGTCCTAACTTAAGCAACTCATCCCTTCATTTGGTTAATTCTCTGGCATCAGCCTGAAGGGAATAAATACAATAGGGCTTCTCCCTACTCCATGTCTTCCCACTGGAGATTAGGAAAGAGTCCACTTGTCATGTATTTTTCCTACTCAGTTCTTCAACTTACTATGTGATCACTACCCACAACCCACTACTGCATCTATATATGTTGACATCAAGCTTACAATTTCACTGAGGTTTCGCTTAGGAACCCACTTATACAGTGGTTTCCTTGGCACCTTTTTTTTTTTTTTTTTTTGTCCCCTCCTTCCTATCTTCTATCTTATAAGAATCTTTAACATGTCATCTGAAGTTATTGGTGATCTTTCCCATTTTCAGGAACTACTATACTTTCAATCTTTTGACCTTACTACTAAAATAGCAAGCAACTAAACAAGTAAACAAAGACTCTCCACTTTTCTAAAAAAAATTTAAGCTATTCCACCATCAAAAATGTCTTATTGGTTTTCTTTCTCCAAAGGTTTCAGCCTCTTGACATTTCACAAAGCTCTAGTCTTTTCTCACTAGCAATTCCTAACAGATCTGCCCACTCTCCCCTCAGTTTCTCTTACTATAAATGGCAGAAGTAGTAGACCTATACACCTAAAAGATGGCAAGTTAAACCATTTGACCAATCTGAAGAATTTCAGTCATTTTTTTTTTTTTTTGGTGATTTTTTCCTTGTTTTTGTTTTTAAAATATATGGAGAGAGTTTATAGGCAAGTTTAGGTATGAATGTTTTGGGGGGTTTTCTGGCTGTTCAGATATGGTCACATTTTTGTTTAATAAAATATCTGTATTCAACCAAAAGAACTATTAACATATGAGCAATAATAATCAAAAATATTATAACAAAAAAAAAACTTCCATCACTAAAAGTTGGTTCATTATCAACATTCAGAAAAATGCAAAATCATTTCATATATTACAAAATTTCATAAGAGCTATGAGAATTATCATATATTAGGGACAAGTCTTTAAATCTATCCCTAAATCTATTATGCCCCATGCACATAAAAAGAGACAAATAGATAAAATATAACAAAAACAACAATAAAATGCTTTTGTTACTAATTAGAAAGCAAATACTGTTTTTGTATCAGAAAGCAATCCCAAAGAGAGAGTCTGCATTGTTGAGACCTATTCTGTTAATGAAGTGGCAAGAAGAGATATAGCTATATACTCCTCTTAGCATCAAAAGTCTAGTCTTGGAACCAATCTATTCTTAAGGTTTATTTGGAAAACATGCAAGCATGCATCTTGACAATACCAGAGAGGATAGTTAAACACTATTCTCTTCACACAAAAAATTTGGTGGCCTAAAGAGAGAGAGAGAGAGAGAGAGAGAGAGAGAGAGAGAGAGAGAGAGAGTGTGTGTGTGTGTGTGTGTGTGTGGCAGGGGTGGAGGAAAACTGATCACTTTAGTTAAGTACAAGTTCCCTTCCTCAAAGCTCTTCTCTGAGTGTTGGTATCTTTCCAGTGCTTCCCCCAGAGACCTGGCAGTCATTTAGGAGCCAGGATCTTCATAAGCAAATGTAGTCATAATTCTGATATGTTAGTAACAAGAATATCAGAGAAATTCTCCTAGTCTTTTCAAGGAGTAATACAAGAGACCAATATTCTATTTTACCCGTAGTCGACAAAAATAATAATATTGAGTTACCGCATATAAACATCTAACTTGAAAACAATAAATTCATATACATAAAAATGCTACGGAGTTTCAGCCTCTTTTCCTGCCTTGCATGGAAAATCTGTTCACTCAACCTGAATACTTCCGGATGATTAGATCCAGAGTATATGGTCCTCCTTGGAAGATGCAGAGAAGTTAACTCTCTTATCATATATTTAACAGTTTAGAAGTGGAGATCTTTCCTAAAATTTCATCTATCTTTTATCTCTCTTAAAACAGAGGCTCTCAGTCTCTATCCAGAGCTTAAACTTCCCAACTCTGAAACTCCTAATAATTCAGTAGTGTGAGGAACTGGCCATTTGGTGAACAGGATTAGGGAAGATGCATTCCTAGAGTTCAGAATTAGAACATGAATTGTATTTTTCCTTAGAGGGGAAAAAATTAAAGTTAAAATGAAATGTTACCAATAACACTATAGATCAAATGGCTTTTGATTGCAAACTCAAAGGCAGCAATTTATGATGCTGTATCTATGTAGAAAACTAATTGAGAGTAACTTCAAAAGTCAAATCTATTTAAGGTAGAATATCCATGTTGCATTATGTTACAACTTGAAAAGCACTTCCTATATTACAAAACACTTCCTCATACAAACGTTCAGTTAATCCTCCTAACCCAATGTGTTTGACTGAAAACATGTTATTATTTTTCAAATGATATCACTGTCACACAAAATGTGAAAGGCTCACGCAAGCTCATCTCATCAACATGGGGATGTGTCCTTTACTACAAGTGAGGCCCTCTACCAGCCCCCACATTCCCAATACCTTTCATGTGTGTCCAAATTCTTATTAATCTTCACAGTCCCAGCTCAAATATTTGTTTTCACTAAAACAGTGGTAATACCCCCAGCTGACCGTTACTGTTTTTTCCTTTGACCTCATAGCACTTTATCTACCTTCCCAGAAAATTTGGCTTGGGTTCTGCTTAGCTATTTACTATCAGGGTGATTCTGAAAGTAAACTAACTACAGTAACCACTAGGACACCAGTTTTCTCATTAGTATAATAGAGAAAACAAAATATATGCCCATAGCATTATTTGGAAATTGAATTTTAATAAAATAGGAAAGAACTATGTGAACTATAAAGCCTTATACAAAGTTACTTTTCACACACAAGTATATATATATATGTGTGTGTGTGTGTGTGTGTGTGTGTGTGTGTGTGTATGTGTGTGTGTGTTTATATATGTATATATGTATATATATTTTTTTCTTATATACAATTTTCATTTCCCCTACTTTCTGGTTGAAGGATGACTCCAAATCTAATGAATACTTGGTTTTGTCATGTCACTTATTTGTGGCCTCGAAACTAGGTATTTGATACGAATTTCTAAAACGAAGGATTGAGAAAAAAATGTAGATGGAGAACCAAGATGGCGGCATAGGTAAACACCTATCTTGCTGTCATACACAGCAATTTTAAAATTACAACTTAACAAAAGAACAAACACCTTCCAGAATCACCAGAAAGCTGGCCGAGTGAAAATTCCACAAATAAAAGTGAAGATAAGACACTGTGACTCGGAGGAGCGGTGGCGGACAGCATTGAAGATTCCCGCGGAGCGAGGTTTGGAGCGCGCGCCAGCAGATAGGGCAGACGGCCAGTTTTCTCAAATGGGGAGACAAAGACATCCCACTGGACTGATTCTCCAGCTCTGGGCGAAGTCCAGGGAACCCACTATCATACGAGCTAAAAACTGGACAGTGGGAGGGCACGCCGAAGCTCGGGTGCTGCAGGGGTCTGCCGGCTTGTGGAAAAGGCAAGCTTGCTCGTGAACTTGGAAATAGCGCAGCTATGTGACCGCGTAGAGAGCGCTCGTGACTTGCTCTCTCATTTGGGAAACCGTCAGACTGCTTTGTTTTACGACCCTGGGTGAGACCTTTGGTGTGCAGACTCATTTGGGGAGAGTCTGAATTCCTGGCAGCTGGTGGAGCTCAGCAGTGGCTCTCTCTCAGAGGTACTTGCAGCCACTGCCCCCGGCACAGAGTCCCTGGGGCTGCATAGGGTGGAGGTAACGCTGTCTGCTTGGCCTGGAGACCCTGCCCATCCAACCTGAGCACAGCTGAACTTCACAGACAATTGGCCTGGAGGTCAACCCCTCCAAGTGCTAACAACGATTAACCTGAGCTTAACTTCAGCAAGACTGTGCAACCCATATTCACCTCAGGTAACCGGAGAGGCTCACCCACTGACCCTTATAGGAAGTCTACCACACAAAGCTAATTGACCAACTCAGGGAAGCAGCCACCATGCAGAGATATGGAAAGGGGTCAGATGTGAAAGAAATGGAGAAAGGAAAACGACTGGACATGGAATTCAAAACCACGGTTATAGGGCTTCTCATGAGGCTCCTACAAAACGTTGAGACCTATAAGGAAATAAGCAAGATCGAAAAAGAAATGAACGAGACCCTCAAGGATATGAATGAGACCTGCAAGGAAATGATCAAGATCAACATAGAAATGATCAAGACCAATGTGGAAATGAATGAGTCCTACAAGGAAATGAACGAGACCCTCAAGGATATGAAGGAGACTCTCAAGGATATGAAAAAGGACCAACCAGAAATTAAGCATACACTGACTGAAATAAAAAATATTATACAAAGACCTAAAAGTGCTCTGGAGCACCCCAAGAACCAAGTTAAAGATTTGAAATACAGAGAGGGAAAATCCACTCAGCTGAAAAAGCAAGAAACCAAAAGAATCCAAAAAATTGAAGATAGTGTAAGGGGCCTCTGGGATAACCTCAAGCATACCAATGTCCAAATTATAGGGGTGCCAGAAAAAGAGAGAGACCAAGACAATGAAAACCTATTTGAAGAAATAGTGGCCGAAAACTTCCCACACCTGGTGAAAAAAATAGACTTAGGAGTCCAAGAAGCACACCGAACCCCAATATATAGGAACCCTAAGAGGACCACACCAAGGCATGTCATAATTAAAATGCCAAGAGCAAAAGACAAAGAGAATATTAAAAGCAGCAAGAGAAAAACAATTACCTATAAGTGAGCACCCATACAATTGTCAGCAGATTTCTCAACAGTAATGATGCAGGCCAGATGGGAGTGGCAAGAAATATTCAAAGTGATGAATAGCAAGAATCTACAACCAAGATTACTCTATCCAGCAAAGCTATCATGCAGAATTGAAGGTCAGACAAAGTGCTTCGCAGATAAGAAAAAGCTAAAGGAGTTCATCACCACCAAACCAATATTATATGAAATGCTGAAAGATACTCTTTAACAAGAGGAAGAAGAAAAAGATAAAAGTGTAAATTAGGAACAACAAATACACATCTATCAACAAATGAATCCAAAAATCAAGTGAATTAATAAGCTGATGAACAGGATAAACTAGTGAATGTAACAGAATCACGGACATAGAGAGGGAATGGACTGACAACTCTTGGGGAGAAAGGGGGTGTGGGAAGTGCAGCAAGAGACTGGACAAAAATCATGCAACTATGTGAGGGACAGTGGAGGGGGGTGAGGGCGGAGGGTGGGATGGGTACCAGGTGGAGGAATTAGGGGGGGGGGGGAACAATGTAATTAATAAACTGAACAATAAAGATAAAAATCTTAAAATAAATAAATAAATAAATAAAAATAAAATGAAGGATTGAAGATATGACTACATTAGTCAAGTTAAGTTTCATAAAGCAGAATGCCCATCACTACCTGCTAACTTCAACTTCTCTCCAATCTCATTGCCTGTTTCTTCTTTGCCACTACTTTAATCAACCTAGATTTATCCCTAATTCTGTAAACATTACCTACAATAAATAGTTTGGTTCTAGGTCTTGGATGAAATCATGACAGTCTTTCCTGTTCTTCATCTATAGAAACAGTATCCAGCCTTATATACCTAGCTTGAATGCCACATTCTCCACTGAGCTTTCCTTAATCTCACCCATTAAAAATGACACTTCCTACCCTTAAGACGGCCATCATCATTTGACCACCTAGTATATTTCCTTGCGCATGTATTATCTAACCTAGTACATTTTGATCATGTTAAGATCAGCATTATGTTTTAATTATTTTTATATCCCACAAAATATAGAGTAAAATGTCTTCCATGTGGTAAGTACTCAAATAACATATAGGATGGGACAAAAGTGGATTTATGGTTTTCATATGGAAGACAATGCAATAATTAATAAATAATAATACAAGAATAAACTCTGTGTTTTGCATACTCACAACTGTATACCTACTTGTGCCCCACTGTGTATGTGACTTGATATTTCAACTGCATATTTATGCCTTATAAATTGCCATAAAAACATAGAAAATATTTTACAAAGTAATAATGTATTGTTTGAAGTCATTATTACTGAACATTCTTATCAAGATCATACATTATGGGTAGAAATATACCTTTAGCAAAATGTAAAAATACATAAATACATAAACAAACTACTTATAATTTGATTTCCTCCATAACTTGGAAGCAGCATGTTCTTATTAATTGAAACTTTATCATTAAAGAATGACTTATTTAAAAAGTTAAGGTATTCAACATGACTTCTGATTAAAAGACACTTTAGAAAATAACAAGAGGTTGTCACATTTTAAATGCACATCGTTTTCATCTTTCATCACCGTAAGTATCCAAACTAACATAATAGCTATCAATCCTCATTCCTGTTATCATAAAATAGATTTCCTTTATTAAAAAGGTAGACAAGTCTCCCCTCTCGTGGGTATTTAAATCATGTAATCTTTCAGTGCCTGCTGTCATTTTTGTTTTTTTCCTAGGCTGTTCCAGACATAATGCACACAGCTCACCAACAGCTGTCCTCCCGACAGACTAAACCATTTCTGTGCTTACCTGGGCTACCAGCTTTCTTGAAAAACATATTCTTTCAGATGCTAAGTATCTTTATTCTCACTTTATTTTATGATATTATCTTATCTTCACTGTATTACGTCTTACCTCCAGAGAATTTCTGAGTTTTTCTGCTATTTGGTGCTTTTTGTCCCTCCCCCACCAATGTTGCAAGTTTTTATCTTGCCTTGCTGAAAATTACTTTTCTATCCTCATTCAGAATAAACAATTTGAATTAATTTGTGGCACTACCAGCTCCTTTATAATTTGATATGTCAACAAGGTTTGCCCAAAGACTTGAAATATAAACGATGGTCCTTCTGAGAGGATACCCATCAATGTTGGACTTTCTCTAATGACTTCTTCATTTTATGAACTGACTTAGGTGCTATTATTAATGACTCTTAACTAATGAGGGAAGCATGCCCTCATAGGGGATATCCAAATCTGTCAAGGAAAAAGGGTGTGTGGTTTGAAAAGAATGTACTGAACTTTACATTAAAATTCTATTAGAATTGGAAAACTTGTTTTCCCAGCACAAACATGATCCCAAGTAAGAGTATCAAAATTTTGGTAGGCAGGAGCATGAATTTAAAACTAAAGTAATATCACTACATACTAAATAATAAATATTGTGGTTCTTACAGAGTGCAGCATCTTTCAATCAATTCATATTTGCTTTATATGCCAAATGTATCAGAAATTGCAGCAATATTTTAGGATTATTAAAGAAAAGGCTTTTAAAAACTCTAACTTGCAATTGGCAGAAAAGATAAAGAGGAAGCAAGAAGGAGGGAAAGAAGGAAAGAACCAGAGGAAAACAATGCCATCCTATCATACTAGCGCTAAGTGAAACATCCTTTGTGGAAGAGGGTAATAGGGTTTAAAAGTATGGACACGCTGAATGAATGCACTCACCTCAGTTATATCAGGATTGGGATTAAAACCACAGAGGCTACACACAGTGGTTTTACATCCAGTGCATGTGTTAAAATTGGCCTTTTCTGGAACATGCAACAGAAGTTCAGTAGTATTGCAAAGAGGACAGATGGTTTTAGGGAGGCCTTGTTCTGGAATCTGGGCTGCAGATGGAGAAGTCGGTGGCTGCAGAGGTTTCCCAGCTCCTGTTTGGCTTACAAGTTTGGTAGATTGCTGAGCTGAGGGCTTTGCCGAGCCAGGCTGCTGAGGTGGGGGCTTTGCTGGCCCAGGCTGTTGAGCTGGGGGTTTCGCTGGACCAGGCTGTTGAGCTGGGGGTTTCACTGGACCAGGCTGTTGAGGTGAGGGCTTTGTTGGACCAGGCTGTTGAGCTGAAGGTTTTGCTGGACCAGGCTGTTGAGCTGAGGGTTTCGCTGGGCCAGCCTGCTGAGCTGAGGGTTTTGCTGGGCCAGGCTGTTGAGCAGGAGTCTTTGTTGGCCCAGGCTGCTGAGCCAGAGACTTCACCTGCCCAACCTGCTGTGCAGGCGTCTTTGTAGGCCCAGGTGGCTGAGCTGGAGACTGTGGCCCAGGTTGGTGAGCTGGGGATTTTGGTGGCCCCGTCTGCTGGGCAGGGGGCTTTGCTGGTCCTAGAGGCTGAGCTGGAAACTTTGGCCCAGTCTGCTGAGCTACAGGCTTTGTTGTCCCTGGTGGCTGGGCCGGGGGTTTTTCTGTCAGCTGCTGAGCTGCAGGCTTTGCTGTCCCTGGTTGTTGGGCTAGGGTCTTCCCTGGCCCTGGTTGCTGAGCTGAGGGTTTTGCAGGTCCAGGCTGTGGCGTGGAAAATTTTTCAGGTCCAGGCTGCTGGGCTGGAGGTTTTCCAGGACTTGCTTGCTGAGTCGGTGGTTTGGAGGAGCTTTGCAGCAAGAGTTTGAGGGATTCTCCCTTCACTGTGTCTGACTGTTTAGTCTGAGGCCTAGTTGCTTCTTTTTGGAGTGGCAATTTTGTCTGATCTGTCTGAGGAGCCTGGGTAGGTCCCTGAATTGGCTTTCCGGTCCCTGGAGGTTGTGATTTCACTTGTTCTGGTTGCTGAGAAGAAACTGATTTGGGAGAGCCAACCTGCTGATGTGGGGCCCTCACAGGTCCTTGCTGCTTAGGGATTGACTTGGGTGACTGTTGTGATGGCGGTTTTGTGATTCCATCAGGTTTTCCTTGTTCCTTTTGAGCTGTTTTTTGTTTCTTGGCAGTTTCTTCCTGGGATGCATCAGAGTCTGATATCAAATCAAAAGGATTGAATTTATTTACAACAGAGGAGACAGCACTTAAAGGGTTAACCTCTGAGAGGAAGCCAGGCATCATACCAGACTTGTGCTCTTCCTTAAAATCAGTTCTGGACTTTGATTCTTTCAAACTAATAGTGGAAGGACTCCTTCCAGGCAATTTCTGTTCTGACCTCAAAGTGTCTGTAGTTCTACTTTTACTGAGACCAGGTGGAGCTGGATGCCCAGGGTCCGGTGGCTTTCCTGGCGGCTTTGGAAGATGACTACTATCCAACTCTTGTTTCCTAGAAGAGTGAAACAAACAAACAAAAAAATGAAAAAAGGGGGAAGAAAACAATACTACTATGAGTGATGAAAAATTAAGATATCTAGTCATAAAGTATTCAGATTAAAAATAATTTACATTTGCACTTAATAGAATCTGGCCATACTTAACACCTAAATAAATATGTTAACTCAGTAAATCATACATTATATTCCAGTACATGCACGTTCAAAGGATGTGTCCTTTTCTGTCACAAGTTATGGCCAAAGTATGTTAGTCTCCAAAATACTAGTAGTACTAATAAATAAAAATATTCATTTTAGAATGTGGCAGTTCGCTGCAACTGCTTTTTGTTGCTGTTTGCCCACAATGTGACATCAGGGGAGTTTTTGGTACAGATTATACTTAACAGGGACTCTGATAAAACTGATCATCTAGTCAATTTACCCTATTCTGTCTAAAAAGGTAACATCTGCTGAGACCGGTTTGGCTCAGTGGATAGAGCGTCGTACTGTGGACTGAAGGGTCCCGGGTTTGATTCCAGCAAGGGCATGTACCTTGGCTGCGGGCACATCCCCAGTAGGGGCCGTGCAAGAGGCAGCTGATCGATGTCTCTCTCTCATCGATGTTTCTGACTTTCTATCCCTCTCCCTTCTGCTCTGTAAAAAATCAATAAAATATACTTAAAAAAAAAAAAAAAGAATCTCACCCTTGCTTGGGTCCCATTCTAAAAAGGTAACATCCATCAAACATTAAACTTTATAGAATGAAAAATTCTACTTAATTAGCAACTTTTAGTTAACAGTTCCATCTGTCTTATGGAAGAATGTTACATCATTTAATTATTTTTTTCTCATAGTTAATTCTCAATCTGAAATCTGTTTGCAAGGGGAAAATAGATGCCTAAAACATCTTGAGATATAGCCTTTGGTACCAAACACAACAAGCTAGCTGTGGCCCCACTTTTGAAAAGTACTGCCACTTCCCTTAGATGAAGAAAATATATGATATTCTTGAGTAATGTTTTCTACAATATATACTATTGCTAATCTTAGATTATTAATAATATTAGCATTGAGTTTAAACTATAAGAAGTAATTAATTTGAAGGACATCTTTTAAATCATAGACAAAAATAGATGGATAACTTAAAACAGTTTTGGTAAGAGAATCAAATTTAAATTACTATGTTAAAGAATTAAAGTAGTTGTTTCTTATATACACCTTTAGTCAAAAATTAATTACATTAATTTTTTTAGTAAGTCATTCTTCATTTATAAATTTGAAACTAAAAACATGCTGCATTAGAGTTATAGAAAAAAATCAAATTTCAAGTATTCTGTTTAATATATGCATCTTTTTCATTTGGAAAATATTTACCTCTTTTTAATTAACAGGAAAAAATGAAGGAAAAACAGTGATTCAGTAGCACTTAAAATGTGAGATGATCACAATAGTTCTACAGGTTTTAATTTGTTTTATCAAAATACACCTGCTCATGGACTAAATTTTAAATTTCAGATCATATGTAAGTTAATAATGTAAGGCATGGTAGAAGAAACGCTGAAATATTACTTCTAATTAGGAAAGGGTCAGAAAGAAAATAATCTATAAATGGCAATGTATACACAAAGTGATTTTCTTATGGAAGATAATTACATAAAATTCGTAGTTCTGGCAATTACCTCCAGGAAAAATGTTACAAAACTTCAGCTATTGCCATATCTCTGAAGCCTTTACTTAAAGAAGGGAGTAAAATCAATTACCCATATTCACTCCAACAATTTTAAGATATGTTTTTAAATGTATAGCCACATATTTTCATTTGGGTAAAATGATTTTGAATGTTTCTTTATAGGCATTCCTATGTGTTCTCTTCCATATGAAAAAAAAAAAAAGCTATAGTAAACCTGTAATATATTATTTTTAAAGAGTTCCACTGTTTAGATATTTATATTATTCTAGAAGTGTTTCACATACAATTAATAAAATGGATCACTCCCTTGTAGCTCCTGTGCTTCGGGATTCTGTTATACAAGTAACTACCTTATAAGTAATTATTTAGACATTTTATTGAATTGGTTCCCTTGTTCAGAGTCCTAGAAATGTATATTTAAACAGAATACTAAAAATAAAAACTATTCTTAATTTAATTAAATTGTCTCCTATTGGAAATAATACTATTACACTTAACTGTTTTGTGATATTATTTCACATAATCCAACTGAACAAATAAAAAATAAAGTTCATGAATTCCAAATATATATAACAGTAAACAATTTAAAGACAGCAGCTTGGATCACAAATTATAATTTCATGGACTTCCTACAAATATAAGTTTTATTAAATATTGTAGGCTCCCCTTGTGAAAAAAAATACCTATACAGCTATAAGAATTGTCTTACAATTTAAATTTAGTCTTAGTTGCTATAATTATGTAAACACAAAACATGGAAATCTTAGAGAAATAGTCATTGAAGAGGGCTTAGAGGGATTAAATGATGATGCAAAAATAAAATATAAAAAGAGAAAATGTAGGCTCAATACCAAACAAAAATATAAAGTTGTCTTAGCAAATTGTGGTCTTTTGGTGAATTTTTGTTTGGTAGAACAGTTATTCAGTTAAAAAAAAAAAATGACTACAATGCAATCCGTGTCTTGGTCACTTGACTATGAACTCCTGAACAATGGGTTTCACTCATCCTTGCAGGACTAGAACCAAACCTGTTAACTAGTAAATGAGCCTTAATGATTGTTGAGTGAATAACAATGAGTGAGCAAATGGTGAGCATGGCAAGTTTTGTACTGTTCTAAATTAATGTTTCTTGAATTCTTTCCACTTCAAATTCTTCCACAGGCCTTCTGAGATATAACTGGAAACATGCCATATTCTTTTTAGATCCTGGATTTGGCCTGCTGCTCTAGGAAGACAAACAGGTGAGGAAGTGTCTAGACAGTAGGAGAGGCTCAAAGGCATGCTAAAGAAAATAACTGAGAAACTCAGAACTCTTATAAAATATTCTACTACCGTTTCCCCGAAAGTAAGACATCCCCCGAAAATAAGACCTACTTGCTGTAATATAAGGCATCCCCCCGAAAATAAGATCTAGCGCATCTTTGGGAGCAAAAATTAATATAAGACACTGTCTTATTTTCGGGAAAACAGGGTAATCAAAAGTGGTTTTTGCTAAGTCCTTTTCATCTGACATATCTGTAGCTGTATAAAGAATGTGTAGAAGAAGTAATAAATGGCATTTCCCTGTGTTTACAATGAATAAAAAATCCAGGAACGTTATATTTGTAACCTGTAACTTCTAGTTTATAATTACTCATGCTTTATGCAATATCACTATTTTACTACTGTCATCCCCAGGGTAGAATTTTCTTTTATAGGTTAGCAGGAGGAAACTAGTTCATCTACAAATGAGGTACACATGTATTTAAGAGTAGATTGTAAAAGCAGTTGGAATGCTGAAATATTTTGTTAAGTATAGTACAATAGGCAATGACACTTAACTTCATGTGCTGAGTCACATAAAATTCTACATTAGAAATACAAGCAACTACAGGAATTCATTTTTATACTGTAGGGGATACTAGGGCTTAAAGAAGCTAAGAAATTAATCCAATATTATAAAATTAGTCACAAAAATATGGTGTCTTGATTCCTGGGAGATTTCCACTATATTGCACTGACTGTCCAATATGTAAAATATAGACATATCAAACTAATTCACAATAATGAATAACTCAACATACAACTTGTCTGTAGCGATCACTGCCAGTGCTATTCACTACTGATATTAATTACTACTTTTACTTATTTATAAGTTTTTTCATATTAAAATTTAGAAATGTCCTTCTGAATTTTTAATTGATCCTCACAATGAATGACTTTACAAGACAGGTAAGAAAAGTATCACCTGCCTTATTTAAAAGCAAGGAAACTGAGGCACATATGACTGAGAAGCATTTATAATTTATCAGGAGTCAGTTAAAATTAACAAAATAAGAACCTAGTTCCCTGGGCTCTCAAACCATATTTCTTAAAAAGACTTTAAAAAATCAGACCCAACTGTGTCTAATTCACAGCACTTAATCTCTTAAAACTTCAAATAATTTGCATATACTTTCTCATATATACTTAAATTAATATGTTTCTAAATATTTAAATAAGCCAAGTATTGTTTTGGTTATCACCTATGGGGATAATAATTTTCTAAAAATTATGTGCCTCCTACAGAAAATTTTCAGTAAAATATAAGCAAGTTGCAAAAATTAGAAATATAGTTTATATAATTAGATGAAGCTTTAACCAATAAGAAGCCATAAATTACCTAATAAAAATTTTACCATAAAATTATTAATAGAGTTTAAAAGTATGCTATCTAATACAAATAGAGCATAAAACAAAAGCTGCAATATTTTTCTGACATCCTCTGAAGGAAAAAAAGTTAGGAATTTAGAAATCAAAGCTCCCACTTTTCTTGGTATTTGTAAGGAGCATGCTAAACCTGTTGCTTATGCCTCTTAGGAAAAACTGTTGAACAGGCATATATTTCTAGGTTAATAGAAATATTGTACCCATTTTCTTATGGAAATCTAGTATATGAGCATTCAAAATATTTTCCAAGTCAGATTTTCATCCATAGAGGAAAAATAGTACATAGCTGTACTACTTAGAATAATGGATTAAAAAAAAAAAAGGCTTTTTACCAAAAAAATAGTCTAATATATTAGTTTGAAAACACAGGAAAACACAGTCAATATAAGGAGCTAAGTTAACTAACAGTAGTGGTTTCATGTCAAGAAAATAAGGGTTTTTACCTGATAGATTTTAGGCCCTTAGGACTTTATATGAAAAATATTGTCATAAAACATTTTATAATATCCATAATTCATTTTACAGTTCTCTTATATTAAATTCAACATGGTAATTATTTGACACAATCATTTGCATGTACTTATATGATAGTGCTTAAGTTAAAATATTTTTATTTTATGAAGTACAGTATAATAATCTACACTTATATATTCAGATCTGTAATATTCCTAATACTTCAAATGAAAAAATTATAGTTTTCCCTTCCATTATCATAAAGCAGGAATGGTTTCAGGACCACTAATAGAGAACTATTCTCTACAGGAGGGGGGAAAGTTAAAAGATGTTAAAGGATTTGTTTACAATTAAAAAGGCAGAGCTGTCACAGTGATTATACCCTCTTAGTACACTAATTAGAAAACAACTAATTTATTAGGATGAGGGAAAATGGAGAGCTGGAGAAGAACTTGAACAGGTTAACATTACAAACTAGCACTTGGTTGCCTGTGCAAGTTGTCATTTATCTGCTTTGTCTTTAAAAGTATGTACTGGAAACTAATTTTAAGATCCACACATTTACGTGTTCCTCCATAAACTGTAAGGCACTTCTGTATTAAAAGAGCAGTGGTTTAAAAAATAGCATCTGCCAATTCAGAAATACACGTACAGCACCTGCTCTGCTGTGACCAACCCATCTGTTTAATGCCACCGCATATTTTAGGGCCCCACACTGAATATAAAGGATGCATTCGTTTTACAGCTTCTACCTAAAACAGCTCCTGTTCTCCTCTGGGGGGTGGATGGGAAGGAAGGACAAAACACAACACCTCCAGGGAATTAATGGCATTGTTACAGAAACACGTAGACATTTATAAAGAAAAAGACCCCCAAATGACTGAGGAGGTCTAAACAGAGACAGGTAAATAGCCATGTCGATCCATTGCCCAACACATCCGTTTTGTATCAACGGCAGACTTTCAGGTTAGTAAAAACACGGGAGGGCGTCTCTCCTCGCCATCCTAGAGGGAAAAGGTGCCAAAAGGCCAGAAAATCACAACCTAAAATCACAGTTCCAGGAATGCAGCCCTCGCCTATCCCACCACAAAGTCTACAAATGCATCCTTTTTACTCTGCCCATCAGAAAGGCGGCTTCTGATTTCTCTCAGGCCACCCCATTCGGGAAGAGTAACATGCACGGAGACGACACATATGTACCGCCGTGCTGACACACATGTGCAGGGAGAGCCGTACATGTACGCCCGGACATAGACAGCATGCGGTGCGTGCCTGTGCAGGGGAGGTGGCTCCGCAGCGGCCGCGGGGACGCTTCCCTCGGGCAGCCCCCGCGCCCTTGACATGACAGCAGCGATCTGTCTCCTCTCCTCTTCGCTCAGCTGGCTCAGATCCGCCTCCATGCCGGCCGGGATCGCGGCGTGCAGGGGGCTCCCCGCCCCGCCAGCCCCTCCTCCGGCCGCCGCCGCCGCTGCCGCCGCCAGCCCTTCGGGGAGCCCTTCCCCTTCCAAGCTCGCCTCGTTGCCCATGGCTCGGGGGCACTCGGAGCCGCCGCGCTCCCTCCCGGCGCCGTCCCCCTCAGGAAGCCGGCGGCCCGAGGAGCCACCGGAGCCGGGGTCCGCAGCGGGGTGTGCAGGCAAAGCAGCGGAGTCCTGGGCTCGGGACCGGGCGCCGCCGCCCGGAACGACAGGCGGGGATTAGTCCCGCTCGCAGGTGACGCCCGCGGCCGGTGCCTCCTCCATGTTGGACAACGCCAGGCAACCTTTGCAGGAGACAACTCCCCGCCGCCGCCTCGCCTTGCCGACCCGAGCCGGGGAGCAGCCGAAGTGAGCCGCGCCGGCCCCGCGCCGTCGGCCCCGCCCCGCGCCCCGCCCCCTCGCAGTGCGCATGCCCGCCGCGGAACAGGTGATGTCCAGGCCCACGCCCATCCCGTCGGCGTCGCTCAGCATCTTTCCTGGCTCTCTGCACCGATTTAAAGGAGCCCAGCGAGAGCGCCCATCCAAAGCCCGGACTGCACCGCCGTGGTTTCTCTCACGCAGTTTGCAGGATGCCTCAACCTCACTTTTGGCCGAATGCACTAAGGGGGGCGCAAGGGAACTGGAGGGGAATTGTCTGTTCCCAGCCTTGATGAATGGGATTTGTAGTTTCAACTTTGTGTGTGCGGGGAGGGGATGGGGGGAGAAGGAACGGGGAGGAGGGGGGGAGTTTTTGGGTTTTTTTGTTTGTTTATGGGGTGTGTGTGTGTGTGTGTGTGTGTGTGTGTGTGTGTGTTTTCCCCAGGAGGGTTTTTAAAAGATCCTAGGAATAAATTCAGGTAGTTGGAGATCCACAGGAAAAACATGCTATCTCTGGGTTAAAATTTCCCAAATGAGCTAAAACTGGCCCTTTGTATTTAGATCTTTCCCAAAACAATTAGATTAAAACCTTAGATACAGCATCAGTAAGCAGGTAAGGTTTTTTAATGCACATAACTGTGTTGTACCCTAAAGGGACTATACAATAGTAAAGGATTGTGGGAAATTGGGAGTAGGATACTCTAGTAAGTTATAGATTGTAGAATATTAAAAATGTTACAGTGTGGAATTTGGAAAACATTACTACTTTTTATTTTTATTTTTTATTTTTGTAAAAAATGTGGGTAGAAGAACCCAAAAAGGTCAATTCATTGGTACAGGGTCATGCAGCTGGTTAGCAGCAGAGATGTAACTAACCACTCTTGGATCCACTCCCCACTCAGCCCCAACATACACTCTATCTCCTACTACATTTCTTAGAAAGGAATGACTTAGTTCAGCACTGGATCTACAGCCCCACATTTACTACCTGCCTTTCCTAACAAGTAGTCTTAAGGTCCCAATTGTTAGGGTTCAAAAAAAGAATAAAAAGCTAACTGGGAATGAACAGAATAAATAAAACAGAAATAAATGAGTTGCTCAGAAAGTATGTTTCCAAGGTTTTGCAATAATCTTGTAATAGTTTGACACTGAGCATTTCTCTCATATCAAAACTAGAAACTATTGTTAAGAATTATGATTCTGTTCATGCAACAAAACTATGTGGAGGGAGAGCAGGTTAAAGATGAATAAGTCTTTTTCAACTGGAAGCACAGGAAGGACTCAGCTGAATTTTGAAGACTAAAGTTTGTAGACATGTAGAAGTGGGAAAAGAAGAAAACTCTAGGTGGAAAAAATAATGTGAAAAGGCATTGAGACTTGGAGTATAGTGTATGGAGAGGACTTAATGTTTATTGAATTGCCAATAAAGATAAGATTTGAGCAGACAAAAATAAACACTTGGCACTGTTATAACAATGTGTGACTATATGATTATAGCTAATCATGAAGTATCATTACTGGTTGAGTTCCTACAAGAACTTTGCATGAACTTTGAATCTCTCAAAACTAACAGATGTGACTCACAAAGTCAAAACTGCTAAAGGTCATTCATTTAAATAAAAAATAGAATGCTCTCCCTTCATACAAAGAAGTCAAGCTCAGGCAACCAGTCATCCTGATGGCCACACTTGGAGGCAAATATATTATGCTCAGACCTGGAAATAATTATGCTTCAGAAAAGGAAATAATTTGGTACACAATTTTGAGTCATCATTCCTTCTCTGATGAAACCAATAACTGCCCCATGGTTCAGACTGCCTTGTGAATCAGTAACAGTCTGGATAAAGGTAAGAAAGAAGAAGAGTCACATATTGGCTATTTTCTACTAATATGCTCAAGGTTTGTGAAAATAAAATATATTTTACAGAATCATACCCACAAACCACAAGCCAAAAAATAATCAGATAAATATGCTTTCCAACTCTAACCTCAGAGTAATGATTAAATAAGAAAATATATTAGCTCCATATTCACTTCCACTGCGAATAAAAAGGATCCTGTGAAGTAATAAGAAATGATAATCAATATGCAAAATATTGTTGCTATATCTAACCAAAAAGTAATCATTTGTGTAAAAATGTGCATTTACCTTTCCCTTCCCTCCTCTCTCTCAGGAGCAAACATTACAAAAAAAAAAAATAGGAAAATTGGGGTATACAGTGAGAAAAGTAAATGGACTGTGAAAACAAAAGATATGATGCTGACACTTGGAAAATTTTCTTGTTGATTTTGAAAATGATTTTGCCTTTGGGAGTTTTGAATAACATTTCTCTTCTGAATCCTCCATTTGGGCTTAAGACTTCTTGTGCTTGGAGGTGTTTATGACCTAAAGAGAAACAATGAATCCCTTTTGTGTGGATTCTCAGAAATCTAAGAGTTAAATGCTGTGGATAACTTTATCAAGTTCCTACTTGCTTACAAAGAAAAATATCATAATTCGTTTCATTCTGTACATTGATGGTGCTGAATTCATGAGAATTCATGATGAATTTTTCTGAGGAAGACCGATGTATTTATTGGAGAATCTTCTGGTGAAGGAAGGTGACACTTTTAAGGTCCTACTTAAAATGGTAGCTAGAACTATGTTTCATTCTGTACATTGATGGTGCTGAATCCAAAATCTTTATTGCTCCCTGTTGTCATACTGTTACTCTAATAATCATTTATTTGAATTTATATTTAATTTACAAGCTGATATTTGAGGTCCCATTCACTCATCTTGATAGGTGGGTCATAAAAGGAATCATTAGTTGTTTAAAACCGCCACTGTTCTGTACCATTATGTTTTCTAAAATGACTTCTTAACTCCAGAAATCCAGATCTTTCCCAATTTGTTTTGTTCTTGTCTCAATTCCCCAAGTAGTTTCGATTTTGGTAAATTAGAACGAATCTGAATGTGATCGTTACCAACCAAACATGACTCCATAATGAGTCCTTGGATTTAAAAGTCCATGGATTTTAGTGGATGTATAACTTTATATTTGTGTAAATATGCACATTATGTCAACTTCTATATGGGCACATATCTTTTTTTAATGTTCCCTCTCCAACAGAAGGTAAGAGAGGGTTTTGTTAATTTAGTAGAGCAAAAACCTGCAGGACATTAAGGTCCAACATAAATTTTTGTTATGGCTGAGCTGCTTCTCAATTGCTTTTCTCAGCCCGTTTTGTTAGCTCTGCTTTAAAATGAGATTTGCAGTTAGAATAGAGGAAATTCAAGTGAGATTACAGTTGATTATAAACTGCCTTCTCAGTTTTGAGGGAAAAAGCATGAAGAGTGTTTTATAGAAGAGTTTGATAAATTCATTTTTGAATTCTGACATCTGGAATATCAGACAGTTTATTTCCCTTTATATTTATTCCAAAGCACATCTGTAATTTAAAATAGGGAAAGACATTTGTATTTAAAACACATTCCTAAGAGCATATGATATATAAAATATTAAGAACAAAATTAATTTCTATGTCACTTTACAATATTAATTTGAAAGTTCTAATAAGTGTTGAGATTATATCTTAGCTATGTCAGCATTATTTAGCCAGTTTATAGCAGGCTTTAGAATTTATAACCTGCTCCTTGGAAAACGGGAAGACACGTGCTTGTCTTATTCATGATTGTTGTTGACAATGTCTGACTTTAAATCCTAGCTCTGCCATCATAGACCAATTTGGACTCTTCAGAACTTGAGGTTTCTCACCTCCAAAAATGGAAAAAATATACCAACTCTCAGGGTTCTTGTGATAACTAAATGAGAAAAAGATGTGAATGCGCTTGTAAAGTAAGAAACATATTGCCATCGTGGTAGATGATTACAATACTGGTCCTCAGGGAATCAAACTGCCTGTCCACAGCCCTTTAGAGTGGGACTGCCACACTGCCCATCAAGAGGTTGGGGTTGTTTCCTCATCCCTTGACAAGAACTGAAGTCCTGACTTATTTTTACCGAAAAAGTGGTGGCATGTAACTTTCCAGGCTAGTCTTCCAATCTGGCCCTCCTACTTATCTGGAGATTTTCCATGCGCTGAAGAAGCTCAGGAGGTGGGACTCCATGAGGAGAGGAACCCAGATGCTCCAGCCTCCAGCCATCACAGCTGAAGCCTTAATGAGTCCCTTTAGAGCAACCTGTCTCAGTGGAGGTACCTGCTGGCTACAGTCACATCAATGAACCAGGTCAAATCAGTACAAGAACTGAACTATAAACCCAAAAGATCATGAAATGGGATGATAATAGTTACTTTTAATAATTATTTCATGTCACTATGTTTGGAGGTTTTAGAAATTCCAGTTTTTACACATTATGATTATGCATAATCATTCAAAATTCCCCTTTCACTCCTTCACTTCTAGTGACTGCTTTCCCAGTTATGGTCCACTTGTACTTGAGTTACTGGTTCAAAATTTCCAAATATCGCTCTTCTCATCTACAAATGAGAAAAAAACCAATTATACTGAATACTTACATGTTTGTTTCATGAAAGGCTTACAGGAAAAAATATATAGGAGGATGGTTTTTTAATTATGTAACACTATCCTATCAAAGTAAAAAGTTAATTACAAAGATGGGAAATGTATTCATGAGAATTTTTCTGAGGGAAATCAATGTATTTATTGGAGAATCTGCTGGGGAAGGAAGGTGACACTTTTAAGGTCCTACTTAAAATTGTAGCTAGAACTATGCACAACAGTATCAAGATTCTTTAAAAAAGAAAAACACATACAAACTAAAAATAGATCTACCATATGACCCAGCAGTTCTACTTCTGTGTGTTAATCTGTAGAAAATGAAAACACTAATTTGAAAAAATGTCCATCCTATGTGCACTGTATCATTATTTACAATAGCCAAAATATGGAAGCAACCTAGATGTCCACTGATACATGGATAAGGAAGATGTATCCAGGCTTTCTGCATTGCTCTGCAGAATAAAGAGAGAGCAATTTGAATTGGTTGAGTACCATGAATTGGAAGGCAAAAGTATAAGGGAAGGAGGATATCTGAGGCCACGTGTTTGGTGGAAAGGAGAAATGGAAATGTCCTCACTACTACCTCTAGTGGTGATGTGGTTTAGGGAGCTTTACAGGACTGACAGGTCAGTGAGGCTTCAAGGTGGCTTCCCTGGATGGTGGAATGTAAAACCCAGTTTTGTCTCTCTCATGCAAATTCCAGGGAAGTCCATATACTGTTGGGGTTTTCCTCTCTTCTCTAAAACCAGCATGGAGAGAGAAGTAGGGTCCAGTTACTGAGTAGAGGGGCTGGGGATTGAGAAAATAATAGGGAAGAACAGACGACACAAAAGTAGAAAATAAAGCTGGGGCTGGGTGGAATCTCTGCTCTCTGATGGAGAGACAGAGAATTCCAACCCAAACACAGCATAGTTTATTTGTACTAAAAACAGAAAAGGGGTTTCATATGAAAAGACTTAAAATCAAAGGAGCTTAAGTGGGCCCAGGCCCCACTCATTCCCTCATTCCCGGGGCTCTGCTAAATCTACATTTCAAGGGCCCTCTCCCTGACACCTGAAGCAAATTAAAGTTAATACTGAGTAATGTACCCAACCCTTTTGGTAGATGCGTTTCCAAGATATGGCTTTGCCTGGCGCCTTGGATTCAGCTGACACTTATTTAATAAAATACTCAGGTGCCTTCCCTAGGGGCCGGCCCTCTACATATTACTAAGGCATTTGTACATGGATTCTTTTAGAGGAGGTAGGAGTGAGGGGTGGCACTGAAAGAGATGCAGGCTTTATATCCCAGTTGAAATACATTAAAAGTATAGGGAATGTAGATATCATGTTTATACACAGGAGTGGAGGACAAAGGGTATCTGACATCTGTTTCAGTCATTATTATCATATGTGCTGAAGTGAAACGTTTATTACGGTTTTCAGAGACCCCTACAATTTTCTCGTTGCTAATTCCAAACTAAAGGGATGATCCTTTGGAAAGATTTTCTCTCATCACTTTGTTTGAAAAAATAATAATAGATAATTTTCAATAGGCATATGTAAAGTACAATGGTAAAAAAATTGCAAATTACTCTTACAATGGTTTAAAACCTTGAGAGGATATTACAATTATCTATAGATGTTTTGAAAAGGATCAATAGCTGTGCTTCATCTCATACAAATTAAGAATCTTAAGGGAAAGGATGGCATTTGTATTTTTTTAAAGCTCCCTAGATGATTATAACATACAGTATAGGTTGAGAATTACTGCTTTGAAAAGATAGTAGATTTTACTGTCAGAAACATAAGACTAAAGATAAGAAAGAGCCACTTGGGAATCAGTGTAGATTTTTCTTTGAAGCTGGAGCCAAAGACATCAGCAACATGGCCATTACCAGAAATGAGTTTTAAGAGAAAGTTAAAAAATACAGATTTACTCTGTTTAAAGTGGTAATTCTGCTTTTGAAATATGGTACAAAATTTTGGTTACCACATTTTGCAAAATGTGTAATAGAACTAGATAAGCACAGCAAATCAAAGAAGATATCAATCACTGTAGTTTAGAAGATCGAAGAAGGAAAGGTTAGAGTCTTTTACTGAAGAATATGAATTAAAAGTGTTAATATAACTGGTAAACTCAATATAAGGGACTTTTTGGATACATGGACAAGACATGCTAAAGAGGAAAAAAAAAGGCAGGATATAGTGCATTTATAGATTTGTTTACATCCCATATTGGGATGCTAACTCTTACCAATATCAGTTTTCTCTCCTTTTGGGCAAGTAGCTTGACCACAATTTCCAACTTCTCCTGCAGTTATAATAACCACAAACACAGGTTCACCTGCCTGCAGAAAGGAAAGCCAAACTCATGAGGCAGGTGTTGGTTCAAAAGGAGAGCGATTTACTCAAATGCCATGACCTGGGAGAACTGTGGAATCCCCCTTCCAGCTCAAGCATGGAGTTCTTACAGGGATAAGGAAGAGAGGGCTTTTTTTCCCCTCTCTCTCCAATTTTCTTGCTAGCTTTTGGTGCACTTTGTGTAGGAACCTCTCCCAGAGCCATCTTGGCCAATGGGGGAGACTCCCTGGAACTCCAACTGTCTGTCCATGGTTAACATTATGGGTAGCCTCATGACTCAGCTCCACCTAATGAAAATATGTTGTTTCTAGGCCTATCCCAATTGTATTCTGGAGTGTATGCCTCTATGGTTGACAGAATGGAGACAGGTGAACTCCAGAGGTTCCATGAATTGAAGATGGCAGAGCCATTAGGAGGGTTATTTGGAAAACCATGTGTGGAATTCTGCTTTCTCCTGCTAAGACCACCTTGTGGGTATACTTTTATAAATGAGGGGGGCAATGTCTATTGTGTGTGAGCCAGAGTATGTTTTTGTTCTTTAGTCTTTTTATTAAAGCAGTCAGTATTATCTTAACAAATATAAAATAGAAAGAGGTATTTCTGTACAGGAGAAACTAATGTTAATAAAACACAAGCTCCCCTTATCCATTCCACATCGATGATCCATGTCTTGCTTTTCTTTTGAGTTCTTCATTGATTCCCAAAATGCCAAGCTCACCTCTTTTCTAGTCTTTGTTTTTCTTAATCTGGGAAGATTGTCTTCAAGCCTCTACCCATCCATTCATTTCTCAAGGCCAAACTCAAAGCCTATTTATCTTGAAAAGATCTTTTTTTATTCTAAAGCCACTGTTGTTTTAAACTATTATTTGAGAATCTTACTACTCATTTGACATTTATTTACATACTAGAGGCCTGGTGCACGAAATTCGTGCATGGGGGGTGGGGGAGACAGGGGATGTCCCTTAGCCCAGCCTGCACCTTCTCCAATCTTGCCTCTTGAGGAATGTTTGACTGCCCGTTTAGGCCCAATCCTACTGGGATTGGGCCTAAATGGGCAGGCGGACATCCTTCTCACAGTCTAGGACTACTGGCACCAAACTGCTCACCTGCCTGCCTCCCTGATTCCCCCTAACCACTTCTGCCTGCCAGCCTGATCACCTCCTAACCACTACCCTGCCAGCTTATTGATGTCTAACTGCTCCCCTGCCAGCCTGTTTGCCCCCAACTTCCCTCCTCTGCCGGCCTGGTCACCCCTAACTGCCCTCCCCTACAGGCCTGGTCCCTCCCAACTGCCCTCCCCTGCTGGCCATCTTGTGGTGGCCATCTTGTGTCCACATGGGGGCAGGATCTTTGACCACCTGGAGGCAACCCTCTTGTGTGTTGAAGTGATGCTCATTCTGCAAATTATTCTTTTATTAGATAGAATGGTCATGCTTTACTCTTTAAGTGTTCAGGACTGAGTCCTTAGAATAATGGAACAATTTTTATTTCTCTTGCAATTTTATCAGTAGCCAGTTCACACAGTGAATGCTCAAACCAACAGACATTAAATGCATTAGTGAGAAGTCTTCAGATGAAAAATGTGAAGAATGCAAAAAACACATTAGTTATTTTGTAGAGAACACCTATGGTGGAAGAAAATAAGGGAATGCTTTAAGAATAAGAAACATTCTATAAATGACAGAATTTGAACTAGATCATATTATATTTATTATATTAACAAAGCACTCTGTTATGAAAACATAGTTCCTACTAATGAGAGCATAGACTAATTGTAAGGTATGTCTGTGGTCATTTTTTAGAAATTTGATAATACTTTAAGTATAGTGGAAGTATATATACTTTCTTAACAAGCTAACCAAAAATTATAATGAAAGTTAGAAAGTGGCATATAGTCCTTTAATTATCTAAGTATTACATATAGCCAAAGAAGAAAAATAAGTACATTGGGAAAATGCAATAAATTTATTTTTGTTATTCTAATTTTAAAGGATAATTCAATAAAAAGTTATCATATATTCATCATGTTTTATTTGCATTTGTGGTTAGATGTCTTTGCCTCAAATAATTTTATTGTACACCATTTCTCAAGCCCTTTATTCCAACCAAGATGTAGATTTGTCAGTTTTAATTTATTGTTGAGTATGTGGAAGATGGCAAAGATTTTATATAATTGTGCCTGAAGCTTTCCATGTCTTCCCATTCCCCCATTGGATTTAGTGCTCATACACAAAGATCAGTGTCTGCTATTGGCAGATGGTCTATAATAATATTACTTGGTGTTTTCTAACGGACTTCACTGCAAGGATGTCAAACTTAAAAACCATCACAGGTCTGCTTTATAAGTGGTTAAACTGCAAATGTGAATTAATGAGCCAGTCTCCAGTATAATTCTTGGATCATTTACACTAGCCACTAGAGAGGTTTAATTTTTCACATATTTTATTCTCATCATCCATCTCATAAGATCAAAGACATACCAGAGATTCAAAATCTGAGCTCTTCAAAGAAAAAAGAAGTAATTGTATCAATCTAATAAATGACATTCCAAGATAGATAATCATGATCTTTTATTGATTTCTTTGCAATGCTTGGCAGGAAGCAGAGGTTATTTTTAATCATAGAGAGTAAAAGATTCAAATAGAAGCTGCTAGATTTTCCACAGAGGAAAGGCTCCTTTGAAGAGAACAATATACATAGTTTGTGTGTGTTTTTTTTCTGGTCATCCTATAAGTTTCATTCTCAAATGCATCAGGAGGAAAGATGAACCATCTGAATGGAGAAGCAAGGTCAGATTTTGCAGCCCAATAATTTGCTTTAGATGCCCATCTTATAATCATCTCTCGCACCTGCTTGCCTGCGTGCCTGCCTTAGCAGCTATAGATCATCTCCTGCCTTTGCTCAGTGGGGCAGGCTACCTTGATTCAGCAATCAGTGTAAGCACCTACTATGTGCTGAGCTAGAAATATAGTGGCTTACCAAACAGACCCAGTTCCTGTTCTTAAAGAGTATATAATGTAGTGGGGGAGACAGATATTATTAAAAGTAATTACAGATTTCTTATTTTCAAAAATGGCAAGCAAGCTTATTTGGACAAGTCCCCTTGTTAAAACAACAACAACAACAACTAAGAAGTTTGTTAAAATACATTTAAAAGGATAATGCGATGTCCCTGGTCAGGTGGCACAGTTGGTTGGAGTGTCATTCCATACACCAAAAAGGTTTCTGGTTCAATTCCGAGTCAGGGCATGTACCTAGGTTATGGGTTTTATCGCTGGTCAGGTGCATATGGGAGGCAACTGATTGATGTTCCTCTCATATTGATGTTTTTCTCTCTGTTTCTCTTTTCCTCCCTCCCTCTCTCTCTAAAAATAAATAAATAAATAAATAAATAAATAAATAAATAAGAACCACATTTGGGTGAGGATTTTTTTTTTAAAGAGAATTAAGGTGCATCAAAGAGCTGATGATAAGATACGGTGAATTATTACAAAAAACTGAAGGGAAATGGGAACCTGCAATCTGCTTTTGTGCTGAGAGCATTGGCTGACTCAGAAAAGTTTCATCTTTCCTTTCAACAGCCTTGTTGAGTTTCAAGAAGACCTAACAGAACAGCGCAGAGGCCCTGGCCAGGCAGTTGGTTAGAGCATTGCCCTGAGAGGCCAGGTTTGCAGGTTCCACCCCAGTCAGGGCACATTCAAGAAACAACCAATGAATGCAAAAATAAATGGAACAACAAATCTCTCTCTCCTCTCTCTTTCTCTCCCTTCCTCCTCCTTCCCTCCTCCCTCCTTCCCTTCCTAAGACTTTATGTTTCCAATATTAAGCCTTTGTATGCCTTGAATCTATAGACACAAGGATCATCTCTGTTTTGGACACGAGGCAGTTAGCTATAATTAAAGTGAACCCCTTGTACCTAGATTAAAGGCAAAACCAAATGAGAGTCTTACCTGGAGGAAGGTATTTCAACCTAGACCCCTGTTTCACGGGAGCTGGTAAAAGGGCAGCTCAAGATCGAAATAGCTCATGAAGAAGAATGGGAGAAGGAAGTAAGGAGAGTGAAATTAAAAAAAATAATAATAAAAAATTACAAATACTGAGTTGTAAGAGGAGCCCGACTGATTCTAGAGCCAGAAATTGTAACAGTTGTCTGCAGTCTTTCTGGCAAAGCATGGTTCTTGACCTTCCACATCACTGTTTAAGGTTTGTGGGGAAACAGACTCTAGCCTGACCCTAGAATGTGTACTTTAACAAAAATGTTAGGACAATGGTCTGAAAGTCGGGGTGGTTCTTACTGAATGTGGTTGTTGCTAAATGTTAAAATGTAGCCCAATATTTTGCGGATGCAGCTGTACAAGGAATGCTCTTGACAGGAATTCAACCAGGTAAATGTAGCCAACTACAAACAAGAAATCAACAGGTAATTGAGTAATAGTGTATCTAAGCAATGTCTAAGTCCTCCCCCGCCCCCACCCCTTCTTGGGGTGACAGAACTTTGCACTTGAATCTCTTGTCTCTTACTTGCTGCAACTAAATTAAACTATCTTGAGACAACAGAACACCCCAAGCATCTTGTTCTGGAAAAGGACACCCCACGTGTCAAACACCTTTGAGTTTGGTAACAAAATCCTCAGTTGATTTATATGCTCCTTGAAGTTTGAAATAATGAATGATAATAAAGAAGATGAATAGGACCAGTGAAAATGGGAAGGGAGAACTAATGGAAAAGTGTATACTGTATACTATGCATCCTGATTTTAGAGGCCATGGGTTGGTTAACAGACTAATTTCTAACTTACGCACCAGGAAAGATTCAACATGCTTTCAAGTTCCATGGTACACAGAGCCAATCAGGCTTTGTTATTTATTATTTTTTAATCCCCCCCTCCCCATTTAATGCTTCAGCTTAGAGTATGTGGGTATTTAGACAGAGCATTCATTTGGATATAGTGGAGGTAAATTGGAATTCAGTATCTTGAGTCAGGAACCAGCAATTGCTCAGCTGAGCATAATCTTGAAGAGAGTTTTTTTCAAGTGTAATGAGGAAGGCTAAATATGAAAAAGAAATCAGCCCCCAAGAGAATTGTGATGATAAGCCAGTCCATGCTCTAAGGCAGCATTTTAGACCCTTTTCATCTAATGGCACGCAGAAACTAATCACTAAAATTCTGTGGCACCTAAGAAAATATATTTTTTGCCAATCTGAAAAAAAAATTAATTTTGATTCATTCACAGCTGATGGCAATTGTTGTGTTGGCTGTTGTCATTTTTTTACTTGACAGTCTAAGGGAAAAGATGTCCCTGCTTCTACTAAATAGTCAGGTATTGCATGTTTTAAAAATTCTTGCAGTGTACTGCTTGAAAATCATTGTAAGGTAACTTGCAAAAGTGAATTAATGAGCCAGTCTCCAGCATAACTCTTATATCATTTACACTTGCCACTAGAGAAGTTTAATTTTTCTGTGGTAGCAAAAAGCTGTGATTGTAGATGCAGACATGAGAGAGCAGATGCAATGGGACTTGGTGGAGTGTGCTACTCAAGCACTGAAGAGCTACAGGGTTGGACATTGACATTCACATTGGTAAGGAGTTTGACAAGAAGTCCAGCACCTTTGGGAGCTGCATTGTGAAGAAGAAATTCGGGTAGTCCTGTGACACATAAAAGACAACCACTGTATCTATTTCTACCAGGGCCTAGTAGTCAATAACTTGTTCATATCTGGCTGAAAGCATAGACTGTGCCAGGCACACAGTGATCCATCAAAAAACAAGCATTATTGCCTAAATTCCAATTACTAGAGAGTGAGTTTTTTTAGCCTTACTAAGGAGACACCTTGACCTTTGCACCTCTGTTATGTTGCCCTGTACAAGGCATTCTCTGTACTAGTTTATTGTGGTTACAAGAAAAAATAGCATAACAAACAAACAAAACAAACAAAATAAAAATTAATTTAACTGTTTTAAAAATTAGAAATATTTATACTACCCCGATACACATGTTACTTTAAGCATGGAGATATGCTAATAAAATCTTTCACAACTTTTTTTTAACCATTATTTATTTGACAATACTGTACTATAATTTGTTCATCAAACATTACATGCAGTGCCAACATTTTTTTTCAAATTTACATTTAAAACAAACAAAAATGGGAAGTGAACAAGTTCTGAGTTAAACAAAAGGAGACAGATTCATCTTGAGACACGGACTGAATCTTTGGGAAGCTTTAGGAATCCTTATCTAGGTGTCAGCCAGGATAAAATGGTGATAGCATGTCCATTTCCTCTTCCAGGAGGGATTGTAAGAAGCCAAGTACGAGAGGACTGAGTGTGGCCTCCAGATGGTGTATTTTCTTCACACAGTAATACTTACATGCTTTCTTTCCCCTTTTAAATTGAGAGCTTTCTCGTTTAAACATTTATGTTTCTTGCTTCTTTGGAAAAATGAACCTGGCAGTTCTTAGGCCATTCCTGCCTGGACACAACTCACTCTAGTGGGGTAGCAACTTTAGACCTGCTCTCACCCGACTGCTCAGTGTATTTGCCCTGCCTGCCCACCTGTAAATATTTTGTATTTGACCAGGCCACAGTCTCCACTTCTGATCTAGAGAGGATATAATCTGTGTACCAATTTGATAGAACTAGTTAGGGCTCAAATTCATCATTGATTTTAGGCCTGTCAACTGAACTACATTTTTAAAAGATGGGGGACAAGATGTTCAATATCTTACAGACTTCAGCCACATTTTCTTCTTTGCCTCTCCACTAATTTCTACTATTGATCTTCCTTTGGACACATTGGTTTGTGTGCCTGGATTATAAATAGTGACAGGTTGAACTTTCTCTGCACCAGCATGTGTCAGATTTGCAATTAACAATCACGTGAGTAAAGTAATAGTGATGGCAATATAAAAAGGGAGAAATCTTCATCCTAATTTAGTGTCTGGAGGGTTTCTGTACTGAATCTCTTCCTTTAGTTGGAAACAATTTCTCTCCCAAAATAATCCTTAATAAATGTTGTACATGACTTTGCTTTGCTAGTAACTATTCTTATTTCTAAAAATCTGTTTGAGTTAAAGTGTTCACATGGGCCTGTCTCCTTTTATAAAACGTGTATTTGGAGTTCATAAGTTCTCTAGGACTTACTAACTTTTGGAAGATGTTAGCAATATTTTAATATCCCTTATAGACAATTTGAAAAATTAATATGTCATATATGACCATAAATTTTATATTAAAATAAAATTATATCTAATATTTAAGGCCCACAATGCAATTTTTACTTGTTTCAGAAAAAAATCTGAACCAACCCAGAAATATGAGTCAATTAAAATAACTCTTTCCTGCAGGTTAAGTTACACATTCCACCCTCTAGCATAAATAGATCTTTCCTGATTTATTTTCTTTTGCTCTGTATGGGAACTTTTTTCCCTTCTAAGATGTCTCAGATCATGCACCAGATTGAAATATTACTCATTTTATTAAGTAAATATGTTTTAAATCCTTTTTGTAATATGTTTACAAAAGAAATGAACTGTATCTCATGCTTTTTGTCCAAATTGTTTTTCACTAGAAAGACTATAAATATCCACTGACAGCCTAGTTCTGAAGATCTCTTAGATTAAATCAAAGATCCTACCCCATGACATTATCTCTCCATAATGAATTTTTCCTATCAGCAGACAAACATGTTTCTATTCCTAGTATGTTTTTTGTTGTTTTTTGTTATTGTTGTTGTTTTGGTTAATCTTCACCAGAGGATATTTTTTCCATTGTTTTTCAGAGAGTAGAAGGGAGGAAGAAAGAGGGAAGAAAGAGAAAGAGAGCACAATATCCATGTGAGAGATAAATATCTACTGATTGCCTTCCTCAGGCATCCTAATGGGGGTCGGGATAGGGTGGGGAGGAACCCCCCAGCCCAGATAAGTGCCCTGGACCAGGAATCAAACTGGTGACCCTTTGGTCCATGGGCTGACTCTCAACCACTGAGAAACACCAGCCATGGCCCTAGTATGTTTTTTAAAAGTTCTCTTTTAACCTCATATCTCCCTATAGCTTTAGCCCATTTCTATGCTCCCCTTTGTATCTGATCTGACCAAATATTCAAGGATTTACATGTTCAGCTCATGTATATGTAATAATTATATTAAACTTATCCTGTCAAAATCAATACTAATCTCCATCCCTTACATGCAAAGCACTACTCTTGACATTTTCTACATTTTGATAGTAATTCCATCTCTATAGTTGTTAAGGTCAGATATCTTGGGATGATTTTTAAAAAATCTTTATTGTTCAGAATATTAAAACTTCCCCCTTTTCCCCACCCCACCCCCTCACCCAGTTCCTACCCATTCCAGACCCTCACTCCCCTATTGTCTGTGTCCATAGGTAATGCATATATGCATATACAATCTTGGGTTAATCTCTTCTCTCCCCGCCCCCACCCCCATCTTTTCCCTGTGAAATTTGTCAGTCTGTACCTTGTTTTCATTTTCCTGATTCTATTTTATTTATCAGTTTATTTTGTTCATTAGGTTCTTGTCATTTATTTTGATTTTTAGATTAAATTGTTAATAGATATGTATTTATTGCCATTTTACTGTTCATATTGTTATCTTCTTCCTCCTCATTTTAAAGAATATCCTTCAACCTTTCTTGTAATACTGGTTTGACAGTGATTAACTTCTTTATCTTTTCCTTGTCTGTGAAGCTCTTTATCTGGCCTTCAATTTTTTGACCCTGCTCTGTCTCCCAGATCCAATATCTAATCCAGTGGCAAATCCTATTGTCTTCAAACTCCAAATTTATCCAAATTCAAATACTCTCATGGTCCACACTGCTAATACAATAATTCAATCCTTCCTACTTAGATTATTGCAGTAGAGTTTTATCTGCTCTGCTGATATCCACCCTTGCCCAACTTTATAACCCATTCTCTATACAGTTAGTAGCCAGAATCCTATTATCAGATCATATCACTACTCTGACTCAAATTCATCCAATGACTTCCCATCTTAATCAAAAGAAACCCCCCCCAAATTGCAGGGGCCTACAAAGTTATATTAATCACACTTTCTTTATACCCTAGTACTCTCTCGTTTACTCATATTCACATTGGCCAACTTGTTTTTCAAACATACCAGCCATGCTTACACCTCAGAATCTTTGCACTTGCCATTCCCTATGCCTGATACAATCTGCCGTCCTGTGTACACACAGTTCCTGCTTTTAGGTATTTGCTCTTTAGTTGCTTTTTCCAGTATCGCCTTTTCATTGAGACCTTCCATAAAGAGTCTCTTTGAACTTAAGATCTCTACCCACTTTAGCACTTTTTATTATCCTCCATTATTTCCTTTTTCTTCACATCACTTATCCATATATGATATACTATATATATAACTTTTATTTTATTTTCCCAACTTGAAAGTATACTCCATTAGAGTAGGGGTTTTATTTTTCTATGATGTTTGCTGATTTATCCCTTATGTCCAGAACAGTGGTTAGCACATAATAGTAATTCAATAAATATTTTCTGCATGTACAGTGGTTGAATGAATGAATGAGTGACTAACAGGCTAACATTATTGCAATACTAGATTATAGATGAAATGTAATTATAATACACTTCTGATAAGTTCAGAGAGACATAAAAGACAAAGACTTAAGAATTGTTACAGATTGGAGGAAATTAAGGAAACATGAAAACTAAATGCAGTCTGGGAACTTAGAAAAATATTGAATAAGAAAATGTGCAATAGTGGAAAACTGGTGAAATCTGTATAAAATGTCTAGTTAATAGCTTTATACCAATGTTAATTTCTTACTTTTGATAAAAAACAATGGTTATATAAGATGTGGACATTAGAAGAAGCCGATTAAAGCATATAATAACTCTCTATTATCTTTGTGACTTATCTGTAAGTCTAAAGTTATTTCAAAATAAAGAAAATATTTTAAAAATCCAGTAGGTACTATTTCAGATGAGTAAATGAAGTAAAGTATATTAAGGCACCCATCTGGTAAATGTAAGAATTGACATTTTAATCCAGTCTTTTGTAGTTCTTTTAAACTATTCTATACTGCTCTCAATAATACAGAGTAAGATAGATGATACATAGATAGATGGATATGGATAGATAGATAGATAGATAGATAGATAGATAGATAGAATTTGGAAAGCTTTTAAAACCTGTCTAGAAGCTAATCCACTGGTAAAAAAAATAAGTTTATTTAACACTTTATTGTTTTTTTCTCATATACATATTAGTATAGAAGTATTGGCTCAAATACAGCTGACTAAAATTACACCCTCCGCTTCCATTTCTAGCACCTCAACTGCCCCACCAGTTTCTTTCTCCACTGAACACTCATCCTACACACACACACACACACACACACACACACACACACACTTTTATTAATTCCAATTCTCTTCCTCACTATGCTTAAAAGTATGTGCTCTATTAAGACTGGGGCTTTTTCTATCTTATCCCCAATTCCTGTCTATAATAAGTGATAAAAAGTGATCAATTTCCTAAATTAACAAATTAATGATTGAAGAGTCTCCACCCTCATGAGGGTGCAAAGATTCCAATTTTTAAGTGGGATACGTAAGGATTAACTCATTGAAAAGATGCCATTTAGGCAAAGATTTGAAGGAGGTAAGGGAACAAGCCATGCACGTAATTGGAGAAAGAATATAGGTCAGAGAAAGCAAATTTAAAAAGCCTGTCTCAGCAGGCTGCCTTGCTTGTTCTAGAGCACAAGGAGGCCAGTGTAGCAGGGCAGACAGAGCATTTGGTACAGGCAGTGCGATATGTAGTGAGAAAGACAATGGGAGCTGGAGACACTTAGGAGCTGGTACGTTATGAAAACTTTCCGTTAGGTAAGATGGCAATTTACTGGAGGGTTATGAGCAAAAGAGGGACATTATTTAACTGAAATTTGTACAAGATCACTCTGGCTGTGGGCATAGTGAGCAAACACGGAAGCGGGGAGACCAGTTAGAAGCTACTCCGAAAATCTAGGCAAACTATTATGATGGCATGAACCAGTCTGGAAGCAGAAGTGGTAAGAGGTGGTGCCTATGATCTCTACATGGTTTCCAGTGTGTAGCCCATGTTCAATAAAGAAAAATTGATTTTCAAAGCAGTTCTAGAACCTCGCCTTTATCCTAGAATATGTCTTCGGCTGGTTTCTTTCTTGACCAATTTTGTATCTTTCCCTGGGACTCCAATTCAGAGAAACTGTCTTCTCTGTTTTAATTTTCTTTCCACATTTCCCAGCATATGCTAAAGACCTAACCCAGACTCCTCCTTTTCACTGGAAAATATGCCTTCCTCCATTCTAAGACAATCTTATTACTGCTTCCTCAAACTTGACCTAAACAAATCCTTTCCTAGGTGACCCTGTTTAGGTTTTTCAACTCTCTCACAGTCCTTGTGTTCCTACCTTTGTGGTAGATGTGCTACGGAAGATATAAAAGACTAACCATACTATAAAAGGCTAATTTTTTATATTAAATCCCCTTTTTCCAACAAAATTCTGCATTCATTTTCTCCACTCTGCATTCAGAAATCTACTCCTTAAATATTTTGGAGTACATTATTCTGCTGGGAATCATGGCACAGTTTAGTTAAAAGGGGTGCGGTAGTGTACAGCAGCAAGAGAGACACAGTACACCCTAGTGCTTCAATGCCAGGGCTCAAACCAAGCTCTGCGCTGTGACCTGTGGTATTAGCTGAGTAGGAATAAAAACTTACCTGCCCAGAGACCTGGGGCACTCACAATGGGCCATATGCTGTTCTCAGCCATATGTCATTTAAGCTTCACAATAGGTTAATTTTATGGATTAGGACTTGAGGTGACTGCTTCATTATCACTGTAGTAGTGGAGTTGAGATTTTACCTAAGGTAGTTCATCTCCAAAGCTCAGGCTCTTAATCACGAGTCTACAGCCCTTTAAGCCTTATTTTACACCCATACAAAAAGATGGCATGCGTGAGTATTACTGAACACTCAGCCTACTGTCATAATATGGATGTCAAATACCTAAGTATTTTATGTACGTGTTAACAACTACTAAGCTGGTGACAGAGTAGCTACAGTGTCTGGAATCATATACTGGAGTTTTAGAAATTAAATTTTTAAAATTAAATTTACATTTCCAAATCAGATTTAATCTTGAAAGGGAAGATACTTCCCAGGACCATGGACTATTTTAATTAAATAAACTTATTTTGAAATATCAATGCTATTTGGTAGTGCACAGAATTTTGACTTTTGAAACCGACAAATAATATTTAGTGTGAAATAAAGGATTAAAAAGGTATTTATCCATTGGCAAAGTCAGGAATCAATTTTAGATGTTGATTGACACTGACAATAATGTTCTAGCACAGAATTTACTTGGTTGATAGCCTGGTGGTGTCCCAGTGGTACTGAAACCATAGCTTCTCAAGTCACATATAATTATTGGCTTTCATATAAATGTCGGGTATCATGGGCTTCCAGCTTGGTGAAATTTAGTGGGCAGTGTCCTTGTAAGTCATAGACTTATCCTCTAGATACAGTCTGCACATCTTTGGGAAAGTGTTCGTTAACCCTTGCTGGGTCTTGGCAGTGTTTTCTTTACAGAAAGAAGCTAGCACCTTGATATAACAGGAACTTATATAAGGCAGTCTTGATTTGTGTCTTCAATGTGTGTCAAGAAATTTACAATATCATATACTGAGGAGTTTACGCTGTTTTGGTGACTGTATATTTAAGGAAGGTTGGGAAATGAAGGAACAACAATAAACCAGATGGCAGTGGATTGGCTATATGTCTAAAAACAGTGATTGTTTGTGACACGGTGTGTTTTTAAGTCAAAATATGATGTTTGGTTCCAGGGCCCAGAAGTTATTATGCCAGAACTAAGCCTTTCTATTAAAATATTTGCACCAATGTTTCAGTTCTGTGCAATGAAGAAAATTCTTCTGTGCCTGTTATTACTTTCACAAATAATTTTTTCTTGTATGTATGACTGCTATTGTTTTAAATTTTCTTTTCCTAACATATATATAATCTCCACAGAGAGCAGCCAAATCTAGACACTGATTAAAAAATTACATTAGCTAAAGAACAAATAGAGCTTTTCAAAGTTTTATTAATTGGCTTGTCTTTCAGGAGCTGCTTTGTATAATGACATGAAACTACTACATCTTATATTGCTTATAAAATTCAGATAGGCTACTTTTAATTTCCAAAAGCTTGATTAAAATTATGTCTTGTTAAGCATATAGTATTTATCCATTGCTTTCTAATATTTCATTACATTTTAGTAAGAATTTTGGAGATAATTCATTGGGAGGCAAAGACATTCTAATGAAAATCCAAATAAAATAATTTGGCAATTAAAAGGAATACTGTGCACCTAAAAAATATTGCATGCATAAAAAATGTCATATATATATATATATATATATATATATATCCAAATTTGGTTAATTAGGAAAAGTGTTCATCTGCTAGAAATCATTTCCTTTTAGACAGTTTCCAGGCTGTTGCTTTATCATTTAGCAACTTCCCCTACATTTGTGCTACTGCTTTTTTGAATGGGGAGAGCCACATGTTAGTTGAGTTATGGTACCAAAACAGTCTTTAATAAACAGAAGCATGTTATGGATTAACATAAACATTTGTTTTAATTCATGGATATATAATCTACACTAATAAGAGAGAAACATGCAAATTGACCTTACCTCCATTATGCCATAAGCCATGCCCACCAGCCAATCAGGAGCAAGTATGCAAATTAATCCAACCAAGATGGATGCGGGCCACAGAGTGATCAGGAGGCTTGGGTTTCCCTGGCAATAGAGAAAGCCAAGCTTCCTACTTGCCTTGGCCAGCCTTGGCCTCTCCTCAAGGCTACAAAGTTTCAATTGTAAAAGATAAATAAATCCCCCCCCCCAAAATGGGAGAAGCCATGAAGCTGGAGAAAGCAGGAGGCTTGGGTTCACCAGCGATGGAGGAAGCCAAGCTTTCCACCTGCCCTGGCTGGCCCTAGCCTTTGCTCAAAGCTACAAAGTTTCAATTATAGAAGATAAATAAATCCCTGATACCAGGGCCTCCACTTGGGTAGCTGGGGGGCATGGCTGGCCTACAAACCACCACTGGTCCCTCTCCCAGGCCACCCTACACCCCAGAGGACCCCTCACACTAATTTGGGACACCCTTCAGAGTAAACCATCTGGCTCCCACTGTATACCAGGCCACTATCCTATCTAATAAAAAAGTAATATGCAGATTGACCATCATTCCAACACACAAGATGGCTACCCCTATGTGGCCAAAGATCCTGTCCCCATGTGAACACAAGATGGTCACCACAAGATGGACAGCAGGGAAAGGCAGTTGGGAGGACCAGAGATGCAAGGGAGGGAAATTGGGGGTGATCAAGCCTGCAGGGGAGGGCAGTTAGGGACAAACAGGCTGGCAGGGGAGCAGTTAGGCATTAATCAGGCTGCCAGTGGAGTGGTTAGGGGGTGATCAGGCTGGCAAGAAGAAGTGGTTAGGGGCAATCAGAAAGGCAGGCAGGTGAGCAGTTGGAGCCAGCAGTCCTAGATTGTGAGAGGAATTTCCAACTGCTTGTTTAGGACCTTGAGGGGTCCCAGATTGGAGAGGGTGCAGGCTGGGCTGAGGGCCACCCCCCCTCCCCGCTGTGCTTTAAAGTACCTTCTAGTACTTTAAAGTAAAATGAAAAGCTTTGATTGTCAGCAAACAAAATCTAATACAGTAAAATTTAAAGATATAATGTTTAACATAAATAGATTGCTAAACTAGTTTTCTCAAGTACATTTATCTACTAATATGAGAAAATTCACATATCTTGAATAATTTACTATTAAGTCTTTCATCTGTTAAACCAACGATAAAATTGCTCATTTCCTTACTATCAAATGACAACATTGATTTACAGTGACATGGGAGATAAATACCCCTAGGAATAAATATACTTTGGCATACATTGGCAAACCAAACTTTAATTAAAAATTAAATTAACCCTGGCCAGTGTTCTAAGTGGTTAGAGCATTGTCCTGCACACCAAAGGGTTGAAAGCTTGATTCCTGGTCAAGAGCACATAGCTGGGATGTGGGTTCACTCTATGCCTCCAGTTGGGGCACTTGCTGCAGGCAATCAGTGGAAGACACCTCTTTGCCTTTCTTTCCCTCCCTCCCTCCCTTCCTCATTTCTCCCTCCCTGTCTCTCTCCTTCCTGTTTCCTCTTGCTAAAGAGCAATGGAAAAAAATATCCTCAGGTGAGGATTAACAACAACAAAAGAAATAAAAAATATTTTTATTTTTACCGTATGTGCTTTTCACTGTGCACTTTATTTAAGCCAGGAAAATTGTTCTGTACATAACTATATTTCAAACTTCTGTAAGAAAATAATTTTGTGGGAGAAAGATATACATACAGTCATAAATTTCAGATTCATTATTCTTTACCTTTCGATTTTTAGTAAGATTTTTGAAAAATAATTCATGCAACTTTGGCAGTTAACTCAAAAACAGGGCTGATATCATGAACATGAGACCCCAGTACGATTACAGAGGGATCTGTGTTTGGAAATACCCTAATTTTGGTTAATCCTCTGTTGTCAGCATCCTATTATTCTTCTAACATTTGAACAAAAGATCCCATATTTTTGTTTTGAGTTGGGACTTACAAATGATATATCCAGTATTGTTCAGATGTCCATTATTTCTGTGATTATAATATTGTCTTATTAGTGAAAGAACTATCATCAGTTTTAACATTGTGAATAAATCACCTATTGTGAATAAATCACCTTCCCCCTTTAGGGGTAGAACAACACACTTGAGATTGGGTTCTATAAATCACACTGGGTTCTATAAATCCCATTGGTGCTTGAGACCTTGAACAGAGCTGATTGTTCCCCTCTTTCACCTTCCCTAGATTTTATTCTTCCAGATTTCTGGGATTTCAAGTGTTATCCTAAGACCTATCTAATAAAATTCTCTTTTAGCTTAACCATACCTGTGCAGTTTTCATTTAAATTCACCCAAATGACATTTTTAAAATATGTTTCATTGATTTTTTTTTTACAGATAGAAAGGGAGGAGATAGAGAGTTAGAAACATCAATGAGAGAGAAATGTCAATCACCTGCCTCCTACGCACCTGCTACTGTATATGTGCCTGCAACCAAGGTATATATATGCCCTTGACTGGATCCGAACATGGGACCTTTCAGTTCACAGGCTGATGCTTTATTCACTGAGCCAAACCAGTTAGGGCTCACCCAAATGACATTTAACCAATGAAGAGCAAATGATACTTAACCAATTTAAATATCATAAATAGGAATTAGATTAAAATAAATAATGAAAATCTATTAAATAGAATATAATACAATATGAGGAAGGATAGAATGTATGTCTGAATATGGGCATAAAAGACACAATGTCAGCTTTCTTTAAACAACAATTTGCAAGACACTATGTAGAGAGCAATGTCTTCTTTATGTTGTTGTATTTTTAAAAATACATTTAAATGTGAATAAATTTTGGGATAAATGTATGTAGTCACGCTGTTAACCAAGATGGTTATAAGATGTGAATATATTCATGTAGATTTATACATGGGGATTGGATATAGAAGCATTTCTTTTTCTACTGGACAAACATTTGCTTTATTTAAAGTTTTATCACAAATATTATTTTTCAATTATAAAAACTTAATGATGATGTATCTAACAAAATAAATGTCTAAATTAATATGACTTCTCTTTTAGAAGCAATCCATACACATTTTGGAAATTATTTGCTCATTTTCTAAATAAATATTTTAAATTGTGATCTAGTAGAGTTAGTAAATAAACTATTGCAATTATCTATACAAGAATTTCCCTCTAGACGATGGTAATTATCCAACTATTTCATATTTGTTAAAATTAATTCATATGCTCAAGATTGTGAAATACTAGTATATGTACTTTTTAAGGTTCTATTATAATTCATAGTTAAGAAAGATCAGTTAAGTAACTTCATGCAGTGATTAAGTATAAAAATGCAGTTCTTATCTTAAAACAAAACAAAACAAAAAAAAAAACCCCTCACTGTTTAGTGAACGAGATATTGAGAAAGACATATTTAGATTCACCTTATAAAATAGATGAATGACCTATTGGGAACTGTTATAAATTAAATGACAGAGCCAACTCCCTGTTTGATTTCTTCCCAGTCCTAAATTAGACTTTCGTTCAGAAGTATCATAAAAGTACTTGACTGACTGAGAAGTAAGAAAAAGAAAGAATTCTGTGTTTGGAATATATTTGGAGTAATTATTTTGTTAATATCAAAATGGAAAGCCAAAATATAATGATTATCTTACAAATAAGGTAAATGAAGACTGTCATTTTAAATGATCTTTTAGTAATACACTAAAACAAGGTAGAATAAAAGCTAAATAATAATAATAATTAAATCAAGTGACTATAATTACCCTTTATCGTGACAAGCATTCAGCACAGTCACCCAACCAGCACATCACCTCAATTATGTTTTTATGATGACAAATGCTTCCTTCAGTGAGGGACTATGAAGGCCAGTAACCAAGGTCTCAGTATTATACATGAAATGTGAATCATTAAGTATTTTGAAGTTTTAAAAAGTATAGTGTGAGGAGAGAAACCAAGATGGTGGCATAGGTAAACCCCTGAAATTGCTGCCTCGCACAATCACTTCAAAACTACAACGAAAAAGACAAAACAGAAATCATCCAGAACCACAGGAAGGCTGGGTGAGTGAAAATTCTACAACTAGAAGGGATGACAAAAGCACACTGAGATTCAGAAGAGGTGCTGAAGTAAAATGCAGAGGTACAGAGGCACATATGCACAGAAAGGGCTGGCTACTGAGTACTTGGCTGTCTTTTTCAGTCTGGAGGGAGACACAAGCTCCCGACTGCTCTGAACTCCAGTTCTAGGTGAGACTCTGGGGACCCAGATTCATACAGGGAGAAACTTGACTCTCTGGCATTGGGCGGAACTTGAGAACAGCTTTCTCTCAGAGGTGCTTGCAGTAATTACTGAGGGACACTGAGACTTAGGGAGCCTCTTAAGGCAGGGCTGATGGGAAGCCATTGCTGTTTGCTCCACCCTGAGACCCCCATCCCACCATAGCTGTGCACAGAGTTTTTTGCATATGAATGGTCTGGTCTTTTGAAATCTAAAATTTCCTAACAAACTGCAGCTGAGTCAGTCAGAGACCCAGAACATCCAAAAGAGGGCCCAAGGCCCCCAGTAGCTTGCACTGCTTCACAGCTGGGCCTCATCTGGGCACTTCCAAACCTCAAACAAAGAAGAGGAATCTGCAGATCTCTCTGTAGCTTCTGGTGGGTGGCCTCAGGCAGAGGCTAAATTAGCATCTCCTTGGAGATTTAAGAATCAGTGTATCCAGTGGTCAGAATGAGATCATTCAGATTACAACTTCGCAGATCCATAAAGCACACACTCAGGGAGCAGACTCAATGAGCACCAAAGCCCCACTAAAGCAAGTCCTGCCCCATAAAGGTGTCTCTAGCATAGAAGTTCTCCCAGCATAGACACAGCTGATCCTCACAGCCAATTGGCCTGGAGGTCAATTCCTCCCAGTGATACCAACAAAAATCAAGGCTGAACTAAAACAAGACTGTGCACACAGACCACAAAGGGGTACAACAAGGGTGTCTACCTCAGGTAACTGGGGAGGCTGAGTCACTGGGCCCTATAGGACACCTAGCACACAAAGCCACTCTAGCAATACAGGGAAGCAGCCAAAATGCAGAGATAAAGAAACAGATCACAAATTAAAGAAAATGAGGACAGCAAACTACTGGATATAGAGCTCAAAACCATGGCTATAAGGTTTTTCAAGAATTTTCTAGAAACTACCAATAAATTTAGTGAGACCCTCAAGTATATGAAAAATAACCAACTAGAAATTAAGCATACACTGACTGAAATAAGGAATAATATAGAGAGATCCAACAGCAGACTAGAGGATCACAAGAATCAAGTCAAAGATTTGAAATACAAAGAAGCAGAAAACACCCACCAGAAAGGCAAAAAGAAAAAAAGATTAAAAAAATATGAAGATAGTGTAAGGAGCCTCTGGGACAATTTCAAGCATACCAAGTCCAAATTATGGGGGTACCAGAAGAAGAGAGAGCGCAAGATACTAAAAACCTATTTGAAGAAATAATGACTGAAAACTTCCCCCACTTGGTGAAAGAAATAGACTTACAAGTCCAGGAAGTACAGAGAAACCCCCCCCCCCCAAAAAAAGGAATCCAAAGAGGACTACACTAAAACACATCATAATTAAAATTCCAAGAGCAAAAGACAAAGAGAGAATATTAAAAGCAGCAAGAGAAAAACAGTTATCTACAAGAGAGCACCCATATGATTGTCAGTTAATTTCTCAACAGAAATTATGCAGGGCAGAAGGGAGTGGCAAGAAATATTGAAAGTGATGAATTGCAAAAACCAACAACCAAAATTACTCTACCCAGCAAAGCTATCATTCAGAATTGAGGTCAGATAAAGAGCTTCACAGATAAGAAAAAGCTAAAGGAGTTCATCACCACCAAACCAGTATTATATGAAATGCTGAAAAATATCCTTTAAGAAGAGGAAGAAGAAAAAGGTAAAGATAAAAATTATGAACAACAAATACATATCTATCAACAAGTGAATCTAAAAATCAAGTGATATAAAAATCTGATGAACAAAATAAACGGGTGATTATAATAGAATCAGGGGCATAGAAAGGGAGTGGACTGATGACCCTTGGGGAGTAAGGGGATGCGGGGGGTGCAGGAAGAGACTGGACAAAAATCGTACACCTATGGATGAGGATAGTGAGTGGAGGGGCAAGGGAAGAAGGTGGGGTGGGGATTGGTGGAAGGGAGTTATGGGGGGGAAAAAGAGGAACAACTGTAATAATCTGAACAGTAAAGATTTATTAGAAACACAAAAAAAGTATAGTGTTGGAAGTATTTAGGAAAGATATTGAATTTAATATGCCCATATTGATAATTTGGGATGAATGATTTGATTATGCTGAAGGTTTGTCATGGTAAAGAGTAATTATAGAATTGTAAGAATTTTAGGCTATGCCTTTGTTGGTTATTATATGTACAAAGATTTAAGACAAATATTTGATGTGCGAATATATCTTTCTTAAAAATACACACTATTTGCCAAGAAGGAGATAGAGATATCCCCTATGATTGTGTCCTTTTTAAAAAATATATTTTATTGATTTTTTACAGAGAGGAAGGGAGAGGGATAGAGAGTTAGAAACATCGATAAGAGAGAAACATCGATCAGCTGCCTCCTGCACGTTCTCACTGGGGATGTGCCTGCAACCAAAGTACATGCCGTTGATCGGAATCAAACCCAGGGCCCCTCAGCCCACAGGTCAATGCTCTATTCACTGAGCCAAATCAGTCAGGGCTATTGTGTCCTTTAAAATATGCATAGCACAAGATTTTGAATAATCTGTCCAACAATGATCATGTTTCTATTTTCATCTAGTATAATGTCTAACAATTAAAATTTTCCAGAGACATGCAAATTTTTGTATTTCAAGATTTTCATGCAGTTTTTCTCAAATTTCAGAGCTAACATCCAACACAGCCAAGAAAGAATTCTTGATTCCTTGATGAAAAAACAATCACCCTGAATGATATAAATGGGTATTTTAACCTTTATAGGCTTTTCTGTTAAGATCTATCAAGATTTTTCATTGTCCTTGCTCGAGAACGTTCATGTAATAAATCCTTTTGTAATGCATTCTTTATTTTACATTAAATTGAAGTCTCTATAACAACCTACAACTATTCCACCAACAAGACATTCTTTTATAGTCTCCCATTAAACTTATTTTGTCAGTTATGTAGCCCATTACAATTTCCATCAAACCATTCTGTGTGGTTACTAAGTTAGAGAATTTGGACTTAATTGTGGTAAAATAATTATTTCAATTTCACCTCTCAGGTTGTGTTAAACATCTTCTCTATATAATGTGGGCTAAGGGAACTCAACTACAGTCAGTCTCCATTTGCTTCCCAGAGGTATGTGGTACTAAACTTACATGTTAGGGGGAAAAAACATTACTCTATAGGCACAGGGAAGCAAAGGTTTGAAAATTGTTTATTGCATTTTTACAATGGCCTTAAAGAAGCCATCAACTTGCCAGAGTTAAATGAGCCAGAAGTCTAAAACATTGCTTCCATTGAATCCCCCTCCCCTTTTTTTAGCTGGGTGCTATATTGTAAAATAAACCTATAATGGACCCAAAGAGGATGTTGTAAATCTGCAGGCAAATAAATACAAATAGAAAGCCAGCATTTTTATTGTCTGGTGCTTCTACAACATAAGAAAGAAAAAAGAAGAGAAAATGGCAGCACGGAGAAGAGAAGATGTGTGGCCGGGGAGTTGCACCACTCAGAGCTCCCTTCAAGAGAACCTGCTGCAAGGCGCCGAGCTGGCTGACAGCCTCCGGCAGCTACTGCTTCATAGTCATCAGAGCGTTCAAGCTGTCAAGGTCAGCTCCTGACCACTGGCTGACCACAGCAGCTGTACCAGAGAGGGCTCACTATGGCCAGTACCAGGACTCATTAATTGGCAACCTATGCCCAAACCTCTCCATGGGCCTGATTGAGCAAGACTCTCAGACCTGCACTGTAGTCTGAAGTTCTTCCTACTGAATCCTCCCTCCTAGCCTTTCTTTCTGCTTTCATGGGTGTCTAATGTCAGGGACACATTTATCAGAAGGTTTGACCACCTTCCTCTGTTCCCACTCCTCTTCATTCTTTACATGCATTAACCCCCATAAATCATTTGCATGTCTAGTCCCAACTTGGTATATGTTTCTCAGTAAACCAAGCTGACCCAGGAAGTAAGGTCAATGGAAGAAAATGAATTGTTTTTTCTTTAAGAAATATAATTTTCCATCTTAACTATTTTGGTTCTTTGCCACTGAAGATAAGGAAAACGTATACTTTGAAGAATGTTTGGCTTTCATGACGGAATTAGAACAAAATATTTCTTCCTTAAAAAAAAACACAAATAATAAATTATTTTAAATTTTGACCCTATTTCAGATGTCCCTATTCCCCCCCTGCCTTTGCCACTTCCGCCCAGCTCCCACAATCCCCCACCCCCTTCCCTCTGGCCATCACCTCACTGTTTTCTGTGTCTATCCATATGCGTTCTTTTGCTAACCTCTTTACCACCTTTCATCTAGACCAGTGGTCTGCAAACTCATTAGTCAACAGAGCGTCAAACCGCGGCTCCCGAACCACATGTAGCTCAGGAGCCACAGTTTGCCAACCACTGATCTAGGCCTCCCATCCTCCCCTCTGACAGTTGTCAGTCTGTTCCATGTATTCATGCCTATGGTTCTGTTTTGTTCACCAGTTTATTTTGTTCATAAGATTCCTCATATAAGTGAGATCACATAGTATTTATCTTTATTTGACTTAGCAAAATAATATCTAAGTCTGTCCATGCTATTGCAAAGGGTAAGAGTCCCTTCTTTTTTACAGCTGTGTAGTATTCCACCGTGTAAATGTACCACATCTTTTTTATCTACTTATCTACTGATGGACACTTGATCTGTTTCTAGATCTTGGCTATATAAATAACACTGCTTGGAACATAAGGGTGCATATATTATTTCTGATGTGTGTTTCAGGATTCTTAGAATATATTGCCAGAAGTAGGATTGCTGAGTTAAAAGGTAGTTCCATTTAAAACAAATTTTGAGGAAGCTTCCTTTTAATCTTTTCTCTCTCTCTCTCTATCTCTTCCTTCCGTTATTTAAATAAAAACTAATAGTTGGCAAGGAATTGTAGTTGGCAAGAATTTTGTTCTCTTTATTGTGGATCTAAAAACTTGCAAATAATTTTTGTATGGTTCTTTGTAGTGTCACTCATGGTGATACTTTTGTAGGCTATGTATATGTGGATGCACAACCAAAGAAAGAAAAATTGCTACTGCTAATGTAAGTTAATAAAACCCATTATGATTGCATACTAACATGTATGCATTTTTAAAGACATCTTTAGGAAGATTCCACAGATGGCTTTCTGTAATAGTACATATTAACACAAAGCTAGTCAGGGTAATACATTATTACTTATCAGTGCTTCCTACACATATTTTTACATAAGACCAAATTTTGAGTTGTACATGCCAGCAGAAGTTCAGTACTAAAACTCACTCTTCTATTTGTACATCTGTTCCTTTATCTTTTTTTTAAGCTGTACTTCCTTTTACTGTGCTTCACTTTATTACACTTCAAAGATATTGTGTTTTATTTATTTGTTTGTTTATTTATTTATTTATTTATTTTTATTTTTATTTTTATTTTTATTTTTTGGTACACCCTAGTGACCAGACATTACATAACTTAATACATGATCATCTGAACAAATCCCAAACCCATCCAGCACCATGCCTAAATTGCTTCTTTATCTTTCAGGTAATATTTAGAAATACCATATATTGTAATTACCAGAATGTCCACAATAAGCCATAGCATTATTTGAATTGTGATATGGAGGTAAAGAAAGTTTCATTATTTACCTATCTCACTCTTATAGGTGATTTTGATTATAGCGAGACCACCACAAAGATAAATAATTACATGTAAAGCCCTGGCCTGTATGGCACACTGACTAGAGTGGGTCATGGGTTCGATTCCTGGTCAAGTGCATGTATCTGGGTTGCAGGCTCAATCCCTGGCCCCAGTCAAGGCATGTGCAGGAGACAACCAATTGATGTATCTCTCTCACATAGTGTGCTCTCTCTCTCTCACTCCCTTCCACCTCACTCCCTCCCTCTAAAACACCCAACCTGAGGTGTAGAAGAGATAGGGGATGAGGAGGGATGAGAACTCACTTGCCATTTTTATTCCCAATAATCTACCAGAACTTGAAAGACTTATTAATTTCTCCTCCTGTTCATCCTTTATGAAAAATGTGATGCTTTAGTATAGTCTTAATACATTAAAGCAAAGCTAAAGAGATTTGACTTTTTTTAATTTCATGAAAAAATGTGTTTTTCATATCTTCTAAAAAGAGTTAAGAAAGTTCTGCGACTAAAAGTTAATACCAGGCCTCTGTTTTAAGCTACAGGATTTATTTTTTGTGCATATCAAGCAGTCTGGGCAGAGATGGCTGCGGAGGCTGGTTCAGCAACTTAGCAATGTAAGGGCCAAGGCTCAGATCTTTTTTAACCTTGTCCTTTTTTCTTTCTTCTCACAGCCAGTGGATGGACGTTTCAGCTCCAGACAGCACATCTGCCCAAAAGGCAGAAAGGAGGGTAACAAGGGAAGCGCCAATCCTGTTTTCCCATTTGTGAAAAGGAGAAAATGCTTCCCACGACAGAGAGCAGGATGCTGTTTCTATTTCTTAGTCCTGAAATATGTTATATGGTAGAGACAGGCTAGAAAAATGATTATTTGTGCCTGGGATAAGAAATAGCATTGCTCTGATCAAGATTATATTTTAGTAAAAAAGAAGGATGAAATTTAATATTTGATTTAAAATTACCTTTATCTGTCACTGGCTTAAATATTTGTTACTACTACATCACACACACATACTAACAATTTGCCATCACAAGCGAGGTATAGCCTTTCTATTTTGATAATCTGGATGCATTTAACTACCATTATAGTGCTTTATATAAGTCATGTGAATGAATTTCTCCTCATGGATTGTACATAATTTTAAACCTCATAAATACTTTTTGCAAGTTGAGTTCTCTAGGAAGCAGACTCAGAGAGAATTGCACATGCAGAACGTTTAACGCGGACATTTGGGATAAGCATCTGTAGAAGAGGGGGAGGTCGCAGGACTGGGAAGCTACAGTCTTAGCTGACTGCACAGGGAGGGAGAATTGGAGCTAGAATGTCCTCCAAATATTTCTTGAGTTCAAAGATGACTGGTCCTTTGTTCCTCCATGTCCATAATTCATTGGCTGTGAGCCATGCGGTCAATGAGGTGCTCTTCAGCTGAAACAATCGCAGAAGGGCAGAGAACTAAAGGGTGTCTATTGAAACCCATAGCAATAAGGGAATGAATGAGTCTTCTAAAGTGAAATATGAGCTAGAACCGGTTTGGCTCAGTGGATAGAGTGTCGGCCTGCAGACTGAAAGGTCCTGGATTCAATTCCGGTCAAGGGCATGTACCTTGGCTGCAGGCACATCCCCAGTAGGGGTTGTGCAAGGGGCAGCTGATCCATGTTTCTCACTCATGGATGTTTCTGACTTTCTATCCCTCTCCCTTCCTCCCTGTAAAAAAATCAATAAAATATATTTTTAAAAATAAATTAAAAAATAAAGTAAAATATGAGCTGTGCTTTATCAGTTATTATCTGCCACAAATAAATATGTACAATTGTAATATTCTGGCCCTTGCCACTTGACATATTTTATTATATAATTACTGCTTTATTCAAGCTGGAGAGTATAGCCTTAAACCTGAAAAATATATGCTGCTTTGAATTCTGGCAGGAAAAATAAATGCAATTGCACGCAATGGCAATTGCATGGCTAAGAGTTAAGTAACTAACTAGTGTCGAGGTTTATTATTAGTAAAAAATAGCTGGATAGATGTGTTATCTACTAGAGGCCCAGGGCATGAATTCATGCACAGGTGGGGTCCAGCCGGCCTGCTCCTTGGGCCTGACTGGCTGGGGGCAGGGGCCGCAGACAGCCGGGAGGAGGGGCCTTGGGCAGTTGGCAGGGCTCAGCCATTATTTTTATTATTCCAGGATAGTTACATGACAAAATTTTAGTGACTATATAATCTACCTCATTATTTTTACAAAGGAGGACATATTCAAAAAAGGCTCAGGATCCTTGTGATTTCTTTATTTATAATTTTGTAGTTATTAGATTGAGCATTGAACAGCTAACACCAAGGCCCAACTTGTCCGGTTCAGAGCTCATGCTTCTCCTTTTACTCATACCACATTTTAAAGAGACTTTCTATGTCATTAAGAAGCTGACAATTTAACACAGAAAAAAGTAAGAAATTATGTCCAAGGTGTTATCACTTAAAATATAAAGGTGGAAAAATATTTCCATGATGCTAATAAAGTATCACTGTAGTAGGGAAATGTATACTGATTTTTTTAAAAAAATGAGGGTGAAAAAGAGAGCTGGAAATTAAAATGTATCATTTCTGTTATGCACAAATTAGGAGAGAATATTCTAGAAAAGGGGTCTCAGTTTTCAAGCAAATAAATTCCAGGAATGGAGAAAAGCGATTTATTGGACTATGTTGTTCTGATGACAACACATGAAACATGTTGTTCTGTTTTTATCACTCACTTTCTCTTACCTTAAATTTAGAGTTATTATTGATAACATGCCACACAGGAAAAAGATGCTCTATGCAGATATGGATTCTGGTTCTTAGCCAGGTATAAAATTGGAAATGAAGCGAGAACAGTCTATATAAATCATTCTATCAAAGGTGATCTTAATAATGAGTCATAAGCATTTTATGGGACAGATCACCTTAAGGTAAATGAGCCTGAACCCAAAGGGATGAAATTTCAGACTGCATTTGACTACAAGAAATATCTTTTGAACTTATGCTTACAATTCACATATTTTTTAACTTTTCATTAAAGTGTTCAATAAATATTAGGCAAATATCTGAATTAGAACAGTATATTCTTTATTAACAAATGTTTATAAATGTAAATTGGATAAATTAAAGTGTCTAATATGCATTATAAAAATTACTAATACATTAAAAATATCAATGAAATTTTTAAAATATACATTTATTAGGAAAATCCCCACCCTAGAATATTTTTTCCATTGATTATTTGTAGAAAGAGTGGAAGGGAGAGAGATAGAGACATTGATTGGTTGCATCCTGCAGGGACAGAACCTGAAACCCAGGTATAAATTGCCTTTAACTGGGAATTTAACCCAAGAACCGTGTCTGAGAACCTTAATGTATAGCCTGAAACTCTAACCACTAAGTAACATTGGCCAGGGCTAAAACATACCTTTGAAATATTATTTTTTAATGTAATAAAAACACTAATTTTTAATATAGTAAAATCTATATATTAAAATATTCACTTGACTTACCCTGTAAATCATGGAGAAATTTTTTTCTTTCTTATGATTAGAAATCCCAAAGTCTATAAAATAAGTTACAACTTATGACAGTGTACTTAATTGTTTAGCGTATACTGCACAGGTAGCCCAGACAGGAGGGAATTTTGGAATATAGCTACTAAATACATAGATTTACTAATAGATTTAAGTAAAATATTGCAAACATACACATTTAATATGACTACCAAATAACCACAATACTTTTAAAATCTGTGAAGATTTAATTTCTCTAATAATAGAGAAATATGCAAATTGGTTGGGATGCCCTCATACAATGACGAAAACAGCAGCCTGCATGGGGTGACCAGGCAGTGAGGGGTGACCAAATGATTGAACAGCAGGCTACGTGGGGTGACCAGATCAGCAAAGCAGGGGGGGCAGTGAAGGGCAAACAAATGAATGAACAGCAGGTAACATGGGGCAACCAGGCAGGCAGAGAGGAATGAGAGGCGACTAAACGACCAAACAGCAGGCTATGTGGGGTGACCAGGCCAGCAGAGGGGAGCAGTGAAGAGCAACCAGGTCAAAACAGGGGTAGGGCAGTTAGGGGTGACCAGGCAGGTATGGGGGCCACCTAGGGGTGACAGGTTGGCAGGAGGCAATGAGGGGTGATTAGGCCAGCATAAGGGGGCAGTGAGGTGACCAAGTCGGTGGAGGGGGAAGTTGGGGCAACCAGGCTGGAATGGGAGACAGTTAGGGGGGATCAGAATGGCAGGCAGAGGTGGTTAGAGGGGATCAGGCCAGCAAGGGCGGCAGTTAGGGGCACCTAGACCAGCTGGGGAGCCAGTTAAGGGCAATCAGGGTGGCAGGCAGAGGCGGTTAGGGATGATCAGGCTGGCAGGGGGGATGGTAGGTGTGATCAAGCAGGCAGGCAGGTGAATTGTTAGGAGCCAGCGGTCCTGGATTTTGAGATGGATCCTGAATTGAAGAGGGAACAGGTGGGCTGAGGGGACCCCCCCGCCCCAAGCATGAATTTTGTGCACCAGGCCTTCAGTCTATTATAATAGGCAATTTAAAATATATATTTTTATTAATTTCCTTGAGGAAGGAAGAGGGGGAGAGAGATAGAAACTTCAAAGATGAGAGATAATTATTGGTCATCTGCCTTCTCCACACCCCACACTGGGGATTGCGCTGCAACCTGGGCACGTGTCCTGACTGGGAATTGATCCGTGACCTCCTCGTTCATAGGCTGAAGCTCAACAAATCAGTCATGCCAGCTGGGCTATAATAAGCAATTTTATATCCTTTAAACAGTGAACCTATGACTGTGCCTATACATTTAATAAAAGCTGAATATTATGTTTTCATTTATTTTTACTTTTAAAAGTCTTTATTGTTGAAAGTATTACATATGTCCCCTCCCCCCTCCCCCATTGACCTCTTCTAGCCTGCACCCACACTCTTCCCATCCCGCCTCAGGCCTAAATACTGTGTTTTTTAAATAGGTGTTTTATATTTTTTTCTCTATTAATAAAAATGGTCGTGAAATGCTATTAATAATTCCAAGAATGATTCTTATCTATTATACTTAATAATGATCAAGAAATTAGGTTATGACTCAGAAACAGGGTCAGAAAATTAGTATATTGAAAGAAGAACTTTTCTTTATAAAGCCGATATGCCTCTTGGTTGCTATTTTCATTGCATCCTAGATGGAATCACAACTAAGATACTAATATTTATTTACTATGCTTTTAGAGTACTCAGTACCAATCTGTATACTTTACATGCAAAATTGTTTTACATAGCTCTATAAACATGGAGAAGTAAAGTCATGTTTAAGTTGAGCATCATAAAAACTTACTTGCTTTTAATGAACACTTTATTGATTCATTTTGATACGTTGCTGATGCACAAAAGTCAAGATGGCCATTATTTTGCTTTGGGGAAGAACAATCATTGAAATAGTTTTTTAAAAGTTAAAATTCTCCATTCATATTAAAAATTACATATTTTTAATATGGAAAAGAAACATGAGTATTCAAGATGGATTATTGGAATTATTTTAAAAATCTAAAAATACAATCTATTCCTTTTGAGGATGTCAGTGTGGACTGAGGTAGAAGCAGAGAGTGAAGCTTTCTGAGCCGTCAGGAGCTGCAGTCCCTGTGGAAGCTGGCACCAAGAGGCATTCTTCTGCACTAAATCCTAGCACCCACTGGGGCAGAGGTGAAAAGTGCTGCAGAAGCTCTCATAAGTCTTGTAAAAAACTGCTGTCAAGGAGAACTCATGTCTTTTCAAAAGCCATAATAATAACTTGGAATTAAGGGAGGATTCTAAAAGTCCTCATTTTAAGTTTAAAACAAAAAAATAGAATAGGTGGTTTAAAACACTGACCTATGTTCGATGTATTCCAAATATTTTTTAAAAAGTGAATTGAGGTATAAATAAGTAATAGATGTGTATCAACATGTATACATAATATTCAGTGGTGGCAATGAGGAACCAGTAGCAAACAATCTATTTATTTTATAATTAAACTTATGTAGCAGAACACAAAAATACATATTAGGAAAAAATAAAGAGGGGGATATTTATGGAAGAAACAACTTTTATCTGCATCTGTATCTTATTCCTGCAAAAAAAAGTGTAAAAAAACACACACAAAATAGTATCTACTTATTTGGTGCATCACTGTTTACATTGTTTTATGTACTCCTCTGGTTATTTAAACTTTTCACAGTATGTAATTGTAAAACCAAGAAAAAATATTGACAGAAAGATAGGGAAAGGGACTCTCTACTTTAAGAAATATTTAAAATTTGTTTTTTAGGTTACTCTGAGAAATATGATTTTACTGAAACTGCTGGAGTAAGTTATAGTGAAAAATATGGTCAATTATGGTGAGGATCTAAGGGCCCCAGATAAATAGACATTTTAAGGAACTAGTGTTCCAGTGAGAATAAAATACTTGTTGGAAAGGAACTGTATGTGCTGGGTAAGACGGAGATATTACAAAGAAACAAACTCCAAGATAATACATCAACATTAATCTTATGAACAGGATGACTGAAAATTGCCACATTCCTGAAACTATTTCAGAACTGTTCACATTAATCCAAAATCTAGCATGATCATGATGAAATTTTACTATTTTAAAGAGGAAATTAAATTCCTAATCCTATGTATTCCTGCATCACAACTTCAAGGGCCACATTTTCCTTTGTATTATGTGAAAATATTACATGTATTATATGTATATGTGGTAGTCCTAGAGTTCTGCTATAATTTATTTTATGCGATAGTCATTTTTCTTGAGATATTCTCCTACTTTTGAATTCATTATTGGAAATAACTGACATGTTTGGTTTTCAACATAAGCCATACATTTGAATTCCTTAGGGAGTTTTTATCCTATCTATCTATCTATCTATCTATCTATCTATCTATCTATCTATCTCTATCATCTAATCTATGTATCTACTTATTTCATAAATCTTTTTAAAATAGAGATACCTTTAATGTGATTTGATACATTTGTATATTGCAATATTATTACCACAGTAATGTTTGTTAGCTAACAACTCCTTTGCATCACTTATATTCATGTTTTTTGAGGTGAGAACATTGAAGATCCAGTCTCTTAGCAACTTTTAAGTATATAATACAGTATTGTTGACAATAATCACAATGCTGTGCATTAGATTTCCAAAACTTATTGACCTTCTAACTGCATGTTTGTACTATTTGACCAACAACTCCATAATTCCCCAACTCCCAGTCCCCAGCCCTGGCCCCTAGTAACCATCATTCTCCTATCATTTCTACAAATTCGTTTTTTTAAAGATTTCACATAAGTGAGATCATACAGTACTTGTTTTTCTCTGTCTGCTTTATTTCATTTAGCACAATGTCCTCAAGGACCATCCTTTGTTGTCACAAGTGGCAGAATTTCCTTCTTTTTTATGGCTGAATAATATTCTGTTGGCTATGTATACCACAACTTGATCAATTCATCCACGGTTGGAGGATTAGGTTGTCCATATCTTGGTTAGTGTTAATAATGCCAAAATGAACAAGGAGGTACAGATATCTTTTCCACATCCTGCTTTCATTTCCTCTGGATATATACCCAGAAGTAAGATTGCTGGATGGTATGCTATGCCTAGTCCACACGACAGTCCACTGAAAGCTCCATCTTTCAGTTGTAGGCTCCAGGTATTAGTACCTTTTAAAGCTGATTAGATTTGTCCAATGTACAGACAAGTTTTAGGGATTTACTTGAGAACTGACCTAGTGATATTATTGAGTCCATTTCTTCAGCTACTGACTTCACTTCCTCATGCTTTTGTTTTCCCTTTCTCGCAGCAACAAATAAATAAAGACATTTCATTTGGGTAGGTCACAATACTATTTTACATGATTTTATTTTACCCAATCTTCAGGACTTGCTCAAATATCTGCCCTTTGGGAGAAATGTTCACAGCTACGTGGGTTTATTTACATGTTCTACCATGTGCTCATTTGCTCTGAGCTGTCCCCTCTGCATGGTACTCCTTGCACTGCAAAGCAGTTGTGTGGGTGCTTTTCTATTTCTCCACTCAAACAGGTTAATCCTATGTATTTTAATTCCTATGTAGTTTAAAGTAATGTGTTTTAGCTGCTATATCATTAAGCACACAGTAGGTACTCAATAAATATTTCTCTGAGAAAACATGAATAATCCAATTTAGAAAGAGGTATTCTTTTATTATTACTATTTTTTTGGTAAAATCAATGTATCCCTTTATTGCAGTGATCGTGTCTACTAATATCATGATGCTGAATTTACTTATTTTATTTTGTGTTTATTTTAAAATGTGTAATTTCCCTCTCTTACCTCCTCATACTGGGAACCTGAATACTCTTTTCCCCTTCCTCTGGGGTGATAACTTATAACATCTACTGAAGCCCTATTGGTTTGTCCCTTGACCAAATTTATGGTCAAGGAAATTTTTCCTGATTCTTTTATTGCGGCAAAATACACATAACATAAAACTTATTGATTTTAACCAGTTTTAGGTACATCTATATGTCATGCAACCATCACCACCATCCATCTCAAGAGCCCTTTTCATCTTGTAAAATTGAAGCTCTGTTCCCATAAATGAAGAACTCCCCATTATCCCTCTCCCTGGTCCCTGGCATCCACCATTCCACTTTAAAGAAATCCTATCCCTTTGCCCACATCAATGGCATATCACTCAGCCTTTAAAAAGTAAAATTTAAATTTTGGCTTTATTTTTCTTACATTACCCAGGCAAAGTTTTAGGGGCTATACAATTTTATGAAGATTCTTACCAAAAATCAGTTCTCTCTGCCTACCACTATTTATCTGCCCAGAGGCAGTCACTTTCAATTATCTGCTATTTCCTTTTATCTTATCTCAATCATTCAATCAGATACTAATACTTGTTTATTATTTTTCAATTTGAAGCATTACAATGGAATGCTTCCATTTACAATGGAAGATGAAAATTTGTATCATTTTCATAACTTCCCCATAGCCACTACACACTAGTATCCAATACACATACTCAATACATATACCCACTGCAAATATGCATGCAGTACATACATTCTTCTGAGTTATAGCATAATTTTGGGTAGATAAGCATTTATTTTATTATGATAATAAATGCTTGTCTTTGATAAGTTACTGTTTTTTTTTTCCAAATTATTTTCTCTCTCTCTTTTTTTTATTTGGGTCTATATTTCATGGTAGGTACTTTTCTAAAATGTTTAATGACCTTTGGCTGACTACTGATCGTAAAGGGTTGGACTTCAGAATGCCAATTGGGAGCTTTATGTGCATGGACAGATTTGTCAAATATGGCTTCCTGGTAGCATGGTATGATTGGATCCTTTTTGGAGAAACCACCAATATCAATATCTAATTATTTTAAGTTTCCAGGAGAATAATTTTTATATCACTTGCTTAGAGGGTTTAAGTCTAGTTTCCAAGGCTCTAGGATCCAAGAAATGGACACAGCTGGGAGATTAATCACCATGGAAAGCCTTTTCAATTCCATCAGTCATCAGGAAAAAGCAAATTAAAATTACTATGTGGTACAACCATATCTATCTGATAATATATGTTGGCAAAGATAGGAAGATAGGGAGCAATTAGTATATAGTGCTGATGGGACTATAAATTGGTATAACCACATTAGAGAATTGTTTATCAACATCTACTAAAGCTGATCATATGTATGTCCTACAATTTAGCAACTCCCCCTCTTAGTGTGTGTATATATATTCATACAGATTTCAATTAGAATTAAATACGGATGAATACTATAATGTTGAACAAAAGAAGCTAGAACAAAAATCTATATAGTAATTGCATTTCTGTAAGTTCAATAACAAGCAAAACTAATCTATGTTGTTAGAAAGTCAGGATAATAGGAATTGGATGAGAACACAAGGTAGGACTTCTGGGAAGTAGTAATGCTCTGATTTGTTTGTTTGTTTTTCAGTGTTGTATGCTTAGGTATTTTCAATGACAAAGTTCTCACAGTCCTAACCAAAGACTGATTGCCCTGTATCTGTGATAACAAATAGCCACCAGAACTGGTTTTAAACTTCTTTTGATGGTCAAAAACTCATCTCAGTGAATGTGCTTGTATAATCAGTGATAGCCTCTTGCTTCTGAAAGTCCATTTATCAGGAATGAATTTTCTGCAGTAAGCACACATCTGACAACTAATCAATACAAACTCTCACCTGAGTGAACACCACAGATAATGTTAACTCAGTTAACCTCTAAAAGGTGTTAATACCAGACTTTCACACTCCCCCCCAAAAGTTTATAAAAGATCAGCAGTCCGCTCTGCTCACAAACACTGTGGCTGTTAAGTTCAACTCTCCTTTATAAAAAATAAGAAATAAATACAACAATCTTTTATTTTAGATGCTGGTCTTGTCATCCTTAGGTGATGGATTATAAACATTTATTCTACTGCATACTTATAATAGGTACATCTTTCTTTTATATAGAGATTACAAAAGTGTTTTTTAAAATTCAAAAGGACATCTACTTCTAACCAACATGAAAGAATGGGGAGCAGACTTACTCTATTGTCTTAAATAATAAAAATACATAGACAAAATATATAAACCACTGAGTTTCAAGACAGTGGACATTAGTCAATGAAGGATAGAAAACCCTGGGAGGAAGTAAACAAACTGACCTTTAGGACTGCCTAGTTTACTGCCTTGAGAAACTTTCTAGGCCACTGCAAAAGGTGGAGCCTGATGGACTCAGATTTGAGGAGACAAGGCTAAGAATCTCCATTTTTTTTAAAGGACCCAGAAAATTCTGATGTGTATGATCCAGGAAGCATCATTTCAATTGATCTATGAATATTACCTTCATGCTTTTTCTAGTAGCTAGAGACTGATTACAGCATATTCTTAACAAGTCACTTTAATTTCTTCTGTAAAAATGGGAATAAAATAGCAATGACCTCATGAGATTACTTAAAAGAAGTTAATGAATAGGTATAAAACTCACAGAATATAGTCTAGCTAATAAAATTTTATCAGTGCAATCTATTTTTAGTAGTCTATAAACAAGTTACAATCAGGGATAGTAACTTATCCCATAGCTTTCATGCCTGAAGAGAAACTAGGGTCAGCCATGGGGCATTAGATTGTTGTTTAGGTTCCTCATAATATGCTGTGAGAGATTTTGAGAATATCTGGTGGACATCAGGTGATACAGATGTGTCTGGAAATTTTCCATGTTATTGGTGCTATGACATAGAGACTTGCTAAATGTGTTCATTACAAACTCAGGTTATCTATAATGTACTCTTGAAATTATTAATGGAAATTATATGACATACTATGTGTAAGTCTTTGCTAGATTACATAAAAAACAATTGTTTAACTTTCTTTAAGTGTAAAATACCCTTAATATTCTGACACTATTTATAAGACAAATTACTTGCCATTGTTTGGAAGAAAACCTTTTTTTTTTCCATTGCTTACCCAAATATATGTTTACTGATTTTATAGAGAGATGGAGGGAGAGAGAGCCACAGAGACAGTGAGATACATATAGAAAGAGAGAGAGAGAGGGATGGAAGGAAGGGGGGGGGGAGAGAGAGAGAGAGAGAGAGAGAGAGAGAGAGAGAGAGAGAGAGAGAGAGAGAGAGAGAGAAACATCGTATTTGCCCGATTTAGGATTGGACCTACAACCTAGGTATGCGTTCCAACAGGAAATCAAGCTCACTTTTGATGCATGGAAGGGTGCTCTGATCAACTGAGCTACCTGGTCCTGGCTGGAAGAAAACCTTTTTAAAGTAATGACAATAAATGGCAGTTCCTTTTCTGCTCTCTTTTATAGTGACAAAAGATTGAACAAAATTTTATGAAAATAACTCAGCTGTATTATACTACCATTTTGACACATGCTTCCATCTGGAAAACTGGGGACCTTTTGAACTTTCTCTAAAAACTCATTGGACAGAATGGATTACTTGACAGAGAGAAGCCAAATGTTATGGGCATCTAAAATGAATTACAAAGGTTTTACTAGTTACTTTAATACAATTTCAAATTGTACATGACATTGAATGCTTTAGACACTTGAAATCTTTACAATGGGATTTCCCAGAAATCCTGACAGAGAACATATTAATTTAAAGAAAAGAAGGAAGCATGAAGCCAAGATAGCCTTTAATGTTCTTCTTTCCACAAGAGATGGTCAGATGGCTGTGTAATACTTTAAACCAGTACTGCTATCACTTATAAACTCTTTAGATTTTCAATTTCAGCCTGGATAGTAATCCGCTGACTCAACATAAAAGATTCTGTTTTAAAATTATACTCACATATACATTTTGGTTCTATTTATGTCTGAAGGTTAAAGAAAGACCTCTTAAATGTATTTTTGTCAAAGTCAAGGAATTTTGAGAAAAATAATGTCACAGAAAAAGTTTATATATTTATTTATAATTTTCAGATACAATTATATTCTAACCTAATATATTTAAAATGAAAATTTTTGTTTGCTGGGGCTATCTTCATACCCTAGAGAGTGACCTGTTATAACTGTGTTTTGCTGATTTAATAAATTCAATTAATGAAAAAATCCTCAAGACCATATATAGTCCTAGAAGTACTCTTCTAGAAACTTTAAATGAATTTATAAGGCTCTGTTCTGATAGACCAGTTGGTTAGAGCATCATTCCAATATGCTATTGTTGTAGGTGCAATCCCCAGTCAGTGCACACACAAGAATAAATCAATGAATGCATAAATAAGTAAAAGAACAAATTGATGTTTCCTTCTCAATCTTTAAAACATAACTAGAGGCCCAGTGCATTAAATTCATGCATGCGGGTGTTCCTGAACCCTTCTCCAATCTAGGACCCCTTGAGGGATATCCAACTGCCACTGGGTTTGGGCCTAAATGGGCAGTTTGATATCCCTCTCACAATCCAGGACTGCTGGCTCTGAACCTCTCATGTGCCTGCCTGCCTGATCACCCCCTAACCACTCCCCTGCCAGCCTAATAGATGCCTAATTGGTCCCCTGCTGGCCCAATTGCCCCTAACTGCCCTCCCCTGCTGGCCTGGTCACTCCTAACTACCTACTCTTATCAGCATGGTTTCCCCTAACTGCTCTCTCCTGAGGGATCTCCCTAATTGCTCTCCCCTGCAGGCCTGGGTTCCCCCCAACTACCCTTCCCTGCAGGCCTGGTTCCCCCAACTGCCTTTCTCTGCAGGCCTGGGCCTCCCTGCCCCGCCCCAAATGCCCTTCTCTGCCAGCCTGTAACCCCTAACTGCCCTTCCCTGCAGGCCTGGTTCCCCTCCAACTGCCCTTCCCTGCAAGTCTGATCACAACTGCCCTCCCCTACCAGCCATCTTGTGGTGGACATCTTGTGTCCACATGGGGGCGGTCATCTTGTGTGTTAGGAGTGATGGTCAATTTGCATATTACCTCTTTATTAGATAGGATTGAAATTTAAAAGATACATTAGTGTCTGGAGTCTCTGAGAGAAACAAAAAGGTCATTGAGTGTAAGAGACAGAGAAACAAAGGCAAAATTGTCAACACAGTAAAGAATTATTTTAGTTATGCTAATTGGATAGTGGTCCCTCTATATAATGAAATATATTTATATATATGATTTGAAATTTTACATATATATATATATTATTTTCCACTTACCTCCTCTTCTAATCATAATAAGATTCCACAATAAGATTCCTATGGCTAATTAAATAGCTTTTGTTTATACCTAGTAATCTTTCTCAGCATTATCTGTGGTATATGTAATCTACTTCTCTGAGAGCTGTCTCGTTTGGAATATATGACCCTATACTGTCCAGACAAATAATATTTTTTATTCCGTTTCACTGAAAAATACTTGTCCCTTTCTAGATCCCTCTTTTAACCTACATAAGCATGCATTTCTGCCTCAAAATATTTTAATTATGATAGTGCTTAATAGAGTGAATTCTGATCTGCCACACTAATTATGTTCCAAATATTTTAGATACCGTACATTTAAATCCATTTCTCTCGCCCATTATTTTTTAAAAAGCTTTTCTTTAATTTTTCTATGATTTTTTGAAATTCACCCCTGAAAGTGTATATTAATTTTAACTCACAAATATCATTTTTAATACTTATTCCACAAAGTCCTACAACATTTTATATAAAATATAATTCTCATATTTATTTTATCCTCTTTATTTAAACTCGATTGATCTTAATCTGGATGCTTTCTAGAACCTAAATATTAACCATCTTCTTAGCTAGATGCCTAATCTTAGTTTTCCTGTAAGCAGTCTTTGTCAGAAAAAAATTCTTCATGAGTATTTCTACATTTTTGCATAGTCTGGGCTTTGTGAGCAGAGAACTGGCAACCTGAATTAAAGGATGATTGAATGGTAAACAGTCTTGGAAGTTAAAAATAATGAATTGCTCTGAAAAGACTTAAAGACATATCTCTCAAAGCCATTTGCTTACATTCTAAAGGTCATAGAATACAGTGATAATTTTTTTTCTTTCCCTCATATACTTTTGCTTACATTCAGAGTAGTAGTACACTTCCCTCCTCCCCGTAGAGAATTTAGAGAATTGGTTTACTTTAATTGAGCAAAAGTTTCTCTTTCTCTCTCTCTTTCTCTCTCTCTGTCCCCACCTTCCCCCGCCTCAATTCCTTCATTTCTTCCTCCTTTACTCTGTCTTTCTCTGCCTTCTTATAAAAGTATCAAGTCTCAGAATTTTGGGATTCTTTCCTTATGATGCAAATTACACTAAGGGCACAAATGACATCAAATACTCACTGAACTTTGCATGGGAAATTGGGGTGTGAGACTGCTAAAATGCTCTGTGAGTAAAATGGCCTATTTTCTGATCAATAGATATTATGTTTCCTGCAAAGAGTGACTAATTAAACAAAGAAACAACATCTTGAGTAATCCTACAAAATAAATATTGTTTAAACACTAATTTTAGCCAGTTATTTGCATAAAATATTAGGGAATAAACATATTTTCTTTGGTACTAAGCTTTCAGAATCCTTGTTATTCCACACATAGTCATATACTCTAGTTATTTTTCTTTGTTTTATAAACATATTACATTTATTATTGCTTCAGAAGAATATGAAACTTTTACTTTAATAATTAGTATGATAATAATAAGATAGAACTTGGAAAAATATAAAATTGGATCCATAATTTATTTAATAGGCCAGGGTAAGTAAAACAGATAATTAAATGTAAAAATTAAAGCACAAATGTATCATAAGAAAATATGGATGATTTTCTATATGAACTCGGAATTGGCTAAACTTGTCTAACTATAACACAAAACCCACAAGCATGAACTTAAAACAAAAGCATGGAAAAGATACTATAAGCAGGGTAAAAATAGAAATAAAGCCTACATTATAGTTTTAACATTTATATTACAAAGGTTAACTCTCTCTAATATATGAAGAATTCTATAAATAAGAAACACACAAATATTCAAAGACTAGAGGCCTGGTGCATGAAATTCATGCATGGGGGGGGAGGGGGGCCCTTCAGCTCAGCCTGCACCTTCTCCAATCTGGGACCCCTTAAGGGATGTCTGACTGCCCGTTTAGGCCCGATCCTGGTAGGATCGGGCCTAAACAGGCAGTCAGACATCCTTCTCACAATCCAGGACTGCTAGTTCCAAACTGCTCACCTGCCTGCCTCTCTGATTCCCTTAACTGCTTCTGCCTGCCAGCCTGATCACCCCCTAACCACTACCCTGCCAGCCTAATTGATGTCTGCTAGCCTGTTTTTCCCCCAACTTCCCTCCTATGCCAGCCTGGTCACCCCCAACTGCCCTCCCTTGCAGAACTGGTCCCTCCCAACTGCCCTCCCCTGCTGGCCTGGAACCTCCCACTGTCCTCCCCTGCTGGCTATCTTGTGGTGGCCATCTAGTGTCCACATGGAGGCAGGATCTTTGACAGCCCTCTTGTGTGTTGGAGTGATGGTCAATCTGCGTATTACTCTTTTATTAGATAGGATAGAGGCCTGGTGCATGGGAGGGGGGCAGCTGGTTTGCCCTGAAGCATGTGCTGGATCAGGATTGGGGTTCCCTTGGGGTGTGAGGCAGTCTAGGTGAGGCGCCTATGGTAGTTTGTAGGCCGGCTATTGTCCCCCAGCAACCCAAGCAGAGGCCCTGGGATCTGGGATTAATTTATGTTCTACAATTAAAACTTTGTATCCTGGAGTGGAGCCAAGCCTTCTGCTCACTCCTTGGCGACAGCCATTTTTGTTTGAAACTTTGTAGCCTATAGTGGAGGCCTAGGCTAGGGCTGCAGAAGTTTGGCTTCCTCCATTGCCCCAGCAACCCTATCCTTTTCTCTCTCCAGCTCTGTGGCTGCCGCCATTTCTGTTGGAATTATGTATCTTCTATAATTGAAACTTTGTAGCATTGAGTGGAGGCCTAGGCCAGCAAGGGCAGGTGGAAAGCTTAGCTTCCTCCATTGCTGGGGAAACCCAAGCCTCCCTCCAGCTCTCAGTGGTGGCAGCCATCTTGGTTGGGGTTTATTTGCATAATTTGCTCCTGATTGGCTGGTGGGCATGGCTGTGGGCATGGCTTGATTAGAGGAACAGTCAATTTGCATATTACTCTTTTATTAGATAGGATTCCCTTGGCAATCAAGATTAGGCAATCTAATTGGCTAGGCTTAAATAATCAACTGTCCCTATACCTGCTGCACTTAAACTACAGGAAATGGTTATCAACTATTTGAAAAGATACATTTTGTTATCAGGAAAAAGGAAAAGGAGACCATGCTGGGCAGCAAAAACCATAGTTACCATGGCTATATATATAGAGAGAAATTGTAATAGAAAGAATGTAGGAGTAGGAAATGAGACATGTTCACAGCAGGAAGCTGCTCATATAAGTAAGTTTTGAGATTTTAAATCCTCTAAATACTAGGCTGAAACTGTAATTTTCTAGGTTTGACTTATCTTCCTCTCAATATTTCCTAAGAAATAATGCCTTTAAAGCTTATTACTCAAGAAATAAGAAATCCTAAAATAAAAATTCAACTTTTTTTGTAAAAGTGAAAGATTGATGCAAGTCATGTCCTGAATAATAGATTTTGCCTCCTGCTCAGCCATCTTTAATTCCCTGCTAAGTAAAGGCAATAGAGTCGAAGCTTAATGGAAATAAATTCTGGGGTGGGGATGGGAGTGTGGAGGTGGTACCAGGAAGAAAATAGAATGGCTTATTTAATTACCCCAAATACATTTCCATTTTCTTTTACCAAGTTTTCTTGTGACTCACTAAAGGGTCTGATATGAATTTAAACATGTTAAATCTATTAAAATACTAGAGGCCTGGTGCATGGGATTCGTGCACTGGTGGGAGGCCTGGCCTGCTGGGATCAGCCTGCTGTAGGAGGTTCCACTTATCCTGGTCAGCCAAGCAGCTGCTCCCTGGTGCAGCATTTTCCATGGAGCCAGAGCCCATGAACCTGGCTCAGGGACAATAGCACTGAGAGGTGGCAGAGTAGGCCTCAGTCTCGTAGCGGCCATGAACCCACCTCCCAGCCTCTGGGGTTAGCTTTGCAAGCCTGGAGGTGGTGGTGCTGTATGGCCTGCAGGTTTCTGGAGGAGCCAGGGAGCAAGGAGGAGAAGCCTGGAGTGATAAAGTAAGGATCACAGCCTGGGTTCCTACCTGTCAGCCCAGGATTCACAGCAGGAACAGCTGCTCAACCTGGTCAGCCGAGGTGGAGCTCCTGCATTGAGCATCTGCCCCCTGGTGGTCAGTGCATGTCATAGCTACTGGTTGTCCAGTCATTCTGATGGTTCCACCATTCGGTCGCTGGGCTTTTATTTTATAGGATGGTTTATAATGAGTCTTATTATTTAAGAAGATGAATATATAAAACCAGTCATTAAGACTTATAATAAAGAGAAAGTAAAAAAAGTATAAGTCTTAATGCAAGACTTAAAATTTGTTGATGGCTTGTATACAAATACATATTTTATAGTAGATTTACCAATTTGAAAGCACTACTAATATTTTTTTAAATACTGACTTCACAAATATAGAATGGTAAGTCTGATTTTCTTCCAAAGTAGTATTTCCAAAATATCCCTGGCTAATTATGAAACTAAAAGATGCTTGAATCTAACAGTTGTTTAGTAAACTTTTAGAGAGGCTTCAATAGGTACCTAAGTATATTTGTACTATACTTAGTATCAAAAAGAATTATCTACAAAATAAATATTCAATGGACTGCTTCTTTATTTCTTATAAAATACTAGAGGCCTGTTACATGGTATTCGTGCATAAATAGGCCTTCCTTCCCCTGGCTTCACTCCTAGCTGGCAAGTCCTCACTTCTGTCCAGAGCACTGCTCCTATAGCACCCTCGCCACTCCTCTTCCCCCCCCACCCCGGTAGCAGGCATCCCGCCCCTCCCAGCCACTCTGCAAATGCATATGCAAATTAACCTGCCATATTTGTTGGGCTAATTTGAATACTCACTCTGATTGGTTGTGGGTGTAGCAGAGGTATGGTCAATTTACATGTTTGTCTATTATTATGTAAGATTTCTTAATTCAAGTTGAAGAAACATAGGAAAGAGATTGTGGTTTGTGCTGCTACAAATCCTTTGGCCTCTTAAGAAAACTAAATAGAGTAGACTCAGGCAAATTACCAGATACAGAATTCAAAACAATGCTTACCAAAATGCTCAAAGAACTTAGAGATGAACTTCAACAGCATAAAATGGGACATGGAGAAACCATAACAAAAAGAACCAATGAAATGAATAAATTACACGGAATTAACAGTAAAGTAGATGAAGCAGAGTTTCAAATCAGTGATTTGGAATATAAGGAAGCAGAAAACACCTAATTAGAACAGCAAAAAGAAAAAAGAATACAAAAAATGAGGACAATGTAAGGAGCCTCTCAGACAGCTTCAAGGGTATCAATATTTTCATCACAAGGGTGCTAGAAGGAGATGAGAGAGAGCACAATAGTTTGAAAATTCATTTGAAAAAATAATGACAGAAAACTTCCCTAATCTGGCAAAAGAAATAGACATATGTATAGGAGGCACAAAGAGTCCCAATCAAGATGGATCCAAAGAAGCCGACATCAAGGCACATTATAATTAAAATGCAAAGGGTTAAAGACAAAGAGAGAATCCTAAAAGCAGCAAGAGAAAAGCAGTTACCTACAATGTTTTCCAAGGGAGCTCCCATAGAACTGTCAGTTGTTTTATCAATGGAAACTTTGCAGGCCAGAATGGATGGGCACAAAATATTCTAAGTAATAAAAAGCAAGGACCTACAACCAAGATGACTTTACCCAGCAAAACTATCATTTAGAATCAAAGGATAGGTGAAGAGCTTCAGACCACCATCCCCACTACCGCCAGAAAAAGCTGAAAGGAGCGCTCATCACCATCAAACAAGAATTATAAGAAATGTTAAAGGATCTTCTCTAAGAAGAAGGGAAAAATAAATAAATAAATAAATAGATAGATAGATAGATAAATAAATATATATATATATGAATGATAACATGACTATAGATCTATCAACAATTACTTTCAATGAAATGGATTAAATGGCCACATCAAAAGAACTGAATGGATAACAAGACTCTTACATATACAGTATACGGGAGATTTATTTTAGATCAAAAGACAAAGAGGTTGAATGTAAACGAATAGAAAATGATATTTCAGAAAAGTGGAAACACAAGAAAAAAGCTGAAGTAGCAGTACTTATACTTTAGACAAAATAGACTTTAAAACAAAGGCTCTAACAAGAGACAAAGAAGGCTCAGTAATTCCACTTCTGGGAATTTATCTGAAGAAATACAAAAATAAAATCATAAATACATATGCATCCATATGTTAATGGTAGCATTATTTAAAATAGCCAAGATAGAGAAGCAACCTAAGTGTTCAGAAGTAGATGAATAAAGAAGTATATATACAATGGAATATTACTCAGCCATAAAACTGATTGAAATCTTGCCACCTGCAACAAATGGATGACCTAGAGGATATTCTTGTGGGTGAAATAGGTCAGATAGAAAATGATAAACAGGTATTTTCACATACACAGGCTGTAGCAAAAGTTATTCATATAGAAAATAATACAATAATTATATAAAAATAACACAACTGTTTCGTGTACTCACCATGGTAAACTTACTTTTGCCCCACTCTGCAGTATTCAATAAGAAACTAAAAATGAGCTGAAATTGTATAAAAATTTTACTTACAGAAAGAATTAATTATGGTGGATTTGCTAATGTAGACCTCACTACTTAATTTTTAAAAACTTGATGCTGCAAATAAGCAATGGCTGCTTAGAGATTTCTATATGTCCTGAAGGGTTGTGTAATGTGTTGTTTTTTTTTTTTGTGGGTAAAAATCAGAAAGATGTGAATTAATGGTATTCTATATCTCAAGACAAATATTTTCAATTGTCATTTTACTCATTATCATGTTTTCTCACAGCTCACTCTGTTTTTCTTATTTAAGTAAGGTTTTGAGGTTTAGTTCTTCTCTATCAGGTTTATATTCTCCAGATACCTTCTCTGGGCACTTTCCCAATATGGTGTTCATTTTGTTTTAATAAAAAAATAATTCTTAGAGTTTTGTTTTTAAATCTGAATGTTATTTATTTCTTTGTTCGTTAATATTTTAATCCTTGCCTGAGGTTATTTTTTTCCCCTTTGATTTCTAGAGAGAATGGGAGGGAGGTAAGGGGGAGACGGGAGAAAGAGAAACATCAACATGAGAGAGACAAATCTATTGGTTGTCTCCTGCACTGGCCCCCAGGAGAGCTGGGGAACCTTCAACCTAGATATACCTTATGCCTTTGACCTGGACTTGAACTGAAGATCCTTAGCTCCACGGGCCAATGCTCTAACCATTGAGGAAAAAGAGCCAGGGCTAAATCTGAATTTTAAATAAATAACAAGTGCAAATACTTATACTCAAATGAGCTTTCTGTATTTTATCTGGCATCCTGAGCTGGAGATCTGATCCCCTACTCCAGCACCAAACTGCTAATAAAATTTAAGTGTTTGGAATGGAATCAGCTCTTCCATATGTAAACTGTATGATAAATTGAATCTCAATAGCCTCATCTATAAAATGAGGGAATTAGGACAAGATTTACTCATAAGATTATTCTGAGTAATAAGTGATAATACTTTGCATAATACTTGACATATCATAAAAGCTTAATACATTTTAGCTATTATTATATAAGTAAGGGTAACTTTAGGTAGCTTGTTAATTTAATCTCAGATATTAGAAATATTAGAAGTGGCCCAAATGAGCCTTTTTTTTTTTTCACTTTTGTCAAAGTAATCTTCTTTAAGCTAAGTTTGGGAATTATCATTATCTGTTCAAATAATTTGGGAGTTACTAGAAGTTCAATTACATTTCTTCAGATCTGTTGATCACTTTTTTCATTGTGTGATTATTTGGGACCACAGCAAGGCCACAACTGTCAAGCAGTGGGCAAGAGTATGGGCTCTATAGGTCCTAATAAAAAATTGATGATTATGAATAATTGTAATGAAAAACATAATAAATTCATTCATCTCTTAATGGACACCTGGGTTGCCTCCATATATTGGCTGTTGTAGATAGGGGTGCATATATGTTTTTGATTTTGTGTTTTTGTTTTCTTTGGATAAGTAACCAGAAATGGAATTGATGGATTTCAGCTCTATTTTTAATTTTTTGAGGAATCTCCATGCTGTTTTCTATAGTGGCTGCAGCAATTTACAACTATGGTGACAGTGTATGAAGGTTCCTTTTACTCTACATCTTTGCCACAACTTACCACATGTTGATTTTTTACATAATGGTGATTCTAACTGGTGTGAGGTGATAACTCATTATGGTTTCAATTTGTATTTCCCTGATGATTAGTGATGCCCAGCATCTTTTCAGGTGTCTGTTGGCCATCTCTATGGCTTTTGGAAGAAGTATCTATTCAAGCCCTCTGCCTCCTTTTTTAATTGATTGTTTGCTTCACTGATTTTTAGTTGCATTAGTTTCTTATACATTTTGATTAACCCCTTATCAGATATATTGTTGGTGAATATTTTCTCCTCAGTAGGTTATCTTTGCATTTTGTTGATGGATTCCTTTGCTGTGCAAAACCTTTTTAGTTGGACATAGCCCCATTTGTTTATTTTTTGGTGTATTGTAATTTTGACATTAACCCATTAGCATAACATTTTAAAATCTATCAAATAAATATATAACTCCATGGGACAGTGCTCTGTTTTATAGCAATCTCTGCTATCAATGAGAAAAGTGAGATGAGCTAAGAAATATAGCTAGTAAAGTAAGTCATAATGTTTTTCCTAAGAAGAATATTTATTCCTCTTGGAAGTCACCATGCACAAATAACACAAAGACATAAACTAGAATGGGTTTGGGGGCAAGCCGGCTTTTGGTAGTTTCCTAATTAGAACCCATCGGTAGAGAAAAGTATCCTTTTTCCCCTTGATGCTCAGGATGGATGAAGCTCACATGCCCAGAGTGCTGCCATGGGCAAATCCAGTTCGTGTTTTCACACAGATGAAACAGACTGCAGGATATGTGTGGTTCATGGAGAAACAGACGGGCAGTTCTGTTCAAGCAATCTTTTGCTTATGTAAGTTATAACTATTGACATTTAATATATTAAAAATTAAAACCTGGCATCTGAGAATACTAATTTATTTTAAAATAACAAAAAGAGACTGCATTATGTGTTAACCTAAATAATATATTTTGGCCAAAAAATGTTTCCCCAAAAATAATATGAGAAGGATGCTATTGTTTACATGTGTACAAATCTCTTTCAAGCTAATCTAATAGAAGATAGATGTGTACTGATATCTGCTTCTATACTCGGAGACATGTTCTTTATTTATGGCAGAATAAAAAAAATTCAGCCTCATTTATATATATATTTGGGAAAGGAGAACCTTAAAACCCCTGAAAGGTCTTAGAGGCCTCAAGAGTTTTTAAATCATGAAACATAACTTCTGACACACCTTACATTTTGGTTCACAATTCATTAGTAATGAAAGGGAATGATTTTAAAGCTTGCAATGAAGGAATTTATCAGTATAGAAATAACTGACTTGAACATTATGGTTATGTATGTTTTAGGTACTTTCTAAATGTATCCCTAGCAGTAAAGAGCTACTTATCCGGTATCAATCCATGTGATGAAAATGGATACAATTTTTTTTTTCACTTCCAGTGTATCAAGAGGAGAAGTTTAATCTACAATACTGTGATGTTAAATTACACCTTATTTTCACTTCTATAAACATTTTGAAGAAATAGTAATTAACTTTGTTTTACTGTATTTTTCTCTCAATTCTAATAATATGACCAGATTTTTTGTGGAGTTGAAAATAGAAACTTGTAAAAACAACCTTCTTAAGTAAGTTTTAACTCGCCATCTGCATTAAAATATTCTTTTAAAAAATCTTAAAGTTACTAAGAAATTTAGACTAGGTCACTGGTACTCAAAATGTGTGTTAAGGATCTGGGGGTATCCCTGAGACTCAAAATGTGTCTAAGGATCGTGGAGTGTGTGTAGTGTTCACAATGTTATAAGAATGTATTATTTCTAGCTACATAACAGGTGGTATCATTATGTTGACAACTAAGAGAATATTTGGGAGAGGGGACAAAGTAGGTTTAGCCCTCAGGGTTGGGAGGTGACCCAGTGATCAGGGGAAGGAGACACCTCCATTACACCTCTGTTGCTGCTACTGCCAGCCGAGGTTACCTAAGTCTCAGGTGGCCCTGGGTAGCTCTGGGTAGCTGCCATCCGAGGCTTGCCTGTGCCTTGGCCAGCACTAGACAGCTGGGGGGCTGAGAGCTCTGGGGGATTCTGAAGATAGGTGTGTGGAGCAGCCGGGCCTGCCTGAGGGAGGGCCTGGCCTTGCTGGGTGCCTGCTGCTCCAGCATAGCTGAGGGGACTGGGAGCCACCATCTTTGAGGGCAGGGCAGTCAATTAGCATATTCCCTCCTTATTGGCTCTGGGTGCCACCATCTTTGTGATGGCATGAGGGTCAATTAGTATATTCCCTCTTTATTAGATAGGATGATTATATTATTTATTTATATTATAACTGTAAACCTCCTTTTGCCTACACCTATATGCTTGCATATTCTTTTGCTCTAAAATTGTCCCAGTTTAAGTTTCTAATAGGATAAATATTATAGGATAGAAATCACATAAATAAAGCCCTTTTATGAGCCTCAATAACTTTTAGGAGAATATAAGGGAAAAGGTTTGAGAGTTGCAGCATTAGGTAATTTGGAGGGAGAGGAATAAAATTGGAGTGCCTCAGGGGTCTAAGAAGGGTCATGGTGGTAGAGAGGAAGTAAACTTTCCATAATCGGGAGGTAGCAGTGATCAGCTTGACCCAATTCCCTACCAAGGCCTCTGGGTGGTGGCAGGATCTTAGAGGGCCGAGTAAGAAGTACTGAGCACGCTGTCTCTGCTAAGATTCAGGCACTACAGCTTGGAAAAGGTATAGCAGAATTGATTGCCTTCATGTAAAGAGATGAGCTTGAGCAACTAAAATTTCAAGAACGATGATGTACTAAAGTAAAGTGCAAAAAGACTCTCTCTCTCTCTCTCTCTCTCTCTCTCTCTCTCTCTCTCTCTCTCTCTCTCTCTCTCTAGGCTGCTTGTGTAGTCATTTATTGTTCCAGTAATACCATTTGATTTCTTTTTGGAAAAAATTCTCTGGTTTGTCTAGTCTTGGCATGAGAAAGATTACATGTGCCTCATCTTCATTATAGAAGTCAGAGTTCTCCTTTCATACCTTGGGAATAGCCAGGAGGTGAGCATGAGACTAACCTAAGGTCTGACGATTGCATGTTCTCTCCTGGGACTGTAAATGTTGAACCAGTGACATAGAACGTAAAGAGGAGCCTATCATGTGACACTCATGGGGGAGTAATCATTAATTTAGTCAAGGGGAAGCTTCATGAGCCATTAAATCATAAGGCGGATTTGTTCCTTTGAATCCAGATTCTAATTACATTTGCTGAAAAGGATCTGAATGAATACTTATCAGAAGGAAGATAATTATTCAATAAGAAAGCTGACTGAGCAGAAGAGTTTGCATTGAAGTTGGTAAAATTTTCTTGAAATTTAGTCAGAACTAAATAAACACCATCATGTTGGTAAGGTTGAGCCATTCTGTTCAAAAAGAATTTTCTGCTGATTTATGTGAAGAATGAATTTGAATGATTCATGAAGAAGCAATTTAAAAAAAGAACAAAAGGAAGAGGAAATATCTTTGCTAAGCTGGATATGCAGTACATTTTGAAAGTAAAAGCAGAAAAAGATAATGGCCTCTAAAATGAAGGAAAATCTATAGATTTCAGAATGCTGCAATTAGATAATTTTCAAACTCAGTGACTTCTTACACTAAAATAAGTGCAAAATGTAAGTTTTACTACTAAATAATGAAAATAAACTTGATTGATTTAAAGGCTAGCATATATTAAGGTTATGTTCATAATGTTTTACTTTTGAATTGCCTTAATAACTTCCTCTTTCAAAATGAAATGACACCATATATTTTAAAGTCTTTGGATTTCAATGGAATTTGATAAAATGAAGAAAATATTCTAAGATTTTCAGTATTTTAAAATTTATTTTCAGGAATAGATTCAGTAATAAAATCTAATTAAAGTAATAAAGATTCTAAAGGCAATCTTTCAAAAATCTGTGCTTCCAGATGAGATGAACATAATCTAAACAAAATATCCTTCAGCTAACCTCTCCCCAAATATATACCATATAATGTATTTATTTACATTAATTTACATTAACTTTACTAAAGTTATTATGATAATAATTTGGGTGAGAACAAATGACTTTCCTCCTGCATCATTTATAGATACAAGAGGAAGTCTTGAAACATGCCAAGAAAAAAATGTTGCTAAATTTGAAATGAGTTGTCAAGGATATTTGCCATAAATAAACTTACCATTCTCTATTAAATGTAGCTTAGTGTTGCAGCCAGTGTTTATTTTGTCAGTATCAATTCATATGTCTTCAGATGAAGCAGCTGCTACAAACTGCCAGTTGCAAAAATACATGACTTTTAAGTTTTCCAACCAAAAAATCAAGAAAAATTTTCTTCAGCATGGTGATTAGGATTAGAGCTAGGTTTAGTGCTAGGGCTAGGGTTAAGGCTAGGGCTGGGCTAGGATTTCTTAGGGGTATAGTTAAGGCACAAGGAGCTCAGCCTCTCAGTGGAGGAGCTCAGAGGTGGCCCAGCATGGGGGATTAGGGCTAGGGCTAGGGCTAGGGTTAAGGTTAGAGTTATGGTTATGGTTAGAGGTAGAGCCAAAGCACAGTTAGGTCTAGGGCTGGGTTAGGATTAGGTGTATAGTTAAGGCACAAGGGGCTCAGCTTCTCAGCAGAAGAGCTCAGAGATGGTCTGGCATGGGGGTGCTGGTTAAGAGGATGAACTGTAACTGTATTGAGGGGATACAGGACTGGGATCAGCTGAGCCTGGCCTGGGGGATCTGGTCCTCACCTGGTGAGTGGGCTCCATGCTGGCCTCTGGAAGATCGGGGGTGAGGCCCTAGAAAGTGGGTTGGGAACACCTACCCAGGTGGTTTTGAGGTAGGTGAGGAGCAGGTCACCTACCAAGGCCCTGGAAGGCTGAAGCCGGTGGTGGAGGCTCCAGGTTGCCTCTACCGGGTACTGGGAGGTAGGTGAATGTTGGCTCAGGCCCAGGGAGGATGGCACCTGAAAGGTGAAGCAGACTGACCTTCCTAGAGCCCAGGGAATCCTCTCTGTCCTGGTTATAGAGTCCTCAGGGCTGGGCTGTCTGTGACAGATTATGACCCTTTAAATTTAGTTTGTCACTGCAACATCTTCAAGAGATAATGGATTACCACTAATAAAAATATCATTACAATGCATCTTCAGAAATCTAAAGCATATTGTGAGAATAGATCTTCTAGGGTTAGGGCTAGGGGTATGTTTAAGGTTAGGGTTAGGATGACTAAAATATTTAGAGACTAAAATATCAGAGACACTGATGTTTCAAAGAAGTTACATTTTATATTCCCTTTTACATCAGAGATGATCTTACATAATGTTCTATAATCTACTGCATCAACTCAGTTACCATCTTAATAATAAATGCTTATTTTGTGAGAACAATCTATAGATTACTTAGAAACTTACCCTATGAAACTTTGCCTAACTTCTTGATTATGTCCTTCTTGATTCAATTTTTAGCTGTTTCTTCAATAAAGATCACAATAATTGCTCTCAAGTGTAATTAATAAATTACACAAAATAGTAATTAAGTATAATAAGAGTTAATACAGAAGCTTTTAAAAATGGCACCAAAGAAAATTTGCTCAATATATGAATGGCTGATTACATTCATAGAATCAGTATCAGATTTTAAAATATTCTTATTTAAGAAATATTTATGAGTTGATTACCATGTACCACTGCTTTATGTGCTAGAATACAGAAATGAACCAAATAGAGAAAGACCCCTACCTCGTGAATTTTTCATTCAGTAAAGCTAAGAGAAAATAAAGTTTATTAGAAAAGAGAAATCTGAATAAAAAGAAAATTTAGTGAGGTGATAGTGCAAAAGAATAACAGTCCTCTCCAGCATCTTCCTCTCCAGATTTGCAAGATAAAAACTGATCTTCAGAACAAAATCACAAAGCAATTCAAGGTAGTGAAGCATCCAAAGAAATTAGACCACATTATACTAAATATGCTACAGTTGGCAAAATCAGACTACTATTGTGAATCTGAGTTTCTAGTATATCTTTACATCGTCATTACATATAGACCTATGTGATCCTCTGTATGACATAACTCGACATTAAAATTAGAAATTAGATTTCATAACCTGTTCCTAATTGCCTAGTTCCCCTGACAGTCAGTATGGAGAACCTCTCCCCCTGGTCTCTGATACATCCTCCAGGACACCATTATGCATACTCCAGGAAATGATTTCTCTTCCTGATTTTTTTCATGCAAAAATACCCACATAAGATACCCAGTGTTCTATGACTGTTAAAATTTATTTAGCAAAAATATTGTTGACATTTTTCCATATCAGATTTAAAAGGGGTTCCCCAATTTTGTATAACTCCACAGATCCAATTTTATGGTGCAGCGTGATTTTGTGTTTGTTTTTTTGTTTTTTGGTTTGTTTGTTTTAACTTTTCTCTGATATTTGATAGGCAACTGTTGACATCACTCTAACTAAGCAAAGATATTGGAGCATTTTTAGTCTCATTTTATTGTAATTACTTAAAATGTTGCATTTTACGCTTGGCTTCATCATTTTTTAATCTGGCAGAAAAATATGCTTCACAAATGTTACTATTTAGTTTGAACATGCCACTTTATTTTAGGAAATATGTTTGGATTTGTTGCTTGCACCTAATGTGGTTTTCTATAAAAATAACTGTATTGCAAATTCTATCTAAAATAGTATGAAAAAGAGTGAGATTCAATCCACCTGGGGGAGAACTGATTGAAGAGGACTATGTTAAAATACACCAGATTGAACGCTAGAGCTAGATAAAGATCTATACAATCTATGATATAAAGAAAAAAATGTGATGGAGGTTTGCTCTTGAAAAATATATTTCACGTATTGTTGAAATAAAAATTTTATGATAACAAGTTCTCTTCATGGGGTGAGAATATAAGAACATGGGAGTCCATGAATAAAAGCAAGATGGCAAGGTACGGAGGAAGAGGAGCATCTGGTAGAAATAAATACATATTTATTGCATGCATGTCTCTTCCTACCTTTGTCTCACCTTACTAAGAGCCTGTTTTCCTTTAGGGATGTGTCATTTATACTAATTTTTTGTTTATACTAATGGTATGACACCCGTACAGTTGGAGGGAAGACTGAATTCAACCCTGACTCTGGGAACAGAGTATGTCTCTTCCAAAAAAAAAAAAAATCTCTTCTGCCCTAAACAATTGGGATAGATCTTGAGAATTGGCCAGGAATACCATGGCATGAGCATTTGTCTCGATCTAACCAATAGTCACGTTACCACCAGGAAAATGGCTGAAGATGGCTCTGAGAGGCACGCATCCCAAGACTCACAGTGAGCTGGCACTGGAGCCCTGTTCCACTGCACAGAACACTTCCTCTGGAACTTTTAGGAATATGAATCAAAAATCCCCATCAATATTTCAGTAAGTTTGGTTTGTACTTTCTATTTCTTTCAGTTGGAAGTATCCTCACTGGTATAAATAAAGAGGAGGATGGGGAGAGAGTGGTAGGCAGAGGAGCTGGAAGTTAATCTTGGTCTACTGTTCATTTATTTTCAAGAAACTTCCTTGACTATCTTAGTATCATTCTCCTAAAAAGGACAAGTAAACAAAATTCTGGTTGTACATTAGATTTGTAAATCTATATCTATACATATCTTTAGTCTCCCTTCCTGGCTTTCTCACAATACTGGTATTCCTATGCTTTTATTTCTTTATCGTATTTCACTTATATGACGATATCCTAATAAAGATACCCCTATACTCTTTCTCAATTTATGCTGTTAGATTATATTGCCTTTCTATTAAGTTTGGTCACTTTTTTAGTGTCAAAACATTATTTGAAAGTATGCAGCCACTAATCAATTCCATAATTATTAATCAACTAGAGGTCCAGTGCATGAAATTCATGCATGGGGGAGGGGGGGCGGGGGCGGGAGTGTCCCTCAGCCCAGCCTGCACCCTCTCCAATCTGGGACCCCTTGAGGTAGGATCGGGCCTAAACAGGCAGTTGGACATCCCTCTCACAATCCAGGACTGTTGTTGCCCAACTGCTTACCTGCCTGACTTCCTAATTGACCCTAACCACTTCTGCCTATCAGCCTGATCACCCCCTAACCACTCCCCTGCCAGCCTGATTGATGCCTAACTGCTCCCCTGCCAGCCTGTTTGCCCCTAACTCTCCTCCCCTGCAGGCCTGGTCACCCCTAACTGCCCTCCCTGCAGGCCTGGGTCCCCCTCAACTACCCTTCCCTGCAACTCAGTCGCTCCCAACTTCCCTTCTCTGCCAACCTGGTCACCCCTAACTGCCCCCACTGGCAGGCTTGATCACCCCCAAATGCCCTCCTTTGCAGGCCTGGTCACCCACAATTGCCCTCCCTTGCAGACCTGGTCCCAACCAAGTGCACTCCCCTGCTGGCCATCTTATAGTGGCTCTCTTGTGTCCAAAAGGGGGAAGTCACCTTTGACCACATGGGGAACCATCTTTGTGTTGGAGTGGTGGTCAATTTGCATTACTCTTTTATTAGATAGGATAGGGGCCTGGTGTATGGATAGGGGCTGGGTGGTTTGCCCTGAAGGGTGTTGCAGATCAGGGTGGGGGTTCCCTTAGGGTATAGGGCAACCTGAGCGAGGGGCCTGTGGTGGTTTGCCAGCCAGCCATGCCCCCCAGTGACCCAAGGGGAGGCGCTGGTATCTAGGATTTATTTACCTTTTATTGAAACTTTATAGCCTTGAGTGGAGCCAAGATTCCTGCTCATTCCATGACTGCCACCATTTTTGTTGGGATTTATTTATCTTCTATAATTAAAACTTTTTAGCCTTGAGTGGGGGCCTGGGCCTGCCAGGGCAGGCAGAAAGCTTGGCTTCCTTCATTGCTGGGAAAACCCAAGCTTTCTGCCCTCTCCATGGCCACAGCCATCTTGATTGGGTTAATTTGCATCCTTGCTTCTGATTTGGTTGTGGTGTGGCTTTGTGGGTGTAGTGGAGGTATGGTCAATTTGCATATTACTCTTTTATTAGATAGTATTCAGGAACACCATAGATAGAATCAGAAAGAAAATCCGCAAAATAGTAACATATTATTTTGTACTATCTCCTGCTAGTTAGTGAGAATTTGAAACAAGAATTACAAAAATAGCCATCTAATAATACACTCAAATAATGCTGAGCAGAGAGAATACTGAATATTTGAACCAAATGCCCAGAACCATTTTCAAAGTTCTCTGGACTTTGAAAGAGGCAGACATCCTAGACAGTCCAGAGAAAAAGAGACCCAGCATTTGACAGTAGAGACTATTGCCATAGATTCTTAAGAGTTAAGAAAGACAAATTGCTTCCTAACTGCTCAGTCCTCTGACCCTTATAAATAAACTAGAGTGCCAGTGCATGAAATTCATGCACAGATAGGTTCCCTAACAACTGCTGGCTAGGGGTGCCTCCCTTCCTCTGGTTACCTGGTGCCCCCACTGGCCCCACCCCCTGATTGAACTCCTGGTCAAACTCTCAGTCAAGGGGACAATTTGTACATTAGGCTTTTATTATATAGGATAATAATATTGTGCATTTCACCATGAGGTAAACACAGACTCTTTGAATAAGGTAAATAAAGAGTCTCATTGTATGACCAAGCAATTCTATGCTATAGTAAAGGCCCATGCATGAAAGGCCCAGCATGCACCCTCTCCAATCCAGGCCCCTTTTGGGGCAGTCAGACATCCTTCTCACAATCCTGGAGGCTCCTAATAGCTCACCTTCCTGTCTGCCTGCCTGGTTGCCCCTAACTTCCCCCCCCACACACACACACACACTGGCTGGATTGCCCTTCACTGCCTCTGCATGGTGGCCTGATCTCCCCTAACTGCCACCCTGCTGGCCTGGTCACCCCCAATTGCCCATCCCTGCCAGCCTGGTCACTCCTAACTTCCCCTCCCCTGCTGGCCTGGTAACCCATTACTGCCCCCCCACTCCCCTGCCAGCCTGGTTGCTCCCAACTGCTCCCCTCTGCCGGCCTGGTCACTCCCAACTGCCCACCCCCACCAGCCTGGTCATCCCACACAGCCTGGTGTTCAGTCGTTTGGTCATCCCTCATTAACCCCCTGCTAGCCTGGTCATAAGCAGCCATCTTATGAGGGCATGAGGGTCAATTTGCATATAACCTCTTTATTATATAGGATTTGTCATTGAGTATATATAGAAGGTTATTGTTTTGCTTATAATCAGCTTATATGACAAGAAGTAAGATACACATACATCACAGGTTGCCCACTATTGTTTCTATGTATACTTCTTTTTATCTGTTTATTAGTTATTAATTATAACCTTTTACTTTTTAAAGTTTTCCTGACTTGGAAGATAAATTACATGGTCACAGAACTTATCTGGAGGTTAGTTATAATGTGTAAATATAAGGAAGGTTATCTAGAAGTAAGATGAATACTCTGTTAATACATATAGCAAAAAAAAAAAAGTCTTCCCCTTGCTTTCAAAATATCTGCAAATAGACTATGAAATTAGTGAGCTTACTGACAGTTGAAAGACTTATCCCACCAGTTTTCCCTCCAAAAAATGTTTCTTGCCCCAGTTTGGCTTAGTGGATAGGTCGTTAGCCTGCAGACTAAAAGGTCCCACATTCAATTCTGGTCAAGGGCACATGCCAGGGTTGTGGGCTCGATCCCCAATAGGGGGCATGAAGGCAGCCGGTTCATGGTTCTTTCTCATCGTTGATCTTTCTATCTCTTTCCTTCTCCCTTCCTCTCTGAAGTCAATTAAAAATATTTTTAAATGTTTCTTAATTCTTCTTCTTCCCTATCATAATATATGTTAAAGTACACATTTCCAGTGTTAAAATAGCCCACTAGTTGTTGATCATGTCAATAGTACAAAGAGAGCTATTGCTGTAATCAGGATTGGAGAGAGAAGAGTGGGTCAGGAGGAAGAGAGGACACCAGGAGAAAGGAAACCTGAATAACGTCAGGCAGTAATTCAATATGTTACAGTAGGCAGTTAGTTAGATATTAACAAAAAGGAAGGAACAAAGGAAACCAGACATGTGATTAAAGCAGATCTTTGATTAAGCCAGATTAACTAAGAAAGGACAGTTTCATTGTTACTGAGGCATCAAGTAGGCAGGAAAGATGCTTTCCAGTTATCCTAGATAGCAACTGACACCTTTCTCTCCATAAATGGGGGAGGAAGAAGATGGCGAGGGACATTCCTTTCTCTGAGCACAGGCAAAGCCTTGGGAGCCAAATGAGGAAGCAGAACTCTGAGCCATGTGCAACAGAAGCTAAGATAGTGACCATAAGGAGGAGGAGATGAGGCTAGGAAAGTCTGGGAAAAGGATCAGATTGGAGAAGGTACAAATCCCAGAGAATCAAGAAAATAGATTGGATGGAGTAGGGCACAAGCCCAGGAAAATACAGGAAAGAGACTGGATCGCTTGACAGAAACAAAGGAAATACATGGAAGCTAGACAAGGAGACCAGCATGCTCTCTTGTTGGAGCACACTCCAGTCCTTCCTTCTCTGGGGCTTGCACTTTTGCTTCTTTTTCCATTAAACTCTAAGGGTCTTCACAGACTCGCAGCCAGAGGAGCAGTGAGCAGGGGCAAGGAGTCTCCTTTGGCCTTTGTAACTTCCTTCCTGAGTCTACCAAGTGCTGCTCCATCGCCTGCTCTCTCTCTGCCTCTCCAAGGACATTCATAAACTGTCCCTTTTTACTCTAATAAATCTTGACACTATTGCTTAAAATCCTCCTACACGTGTGTCACCGAAATTCTTTTCCTGGGACATGGCCGAAGAATCCTGATTCCAGACTGTGCTGGGGCAGATCCGCATTGCTCCCCATCCTCCTCTGATAAACAGACGTATCTTATTCTACTTATCAGCCTTTGTATTGTCATGAATAAGAAAATACTGGCTATATAAGAGATAACACCAAAATAAGAACACATCCTCCAGAAATGTGTTTATTCATTCAACCAATATTTAGTCTCACTTGTAAAGTGCCTACAATCCCATCCTGCTTTATTAAACTTAATAAGAAGCAAATGGAATTTTCCTTTTGTTGTCATGACTCAGGTGCTGACCTTAGCATCCTGGAAAGTATATTCTGAGGACCTCCATCAACACTTCTACAGGCCACGCAGAAAGTCAGGCTGAAGGTGTGATCGATGCTTCACCTGGAAACGGCGCTGCAGCTTTGTGTCTTTATGCGTTACCAGAAACAACATCCACTTACACAAATTATAATTTTATGAGTCAAGCATTGTACTCTAGGCCATGGGTTTTATGTGCTTTACAGCTTTGAATTTTAAGCTGAAGATTTTACAATCTGTTTTATTAAACACATTTCTCCTATTAATCTACATTATGGAGAGCATCCTCCTGAGCTGCTTTTCTAATCCTCCCCATTTATTTCCCCTCATTTGCTTGTTTGTACAAACAAAAGTAGGATAGAGCATGGCAGCATGGCAGTGCTGCTTGGATGCCCTGCTGACTGTGAAACGCTGGACTGCAAGGACGTTGTTAGGAAGCTGCTGCTGCTGCTGCTCTTGCTATAAATTAGCTGCTCGTTCCAGGCAAGCAGATAAACAGCCTGGTGTGGATGACTAGGGGATTTTGAGCTCTTTACCTTATTTGCTGATGATCACGTTCCTAGCTGTATTTCCATCTGCTTGATTAAAATGGATGTGTTCCTCTTCCCATCCTATCTTGTCATGTGGTTGTTAAGAAACTGTCATACTGAATCGCAGGAGTGATTTCAATAAAGGTGAAAATTCTGCTCTTATTTTCCTCATTGCTTTTAGCTTCCTCTTAGAATGTGACTTTCCCAGAAGTTATGACCAAGAGGAAGAGGGTTCTTTTTTGTTTTGTTCTTTTGTTGTCGTTGTTGCTGCTGTTTTAATCTCTTACTAAGAAAAGGTGTCTGTAGTTGAGTCAAAAGTATTTTCTTTAAGCCCTGGTGCAGCTACTACCAAGTGAAGTTGGTGAGTCAGCCGAATGGCTGTCTCGCACATCCTTCATCTTAGTAATGCCAACGATACTAATCCCTGTGCACCCCACTCAACAGCTCTTTCTCAGAATCAAGTAAGATTCTGGAAAAGGGTTCTGAAAAATATGTGGTGCTACAGAAATGAGAGCTAGCACGATAAAGTTCCTGATTATTTGTTTTTTATTTCCCTCTAAGGCATAGCACTGTCCAGGAGTACTTTCTGCAGAGGTCAAATAAACACTTGAAAATGTGACTATGAGAACTTGTGAGTGATGGAATACATTTTAAATTTTATTTAAGTTTAATGAAATTTACATGGACACATCTATATAATGGCTATCTAGAAAGTTCAGCTCTAAAGCATTAAATGGTTTTATTATTAGCTTCTAAGACTGGTTTTAAACACTTGCAAATAATCAACCTAATAAACTAGAGGAGATAAGAATTAATGACACCTAGATTAAAATTTAGCCAAGGTAAAGTACTCTAGGTGGGCAAAATAGCATGAAATAGCATGAATGCACCTTTCTCGTCCTTCTCCACATGGTGAAATCCTAATTGTTTGTCACCATCTAACTCACTTTTGAGAAGCAATACCAGAACCCCTCCTCACAACTAACCTTTCTCTCTCATAGAACACATCACAGCCTGACACATTATGGTTGCTTGTATTTATGTTAATCTCCCCTCTAGACTTTGACTTCCTCCAGAGAGACAGTCTTCATATTTATATCCTCTGGTATTGATTTCTCGTGGGCCCTAAATAAATTTGAATGAATAATGCAAACTCTCTTCCCTTTAATAACTAACTAGAAATGGGAGAGAGATATTGAAATGAATCTTTGTTATTATATTTGATTCATGCTATAATAGAAACCTACTAAAATACAATAAAATAATGAAAAACTTCTTTTTGTGGATAGAAACAGAGAGAAAGGAAGCATGCATCCAAATAAATATATTCTGATAAAATTTAGTCTGTGCTAATTTTTTGTTCTTGTTAATTCTCACTCAAGGATATTTTTATGTCTAGAGAGAGTGGAAAGGAGGAGGAAAGACATGGAGAGAGAAACATTGATGTGAGAGAGACACATTGATTTGTTCAACCTTGGGCAGGGGGTAGGGAGGTGCTGGGGATTGAGCCTACAACCAAGGTATTTGCCCTTGACTGGAATAGGACCTGGGACCCTTCAGTCCACGGGCTGACACTCTACTCACTTAGTCAAACCAGCTAGGGCTATGCTAATTTTAAAGAAAGCTACTGGAATAAAGATTAGTAAAAAAAAAAAAAGAAACTAAAAAAAAAAAAAACTAAAAAGTCTAGTGAAAGAAGTCAGTGAGAGAAAGGTAAATACCATATTATTTCACTTATGTATGAAATGTAAAGAACAATATAATTGAACAAACAAAACAGAAACAGATTCATAGATACAAAGAACAAACTGATGGTTTCCAAAAGGGATGGGGGCTGAGGGACTGGGTGAAAAATGTGAAGGGATTCAGAAGTACAGTTTGGTAGTCACAAAATAGTCATGGTGATATAAAGAATAGGAAATACAGTCAACAATAGTGTAATAACTATGCATGGTGTCATGTGGATACTGGAAATATCAGAGAGAATACTTGATAAAGTATTTAATTGTCTAACCACTATATTGTATCCTTGAAACTAATACAAAATAATACTGAATGTAAACTATAATTGAAAAAATTAATAAAAGTAAACAAAAACAAAAGCCTAGCCCAAATATAGTAAAACAAGAGTAATAAAAAATAATAGGGTGGGTTCACCCACTCCATGGGCATATACCTGCTGTCAATATGACTGTCCTTCAAAGACAGCCCTGAACTATCACTAGCTAAATAGCATGAACAGTCACTCACCTGAACCCGTTCTATCTTCCATACTAGTAAAATGCAGAGCTTGGATGGTTTGATTAGTGTTTTTTGAAAGGATCTTCCATATAGCTTCCTGATATGTTAATATTAAAAAATAATTTTTGGAAGCTCTGAATTAAATCAAGTTCAGCCAGTTTCTTTGTAATAAGACTTCCCAGGATCTGTCATAGGCTAGGATAGAAATTGGCTCACCAGAAGGCCCATCATTTGACTTTCTCAAATCTATCTGAAACTTGCGCATCATTTATGCATATATAGGGCAGGGCAAAAGTAGGTTTACAGTTGTGAGTATGGAAAACAGAGTTTTATTAATTATTGTATTATTTTCCATACAAACATTCTGTAAACCTACTTTTGCTCCATCCTGTAGTTACAATTTAGGATAATAAACATAAAATTAAAAGGTGCAATCAGCTAGGATAACCTACTCTAGATTAGGTGGCCTGGGAATACCTCTGTGAGATCAGAAGTCTGACACGAAGGATGAAGTCACCCAGGGTGGTGACAGAAATAGAAGCAGTATGCACAGATTCCCTGAATCATGAAAAATAACCTGGCTCCTTCCTTTTAGGCGTGGAAAGATCACAGCACACTGAGCCTATGAAGCAAGGGAGAGAGTCAGGAAGAGCAGTGGGGCAGAGGTAGATGAGGTTCCTCTAAGACAGTGCTGATGTGCTCCGAGGTAATCAATACACAGCCTCCTTCATTGAGAAAGCCGCGAGGAGAAAGAGAAAGGTCAGCTGAATTAAACACTGTGCTTAATGGCATGATTGACTTTTTCCATCTGTCATAAGCATATCATGCCATGGAAATCTGTAAAAGAGAGTTCATAGACTGGCACTAAGCAACTCCAGGAGCCTGAGCTTAATTTTGAGAGCACTGAAAAGCCACTGAGGATCTGTAAGCAGAAAGCGATATTAATTCTGCAAAAAGTGACCTGGAATGAACTGAAAACCAGAGATGAAGTTTTCTACCCATTGCTTACATTTGCATATCCAAAATGTAATCATAGCTGATTCTATTACCAAGCCTGACTCCATACTTATGTCCTGTGAGGAAGGAAAATGAAGAGGGATTCTTCTTTTGGCACTTAATGCCCACACTTTTTTTTTAAAAGAACGTACACAGTGTTCAAAATTCTAACTTAATATTTCTATTTTCTTTTTACCTTTCCTTTTCATTTTTGTCCTGACTGTTCTGTTTAATCCCAAGTGGAGTGGGTGGAAGACTTATTTGGGCAATTCTCTTATAGTTTTATCTCCTCTTTTACGTGTCTATTCCACATTAAAATTACTCTGAAAAATGAATATATATATATATTTCCTTCTATATTACTTCCCAATACCCTGGAAACAAAGTGCGAATGTTCAAGGGCAATGCTGCTTTCTTTTGAATGTGTAAAATGTTCATCCCTAAGAAAGAATAGCTCATTTAGAACTGTGTGCAGCGCCATCTCCTGACAAAGGAAGCAATTTTTTTTTTTTTTTTTAGGGAAGAGAGTATATCACAATCTGATGCTTTGCATAATTCACATCAAAATTAAACGGACACTCAAACATTTTTTGTTCTTATGCGTTTGTTTTTAGTATGCAGAGGCAAGATATTTTTGAAGGAAAGAAACAGGGGGGAGTGATTGATATAGAGGCAGGGTGGCCTTGAACAGGCTGTCAAGCTACAGGGGGAAGGCTGGGGTGGATGGGAGGCGGATGCTGGGGGAGATCAACCAAAGGACTTGTATGCATGCATATGAGCATAACCAATGAATGAAAGACACTGGAGCAGGGAGGGGGGCAGGTGGGGAAATGTGCTGGGGGGTAAGGGAGGCTGGGGTGAGGATATTGGGGGGAAAAGGAAAACATATCTACTACTATTAAATATAAGTTATACTGCAAAAAAATCAATAAAAATATATATTTAAAAAATTTATTAAAGGGAGAGGAAACCAGGATGGCAGCATAGGTAAACACCTAGGCTTTTGCCCCGCACAACAATTTTGAGAACACAACTAAAGGACAAAATGGACATTGTCCAGAACCACGGGAAGGCTGGCTGACTGAAAGTTCTGAAACTAGAGGGACGTAGAAGAGCACACGGATAATCAGAGCCTCTGCAAAGCCTAAGTAAGGTAGGAGTTTCACACGCACAGAGCCGGAGAGGACAGGGTGTCTGAACGCCTGGCATGGGTGCTCTAGTGGAAAGGAGACAAAAACTCCAGGCTGTGCTGAACCCAGTTTGGTTTGCACTCAAAACCCGGGGGACCCAGGCCCTTACTGGGAGAATCTGGAAGGTAGACAGAATCCCAGGGGAAGAGCCAAAAGCAGAGCTCCAGAGGCATGTGCGCGAGTTATGCACAGAGGGGACGAACTGGGCCTCTGGCAGTGTCTGGCAGGAGAAGGGAGCTCTGGCAGCGCTGTGAGGCCAGAATCTTAGGGGAACAGCCAGAGGTGGAGCTCCAGGGGCGTGCAGGAGTGCTCACAGTGAGGGCGATTTGTTGACTGTGGAAGGGAGAAAGGAGTTCCGACTGTATAGAACCCAGGTGCCAGGTGAAAATCTGAGATTCCAGACTCATTAGGGACTGGAAGGTCTGGCGGCAGGTGAAACTTGAGGGCCCCTTTCTCACAGAGGTGCTTGCAGCCATTGCCTGCAGACACCAGGACCCGGTGACCTCGTGGGGCTGGGCTGACTAGAAGCCAAGGCTGTGGGCTCCACCCTGAAACTCTGCCCCACCCAGAAATTCCACCACATCCAAGCTGAGCACAGAGACTTTGGCAAATTTGCAAGTCTTGGCATATAAGGCTGTCTGTCTCCAAGCTGATCCTCACAGCCAGTTGGCCTGAAGGTCAATTCCCCCCAGTGATACCAACGACAACCAAGACTTATCTGCAACATGGCTGTACACACAGTCCACAAAGGGGTGCACCAAGAGTGTACACCTCAGGTAACAGGGGAGGCTGAGATACCTAGCACACAAAGCTACCCTACCAACTCAGGGAAGCTGTGAAAATGGGGAGAGAAAGAAATAGATCGCAAATGAAAGAAATGGAGGAAAACAAATGACTGGATATAGAGTTCAAAACCATAGTTATAAGGTTTTTCAAGAGGCTCCTAGAAAAGGCCAAAAAGCTTAGTGAGAACCTTGAGGATATGAGCGAGACCATCAAGGATATGAAAAAGGACCAACTAGAAATTAAACATACACTGACTGAAATAAAAAAAAACAAAACATTTTACAGAAACCCAACAGCAGACTATAGGAACGCAAGAATTAAGTCAAAGATTTGAAATACCAAGAAGCCAAAAACACTCAACCAGAAAAGAAAAAAGAAAAAAGAATCCAAAAATTAGAGGATAGTGTAAGAAGTCTCTGGGACAATTTCAAATGTACCAATATCAGAATTATGGGGGTGCCAGAAGAAGAGAGAGAGCAAGATACTGAAAACATATTTGAAAAAATAATGACTGAAAACTTCCCCCACTGGTGAAAGAAATAAACTTACAAGTCCAGGAAATGCACAGAACCCAAGCAAAAGGAATCCAAAGAGGACCACACCAAGACACATCATAATTAAAATTCCAAGAGCAAAAGACAAAGAGAGAATATTAAAAGCAGCAAGAAAAAACAACAACAACAACAACAAAAAACCACTTAATTACCTATAAGGGAGTACCCATATACTTGTCAGCTGATTTCTCAACAAAAACTATGCAGGCCAGACGGTAGTGGCAAGAAATTTTCGAAGTGATGAATAGCAAGAACCTACAACCAAGATTACTTTAACCAGCAAAGCTATCATTCAGAATTGAAGGTCAGATAAAGAGCTTCACAGATAAGAAGAAGCTAAAGGAGTTCATCAACACCAAACCAGTATTATATGAAATGCTGAAAGGTATTCTTTAAGAAGAAGAAAAAGGAGAAAAAGGTGGCTGCTTCAAACTAGAGCATGGGTAGAACTGGAGAACATTATGCTAAGTGAAATAAGCTAGTCAAAGAAAGATAAGTATCACATGAACTCACTCATTTATGGAATATAAGAACAACATAAACTGATGAACAAAAACAGATCCAGAGACAGAGAAGCATTGACTGTCAAACCTCAGCGGGATGGTAGGGGAGGGTGGGGTTAAGGGGAGGAGATCAACCAACGGACTTGTATGCATGCATATAAGCCTAATCAATGGACACAGACACCAGGGGGGTGAGGGCATAAGTGGCGATAGGGGGAGAGGGGGATTAGAGGGGGTAATGGGTGATGAGGACACATATGTAATACCTTAATCAATAAAGAAATTAAAAAAATTATTAAAGATTTTATAAAGTCAGCAGCAGTTAGGAACAGATATGGGTTTCTTAGTGTTTTCGTACTGATTTTTCCTTTGAAAATTTGAAGTTAGAAATTTAAAGCAATAACCTTTAAATTATTTAATTTTATGCATCTTCTCTAAAATGTTATATCCTGTTTGTACTAAAAAGGGTTAGATTAATGCAAAGACAAGCCAGAGGTTACTCGACTGGCTTAAATATTTAGTATCACCCAGGATAAAAGTTTCTTGATATTGGATCATAATTATTTTATGCTGGAGGGAGTGCAGGTGATGACACTTTTCCAAAAGCCCTCCTTTATCAGCAGGAATAAGAAATTTCATCCTTGATTTTCAGTACATGGTTCACAGTTGGCACACAATTATTGTCAAGCAAACATACACGTTATTTCATGGAATGAGTTCCATGTGATTGAACACAAAGTTCTGATTTAATTGTTATTATGGCTCTTGCTCCACTTAGCACTTTTGTCTAGAAACTTTCAAAAAAATAGAAAAGTTTTGAATTTGATTGAAGAGAAATATTTTTCTTAAAATATTTTTTTTGTTTGTTTTAGAGGGCAGGAGAGTGAGAGATAGAAACATCAATGATGAGAGAGAATTATTGTTTGGCCACTTCCTGCATGCTCTACCCTGGAGATCAAGCCCACAACCTGGGCATGTGTCCTGACCAGAAAATGAACTGTGACCTCATGGTTTTTAAGTTGGTGGCCACGACTGAGCCAAGCCTACTAGGCAGATAAATCTTTTCTTTTAAAATCGTTTCCTGCTATATATTATCGAATGCATGCATCATATGAAACAGTGTTCTGGGTTCTGCTATTTTAGTCACAATATTTTCAAATTCTGATATAAAAGTTCTGTTTATAACACCTGAATGGAATAGGATAACATTCTGACTTAGTCTTTTAGTGAGTAGATTAAAAGAGGAAAAAAGGCTTCCGTTTATTCAGAATGTTGACGTTGGCAGCAGAGAAAAATCAGGACATTTCTCCAACTTTTTCCTATTCTAAGGAAATTGAAAAAATCCTTGATTAAATAAATTGAACAATTAACAGTCTGATAAAGAATTAAATGTTATAAATTTATAGATACATTCTTAATAAATACTTTAGTAATCTAAAACTCTGAAGGAGACATCAGAGGAAAACAGGAGGAATATGAGCTTTTAGAAGGAAATTTAGATAGTAATGTCAAGAAAAGATGTAAATTAATGTATATCTCTACACAATCATTCCCATGATAAAGGAATTTTTAAAATTCTTAATTTCTATTCTTACTCTATTTAGAGAATGGAATTTTCCTATACAAATAAATATGGGCTCTGCTACAGGAGTTGAACAAAAGAGCTCATTTTTCTAAAGAACTGCTTACTTATGAAGTCTTTTGATAATTCAGACATCTGGACAGCTGTGTTTACTCTGCACTTAGTTTAACTACTTGCATTCAAATTCTCCCTAAGAAATTCAAAATGTGAAGCATGGCTACTCACTCTCATCTTTAAACAAGTTAATATTTTAATAAATCAGCTCATGTTGGTGCAGGAATAACACCTGGGCTGAATTCCCAGGATTGCTGCAGGCAAGGCCCTGGCTCCTGGGAAGAAGAAACCTCAAGGGGGTGTCCATAACTTTACCCAGAGGCCCCTGCCAGCTCTTGCCAGGGCAGCAAGTTGCTCCAAAGGAGAATAGCAGTGTCACAACAATGGGAAAAACCTGTAAAAGTGGGAAACCCAAATCCTTTTTAATGAACATTTCTATGTCATTTTTAAAGAATAGCAAAAGTTGACCCCCCCAAACCCCAAAACTCTGTGGAAAAGCAATGTCAGGGATGGGAGTGCTGGTGTCCCCTCTCTACTCTCTCCACACAAGACACAGAATTTGGCAGTATGTAACGTGGAAGAGGGTACTCACCAGAATCCTGCATAGGCACAGCTCTCTGCCTTCCTGCCTCGGGTGCTGTGAGCAATGAATGTGTGCTGTTGACAAGCCACTCAGTCTCCGGTAACTTGTGAGAGCAGTCCGTACACCATACCCAACTGTTTTTACTAAAATTTCATCTTTAATTTCAGTGAATGTTGTTAAGCACTCTAAATGAATGGGGAATAGAGTGTTGTGAGACTTAAAAAGCAAGATAAACTGAGAGTTTCCCTTCAATTGAGCTTGCTTTCTGGTATCTCCCTCTCTATAAGATCTTTCCTCTGGAATATTTGCCCAAAGGCCCCATTTCCTTAGCTGATCAAGTTTGAGGTTGTTTTGGATGCCAGCATAATTAACACTGCAATTGATTTCCTTGGCCCAACCCAAGCCAAAAAAGAAGAAAGATGGTGTTGGAACTCCATTTATGCAAGTATTAAGTATAGCTGTACAGGCATATCTTGGAGATATTGTGAGTTCAATCCCAGACACCACAATAAAGTCAGTCATACTCTTTTTGCTAGTGAAGGATCTTGCTATCAATTTGTTAAAAACACAACACCTGTGAAGGGCAATTAATGGTGGCACACCTGTACTTACTCCAGCAAAGCATATATCACATGTTTTCCATTACAGTGTGTTATGCCCAGATTTCATGATCTCCAAAGACCACCAGGGAGCCAATCTGATGCAATAGCATAGAACCTTTATTACAAGCCCAGGCTTGGCCCTCTGGCCCTGCTGCCATGGGAGAGCGAATTTCCCATGCATGGTGATTTTATTGGGAGGTGGGGCCAGACACGAACCAATGAGTTGGCCAATTCCAATTGGTTGGGTGAGGGCTGGGGCTAGTGACACAAATAATCCCTAATGCACATGACCTGTCCTGTCCTTTGCTCTTGATTGGAGCTCAAGTACACAATCTTTCCCGATTGGCTAATTCAAAAGGAGGGGTTGGTCTTTGTGATTTTAAGATGGCAGCCCCCAGGTAAGTTTCATGTGGCCAACATGGTGGCTGCCAAGTCACACAGTCCAAAATGGTCTTTGCAGTCCCGCTCTGCCCTTTCAAGTGCACAAGGCAAGCCTTGTCATTTTTTACTTTTCAACACCAGTTAATGACATTACCTAATCTAAGTCCTCATTTGAAAATGCCAGAAGTAGAAATAGGTTAACGTTGCTGAATTACTGTGGGAAAACTAAAAGTTTACTATACAGTGATCGGTTCGGTGATCTGTTAACTCAATTCAGCTGTGATGAGACTAAGGCTGATGTGATTGGAATACTTATGCAATAATGAAATGGGATTTTTGGACTGGAAACTCGAGGTGTTCCCTGTGCAGGATGGTTCCTGGGCTCTTGTCTGGTGGGCAAGAAGAATGAAACCACAGATGAAAGGTGGTATAGCAAAGGTGGAAATTTATTGAGAAGCAAGCACAGACTCCCATGTGGGGAGGGGGAAAGAGCCCCACTGAGTCTCTTTTTCCTATGGTTTATAAAGGCTGCAGAGCATTATGCCCTGATTTCCCTTCTGATTGGTCACTATCTCCTTTTGATTTGGTCACTATACCAGCTCCTGAGCTCAAAGGTCCAACCACACACAGGACAGGTGAGGCTCTCCTCCCCTCCTCCTCCTCATTGTTTGCCTATTCCATCTGGGCTTTCTCCTTCTCTCTGTGAATGAGGGGCTTCCTTTCCTTTATTCTGTAAATGCCCACCCTTCTGCAGCTCCCAGTCCCCTTATTCTATGGAAATATACCATTAGCAGCTCTGTAGCCCTGTGCTTTTTCCATGGACCACTTAATTTTTAAAAATCTCCTAACCTTGCCTATTTCACCCCCAAAACTCCTTTCAGTAGCATGTTTTCATTTACTCATTTATTCTTATCTTCATAGATACTTAGTACTGAATTCTTATGTACCAATCACTGTGCTAACTGCAAGATGTACAATATTGAAGAAAAACATAGGCCCCTGATTTTGGAATAAGTGCATGAGTTGTTTTGCTATTGTGTATTTACCAGATAAAACTAGGAAAGGGGAACAGAACTAAGAAAGTGAAATTTTAAACACTATGTGAACACATGAGAAGAATGAGTACTCCGAAGTTAGAAGAGCTGTCTTGAACCAACCCCCCTTCTAAAAGTTAAGGAAAACTTTTATAAAAGTTAAGAATAAAAAAAATCATAAATATCTAATTCTATACATAGTTGTGATAATAAAACTATAGGTTGAAAAGCAGGATAACACTTCTACAAATGATAAAAACACACCAAAAACACACACAGAGCAGAACAAAATGTGCTAAGATATTAGGAAAATGATTTGTAAAAGTACAAGAGAAAAATGCAATAATAATAATTTTTAAAGAAATTTTAAAAAATGAGTTGATAAAACTCAGAAAAGACAGACATTTAGAAAATGCCAACATTAAAACTAAAGGCATAAAAAAATAAAAATGAACAAATACTAATGCTTCAAAAAAGGTAAAGATAGAAAAATTTTAAATTAGAAAGGAATAAAGAACAAATTAAAAATAATAAAAAGTAGTATGTATGTGTATGTTTGTGCCTTTGTGTATATATGTATGTGCATGTATGTGTGTGTGTATATATGTGTATATATATGTAAAATGAAAATTTTTTTGAAAAATAAAAGGTAAAATAAAATGGAGCGGGAAATCAGCAAAATAAATACATAAATAAATAAAACAAACAAGACAAAGAATATCAAATTTAGAAATAATAGAAAAAACTGAAGACAAAAACAAATGGAATAAAAAAACTAATATTAAAAATTATAATTCAAAAAAACATTTGATTTTTTTAAAAAACTTTGAAACTACCTAATGAAAGAATATTGCATAATTAAGAATATTGATTTAAAGTGAATGACAAGACAATGTATAAAATTACTGACATTAAAAAATCTTTTAGGTATGAAAGGATCTCTTTGCTCTTAAAGAAAGAACATATGACTCCTAAAGAAAATAAAATTAACTTGTCATCAGCCTTTTTAACTGCAGTTTTTTTAGGTGAGGAGAAATTGAAATAATGTACTTAAGATACTAATGAAGTATGGTAGCAATCATCTCAGGTAGAAAGTGTTGTTTGGGTTCTGCACTTATTTGTTTGCTAAAACAAGAGAAAGTATTTTGATTTTCTGAACTTATGTATGCTATCCAATACTCCATTGATGATGGTTTGAATATCCCATTGATTGTGATCTCACTGGTCATTGACGAACATTCCTCTGGGAACCAGGACAGGACAATTATCCTAAACTAGTGGTCCTGTGCAAGAAATTCGTGCACTGGGGGCAGGTGGTCCCTCAGCCCAACCTGCCCCATCTAACATACTGGGAACCCTTAGGGGATGTCCAACAGATGTCTCACCCCCAGCCTGCCCAAGACCTAAAGCCGGCCTTGGGCACCCAGCCATCTCCCTGCTCAGCTCAGTCCCAGCTGCCTGTGACCACCCAGCTCCAGGGACTGGGCGCTCACTGCCACTTCCACATGCAATGCCCAGGGGCCAGGCCCCACCCTGCCACTTCCCCTTGCAGCGCACAGGGGTCACAGGGCACCCCCAGCTGCTGCCCCTGCCCAGCTACCTCCACACACTGCTCAGGCGGCCAGGGGACCCTGACACTCGCTGCTGCTACTGCTTCATCTCCACCCCTCGGCCCTGCCGCTCGGCCCCGCCCCCTGCTTCTAATTGGCTGGTAGCATAGCCAATCAGGAGTCAAAGTACAGTCACATTTGCATGTTACTCTTTTATTAGATAGGAAGGATTGTCTCAGTAGCTACAGATAACTGAGTTTCGGTTGACGCAGTGGTCCTGGAATCAGAACATACTCTAAATTGCATCAGTAGCTACAGATAGTGCATTCCTGTTGACTCAGTAATCCCAGAATCTGAATAGCACAATTATTCTAAATTGCCCAGGTGGTCCCAGATAATGTGTTTCTGTTGATTTAGTGTTTCTTAGATACTAACTTGCTCAATTTTTGCTTCTGTAAAAATGTTTTTCGCAAAACAGTTTCTTCATTCCAGACCCAAAGATGTAACCAATACCTATGTGATATTTTGCCAATATAAGCCAGATGTGTCAAGCGGTTCAGGGCTACAAAGTCTGGTGCACTTTTGCTCCAGACCTTGTATGCCGCCGGCCTTTAATAAATGACTCCATAATTCGACTTCTTAAAGGCTTCCTTTATAAGATGGGGGTGCACTATAACATTAAAGAAAAGAAAATCTAGATAAAAATGTTTATATATTGCAAAACTGACTTCTAATTATAAAGAGTACAGATAAAGTTTTATCATCATGCAGACACTCAAGGAATATAATTTTTAAGAATCCTTCTGAGGCATTTACTTGAGAAAAATCTTCAGATAGTTAAAGCAATTAGAGTCATCTACATAAAAACTGGTGATGTGCATCAAACATGCAATTATTTGTAGAACTAAGACAAAGTGAGTGTTAAAAAAAGAAAGAGTATAGTAGAGGTTATATGATTAGAAAATATAGCCAGAGTATAACTATTTTTAATAGCTAGAGAAAATGCAAGGTCTTTTATTAAATGTAAAGCTTACATATTTTCAAAAAGCTTATTAATGGTTATATTATTAATACTGCCATTCTGAAGTAGTTGTGTGTATAATATGTTATAAAGCCATTAGCAATTATAGAAAACTCTAATTCCTTTATCATATTGACACCAAATTGTTGGACTGCAACCTGGATTCTTCATCCACTGGAATTAAAGAGTGAATCCACGGACAGAAAGTGGTATAGCAAAGGTGGAAATTTATTGAAGAACAAGTATGGACTCCCAAATGGGGAGAGGAAAAGAGTCCCACAGAACTGACTCCCAAGTAGGGAGAGGGAAAAGGGTCCCACTGGGTTCCTTTTCCCTATGGCTTATAAAGGCTGCAGATCCTGGTGCCTTGTTATCCCCTCTGATTGGTCACTATTCCCTTAGGCTGGTTACTATAGTAACTCCTGGGCCCAATGATCAAACCTCCCCTCTTCCTCATGGTTTCCCTATACCCTTTGGGCTTTCTTCTTCTCCTTCTGAATGAAAGGCTTCCTTTTCTTTATTTTGCAAATATAGACCTTTCTTGGCTACTTCCAGTTCCCTTGTCTTATAAAGGAAACTGTTGCTGCTCCCTTGTTTTATGGAGATATAACTGCACCTGGCTCCCTTGTGTTATGAAAATTACCTTCTCTCAGTTTATGGCCCTGTGTTGTTTTTTTTCATGGATCTCAAATCTAAAAAGTCCCTAAGCCTGCCTATATTCCCCTAAAATTCCTGCTTCAATATGTATCTTTGAAAACCATAATTCTTGATTTGATTAATAGAGCTTCCTAAGAAATATTGAAGTTATATAAAAATCATATAGTCCCAAATTTGAATAAAAATATTAGTATACATTCATGAAGTCTGTTATACATAATATTAATACATGTATGTGTATTGTACACCCAGATTCCTATATTAGTTATTCAATCAAATATTAATACTGCTAAGAAGGGATTTGCAGATGTAATTAAAGTCCCAAATATATGGAGAGTATCCTGATTAGCTGACCTAATCAAATGAGCACTTTAAAAGCACAGAGTTTTCTTCTGCAGGTTGCAAAAGAGGTCAGAGATTTTAAGCACCAGGGAGATATACTGTATTTTCTGACGTATAAGACAACTGGAATTGATGATGATAGGAGGAAGATAACAAACAATAAAGAGAGAGAGAACCAGTGCAGGGCAAGTCCCTGGCGAGTTAGCAACACCCATCATAACTGCAAGCTACGGTATTTTTACAGACTTTTGAGAAGATTTTCCTGGGTTAAAAAGTCGTCTTATACTCCAGAAAATACGGTACATCAAATCATTAAATGTCTTCCTCAACACCCAGGAATTCCTGGTTTGATGAATGGAGATGCATAAGAAATATTGAAGTTATATAAAAATTGCTGAGTTGCACTGGGGTTAAAGATTCTTGGTCAAAGGAAAACAATAACAGGCCAAGGATTCTGTCCTCATTGTGTTACTTCTTTAAAAAAAAGGGGGGGGCATCTCTTGAATTAGAATGGGAAATAAATGGAAATAAAGCAGTTTTTGCTAAGATTTGGATACTCAGGGGAGTGGGCTCTGAAAAAAACAACAACAACCAATAATACCTTAAACTTTTATTTGTTAATTATACATCAACACACCAGGAAAAGACAGTAAGCAAGCAAACAAAAACCCCACAAAGCACAAGGAAGATTTGGCATGTCATTCCTGACTTGACGATGGAGAAGTGATTCTGTGGAAATAATAAGGCCTCCAGGATCTGAGAGTGACCCCCAAGCAAGAACATGGGGACCTCAGTCCTATAGCTAGAAGGAACTATTTCTGTCAACAGCATAAATAAGCTTGAAAGCAAGTTCTTCCCTTGAGACTCCAGATAAGAATGCAGCTCATCCAAGATTTTGATTTCAGTTTTTTAAGACTCTAGGCAGAAAACCCAGGCACGTAGTGCTGGACTTCTGAACTCCAGAACTGTGAGAGAAACATGGATTTTATTTTAAGACTTTAAATTTGTGGTAATTTGTTACTCAGCAATTAGAAAACTAATGCAAGCTTGGAACATTATGTTATACTAGATAGCAGGGAAGCCATTACTGCTCGGGACATGTCAAAAAGACACAAGAGCCTGTTTCAAGAAACCTCACTGACCAAAGATGGGACAACTTGAACTTTAATAAAAAAGGAATCTAGCAAATATGGCCATCATAATGTAAATAACTGGTTACACATGGAAGAAGATAAAACTTTTATTTTGAAAACTGGTAAATAAAAGGGAAAACCTAGCATTTGTCATCAGTATTTGAACTCTAAATAAAGAACAGATGAGGCAAGGAATCCTTTTATACAGGTTTCCCAGCTAGTAAGTTACAAAGAAACTATAGGATTAAAATATAACCATATTGCTACTTCTTAATGGATCTACACACTGAGCATTGACATATGCTACAGTGAAAGAGAGACAACCAGACAGTGCTCCTGATGTAAGAATATACCATCTGTGGCATTTTCAAATAGGAAGAATCTGAATCTATTCGAGTCTCTAGATCCAGCTGCCAATTATCAGAAAATACAAAGCTTATCAAATATGTTAAACTGTATGAGTTTCTAACTCTAAAACCTAGTCTATGGGAAATTCTAGTATCACTTAGATCAGTTTCTTTAGCAGATAAATTGTAAGGAAATACAAGAGATGGAGATTAAAAGAGAATAAAGAGGCATATCAAGTAAGTTTTCAGCATGGATGACACTAAACTGACCCATTAGAGTGAAAAAGAAATATAAAAGAAGGGAAGGAAGTGATTACTATAAAAACCAAGCTAGAGGTTTCTTTTGGAGGAAGCAAGTACTTGAAATTGTCCTGGTTTGCTGGCAAAATGTTATTTATCTGCTTGGTAACTACAAGGACATTTGCTTTATATATTATTAACTTACACATTTACTTATTTAGTTGGTCATGTTTTCTGTTATAGATGTTTTATTTTATAACAAAAGGTTGTTAAAAGACAAAATGTCCCTAGCATTTTTTTCCTTTAAACATGGGTATATGTGTTTTTATTATCACGATGGGTAGTAGCGTGTTTAAATTGTGTCATATCCCTTTATTATAAATAAATAAAATACGTGGTATGTCCTGCATTCAGACTGTGCAATATTGTTCATTAATTTTAGGTTTCTGCTGATGCCGTTATAATTGTAACTCATGTATCCTTTTCCATATTGCAACATACATTCAACAAACATTGGATATTTTGATGACTATGGAGTTTTTTTTTTTTTTAAACAAGATGACGTTTATATTGCCTGTGTTTCCCTCCAGATTTATCTGAGAAAAACAACCAAGACAATGCAGAACTGCTTCAACCCCATAGCTTTCCCCCATAATTTTCATAGCTGTGTCCAATCTATTAACCAAATCCCCAGGAAGGCTGCATTAAGGAGGGGGTATTCCCAGGTTCCTCTGCATATGTGCACCCACTTGGTCCAGCCTAATACTGGCTTCCTGAAGGATTCTCCACCCTGATTGCACCATGGTGATCTGAGATAAATACATTAAATACAGGTTAGATCATTTGAGTTGCTTTCAGTTGCAAATGCTACATTTCTGATGAAAAGTGGCTTAAACAATGGAAGTTTACTGTATGAAATAACAAGAAGTCTAGAACCGATGGTTCTAGACCTGATTCATTGATGTTAGGCTATTGGCCCAGTTTTTCTTAACATATTTTAGATGTCCAAAAAATGGGTACCAAAGGACCACACACCCTTGTTTACACAAAACATTCAAGGGAGGAAGGAGAAAGTAGAAAAAAGGGTTGTCCTGGAGTATGTCTTTGTAACATAGACATAGAAGGAGCTCTGAAGAAGAATGCTCCAATCCCCTTTTCAAAATCAGGCTGGAAGAACAGAAAATGAATCTCTGGCATTTTCAGCTTTTAAAAGGAGAGCAACTTCTGCCAGCAATGAATTAAAGTGATTAGGAATAGTTTTTATAAAGCAACTCATGGAATCTGAGGCAACAGTTTTGTCCAAAATACAGATCTTTAGTCATCAAACCTTATGAATTGAGTAAAGAGTTTTCTTCATGGTAGAAACATAAAGGGAACAAAATTTAAACAAATCGATACATGCAATGTGATGGATCTCTTAGTTTATAGACAGTGTGGGCAAAAGTAGGTTTATAGTTGTTTGTGTGGAAAATAATGCAATCATATCTAATAAAAGAGTAATATGCAAATTAGCCATCACTCTGCTACACCAAAAGCTATGCCACAGTCAATCAGGACTGAGTATGGAAATTAAACCCAACCAAGATGGCTACACCCACAGAGTGAGCATGAGGCTTGGGTTTCTCAGAAATGGAGGAAGCCAAGCTTTCCATACACCCTGCCAGGCCCAGGTTTCCACTCAAGGCTACAAAGTTTTATAGAAGATAAATAAATTCCAACAAAAATGAGGGCAGCCACAGAGCTGGAGAGAGCAGATGGCTAAGGCTGCCCTCGGCGATGGAGGAAGCCAAGCTTTCTGCACACCCTGGTGAGCCCAGGCCTCCACTCAAGGCTATAAAATTTAAATTATAGAAGATAAATAAATTTCAGAATCCAGGGCCTCCACTTCAGTCATCAGGGGGTGTAGCTGGCCTGCAAACCACCACAGACCCTCTCCCAGGCCACCCCACACTCCAAGGGAACCCCCACCCTGATCCAGGACACCCTTCAGGGCAAAACAGCTGGTCCCCACCCATGCACCAGGCCTCTAGCCTATCTAATAAAATAATAATATGCAAATTGACTGTCACTCCAACACACAAGATGGCTGCCCCTATGTGGTCAAAGATCCTGTCCCCATGTGGACACAAGATGGCCACCACAAGATGGCCAGCAGGTGAGGGCAGTTGGGAGGGACCAGTCCTGCAAGGGAGGGCAGTTGTGGGTGATCAAACTAGCAGGGGAGGGCGGTTGGGAGGCACCAGGCTGGCAGAGGAGGGAAGTTGGGACAACTGGGCCTGCAGGGGAGGGCAGTTAGGGGCAAACAAGCTGGCAGAGGAGCGGTTATGGGATGATCAGGCTGGTAGGCAGAAACAGTTAGGGGCAATTAGGAAAGCAAGCAGGCAAGCAGTTGGGAGCCAGCAGTCCTGGATTGTAAGAGGGATGTCTGACTGCCTGTTTAGGTCCGATCCCAGTAGGGGTCTCAAAATGGAGAGGGTGCAAACTGGGCTGAAGGATACCACCCACCACCCCCAGGGCACAAATTTCATGCACTGGGCATCTAGTAATTAATAATTAGTAATACAAAAGTAAACTCTGTGTTTCACATACTCACAACTGTAAACCTACTCTTGTCACACCCCATACATTAGGATGTCTCAAACTTCATGTGTCTAAAAATGCACCAGGCACTTGTTAATTGCTCCTGTCTGAGAGCTATTCTGGTGGAGCTCAGTACAGAGTTGAACTCAGTCAAGGACAAGAACCTTGATTTCTTTTTTAAATGACTGCTTCAAGTTGCTGACATCCTCCAGAAGCATGCTTATTCCAACCCAGCAGCATTCATGAGCCTCTGGCATGGCCTTCTCATGCTGTTGGAACTTGCCTGTCATTAACCTGCCTTTTCCCAGAGACTCTGCCATTCTTACACAGCAAATCTCAGAAGTTGGCCATAGGCCCCTGAATACACCTGGTCTAATGCCCTCCAGTTCAAAACAGAAAATGTGCACAGCCTCCCTGGCTCACTAGTTTTAATTAATTAAAACTCTCCAGTCATCAGGAAGTCGCACACTCTGCATGCCCAGTGACAGCACAACTTCCCAAACACCATCCTCCTTGGAAAAGCGAACAGACCATATCGATGTGAAATGCCATGGTTTTATTTTTTTTTTTATCATTCTGCCTGATTTAGATGCCTTAAAGATCTCCATCTTTTATATTTAATATCATCAGGCATGAAGTATGGCTGCTGATTTTTGTTATTCAAAGAAAATTATTTTCTCATAATGTCCAAATAAAATTATACCATTGACTTACCAAGTGATTTGATAAGGATGGCAGAAATAAGTTCAATCATTTTTTAGTGGCACACATCTTACCATCATGGTGACAGCATTCTCTCTAATATTTCCATTTCAATGTTAGCTGTTTTCCCCTTTATGTCTGTCCCTCTGAATCCTCATCATAGATTGCATAGGTTAGTCATCCATTAATCTGTTACAGAAGACCAAAGAATTACCAAGCACACTTCCTAGAGAAAGGGAGGAACCCTGTTTATTAACACTAGTGGACTCCAGGAATAATTTCCAAATTAGAGTGAAGAAACACGAAGAAGGCTTCACTTTTTATAACCTTCTGGGGCCTTTGTCTTGCAGATATGGTTCTGTTGCCTTTCATCTGCTTAGAGGAAGGCCCCCAGGTGTTGGGGGTCCCCTGGCCATATCTGATGATCTGTCCTGGGGCCAGTGATAATGACACCCTCTCCCCCCAGGGCAGTGCATTGTTCACAGTTTTTATTGCCTGACTGCGCCTTGCAAGATCAGTTTCCTCCTCATACCCCCCCCATCTCCCCCCCCCCCCACTTGTCCCATAAGCTTCTTCTAGCTTTGTGAAGCTACGAATCCACAGAGGTTGTTTCTGGTATCCAGGTGTTCAGTGCTGCAACCTTGAGAGTGGTGGAGGTGGTCAGGATGACAGTATGTGGTCCCCTCTAAGTAGGAGTCAGTCCTTAGGTGGTCTTTACCCAAACAGAATCAACAGGTTGGAAGGGATGGACTGGATCAGAAGTATAGGCAGAATGTCTCAGACATGATTCTGGATTGCTTTCTGGGTAGACTGTAAAGCCTGTAAGAACTTGAGTAAATGCACTAACCAGTTTGGTTCAGTGGATGGAGCATCAGCCTGTGGACTTAAGGGACTCAGGTTCGATTCTGGTCAAGGGCATATATCTTAGTTGTAGGCATATACCCAGTAGGGGGTGTATAGGAGGTAGCTGATTGATGTTTTTCTCTCATCTGTGTTTCTAACTCTCTATCCCTCTCCCTTCCTCTCTGTAAAAAAATCAATAAAATATATTATTTTTAAAAAAGAACTTGAGTAAAAATTAGTTATGAATTTCAGCCTTTACCCACTAGAATCTGTAGATGACCCACTGATTTGCAGGGCAGTCTTCCGGGCTGCTTCATCTGTAGCCCAATTCCCTTTAGTCTCTGCGGAGTCCCCCTACCCTGCCATAGGATTCTGCAAGTGAGCTGTTGCAATCGCATACCCGCCATCAGCACAAATTGTCACTGATTCTTCTCTTGCCCACCAGAAACCCTGAATAAGGGCATTTAACTCAGCCTTATGTGCCAAAGTCCTGTGCACGAGTGCCTGTGATCAGATGGTTAGGTCCAAAGCAACCACCACCACCCCTACATAACTGATTCCTCCCTGGACAGAACTGCTCCCATCCATGAATAGTGCCTCATCTGCTGACACCAGTGGAGTGTCAGGGAGGCCCAGGTGGGCTGTCTTTACAAAGTTGTCTACCTCTAAACAGTTATATAGAGACTAGAGGCCTGGTGCACGAAATTTGTGTGTGTGTGTGTGTGTGTGTGTGTGTGTGTGTAGGCGGGGAGGATGTCCCTTAGCCCAGCCTGCACACTCTCCAATCTGGGAACCCTCGAGGTTTGTTCGACTGCCCGTCTAGGCCCGATCCTAGTCGGGCAGTTGGACATCCTTCTCACAATCCAGGACTGCTGGCTCCAAATTGTTCAACTGCCTGCCTCCCTGATTGCCCCTAACTGCTTCTGCCTGCCAGCCTAACACCCCCTAACCACTACCCTGCCAGTCTAATTGATGTCTAACTGCTCCCCTGCCAGCCTGTTTGCCCCCAATGTCCCTCCTCAGCCAGCCTGGTCACCCCTAACTGCCCTCCTCTGCAAGCTTGATTGCCCCTAACTGCCCTCCCTTGTAGGCCTGGTCCCTCCCAACTGCCCTCCCCTGCTGGCCTGATCATCCACAACTACCCTCCCTTGCAGGGCCTGGAACCTCCAATGGCTCTCCCCTGCTGGCTCTCTTGTGGTGGCCATCTTGTGGTGGCCATCTTGTGTCCACATGGGGGAAGGATATTTGAAGACATGGAGGCAGCCCTCTTGTGTGTTGGAGTGATGGTCAATCTGCAAATTACTCTTTTATCAGATAGGATAGAGGCCTGGTGCATGGGTAGGGGCCACTAACCACCCGGAGACAAGCAGGCTAACTAGATACAACAGGGTTGAGTCTCTTGGACAAGTAAGGCTACTGGTCTTTTCCAATGTCCAAGACTTTGGGCGAGGACCCCTTTGGCTATGCCCCTTGTCACACATACACATCGTAGTGTCTGTTGGCCCATCATTCTTGCTCTGTTCATATCTGTCTTATTGCCTAATATATTAACCTCAAGGATCTGAATTCTTTCAGGGAAAAGGGGCGTTGAAATTCTCTTCTGTAATTACTTCCATGCAGAGATGTGTCAGAAGTTTCTCTCAGAGCCAAAGAGATCCTTGCTGTCTGTCAAAGGGACGATGAGGCCCAGACACAGAAGGAGGGGGGCTTGTGACCTAGCAGAGACAAACTGTAGCAATTAGAATAGTAAGAGTCACAACATCCTTGTCTCTCTGGAGCCATGTCCATGAAGACGCAGGCATCTTCTAAGTATTGTACAGTTTTCTGTAGGCCACTGTCTGTCCCATTCCCCAAAATGTATTCTGACATGGGAGAAACTTGCTTCACTGTACATAGGTAACTTAACCCCTATACAACTGGGCTAGGACATCTGCCTAGCAAACTTCAGTCTACAAGTTCAATATGCAGCCTCTGATCCTCCTAACCCAATGGGGTCTCAGCCAGTCCCTCAGTCAGACTTCTCCTTTCTTGAAGAATCTCTAAGTCCTGAAAGCTCCCTTCTGGGTCGAGAGAGAGTGACTTTCCTTTGCCCTTTTGTTAACCCTGTTACTAGTTACAGGGTCCTGCCATAGCTGCCAGTCCAAAACAGCCAGAGTTGCAGTTAGTAACAGCCCTGCTTATTAAAAAGCACTCCTGTGGCAGTGGGTTGAGTACCAGGCCCTGCCTTCATACCCGTCCCCTGTGGCAAAGCAGTGATCTGGCCTTTCCCAAGGGAGTGCACTGGAAGGGGATATCAACCCACTCTCTTCTAGAACCCTTTCAGTACATTTGACCAGCTTCATTCCCAGCCACTTTTACAGATTCCAGGGCCTGTTGTCTTCTTTTGACCAGCAAGCCAAATGTCACTGGCCTGTATTATTTCTTACTAGAGGCCCGATGCATGAAATTTGTGCACAAGGGTATGTGTCCCTTAGCCCAGCCTGCACCCTCTCCAATCTGGGATATCCCTCTCACAATCCAGGACTGCTAGCTCCCAAATATTCACCTGCCTGACTTCCTGATTGCCCCTCACTGCTTCTGCCTGTCAGCCTGATCACTCCCTAACCACTCCCCTGCCAGCCTGATTGATGCCTAACTGCTCCCCTGCCATCTTGTTTGCTCCTAGCTACCCTCCCCTGCAGGCCTGGGTCTCCCCACAACTGTCCTTCCCTGTAGACCTGGTCACCCACAACTTTTCTCTTCTGCCAGCCTGCCCTCACCTGTAGGCGTGGTTGCTCACAATTGCCCTCCATTGTAGACCTGCCCTCCCCTCCTGGCCATCTCGTGGTGGCCATCTTGTGTCCACATCAGGGCAGTCATCTTTGACCATATGGGGGCAGCCATCTCGTGTGTTGGAGTGATGGTCAATTTGCATATTATTATTTTATTAGATAGGATTGTGAGGGAAAGGAAGACAATTTCTACAGAGGGGAGAAATAGAAACAGCAGGAGTTTTAGATAAAACTACAGGCCATCACTGTAGTAGCTCTCCCTCCGGGAGGCTGGGCTCTGACCTGTGAAGGAAAATGACTCTTAGCCTGGAAAAGAAGGCAGAGGATGACAAGGGTGCAGGGAAATTTTAATAAAAGACTGGAAGATCTCCTGAAAGAAAAGATCCTTAATTCAGTATGGGCAGGGGGCATGGCCCATAAAATCAAGACAGACAAACATCTGTACTCACACTCTCTCAGACTAGCCTAGACTAGAGCTGAGCAGATAATGCCCAACTCCGCAGAAGGGCATGGGGCACTCCTGGCACCCACGCTTCAGACCAGAATTCTCTACCGACCTCTCAGTGAGAACCTACCAGAGGAGTTAAGGCTGCATCCAGCCTCTCTTCTCGGTAGCAGATTGGCTACTCCCACACACAAACAAACTAGAGTGAACCCATAATTCCTTAATCTAATCTGAATTCACTCCAGAGTCCTTATTTCTGATGAAGTCCTATGACTTCCAGGGAGATGATCAAGCTCCCCCTTCCACTAACTTGGAGTGGGCCTGACTGACTGGGGCCCCTATCTTACAGATTCTGTCAACAGGTCCAAAGGTTTCTGTCCACTTTCTCCAGATGCTGGCCAGGTGTTGGGCTGAGGTCCAGGAGTGCCTGGAGTACCCCCTCCTCCCCATTAATTCTGCTAAAAATCAGTAGTGCTTGCCTCCCAGAGGCCTATCCCATGTCCCCGGGCTCCAAACCCTGTCTACTCACTGGAGGCTAAATAAAGCCAAAACTCTGTTAGCTTCCCAGTCAGGAAACCGCATATTACAGAAGACCAAAGAAATCCCAAGCACGCTTCCCAGAGAAAGAGAGGGACCCTGTTTATTAACACTAGTGGACTCTGGGAATAATTTCCAAATCAGAGTGAAGAAACATGCAGAGAGCTTGTCTATATACATCCCGCTGGGGTCTTTGTCTTGCAGATATGGTTTTGCCCTCTTTTGTGGGTTTATAGGAAAGACCAAGGTGATGGGGATCCCCAGGCCATATCCGATGATCTGTCCTGGAACCAGCGCTAATGACCCCCCGCCCCCCCCGCAGTGCATTGTTCACAGTTTTTATAGCCTGACAAGCCTTGCAAGACCAGTTTCCTCCTCAAGTCAACTGCTTGTAAATATAAATAAAGATAAATAGTTTAATGCTCCACACTCTCTCCAAGATCACTACTCAGAAAGAAAATTTGATTTATTTCAATTATATGTGCAAACGCATAAATAAGAGTCTTTTATGCATTCTAATGATTTACGATTCCACAATGCCTTGAGCTTATAACAGCACTTAGAGCACTATACTCTCTGTATTTCTCATCTTTTGTGATTAGTGTTAATAACTGTCAGGGCATCAGCTGCCATCTCCCACCTGTATACTGGTACTTCAAGGATAGCACATTGCCTGCCACCCAAATATGCACTCAGCAGGTCTTTTCCTTTTGTTTTCCACAATGCAAAGATTTTCTATATCATATGACACTGTACTGTAAATATTATGGAATCACTCCATTTTAGCTGTCCTCTGACTCAGACAAAGAAAAAGATATTATTTTATAGAATTAATCCAATATTAAGCAGACCAAAATTTCAATTTTTTTTTCTGATTGATTTGATTTGTTTCTGAATTATGCAGTTGAATCTACTGTCTACAAACCAGTTACCTAAGGTTAACTCAGTAATAAACTCCAAACTGCCAAATTCAAGTGAGCTTTTAGTTTTGAAGTATTGAGTTTATCATTATAGGATTTTCTAAATATCATCTTTATATTTAAATTCAATATTCTCATTTGGCTGATGACCAAGACATGGAAGTATTATTCAGCTATGAAAATGCTATTATTCTCTGTCAAGAGTTTTTTAAATTCTCTGTCTGCAGATGGTTATTTCATAGAACACTCATAGAAACAGTGGGGCAGGAGGAGGGGAGAAGGTTAAATTGTCAAATGTGTGAAACAAATTTTGGTTAGATCAAAACAAAATGCTTAAAAACTTGTAGGACTTAGCATGTGGGTGTATATGAATAATATTCTAGTGCATAATATGTCTGATTTGACCATAACTGTTTTGTTCTACTTAACTTCAAAAAATCATTTCCAGTTGTCTGTTTCAAAAATTGAAAAAAAAAAAAAATAACTTGTGATCTGAGATGACACAATCTTACCTAGACTGAGACATAAGCAGATTCTTCTCAGATGTGTCACTTGGTGTGATTTCACAGAGCTGGGTGATATCTTCCTGGTTTAAAGATGAAATGTTAATCAAAAGGTAACTGTGCCATTAACATAAAGGGCTCTGGTTAGTGGTTAGACACCCTCCTGTGCACTGAAAGGTTGCTGGTTGGGTTCCCAGTCAGGGCACATGTCTGGGTTGGGGAGCTGAAGCTCCAGTAGGGGGCATACATAAGGCAGCTTATTGGGGTGTGTCTCTCATATCAGTGTTTCTCTCTCTCTCTTCCAGTCTCTCTATCTAAAAATCAATTTTTAAAAATCTTTAAAACAAAAATAAAATAAAATAAAATAAAATAAAGGTTTCTACTGCTTAGTTTATATTGCTCATTATTTTTACTTCTCAACTTCTCAGAAGATTTTTAAAACTGGGGGAAGAGAGGGACATATAGAACTTTAAATGTAGCTATATAAACAGCAAGTAATAATATATATTATTTTTATTTCCTTTTATTTCTCTATTTTTGTTTTAAATACAATTTTATATTCAAATAATACTTACAAAAAGATTGATAATAAATATGTATAAAATGAAAGAGTGAAGATATTCCTCTCACTCCAAATTACTCTTCTCTGACCAATATATATATATATACCTTTCCAGAGACATTTTTATATGTTCCTATAACTTTATTTTCTAAAAATATATGATATATACCATATCTAATAAAAGAGTAATATGCAAATTGATCATACCTCTGCTACACCCAAAAGCCACGCCCACCAGCCAATCAGTGCTGAGTTTGCAAATTAACCCAACTAAGATAGCTGTGGCCATGGAGCAAACAGGAGGCTTGAGTTTCCCTGGCAATGGAGGAAGCCAAGCTTCCTGCACAGCCTGGCCGGCCCAGGATTCTGCTAAAGGCTACAAATTTTCAATTATAGAATATAAATAAATCCCAAAAAAAAATGACTGCAGTCACGGAGCGAACAGCAGGCTTGGGTTTTCCCAGCAATGGAGGAAGCCAAACTTCCTGGCCTGCCTTGCCTCTGCTCAAGGCTACAAAGTTTCAATTATAGAAGATAAATAAATCCCAAATACCAGGGCCTCAACTTGGATCACTGGGGCTGGCCTGAAAACAACCACAGGTCCCTCACCCAGGCTACCCCACACCCCAAGGGAACCCCCACCTTGATCTGGGACACCCTTCGGGGCAAACCAGCTGGCCCCCACCCGTGAACCAGGCCTCTATTCTTGCTAATAAAAGAATAATGTGCAAATTGACCCTCACTCTAACACACAAGATGACTGCGCCCATGTGATTAAAGATGGCTGCCACAAGATGGTCAGCAGAGGAGGGCAGAACCATGCCTGCAAGGGAGGGCAGTTAGGGGTGATCAAGCCTGCAGGGGAGGGAAGTTAGGGGTGAGCAGGCCAGCAGAGGAAGGAAGTTGGAGGCGACTGGGCCTGCAAGGAAGGGCATTTGTAGGGGACGCAGGCCTGAAGGGGAGAGCAGTTGTGGGGAACCAGGTCCTCAGGGGAGGGCAGTTAGGGATGACCAGGCCTAAGGAGGGCAGATAGGGGTCACCAGGCCTGCAAGGGGGGTCAGTTAAGGGTGACTAGGTCTGCAGGGGAGAGTAGTTAGGGACAATGAGGCTGGCAGGGGAGTGGTTAGGGAGTGATCAGCTGATTGATGATCAGAAGCGATCGGGACTAAATGGTCAGCTGGACATCCCTAGAGGGGTCCCAGATTGTAGAGGTTGCAGGCTGGGCTGAGGGACATACACCCCCATTCACAAATTTTATGCACCAGGTCTCTAGTGTATATATATATATTTCTTCTTGTTACATCAATAGTGATCTTAGTTGTCATTTTAGAATTAATGCTATCAAATTTATATATTATGTAAACAAATTTAAAGAACAGTTTAATTCTAGAGCAAGCATAATTATAAGGTTTTTAAGTAAAAAGTAACATGTCAAAGAGCTGTATGTCAAATTGTCATTGATATTCATGGACAATTTTTAACAGGAGTGCTCACATTTATGAAAACTCCTTTATGATAGCTTAAAAATTAAAATCTGAATAATACACTCATTCTATTTCCATGTCAAAATTACCATTTATCTACCTCCTGTTCATCAGCCCTCTTTTGGAGCTAATAATATAAGAATATGTCAATTGAATGACCCGTTTCACCACTGAGAAGACTGAAGCCATTTTTGTGTCAGTGAAACAGGCCCAAGATATTCTTGGCTATCATAGGAGTTTGGATTTCTACCAGACTGAAGGACTAAAGTTTTCTTTCTTTTTAATACACAGTAAATGATCAAATAAGTGCAACGTAGAGAGTAAAAGTTTCCACAATTTATTCATTAAAATTAAACTTCAATGTTTATATATGCATATGATATGCACATTGCTTACAATGTAACCTAAAGTCTCTGAATAAAACCTGTAGGACATCTAGAAGACACGAGTTAGGATAGTACATGAGGATTGATTTTCATCTTGGAGAATCCTGACCATTTTCTTTGCCAGTTTTGAATGTGTGTTTGCCACCAGTTTCATTTCCTTGATCAATATGTCACAGTTTTAGTATCACTTTTCTAGAAAGGGCTGCATTCTAAAATTATCACCATGCCAAGGACCAGTTGAAAGCAGAATTGCTTTAACTGCAGAATTTGTTATGCATGCCTATGTCTCATTGTAAGCTGTTACGAGTTTGCCCTCCTACCTACAGATCACTGCCTTTCTGCTACGTCTGACACAGATTTCAATAGAGGCATTTTCTCATGTTGAATTTTCTGAATATCAGCAGATAATAACAGACTGACTATCATTAGAATCTATGCGTAGCTTCCCAAATCTAATTTTGTATTATTTCTAATTATGTTAAAGTGGTTTGAGTCTCTTAAAATTTTAATATGCTCCAAATAAAAAGCATAACAAGGGCAGTTTGCCTGGGAATGAGGGAGAGTCTGACACTGACACGTTAGAAAAAAGATGGATATGTATAAATCTAAATTTCATATTCCCCTGAAAGATGGGATAATTATAGTTTAAAGTATCTGACTTATATAATACTTATTAGAGGTAAAGTACAAGGAATAAAGCAAACATGATATACTCACACTGCATAATGATGTCCCCCCCCAAAAAAAAAATTAGCTTTCTGATGCAGTTCATAGACTAAAACTAATTCATATCCAGCAAAAATCGATATTCAGTTCAAGAGCAGTGCCTCCATCTCAATAATAATGAGGAGAAAATGACTGCTTTAACTATATAATAGACATAACTTACAAACAATGCTCACAGGTAAGGTTGTAAATTCCACTGGTTTTATAAAGGATCTTTTACAGTCTTGGAATAATTGGCCCTTCACTTTGAAGAAATTTAAATCATATAATTCTCAAAGGAAGAAAGTTTTGATGCTTCCAGTGAGATTTTTTGAAAAAAAGTATTGAAGAAAGAAAGGAGATGTATTACTAGTCACAGTGAGTTAAGAAGGATGTTAGGAGGCTTCCTACATCGCTTCATTTACAGATTTGCTTAGAAAATATGACATGTGTTTTCAGCAGTATGATTGACAAGATCTCCTGAAAAACACCTTTAAAATAACAAATAAAACAGAGACCTGAAAAGAGTGTTAGCGGTGATAATGTATTTTATATCTTATAGTGGGTGGTAGGCTTGGGGATTGATGTATATTTTACTATTATGCTTTATTTCAAATAAACTTATGATTACATGTGTATGTGTATAACTTTTCTACATTTTTTGGTAAAAATTTTTTCATAAAGGAAAAAAATCAGAATATAATATTTCACTTATGCATCATAAAAATAGTTACTTATAAACAGCAGCAAAAATAGTGTGCATAGAACCGAACCGGTTTGGCTCAGTGGATAGAGCATCGGCCTGCAGACTGAAAGGTCCTGGGTTTGATTCCGGGTCAAGGGCATGTACCTTGACTGCGGGCATATTCCCAGTTGGAGGTGTGCAAGAGGCAGCTGATCGATGTTTCTCTCCCATCGATGTTTCGGACTTTCTATCCCTCTCCCTTCCTCTCTGTGAAAATTCAATAAAATATATTAAAAAAATAGTGTGCATAGAAAGAAAAACCACAAAGTAGTAATAGTAGGAATATAGATTATTGTTTTTCCTTCCCTTAAAAATTTTATGTTGTTGCAAATTTTTTAAAGGATTTCACACTGCTCCTCATTCTTTTTTTTATTTTTTATTTTAATCTTTATTGTTCGGTTTATTAATTAAAATGTTCCCCCTCTTTCCCCCTATAGCTCCCCTCTACCTGGTACCCATCCCACACTCTGCCCTTACCTCCTCCCCACTGTCCACTTCCATAGGTGTATGATTTTTGTCCAGTCTCTTGCTGCACTTCCCACACCCCTTTTCTCCCCAAGAATTGTCAGTCCATTCCTTCTCTATGTCCATGATTCTGTTATATTCACTAGTTTATCCTGTTCATCATATTTTTAATTCACTTGATTTTTAGATTCATTTGTTGATAGATTTATATTCGTTGTTCATAATTTTTATCTTTACCTTTTTCTTCTTCCTCTTCTTAAAGAATATCTTTCAGCATTTCATGTAATGCTGGTTTGGCAGTGATGAACTCCTTTAGCTTTTTCTTATCTGTGAAGCACTTTACCTGATCTTCAATTCTGAATGATAGCTTTGCTGAGTAGAGTAATCTTGAACTTAGATTCTTACTATTCATCACTTTCAATATTTGTTGTCACTGTTATCTGGCCTGCATAGTTTCTTTTGAGAAATCCACTGACAATCGCAAGGGTGCTCCCTTATAGGTAACTGTTTTTCTCTTGCTGCTTTTAATATTCTCTCCTTGTCTTTTGCTCTTGGCATTTTAATTATGATGTGTTTTGGTGTGGTCCTCTTTGGATTCCTATAGTTTGGGGTTGTGTGTGCTTCCTGGACTTTTAAAGTCAATTTCTTTCACCAGGTGGGGGAAGTTTTTGGTCAGTATTTCTTCAAATAGGTTTTCATTATCTTGTTCTCTCTCTTTTTCTGGCATCCCCTATAATTCGGATATTGATATGCTTGAGGTTGTCCCAGAGGCTCCTTACACTATCTTCAATTTTTTGGATTCTTTTTGCTTCTTGTTTTTCCAGCTGAGTGGATTTTGCTTCTTTGTATTTCAAATATTTGACTTGATTCTTGTGGTCCTTTAGACTTCTTTTAGGTCTCTGTATAATATTTTTTATTTCAGTTAGTGTATGCTTAATTTCTAATTTTTCTTTTTTAATATCCTCGAGGGTCTTGTTCATATCCTCGAAGGTCTCATTAAGTTCATCAGTCTTTTCTAAGAGCCTCTTGAAAAACTTTATAACTGTGGTTTTGAACTCTACGTCCAGTCATTTTTTTTCTTCCATTTCTTTCAAATGTGATTTCTTTCCATGTCTCTGCATTTTGGCTGCTTCCCTGAGTTGATCGATTAGCTTTGTGTGGTAGATGTCCTCTAGGCGACAGTGGCTCAGCCTCCCTAGATACCTGAGGTGGATACTCTTGGTGCAGCCCTTTAAGGGTTGTATAGTCTTGTTGTAGTTAAGCCTAGATTATTGTTGGTAGCACTAGGAGGGTTTGGCCTCCAGGCCGATTGGTATGAGGATCAACTGTGTTTACACTGGGAGAGCCATTGTGTTCAAGTTGGATGGGCAGTATCTCTGGGATGAGCAGGCAGCCTTGATTTCCCATCAGCTCTGCCCTATGCAGCACCTGGGTCTCTGTGCCAGGTGGTAATGACTGCACATACCTTTGAGAGAAAGCTGAGAAAGCTGCCACTGAGCTTTACCTGCTGCCCGACAATTCATTCTCTCCCCAAATGAGTCTGCACACCCAGAGTCTCACCCAGGGTTGTAAAGCAATGCAGTCCGGTGGTTTCCCTTCTTTCTTTCTTTTTTTTCCCCCCCAAACGAGAGAGCAAGTCATGAGTTCCCATGTTTACGCTCCCTCTCTGCAAGCTGCAGCACCAGAGTTTGAGTGTGCTTCCCCATTACTGTCCAGTTTCAGCCTATATGAGTGTGGGTTCCTGGACCTCACTCAGAACTGGGGAATCAATGCAGTGGGATGCCTTTGTCTCCCTCCACATTTGAGAAAACCAGCTGGGTATCCAGCCGCCCACCCTATCTGCTCGCGCAGCTCCAAACATCTGACTCCCCGCATATCCGCAACTCTGCCTTCTGCAGCTCCTCTGAGTCACAGCATCCTATCTTTACTTTTATTTGTGGAATTTCCACTCAGCCAGCTTTTTGGTGATTCTAGATGATGTCTGTTTTGTCGTTTAGTTGTAGTTTTGAAATTGTGTGGGCAGCAGGATAGGTGTTTACCTATGCCACAATCTTGGTTCCTCCCGTTGCAAATTTTTTATAGTGGGTAAGTTTTCATACAACTGTTACCTATTTCATTAATAGAAATAAAAACAAAATAAGAAAAAAACTTATGTCCATATAAAAATGAAAACTATGTCTACACACAAATATTTATATGCCACCTTTAATGAATTTCAGTCTGTCTGATTCAAAAATATGTTGTCAATGCTTCCAGGGAACACTATTTAAAATTTAAAATATAGTCCAATAATAACAGTAGCATTAGTTTCATACTGTATATATTGTGAGAAAAGTCATGCTAGGGAGGCGAGACTCCTCTATCAACCCTTGATCTCTGAGTTGCTCTTTATGGCCACTTCTCACAGTCTGGTTCTAATTCTAAAATCTAGACTGATGATAAATCACTGAGGTTGCTCACTCAGCTTCTGGCTTTAAAGTGATGAGGCTCTTTCAGGCTGATCTTTAATGTGACATTTAAAAATAATGGCTCCTTGTTCTTCCGTTGGTAGTAGATATTTTTTTGTTGTTGTTGTTTTACAGCAATTCTCAGTGAAAAACACAGGCCTATTATGCAACTCTGTTTAACAGCTGGAAGTGCAGAGGCAGATCAAAACTCAATAAGCCTCAAGATGTGCATCTACCTACAGTAATAACCTGACCAGTGTTCATAATAGAATTACAAACCTAGTTACTTCTGAGGGCTTATTGAATGAAGGCATTATCTATTTTGGCGCTTCATTTCACAGTGTAGTGAGCCTGCCACCCAAAAACCACTATAGCTCCTCTCCTCCAGCACCAAATACAGCAAGAAATGTGAATAAAAACATTGATGTTGAGACAAAATGGTGGGTTAGGGAGCTCTTTCTCATATTTGAACTCTTCAGTCTGCTGTGGCCAAAATTATTTCTTTATTCTTTTTTAATATGATTTTATTGATTTTATAGATAGAGAAGAGGAGAGGGAGAGATAGAAATATCTATACAAGGGAAACAAAGATCCACTGCCCTCTGCATGCCCCCGACTGGGGATTGAGCCTGAAACCTGGGGCATGTGCCTGGATCTGGAATCAAACCAGCTACCTCTTGGTTCATGGGATGACACTCAATCCACTGATCCATACCAGCCGGGGTATTCTTGAATCTTTATAGACCAATGTGATTTTCATTAGGAAATAAGACACGAGAGACCTAATTCTATGAATTATTCTGAAAGCTTAAACACTTTGGAGAAATTTCTAATCCTATATAATAAAAGGCTAATATGCAAATAGACCAAATGGCAGAACAACCGAACAATCATTTACTATGACAAGTGCTGACCACCAGGAGGTATGTGCAGAATATGGTGGGCATTGGCTGTGGTGAGATGGTGGAGCAGGTGAGCAGGGACACCAGACCAAGCTAGGGTGCTGGTTGCTGTCATCAGGGCGAATCTTTGGTGGAAAATTCTTTGCTCCTGTGTGTTGTGGTCCCACCTGGGACTCAACCTGCTGCTAGCACTGGCCCTGCTCACACCCACTGCCAGTGTAGACCCCGATCGCACCTGCAGCCAGCACCAGAGCTGCCACTAGCACCAGCTGCTGGTGCCTGGCACTGTCTCGATCACTCAGCACCATCAGTGGGCGTAAGTAGCAGTTGCCAGCCTCAATCGCCCCGAGGGCTTCTCCATCTCCCCCTGCTCCTGAGGGGTGATCAGGGCAGCAGCTGACACTTATACCTGCTGATAGTGCAGGGCAAGCCCCCTCACACCCCATTGCTCTGCGCTGCCAGCAGGTGTGAGTGGGGTTGGTGTTGTCAGTGCATGTGAGCAGCAGTGGCAGGAGCAGGCTGCCAGCAGACAGGACACTGGGGAGGGAGGTGGGACCATGGCCAAGGATGGGCCAAGACCCACCCCTGTGCCTTCAACAGCCTCACGGCCCACAGTTCCTTTAAAAGTGTACAAATTGGTGCACTGGGCCCCTAGTAAAACATAAAAGTGAAACTAGAAATGGAAAGAAAAAAAACAGAAAAAAAGAATAAAAGAACTATTAAATGGTACTATTAATGACTATATACAGTTTTTATGTACTAAGGTTTGCTTGCCAATAGTGTCAAGCAGAAACATGAAAGAAAGAGAAGGGCATGAATATTGACAGTATCTTCTCTAATGTGATAGACCCGTGGTCGGCAAACTGTGGCTCAAGGGGCACTTGTGGCTCTTTGGCCCTGAGTGTGGCTCACCCACAAAATACCACTGCCTGGGCAAGTCTATTTTGAAGAAGTGGTATTAGAACAAGTTTAAGTTTAAAAAATTTGGCTCTCAAAAGAAATTTCAAGCTGTGTAATGTTGATATTTGGCTATATTGACTAATGCGTTTGCCAACTACTGTGATAGACTATCAATTTTTAAATGAGCTATTTTAATAAAATAAAAATCTATGCATTCCTAAATAATGAGAATTCCCATACTCTGCTTAAAAATAATAGAATATACAATGATTTTATAATTTTAGTTTAAAAGCATTTTCCTATGGTTTGGTGTCTTATTTTTAAAACAGAAATGAACCTAGGAAAACAAGGAGAGCTATTTTTATTTATATTAATCTTATAGATGATTTGTAGACTAGAATACACTTCGAAAGACAAACTACTGTTTTATTAAATCCACATTAATACTTATAAAACACTGTCTTCTATAACTTTCCTGCTTCACAGCCAGTTAATGAGCAGGATAGTCAATTATAGAATACAGCAGTGATGGGCAACCATTTGAGCATGGTGTGTCAAAACTCCCCCAAAAAATGAGCAGAACTCGGGTGGTGTGTCACTTCAAGAAAAAAACCATAATTTTGCAATATTTATGGTTTAAATAACAAAAATGTATAATTATAATATATAACTGTATTTAATAAACCAAAAACTAATTATTTAACTTACCTGCTTAGTGACTTCTTTGTTGATCTGTCAGTCAGTTTCTTTTGTTGGTCTTGATATTATTTAACTTGTGTGGGGTGTCATAACTAAGATAAGTGAGGAGGAGAGGGAGTTCTTTAACTAACCTGCCTATTAGTGACTTTTTTGTTGCTGAATTTCATTGGCTAAACTGTCAGTTGAAGGTTGGTATTTTGTACACTTCAAGCCCAAGCAAGTGCTACTAACTTCATCTGTCAATCTGTTTCTTTTGTTGGTTTTGATATTATTTAATGCTGAGAATAAAGTCTCACAAAAGTATGTAGAGGGGAAAATTGTGAGTAAAGCCATTGCTATACTTTTCAGGGTGCTAAAAGTGTCTGGTAATCAATTCCAGGCACTCCAAATATCCTGTTCGTAGTGGCACTCCTCTTGATTCTCCAAGTGGCACCTTTCCAGATTCTCAAGCTTTGACCTCAAGTCAAAAAACACCTGAGCCCAGATGCTGTCTTCAAATTCTGCAAGTTGTGTCTCCAAATCATCAATTTGCATTCTTTGGAAACCATTTAATTCCAAACTATTGTAGATTACTACATTAGGATACTTAATTATTTTTATGGTCTGTTCTAGGCTTCTAAATTAATTAAATCTATCAGTGAACTTGTCAAGTAAGGAGTCTAAAACATGCTGGTGCTTTATATGCAAGGGTTCCATTTCATTTTGTACAGCTGCACTGACCTTCTCAAAATATTTTGTTACTCAAGGAAAATACTTACACATTTTAGTTTCTACATCTCTCTTGAAAATTTTAAGTTTACTTTCAAATGCATTTTATGTATCCAAACATACTGTCAATACTTTTGCCAAAACCTTGTAACTTTAAGTTCAGTTCATTAATATGAACAGAGAGATCTGTAAAAAATACCAGGGTGTTGATACATTTATCATCATTGAGCTGAGAAAAGTTTCCCAGATCCTTATCCTCAAGAAATAACTTAATTTCTTCAAAGCACTCCACAAAGCGCTCAAGAACTTTGCCTCAGCTCAGCCATCTTACGTTATTCTACATCAGCAGTCCACTGTAGGTGGAATCAACCTCCAGTAAAAGTGCAGAAAATTCTTGCTTATTAAGTTAACTATTTTTGTAACTACTGGACATTAAGTCATTTAAGTCAATGAATCCTGTCTTGGCATAGGATAGATAATATAATGAAGAAGCACAATCATATGTCCAATAGTTTCCATAAACAATTTAACAAATCCAACTTTTTTCCCCACCATGTTTGGTGTCCCATCTGTCATCACTGACACAATTTAGAGATATCAATGCTTAGGTCATGGAATGTTTGTCTGACTACCTTACATATTTTGCTTCCTGATGTACTTGTTAGCACTGATACTAACTTTATCAACTCTTCTCTCATTGTGAGATTATCAGAATATCAACCAATAATGGCCAGCTGAGCACGTTATGTGACATCAAGAGAGATCGAAAAATATTTACAATTACTTATGTCTCTCTTTAATTGATGCTGTTCCTTTGTGTTCAGTCTCATTATTCGGTCTTTTATGATATTTCTACTGAGTGGTAACTCAGATATTCTCTTAGTAATTTCATCTTTATTCTGCAATTAAGACTTCGTGCAATAGAACTGGTGAACATCTTAGGAGAGTCTTTAATAAATTTTCCCTCACTGAGTGCTTTTCCATGCTGAACTATGGAGTCAGCAATGCTCAAACTTGCAGATATTAAATTTGTAGAGCCTTTTTATAAATTTAAGGATGGAATTAGATTGGCTCCTATAAAAGTGTAGCTGCCTGGAAATGTATTCCTTTCTTTCATCCTCACTTTTTTTCAAGAGCTAGAAATGATTAGCTTCAAAATGTCTACTTATATTTCACGTTCTGCTTACTACTGTTTCAGTACATAGAATGCAAAATGATCTGCCATTTTTTTCTATAGTGCCCATACATCTCTGTCCATGTCTCTTGAAAGGGTTGGCTACTGCTACTACCACTTCCTTTACTTAACCTTGTTTTTTTGTTGTTGTTGTTGTTTTTTTGGGGGGGTGTTCTCCATCAGGGGGGCAGTCACAGATGATAGCATTATAGATAACCTGTTAGTCCTGTGGGTCATTAGGGGTTAACTATCCTAACTGACCACAGGAAGGCACATGTAACTGTCTTTTAAGAAAGGGCAGGTTTAATAAGCAGAAATAGGGGTTCATAAAGATGCACAACAGTAATAGGGGTGAAACGGAATCTGCACTATGCTGCAAAATGACATTCCTTATATAAATTAAGCTGGCTGCTATTTCTAATGTCGGGAAACGGCACCCATAGCACAGGTCCTTGCCTCTCTCAGCCTCCCCCTCACTTATCTCAGTAATGATGGTCAATTAGAAATCCACAATACCCCAGAACAGTAGATTGGATGATGGTTGCTGTGGTTATGTGGTTGCTGGTAATGGCGATCACAGGGCCTCCTGAGATATGTCCCCCACAGCATTTTGCTGCTCCCTGCTCCTCTAGCTGGAAGAGAGGTCAAAGATCCCATGACGGCCTAACTGGAAATTCCAGAACTAGACGCTCTATGCCCTTATTCTGTTGTTTTGGCCTGCAGACCTCCAGCACAGAGTATCTACTCTACACTATAGCAAATGTTTCATCCTCGGCCACTGCATTTGGCCGTGCAGTAGCCAAGGATGAAACATCCTTCTGGGCATGCGGCCCCATACTTCTCTGTATGCAACTGCATGCAGCCACGTGTCATCAAAAATGGCTATACATGTCAGTGCTGACCTGTGTGTCATAGGTTTGCAATCATGGGAATACAGTATAGTTGCGCATAGATGAAGATTGTGTAGTGTGCAATTCTATTTTACAGATTTTTGTATTTTGAGCTAAAGAATAATTTCAAGCCCGTTGACTAAAAATCACAGGAAACAGTTGTGTAGCTTAAAAAAGAAGAGGTTCTTGACTTATTGTAGCAAGAGATGGCATATCACAAGAACTGGACATTAGTGTGTGTCGTAGATAGTTTGGACATGTGCTAGATAATTCTAAGGAGGGATAAGAGGAATCTTACCTTGAGTGTTATCAAGAATTGGGGTAATTCAGTATCTTATTATGTTTATTAGGTGGGAGAACGAAGAAGGACTGGGGATAAAAGGCAGCAATTACTCAGAAGAAAGGATGGTTAGTCATTTTGTATCTGGGATGTAGCCATAGATTTGTCGCTCAAAAGCATGTGTTCTGTTGGTTCTTGCCCCATCCTCTCAGAATCATTATCTATATTCTCTTAGGAATAGCATAATCTCAACAATTAGCACATTACAAACCACACATTTTTTTTATCAGAGAACTTGTCCATATCCTCCATGACTCACAAGAATGTAACAGAAAAAGTACTAACAATTGCAGGCTATGTAACTGGTATTGGGAAAGAGGGACAACATAAAATGTTTTTTTAGTATTAAAGTAAGGCCTCTATCTGCATTGGTTGTGCCAAACTATATGAAAGAGTTCAAATATTTTTTTCTAACTGCATTTTGCTGACCTGAAGAAAATCACTTACTTCTCATTTAGTTATACTACATTGGATTAAAATAAAGTTAAAGAACTAAAGACACATACATGTTTAGCATCCTATCTATTAAAAGAGTAAGATGCAAATTGACCATACCTCTGCTACACCCACAAGCCACGCCCAGGAGCCATGCCTGTGCAAGTATGCAAATTAACCCAACCAAGATGGCAGCTAATTTGCATATCCACACGTGTGCAGAAGATGGCATAGAAGGAAGCCAAACACTGTAGAAGGGAGCAAAGCTGCAGAGAAGTAAGTAAGCGGGGTGGGAGAGAAGGGAGCGAGGCAGTGGAGAAGGGAGGGAGCTTTGCTCAGGCTGCGGGAAGCTCTATTCTTGCAGGAATCTTCCTGAAATAGGTTTCTAGTATTAATAAGTTACTTATTGAAATAATAGCAACAACATGCATTTCTATGTTGTTCTAAGCACTTTACATATGTCAATAATGTTCTAAACACTTTACATATATTAATCCACCTAATACTCACGACAGCTTTTTATTGTTTGTTTTCCCAATGAGAGGCTAAGTCACCTGCAAGATCACACAGCTAAGTGACTAAGAAGCTATTCAGACCAAAGCTGTCTATCTCCAGGGTCCTTGTTTGTAGAGGTGACAGAAAAATGAAGTTCACAGTACAAAAGTCATAAAGGCACTCATGTCTAATGTCTGGGACTTCTGTCTTTGTGATTCATTTCTGGTAATGAGTACCGTGCGGAAATCATAAAGTCTACCTTACTCTCCCCCGCCTCTCCCATATCTTGTCCATATCCTCCATGACTCACAAGAATGTAACAGAAAAAGTACTAACAATTGCAGGCTATGTAACTGGTATTGGGAAAGAGGGACAACATAAAATGTTTTTTTAGTATTAAAGTAAGTCCTCTATCTGCATTGGTTGCACCAAACTATATGACAGAGTTCAAAGAGCATAGAGAAATCTCCAACCATTTGCTCAGACTCAGCTACAACAAAACACCCTTAAGAGCATAGAGAAATCTCCAACCATTTGCTCAGACTCAGCTACAACAAAACACCCTTAAGTCTATGAATCAAATAACAGTTTCTTAATAGTTGTAGAGCTTGGATTTTGTGGTAGCTCTTCAGGAACTTGGAAGGTACAGAATATAAGTCGAGTGAAATAGTGGACTTCTGTATTTATCCTAACAATTCTTGCCACAGCCTTTTCTAGTCATTCAATTATATTTCATTCTTTGAATAGAATTTCATAGATTTTTCTTATAATTACATTTTCTCTAAGAAAATTCGAATTCCAATATAATCTGTAATAATCATAATGGGCATTTAATTGTTCTTTTTTTCTTATAAAATAACCCAATATATTAAAATATAAAGAAAATAGGCATGTTATGGTACTGTCCATAATGAATGTTTCCTGAGCACCTAACATGTGATTCAGAACTTGTAGATTTAAAAGAGTCACCAAAGTCCACTCAATCCCTATATTCTCACACTTTGGGTTTGGAAAAAGAAGGAGTAAAGAGCTGGAGGAACAGAATGGCATTCCTAGATATTTGACAATAGGGGTGGGGCAGATAATTTTTTAGCATAGCAATCAAGACATACAATTAATAAAATAATGACTAGAAAAAGGCAGTGAAAATTTTTTATTGAAATATGCATGTGCAATAGCTAAGATTAGGAAACAGTCCAACTGCCCATCAGTATATGAGTGGATAAAAAAGCTGTGGTACACTTACACCATGAAATACTAAGTAGCCGTAAAAAAGAAGGATCTCTTACCCTTTGAGACAGCATGGAGGGATCTAGAGTGTATTAATGCTAAGCAAAGTAAGCCAGTGAGAGAAAGACAAGCAGCACATGATCTCATTCATATGTGGAATTTAATGAACAAAATAAACTGTTGAACAAAATAGATACAGAGATATAGAAGAATGGAATAGGCTGTGGAGGCTCAGAGGGAAGGCAGGGGTGGGTGGGAAAAGTCAACCAAAAAATTGTATGCATATATGCATAACCCATGGACACAGATAATAGGGTGGTGATTGCCTGGGGCTGGGGGCAGGGGCAGGCTAGAAGGTGTCAATGAGAGAAAAAGGATATATATATATATATATATATATATATATATATATATTTTTTTTTTTTTTTTCTCCAACAGTAAAGATATCTCTCTCTCTCTCTCTCTCTCTCTCTCTCTCTCTCTCTCTCTCTCCTCTCGGCCTAGTGCACAAAATTCATGCATGGGGGGGGAGGAGAGTGTTCCCTCAGCCCAGTCTACACCCTCTCCAATCCAGGACCCCTTGGGGGATGTCCAACTGCTGGTTTAGGCCCAATCCCTCTCTGCCTGCCTGATTGCCCCTAACTGCCTCTGCCTGCCAGCCTGATTTCGCCCCCAACTGCCCTCCTCTGCCAGCCTAATTTTGCTCCCAATGACTCTCCCCTGCCGCTTGGTCTTGCCCCCAACTACCCTCCCTGCTGGGCTGTTTGTCCCTAACTTCCTGCCAGCCTGATCTCGCCCCAACTGCCCTCTCTTGCTGGCCTGATCACCCCTAACTGCCTCTGCCTCAGCCCCTACCATCATAGCTTTGTCCAGAAGGAAGTCAGACGTCCAGAAGATGGTCAGTCAACCTAATCTATTTAGCATATTAGCCTTTCATTAGTATAGATATGTATGTATATAAAATCATGCTGCAATAAGATAGACAAACAAGTAATATCACAGCACAACTGTGATATTTGTATTAAACTAAAATAATGAATTAATATTTCTTAATTACACTAGGAAACTAAAACAGTAGATTAATTTTTATTAATTATACTAATGTATTTTTTATAAAGTGGGAAAGACTGATACCTACACATTGGTCTGTTATAGTAAAAAATAATAACAATATGGTTTAATATCAAATGATTTTTTAAATTTTAATTTTAAAGATATTAAAATATAAAATATATTTTATTAGTGAATTAAAAGTTGCATTTAAGAAATAAAGTATCATACCTTGAATTTTCTGCTCTGTTGTTTTTTCAATTATAAATAAAAAATACCTCTGAATGGTCACATCAAATTGAAGTGACTCAGTTGTTTTCTTCACCTTTACAATAGCTCTGCTGTCACTTTGTTTGAATTGAGTGTTTACATATAGAAATATATAATATCAACTGGAGGTGGAGACAGGAATTATAACCAAAGCTAACTGGACTGATTCTAAGCCATTATAAGCTTACTCTCCAAATGAACACAGGTAGCAGAGTTCACAAATACATTATAGGGTGTTCTCCAAATTAGCTGCCAAATAAAATATAATGCCTTTTAAAAATGTAATAAAATTATGCTAACCTGGAATGTATATTCATATAATTAAAACTGAACAATAGCCACAAGCATTACTTATAACTAGGCCAACAAACTGTTATCACAGAGCAACAGCATCTCTTTTGGGATATATCAGTTTTTAATAACTGCTGGTGTGTTTTACATGAAAGTCAGATTGACTTCTCTTGGTTGGTCTTATTATTGACTTCACATTACAATACACACCTTTCTTGCTTATATCTTTTCTCTTAACTCTTGGTAAGCCATTGGAGGAAAAAGAGAAAAAAAGAAGCTGTGATAAAAGAACATAATTAATTTATACTCATGGGCTGAAATAGCAGAGTAAAATTAATGCTGTTTATTCAAATTAAATCTGAATTTTAAAATGAATGCAAATTAGTTTATATTTCAAATAAGTTAAAATTCTAAATTGAATTTGAAAAATATCTAAATTAGGAATTTAAATTTAATTTGAAATCTAACAGTCAATTTGATTTAAATTATTTTAATTTAGGTTAAATTAAAATTCAGAGTCATCTGAAATGCATCAGAATTAGATATAACATTCCTCTCACATATAAAATGCTGAAACTTTGATTTCTAAAAGTTTTAATCAGGCTTTGCTTACATTAATAACAGTTTGCAGAATTGTTTCACACAAAAGATTAAAATAACCTAAAACAAGATAACAAAATAAACATGATTATTGGGCAGAAATTATTATGGTCATATGATTAATGTCTCACCAAACTTACATTAGCTTCTAATATAAAATTGTGGGATTGTAGAAAAGCATGATAAGGAAATATAAACTGGATATATTTCTATGGAAATGATAAATGATAAGAATCTGATCACTTATGATCAAGTAATTTTTCCATTAGTGTAGCTGTCCCCCTGCTGGCTGAATCTCGCTCACCATTGGAGTGAAGTGAGGATACAGGGACCTCCAACGTCTCCCTGGACCCAGACTATAGGCCTCACCACCAGAAACTTCTAGAGAGAAGAAAGCGTTTGACAGGAAAGCTGCAATCAGAACCTATCAGTCACACTTTTTTAAGCGATCAAGAAAATTCCATCAAGCTCACCATTCCTATTTCTGGCAGTCACTACTGAAGAGCAAGGCTCCCAGGCCTCATCCCCCAGCACTCATCCCTTTTACCTCTGTAGAGCCTCTATATGCCTCAAGCTCTAGTTTCTCAACACTTTAGCTATTCTCTCCGAATTCATAGTCAACTTCCTAAACAGTCAACATCTTTGCTGATCCAGAACACCTTTTTGCTCTGGAAGTTTCCCAGCCAAATGTGCTAAAAATCTTCAGAGGAATGAGTGCTGCAATGACCAGAGACCTCTCCTGGCATTTAGTGAACAGGGTCAGGGATTTGTCTTTAGCAGCAGAATACTTCTAGCTGATGTCTTTACTTCTAGCAGCTAATATGACTATAGCTTGTTCATTTTATAGGTGCATATAATCAGAGCATTGTTATCTAGACTCTTCCCTATAGACCAGAACATTGCAGCACCTGGGAGTTTGTGAGAAGACATGCAGTACCCATACCCTAATTCCTGAGTCAGAATCTTCCCTTCAAAAAAATTTCCTGGTAATTCACATATACATTGTACTTTGAGAAGCACTGCTCTAGAGATCTTATCGGCCACATTTTGCAAAATTGAGTTTTTAGCTTTTACCATTTAACTTGATATTAAAGTTGTTTGGCTTATTTTCCTTTGAGTTTAGCAAAAATGTCCTTTGTTTGGAGTTTCATCTATTGAGTGACCCACATTTCTCATGACTTGTTTACTTCTTTCAGAAACTGTGTTATGTATGCAATAGTTGAATGTTCAAAGCCTTCATGCATAGAATTAGATGTGTTATCGTACCAGTTTTCAGTTTTTCAACCATTACAACGCTATTGAATTCTTTGTAAATGTAAGAAGTTTTAAAAATATTTGCTGCATTATTTACTATCAGGGAAAATGTTTAAACCAGCCTAATCGTGATAAATGTTTAAGATGGGGTTCTTTTAAAATTCAGGAAAATATCAGAAACGTATAATATTTGATATGAATATAAGAATATCTTATCTTTTTGCTTTCCCATATTTCTGTGTATTTTATGTTGAAAACTTGCCTAGATTGCTTAATAAAGTTACTGTAGCTAAGAAGATATAAGATACATTGTTTGGAATTTTACTAATTTGTATGAACTAAGGACATACCCTTACTCTGTCCCTGCTTTCAATCTTGAGTCCCATAGTCTAGGTTCATGAGGTCTGTGTTGTTCTGCCCATTCCTCTGAGATCCTCTCATTTTTTCCAGCATTGTTTGAGACTAAAGTGTAGGCCCTATAAACCTTTATAGTTCTTAGTTCTTGGGGAACACATAGAAGCCACTCTAATCTCCTTCTCAAGCCTTTTAACACAGACACAAAGCTTGCTGTCTCTCTGAAAGGTGTATATGTGAATTTCACACAGATACAGACCCTAGAAGAATAAAAAACAAGTCTCCAAGGAAAGAAATACACTCAAGCCTTAAGAACACAAAGACTTGATTAACCCTTGGGAATTGGTGGAAATACTTTATATTGTACTAGTGGTCCAGTGCATGGATTCATGCACATTGAAAGAAAAATAATAAGAAATATTTTAATATTGCTATTTGCCCTTACTCCCTCAGCACCTGGGAGCTGGCAGCGCTAGTTGTCATCTTCTGGGCAATCGGACGGGAGATGGGCCCCCACACACATGTGTCTTGGCCTGGCACTGTCTGCTCACCTGCTTCACCATCCCTCTGTGGTCCCACTCTCATCAGGGCCCATCGGAGCCATTAGCACTTCCACTGCCACCTGTTGCCAGCACCGCTTCACCGATGGCCTCCATGTTCCATGCCGCCCCCTCCATTCCCTGCACGTCATAGTGAGTGGTCAAACTTCTGGTCAAGAAGTCAATTTGCATATTAGACTTTTATTATATAGGATTATTGCCTGAGGATTTTGCAATAGTTAAAAAAGAGCTTAAGGCAATTTTCCACTATCTTTCTTCATTAAATTCCCAATAAATCACCCAGCAACAACAATTTAGCATTGAGCTGTTATGGACAACATGATTCTGCTGTACTTTAGGTTTATCTTCCTCACTTAAGTATAAAATAATCCTTGTAGATTATACAATAATTCTCTATTTTATATTTTTATGGCTTTTGGTTATAGATGAAGATAATTTCAAATATTTCTCACATTGTATGATAAAAAAAAAGAATTACAAACAAAATTTCCTCATTCTTTTAGATAAATGGAGAAACCAACATTATTTCCATTGTCCTCAACACTTTGCTAGTGAAAACGCATGCCAAGACATGATGGTGTTGGATGAGACAGTTTCTAAAGTCCTCTTGCAAACTTGTAAATGAGTGAAAGAAAGTTGTATGTATTTTCCTAATATTGTCCACAGAATGAACTCTTAAAGGTGAAAACCAGATACTTTTCTTTCTATTATCTTAGATGGTAATTTTATTAACATACATTAAATTTCAGACTATTTAAATTCCAGTACATTACACACTAATTTACAACCTCCCAGGAATCATCTGGATGACCCAACCACACTTTGAAGCACACCAGTGCTTCCACAAATTTACTGTCACATGTTCTTTATCTGGCTGCCAGCACCTACCTCACCATAAGTGTATATTGAAACAATATTTCTATGTTCTCTTCAAATGTTTAAAGTTTTCTGTTATTCCAAAAGATGTAAATATTTTCTGCCTTATCTGAAAACACTCATGATTAGTCATTAAAGAATTTCTGTAATAGAATTACTTTTCAAATATTTTCTTTTGCTTTATATTTAAGCAATGCTTTATTTCTTCTGCTATACTTAAGTTCACTCAAGATGGGTTATATATGTGATTCTAAATGATAAATACAGGGTAACTAAAATGATTATTTATTCTATAAATTACAGTATGGGGGAGGAAACAGATGGAGTGCTCAAAGGGTTAAGTAAAGAGGATTAATTTCAGAGATTATGTACAGAGGTGTAGGCAGAGTTCTGAATAGTAAATCAACAAGGGATGGTCAAGTACCAAGGACCACTCACAGGGAGGGAGCTGGAGGAGCTGTTACCTTTCTTAGTTTTGAAAGGGAAGGCTAAGGGATGGTGTTGCCAGAGCCCAGTGAGAGTTCAAACCATGGAACAAGGAGCACCTGATTTGATTTGTCCTTAAGGAATACACCCACTGCCCAAACATCAATAAGGTAGAAAGAGAAAGGGGGGAAATAACATACCAAACTCATCCTCTCCCTCTTCCCTCTATTGTTTTGTTAGTGACTTTGTTGACAAATTCAGCAAGTAAGTTATCAAGAGCAATAGCAAGGATTCTTTTCCTGGTGAGCCGTGTATTTGCTGCTAGATTAACTACATCCTCTAAATCAACATAGGAGATTATCCCGTGGCGAAGGCCATTACAATTATAAAATATGGTTATTCCCCAGGCTCAGGTAAGTCTGTAGTTCGGTTGTCTAAGATGTTTCCAGATAATGGAGCACATAGCAAAACAAGATTTCATACGTCTGATAGCATTGTTACATTTCTTTCAACATAAACTAAAATCCTCAGAGAATATGTATGTTGCAGAAGAGACACCGTGATGATTGAGGCCTTCTAAACATTTTTAATAATAGTGCTGGCTAAAGTATTTCGGTCAGGAAAGAGAAATCAGCATGCAGAATGCATACACATTCTCATAACTTTAAATTCCTGCCCCCTCTTTGATGGAAGTGGCACAATATAACCAGCCAGACACCAGGGAGCTGTGGGCGACCTGGGAAATGGTGCCACATCAGGGACCCAGCATCTGCCTTCCCTGAAACAAAGTTGGGTAGTTAGCAGTTGTAGGAGCCAGTTGAGCCTTGGTGAGGAGGTGGATCCTTCATTGTCTAAACAGAGTCTCCAGCCTTTTGTGAAGGGCTATGGATTGCTAAATGCCTTGCTCAAGGAAGTGTTCTCTGAGTCCTCCCAGTGGAAACAGGCTGAGCGAGTTGTAAAAGTAGGAGTTATTCCATTAGTCCTGTCAGCTAATGTTAGACTCCTAGTGTGCCTTGGATACTTTGTTATCTAAATTTCTTTGACAGTAGCCAGTGCTATGTCTGAGCTTCCAATAACTAACATGGCAGATATTTAAAACCACTGTAAGATGGTTTAGCAGCACATTGAATCTTTTCCTTTCAAAATGATGGCTATTTATTTATTTATTTATTTACATTCAGTATTATCAGTTATTTTGTTTTAGTTTCTTGTCGACTACCTGAATTACTGCATTAAGTGACTTTAGCTCTACCTGAGATTTTTCTGTATTAACTATAGCTCTTCAATTATTCATATGACAAATAATACAGTAACTAATAAATAAGAATATGAGAATAAACTTTGTGTTTCATATACTCACAACTGTAAGCCTCCTTTTGCTCTACCCTGTATACACACTCTTTGACCTTAAAATTGAACATACATAAAGAGTTCCTTCTTAAACACAAACAAGGTTCAAGTCTTGATGGACACCATAGTGATTCCTTCAAAAAAAATATGTCTATAGTCTAACACCCAGAAACTGTGACTGTGACCATATTTGAAAAGAGTTTGTTTATTTTTTTTTCAGATGTAATTATATATTCTAAAGGTCTTGGGATAAGATCACACTTGATTATCTAGATGAGACCAAAATTCAATGCCTTATAAAAAATAGAAGACACAGAATTGAAGGCTATATGAAGATGGAGACAGAGATTGGAGTTTTGTAGCAAGAAGTTAAGGAATATCTAGATCTCTCAGAAGCTAGAAGAGACAAGGAAGGATTCTCCACTAGAGGCTTGGCAGTGTGTACAGTCTTGACAATACTTTGATTTGAACTTCTGGTCTGGAGAACTGTGAGGGAATAAATTTCTATAATTTGAAACCACCAAGTTTAAGTTTGTGGTATTTTTTGTTTACATCAGCTTAGAAACTGATGCAACTGCCCAGATAGTACAGTGAGATGATCAGCTTGTTTCTCCTTTGAGTACTGAAGAGGTAGCTGCAGAGCGAAATAAAATAGAGTGTAAATCTCATAGCAAAACCTGACAGCAGTAAAACATTTTATATATATCACTCATGAACATATTGAAAAATATAACAATTTTTTTACAAAGTAAATCCAGAATATACCTAAGGACAATACATTACCAAGCAGAGGAGTTTACCTCAAGAATGCAAGTTTAGTGTCGTGATCCTTTTAAAAGACATCCAAATAAATATAAAATGTTATACACTGAAAATAATATAATGTTACATGTCAATTATTTCTCAATGAAAAAGAAAAGAGTGCAAATTTAGTTCAACATTTGAAATGAGTAATGATAATTTTCCATATAACAAATTGAAGAGGAAATTCCCTAAGGTCAACTCAATAGATAAAGATTTGAACCAAATGCATGGAAAAATATGCCATGTTCATGAATTTAAAGAATCAATATTATCAAAATATTAGATAGCCCCAGTTTGGCCTATAGTTTAACAAAGTATCAGTCACTATCCCAGCAGTTTATATGGGGAATATGACTGGCTAATTCTAAAATTTATATGGAAATGTCAAGAATTTAGCAAAAAATTATCTTGGAAATATAATTATGCACATCATGCCTGATTTTACTTATTTACCCTAATGTTAATGTTTACAGTACAGCTAGATACAGCTACAGTTATCAAGATAATGTGTAACTGTCACCAAGCTACATAAATAGATCACTGGGACAGAAAACAGAGAGACCATGTCTAGACCCAAGTAGATATATGTTCAATTGTCATTCAATAGAAGCACCAATGTAACTTAATGAGAAAGAGATCATCTTTTCAACATGGTTTTGAAACAACTGGAGTTTGGAAAAATTAAAATGAAAAGGAACTACTATTATCACACATACATAAAAATTAATTATAGATAGATCATAGACCTAAACATAAAAATTAAAACCACAAAGCTTCTGGAACAAGATATAGGGAGATACTTTGCAAACATAGAGTGGACAAAGATTTTTTTTGACAGAACACAAAAAAAACTAAGGAGAAAAGAAAAATGATAAATTGGGCTTCATCAAAATTAATAACTTCTGCTCTTCAAATGACAAGATTGAAAAATGAAAAGTCAACCCACAGGCTGGAAGAAATTATTTGAAAAACAAGTATTAAAAAAAGACATATCTAAATTATATTAAAGAAACTGTAATATATCTAGAATGTATTAAAGAAAAAAACCTATAACTCAATAATATAAAGTCAAACAAGCTAATAAAGATAGACAAACATTTGAAAATGCATTTTATTGAGGAGTATATACAAATGACCAAGTGCATGATAATGTTCTCAGCATCCTAAATATTAGAGAAATACAAATTCAAGCCACAATTTGATTACATTATATATCACATTTTTAAAAAGACTGACAAATTTCAATTGTTTGCAAGGCTATTAAACAGTGTGACTTTTCATGGTTTCCTGATAAGAGCGTAAAATAATATTTCCATTTTGGAAAAGCAGTTTCAAAAATATTAAACATAGAACTACTCTGTGATTCAACAATATCACTCCTAGGGTTTTCCCCAAGAGAAATCAAAACACATGTCTACAAAAGACTTGTATAAGAATGTAGCCCAAACTGGAAGTAATTCAGTGTCCATCAACAGATAAGTGAATAAATAAATTTTGACATACTTTTGAAAATGGACTACGATCCTATATAATAAAAGAGAAATACGCAAATTTGACCATACCTTCTCTACACTACCAGCCAATCAGGAGCCGGCGGGGGGGGGGGCAAGCAGCACAAGGGGTTGGGTCGAGCAGCTCAAGGTGGGGAGATGGGGCCAAGAGGCAGGGGGGCAGGGCTGAGCACACAAGGTGGGGGTCAGGGCCGAGGTATGTGCACAAGGCAGGGGGGAGGTGTCGGGAGGTAGGGGGGCCTGAGCTGAGTGGTGTGGGCAGTGTCGTGAGTGTGGTGGATATGTTTTAGAAATGTATGTAGGTGTGAGGTACATGGAGAGAGTGGGAGACACCCCAAGCAGTGGACACAACTTCTGCATGCAGATCCAATGCGTACAATGAGCTGGCAAATGGAGTGGGTTGGGCAGAATGGGAAACTATTGTACATTCACAGCATCTGAGACCCAAGCTGCCGTGGCTCTGGGAGGGTGGCTGTCAGTGCTGTGAACTAGGAGGGCCCCAGGGGCAGCAGGCAGCCTCGCTGGGGCAGCCACTAGCATGGCAGTGGCGGCAGCAGCCCGGGGGGCTCAGAGGCTGTGGAGGTGGAGGTGGAGGTCCCAGTAGCATTGGGAATCAAGAGCCATTGAACGGCCATGACCAAGGGGCGCTGGAGAGACCCCAAGTTGCTTCTGCGTTTCGCAAGCAGAAACCACTCCAGTGGGGCTGGGCTTCCAGGAGAACCCCAGAGGGGAGGAGGGAGAGAGTAGGGATGGAAAGACAGAGAGAGGGAAGGGGAGGGGCATGGCTGTGAAGGGGCGGGGGGAGCTTGGAGGCGGGAAAGAAAATTGCTGGAGCAACAACCCTGAGCGACCTCAATAACTTTCAATCTCAAGAGAGAAAGAAGGAACTGGATAAGTACAGGTGCTGCGCTTTGGCAAAGGCACGGGAAGAAGTGCCTAAAAGATCCCAGGTCTGCAGCAGAGCATCTCTGGGCATGGCAGGGAAGGCGGGAGAACAGGAGCTGGGGAGCTGGGGAGGTGCTGCGTATGTAGGAGGGCCCTCCAAAGGGAAGCCTTTGTGGAGAGAAGCAGACACGTGGCCTGAAGGTCCAGAAGGCAAGAGACCCCCCATGCCCTCCTCCTGAGTCCCACTAATCTCTGTGGTCAAGGTTGGGTGCACACTTCCGAGAGCTCTGCATCAAGCACCCGCACCCTCAGTGCCGTGCAGTGACTGGGCTCTGGACAGCTCACCCCTTGGCCGTCATGAGTGCAGGGTGCCCCGGGGCTGGGCGGTCGCCGCTGGGGCTAAGGCCTGAGCTGGGGGAGCAGGGTGGAGGTGTCCAGGGCAGAGCGAGCCATTGGCTCCATTGAAGGTGCAAGGCTGGTCTGAGGGACATCCCCTGAACCCCTCCCCCATGCACGAATTTCATGCACCGGGCCCCTAGTCTATATATATAAAAGCTAAGCACCTGGATTGGTGGAATAATTGGAATGACAGGTCGCTATGACTCAAATTGTGGCAGCTAATTGGCCTAATTGGGGCCTGACTGGCCAACCCAAGCTCCTGTGGCCCTACCCCCTAGCCAGCCCTTCCCATGATCAGCTCCTCCACCCTGATTGGGGGTTAGGCCTGCCAGCCAACCTCCCATATACCTACCTCCCAGCTGACAGGCCCCAATAACCTGATCAGGGCTGGGCCCGACTGGGATGGGAAACTGGGGGTGGGGGTGGCAGATGAGGATGGTGAGGGAAGGAGGAGGGGGGAGTGAGGAGGCAGGGAACTTGATTGGCCCTGATATCTGGCCAGGCCTAGGAACCCCACCTGTGCACATATTTCATGCACTGGGCCTCTAATTTGGCTATAAAAAGAGTGAACTACAGATAATTATACCACATGGATGAACCTTTAAAACATTTTTATCAGTGAAAGAAACCAGACTCAAAAGCATAAATTTCATATGATTCCACTTATTGGAGTTCTAGATCAGGTTCAATTAATAATAATGATTCAAATCATTCATTATTCTAATTAGAAGGTATATGGGGGAGAAATGACTAGAAAGATACATTAGGCAGCCTTCTGGAATTATTCATTTTAACTCAATTTGTATGATTATTATACTACTAGTGGCCCGGTGCACAAAATTTGTGCACATTAAAGGGGTATTAATTAGAGGAAATATTTTAATAGTGCTACTTGCCCTTTCTCTATAATAAAAGTGTGACAGATAAAAGGTAATGAGTACAATGTATATGAAAATAATACATAATTTCATTAATAAATAAATAATAACAAAATGATATAACAACAATAACAAACTCATGACATAAAAACAACATTGATGCAAATAATGATTAATAAACTGATTAAACTTATTCTAATATCTCCCTGTGTACACATTAACAGTGAAAACACTTTCAGAGTGCTTGACTAATTTCCCTTGGGATAAAGTATTTACAACTTTAACTTTAACATCACATGCTCTTTGAACTTGAAAGAAAGCAACATAATAACTGACCATGTGTGAAAACAGGTTCTGGTAGGAATATTCCTACTCTGCTAGAGTTTGTCCTTGTGATTTATTAATAGTCATTGCAAATGCTGGCATCATGGGAAACTGTCATCGAATTAATTTAAATGAGAGGCCAGTGCCAGGGACAAATCAATTCTTGGAATCAGAACAACCTCCTCTTCTGCAGATCCTCTTAATACTTCAGCTTTGATAATGTTAGGTAGTAATCTTTTGAGAATAAATCTGGTACCATTACAAAGACCCCATTTACTATTAAGATTTCTCAATAGCATGATGATTGCACCCACTTTCAATTTTAATTTATGACAGGGCATTCCTGAAAAAGTAATACTATTAAGAAATTCAATGGGAAAATTTTCCTTTTCAGCATCATCTGTTGAGTCAATGGAATCATCACTCAAATAGGTGTTAAAATCTCCATTGAGTATATCCAAAATTTCTTCATTTAATTTTTGAACATGCTCATTTTGTAGACAAAAAATTGCACATTTAGATATATTTTTAATATTATCTATAGAGGATATACTATTTCCAAAGGTAGCTTCAATAATAGAACCATTACAAATCATTTCATGGAGAATTTCAATAATATCCCTTCCTAAATGAAAACCGCTAATCAAGTTTGCCATCTCGAAGTTTTTTTTTCTTTTTCTTTTTCCTTTTTTCTTTGCTTTAAAAAAAAACAACAACAAACCCTTGTGTTGAGGGCTGACTTTTAATAGATCGCAGCAAGGTAGTTACTCTGCTACATAGGAAACACCGACCCAAAAGCAGGTTACAGAATGGGTTAGTGCCAGGTTCCCCACGAATGTGCGTTGCATGAAGGACATGGGGGCAGCCCCCTTTCCGGCCACACCGCATCTCCCAGGACAAAGGGCTCTCCCCACAAGACCCAGTCCCAACATGCGCGCTGCCACCCCTGCAGGGAAGAGGTTGGGTGTGGTAACAGCCCGATGGGGATGGCAGAGGACCAGCTATCCCAGGCCAACTGAGGCTGCCAAGGTACGCTGACATATTGTTCTGCCTGGGCAGGATTCTGACTTGCCATTTCCAAGTTTTATTAACCATTCTCTATAAGCACAATTCTCTGATCTCATATTTGTTTTAAGAGACAACTTTCTGAAACATCTCCAAACATCACAGTACTTAAAACTCTCCTACAGTGGGTCTGCCACCAGAACTATATTTCCCATCATTCCTGGTGCTCTCCATACCCTGCAGGAACCAAGAGCACTGTGAACTTTCACCACCCGGTGGTGGTCACCGGGGTCTCCACACACCCCAGAGACTGGCAGCCAGCCCCCCCCCCCACTCCCATCATGGCTGCTGGGCTGGGGGGCATGCAGGGACCCCGGGTACTTATTTGCATGTGATTCAGTCACCATAACTGTAAGGGGGGCCAGGCCTTAAGTACCCCCAGCATCAAAAGCTCTGCCTCCTATTCAGCCATTGGCTCCTCACACTTCATCCAGATTTGGTTCTGATTGGTCAGTTTCTATGCCAGTCAGTGTCTCTGGGTCTATCAACAGAGCCTAATAGAAAGGTGGGGCTAATCAGTAGCCCTGGTGGAGGCCTGGAGAGAAATGGAGGCACAGCTGCTGGCCAGACTGGGAGAAAGAGAGAGGCAAGTTCTGATCAAAAGCTGCCACAGAGATAATGTATCAGTCCCTGCTTCTCTCTCCAGGCCTTTCTCTGGCCCTGACTCACAGACCCCTCAGCAGTCAGTTTTGGGGCACAGTGCCTGCAATGGAAGAATGCTATGACCCAGGGTTTATATATATTAGGATAGGAGCAGATTTTAGGGCATCTGTAGAAACACAGGGATTACAGTTTCTTCAGGCAATTATTCATGAATATTTCCATTACTGAGAAACTTACTTTTTTAAGATCATATTTTTTGGCAAGTACCTGAATCAGAGCTCATTTGTATTGCCATTTAAGTGCCAATCTCTACAATTCATCACTGTTGATATTAGTTTAGATCTTCTAGTGACAATTAAGAAACTCAATTTAAATTTAAGATTAGCTATGCTGAATTTCAATTAGAAATCAGACATATAAATGGTCAATTTGTTTAGTAGTTATAATATATGCCATAAAAACAAGCATTTGTTTTGAAAATCATGATCCTTTCAGAAACAGATCTCTGCCTCTCTACATTCATTTTCCACAAAGCTTTTCTTAGTGAGGGTTTTTAATGCTTATAAATGGCTAGAGGCCTGGTGCAGGGTAGGGTCCCTAGGCCTGGCCAGTGATCAGGGCTGATTGGGGCCTCCTTCTCTGGCTGCTGGCTGCCAGCTAGGGCCTTCCTTCATTCCACGCCATCCCCTGGTGGTCAGTGGATGTTATAGTGAGGGGTTGAACTCCTGGTAGGTTGAACTCCTGAGAGGACAATTTGCATATTAGCCTTTTATTATATAAGATAGTAATGATAATGAAGATTGCACAACAACCTTTATAAAATATTTTAAGAAGGTAGTAGGCAACCAAATAGATTTGAAATGGGAACAGAATTTGGGAGAGCAGAGATTTTTGATATAACAATTAGCAGCTTGTATTTTCATGCCCAGAAACACTATTTTCTCTTTTTTATGTACCAAATAAATTTAAAAAATCAAGGGCCTTATTAATCAAGTATTCAAAGGGTCCAAAGAAGCAAAAATAATATCTAGTTTATGAATGCCATTTCCTTAATTCTGACTCTCCTTTGTGACTCTACTAGCTTCATAAATTAATTTGCAACAATTTATTATCTACAAGAAGAAATTTAACAAAATCAAAGATCAAATAATTTGTGAGAAAGGGCTGCTTACACTAAAATCATGAACAACAAGACAAACATAGAATGACCATATGTGCATTGAATTCTGAGAGGAAAACAGAAAACCAGAGCAAAAGGCACATGAAGGAGGGGTAAGTCCTGGCCATTGTTGTAGATAATTAAATTTCCATGTTTTAATATCTCCTAATGAGTTATGACCCACTTTTTGTAGTTCCTTGGATTAGATATTTAAATATAATGTTGTTTTAAAATCTGTAAAATGATTTTCTTTTCATTACATACTAAGATGCTACTTGGATGAACAGGAAAACATGATAGTTTATTTAATACCCTATATTTGTATAACTATTCCTTTCATATATAATTAATATATTTGAGGTAAAATCAGTAATTTCAGACTCTACAAACTGGAACTATCAATACCACAGGAAAATCAAACAATTAATGTATGTAACTTCTGCTAGATATCTCTCATTAAAACCTTCAAGAATATAAAAGTCAGAGAGGAACCAAGATGTCAGCATAGGTAAATACCTATACAGCTGCCCTGCACAACGATTTCAAAACTACAACTAAAAGACAAAACAGACATCATCCAGAACCACCAGAAAGCTGGTTGAGTGGAAATTCCACAAACAGAAGGAAAGATAAAAGGACACTGCGACTCAGAGGAGCTGTGGAGGGCAGAGTTGCAGAGACACATGGAGATAGAGGTACGGAGCCACGCATGAGTGGAAAAGGAAAAGGTGCGCAGCTGAATACCCAGCTGGTTTTCTCAAACAGGGAGGGAGGCAGAGTCCATCCCACTGTACTGATCCCCAGTTCCAGGCAAATCTCAGGGAACACAGACTTATATGGGGTAATACTGTAAGGACTGTGAGGAGAAAGCACACTGAGATTTGGGAGCTGCAGAAGTATAGGAGCTTGTGGTGAGGACATGTGGCTGGCTCTCTCATTCGGGAGGAAAAAATCAAACAAAAAACAAACACACCGTACTATATTGTTTTTCAGTTCTGGATGAGAATTTGGGTGTCCAGACTCATTTGGGGAGAAAATAAACTGTCTGGCAGTGGCCAGAGCTCGGGGGCAGCTTTCTCTCAGAGGTGCGTTCAGTTCTTGCCGCGAGGCAGAGACCTGGGTGCTGCTTAGGGCAGGGCTGATGGGAAACCAAGGCTGACTGCTCAGCCCGGAGACTCTGCCCCATCCAAGCAGAGCACAGAAGCTCTTCCAGCATAGAGACAGCTGATTCTCACAGCCAATTGGCCTGTAGGTCAACCACTCCCAGGGTTACCAACAACAATCTAGGCTTAATTACAACAAGACTGTGCAGCCCATAAAGGGGAGCACCAAGAGTGTTTATCTCAGGTAACTGGGGAGGCTGAGCCATTGTTCCCTAGAGTACACCTACCACAAAAAGCTACTTGACCAACTTGAGGAAGCAGCCAAAATGCAGAGACAAGAAAACAAATCACATTTGAAAGAAATTTAGGGGAAAAAAATGACTGAACACAGAGTTCAAAACCACCGTTATAAGGTTTTTCAAGCAGTTCCTAGAAAAGGCTGATAAATTTAAGGAGACCCTGGAAGATATGAGCGAGACCCACGAGGATATGAGAAAGGACCAACTAAAATTAAGTATACACTGACTGGAATAAAAAATATTATACAGAGACCTAAAAGCAGATTAGAGGACCATAAGAATCAAGTCAAAGATTTGAAATACAGAGAAGCAAAATCCACTCAGCTGGAAAAACAAGAAGCAAAAAGAATCCCAAAAATTGAAGATAGTGTAAGGAGCCTCTGGGACAACCTCAAGAATACCAACATCCAAATTATAGGGGTGCCAGAGAGCAAGATACTGAAAACCTATTTGAAGAAATAGTGACTGAAAATTTATCCTACCTGGTGAAAGAAATAGACCTACAAGTCCAGGAAGCACACACAACCCTAAACAAAAGGAATCCAAAAAGGACCACACCAAGGCACATCATAATTAAAATGCCAAGAGCAAAAGACAAAGAGAGAATATTAAAAGCAGCAAGAGAAAAACAGTTAGTTACCTACAAGGGAGCACCCATATGATTGTCAGCTGATTTCTCAACAGAAACTATGCAGGCCAGATGGGAATGGCAAGAAATATTCAAAGTGATGAATAGCAAGAACCTACAACCAAGATTACTCTACCCAGCAAAGCTATCATTCAGAATTGAAGGTCAGATAAAGAGCTTCACAGATAAGAAAAAGCTAAAGGAGTTCATCACCATCAAACCAGTATTATAGGAAATGTTGAAAGGTATTCTTTAAGAAGAGGGAGAAGAAGAAAAAGGTAAAGATAAAAATTATGAACAACAAATACACATCTATCAACAAGGGAATCTAAAAATCAAGTGAATTAAAAATCTGATGAACAGAATAATCTAGTAAATATAATAGAATCAGGAGCATAGAAAGGGAATGGACTGACAATTCTTGGGGGAAAAGAGATGCGGGAGGTGCAGGAAGAGACTGGACAAAAATTGTACACCTATGGGTGAGGACAGTGGGGGAGCTAAGGGCAGAGGTTGGGATGGGTACTGGGTGAAGGGGAGCCATGGGGGCAAAAAAAGAGGAACATTGTCATAATCTGAATAATAAAGATATTAAATTTTTAAAAAATATATAAAAGTCAAAAATAGATCTATTTAATAGCAATAAAAAAGCAATGAAACTAAAAGTTTTATGTGTCAACAACAACAAAGATCCTTTGAGAGTTTTATAAAGGCCTATACTCTACATCTCAAACAAAAATACCCATTTCTCAGATATACAAAACAAAAAAGCAGTTAATCACAAATGTATTCACTCATGCCTGTCCTCTTTGCAACCTGAGACTTCTATTTCTCATATATATACACATATGCATGTGTGTATATAGATTTATGTGTTATTATTTAAAAAAATAGTGTCAAATACTTTATATATCTCAATTTTCCACTATCTAATTCTGGGTCTAGAGATTCCTAAACTTTAAAGAATATAAAATAGGTGAAAATATAGAACTACACAATAGAATAATGGTCACCAGAGGATGAAGGGGAGAATATATGGGGGTTATTCAATGGTATACAGTTATAGTTACACAAAATGAGCAAGTGTCAAAAGATCTGCTGTACTATATAGTACCTAGAGTTAACAAAAGAATTTATACTTAAATTTTTTCTAGGAGGGTAGATCTCATCAAGTGCCCTTATACTAATATATAAAAAAAGGCAAAGACAAAGGAACACGAGGTAACTTTGGGAGGTGATGAATATATTACCTAAATTGTGGTGATAGTAACACAAATGTATACATTTGTTTACACTCATTAAATTACATACGTTAGTTATATGCAATTTTTGTATACACATTATACCTCAGAAAAGTTGGAAAAATATCTTGTTGGTTGAACAATTAAGTAATTATATTAATGAGGTCAGTCAATTAACAGTGTGAAGAGTCAGTTGCCTATTGGTGCTTTTCAACATTCTAACAAATTTTCTTCATTCTAACAAATAATTGAAGACTCAACTGTCTGACAGTTATGTTCTCAGAACATTAGATTTCATGCTTTCTTTCTGATTGGTTCTTTACTTAGATAAGCTTTCCTCTATCCTAGGGCTATAATCTTTCAGGTTAAAAAGTTATAGGAAAGATTTCCCAAATGATGTTTCAAATAAGAAAATTACTTTCTCAAAGACTTCATCAAAATTAGACCTAGCCACTAACTTCAGTGATAATTACTGTAAACCCAAACTGTGTCTTGTAGATTATCATCAGAACTACAATTAGTTAGAGAAGATTAAAACAGCTGCCAGAGAAAGATTTTATATTAAGTCACCGCTGAATAAACTACATTAAAGTGACTCCCTCGTTGCACTAGAGTTAAGCTCTTAGAAAATAACAACTAAAAAACAAACTCTGCTGTAATAATGGAATTACTGCTCCATATAATGCTTTACAACAAAAATATGTAATTTCACATCATTATATGTGCTCAAATTCCTTCTTCACATTAAAAAAAAAAAACAACCTTCAGATGTTGTATGGTATGTATCTACAGAAGGGTTTTCTCTCAACCCTGGACAAATATGCTTTTCTTATTTATTTATTTATTTATTTATACTGTCACCATCTCTACATTTACTTCATGCTGAAAGTCACTAACTCCTATTGATTCTGCACGATCCACTGCTACAACCTCATCTCTTCAGGCCCTCATTATTTTGGCCTTCAATTATTGCTTGGGCCTTTTATTGCCTGTCTTTCTCCACTTCAGTCAAACTAGCAGAGTTATTATTTAAAACATTAACCCTGCTGTCTTTCTATTTTTGATAAAATAAAGTACAATCTCATTGACATTGTGTTTAAGTCCTTTCTTGTGTCTTTTCAGCTACCTTTCCCATCTCGCTCCTATTACTCCTGGGCATGCCTACTGTTCCCCAGACACTATGAATTTTATTGCTGCTGGGACCAGCTGGGCTTTAAAGAACACACAACTCTATTTCTGTACTTACTGCATTTTCAAAATTTGCTTGTATTCATGTCTTTCCCCTTAGAATGTGGATTCTTCAAATTTAGATACCTGTTTTGATTATAATTGTTATTATCCAGTTAGTATAATGTTTTGGACATTACACTTTGAAATTTTAGTAAAACGGAGGAGAAAACAACAACAACCAATCTATTTAGTTATTACCTCTTCTAGCAGTAGTGTCCGAGCAAGACTATCCAGTGGTTCTTGCTATGGAGACCTTCCCTGAGTGAAAAGTGCCTTTCCATACAAGCCTGAGTGCCTTCATATTGTTCTAATAAATTCTCTTTCTATTAGAGTTGGTATCCATTACTTTCTAACTGTAACATATTACAAGTACAGAGTAATTAGTAATCCCAGGATTGCCATTTTCCAGTACTTCTTATTCACCAATAATGTGTCTTCCCTTCCTCCCTTACTTGAATTTCTGACACTGGCTGCTTTAAAACATCATGTGATAATTTTGAAGGATTAATCTAGGTCAAGTATAATGCCAGATGAAAGTAAAAAAATCAACGTGGTAAAAAATGCAGAATTTTTACCAAATGATATTTCAGACTGAAAGAAGGAAGGAAGGAAGGAAGGAAGGAAGGAAGGAAGGAAGGAAGGAAGGAAGGAAGGAAGGAAGGAAGGAAGGGAAGGAAGGAAGGAAGGAAGGAAGGAAGGAAGGAAGGAAGGAAGGAAGGAAGGAAGGAAGGAAGGAAGGAAGGAAGGAAGGAAGGAAGGAAGGAAGGAAGGAGGGAGGGAGGGAAGAAGTATAAAGAAAGAGACTCCATGGCTATTTGGAAAATAACAATTCTGTTTCAGGCAGCCCCAACAAAACAGAACTCAACTGAGACAGCATGTCACAGACTTGGATCTATATATATGTTGAAGAGTGGGTGTTAACATGGATTTCCTTTCTGAAAACGTGAACTCCAAATTCCACACTTGGAAGCAAATTAAGAATCTTCTGTGATTATGAAAGCTCTCTTCCCAGAACTCATTATGGTGAAGCCTCAGTGAGCAGAGGCATCTCTCACAGCCTCTAAGGCTCCTTAGAGCATGTGGGCATTCATTATTCAAGGTAAATACTAAGTGGCCATAATCAATGAATGAAGAGGAAAATTAAATCATGCAGGTAGGTTTCAGGTACTGCACTGAGCGATTTGCATACATTTTCTCATTTCTACAATCCTAGGGGACGGATAGGATAATCTTTCAGGTATACAGAAACAGAGGATAGAGTGGTCAAGTAATTTTCCAAAGTTCACCTATCTAGTAAGTAATCAAGATAAAACAGGAATACTTTGTTTTCTTGAGTTTCACTTTATTACACTTCACAGGTGTTGGGTTATTTACAAATTGAAGACAAGACCCTCCACCAGCAAAATATTACTACTTGTTTTATTGCTGTAGTCTGGAAGCAACCCTGCAATATCTGAGGAATTTCTGTATATGTGTGTTACTTTAATATTTTCAAGTCATTGAATATCTTAGAATTAATTATAATGGCTTTTGGACTTGATCATGTTCATAAATATTGTGTTGATACCACAATTAAGAGGATTTCCCATTGATTAACTGCATTTCTGGGATTTACTTTTTTTTTCCAGTTGAATCTTAACCTGTTAGAAAGTTCTGTTTCCTTCGGTTGACCTCATTGATTTCACTTGATTCTCAATATATTAATTGGGAAAAAATCAAAACAAAACAAAAAAACCGCCTATGATCCTGGATCTAACCTGCCCTCCCTTGACTCAGCAATCTTACCTTTATGTTACTTTACAGCTGAAATCTTTAATTTCAACCCTAGGGGATAAAAATGTGTATTCGTTATCTCTGGCTGTGTAAGAAATCACCCCGAAATGTGATAGTTGGAAATAACCCACTGTCATTATCTCACAGTTTCTGTGGGTCAGGTTTCCGGTGCTGCTTTGCTGGTTCCTCTGACTCAGGGTCTCTCACAGGCTGCAGTCACTGTGGTATCCAAGACTGCAGTCATCCCAAGGTTCAACTGGGACAGGGTCTGCTCCTGAGCTCAGGCACAGGGCTGTTGGCAGGCTTCAGTTATCCGTGGGATGGTGCACTGAGTGTTGGCTGGAGGCTGCTCTTTAAAGGGCAGCTCACATATGATAGCTGGATTCATCAGAATGTGCCAGTAAGAGAACAAAAGAGGGAGTACTGATATTTTTATAACCGAATCTTGGAAGTGACGTCACTTTTGCTGTATTTGTGCTTTAAATGCAAGTTACTAAAGGGAGGGATTTCACAAGTTTGTGACTACCAAGAGGCAAGGCTCACACTACCACATAACTATAAAAAAACTCCCACCTACCTAGTAAAAGGCTCAGGTGCTACCCATGCAAATATATCAGGCTCAATGCAGGCTTTGGGAGCAGCAGAAAGCCTTCTACCTCCATTATTGTAAGTGGGTATGTTCACAGGTTCGCTTGATAGCTTTTTAAAATAGCTTTGAACAGGAGGCTGTAAGAGTGAGTTAGCACTAATTAGCATTTCTCTGTGAACTTTTTTGCCTTATACTTTTGATCTCTTAAAGGCCCCCTCAAGTAAAAGCCTTGGTTCCTAAAGCATTTCTCTCACTAGACACAGGCTTAGAAAGAAAAGATTTAGACAGCATTATGGTACTTACGCCTTAGAATAAATACACACATTTATGTCACAATTATTTAGAAGGTAAATTATAATAATAGAAGAAAGAACACTTTTTTACCCAATAAATTAGAGCATAAATCACTAGAGGATGATTTATTACATAAAAAATATCAGTGACAGAAATATATAAACAGTGGATGTTGTTCATCTCCTTTTTGTAATTCCTTGAGAAGATACAGATAATTTTCTTCATGTCTGTAGCCCCAGAGTCAATGACCCTCCCCATTTTTGGACATTTAAGAAATGCTTGCTTAGTGGGTGGGTAAACATTTTATATGTTATAATGCAATAAGAGTTACAGTATTAATATTTATGCAATCTACTAATATTAAAATAATTCTTACCATCATAACTTGCATTCAAGCTAGATTTATTTTTCATAAATTTCTCAGAATAAGTCTAGATGACAACTAGTACCTTCTTATGTTGTGAAACCTAAACTAAGACATAAAAAGATTTCTTTTGGAGAAAGAGAGTTTATGTGTTTAGAATCTAAAATACTGAGAAGCACATCCAAGAACTTATATGAGAAGCTCATCTCACAGATATCCAAATATGGCATTTTAAATATAACATACAGTTCATAGTATGTTTAGCTCATTAATGGAACTTTTATTTAGTGTTTTATGAGTTGTGAAAACTTTAAGTGAAACATAGATATTATTGCTTTTTTAAGTCACAAATAACTCTTTTTAATAAAAGGGTAATATGCAAAATGACCCTAATGGCGGAACAACTAGTTGCTATGACATGCACTGACCACCAGGGAGCAGATGCTCAATGTAGGAGCTGCCCACTGGTGGTCAGTGCGCTTCCACAGGGGGAGCGCCACTCAGCCAGAAGCCAGCTCATGCCTCCAAGGCAGTGCTCCTGGGCTGCCAAAGGGATGTCCGACTGCTGGTTTAGGCCTGATTCCTCAGAGAACAGGTCTAGGATATCAGTTGGACATCACCCAAGAGGTCCCAGACTGCGAGAGGGCACAGGCTGGGCTGAAGGACCCCTCCAGAGTGCATAAATTATTGTGCAGCGGGCCTTTAGTCAAATACAAATAATTTCATTCATTTCATAAGTAGTCTGTGGCCAGGTAGCCAAAGAACAACTATGGATAACTAGAGAAAAACATCTTCAGAATACCTAAAAGAAAGAGAGGAATCACTCCCCCTTATTATTCAATAGGTCTATTACATATATGTGCAAATCACTTATCTCAGGAGTAAACAAATATAAATATGACACTGGAAACTTTGATAAATTGAATTCAATAGGGAATGTAAAAGTGTTAACATTTGTATGAAGCAGCTACAATGAGGCACGTTTTGGCACATTAAGGTTAGTTTCATGAAGAAAGCACAGCCAAATTCCTATAGCTTAGAGAGCTTAAAATCACATTGGGCTAAGAATCATATGTGAAGTCAAAAGAAGCTTGCCATCTCTTAGAAAACATCAGGACCATAAATTGTGCTAATCTCAGTACCATGAAAAACCAAGGACTTCATTCCATTCCTATCTACATCAGCAGTCAGCATCCCTTGAGTTTTAGGAGAGGTTCAGTATTCAGAATCCTTCTCTACTAAGAGGCTTACATAGATTTCTCATTCTGCCCTGTAGCCTTTATCTCGAAGAAGCGTGCTGGTGAACTTCACAGAGCTGAGTCATAGGCGCATTCTCAAAGCATCTCCTCTTACCTGACAGTCACGAGGCACTCCCGCTGGAACCAGTTTCTGGTTCGTGCCCTTTCTATTATGATAACTGGGAAAATAAGCAGCTCATTACTGAGCCTACTCACTGGAAAAATTCACAGCCAGACCCACTGATTAAATCACAGGGGATGGCGGCCTGCTCTTGTTCCTGGGCTTAGGTCATTCCAGGTTTTCTTTTTATATCAAATTTAAATGACTGCTAAATGGAAAATAAGTGGTAGAATGTATTCAGAAGAGGGGTGTGCAATATCTATTTAAAAACTTTAAAGGAGAAAATTTCGAAAGAAAGGGAAATGATCCTAAACCTGGACTTGCAAAATTTTTGTTAAGATACATTAACTTGGTTTATAACTGACTAATGAAATGAGAACTTAGGCTCAGATGTTTTTAGAAACTGCACCTAACTTTTATCTTGAAAACATCTATCAAACTTTGATGATACTATGCATGTATTTTTTCCTCATTAGTGACTTTCTTCAGTCAGAAATAGTAGCACTCTGACTTAAATTACATTATTACTCTGCCATATCATATCAACTGCTTCCAGATGAAGAATTAATGGCCAGTGGTTTTAAGGCTAATTCCATGCCACACCGAGAGGTAGGAATAAGTTGTACTCAGCTCCTCATGTGAGCCATGAAATGTTGAAGTAGTGTAGTTGATACCATTGTAGTGATACTAGTTATTAATAACTAGAGGCCCATTGCAGAAAGATTCCTGCAAGAATAGGGCTTCCTTGGGCCTATTCCTGCAAGAATAGGACTTCCTGTGGCTGTCTCTGCTGCCCTGCCTGCTTCCCTCCCTTCTCCGCCACCCTGCCTGCTTCTCTGCAGCTTCTCTTCAAAGCTTGGCTTCCTCTACACTGTATTCAGTCTTGCTCTGTGCCTGGATATGGAAATTAACTGCCATCTTGGTTGGGTTAATTGGCATACTTGTTCCTGATTGGCTTGTGGGAATAGTGGAGGCACTGTCAGTTTGTGTGTTTCTCTTTTATTAGATAGGATAGGAAAGGAACAAAGGGAAGGACAAATATTATAGGCATGCCATTTGGGCAGCTTCACCAGGAAGCTACAACTTTGCACTCCCCAGGGGTCCAACAGAGAGGAGAGAGATTCATGCCCAGCAAAGTTGGGGTACCATAGGGAAGGTACTTGCATGTCAGTCACAACTGAGAACAGGTCAGTGGCCAGAATGGGTATGACCATTGCAAGAACATGAAATTTGGGCTATTTAATCACCTGAACAAAGGAGTCCACTCTCCTGGTTGCTCTTGGCTGGCCTTGGGACTCTTGTTTCGGGGGTGAGCTCTTTGGGCTCAGCTGCATTCTCTCACATGGCCCACACCCATGTAGACCCCTTCCCCCTCCCCCCTCACACACACAATGGAGTAATGGACTGCAAGTAGCCTGATGCTGACTGGACCCAGCCACAATATGAAATGGAAACTGTGGACACTGGCTTTGCTACACTTCTATAACTGGACTAAGGGAAATGAGACTTTGGAAGATCAGAGAAGCAATTCCATGTAAATAAAAATCACTTATTCTCCTGTACAAGTCTCAGAAAATTCTTTTTCTTGAGATACCATAAGGATTCCACATCCAGCACTGAATAGGGAAAAAGGTACCCCAATTTCATAGTGAATAGGATAACCCAAAGCCACATAGTCAGTCTTACTGGGTTTGGACACTAGCTATTCCACTTGTGGTGACATTGAGAAAACCCATAAACCCTACTAAACTAGTGTCCCCAATTGTAAAATGGGTGGTAAAGAGTCCTCCCTCTTAGTGTTGTTGGGAACACTAGATGAGACAATGTTTACATTAGGCCTTGCCCATCACAAGTGCAGGCCATTGACAAAGAACTCTTCACACAGGAAAGAAGGCCTTACCAACCCACGCTTCAAAGAAAATTGAATTACTTTGTCTCTACCTTTTGACATTTTCTAAATGAAAACTCCTAATGGAATAATTTACCTGGGCAAATAGACAATATATTAGAAAGAAGACTCTGGTCTTTCTCTTCTGGGGATCATATGAGCATTAGCAATGTTTTAACTAAAAATGTTGATGGAAACAGCTAACCCACTCTGGTAGGAAGATAAAAGAGGTCCTTTGTGCCAGGCTCAATATATCATATTAAAACATGGTTACTCTGCTGCTGAAGCCTGACACTGAAAGGCAACATTCCTGTTCCAAAGCACATTAGTTTTTTTAAAAGAAAGCATCAATGAGGAAGAGATGTCTCTTGAGGTATTTATGTTACAATATTGGCCAGAAAAAAACACTGGACCAGAGAAAATGTGAGACTCACCCTGGTATCAGTTTAGTTAGGGCTGGAATATCTTTTGAAGGGTGTTACCTATTTTTGGCATAACAACCTTAAGTTTTTCTATTCACAATTTACTCCCAAGTCTTGAAAGGTTCTTCGTTAATAAAAATATAGCTTAGTGTAAAAGTGGACCCCCAAAACAGAAGCTAGGATAAAAAATTTATTGCTTTCTTACATAAAAGCTCAAAGATTCAGGCCTAATAGCAAGGGTGCCCTTGCTATTCTTGACATTAATTCTAGCTTGGAGTTCAAGGCAGCAGATCCGGTGTCCATTATTTACTGCTAATATGGAAAGGAAAGAGAAGGAACAGAATGCAAAATAAAATAAAACAAACAAACAAAAAAAGTTCTTTAGTAGGAATTTTTCTCATCAGTTGCAGATATCGTTTATTTGGCCTGAGTGTGGTCACAAGTTTCTACCTAACAATGAGGGAGTCTATGTTGGTGTGTGTCTTTACAGTCAAAAGATACACTCTGGTTTCTATTGCATCCATAGCTGCCTTACTAAATAAACTCTCCATGAATTATTCTAGCTACAATGGTCAGAATGGCAACTTGCAGTTTTCCTGAGTTCATTTTGCCTTTTGCACTTTTCTTAATGACCTTTCCTTTTTTTATATATTATTTGTCTCTCAAAATCCTTAAAAAAAAAAAAAACTTGGGGAGGATTATGTCTAGATGCAAAATAACTCATAACCTTGGAATAATGGAAACAGTAGGGATGAGAAGCCAAATGGAGACCTGCTTTCTAAGGCAAAGATTTGTCTGCTACTGTGAGGGTAGTCAGACAACCCAAAAATTTAGGTAAAGCTTAGGATTATTTTACTAGTAGAATATAGCTATAGAAGTCAACCTTGTGGCTGTTGTCTGATTAAAAATAGGGCAATGTACTTCATAGCAATATGAGACTTTTCCTTAAATGGCAAGCCCTGAAAGTTTGTTAGGGACAAAGGGAAAAGTGTCGAACACTGGGATAAAAGAATGATCAGTGCTACCAACTTGGAAGATAGTTCCAGTTATCAGTGCTTCCAACCTGTAAGGCTGAAACCTGAGGCATGAAAAGTGAGCAGAAATAAGGATAAGGGAAGTAGATCAGATGCTTAGGGACAAGTAGGAAGTTGGAGTTCAAGGTGTAAGAAACCAGAAGGACATGGAATTTTTTACTGAGTCCCTCTTATGTCCTTGACCTCCAGAACTGTTCCTCTCATCCCCTCTTGCCCACAATCTCATTCCCTAGGTCTCCTTTCCATCCTGATAGCTACTAATCCACAGGAACATTTTCTTCCTCTTATGAGGACCATTATTGATTATCAATTTCTGTTCTTTTTCCCCCCTGACCTAGAACACTTCTCAACTACCTTCTACTCAGAATTTTTAAATAAGACCTTATGCCATGATGTTTCTCCATGTTGGTTATACAAATAAATAGGATTTACCCCAATCTCAGGGGATTTTTGGTATGATTGGAAGTAAAATAATAATCAGAAGAGGAAATGGTTAAAAAAAAAATGGTATGCAGGTTGCCACAGATCCAAATTGGGGGAAATGATCTGACTTTTTAAACGTGAAACGGGGTGCTAAAAAAAATTCTTGCTTCTGCTAGAATCTGTTTGTAGACTAAGGCAGATCTAGACCTGTAAGTACTTCACACTGTTTGAGCCCCCTTCATGAAACTAAGGAAGTAAGTTCTGAAAATGAGATAGAAAGGAATGGGATTTAGGCGTATCAATAACCATTTATTTTTATCAGTCATACCATAATGTTGATGTAGATTTATAAGTTAGGGATTAACTCTGTGAGAGTTTTATGAAGATGTATCTAGAAAAAATTTTGAAGGAGTTAAGATTTCAACATCTTAAGACATAAGAGAATTTTAAAAAATTATATATACTTCAAAAATTTAAGATATGTTCTAATTCTCCCTATTGCAATCTCACATCTCCCAGGATGAGCCATTAATTATAGCTCCAGGACAGATAAGATGTTGAGCTCTTTAGTTTGATAACAGGATTTAAAATGAGCCATTATAAAAAAAAAAGAAAAGAAAAGGTGTGTCATTCCTGTGGTTCCAATGGTAACTAAGATAGTACACTATAAGAATTCCCTGAGTGACTGAAGCAGCTGCCAATAGTAGTCAGCTGATGATCTTTAGGTGATTCCCTTGGCCAGAGCAACTCAATGATTGAGTGTGACAGGGACACTCAGGTCTGGTCATTTCTCCTCAGTGCTAAACTCCCCACTGGGCTTTCTGAAATGTTTTTGGAGGTACATCACAGTCAGAGACTCTTTCCCAAATATCCTTTCCTTCACCATTCTCTTCTAGTAAGTTTCAGACCTGTATCATCCTCTTTTGATATTTACCTGGCTGATTCTCCTCTCTCTACCTTTTATTTTTCATAAGCATTACCTCTAAAACTTCTCTTGACTTCTAATTCCATCCTGGCTCCTGGTTCCCAGAGGACCCACACTGACTCAGCCCCTGATGAATTTTTCAAAAGCCAGGTATGGAGGGATATTTGGAAACTATCTTCCCATGTGTAAGGAAGATGCGTCTATCCAATACAATGTCTTACAATAAGGCATTGATGCGAAAGAAGAAAGACTTTATGTAAGGGAAAATGAAAGAAAAGTAAAAAAAGAAAAAGGAAAGGAGAGGGGAGGAAAGGAGAGGAAGGGAGGGGAGAAGAGAAGAGAGGAGGGGAGAGGAGGGGAGGAGAGGGGAGGAGAAGGCGGAGGGGGAGGAGGAGGAGGAGGAGGAGAGGAGAAGAGAACTGTTATTGGCATGGGGCATGGAGGCTTGTGAACAGGAGTGAGATGTAGGAGACACTAAGTATAAGGTACGTACATGAACCTTTAATTGGGAGAAGCACTTTGACATAAAAAATGGTGTCCATGTTCCTGTTGGGTGCGGCAAAAATGCAAAGCCTTGACCGTACTTCCCTTGACCATTTTTAACACCCCCCTCCCCCCACCTCAAAAAGACAAAGCTTAAGGTAAAAGCAACTGCTTCCTCAAGGTCTATGTTCTTCAGCTGTTAAACACATTGTGTGCCATTTTGTGTCACATCTATAGAACTTGGGGGACAAGAGAAACCAGTGCCAACGATATACTCATGCTGCTTGGAGTATGAAAGGTAATTATGTCCTTTGTCTCTAATCCACGGGTTTTGTGTCTTCTGCCAGTATCTATAAACTGCTATTTTATTAACTTACAAGTAGGGAAAACCTCAGGCTATCTTATTAACTAGTAAGGAGGGTAAATATCTTTCTGTCACTTGCTTTAAAGCCCAAAAGCATGGAAAAATGGGTGACAAGACGAGGTCCCTATGGGTAGAATCCATATTTCATGTGGAAGAGTTAAGGGAGACTGCCTTACAGATGATCCATATAAGTACTAGGGATTAGTTTTCTTAAAAGAAACCTTGTGGCACAGTGGGAGAGTACGGGGACAGCGTCATGGAAACTAATTCACAAAGTTCAGATGAGTCTCCATAATTGAATAAATTACAATAAGCTCTTAAGCTCCTTGTAGATGGAAGTGATAAGTAGTCAAGGGTGTTGGCCACTGGACTCACCAGAGGTGAAGTGGTGCACAGGTGGACTACATGGGCTGAATATTTCATGAGTGTCATAGCCAGATCCGGTGTCACTTTGCACCAGAGACTTTGGAGGTGAGTTTGAATCAACAATACCTTGAGAGAAAATAAAATGATTTTATGACATTATAATTCAACTGAAGATTCTAGGAACCCCAAAACACCTAAAGCCTGGCTTGAATATGAAGACACAGTCATTCACAATGACAAACAATCACATAGTTCTTCATTGGGCACTTCCTTTGAGATCTCGGGTGGGAGATAGCACTTGGCCATTTGGAACGCTGAGCAGTTGTGTCTCAAAAGGACTTTTGACCATCAAAAAAGAACTGCTAAAGTCATTCCATCAGAGCAAAATGAAATCAAAAGTGCTAATGTATTTTTCCTGACACCTATACTCTGATAGTGTGTGAAGAAGGCCTGGGCATTGAGAGAAACAGCAAAGAAACAAGAGCTTCTCTGCCTATCCCAGTTATAATGTGAGTGAATTTATAGCTCCGTTTTATAACATGCCAGGAGTTGAGGGTATTAAGATAAACAAGTTTTAAAGGTTAGATTAATTACAAAATACATCTATACATTTATACACATATATAAAGAATTGGAAGGATAATGCCATGGAGCAGCAAATTGATATTAAAAGCTTGAATTGGAACAGTCCCTTAATTCAGATATAATTTTTTACATAATATGGAAGAGAGAACCTTGCACTGTACTGAATATACCATATATCACCTGCCTCAAACATAGTAGACCATGAACACATATATATAGTATATAAAATAGTAATCTTAATAAAGTATCTGTCTTTCACTTCAGATTTTCTGAAAACATTTTGTAGTATATTTTCTATGCTGAGCGATATCAAAATGTGGTAAAATAAAGGCAGTTTTAAAGTCTACTATTTTGAAATGCTTTGACTGCTATTCCACATATTAACCTGACAAACCAAAATAAGTAAATTCACAGTGTTCCAATGTGTGCCTTCTTTAAATGAATTAATTTGTTTAAAAAAATGACACATTCTCACATTTAAAAATAAAATCCAAGCTAATTTTCAGATTGCTACCAAGAATATATCAGCAATATCACTTCTAATAGAGTAAAAGTGACACAGTTAATATCTATTTATGCATGTTTGGGGACTAGTTTATATTTGACATATTATTCAACTTATTATAACAGTCTGGTTAATAAAGAACATGATAATGATACGTAATTTTTGGACTGGAACCAGATTGTTTGACCGTCGAAGAATGAATCCACCGACAGAAAGTGGTAGAGCAAAGGTGGAAATTTATTGAAGAACAAGTACAGACTCCCAAGTCTGGAGAGGGAAAGAGTCCCACAGAATGGACTCCTAAGTAGGGAGGGGGAAAGGGTCCCCCCACTGAGTTCCTTTTCCTAAGGCTTATAAAGGGGGTCCTGATATCCCCTCTGGTCAATATTCTCCTTTGAATTGGTTACTATAGTACAGTGATGGGCAACCTTTTGAGCTTGGTGTGTCAAAATTTGCCAAAAAACTGAGCACACTCCGGTGGTGTGTCACTTCAAGAAAAAAACCATAATCTTGAATATTTATAGTTTAAATAACAAAACTGTATAATTGTAACATATAACTGTATTTAATAAACCAACAACTAATTATTTAACTTACCTGCTTATTGACTTCTTTGTTCATCTGTCAGTCGGTTTCTTTTGTTGGTCTTGATATTATTTAACTTGGGTGGGGTGCCATGAACTAAGATAAGTGAGGAGGAGGGGGAGTTCTTTAACTAACCTGCCTATTAGTGACTTTTTTGTTGCTGAATTACTGGCTAAACCTTCAATTGAAGGTTGATATTTTGTGCACTTCAAGCCCAGGCAAGCCCTACTAACTTCACCTGTCAATCTGTTTCTTTGTTGGTTTTGATATTATTTAACGCTGAGAATAAAGTCTTACAAAAGTATGTAGAGGGGAAAATTGTGAGTAAAGCCATTGCTATATTTTTCAGGATGCTAAAAGTGTCTGGTAATCGGTTCCAGGCACTCCAAATTTCCTGTTCGTAGTGGCACTCCTCTTGATTCTCCCAGTGGCACCTTTCCAGATTCTCAAGCTTTGAACTCAAGTCAACAAACACCTGAACCCAGATGCTGTCTTGAAATTTGCAAGTTGCATTTCCAAATCATCAATTTGTATCTATTGGAAACCATTTAATTCCAAACTACTGTAGATAACTACATCAGGATACTTAATTGTTTTATGGTCTGTTCTAGGCTTCTAAATTGATTAAATCTATCACTGAACTAGTCAAATAACAAGTCTAAAATATGCTGGTACTTTATATGCAAGGGTTCCATTTCATTTTGTATAGCTGCACTGGCCTTCTCAAAATACTTTGTTACTCAAGGAAAATATAAGTTTTAGTTTCTACATCTCTCTTGAAAATTTTAAGTTTACTTTCAAAAGCTTTTATGTATCCAAACATATGGTTAATATTTTGCCAAAACCTTGTAACTTTAACTTTGGTTCATTAATATGAACAAAGAGATCTGTAAAAAAATATCAGGGTGTTGACCCACTTATCATCATTGATCTAAGAAAAGTTTCCTTATCCTCAAGAAAAATACCTTAATTTCTTCAAAGCACTCCACAAAGCTCTTAAGAACTTTGCCTCAGCTCAGCCATCTTACATTATTGTACATCAGCAGTCCACTGTAGGTGGAATCAACCTCCAGTAAAAGTGCAGAAAATTCTCGCTTGTGAAGGGGGCGAGCAACTATTAAAAGAACTATTTTTGTAACAACTGACATTAAGTCATTTAAGTTGGTGCATCCTGCCTTGGCACATAAAACCTCCTGACGGATAATACAATGAAAAGGCACAATCGAATGTCCAATAGCTTCCATAAACAATTTGACAAATCCAACTTTTTTCCCCACCATGTTTGGTGCCCCATCTGTCATCACTGACACAACTTTAGAGATATCGATGCTTAGGTAATGGAATGTTTGTCTAACAACCTTACATATTTCGCTTCCTGATGTACTTGTTGGCACTGATACTAACTTTATCAACTCTTCTCTCATTGTGAGACCATCAGAATATCAACCAATAACGGCCAACTGAGCATGTGATGTGACATCAATAGTTTCATCAAGAGAGATCGAAAAATATTTACAATTACTTATGTCTCTTTTTAATTGATGTTGTACATTTATGTTCAGTCTCATTATTCAGTCTTTTATGATATTTCTACTGAGTGGTAACTCAGATATTCTCTTAGTAATTTCATCTTTATTCTGCAATTAAGACTTCGTGCAATAGAACTGATGAACATCTTAGGAGAGTCTTTAATAAATTTTCCCTCACTGAGTGCTTTTCCATGCTGAACTATGGAGTCAGCAATGCTCAAACTTGCAGATGTTAAATTTGTAGAGCCTTTTATAAATTTAAGGATGGAATTAGATTGGCTCTTATAAAGGTGTAGCTCCCTAGAAATGTATTCCTTCCTTTCATCCTCACTTTTTTTCAAGAGCTGGAAATGATTAGTTTCAAAATGTCTATTTATATTCCACATTCTGCTTACTACTGTTTCAGTACATAGAATGCAAAATGATCTGCCATTTTTTTTCTATAATGCCTATACATCTCTGTCAATGTCTCTTGAAAGAGTTGGCTACTGCTACTACCACTGCCTTTACTTAACCTTGGTTTTTATTTTTGGGTTCTCCATTAGGGGGGCAGTGATAGAAGATAGAATTATAGATAGCCTGTTAGCCCTACAGGCCATTAGGGGTTAACTAGCCTACCTGACCACAAGATGGCACACGTAACTGTTTTTTAGGAAAGGGCAGGGTTAATAAGCAGAAATAAGGGTTCATAAAGATGCACAACAGTAATAGTGGTGAAATGGAGTCTGCACTATGCTGCAAAATGGCGTTCCTTATATAAATTAAGATGGTTGCCACTATTTCTAAAGGTGGGAAACGGCACTCATAGCACAGGCCCTCGCCTCTCCCAGCCTCCTCCTCACCTATCTCAGTAATGATGGTCAATTAGAAATCCAGGACACCCCAGAACTGTAGATTGGATGATGGTTGCTGTGATTATATGGTTGCTGGTAATGGTGATCACAGGGCCCCCAGAGATGCGTCCCCCCGCAGTATTCTGCTGCATCCTGCTCTGCCTGCTGGAAGTGAGGTCAAAGATCCTTTAAGGGCTTAACTGGAAGTCTTAGAACTATAAGCCCTGTGCCAGAGTTCTGTTGTTTTGGCCTGCAGACCTTTAGCACATAGTATCTACACTACACTACAGCAAACGCTTCATCTTTGGCTACTGCACCTGGCCATGCAGTAGCCAAGGATGAAACGGCCTTCTCGGCATGTGGCCCCATACTTCTCTGTATGTGACAGCCTGCGGCCATGTGTCATCGAAAATGGCTACTGTGTCAGTGCTGACATACATGTCATAGGTTAGCCATCAAGGCTATAGAGATTCCTGAGGCCCTTCCCCCTCATAGTCCTTCAATTCCTCTGGGCTTTCTTTTTTGCCATTTGATTGAAGGGCTTCCTTTTCTTTATTTTGTAAATATAGACCTTTCTTGGCTACTTCCAGTTCCCTTGTCTTTTGGAAATGTTCCTGTTGCTGCTTCCTTGTCTTATGTAAATGCAACTGTTGCTGCCTCCTGGTGTTATGGATATGTAACTGCACCTGGGTTGCTGGTGTTATGAAAATATACCTTTTCCCAGTCTGTAGCCCTGTGTTTTTCCATGGACCCCAATTCTAAAAAATCCCTAAGCCTACCTATATTCCCCTAAAATTCCTGCTTCAGTAATCAAATAGTATTTCAAATTTTGGAAGATGATGTTCCAAAAAAATATATTAGCACTAAGAGTATTTTGCAGGTTGAATTCTTTGAAAACTAGTTTGATTAATTAAAAAATGTAGTAGCTATAAGGAAATAATGTTGCAACCAGTGATTGAATTACTGTGAGAGCCTATAGGAGTCCTTTAAATTGACATATCCCTGAAGGACTTCATCTATATTACTGTATCTAGTCTGAGTTCTGCTTTGAAAGTTAAGACCACATAGAAAGGAGAAAGAAGAAGGCAGGGGCATGGAGGAACTCGGGAAGTGGACGATAGAAACTGACAATAGGCATAAAAGAGGTTAGAGAAAACATTTTAAAAGATGGTCCCTTTTCCTGATTAAAGGGCAAAACAAATATAGGAAAAAGTACATGAAAAGAAATTTTACCTCCAATTTTATTTTTTTCTTATCCCTATGACCATATTCCTCCTCTATTACTCTCATCTTTCAACTGTTGTGGTGTACCCCCATCTTACAGAGGACGTCTTAGAAAAGTCAAATTATGGAGTCATTTATTCAAAGCTGGTGGCATACGAAATCTGGAGCAAAAGCGCTCCAGACTTCGCAGGCCCGAACAGCTCAACACATCTGGCTTATATCGGCAGAATATCACAAAAGTATTGATTACATCTTTGGGTCTAGAATGAGGAACCTGCTTCGTGAAAAAAACATTTTTACAGAAGCAAAAATTGAGCAAGTTAGTATCTAAGAATCACTAAATCAACAGAAACACATTATCTGGGACCACCTGGGCAATTTAGAATTATTGTGCTGTTCAGATTCTGGGATCACTGAGTCAACAGGAATGCACTATCCATAGCTACTTGAGGAAATTTAGGGTATGTTTTGATTCTGGGACCACTGAGTCAATTGAAACTCAGTTATCTGTTCCTACTGAGACAATTTAGGATAATTGTCCTGTCCTGGTTCCCAGAGGAATGTGCTTCTATGACCAGTGAGATCACAATCATGGGATATTCAAACCATCAGCAATGGAGTATTTGGATAGCATACATAAGTTCAGAAAATCAAAATAACTTTCTCTTGTTTTAGCAAACAAATAAGTACAGAACCCAAACAGCAGTTTCTACCTGAGATGATTGTTACCATACTTCACAACCAAGTTTTGAACTTTCCCTAAAAGGTTCCATTTGAAAGTGAATTAATTAGCTCCTTCCTTTCCTCCCCTCATTTCCTTTCCCTAACTCCACCCTACCCAAAATGTCATTTTAACGTTTTCAAGTGGCCCAGATGGCTGTTAGCTGGTTGACTGATTGCTACTGCTGTGTGAATTCTAACCCACTCAATTCTATGTTATTGGCATTTAAAAGAAGGTTCCTTAATAAATCAAAGACATCTTTATTTGATATAACTTTTAAGACTACATTAAAAAACTTCCACATATACAGAATGTTGCACATTTGGAGACAGATATATCTCATTAAGTCTGGCAAGTTATCCTGGATCAACCAGCTTAAAATTTCTATAGCTGATTACCTTTATCAAAAAGTGGCAAGGTAATTCAACGCAGGAAGTGTTTTATTTTCAACAAATGGTATTGGATTACTGGAAAGAAATAAATATTGACACATACTTGTGATAGCCAGACTCAGAGGGGGGAGGAGGATAGAAGAGAAGGACGTGCTTCGTCATGCTCAGACCAGACACCACCACCAAAACCCCCTTTAGCTGTTTGTGACATTTACTCAGCCCTCCCTTGCCTGAGGACATCCTGCTGCCAGAACACAGAACAGCCAGATACAGGGTCAACAGGGCCCACCGGCCTAGGAAGAAAATTTAAAATTTCCCGCTTCCCTGTACTATAACTGACCTTATGCTACCTTTCTTTGTGTGAAACCGGCCAATCACAAATTGTCAAATCTCCCTGCGTTGGAGATAAAAAGTGCTCGCTACCGAGGTTCTGGGCTCCCGTTGCTCACTGCTGTGCCAGTTGAGACTTGGGCCCGGGCTTGAGTTCGTTATTAAAAAGGCTTCTTAAATTTTTGATCTGTCTCCCTGGTGGTTGTCACTCTCGGTTGGTCCATAACAATACTTAATAGCATACACAAAGTTAATTTCAAATGGATTATAGATCTAAATGTAAGAGCTAAAGTTATAGAAGTTCTAGAGGGAAATACTGGAGAAAAATTTCAGTGACCTTGTGTTTGACCAATATTTCTTAAACACACAAAAAAAATGCCAATAAGTTGGATTAAAGCACACACATTTGCTGTTTATAAGACATTGTTACCAAAATAAATGAAAACAATGTCTGAGATAAATATTTACAAAATCTGCATCTTACACAGGCCTTTAATCTAAAAAATATAAACAACTCTTACAACTTAATAATGAGAAGACAGACAACTCAATAAAATGGACAAAATATTTGAATAGTTATGTCACCAAAGAAGATATATGGATAGCTAATAAGTACACGAGAAGATGTTTAACATTGTAAGTCATTAGAGAAATGCAAATTGAAAACCACAGTGAGAGACCACTATACACCTGTTACAATGACTAAAATAAACAAGATTGAATATACCAAGGGTTGGTGAAGACATGAAGAAAATTAAACTTTCATACACAATTTGTGAGAATCTAAAACATATAATCACTTTGCAAAAACAATTTGGCCATTTCTTCAAAATTAAATATACAACTACACAATTTAGAAATTCCTCTGCTAGGTATATACCCAAGATAAATAAATGCTGTGTTCATACTTGTACATAAGTGTTCTGTTTTATTCATAAGGGACAGAATTGAAACAACTAAAATGTTCATCAAATTTGTATATACCCATTATAGTGGAATGGTACTCAGTAATAGAAAAGAACAAAGTCCTAGTATATTCAACCACTTGGAAGAATCTATATATATAAAAGCCTAAGCAATCATTATGACTGGTCGACCGAACTGACACTCAAAGCAGGAGCTGCCTCCTGGTGGTCATTGTGCTCCCACAGTCAAGTCCCCATGGCCTGCCAATCTCCCAATATCTCTTCCCCAGGCTGCCTGGCCCAATTGGCTCAAATGCTGTCCAGGCTGAGGGATCCTACCCATGCATGAATTCGTGCACTGGGACTCTGGTCTGAAATCATTGTGCTGAGAGAGGGAATGGATCTCAGTCCTAGAACCACAAGGAACAGAATCCTCCCAGTTACCTGAATGAGTTGATTCTTCCCCAGATTTTAGGCAGCTGGTGGTTGATGTTTTTTGAGATCCTAAGCAGAGAATCCAGTTGAGACATATTATATCCTAACTTCTGACTTATGAAAATCATGTAAAATATAGAAACTCTTTAACCATTCTTTTCAACCAGATTGAATTGATGGAATAATCTGCAAGGGATCATCCAGTTCGTCACTAGTTTTTTTGTTTATCTCTGCTGTTGCTGTGATTGTTGAAAACTGAGTTTATAATTCAGCTTTCTCTTTTCCTAGAGACTTATTCTGATCCACATAGAAGAAATCACCTGTGATTGAGAAACTCTTCTGAATGTCCAGCCTCATTGATGTAAGCCAGCAGTCATAGCTGAGAGGCCACTTTTCATCGCTTTTTCCAGACATCACTACTTATTTAACTTTAGATAATTCCAGATGTTTTGGAATATGTGTAGGCTTATTTGCTTTTTTTTCTGATTATGCTTAATCTCCGTGCCTTTCTCGGTTCTTTTCTTTGTCTAGTAGTCTGCCCACACTATGAAAATACCATAGATTGGGTGGCTTAAATAACAAACATTTATTGTCACTGTTCAGGAGGCTGGGAAGTCCAAGATCAAAGTATTGCTCTCCTGGTGAGACCACTTTTCCTGTCTTGCAGACAGCCACCTTCTTATCGTGTCTTGTTTATTTCTTTGTTGTTAAATTATTTTCTTTTTCTGTATACCATCTATCATTGCTACATCATTGCTGCTCCTTTGAATCAAAGCCTGGCTTTTTGATGTCATCCTGACAAGAAGCCTCAAGATTCATAATTAGAAGTACCTTCTACAACATTCCAAATATTTGAAAAACATTTTAAAAGCAACACTCTTGTTTTTGATGCTGTATAAAGTAAAAAATAAGATTTTGAATTTTTTTCCCAGTGGCAACTGTCAGCATATTCTCAGAACAAATGTAATTAAATTTTATTTACCCCTATACTTAATGGCATTAACATTTCTACACTTTATAAAGCACCTGATTTAGTGCCTACCATATGATTTTTGAATAAAAAGATGAGTGCATATTTTAAAGTATGTTTTTTTAAAGTATGTTTTTTTAAAGTATGTTTTTTTTTAAAAACTATGATTTTAGAGAGAGAGGGAGAGAGAGAAACATCTATGAGAGAGAAACATTAACGTGGATTGGCTACTTCCTACATGCCCCCTGCTGGGGATTGAGCCCACAACCTTGGCATGTGCCCTGACTAGGAATGGAACTGTGACCTCCTCCTTTATGGGTCAGTGCTCAACCATTGAACCACACTGGCCAGGCACTTTGGTTCTCTTTGAATAACAGTAAGAGATTTCTAGTCACCACACCTGTTTCTCTACTTTTCCTTGACTAGTAAATATATATCTGAAGAACAGTTTTAATGGATTCAATGATTACTCTAAAAGTAGGCCCTATATTATGAATAAATGCATGTGTAAAAAAGTATAAATAGTTACCATTAATGGCATTGTCATATCAGAAAGCTATCAGAAATGCTATGCTGGAGCCTTGTCTTCCTTCCAAGCATTGTAGGTAATTCCTTACCACCATGTTACCTGAAAACAGAACTCCCCAAAGTGAGAATCTTTTAACACTAAATCTCATTTAAATGACCTCTCCAAGGTCTTATAAAAACAGCAGAGAAAACACAGCAATTAAGCTACCTTGAGAAAGAAGTTGAGGCTTGTCAAAATCGTAGACAACCTGCTGGTTACCATTCTAAAAACACTCACTTTCACTTTCTTACCTGGAGAATGCAGTTTAGAAAGGAATTTCTGGCTGCTGGTCCTAGGAACATGATGCCTAAACATAAACCCAACGACTGCAAGGTAATGAGCTGAATGGCCTTGCTCCTTTTTAAGAAAGGTGACTTTTGTATTTCCGAGGAAAGAGAACGAAATTGTTCCCTAACTTCTTAAAAAAGATAGTGCTGCTCTAGCATGTATGGTTACATTTAGGCTTGACATCTTGTGAAACTTGAATTCAACTGGCAAAAACTTAGAAAACACTCCCCAAAAAGCATATAAGGATTTGGCAAATATTTATTTATCATCTATATTAAACTAAATGGAAATTATACACAATGGTACAGATGAATTATGCAGTGTACAGTGGCAAATCCATGTGATAGTCAATGGTCTTCACATCTTGCCACCAGATGATAAGTCTCATGGCTTATAATCAGTGAAAAGAAATAATATGGCACATGCTGTTATGGACTCAGGCAAGCACATAAAAGGAAGCCATACAAACAAGAATATGCTGATATAGTATTCTAGCTTATAACTAAGCCATTTAGACAAACAGAATACATTTGATTTACATTGAGAGCCAAAATATAATGCTATCTTCCCAGAAAAATAAAACAAACATGCCAGCTTAAATAACGCACTACATTCAAAAGAGTGTTCGTGGAAATCTAGTAGTTATATCTGATTTAAATGTAGCAGTGCTGTCCTTAAAAATGAAAAATTATCTCGATGTGATACTTCGCTGTAAGAAAAAGAATGACTTCCCACTGCACCATACTGCAGCACTTCTTTGTGACTCAATACCTACACAATGCTAAGTAATTTTCTTTACCAGGCCAAATTCAACTCATTTTTAAGGACAATGGCTGCTATATCTGTTTTCATGCGAAACACCAACACTCAAAATGATTTATTGTATTTTACAAATTTTACAAATGTTCATAATTACTATGAAGGTTTACAAAACCCTAAACCCTATAGCAAATATTAAGCACAATAAAAACATGATAAGTACTTAACTAATTTGGGGAAGGAAAAACTCTCCAATATATATGGAATTGCCACTTACTAAATAGGCAAAGTCTTTCTGTTCTCTTTTTTCCAGAGCCCCCATTAGTGTCTATTTCTATTTTTTAATACCTGTTTCACCAAGTTGATAGCCTTGTGCTGAAATATATTCAGTAATAAACACAAAAGAAAAATTAGCAATCTTGGATGGTAGGCGTCGCAAATCATGAGGTCAAACACCTTCCAGTTGAATCCTCCTTGCTAACAAACATGCATCTGTAGCTCAAAGGGTGATGTAGGTGTTCATTGTGATGTCAAGGCTCATCTATCCACAGGTACCCTCTCAACCGAGAATAACACAGAATAGGTCTGAAGAAGCAGGAGACCGTCCCTGCATGGAGGTGCCCCATTTGAAACTAGGGTCGGAGGTTTTGATTTTTTTTCAGCTGTGTTTTCCCCAAGGGAATCTTTCTCCTTCACTGAGTTTATGTCTGGAGAAAATGTGGTGGGGTTGGGGCAAAATCTGAATTCTTCCAGGTGGTTAGGCATGCCTCAAGAAAGAGTGTTTTGGACATAACCTTTGCTAAGGGTCTTGTAATCTGTAGTTATGGTTTTATTTTCTACAATTCATTTGTGATTTTCCAAACTTGGACATTTCTGAAACAAGATTCTGATTCGAATTTTAATCTCAGAAAAAAAAAACAAAAGACTTGGAATATGTTTTTGTAGTACATTTCAGATTCTCAAGGAGAAAGCAACATAAATTGTTGGCTTGTCCTTTGAAAGGGCAATGCATTTTTCTTAAAGTACGTCATGATGTGTGTGTGTGTATGTGGGGGTGGAAGTGTGTGCGTGTTTGTGGGGGGGAGGGTGCAAAGAGAAAATTAAAACAAAAAGCACATGTATATACATGTATGTGTATATACATATATATAGAATTTAGTGCTCTCACTGAATTGTGTATTTGAGTCTTCAAAAGCTTACTTGGCTTGTATTTATTTTTCCAGAATCAAATTTAGCATTTTACGTAAATATATCTTTTTCTGGTTAATAGTTTTAGTTTAAAAGCATGTAGGTCCATTCAATTCTTAAGATGTGTCATAGAAAATTTAATTTCTTCAGTTTTAGTTCTCCAGTTGTCAAATATTTTAGTTCTTAAGTAACATTATCATTGTCATTATTATTAACTGGTTGTATGTGTTGAGATTAAAACGATAACTACTTATGCCTTATCTGCCATAATTTTTTTCTTAAATTTCAAATACAGGAGAAAAATCCTGCTTTCCCTTCTGTTGTGTTAATGGAAGAATGTTTTCAATAAACTATGTTTATTGACTTATCTGTTCACTTTGAGTGTTTTGGACATAACCTTTACTAAGGGTCTTGTAATCTGTGTTTATGGTTCTATTTTTCTACATCTGGCAGCTTTACTGAAATACATCTTTTTTTAAATGTAGCTTTCAATAAGTTCTGTTTCCAGTTACTATTGGTGGGCAGCAATGACCTCCAGTGGATTCTTATGTACATAGCAGCTGGGTTTTTCAGAGAATGTTTATTTTCAATATATTTGTATCTTTTTGACCTTTTGTAGCTGGGCAGCTTACTGAATGAACTCTTTAAAGTTTCTTGAAACATTTATGCATTTGCTAATTTTAGAATAAAATGAAAAGACATTACAAGTTATCAACACTTGTACTTTCTTATTTATATATCCTGTAAGCTAATTTTGAAAATTAAAATGAATATTATTCAAAGTTAACATTTAAATGTTCATACTTGTTTTTATAAGTAATCCACTTGCTTTTAATTTTTACTTAAATGAAAAATCTTAAAAATATATTTTAGAAAGGTAACTGCTAAATAAGATAGAAAAAATATCAGGAAATAAACATTTTCAAAAATAAAATCTCTCCTGATACTATTTAGAAGAGAAAAGTAAAAGTGCTCTGAACATCTTGGGAGTTAGGTGAACTCATGAAATAATCTTCCATTTGTTAATATAAAATAGAGGAAAATTTGACATCTCAGAGCAAAATGCTTTAATGTTTTTTTCAGAAAGAAAGATTATGTTTCTGGAATATATTTTATATTTCAAGAAAGATTACATAGAAGATATAAAATTTAAGTTTTTATAGAGCTTCAGTCCTATAATATCATTTTTGGCTTGTGAGGTAATAAGTTATTAACATCTTAAAGCATGACATAAGCGTTAGCATATTGTTATTTCAGTTAGCTTTTTTTCCCTGAAAATGGATTAGCTATACTATTGAGAAACTGCTTTCAAATCTTTACTAGACAAATTGTAGAGAAAAATACTTTTCTACCAGAAGAGGGCAGCAAAAATTTTCAATTAGAGTTCTAACTGGAATACATCTGTTTTGACATTCTTTGAGATCTTTCTGAGAAGTTACCTTCACTTCATTCTTCTTTTCACTCCATGGTCCAATGAATGTTTTATGAAGGGTACAACTGTCAAGGCGGCCACAATTTTTCTCTCATGTTTTGCAATAATTACAACACACCTGCTTCATTAAACTCATGGCTTTGACAACACTAACACAATAATTTTTTTAAAAGTACAGACAGTTCGCATAAGAGTATTAAAGTACCTGATACTATGTGTGGAGGAAAGGCAAAATTCAGAAAGATTGAAATATTTATTTTTATTTTCCCATGGTTATTTAAATCTCAAAATTTTCATCAATATTCCCATTATCTAACATCTAGCAATAGTAATGTAATAATTGCCTTGGAAAAGCAGTCAAGTACTCAAAACTACAACTATCATCACTTTTCGATAAATATAATGTGAAACCATTGAACCATACACTTATTTTAAAAAATTAGTTAACTTATATATGTTTAACCAGTCAAATGAGAATGTAGAATAATTTATCATAACACCTCTCAGTCATTTCTGTATTACAGAAATATATTTTTAAAGTAATACAAAGAAGCTGGATGATTTCTCATTCTGTTTTTTTCTTTTTCTTTTAGGTTTCAAATATAAATTCTTCAGAATCCAGTGGATTGCTTCACCTCATCAGGAGTCCAGCGTGTGCCTGGGCAGGCGATAGTGCTCTGCTTTGGGACGTAGCTTCTTTTCCTGTGGGTTGGCATACTTCCACTTGGAAGGTGACATCTTATGCTTTTTCCTCTTCTTATCTGTGCACCATACCTTTTCACAGTATTCTTCCACTCTCTGAAAGTTGCTATAACCAATCAGCTGCAAGAATTCCTTATACCATGGCTTTGCTCCGTGCGGGATACTACTGTGAGCTGGACAAGGCATCTTGTGAGGCCTGTCCTCTTCGTAATCTTTGTTAAACATTTCCTCCACTCGCTCCTCTTCTACTACCTCCAGGGTGATTTTACGGACAGTATGGACAAAACTGTGCTCTACTGTCTGGCAAAAATATGTACCAGCATCCATTTTGCGTACCCTTAGGAAGAGTAAACCGAGGTCCATTTTAACTACTCTATCATCAGTCTTCACCTGCAATAACAAAAAAAGTAATGACACTTAACTATTATCCAGAAGAATATTATACCAATCTATAATGCATCTTTATTTTGTTCATTTTCATTATTACATGATGAAATAAATATCATATATATGAGAGAGAGAGGGGGGGCCTAAATAAATAAATCAGCTTTTTCTCTCTGAACTAGATTATATATAAGGTCACTTTATGACTTTAAGGTCATTTTACATCCACATTATTTTTAATACGTTTTTATCTATTTTAGAGAGAGTGAGAAAGGGAGAGGAAGAGAGAGAGAAACATTGATGAGAGAGAATCATTGATCAGCTGTCTCCTGCACACCCCTTACTAAGGATCAAGCCAATAGCCCGGGCATGGGTCTTGACTGGGAACCCAACAAATGCCCTCTTGTGCATGGGATGATGCTCAACCAACTTAGCTATGCTGACCAGATCCATCAATATTTTTTAAAGAGCAAAGTGAGAGAGCTTTCAATTTGTTTAAGTAAATATTTAATTAAAAATATTCGGTTCTATATAGCACTCAAAGTTAAATTTGTTTAATTCCTTTTTTAATGGAAATAACAAATACCATTTCTCAAATTATTACCAGTAGTTCAGAGATTCTTATATGTTTCAGATAACAATGATCAATGTTTCTACAAGGATTCTATTTAGAGAGCTGGACTATCTTCACTCTCTCCCCTTACCAATCTATCTATCTATCTATCTATCTATCTATCTATCTATCTATCTAAATTACTCACCTCTACCTTTTCTTGAGCTAAAAAACAAACTTATATGTTTTCATGTGGTCCAGGATCATATGATGCTGGTATAAAAGTGATTTACACTGTACTCTCTGACTTCTTTGACAATACAAAACAAAAGCAGTATTCAACTTTGCAAATACAATAGGGCATAGCAGACACAACCACAACCATGTTGGCAGTAAAGGCCATTCCAACAAGTATGTTTTTGAGCCAGTGGTAGGTCCAGGCATGGCTCACCAGGCTCAGCTCTCCCAGGCTTGGGTCAGTTTGGCCATGTCCAAAGTTGCAATGTGACTGACTCATCATATATGATTACCCGTGTGTGGTCATTTATATAATTGGTGATAATGTGGCAAAATAGCCTTAGTGTTATAGTGAGAGTTTGTACCTCAAATAGGAATGTTAATGATATATTACAAGGATCCCTGAGGCGTTTTGTCAGCTATGTAAGGTAAATTAATCACTCAGAAGCTTCAGAGTGACATAGTTGGATGACAAAAGGAGCTCCATATGTCTTCATAGGTGCTTCCCTTGACTTGGAAGGACCAGGCCCTGGCAGACAACATGCTACAATCATTAACTCAAGAAGCGCTCCTGTGAGGAGCCAGCAAGAGCCCTCACACCAAAGCCATCTCTACTACATGGGAACAATAAAACCTAAAAAAAAAATAGATTTTACTGAGAATCTAGCCTAAGCACCTGCCACAACCAATAACACTTAAAGGACTTTGTGTTGCTCTGATCATTTTAACTGGGCCTTTCCCCAATTTTCCTTTCCCCACTAGCTTTCTCCATGTAGTGCAACCACCTATGACCACATCATGCCTCTCATGATACTGATTCTGAAAGACAGCATCCATTGTTTTTAAACTTGTGGCAGCATTTGACATAGATGGACTGCCTACTTAACTGTCTTTTTTTTTTCTTCTGTGTAGGACAAGCCATTATAGTATACAACCCACAGGTTGAGAACCACGAGTAGGGTCGCCTAAGAGACCATAGGAAAACACAGATACTTACATTACAATTCATAACAATAGCAAAATTAAAGTTATAAAGTAGCAATGAAAATACTTTTATGATTGGGGGTCACCACAACATAAGGGTTGCAGCATTAAAAAGTTTGAGAACCACTGCATTATACTATCCTGGGACTTCTCTTGGTATCTTCTAAGGATCTCTCATTTCCTCTAAGGCATAATCCTCTGTCCTTCTCTGATCTCATAATCTCACGTTTTATTTGCATCCATTTGATAAGTCTTTAATTTCCTAATTTCAATCAACTTCTCTAAGATGGTACAACTTGCACATAGATAATCCATTGTTTTTGTTCCCTATAAATTACAAAACACTAACCAAGACTTATCTGATCCTTCATTATGTACAGTTTAGCATCTTTTCACTTAGACTCCCCACAACTACTTATTTCCCTATTTCTGACAATTATATCATCATTACATCATCATTCTTCTAGTCACTGTATCTGAAAGTGTTTATCATATACAGGGTGTTCACCCAAAATGTATACATACTTTAACAGTTGATAGCTCAATTTTGAAAGTGAAATGTATTTTAATAAACACTGTGTTTATAATGATTCAGTGTCTGTGTACATTTTTGGGGATACCCTATATACTTCTCTCTCATTATTATCCTCATTTCCAAAACATCTCAAATTCCTATCAACATTTCTTCATTGATTAACATCAGAAACATCCTTTCATTTCATTATTTTTGCTACAATGCTAGGCTCATACTTAATGACCTGTTCTTTGACCTATTCTCATGGCAGACTTTCCCCAACTCTTCCTTTTTACTTTTCTTGCTTTCATGCCCATCTGGATTCTGTTTCAGAATCTATACTCTTGTTTCTGTCTAAAGAATCTTCCCAATGCCTGGCCTGATTCCTTCTCATTCAGAAAGGCTGACCTAAATGCTATCTCTTCAAACAGGCCTCCCTCACACCCCTATAAAAATGTCCTCATTTCCTTATCATAATTTTACTTCTTAACTTTTAAATACCTGAACGAGCATTATTATTTCAAAACTAGGGGCCCAGTGCACAAAATTTGTGCACTGGGGGTGGGTGGTCCCTCAACCCAACCTTCCCCCTCTGACATACTGGGAGCCTTCCGGGGATGTCCAACTGATGACTCACCCCCAGCCTGCCCAAGGCCTAAAGCCTGGCAAGGCTTTAGGCCTTGGACACCCAACCATTTCCCTGCTCAGCTCAGCCCCAGCTGCCTGTGACCACCTGGCCCTGGGGGCTGGGCACTTGCCGCCACTTCTGCTCACAATTCCCTGGGGCCCAGCACTTACTGCTGCCACCACCACTGCTGCTGCTGCCGCCACTGCTTCCCCACACAGTGCCCAGGGGCTGGGTGCTTGCCGCCACTGCCATTTCATTTCCACCCCCAGGGCCTGGCGCTCATGCCACTTGGCCCTGCCCTCACTCCTGATTGGCTGGTAGCATAGCCAATCAGGAGCCAAGATATGGTCAAATTTGCATGTTTCTCTTTTATTATATAGGATATAAACAGCCCTTGCATTAATTTTCTTCTTATTGGTAGCTGTACCCTTTATTTCAACAAACAAGTACTATTTTACTCATTTCCCAAGTGCACATCGTTTGTCATACTCCTGATTGGATAGTTATTCAGATTCTCTATTGCTTGCTTGAGCAAGTGACAATTGTCAATTAACCAGATCCTGCCTTTCTAAAGCTATATCCCCAACAGCTCAAGATAGAGCTTCTCAGGATGGGGTTGGTGGAATAGTTGCATTTCTGAGATAAATGACTTTTCTATAAGAATTTCTTAGATTAGTGTGATTATTTCTATTAAAATCAATATAAATTTAAATAACTATATTTGGGATCATGTGGAAGATCCTCATTGTTAGTATTTGTGTTTATCATAGATCTGATCCATTTTCAAAGCTCTGATAGTTTCCAGCTGCTAAGGAGAACAAAGATGGATTTAATATGTTAATGATACGTTCCAGCCAAATGAAAACCAAACAGCATCCTTATGTAGTAATGCACATAAAAAGTTTTGAAGTCACTTGAATAAAGTGTTAAGGGGATTGAATCATCACATGGCACACAGTGCTATAGGCAGATGTTTTATATATTCACATACACACATATGTGGTAGTCTGTGTTCCATATTACTTCCACAGAGATACCTCATTTCAGTGAAAAAAAAAAACCACAAAAAAAACACAACCACTACCATTCAATTAAATACACACTTAAATGATGTATAGATTTGCTTATATTTTATTTGTAAATATGTTTTAGTTTTATATTTGAATAAAATTGCAAGTATACAGGATGCATTTCTGGTTTGATTCTTGTGCACATTTAGTAAACCTTTTAGTACAAGTCATGCTACCAGCCCTAGAACAATGCTATAATTTTAAGGGCACTTAGTGGGAACAATTTTCAGAATAATAGATTCAAATATTCTCTTCATAACTCATTCTGCTCTCAGTTCCCTCTCTTGCAATCTAATATCCCACTTCCATGACTTATTCTAGTCTTATTCTTTCTTCTTCTCAGTAAACTCCTTTCTACAGTTTACCAATCCACTTTTAAAATTTCCTGCCAGGCTTAAACTTTCACATCTTAAGTGAATACTTTCTTTATGGCCCATAAATATGTTTTGTTTGTTTTTGGAACTCAAAAGCATTCATATTTGTAGCATACAAGATGATATTTATAATCCTCTTCAAATATATTTCCATGCAAGTTTCATCTCTTTAATACAGGGTAGGGCAAAAGTAGGTTTGCAGTTGCTCATGTGGAAAATAATACAATCTATAATAATAACAGCATAATATGCTAATGACAGCTGAATGATCTTCCAGATGTCCTTTCAGATGAAGCCATGGGCAGGGCCGAGGCAGAGGTAGTTAGGGATGATTAGGCAGGCAGGGAAGCAGTGAGGGGTAATCAGGCAGGAAGGCAAGCAGTTAGGGGCAATTAGGCAGGCAGGCAGAGTGGGTAGAAGTGATCAGGCAGACAGGCGAGTGGTTAGGGGTGATCAGGCAGGCAGGAAAGCAGTTAGGGGTGATCAGGCAGGTGAGTGGTTAGGGGCGATCAGGCAGGCAGGCAAGCAGTTAGGCGTGATCAGGCAGGCAGGTGAATGGATGGGATGATCAGGAAGGCAGGGAAACAGTTAGGGGTGATCAGGCAGGCAGGTGAGTGGTTAGGGGTGATCAGGCAGGCAGGTGAGTGGTTAGGGGTGATCAAGCAGGCAGGTGAGCAGTTAAGAGCAATCAGCCAGGCAGGCGAGTGGTTAGGAGCCAGTGGTCCTGGGTTGTGAGAGGGATCTCTGACTGCTGGTTTAGTCCTGATCCAGCAGGAATTCCTAAACTGGCAGTTAGACATCCCCTATATGGTCCCAGATTGTGAGAGGATGCAGGCCCGGCTAAGGGCCAAATCCCCCCTCCCAATGCATGAATTTTGTGCACAGGACCTCTAGCAATTAATAAATAATAATATAAGAATAAACTTTGTATATTCATAACTGTAAACTTAATTTTGTCCCACCCTGTATTCTAAGTTTCATAAGAGCAAAGGCAAAAGGCCTATCTCTTAATTATTATGATTATTCCATAATAAGTAGAGTGCTCAGAACATAGTGAAAATGAAAACTTATTAATTTGTTCAGAGTATACTAGCAAGGAAATGAGGTATACCAATAAGGATATAGTAATTCACCAAGTAATTAACCATTTCTATGTAAACCCAATAATGATTTGGCTAGGAAAGAAGCATCATTTCAGGAGCAGTCAAGCAACTAATGTAAAAGGGGCTAATGTACGCTTCACAGATGCATAGAATAAGCAGCTCTAGGAAAGTGCCTTCACCTGAAAAGCATCTGCACACAAACATCCTTATTGAATATGACGATCCTTTGTTCTCTTCGATACTAAATCTCCTGGGAGAGTGAATAAGACATGAGAAAACCTAAAAGTTGCCTAGTCCATTTTCTGGCAAATAGCAATCGGTTTATGAAACATTTAAAAAATAAAACAAAAAGCAAAAATTATATAAATACAAATCATTAATCTCTGGCTAAGAGTCCTTTAAAAAAAAATCTGTCAAAGAAGAAGGAATTTCTTCCATGATCAGAAACCCAAGCTTGAGTAACATGGCATTGCGTGTATGTACTAGTATGAAGTCCAGACGAGTTTAAAGATGTGGAAGCAAGATGACTATAATGGGAATTGTTATTCCTCATTTATTTGCATATTAGAGGTAAGGCCTGTCTCAGAAAGCAGGTCTCTCCTCCTGGTTACAGTGAACCATAAATCCAAGAATAAAAGTAGAGCTAATTCTCAGATCTGGATGACTGTACACTGTGTAGATGAAATCACCTTGAAAGTTAAGTTTGACTTCCACAGCCTATGAATACTTAGAAATAATAAATGACTTAGAGATTTGTATTCGAAGTCCTTCCACGATTTAATCTTTCCACTTTAGTTAACATGGGTACCTTCAACATCAAATCCTGATTACAGACATGTTTTTCATCCAGTTGTTCTTTTTCTGCGTCTGCAGACCAGATTTACTTGGTCAATAAGATGGTACCTAATGCATCATTTTTTTTCAAATATTCTTATAGGTAATGTAAAAGCATACAGAATTTCTTACTGAAAATTGTTTTAATATTCTTAGCTATAAAGATTGATTCAGTATGTTTCATAATATCAAATAAAAAAGAAATTGAACAAAGAACCCTGCACATCTGGTAGCTGGTCAGAAAAAAGCCATGATTCCCATGTGTCTCAACTATATGGCTCCATACTTTTCATAGGAATAGAAGAGACACAGGCCTTGAACTGGTTTAGTTCAGAATATATTTAACAATGAAATCAGTTTTAGTCAAGAAATAAAGACTAATAATTTATATGTATATTTGTTTTTGTTTGTTTATTTATCTGGCCTGTCTTCAAAAAGATTTTTTGGTGGGCTTACAGAAATATATTGTATATGATAGCATAAAAATAAAAAATTTTCTTTTTTTAAAAACACTTTCCAATATGAGCCTGCTATATGAGAAAGATAATTACCTAATAGAGACAGGGTGAGTTCTTAATAGCTCATTTAAGAAATCTGTTTCTCTATAAATAAAACAAGTAAAGTTGTTTTATACTTCAAATTAAAAATCCAAATGTGAACATTTTATTTCTAACATAAGAAGATGAGAAGAAAATTATTATAAATAAGAACTCAAAATTATACTGTGAAAAATGTTCTATTAAAAACACCATCTATATCAAAGAAGAAATTTTAAACATTTATATTCAAGAATGGATAAATATATAGAAGATACAAAGAATTCCTGAAAGTAAAGAAAAGAGAGATATATGAGAATGGGAAAAAGTATATAAACAGGAAATTAAGAGAAACCCAAATCCTTAATAAGTATTCAAGTTATGTTCAATAAGTACTAGTAATTTTAGAAATGCAAATTTAAAAAGATACTGCCTTATACACAGAAGAATAAAAAAAACTAAAAAATACTAACTATTGGTAAGGATGTGGAGAAATGGGAGCTTTACAAATGAAAATGGTGCAGAGATTCTGGAGAGTAAGTCAACAATAATTAGAGAAATGAAGGATTTTGATAGTTAATAATGCAGAAATTTACATGCTGATCTATGGGGTGATATTTGCAGAGAGGATCATTAAAGACATAGTAGTGGGAATTAATGACACTTTTGGTCCACTTTTAGGAGAATGAATCAATTAAGGGTAGTGAATGTATGCTATGTTCAATGAGTAACAGAAACAATGAACTAGAGACACATAGCAATGGTGATAAACCATAAAAACATAGTGACACCATAAAAACCATAAAAACTAGAGACACATAGCAATGGTGATAAACCATAAAAACATAGTGTTGAGTTTTCAAAAGTAAGAAGCATTAGCATAAGATCTATAGAATGTTTATTTTTATGGTTCATGCAAACTCAAAATGTTAGATATTTATTAAATATACAAATGTGGTATTGGACACCTTGTAATCATGACAATGGATGCATCTGAGGGAGCAAGATGAAAATGGAGAAAGGTGGTCCAGAAAAAATAAAGTCAAACAGAGGACACTTGTGCGGGCAGATCATGACAATGTGCTGTGAATAAAGTAGTATGTTTAACTAAATTATTCATCTGGGGGAGAACCAAGATGGTGGCATAGGTAAAACACCTATCTTGCCTTCATACTCAACAATTTTAATACTACAACTTAACGAAAGAACAAACACCTTCCAGAATCACCAAAAAGCTCTCCGAGTGAAAATTCCACAAATAAAAGTGAAGATAAGACACTGTGACTCGGAGGAGTGGCAGCGGACAGTGTTGAAAGATTCGCGTGGAGAGAGGTTTGGAGCGCGCTGCAGAGAGGGCGGGCGGCCGAAAACCGGCCAGTTTTCTCAAACGGGGAGACAAAGACGTCCCATTGGACTGATTCTCCAGCTTTGGGGGAAGTCCTGGGAACCCACTATCATACAGGGTGAAAACTGGACAGTGGGAGGGCATGCCGAAGCTCGGGCGCTGCAGAGCTATGCTGGCTTGTGGAGAAGGCAGCTTGCGCGCGAACAGCTCGGCTGCGTGACGGCGCAGAGAGCGATCTGCGACTTGCTTTCTCATTCGGAAAACCGTCAGACTGCTTTGTTTTATGACCCTGGGTGAAATATTGGGTGTGCAGAGTCATTTGGGGAGAGTCTGAATTCCAGGCAGCTGGTGGAGCTTGGTAGCGGCTCTCTCTCAGACGTGCTGGTGGCCATTGCCCCCGGCGCAGGGTCCCTGGAGCCGCACAGGACGAAGCTAACGCTGTCTGCTTGGCCCGGAGACTCCGCCCATCCAACCTGAGCACAGCTGAACTTCACAGACAATTGGCCTGGAGGTCAACCCCTCCAAGTGCTAACAACGATTAACCTGAGCTTAACTTCATTAAGACTGTGCAACCCATATCCACCTCAGGTAACTGGGGAGGTTGAGCCACTGTCCCTAGTAGGAAGTCTACTACACAAAGCTAATTGACCAACTCAGGGAAGCAGCCACCATGCAGAGACATGGAAAGAAATCAGATGTGAAAGAAATGGAGGAAAAAAAACGACTGGACATGGAATTCAAAACCACGGTTATAGGGTTTTTCAAGAGGCTCCAACAAAAGGTCGAGGCCTATAAGGAAATAAGCCAGACCACAAAGGAAATGAATGAGTCCTACAAGGAAATGAACGAGACCCTCAAGGATATGAATGAGACATGCAAGGAAATGATCAAGACCAACGTGGAAATGAAGGAGACTCTCAAGGATGTGAAAAAGGACCAACCAGAAATTAAGCATACACTGACTGAAATAAAAAGTATTATACAAAGACCTAAAAGTGCTCTGGAGCACCCCAAGAACCAAGTTAAAGATTTGAAATACAAAGAGGGAAAATCCACTCAGCTGAAAAAGCAAGAAACCAAAAAAAAATCCAAAAAATTGAAGATAGTGTAAGGGGCCTCTGGGACAACCTCAAGCATACCAACATCTGAATTATAGGGGTGCCAGAAAAAGAGAGAGGCCAAGACAATGAAAACCTATTTGAAGAAATAGTGACTGAAAACTTCCCACAACTGGTGAAAGAAATTGACTTAGGAGTCCAAGAAGCGCACCAAACCCCAATATATAGGAACCCTAAGAGGACCACACTAAGGCACATCATAATTAAAATGCCAAGAGCAAAAGACAAAGAGAGAATATTAAAAGCAGCAAGAGAGAAACAGTTGGTTACCCATAAGGGAGCACCCACACGATTGTCAATGGATTTCTCAACAGAAACGATGCAGGCCAGACGGGAGTGGCAAGAAATATTCAAAGTGATGAACAGCAAGAATCTACAACCAAGATTCCTCTATCCAGCAAAGCTATCATGCAGAAATGAAGGTCAGATGAAGTGCTTCGCAGATAAGAAAAAGCTAAAGGAGTTCATCACCACCAAACCAATATTATATGAAATGCTGAAAGATATTCTTTAAGAAGAGGAAGAAGAAAAAGATAAAAGTGTCAATTATGAACAACAAATACACATCTATCAACAAATGAACATTAAAATCAAGTGAATTGATAGGCTGATGAACAGGATAAACTGGTGAATGTAACAGAATCACGGACATAGAGAGGGAATGGACTGACAACTCTTGGGGAGAAAGGGGGTGTGGGAAGTGCAGCAAGAGACTGGACAAAAATCATGCAACTATGGGAGAGGACAGTGGAGGGGGGTGAGGGCGGAGGGTGGGATGGGTACCAGGTGGAGGGGAACTATAAGGGAAAAAAAAGGGAACAATGTAATTAATATACTGAACAATAAAGATTAAAAAATTATTCATCTGAAGGTAAAAGGAATCAAAATGCAAAAAACAAGCCAAACATAAGAACAAACAATAAGAACAAAAAACCCTTCAGTTGTTTGTAATGATTATCCTGGTCTGCCAACCAATGAGTTTGTTTGTAATCTGTTCATGCTTGTCTATTATACAGTCATATGATTATATACGTATTGCTCAAAAATAAACAAACAGCATTATTTTAAGGGTATTTTAAAAAACTTTTCCACAGATAAGAATATCAGTATGAAGGAGAAGTAGGAATACAGAGATAAAAGTAAAGCTAATGTTTGAACATAAAAATGCACATCATAAGGCACTAAACAACTACTAGAACTGGAGTACAACTTTAATTCTAAATTGCCTAGTGATCAAAGGCAAGAAGAAAGTATGATTAATTCTAAGATCTAAATGTCTCTTAAATATATATTTAAAATTATAAGAACTACATCTTTTCCTGGCATGGAGGCTTGAGTAAAATCTCTCCTGTGTTTTCATAAAATGAAAGGCAGGCATCCAATCAATAGCACTGCAATAAATACATTTCCTTGAGGTAACACCTCAGGGTCATGTGAGGACAAGGTTCCCAAGTACAGGTCAATCTGAGCTATTCTATGGGCCTAAAAATTGTGATCCAGATACACAGTTCTAAGCTGCTATATTTTTATTAGCGTACATTTTCTATTCTCTAGAAGACTACTAATATATGAAGTATAATTTACATGAGAACAAGAAGAATTATTAAGTGAAAGAAACTAATATTTTTGAGTGACTACGCTGTGCCTGGCAATGGGACTTGCTACATTGCCATGTTGCCTTGTTTACTTAGATGTCCAGAGTTAGAGGGGTTTAAGTAGAATAAAACATAGATCCACATTTGATTCCACAGATTTTGGAAAGTATGTTTACTTTTCAGAAACATTTAGAATCCCCTTGGAATGTAAAAAGAAGAAAGTTCTATTTTAAAAATCTACATTCATTTACATTTTTAGAAAGTTGCTTTATGTTTTTTATTCCATACAATAGGAACTGTCTTTGCCATTGTGAATGAAAAGTGAAATTAATGTGTTGTTATACTGCTAATTACTCCAAAACTAAAATATGGGGCAAATGACATTGTAAAAATATTTCTCAAGGCTTTAAAATGTAAAATTTGAATATTTAACTTGTAAAGTACTGTTAGTTCATAAATAATGAGAATATTTTAGACTAAAATAGAAACATCTAAACTACTAAACATGTTTCAAATGAGGCAAGTAGTTCATGCACTTCATGTTATGGAAACAAGAAAAACAAAATAAATTATATCAATGTGGAACAAACCTGATGCTTTCAGTACATGTTCAGAAAGAAAAAATGGAAACTTATGGCTGTCATTGATTTCTTTAGACTTCTTGTCATGTGTTAGCATTGGTAAAGGTCAATAAAATATTAGTTATTTTAGCAAACAAGATGGTAAAATAAGGACGTGCTGACATAATACAACTGCAATATGAAAAGATGTAATTTGTATATTCCAGTTTTTATGTTTTGCTTTTACAGAGAAGTTATCTCCATAATGCATTGAGTCATCAATAAAATTATGTTTTAATTAAAACTGTACACATATAGCCTGGATGCAATAAATACAAAGTTAGCTGGAAGGAAGTGCTGATTGTATGTGATCTGAAGTCAAATTTGAGCAGTGACAACTTTTGGCATGAGTAAAAAAAAAAAAAGAAAAAAGAAATTGAGAGTGAAGTTGAAGTTTTGTAGATTTGATATTAACTTACATTCAATCTCTTGAATTTTCTATAATAAATATGCACATCTGTGAATAATCTAAGAATTCTATACAATACATATAATTAACTATTTTAAAGTGAGATACTTTATTTTTAGGACTCATAAAACATAAATATATTTCCCTTAGAGAATCCACAGTGGAAAGATCAATGGAAGACAAAAGGGAAATAAACTCTCCATGCTTACCAAAGATAAATTATCATGCTGGTCTAGGAACCAGAGCTTACTCGCTTGCCTTACACTATCTCTTGCTGATATGTATCACATATTTATTTCCATTCCAAATCTTTCTTGTGCTTTATGTTCCTGAATATGTCTATACCAGAATGACAGCTCCATCTGAATGCTTTAAAAAAGCTCCCAATTCAACATGGCCAAAAATGAACTCAACATTTTTTTCCTAAAATTTCTTTTCCTCCTTATATTCTTTTTTTTTTAAGTATATGCATTTACTTAATATGTGAGACAATATGATTTCAACCTTGCTAGGAGAAAAATAAAATATGATAATTGCAAACTTGATGAATCATTTTGAAAAAGAGAAAATCAAATCTTGCACTAAAGACTTAAATGTATAAGAGAGAACAATAAGCAATAACAGAAAAGCTAAAAATATAAATTAAAATTTGGCCAATCTTGAGTGGCAAAGGTGCTAATAACACAAAAGAGGAGAAGGAATCTCAAAGAAAAAGACTTGATAACACTGATTACATAAAACAGAAAATTTTCATAAGCTTAATAAAAAACTTGTAAAAGATATCAACAGGTTTTTGTTGGATTGCTCAATTGAATTGGTTAGAGTGTTGTCCTGACATACCAAAATTTTGGGTTCAATTGGTCAAGGCATATACAAGAAGTAACTATGAATACATAAATAAGTGGAACAACAAATCAATGGCATCCTCTCTCTCTCAAACCAATAAATAAAAAATTAAAATAAATCTATATATAACATGCAATGAGAGAATAATATATACACATCCTATATAATAAAAGCCTAATATGCAAAGTGTCCTGTCGTCTGGTCATCCATTAGAACAATCAAAGCATAATATGCTAATGATGTGCTAAGGCCACTCAACCACTCACTATGACGTTCATTGACCACCAGAGGGCAGACAGTCGACCGGTCAACCAGTTGCTATGATGTGCACTGACCATCATAGCTTGCTGCTGAGGTCCAGCCAATTGGGACTGAGCAAGATGGGCCAGACACACTCTGGAGCCCTTATGTGGTCCCTCCCCAGCTGGCCAACCTCCTGTGTCCCTTCCTGGCCCTGATGGTGCACTGGTGGGATTCCTTGGCCTACCCTGTACCCTCTTACAATCTGAGACCCCCCAATAGGATGTTGGAGAGCTGGTTTCAGCCTGATCCCCCAGGCCAGGCTGAGGGACCTCACTGGCACATGAATTCGTGGGCTGAGCCTCTTGTCTTTTATAATCAATAAGGAAACCATCAACATTCCAGGAGAACAGAGGTTAAAAACACACACACACAAAAAAACAGAATTTACTAAAAAAAAAACCACCAATAAACAAGAACTCATGTTCAACTTCTCTAGTAAGCAAAGAAACAAAAATTAAATCAAGATATTTTTAACCACCAAATTGGCAAACATTTAAAACAATAAATTATAGATGAAGCAAATAGGTACCACGTTCATTGTTGGGGTGTGTGTACATTTCTACAGCTTTTTTTTTTTTGATGAGAGTAAAACATACTAGTTCCAACTCTTCATGCTTATGTTTAACCCTTTAACATATTTATATGTTTTAGTCTATCAAATTCACATCTAGGAATCTCTCTTAGAAAACTATGTATAGATATGCACAATATGCACAGATAAACTGAAATATTATTTGTAATAGTCATGGTTTCAGTTAACATCATGCCCAAAAAGGATTTGTTAAATTAATTATCATGCATTCAAATGATATAATATCTCATATCTATAAGTTAGTTTTAAATAATATTTAATATTATCACTAGATAAAAAGGCATATTTATGTGTGTATAATATGATTCCAACTTGCTTAAAAAATCTGAAACACATACATTTACATGTTACCTCCCTGTATTCTTGAATCATGAATTCCCTACCATTATTAACTACACAAACATCTGAACAATGAACATGTAATCATTTTTATTGCTTCTTTTATTTCAAATATCAAATGCACTCAATTGTATTTCATAAAAATAAAATGTCTTTTCCATTCCTGTTAACACTATTAGTTTTGATAAAAAATATTTCAGTTGACTATTGAAATAGCTTCTTAAATGGTCTTCATGACATCTAGCTTATCCTCCAAGCCTGTATAGCAGTTTCTAGAATAATGTGTAAAAATAGATTATCTAAGGTGTTCTCACTGGCTACAGAGAAAGTGAAACATTTCCTTGATCACTCTACTCATTTCTGCATCCTCATTCCCAGCCACAGATATACACAAACCATATTGTTCCTCATCTCTACCATATATGATTATATTAGTTAACTTCTACTCATCCATTTGAGTATACATGACTCAAATATAACCTCAAATAAAAATATAAGACCTTAATCTTTTCCTGATTTTCCATCATTCCATCTGCATACTTGGTCTGTTGGTTAAGATCATTTTCTTTTCCCATAGTTTCAGCATAACTTATACCAAACATACTATAGCATAATTAATTACCTATTTACATTCTATGGGTTTCAAAGAAGCTAAACCTATGATTTATTTATCACCTATTAAAGTAGGCTTCAAGTGAACTTTGACTTCAAAACATTAATTTCAGACACCTAAACAGAGATGAGAGCAGAAGGTAGAGAAAGTATTTAAATCTCCATATGAGATTTAAATAGCCTTCACAAGTCTCAGTAATACCAGAGAGTTTTTCCGCATTGCTATTATGTGTATAAGGTAGCCACTTGTACATCATTTGATCTTGACAGTAAAAGGCACATAATATTTAATGTTGTGTCATTGAGCATAAAGATTATGTCCCTAGCATCTGTTTCCACCTTTATCTTCACCCCTACCTACTATATTCTTAATACAATTATCAAAGTGATCCCTATAAAACCAATTTTTGTTGTTGTTAATCCTCACCCAAGGGTATTTTCCATGGCTTTTAGAGTGGAAGGAGGGAGGGGCAGAGGGAGGAAAGGCGGGGGGTGGGGGGAGGGAGAGAGAGAAGAGAGAGAGAGAGAGAGAGAGAGGGAGAGAGAGAGGTGAGAGAGACACAGCAATTGGTTGCCACTCTTATACACACTAACTATAGCCAGGGATCAAACCTGTGACTCCTCAGGGCATGGGCTGATGCTCTTAAAACCAAGTTTGGATCATATCATGGCTCCGCTGAAAACTACACAATGGTTTTCTATTTAACTTAGAGCAAACAATAAAGCCACTCCATAAAATTTTACAAATCCTCCTTGAGCTGCCCTTTACCTACCCTGTGACTCACAGTTTATTAGTCTCCCTAGTGCTCATTCCCCTCCAGCCACACTGCCCTTCAACCTGATGTTCTTGGAATATATTAGGTGCACTGGTACCTCAAGGGCCTTTGTACCATCTGTTCCCATTGTCTAAAAGTTCTTCTCCAATGCAGTCATGTGGCCTATTATCTCTTCTCCTTCGAGTCTTCTTCTAAATATCACTTTGTTGGTGAGCTTCCATTTTCACTCATTTAAAAAATTGCAACCTCTCCCTGCAAGTAATCTCACTTGCACTTTGCTCCTTAGGATCATCTGATACATTAATCATAATTATTATTTAGTAGTATTGCTGTTGTTTGTCATCATTTTTATTATCATCATTGTTCTCTGTTGTCCAAAATACAAGTTCTATAAAAGCAGAATATGTGGTACGTGCTTTATGGTAGGTGCTCAATAAATAAGTTTCAAACAAATCAATAAGGCAAATGAATAAATAAACCTAAGAAAATGAGATAGAGTGCTCTGAGTTTTATATCCACATAGACTCAAATGATAGAACACACTTATTTTGACACAGAATTGTTCTTCTACTAACAGACACAGAGTAGAAGTCTGAAAAGATTATAAATACATTGATGTGTATATCTTATACTAATGACTCTGAGTATTAATGCTTAGAGTGGGTAATGTTTCAGTTAATGTGCCATTGAACATAAAGATAATGGCAGGTTCTCAGGCATCTAAACATGATGTTACTGGCTTTGCACCAAAGCTGTAGCAGTATGCACCACTAAATTATTATGGGGAAAATATAGCTATATCTATAGCTATATCTACATCTGTATCTATACATCTCAAGCTGACACCAGGAGCATTTTTTCCCCAGAAATCAAATTCCAGAACTTCGGCAGTGAATTGTTTTCCATTTGCCCCATGTCCCAAAGCATCCCAAACTGTATTTAGAATTCTGGTTTCAGAAGGTTGTGTGGTTTAGTTTAAAGACCATAGATACCTGTATTTGAATCTACTTTACTAGCTGTGAGTAATCAGGGAAGTCTGTGTCTCAATGACCTCATCTATAAATACATTTTTAGAATAAATGATATACTCTAAAAATGCCAGAAGTACCTGGTCCAAATCTTGGATCTGTCTTTATTTATGAGCTATGGCTCTTTTAGTTTTGTTTATGAGCTATGCTTTATTTCCAGCTATGTTTATGAACCATGGTGACTTTGTTTATGAGCTCTGCTTCTTTTAGTTTCCACATTTGTAAGATGAGAATTACTATGAATAACGTGCAGTTGTGAGATCTAAGGATAATAAGGTAAGGCACCTAGCATGGTCTCTGTGTGCAGCAGATGCCTGTTAAAGCATAGCCCCATCTGTCAAGTCTTTTCTGCTGCCTTTTCCCTCAGTGTATAACAATTACTGACTCACTATGATTAGCCAGATTATCAAGCCAAGGAAAAATGTTCCTTTATGAAGTACTAATAAAGTAGGCTTTCAATAAACATTTATGAAATAAATAAAAAGTATAGAGATTATGTTTCATATATGGTATTCAAGGAAGCAGGGGACTATAAAGTACATTTTTGAGAGAAAATTGCAGCAATTCAGTTTAGAAATGAGTCAACTGAATTGCTAGATGCTATCTAAAGCATTTCTAAAGATTCATTTCAACAAAAATTTCTGCCCGAATATGTGTGTCTGTGTAACTTCAGAGGGCTGAAATTGGATTGCAGGCAGATACTTCAAACTCAAAAGTTCAGTTCAGTGAAAGGAAGATGTACATATGACCATCAGTTTTCACAGAGGCTCTGATCTGACTGCAAATAAATGACTTCTTGTGGCTTACAGTGTCCATGAGGACCCTTGATGGCCACAGTAGGGGTATCCTCAAAAGCATTTCCAGGGACAAGATTTGATAAAATAATTAGCTGCCTCATAGTAACTGTAATAAGTGCAAAAATGGTCTTTATACACAACTCTGAACTCAAAATCTTATTAAAAATAATCTAAACAGACTTTAAAATGTTTAAAAGGCACATCTGTTTGTATATACAACACACATATTCAGCTTCTGTTGATATCAACAATTTTGAGTGGTTTTTAATTAGATTGTGAAAAAATGAGATTGCTATGTCTATAAAAATTAAGTTCTATCTTAATTTCTTATAGCTAAACTTTAAATGAAGAAAATATATTTAAAAATTTCAATATTAGTGAATATATTAGTCAGGGCTACTTAAATGTAATTGAAAATTAGAACTAAAATTTGGGTGTATCAGAAATTATATCAACAATGTGAGAAAGAAGCTTAAAAGTGAACATTGTAATGGATGCAGCATGTCAAAATTATTTGATAAAGATTTCCAAATAAGACAGTTTATGGTGAATTCCAAATTAGAAATAGAATAATCTGAATGAAGAAAACTACTGCTAAAAGAATTACTTCTCTGAATTCTGAAGCCATTTAACTGGATAATTATAGAATATTCTCAGATCCCCTATTGCCAAGTGAGTTATGATAGAATTTAAAAACTAGTTTCACCTCAGATTTGTGGAATGGAAAATACATTAGTGCTAACTCAATAATTTATTTCAGTGAGATGCGCTATAACATTTCTGATATGTATTTATTCTTACAGCAGCATAAAATTTAGAAGGAGTATCCTTTCCAGATTGCCTTATTATATTATTTTTAGAGCCTTTGTTAAATTGAGGTGACTTACTCTGAAACAGCTATATCAGGAACCTGGGACTTACAAATTTAATCATTTTTCAGATTGTAGTGTATAATTTTGGATGAAAATCATGTTGGATTTTTAGTTTCATAACAGGCTAGGGAAAAACATAAAAAGTCAATGCATTCTATATGTGGAATCAATAATGTTGGCCTCCAATGACAGATGTTTGGTCTCTAGCGCCACGATGAGGTGGAAACTCCATTTAGTCACTCACTCCATTATGCACTTATTAGCTCTCCCTTGTGTCCCAAGGCAGGTCTCCATAATTTATTTCCCTTATTCAGCTGGCAACCTTTTCTTTACCAATATTCACCAACATCTATTTTCCATTAATGTAACCAAAGTTTCTTCTACTTTTTATTTCTGTAACCCTACTTTTGTGAAAATTGAGCTTAAATCCTACATCAACATCAACAAAGCTTTATCTCCTTTATCTGCTTCATAGCCTTGACCTCTTCCTATAAACAACCAACTCCCTAGACTTGCATTCTTTAATCCAGTAACTACTTCCAGACTATTCTGCATGTAAGTTTTAAATGCTGCTATCCTCCTCTTCTCTCATTATTTAAATGATTATAGAAATATAAGCCCCACCACTAAATCTGGTTAATAAAAAGAGCTGATGCCTTTCTTTTGTTCCCTGTGGATTACAATGGAACCCCAGTGTCAATGGGTCACATATGTTTAACAGCTTTATCAAGCAACCAGTTTCATACCGCTGCTATTGTTGCTGTTTTAATTTGATCATCCATAAGTCTTAGATACAAGTGTTAATGGTATTTAAATTTGCTATTTTTCTAGAACATTGCCTTAGGAGGTACAATTTAAGAGCATCATTTTGATAACATGGCACTACAATCATGAAGCTATGGGTCCCTCCTGAATAAAAATCAAGTCTCTGATCTACATTATATATATGTAAACATATGTACATGTAATTTATTTATATTATATATAAATTCAGATGTATATAAAAATCTATGTTTATAAGTGTTTGAAATTGTTATATGGATATAAAAGACACAATAAATACCCGTACTTTTAAAAGGACATGTATAGCATAAGAAGCCTGTTTCTTTTTAAGCATTCAATAAATAATCATCTATTGATTAATTGCTCACTATATGAAAGCCACCATGGTGTGAATGTGCAGCTTTGAGTTACCTCTTCTTTTCTTGTGTCACGTCCTTTCTGTACAAACCAAATCACTTTTGCTTGCAAAGACCTTGGAGTGCATTCCAGCAACGTACTGTTGTTTTCTATGCCATATGCCAGTCGCTCTTCAGTCTTATCCAAAGCATCTCCTACAATACGAATGTTAAGATCAGCCTTGAGTCTTGCATTTTATTGGTAGATAATACTTCTAAAAGATTATTCATTAGATCCCTGCAGCAAAGTACGTAACTCTCATTTATTGCTAATTTCAATGCCAGGTGATTTAAGTGAGTTTTTCAGAGTTAGTGGGATACCAAAATCTCAACATTAAAGACACAGCAGGCTATGGGGTGGGAAAGGAGGAAATAATCGGGAGTTTGGTTTCACAGGATAAGACAATCAGGACAGTAAAAGGATGCTTCAGTGTTAAATTCATTATCAGTGTTAATGTATAGTAAATCAGTGGCCAGTGCTTAGCAAAGAAGGTAAGAAAAGGTGAGCACCAAATGTCGATAAGGCATAGGGCTCAGTTCATTGTCATGTGAAACGAAAGCAGAAAACAGAAATCAAGGCGATCGGGCTCTACATAAACAGAGAATGAGTGGCATCTTGACAAGGGATTGCACTTTTCCCGATATCCGGCTCCTGCAGTAAGAAAAGAGTATGCAACTGAACTAAGGATCTTGTGAACCAGAGCTTCTTGATTATAAACTGTATCTTGGATCAGAAAGACTCCCACTGACCTTGAACCCAAATTTGCACACAGGCAAGTATACCTCACTGCAGTGGAAAATAAAAGCAAGTGGATTTCATTTTTGTTGCTTTAATCACAGCCAAATTCAATAACTATATCAAAGGGCTTTTTCCCTATGCCTGTGTCCTCACCTTTAAAACTGACCCCTTTGTTTATCTAAGATTGAGTTCCCGCCTTTCTCTAGCCAATATTCTAAGAGACTTATGTCCTGCACCAAACCCGGAGTCAGCTTAGAGTCCATCAAGTTACTACCTGACCACAGTCTCTGGAACTGTGTGTAAACTCTGATCTTCAGCTATGGGGCCTCTTCCTTCTGTGACTGCCTGGTGAACTTGGTGACACTAAGCACAGCCTGTGCACCAACCACCTTCATGGTGTGAAGAGCCGCAACACTATTCCTACCTACCCCTGTTCCTCAGAACCAACATCTGTGCAGCCAACCCCAGCTCTAAGCTTACTAGTATTCTACTTCAGTGAAAGAGTCAAAGTTTTTCTACTTTATTCTATCCCAAAACTTAGTAGGTAACTTAACACAAGTTAGAGCGCTCTTAACAGAAGTGGTGGCAGTATATAAAACTTCATTTACTGAATCAGAAAAGATTGTATGTCAGATTCATATTTTAATTGCATGGAAGAAAAGAGAATACTTTCAGTCACACTGGGCTTGTATATATCAATCACAAAGAAAACAAAGACGCTTTTTAAGAAATGTGCAATATCTCTTCAATGGGCACTCTAAGTAACCCATAGCAATCAATTTTCTATGGATTACCGACAAACTGCTGTCCAAAGCATTGCTGAGCTGCATTTCCATGCCGAACGTCTTGTCTGCGGAACCGCCTGAAAGAAAGTAAATGCATATAGATGTTCAGATTTCCATTTTTGCAGACTTTAAAATACAGCCAAGTGCATTAAAGAGCCAAGTAGCATTCTGCTACTGACAAAAATTGATCAGTCACACAAAACAAGGATAAAATCTGAGTTTCATTGTTTTCAATATTTCCACTGAACGTTATTCACTGGGTAAGATCCTTATAACATTATTCTTTAAATGTTCACATAAGTTTGAATTCTGGATACTGAATCAATTTAAGAAAGTCCTCTTTTCATTTTATTAAAAAATTAGTTCAATGAGAAGTCTAATTTGAAGTGAGTGTCTTGGGTGGTAAGGCATGTGTGCAGAGAAAGGAAGTAGAATTTGAAGCAGAGTATTTGAGTAAAAAATACATAAAACTCCTTTATAAAAAAGTACATGCAAAAATAGTATTGGAATTCAAATATTGTGTTCTAAAACCATTATGATCAATCAGTCCAAACACAGTTGCTAATCAAAAGGTAACTAATAACATACTTAGCCCTGACTGGTGTGGATAGAGCATCCCAGGTTGGATTCTGGTCAGGGTCATGGGACTTGGTTGTGGGCACATCTCCAATAGGGGGTGTGCAGGAGGCAGCTGATCGATGTTTCTCTCTCATCAGTGTTTCTGACTTTCTGTCCCTCTCCCTTCCTCTCTGTGAAAAATCAATAAAATATATTTTAAAAAATATTTAAAAAGCATATTTAACTTACTCTTTTATTCAGACATCATATATAGAAATTATATGCTGCTATTCAATGTGGTGATGTGTTATACATTTTTAAGAGGATATCTTGCAACTCTATTAGAATCAAAATCACTTCTAGCATAGTTTTACATTTTACAGACTGCTTAGATATATAATTGAAAAATAACATTATAGAAAAAATTCAGGATATATATATGTATATATATTATTTTAACTTTGTAAGAAGCTTTCTCAGGGATTAAATAATGGAAATTATAATTATTAGTACTAGAATTCTAAAATTAAGATCTTCAGCATATTAATTCAGATTATAGATAAAACAGAAGTATTGCATAAAAGCAGAAGCATTACATAAAGGCACTTCTCTAAAGCATGGCATTTCCCCCAAACCGTGGGGAAGACAGAAGGCAAAGCAGAAGTTTTTCCCTAGAGAGATGGTGAGGTTTCCTAAGTGACAATGAGAAGCTTTAGTCATATGTAATGGTAAAATTTGGAAAAGGGAACCAGATTCAAATCCCAATGCCACCCCTCACATGCTATATGATCTTATACATATCTCTTTCATTTTCTAGTCCTCTGTGTCCTCCTTTGTAAAATAAAATTGATCTGACACCTAAAGCTTATTTTAATTTCAACTTATTTTTTTTCATTCTAGGTTCCCTTCACTGCCTCTCCATAATGATAATGGAATATTATTTCAAGATATGAGGTATATTCTTACACTTGAGTTCAGATCTTAGTTAACAACTAAATACTTAAACAACTGTTTAAGTACTTCCCGATATTGAAAGCTAGAGTAGATGAACACTTCTAATCATTTTTTAGGATTATGACTTGTGTATAAAAGCATGTTTTGTTTTTAAATAAAAATTGTTAATCAGAAAACCTTATCTACAGATACAAGATTTTACAAAGTTAAGATTAAATATGCCACATGGATTATTCTATTGAGCTAAACTGAAAATACAACTTGACAAAAAAGTAAAGAGCAAAAGTAAAAACTTGTATGCTTCTATATGAATTCCTTCTAACATCACAACCATTATACAACTGGTGGCAGCTCTAGGTGGGATCTGAACTGCTTTTGTTAAATTCTCGCTACACTGAGCATTTCTTTGGTACTGGGAATACAAAGTGTTTTGAGCAATGATGGATGAATAATGGAAGAGTAAATCACTAACATGAAAAATGGTTTCCACTTTGCAGAAATGATGTTGTGTCATGTGTATTGCACAAGTGACATGAAAATAAAAGAAACTCCCATCAGATAATTCTAAACAAGCAGTGTCAATAATAACCATGCAAAATTTGTTTAAAATTACTGAAAAAATGCATTTTAAAAGAAAGTTTCATAAAGCTTTCATTCACTACATACTCCCCTAATATAGCTGTCCTTTATTTCAGCACTTAAAAAGGAATGTAAATGCTTAGGAGTTTTAGAAAGGTTATCCAAAGTTGCCTTTTATTCTTATATCTCTTGCCTCATAGAAACTTTTAAAGAGAACACTTGGAAATAGACAAATTACAAGAGCAGGGAGAAGAAAAGTCTTAGCTCTATAAATTTTAGTGTATTTTGGAAAACTATTTTAAACAAGTGGTTTTGATTGTATATTAATCTTTTTCCCCTCTGTTGACTCATTTTCACTCTGTGAATAGAAAAGTATTTTAGTGAGCAGTTTTTAATTTCTGCTGCTAGTCAGGTCTGAAGCAAAATGATCTGCTATAAAAGCAAACTATGTTCCCTTCCCTTCATGTGCTGGAATTTGTCCAAAAGGTTCTCCCCCAGGGGTGAGTGATGGTTCAAAAGAATCTGACACCCCTGAAAGATCTCCATTACATGTCACCGAACTGAACTAATTCATTCATGAGCACGGCTCCTTACTCCAGCATTTCACTCCTTCCTGTCTACGATTTTGCCCATTCATTTAACTTTTTCTAAATGACTCTTTATGTCCACTTTTTAAAAAAATATGATACAAAGCTTTTGGATGTACCTCCCTTATAAGATGTACTATATACCAAGAAATATTTAGCAATGGAATCGGTTCAGTTAAAATTCTTCATCACTATTAAATGCGTAATAAAAAACCTTGTTACTCATAAGTGTTGGATACAAGGTTTGTAAATTGTTTACAAACCTTGTATCAAACACTTATGAGTTGAATAAGCCATTAAATAATATATTAAAATAATAACATGGATATATCTATAATAACTGTTTTCAAATATCAATAATAGTTTTAAAAATCAATTAATTTGCTTGATTCTTTAATAGAGTTGGTAAATTATTTAGTGCATTATTTAGTTTTCTAAAATCATCTTTTTGCTCTCTGCTAATCATATTATTTACTCATTAAAATGTTTATTTAGCCCAGGCTCAGGCCAAATTAACAAAAGTTTTGAATTTGTGACTAGGTTTTTTAAAAAAAATGAGATTCTATTATATATGTGAACTTATAAAGAACACAACTATATTAAATTGGGTTAAATTAAATTTTGAAAAAGGTTTAAAGAAAAGTGAAAGAGTAAGAATAATTGAAGTTTGTAAAAATTACTTTGCAGCAAAGAAATTGTATATAGTTCTATGTTTTTGCTTTTTATTACCTTTGGTCACTTTCTTAAGAGAAAAAGAGAATTGCTTGTTCTAAATAAAGTAGAACTATTTTTCCTTATATTTTACCACAAAGACTTTCATAGAGCTTGAGTGAAGAAAATTCTTATTCTTCAAATAGTTGCTATACCTCAAGATCTCCTGTTCTAAGAACTCTGAGATTTGCCTTCCTTAAAAAGTGACAATGACCTTGCTGAACTGTAGGCATTAGAGTTTGGAAGTCTTTAAGTACCTTTCATTTGTGTTGAATTAAGTCACATGTTTCATTAATTATACAGGTCATGCATTTGCCTAGTAGTTAAAATATTCACTTTCAAAATGAAATAAATGAAGACCAGCTGGTTGAAAGGACATGGGGCAAATGCAGGATGTATTTTAGAATTTATTTATTTATTTTCCTTTTAAGCTTTTGAATCCCTCATATGTGGTGGCCTGCCATTTCCACATTTTACACTGGTTTCATGTCTTGCAGCAAAAGTTTCAGAAAGGGGAAGAGTTGATTCAAACCTGGATAGAAAAATAAAAATCTAGTAGTGTGCTCAAGTCAGTTTCTACCCAATATTGATGGGTGTTATTTTCAGGAAAAATTTAAGTTTTCAAACTCATAAATAAAATATGACTGAACCATTAATTTAAATATAAAGAACATGGTTATTTTTGTGGCATGGGTACAGAAGAAAAAAAATGTGTTCGCATTTTCCTAAACCAGGGAAATACACATTCGAGGACTCTATCTCACCTTTTTGCATGGGTGCCTGTCGGGTAGTACCGGGAACAGGATATGCCGTCCCAGGCACAGTACGGGTCTCGAGCCAGGCAGCAGTCAGCACAGGCACTTCCGTACAAGTCACACTGGTGGAACCTGACTTGGGCCACAGCAGAAGCAGATCCAATATACAGCTGTTGCTATAGATTCAAAGAAGAGAGGCCACCAGCAGAAATTAATGGACAGAACTCTCACTGAGCTAACATCTAGATTTTCACATTTATACACAATTATCTCCTTGAATATTCACTTAAATGACCGCAATAGATAATGGAACATTGGTACTTTAATTTCTCCAAGATATGGGATACTGTTATAGACTTGGATGCGTAAGTAGCAAAATTGCTAGAGTGATTTCAAAGTTCTCAAGAAGTTGACTGGTATTTTATTATTGTCTAAGTGGAAAGACCCTTTCATCTCCTAACATTTTAATTCTTTTGAAAAGATCTATAGGAATGTTTTGTAAGAGATTAAATTAAAAAAATGGTCTATATATTTTTAAATCCTCACCGGAGGACATTCTTAGAGAGAAGAATGGGGGGGTGAGGGGAGGAAAAGAAACATAGAGAGATAGAGATAGAAATAGAGATAGAGATAGAGATATAAAAATATCCATATGAGAAAGAAACACTGAACTATTGCCTTCTGTAGGTGCCCCAACCAGGAATCAAACCACAATCCAGGTATGTTCCCTGACCAGGAATCAAACTGGCAACCTTTCAGTGCATAGGATGATGCTCAACCAAATGAGCCACTCTGTCTGGACAAAAATGGTATATTTTTGCATTTAAAAATTTTGATACCATTGACATGTAACATGACATTAGTTTCAGGTGTGCAATGTAATAATTTGATTCATATATATATATATATATTGCTAATTGATCACCACAACAAGACTAGTTAACATCCGTCAACATACATAGGTATAAATTATTTATTCTTATGATGAAAACTTTTAAGATCTACTCTCTTAGAAACTTTCAAATATTCAATGCATTATTAACTACAATTACCATGTTGTACATTATATCCCCAGGACTTAGGTATTTTATAACTGGAGGTTTGTACCTTTTGATCACTTTCACCCATTTTGCTCACTCCCACCCCCCATCCCATGCCTCAGGCAACCATCAATCTGTTCTCTGTACTTATAAGCTCTTTTTTTTATTTCACATCTAAGTGAGTTCATATGGTATCCATGTCTTTCTCTGACTTATTTCACTTAGCATAATGCCCTCAAGGACCATTTATGCTATTACAAATGCCAGGATTTCCTTCTTTTGTGGCTTAGCCATATTTCTTTGTATATTGTGTATACCACATTTTCTTTATCCAGTCATCCCTCAATGGACACTTTGGTTTTTTTCCATGCATTGGCTATTGGAAATAATGCTGCAATGAACAGGTGGGTGCAAATATGTTTTTGAAATAGTGTTCTCCTTTTCTTCAGGTAAATACCCAGAAGTGGAATTACTGAAACATATAGTAACTCTATTTTTAATTTTTTGAAGAACCTCCATACTTTTCTCTATAGTGGCTTCATCCATTTGCATTCCCACCAAGAGTGTACATTGATTGACATATAACATTTAGAAGAGTGATGCAGATATACATAGAATGACATGGAATAAACTGTAAGATATGTTGGTAAGTAAAAAGAACAAGTAGCAGAACAATTAACATTGCATGTTCCCATTTGTCTAACTATAAAAGTTTATTTTACTAACAAATTTGAAGAATATATGCAACTATTTATAAGTAATTTATATCAGGAACTAGTATCAATGAAATGGAAGGGAGGGCCCAAATGGTCTGGATAGCATGGTCGAGTGGTTGAGTATCAATCTATGAACCAGGAGTTCCACTCCAGTCAGGGTGCATGGCTGGGTTGCAGGCTCTATCCCCACTGTGGGGCTGGCAAGAGGCAACCCATCAATGATTCTCAACACTGATGTTTCTATCTCTCTCTTCTTCTCCCTTCCTCTCAGAAATCAATAAAAATCTATTTTTAAAAAATGGAAGGAAGGTTTTTGTTTCACTGCACAAACCCTCTGTGTTACTATTATTTTTGGAAAAACATTAGCGAAAATTTATGGAATAATGTCATGTAATTGTAGATGTAAATCTATTCAAGTCTACCTTTCTAAGAAGAAAAAAGAAAACATATTACATGTGAATCACTATATATTGTTCTCATAATAAAACTATAACTTGTTCAGATATAAGCACATGTTCAGATACAAACTTTTTATCCTTTGACTTTAACTCATACATAGAGCACACACACACACACACACACACACACACACACACACACAACTTACTCTCTTTGAAGAAATCTCCATAGAAATAATAGGAACTGGATCCTGAAAAAAAAGTTTCCTTTTCAGTCATAAAATATAGGAACATATCTTAATATGGTTATCAATCACTAAAATCATATAATATGTTAGTAGTTCTATGCCAAGAAGTCTATAGCTTTCATTTTAGTAAATTGATAGATAAATACAATTATTAAAATACAGCTTTCTATTCAAAAACCTTTTATAAATTAGTGGGACAAGTATGTAGCTGAGAAAAATAGTGGATAATTTAAGTAGCTTACCATTGGTTCTGAAATGTATTTGCACTTAGACATTATTCATGCTTTGGAAAGTCATGTGTCTTTAAATAAATCAAGTCAGACTATTCTTTCTTATAAAAGTAGTTGAATAATTAAAAGTAAGACAGTTATTATGTCTTTGAAAAAGTGTTATTGCTAATAAACCAAAACATTAGCAAAAATTATGGAATAATATCATGTAATTGTAGATGTAAACCTACTTTAATTGATTTACCCCAAGCCTAAACAAAACACTCCTGGAGCTATTGTGGTTAATAATAATGAACCAAGAATGCTTTGAACATGATGAGTAACCTCATTGTTTTAGACTTGTACCAAAGAAAGTACAATCTAGAACATAGCTTTGAGAGCCTATGTGTTATTATTCTAGGGATGGTGATTAAGACTAGAGTGTCTTTTAAAAATCCACAAAACTGATCAATTCTGCAAGTGAAGAAGGAATTGGCAGGTGTGGTTCACTTGATGGATGATTTTCCTTAGAAGAATTATTTTATGAAAGAGAAAATTTCATGTGTCAATTTGAAAAACAATAAGTGTTAAACTATAGATTCCTAAATGCATGTATGAATAAGATACTGTTGTGGATACTATATGACCATTATAGTCTCTAATGTGAAATGAATTCTTACAAAGAGGTCACTGTGAAAAATAAACAATAGCATAACTGAGCTGGTTGAAATAGAAACATGTTTAGCTTTGGGTTTAGTAATAGGGAATCTAATCTCCAAGACAGCCAGTATGAAATGAACTATTTTTTATCAATAAAAATATTTTGGTATATATTCATTACATGCATATACCATCAATCATTTTTCATTATTTATAGATTGTGTGTCTCCAAATTTGCTTACTTGCTAAAACTTACTTTTAACCTCCATTTCGATATTTGTGGTGTTTTGCACTCATTCAGGGACATGTGCATGCAGCCAGGTAAAAAGTGTGTGTTGCCCAATGTGCACAGTCCCAGAGGACTCCTCGGTTCAGCTCTCACATTGTAAACAAGCGTCCTTTTCATGGGCTATTTGGTGCCACGTTTTTCACATTTTTGTGCTTTTTGGTGGTGATTTTGATGTTTAAAATGGCCCCTAAATATAGTGCTGAAGTGCTGCCTAGGGCTCCTTAGCTCCAAAAGGCTGTGTTGTGCCCTCTAGAGAAAATGTGTGTGTTAAATGGACTTTCTTCAGGCATAAGTTATAGTGCTGTGGGCCACAGGCTCAATGCTAACTTATCAACAATATACACGAAATAAGGTGGCTTTAAACAAAAAACGCACATTATATATTGATCAGTTGACAAAAAGTTGCGACTGGAGACTCATGGAAACATAATTTACATTTCCCTAGGAGCAATGATCAGTATTTACTAATTCAATGTTCACGGTCACTTTAAAGAATATAACTGCCACAAATATTGAGACTTGACTCGCTCTCGCTCTCGCTCTCGCTCTCGCTCTCGCTCTCGCTCTCGCTCTCGCTCTCGCTCTCGCTCTCGCTCTCGCTCTCGCTCTCGCTCTCGCTCTCGCTCTCGCTCTCGCTCTCGCTCTCGCTCTCGCTCTCGCTCTCGCTCTCGCTCTCGCTCTCGCTCTCGCCGCTCTCTCTGTGTGTGTGTCTATACAACTGTATTATCATGTCTAATCTCTCCATTACCAATTTGCATTTTTTTCTTTTTTAGTAAATTCTGTGTAACTGGTATGCTATAATGTGCTTATCACACCATAGTGTCCCCAGTATAAAAACCTACTGTTATGTTTTAGTTGTCAGTTTTTATGGTACATTTGTACAAGATGAAACTTTGCAATAATCATTCTGGAATTCATATGTGGTTTCAGCGTTATTTCTTTAAGTCACAGCTCATGCATTAAAATTCTTCTCATGTTAGGTAATTACTGGCCTCTTTATGTGAAGCCTTTGAAAATAAAATAAACGCACCAGGATTTTAAATCACTCCTTACTTCAAATCACTCTGAATCCACAACATATTTGTTAGGAAAAAAATTGACATAATGTCTTTTTCTATTTACAACTCACTTGGAATTGTCTGCAATGGATAAATGTTGGCTGAATTATTTTTACTAAAAATACCTTGAATATCTGAAGTTCTTCTAGAATTACTTCTTCCATTGATTCTGTTTCTTGGTTGTAAATTGTGATTACTTTCAGCACAATTCCATTATCTGTAGGGGGAAAAAAAGGAGAGAAAGATAAACTAGCAGTTTAGTCACATCTGGTCTTCAACAATTCAAAACCATGTATGATAAAGGAAAATTCATTACCTGAACCTACATTTCTGGTAAGGAACTTTATTTTAAATCTTAGGGAACAACACACTATAGAGATACACACACACACACACACACACACACACACACACTTCTATTAGAAAAATGTCAAGTAGACACTATTGAGAGTGTAGTATAATGAACCCTCCTACATTAATCATTTAGCTTCCATACTTATCAATAATTTTGTATATTTATATTCACATTTTAAATTGTAGCATATTTTTATTATTCCTAATATTCTGCACTTGTTATTTACAATGAAAAATTCAATATGACACTCATTTGCCTGTAAAAATAATTTGGTGTAGTGCTGGAAATAAATCAGAAAAAAAAAACCCATTTTGGAATTACTGATCTAAGAATTTCTACGGTACTTAACAACTTGTTCAAAACGTATCAACTCATGTTTAGATGAATAATATTTGATTAAAATAAAACAAATAATTACCTGTATTGAATACTAAACAGAATACAAGTAATCATAAATTTTAAGGCCACGCATACTCCATAAATATCCCATCATTATTACATCAGGCAAAAAACAAAGATTAAACTCAAATTGTTAATTTGCCACTAGTGATTTTGCAATAAGGGCTCTCTTTATAAGGTAGATAAGTAGATAGAGAATTTTAAGCATGGGAAAATAACTATCATTTGTGGGCTTTTCCTCACACATTCATTAAACGTGTTCTTTTATGTTGAAAAGCTGTGGTACAATGTGATTATATCTTTAAGTTAAACATGGTTTGCATGATAACATAAGTACATTCCTGATATTTCTGAAATTCTCTCAAATATCTTTGGTTAATCTAACCAGAAAGTATTTCTAAAAAAGTTCTTGGACTACTTTCCAGAACATTTAAAAATAACATACTTTTTTTCACGATTAATTTTATCAAATATAATCTAGAACTCTCTCTCTCTCTCTCCCCCCCTTCTCTTTCCTTCTTTCTCCTTCTTTCTCTCTCTCTCTCTCCCTCTCTCTCTTTTTCTCTCTCTCTCCCTCTCTCTCTCTCTTTCCCTTTCTTCCTTTCCTCCTTTTTTTTTCTTTCTCTCTTTAAGTCAGTTGGGTGTCACCATGACTGAATTCATGGCCAGGTAATTTTGACTTTGTTAAAGAAAACTGATGCTTTGTTAATCATGATCCCACAATGCAGAACACAGGTATTAATATTAATCACCTAAAACAAACGGATAAAACATAGCCATCACCAGAGATCCACTTGTGGAAATTAGATGACTGTTTCCCTAAGTAATGTTTGCCTTTTTCAAATAATATGACTGCAAAAGCTCCAGTACCAATATTCATATCAGACCCTAGTTCCTGATCTGATCATATGTAATGTCTCTTTAACATGATATGTCTATGAATAAAGTTATGTATGTAGAATGCTTACTCTTCTAAATAGCAACTGTGGTAGCAATTACTATGAGGAGTATGAACAAAAGAAAGAATTGATCATTTAAGCTTTTAAAATGAATATAGAATTTTTAAGTACTTGACAGGATTTGCTATATCTTATTCTGGGTGCTAAAAGATTCCAAGTTCTCTTCCACAAGCTAGATCTAACGTATGGCATTAATTGCAATTTTAGATTTACTTTAAATTTTACTTTTAGCATTTTTGTTAGAGATTATTTTATTACTGCAGAATACTATAGCTTTGGTCTGAATGTCTACCTCCATTATGAGTAACACTTGGCCTGTTTGGTACAAATGGTTGATTCTAATAGGGCCTGATAAACATTGCTGTGGTTATAGATTTAGGTAAAATGATTGTCCCAAATGTTTAAAAAATCTTGAGACGTTACTGAGCAGACAGAGTTTGCAACAGACCTGGGAAATGACAAGAGAACCATCTGCATACAGCCCTTACTTCCTCTCTGATAAGCTCTACTTGGAACTGGCATTATTTACTAACACCAGTTATTTGTTCCTTCAGGTATTCATTTGTTTAAATGTATTAAGTATTGACTCTGTATCACAAATTAGGTGCCATAACTGCCCCAAATCCACTCTTCCATTGAAGCAAATAAGCAGTGTATAATAAGCTTATGGATCAAAAGGAGTATTTTAAATAGATAGTTTTAAAAACTTAATGTTTCCATGGGTTATACATGTATGCATACAAGTCATTTGGTTAATCTCTTCCCACCCCGACCTTCCCTCTGAGATTCAGTGTTGTTGTTGTTGTTGTTGTTTTTGTGTGTGTGTGTGTGTGTGTGTGTGTGTGTGTGTGTGTGTGTGCGCGCGCGCACGCGTGTGTGTGTTTTTGGGGGGAGGAGGGACATCTGTGATACTTTCAACAATAAAGACAAATTTTTAAAATATTAATAATGTTATTGATTATCTCTGAGTCTTTCTTATCTCTTTACCTGTCCCAATAAACAAGACATCATATTGGCCGTCCTCCGCTTCTACTTGATCCACAGCTATTTGTTTCAGGTTATATTTTCCGTCTGTTTTCACCAGAATTGGTTTTTTATGGGCAGGTTTTATAGGCTGGTACATAAGTGGATGGCTTCTTGCAAATCGGATAGCATCATCGGGATAGTCTTTCGTAGTTCCATACCTCCCTCCATTCACTTTGCTGGCACACTAAAATACAAGTGGATGAGGTTATTTTTTTGGCCTTAAACCTAAAGAGTAAATTTTTAAAATAAGTTAATGAAAAGACTTAGAAAAACTGTATATGCTTGATTAACTGTGCATTTAGAAGCATTTAGTAAGTATATATTCTTCATTACAAAAATGAAATCTACATTAAAAGTTTCAAGAAAGTTCTGAATTATTTTAAACATACAAACTAGAAATACACAGAGTGGTGAATCCTAGAAAAGTAAAGTATATTTAATCCTGGTATAGTTTGAAGGTGGTAAAAATGTATAACATCATAAATATTCTAATTATTTTCCCTCTTTTCTGAAATTAATTTTTTCTCAGTGCAAATTAAAATTTGCAGGTAATGTATTGTTCAGAGCAAAGCAAAAAGCCTCTTTGCTGTGCTAAATCTTCTCCCCAAATTAAGTATCACAATAGCACAAAATAGCTTTCCCATTCTGGAGACTATGATGATATGATAAGTGATGGCTCCAATTGGCTCACTGACTATAGAATTTACTGCTGTTACCCAGAAACCTATTCAAGTTCCATCATAATTGGTTAAGAAAAAAACCTTCTCTGTTCTCCTATAATCTGTATGAATTTGTATTATTTTGAATGGATTAGACAGAATAAATTGAGGAAGCCAGAAATATTTGCTAACACATGTCTCAGTTCCTTAATCTCTGCCTCTAAAAATAAACGAACAGCAGCACCTTCAGTTACTTCTTGGAATACCTTTAGCTGTTGAATCATGCTTGTCATTAAGCGCTCCCTCATTTTGCATATTTTCCTCCCAAATCAGCAGCAATTGCAATGATTACCTTGATAAAAATTTTCCACTTTAGAGTCTAAATACAGTAGTTTAGTAATCAGATTCTGCAAAGAGGGCATTTTTAATGGTTTGTTTTAAAAATTGAGGCCACATTTCTTAATTTGGCCTGAATTTTTCACTTGAGTGTACTTGCATGATAAATAATTGGAAACATTTTGGACCAGCCTGGAAGCGATTCAGTAACCAGTCACTTCCTCCAAATCTCCTTTAATACCATGTGGTTGCAAGAAGCTTTTCCAGCAAAGCCACAGGAGTAAGTTTTCTCCATTTAAATTGTAATTTCAATCAGTAGAGTGAAATAAAATATAGTTTATATCTTACTGGAGGCCATAATTTTAAGCTAGTGAGAGGGAGTGATTGAAATGGCAAAGCCTTACACTTGTTAATGGAGGTAAGTTTTGTTTCCACTTTGGATTTTGGCCCTGCAGAAAGATTTCTACTCGACTTGCAAGTACTTGTGGAATCAGCATAGTGATGGGTTTTCACCAGCTGCTCCGAAAAGAGCAGACTTTGACTCGCTGACAAATTAAGTGCTCTGCATGGCTCACATAGCACTTAAAACGATCAGACATTTGCCCATCCTAGTTGCACACAGGGTGCTTAATACAAAATCCTCCTCCTCAGCACCATCACCACTGCCATCATCGGCTTTAGATTTGTGTGCAATTAAGAGCACACAAGTTTCAGTGGCTGGTGAGGGGGAATCTTGCTAGAGCTAGTTCAGAGGCAGGCAGTGGAACTTCCTGTACTCTACACCACTTTGCATTGACACTTTTTTTTCTAGAAGCCAGCAAGAATGGTTAATGAGAACTTGAGGGTCCTGCAGAGGCAGAGAAAAGACTACATTTAGATAAGCTAAAGTGAGAATCGAGGAGAACAGTTTGGCCTAGGGAACTTAGAACCCAAATATTAGAATACAAAAATGTCTCCTGCATGGAAATGACATGTGTCACTAATTCTTCTGAAGAGGCTGGGAGAAATACAATGCTCCTTTGATGGGATGTTTCTGTGTTCACCAGTACCCTTGCAAATAAAATGTTAGTTGGGGTTACTTAGCCAAAATGTCAATGATAATACATGGTTCATCATCCTGCTAAGATGTACCCATATAGAGTCTTTCCTTTAAATAACAAGGACACAACTAGAAATAAGTGATTTTTCTTTGCCATTAAAGTGGTGAAATGTATTTTAGGTGTAGGATTTAACTGTGTAATGCAAAGTTTTGTAAACGTCAGAAACAGTGAACAAAGTATTACTAAAAGCCTTTTAAAAATAAGAATACTTCATTAAATGCCAAAACTTACAGAACCAGGCCTTGGATAAGGAACTTTCCCTTCATAGAGTGACCAGTGGTATTCAGGCCCTTCCTTATGTGCATATGGTCCATTAAAGGCTGCCCGGATGCTAGACATATGATAGACACATATAGCATGTCCTCGAAATATATTACTGAAAAAAAAAAAGATAATTACCATTATGGAACTGAGTTCACCTAGTCAAACCCTCTAGACTACATAGATAAGAATGAAGTCTTTTGGGTAAAAAGAGTCAATCACTTAAGCATAAAATATTTTAGAAATACTTACTATTGCAATATTTCAAGTATTAAAACTCCAAAACTTAATATTTCTATGCTTATTTTTATAATAAATTGAAAATGATATTGTTAGAATCATAAAAGTACATAGTTGTATTGCTTCAATACTTTATTATTAAATTTTATATTTTGTTTTATCATTTTTATTAAGAAAGATAATTTTTATTTTAATATTTAAAAGATTAATATTTTAAAGTTAATATTTTACAAGATTCATTCCCAAGTTGAATTATTCATTTTAAGGTTTTATGTCCTTGCATGTGATTCCATATTCCAAAACAATGCCAGAGTAGAAAGATGACTGGACTAAACCAGATTAATTTGTAGAAAATTATTTAAATTATATAAAGCCCAGATTCTTTACCTTTAAAAATAGAAGCAATTGAAATTATTTTCTGGATAAAAATTTCTACTTGCAAAGCATAATGATAGCGTTTAACTATGAAAAGTTTTATTGGGGGCACAAGTAATAAAATTCAACAAAAGTTCATTTTTAAATGATGTGCTTTAAAAATCTGGCCCTTTTCTTAGTTTGCATGACCTGCATAAATTCTCACATTTCTCCAGCCCCTTCATTATGAAAATCAAAATAATGTTTGTGAAAGTGCTTTGCAAGATGCAAAGTTCTTTATAAGTAGAAAAGTTCTTACACTCTGAGACACCTGTAGAACAGCAGTTATGTTACTGTCTTTGGACATCAATTCACACATTTTATAACACACCTTGAAGCAATTGGAAATGCCTAAGATAGTGAGAAAAACAGAGATAGTCTCCTAACTCATGTAGCAATAAACCTTTGATCACCACACTACAAATATCAACTCTTACGTTAGGTAACAGCTGGGAAACCATTTTCTTTGATTTATGTATATATTGAACAGTCAACATTGAAATTATGGAAGAAAATAATGCCTTGTTTTTAAATCTAGACAGATCCATGATGCTATCATTTAGGAAAATAGCTTACAAACTGCTTATACTACATCATAGGAAACTGTAATGATTATTCTATGGCTTGTATTTATCATATAAAACCATGAAATTATCATGCAGTGCATAAATCCTGCACTAGCCTAAAGGAGAAGATGAAGTTTAAAAAAAGTTAAGAATTTTCTATGGACCATGATAGCTACCAATCTATATTAACCACTTTTCTTTGCATCAAGGAACAATTGATAGCAAAATTGTTTCCATGTTTCTCTGTTGAAGAAAAGGTCTCCTTACAATAGCAGGAAACTTGTCCAAAGAGCTTTATTATTTTTTCAAAGTAAGCATATGAAATCACCTGCTAAAAACTAAATGAAAGCTTTGTGGAGAGACACTAAACAAATAAGTTAAACATGATCAGATCTCAGTTTAAGGCCAATGCAATGCAAAAAAAAAAAGAAAAAGAAAAAGAGAAATAAATAGAAACTATATGTTATATCATCTGATCTCTTTCTGGAGAATTGAGGTGTATTCTTTATTTCTCATTCTAGTCATCTTACCTCCACGCTGCCTTATTTGGAAAAACACTTGGGAAATTAGATATGAACTTTTAACCAAATTGATCCTAATATTTTTTCATGCATATATCAGCATGCATGAACAACTATTTGATTCATTTTCCCAGCAATCTTCAAATCATATAAAAAGTAAAAACAAAAAAGAAAAATAATAGATTATAAGCCCTAAATATGAGCAGCTTATTTATATTTAAAATATAGAAGGCAAATTTCAAACATGTGTTGACTCAGCATAGAAGTAGGACAATCAGAGTAAAGGATAGAATAAAGTGTGTTGTGATTAAGAAAGAAGGACTATTTCTTTTTTTATAAAAAATATTTTTATTAATTTTACAGAGATTTGAAGAGAGAGAAAGAGAGAGAAAAAAACTTTCATGTAAGAGAGTAACATTGATTTGCTGCCTCCTGCACGCCCCCTAATGAGGATCAAACCAACAAGTTGGGCGTGTGGTCTGACTAGGAATTAAACCAATGACCTTTTGGTGCATGGGACAAAGCTTAACCAATTGAGCCACACCAGCCAGGGCATAAGAACTCTTTCTTGAAGAGGAAAATTGACAAGGGTTGAAAGAGAAAGTTGTTTGAAGCAAAATAAGTGGATAAATAAAACCCTTTGATGGGAATTAATAAAGTAGACACTGGAATTTTGTCAAAGTAGCATCAGAGAGCTTGGAGGAAAGAGTTCCAAAGCTGAGTGGGTGACAGTTGATAGAAAGCTTTGAAAGCCTGACATGGAAAATTTTATATGATAATTAAAACTATCCTATTTGTTTCCTTGCAATTGGAATCAAATTCACAAAGAAGTCAGACAGAAAAAGACAAAAACCATATGAGATCACTCATCTATACTAATAAAAGGGTAATATGCTAATTAGACCAGGAGACCTTCCGGATGTTCTTCCAGACAAAGCTATGATGGTGGGGCCAAGGCAGAGGAGGTTAGGGGCAATCAGGTCAGGAGCAGGGGGCAGTTGGAGGTGATCAGGCTGGCTGGGGTGGGCAGTTAGGGGCAAGTAGGCTGGTAGGCGGGACCAGTGGGGGTGAGCAGGCTGGTAGGGGAGCAGTTGGGGACAATCAGGATGGAAAGAGGGGGCAGTTAGAGGTGAGAAGGCTGGTGGGCCGTTGGGGGTGAGCAGGCTGACAGCCAGAGTGGTAGGGGCAATCAGGCAGGCAGGTAGGTGAGCGGTTAGTAGCCAGTGGTCCCAGATTGCGAGTGAGATGTCCAACTGCCAGTTTAGGCCTGATCCCACAGCAGTTGGACATCCCCCAAGGAGTCCCAGATTGGAGAGGTCACAGGCTTGGCTGAGAGACATCCCTCCCCTGTGCACAAATATCATGTACCAGGCCACTTGTGTGGAATATAAAACAAAAAATAAACAAATGAACAAACAAAATGAAAACAAATTCAAAGATACAGATAACTGATTGGTGGATGCCAGAAGGGAAAAGGTAGAGGTGGGCAAACTGGGTAAAGGGGGTCAAATATATGGTGATGGATGACAATTAGACTTTTGGTATTGAGCACATTGTAATGCATACAGATATTGAATTATAATGTGGTATACTGGAAACTTACATGCTATTATTAACCAATGATACCGCAATAAAAATGTATCCTAGACTCTATAGCATGGAATTCATATCTTATAAACTATGTGAGGAAAACACTTTGCTGTGGATCAGAGAAGGAAAAAATTAGGATACTGTGCATACTTCGAACAAAAACAAGTAAGGATCTGTTCTGGCTGGTTTGGCTCAGTGGATAGAGTGTCGGCTTGTGGATTAAAGCGTCCTGGGTTTGGTTGCAGGCTCCTCTCCGGCCTGGGCTCTGGTCAGGCTTGTGCAGGAAACAACCAGTAGATGTGTTTCTCTCACATTGATATTTCTCTCTGTCTCCTCCTCTCTCTCCCATTCTCTCTAAAAAGCAATGCAAAAATATCCTTGGGTGAGGATTAAAGAACAAAAATAAATAAGGATCTGGATTGAGAGTGGCTTTAAAAATGAAAGAACAATTGTAAAACATAGGATAACAAAGAGAAATGAGGAAGACAATAGGTCCATCGTATTTCCAAGTAAGATACATGGCAAAGAAGAAAATTCTGTTTCATAATGATTTATTGACCATACAGTTTTCTCACCTGGTGGTGTTGAAGAGTCCAAATATCAGTGGGTTCTTTTGATCTCTGGTATGCAGCAGAAAAACATCCTCTGAAAAATTAAAAATCATTACATTACTTAGTATTTTTAGTCCTCTATGCATGTAAAGAAAATCATTATAGATTGTATGATATACATTTTCCTGTATAGCAATACAACAATGACCAAATCACAACAGAGTGAAACACTTTTTGTTCAGCATGACTTTGAGCTGAGCCTCAAGGAAGGGCTAAGCAGCGCTACCTCTATGCTAATAAGAGAGTCTCTCTTTGGTCCTGTAACTCTGTTCAGCTGGCCAAAATGAAATTAACAGAAACTTGCTCCTGGGTAGTTTTCTCAGTGGTTAGAGTATCGGCCTTTGGACCAAAGGGTCACGAGTTTGATTCCCAGACAAGGGCATGTACCTCAGTTGCAGGCTCAGTCCCTGGCCTGGGTCAGGGTCAGGGCACTTGTGGAAGGTAACCACCTGAAGTATCTCTCTCATCTTTCTCACATTGATGTTTCTCTCTCTCCCCATTCTCCCTTCCTTCTACTCTCTCTAAAAATCTATGGAAAAATATCCTCAGGTGAAGATTAAAAAAAAGAAGAAGAAGAACAGAAAGGTGCGCTCAGATAGAAGTCAAACACCGCAGGCTTTTCATCTGTGCTAGGGACAGTGAGGGTTATAGAGAGGCATATATATCAATGAGTTAAATTTAATTCTCCCAATATTTACCTAGTTCATCAAAATATGTATCAATTCCATTCAGTCCTGGTACTGAGCAAACCAGTCTCGCTTTTAGAAAAGTGCTCCACTTATTCACCAGTATTCTCTGGCCTCCCACATCATTCTGTGGAAAAAAGCAAGTAAGTGGGTACCTAAAGAGCTTTTAGCAACACCAGATTTTGCATTGTTAAACAAACATGTAGATTTCTCCTTTACTGTGGAAAATTTAGCATAAACCACAAATAACAGATGCAATTCCCCATAAAACTTTTTTTTTGTACGTTTGCACAGTCTCCCTGGTCAGTGTAGTTTCACTCTGGTTCTTTGAATATACTTTGTAAGTATTAAACAATGTTAATAGAGTGATCTCTCCTAAATAAAGTAGTGGCTTTTATTTACAGTAATCTTTATTATTTAATTGAGAAATAAACAATGTATCTCATAAATATAGAAGCATGCATTTTTTCTCTCCTTTAAGAACGAGAACTTCAAATATACACACATAAACACAAACACATAATACATATTATACTGTATCTTTGTACACAAATACATCATATGTATAGAGTGACATATATACAAATCTCTTCTTAAATATACTCATTAAATATCTTCCTAAATATCAGAGTACCTTCACATGCGCAATATTATTACATTGTCTCAATAATATTGCTACTTCAATTGGTTTTAAATGTTCTCAATCTATTTGAACACCCAACAAACTACAAATGTTTTTTTCTACAGAATCAACCAACTGCATGGTTGAAACATACTTATGTAAATTGCTTAGAATGTAGACTAAGAAAATTAAAAATACTTTGCTTACATTAATTTTTTTTAAATGGAGTTCAAACTTCCATGAGGGAAGTACAGCTTAATTATGGACTATTTCTTTAGTATGGCTTTGAAAATGGGGAAATTATACAAAATGCAAAGCTCTCCTAAGAGAACACTTTCACTAAGCTATGAAAAATAAAGATTAGATTGTAAATGCAAATTTCAGGCAGCCCATAGAACAGTGCAAAACATTTTAAAGTAGAAACCTACTATAACATTAACAAGGCCCTGACCATACATTGAAATAAGCAAGCTTAACGAGAGCGATGCGTTTCGCACCATGCACAGGCGCCCCACTCTGGTGTAAATCGCATGGGCGTTGTTTTCCGCCTCCAGAGCCTTCTCCGTAAAAAAGAGATACACTTTGTTGTCATCTCGATCTTCATTGTCAGGAATCATATATGAACCTACGAATTTTGGTTCTGTAGAAGGAACAAATAAAATAAAATTGAAATAGTTATTACAGCAAATAAGTTATTTTAATCAATTATATATCGCATGAAAGCTTTAACTTTCATTATTGATGAAAAAATAAAATATTTCCTTGAAATTTTATATTAAACACCAAAAATCATGTAGATATCTCCATTTTATTTGCAATAAACAGTTTTTTTTTATTAGAGGATAATTTAATTGGAAAATAAAAGTGTCAAGGTGAAAAAAAATTTGAACACCATGCATTACAGACTTGAAATACATTCAAAGGACAGATTGGAGGCACCATGATGGTAGCCTCCACAAATAATTTCTTCCTCAGACATATTAAAAGTGAATGTGAATATATGTAAAATATTTTAGTGAATAAGTTTTTTTTAAAATTCATAAATTATATAGTAGTTAGTTTATGGAAGACCATATTAATGTTAAGATAGAAATTTTGAGTTTTTGTGTTTGTGGTCTAAAAGATGTTAGTGAATTGCCCAGCTGGCGTAGTTCAGTGATTTTCCCAGTCAAGGTACATGCCCAGGTGCAGGAGGTAGCTGATCAATGATTCCCTCTCATTGTTGATGTTTCTATCTCTCTCTCCCTTTCCTGTCCTCTCTGAAATCAATAAAATAAATAACTAAAAAAAAAGATATGAGTGAACTTTGATTTATATGGTAGGTCAAATAGTTTAATAATGACATGGTGCCAATAATGCTATGCACTTTAAACCTTAATAAAAAGGCCAAAAGCAATGAAAACACTCACCATAAAATGACATTTTAATCCCTCGGTGTACCAGTATACCAAAATATTCCTTAAAAATAATTCTATGTGAATGAATGGCTAGTGATTTTTCTAACATTTTGTTTCTCTCTAAAGTGCAATGTAATCCAATTAAAGCAAACAAAGCAATCAAGTCATCCAAAATGATACCAATTGATAAAACAACTTATTGGATAAAAGGTTTTATTTTTCATATATTTGCTTTGTTTTCTCCATTTCAATCCTGATTTCTAAACACTATTATAAATGTAATTCAGATTTATAATATAGGCAAATCATTTGATATACAACAATTGACACATATCATATATAATATTTTAATTCACAAATATCACTAATTTTAAAAATCCTAAAATCTGTCAATTACATTTGGAGTTATTTTCATCATGATGGCAGATTCCCCGCGAGTTCTAGATTTATGTTCAATTCTGATTGACATACTCTTTTCTCCTCAAACCTACCTTTCAACAGGCGCTCATCATCATGCTCGGTGCGGATATGGGCCAGTCGCCCCATGCTCCGGAAGATGGCAGCGTCTCTGCCCCAGTAGTCACTGTAGAGTCCAGCAAACAGTTCACTGCCTACACGGAAACATCAGTGAAAAAAGAGTCAGTGGCTGTTTCTGGATCTGAGGGCTGTGTGTGAGCCACAATTACATTAGACCTCATTAGGTTTACTATGAAAACCTAATGAAATTGGTAAAATTGTTATTGTTAAGGGCATGCATGCTACAGTCAGTCTGTCAGTTTCCATCCTGACTCTGCCACTTACCAGCTGTGTGAGCTTGAGTAAGTTGTTTAACCTCTCAGTTTCTTTATTTATAAATGGACATAGCACTCAAAAGAGTTAAGAGTAAAGAACTTAAAAGAGTAACTGTCACATGCTAAGACCTGCATGAGCATTTCATAAATAACCTGGTTTGATCTTATTTTACTAAACTTCTTTTAACCTTCGTATCATCCCGTTATTATATTATTATTATTATTAATTATTATTATTGGTATTATATGTGAGTCAGCTAACTCAAATCCATTTTTTTAACAAGAAATTGTTTCCATGCAGAAACTGCTTTGGCTCAGTGGTAGAGCGTCAGCCTGCCGACTGAGGGGTCCCGGGTTCGATTCCGGTCAAGGGCATGTACCTTGGCTGCAGGCACAGCTCCAGTAGGGGGTGTGCAAGAGGCAGCTGATTGATGTTTCTCTCTCATCAATGTTTCTGACTTTCTATCTTTCTCCCTTCTTCTCTGTGGAAAATCAATAAAATTATATATATATATATATATATATATATATATATATGAAATTGTTTCCACCAACATGATTTTAATATGGAAACTGCAAAGTCTGATAAAGTTGTATATTATCCAACTAGTTGCCATTTAATTTGTACATTTGTTGCTTAGATAGTAAAGCTAGAGACTTCATAATTTAATCGATCAGTCAACATAATGAATGAAGTTAGCTGCGACATGTGGTGGAGGTTGCAGATAATGAATACACTACACTTAAAGTATTAATGCTTTTCTGTTAAATTTGGAATGTGTACACATGGCATTTAAAATACCTTAAAATTTAAAAGAATTTAAATGAACTCTATTTCCAGTTTCATATATGTTAGCTGTATACTCAATTTTAGAATTTGAATTATTTAAGGAATAGGTACAAAAAGTTGACCAAGTATGTAAACAAAGTTTGCAAGAACTTGAGTGTCACATTTATAAAATATACATTTTTTTCAAGGTGAATCCTTTAAAACTTAAAAAAAACTTAAATAGCTTAAATATATTTGTAAGATTTAAGAAGTAGTCAACTGAGTTATAAGTGGGACACTTTGTAAGGAAGTTCATTTTGAACTTGAATTAAGTAATCTACTCTTTAAAAAATAAAGATTTTTGTTATACCAGATTTAGAAATAGAATAATAATATATAAATTGAATTCAAAGATTTAAGACAAATAAGTTTTTAGAAATGTAATTATAACAACTGTTTCATTTACAAAAAAGAGAAGTAACTGTTTTATTGTTCTCAAGATTCACTATGGATACTTAAAAACTATATAGAATATAAATACAGGTTTCCCACAAAGAAATTTACTTTTAAACTATACATACTATTTAAAAAAAGAGAAAGAGAGAGAGAAGCAACTGGGGTAGAACATTAATAATTGGTAAATCAAGGTAAATACTATACAGGTATAAATCTTATTCCTCTATTAATTTTTCTTTGTATTTAAATTTTTCAAGATAACAAGTTTCATAAAACTGAGTTTACTCTGTATGCTGAAAAGTGTTCTAAGAAAAATAAGAAAATGTGAAAAACAAAGATGCTTTTTATCTAGACTTAAGAAAATATAAATTGATGGAGAAAATTCTATCAAAACTGTTATTTAGCTCTGGCTGATATTGCCAAGTGGTTAGAGCATTTGCCTATGCACTGCAGGGTTGAGGGTTCGATTCCCAGTCATGAGCTCCAGTACCTGGGTCGCAGGTTAGGTCCCCACCCCGACTTGGGGCACCTGCAGAAGACAATCCATGTGTCTCTCTCACACCTCTCTCTCTCTCTCTCTCTCTCTCTCTCTCTCTCTCTCTCTCTCTCTCTCTCTCTCTCTTTCTCTTTCTCTCTCTCCTCCAACCTTCCCTCTCCCTTCACTTTTTCTAAAAATCAATGGAAAAATATCCTTGGGTGAGGATTAACAACAACAACAACAAAACAACAAAAAACCCAACTTTCTTATTTAAACATGTTCTTTGGTAAGATAGAAGGGGGAAGCAAGCAACATCATTTATGTCAAAGTAACTAGTGCTGTCTTCACCAGAAATTTTAAATCCACAAGTGAAGAGAAAGTATTTTGAGATAAAATGCATTCGGTGGTGAGGGATATGAAGCATACGCGGGGTTTTGCACTCCTTGAACATGGATAAGAGTCATGCTGAATTCATTAAAAGGCCTTGGGGATCATCATCTTTATGGCATTAATGAATGAGCTGACCATGAAAGCGTTAACTCTTGAACCTCCAGAGTGAGAATTTTTTGATGTAACTTGTTTCTAATTATTATACTTGATTACATTTCTCATCTAATGGTCTTTTTATAAAAAAGACCATTTTCTAAAATTTTCCTAAATGTCATTTATTTTTCTAATATGGACTCAGCTGAATGTTTAATGTATAAGGAAAACAAGCTTTATTAAAAATCCTGAGTTTTCTATTTCATAAGTTTTAAATATTTGATTTAATTTCCTAAAATATTCCTAGAACTTTCATACCTGAAGTTGTTGTTATTATGGGAAACTAATCTTTGTATTAGTTCCCGTTAATTTTATTGTACTCAGCCCACTTTTGGACATTGTTTCAAAGTTCTACTTTGAAAAAAAATTAGGTGAATTCCATAAAGTTCACAAACAAGTACCTCTTAGAGCCACTAGATGGCAGCCCTATGATACCAAATAATAGTATATTCACGGCAGGTTTTCTGCACAAAGGAATAAAAGATGATGTATTACTACTTCTACCCAATTTCCCTTTTTGGTATCCAGATAAAGAAAATGGTTTGTGAATAACTCGAATAACACAATATGAAGTGTGTGACTTAAACTTCAAAGAAGTTAAACAGGTGCTCAAATCTATGTGCTGTGTAAACTGAACCAAATGTATTTCTACTAGAAATATTAGATTTTCCTCAGAAGGAAAAGATTCTTCTTTCGTATCTTATTATTAATGTGAAGAACAAAATAAATCCATAGTAATAGATAATAATGATATTTGGTCAAATACTGCCCTTAAGAAAAAAGAAGCACTCTAATGAAAAATAATAAATTAGAATAAAGGTTTAGGCACAAATGTTACCTAACAGTAATTAAGTGAGCAGAAGTACTCACCATCATTATAATTAATACTATTTATAATAAATATATTGTCCCCAGTTGAAAACTTTACTTTACAACTATAACAATTTGGTATAGTTTAGAGAAAATCTGTTAATCAATATGTAGCTATTTTACTGGAAGCAAAAGTAACATCTGGATTAATCATATTTTCATGAATTAAAAAGAAAATAATGCCATCTAAATAGTAAAACAGATTTTAGAGTTTCAATGATAATACAAGAACTACCCAAGTTTTTGTTGTACTGTGTCTCTACAGACATGATATTTAATAACTATTAGCTTAGCCAAAAAACTGGTACACAATCTATCTTGATACTCTGAATATATATAACCACTTGATTTTTATGCCATATATTATTTTTCATTGTTAGAGTCTGAGCTTCTGTTGGTAATTGATGTTTTGTTGATTTTAGGTGCTCAGGTGTGATTATAATTAAAAATTAAACACATCTGCAGGGTATTTTGACAGGTGAATATCACTTATCGTTGTCATGCTCAACAATAGTCTCTATGTACAGATACAAGAAATCTGGCAAACTAAGCCTCCAGCTCCAAATCTGCTGTTTGACCTTGGCAAAACCATTCAATGTCTAATGGTCTCAGTATCTGCAGGATCAGAGAGATCTACATGTGATTTCTTGAGACTGCTAAGCTTTATGGTCTCTCTGCTGCATACCCTCCTTCCCCATTTTTGTTTTGTGTCGTTGTTTTCTTTACCTGAAATTCTTCACCTCCTTTCCCACTTCTCCTCCCATTTACCTGGCTATTGCCCACTTTCTTCCTTAATCCTTCCATGACCAAACTTTTGTTAGAATCATCTTAGCTTAGTATCATCATAGCTCCATGCCTATTTCCATCATATTGCTTTCTGACTATATTTTACTTAACTCCTTATACATTTGACATTGTGCCTCACTAGAATGCAGACTTGTTGATATGTCTTATATATTCTTTTGTCTCCAGTACCTTGCACTGTGTCTAGAATACAGAAAATACTCTGTAAACATTTGTCGAATCAGTGAATGGCATAATCCTATATAATAAAAGCCTAATATTTTAAGTGTTTGACCCTTTACTGTCGGACCAGTCACTATAATGCACACTAGAGAACAGATGCTCTAACTGGTAGGTTAGCTTGCTGCTGGGGTCCAGCCGATTGGGAGTGGATGAGATGGGTTGGACACTCCCTGGAGCCCTACTGCAGTCCTTCCTTGGCTTCTAAAATATTTCTTCTAACTAATTTCCTTTCATTGTGCATGAATACATGCATCAGACCTCTAGCAAATTAATAAATGAATATATCCAAACCTCTCCAGGTGTTTAAATAAGGAAAACTATGAAATACAATAAGAAAAACTCAGGGTAACATTATGATTTTTCAAAACTGCTTCGGGGGAAATATCAAAAGAAAAAACTATTAGGTATTTATATGAGTTAGAGTTTTTCCTTGAATTTTTGCTCCTCAAGAAGCCTTGTTATTTAATTATTTTAATTCATGAATATAAAGATTCTATTTTCTTTCTATTACTTGTTCCCAATACTTTCAGCTCCCAAAAAACTGTGTCTACACTAAATTGTCTATATGAAAAAAATGATGGTTATTGACTTCTGGCAATATATAGAAATAATTCTACTGTAAATAATTATAAGTTGAAATGCATAATTAAAATACTTTTGTATGTAATACAAACTCTATTTGAAGTTCTAGTTAAGAGTACCGCATTGCCTTAATATTTTATGGAACTTTCCACTTGCTTTGTTCATGGACTTTTTAATCAGTCAATTGGAGACTTTATTCACTATATTAAAAATATCGATCTCAAGTGCTTAGTGAGAAAAATTCACAGTAGTTTCTCATGCCCTTATCTTCTTATGGTTTACTTAAGCATTTCTTTTCTTTATGCTCTAAATGTCTCCAAATCTAATGTCTCATGGGAAGCACATGATTAAAGGCTGATTTAACTGTCTCATTTCATAACTGTATAATTTTCTTAGAAAAATTTTCTATTTTAGATGCACTATTTTGCAGAATGACTATGACATGCGTAACTGCAAACAGAAACAAAACACACTCGGGAAGATAAATACGGGTAAAAATGATCCACATAATCCATCATCCTAGTTCCCCCTCAATATTGCTTAGAATGCTGAAGAAACAGGAAAAAAATGTGTTGTGTTTTGCTTTTCGTTATGTGGTTGCTGTTTGGGCTTTTTGTTTGTCTTGTTTACGAGCAATCAGTGTTAAAAAGGTGGTTCTTGAGTCCTGAATGAAGAAGGAAAATGTTCTGAGCCTCTTCATTGGCATCTGTTGGCACCCAAGGCAGTGCCCTGAGATTTCTTGGTGGCAAACTGGTGAGATTGATATTGACACGGTCAAATTAGATCCCTAAGTGAGAGAATGTCAATTGGGAATTGAAGGAGTAAAACTTTTCTTCTAACTTTTTATTTTGTTTTGAAGAAACCTTAAGCAAAGTATTCAAATAGTTGCTTGGGGACTAACAGTTATGGCCAGAAGCAACAGTAAGCATGTGGATAATTGGAATTCTGCCAAGTCTGAGAGCAGCAGTCTGTGATAAGAAATTACAGATATTCATGTGGGATAGAGACATGGTAAGGGAGAAACTTTTAAGTCTAAGTTTCTATAAGGTTGTAATGAATTCAAGACACAAGCCAGCAGGTTCACTTGTTACAATTATAGAGGCTATAATTATGAAGACATATTTTACCTTCATTTAATTTTTTAAATTTATTTTTATATATTATTAAGTTATATTTTGTGGGAAGAGGATTCATTTATAACTTTGCTCTGAGTTATATTTAAACTAAACATTTATTTATAAAAAAAGGTTTAATGATATTAAGAGCTTGAAATAATCACTTAATTTTTCCTTGCATGGATTCCAACTCTCATTCAATCAACATGTACCATTAATGAAAAGAATTTGTAATGACGAGACATATTCACAAAAGTTTCATTATTAAAGATAAAAGTTCAAGAAGAAAATTTCAGTGCTGTAAACTTTTGTCTATTTATTTCCTGAAAATAGTAATATAGAATTTTAAAAAACCCATAAAAAGAAAATGATAGTGACTGTGACATATTGTATTAATGATTACTTGCTGAAATAATTTTTAGTAAGTCTTTAATTTAAGGAGTATATTAAAAATATCCCAACCACAAAGTTCATACTTTCAAAGCAAAGTGGTGTTAAAAGGTACATGGCAAATTAGAGTGGTCTATTCCCCCCTAAACTAGTAACATGAAACATTAATGTTAGTACACCTCAGGTGTGGTTGGTATTAAGTTATGCTTGGAACTGACAATACAAATCTAGCTCAGAATGAAATGTGTTAAAAATATGGTAATAGAACGGACAAGGCAAAATATAAGGGAGATCATAAAGTTGCCAAAGATGTTATCAACATAATAAGGAGAATATCGCCACAATGCATCATAAATCATTAAGAGTCAGCTATTATTTTTCTTTCTCACAAAAATAACATGTAACATATAGAAAAATGTCTCCTGAATTTTAATATCACGAGTTTCCAAACCTACCAATTTAGTAGCAGATAAAATACTAAGTATCTTTGGATGATTTGAAAGGTATAGGCAAGTGATGTAGCAATTCATTTACTAAATATTCATTGTTTCAACAATCTTTTACAAACCAGGTTCTACTGTCATGTATACTTAAAACTACTTTAAATATAATATTAGTAATCACAGTAGGGGATAAATGTGGTTAAACATTTAGAAATATTACTTCTAGGATATGAACTTATATGCCACCAAAATAAATTTATTAATACTGACTCTTGAAGAGTAGCCCTAATTAATAGATAATTTCATTTTTCATGTTGATTGGTTTGTGAACATACAGAACATAGCTCAATAAGGAGCTTGTTTTACACTTTAACTTCTGTTTCACATAGAATCACTAAAAGTTATTAACATTTTACTAGTAAATTAAATTACAAGTTTAATGAAAATGTATTTAACTTGTTTTACCTAGCAAATAATCTTCATCCTTTATTTAATTTTACAGCAAGATTTTACTCCATGTTAATGGAATCTAAGGTAAGTGAAATAAAAAATGTACTAAAGTTAAGAAATTATAAAAATGTCTCTGATTTGCAAGCACATTTTTTTTCTTTGAAAGCCTTGGTAGTTTTAGGAGTTTTGCTACAAACTCAAGTTATTTTTTTTCTCTTATTATGAAAGTATATCTTAATGTGAGCAGGCATGATATGTTAAAAGTTTGACCTATGACTTACAAAGAAACAAAGAAGGAGCAATGGTCTGAAGATGGTCATCGTTTTGCTAGAGTCTTGTCCTAACCCATCAGCAGAGAACATGTGTGGTCAGAAAACACCACATTAATGCATTCTTTCCCTGACAGAGTAAGCTACCTTGAGCTTGCCAAATTCCAACACAGGTAGCTCCATTTTCTTCCAGCCCAAATTCCTGCTGCCTTTTCAATTAGGTAAGTTATTTCTACTTCCTCTCTTTTTAGAGTTGCTGGCTGACATAGGTTATCAGGTTTCCAGCCCAGTGGCTGCTGCATTTCCACAGTGAGTGAATGATCTCTCAGAGGTACTCTGGGATGAAAGCTAGTGAATAAAATGTGAAGAATTATATTTTTATTTCTTCTCTTTGGAGGGATTATTCTATAACTTTTGTGTTTAGCTTGGAGGGCCCTTATGATTTGATTTCTCTTCTGAAGAAGTGAAACAGCCACCCAGACGGTAAGCATTTCACATTTCATCAGAGTGTAATTTGATTTGGAAGTTCAATGAAACTCACTTGGAAATGTCTCTCCAGTAATATTTCCCCTCTTAAAAAATTCGGTTTTAAATTTCTTGTTTCACGTATAAACAAGCTCCAGGGAGTCTGAATGGTGAGTGGCAAGGTGGGAAAAGAAATTACTTTGAACAATTTAAATAAATCATTAAAAAGAAATGTTCTAATCTTTGTAGGATTTCACTATATAACTGCTGTATAACTTGACTTTCAATACCATTTGTAACATTTTTATAAGCAATATCCTAAAATTTATTTTGTTTGGTTGCTTCTTTAGAAACCCTAGTGAGTGTTCCATTCAGTCATTATTTATAGGAGGTCTTTTCTGTATAAGATATTGTATGGTAAAATAAATGTGATAGTCTCAGACATTCAAATATTACATAGCTGCAACTAGCAATCAATAAAACATTAGGAAAAATTATATGAGTCTATCAATTGCATGTAAATTAATTTTATGCTGCCAATCTACCAGGAATTTCTAGTATGGATCTGGCATCCTCATTCCTATGGTTTTCATTTCTATGAAGGCTGAATTGACATAGGCAACACTATTCCCATATTAAAAACCTCCCTTCCTCAATATTCTGTTTACTTACACATACCACACATGTATACACCCACCCACAGAGGTTAATAGAGGAGCTCAATATATCTTAAAAATGATTTCTTTACAATTTTATATTCTTTAAAAAATTACATCTCTTTATTCAAGCCCCTGAGGAACTTAATTATTTTGTGAAATTCTCATCTTACAGCTCTTTCAAATTGTGAAACTGGAATAGATGAAACTTTCCCTATTAATTAAAGCTAACATAAGATGGAGATGTGTAGGGAGTGGGATGTAAGGCCTATCAAAATCAATTGTCTGGGATAAGTTCAGGCAACACCTAGTCTGTAGAATGCACAGAAACATCTATATAAGCTCTAAGTCAAGCATACGATATTTTGATTAATCATCAGTTTTACCATGTGTTTAATATAGGAAGTCTCTACATTTTTATACATTATAATTTTCTGCAAATAGTTTGGCCTTATATTAGCATGTAACTCTAAGTGTTGCAAATGAATTAATACAAATAACAGGAATTTGTATGTCGTTCTATACCTACAGTACATGAGAACTTCTCAGCACTGAAAAATCAGACAATCCCTAATAGCACCTATGTTACATGTCGGAGATCACCCTCTTCAATCTTACCATTGGGAACTCATCCATCTGTACCATCATAGTGCTACATACTTTAACGAGTGTGCCACTTTAAACCCCAAATAGTATAAAAGAAAAAAAATAGTATTGTTCTGTGTCTTAAGTAAGATTCTTCATCGAATTAAATGGAATCAAACTGAAATCTACAGACATGGCTAGCTTATTTTATTATTCCAATGCAGACATTTAGTAATCATGTGAGCTGGTTGACTTCTATTGTTTACATTCTAGATTAACAGGAATGTTTATAATGTTTATAAATAACTTTGAAGTTTTCAATTAGGATGATTTTCTGTTGAATTCTACTGAAACAGAGAAAGACACTAAGAAAACACTATTAAAAGTCCCCATAAAATCATGGAAAAACTAAAATATAAAGAATTAACATAAGCTAAAATAGTTTCTCTAGCTAAATTTTTTATAAAATATTCATGCAATTGAATTTTGAACAATACATGGTACAGTACAAACTATCTTATATTGGTTGTTAAGTGACAATTTGTGTTTTCAGAATGAGACACACATATTTCAAAGCTGTTGCACTTATTTTACAGTCAAATTGGCTCAAGTTAGCATGACTTGAAATTTAATATCATCACTCCCAGCTCTAACAGATAGATATGACAAAGCAACAGGCACAAGGAAATACCAAAAGAATACAAGTGAAGTTTCAAAATCGATAAGACCAGCATCTGATGTCTGCTGCAGCAATAATTACCAATTAAAGTGGAGATGAAGGAGGAGTTGGGATCAAAAGGACACCTGCCCCTTCCTCTCTCAGACCTGTGTGATTCCAGGTGAAACAGGGGATCCTTGAAAGAAAACCAAAAATACCATTATGTTTATACCAACTTTAATAAGAATTGCTTACATAAGTATATTAACCTTAATTATTTACAAAACAGGTACTGTAAATAGGGCACTGGGCAGTAACATCAAGTTACTTAGGAATTCATTGGGTTTTACAAATAAATGCATGGGTTTTGCAGTCACATATGGGTTTTCTCACTCCTAAAAAGTGCAGGTAATGAAATGAATGAAATTGGTAGTTTTTATCACTTGACCAGAGAGTATTAGTTATTCTGAGATGTGTCAGTCCAATATTCCAAAGGAATGAAAACCTGCTGAAAAAAGGTAACTAATAAGAAGATTCATTGATAAACATGGAAATGGGCTTTTCTTCCACAAGACCATTATTGATTTTTTTTAATAGTCTGTAAAGGAAGTTAATAAAAATTTCCATCCATAATCTGGAATATTTATTTCCAATCATTTGTATTCTTCATCACATATTCTTTGTGTAGACATCTAAAACTTAATAATTTAGAGAACGATTACTGCATAACTGTTTGAATGTACTCATGTAAATAAATGTCACACCATGAGCAATATTTCATTCTGGCTTAACAAAAATGAGGTATTAAAATCAATAGTTTCATGAAAAACCTAGTTTATTGGTTCATATTGCAAGCACATAACCACAGAAATTTTCTTGGAATGTTCTTAGATTTCAAAATTTCAGTAGAAGAGTTTTTTATAGTTACTGTTCATTCATTGTGCTATAGATGGTTTGGATAAAAGAAATTTAGCTTGGGAAAGTGACAATAACATTTAATATCTGGTAGAAAAATCTGGTAGAAAAAAACTACAGTTGACCCTTGAAAAACATGGGGTTTGGGAGACCTACATCCCAACATCCATGCAATTGAAAATCTACACAGAACTTTCTATAGTCAGTCCTCTGCATCCACAGATTCCCAACCACAGGTCAAAAATACAGTTGGTGCTTAATTAAAAAAAAATCCAGGTATAGATGGACCTATTCAGTTCAAGCCTGGGTTATCCAACGGCCAATTGCACTTTGCAATAGAATATTGGTGATCCTACCCATTGTGGTGGGTATGAGTAGCCTGTCCCATATGCGAATCATGAACCTATAAACAATCCTAGATTCCTGAGTAACCTCCAGGAATTGCATGCATTTCTCACAAACTTGATCTTAACTTTCCTAGCCACCCCAATTACTCCACTTTATTGTTTCTATCCTTATATTGCCATTCTTACTGGATACACTTTCCTCTTTCTCTAGATGATATCCTAAAATTGCCATTCTGATTCTGCCTTTCTGAAGCCTTTCTGGTAAATGCGGAATCCACCTGTAACCCTCCAGTCGTAGCTTTAGAATTGAACCACAGCCTATAGAACAGATATGTCCTTTTAACCCAGTGTGTGACTGAACTGATATTTTAAGCCAAAAAAAGTTACCTATTTAGATACTTTACATAAATTAGTAGAGTGTAAGGATCCCCATAATTCATCATTTGAGACATTTTTGTGTTCAATTACATATGGATAAAACTTTGCAATGACATGACAAGAAAACGTTTGTTCAAATGAGATATAATTATTCGTCTACCCAGCTAATGCCTATGCTGAAGGGCTTTCATTAAATTTGGGAAACAGATCCATTGCATTACACAGAGGAGGAAGTGATCCAGTCTAGGAATATAACAATTGCTTGTCACTGTCACTAGATAAAGAGCTGAAAAAATAGGTAGGGTATACATATGTTCTAATATAGCTAAATGCCCAAATGCTTGGATTTGAAGCTGTTTAAAGGATATACTGAACTTCTTTTTTTATTGAGCTTTTGCTCCATGATTTTAGAACAGAGGCTTTTTTTTTTTACCTCATTAAGCTGCATATGACTGAAAGATACACTGATCCAATTCACCTTAATTCCTTAGGACTCAATAGATTATGCTTGCAACTTTATTCAACTGAGGTGTGAAAATTGTTAAAAAGAAGTATAAAGGAAATATTTAGCATACTGAGTGGTACTGATACTATGATGGAAAGCAGGCAAATTCCAAACTTTTATTGCTTTATTTTGCATAGATCAAGATAACTTTAAGATTAACTACAAATTCAAATCTAAAGTTTCTCACATTATTTTGAAAGTTCAATGTGGTCTTAAATGCAGTGTATAATTTAGTGCACAATCCAATAAAATACTAAAATGCGAGTAATATAATTTTCTTCCATGAAGTGGAATTTAGCAACCAAACCAGCTAGAAAACTTGAGGCATGATGACACTGTCAATGACCCCAAAGGAATCGAGTTTATGGTTCAAGGACTGTGTAATGCTGGTGTTTAACCCTATTGAGAATGTTGGTCACGACTTACCCTGGCTTTCCATTATCTGTGTTTTAACAGCTGGAATTTCTGCCTGAGTTATGTGGCTTAAATTTACAAGACTTTACTAGCATTAACAGTGTGGGTTGTACTTTTTGTTTTGGTGTGAGATGGAGACATTTTTCAATAGATCCTCCTGTGCTTGAGAGAAAGCAGGACATCTAGGTTACAAATGTTCACAGACACGTGTGCTTTCCAGAAAATAAAAAAAGTTTGTAAAGAATAAATGGTATATCTTCCCAGAATAATTTTCCCTTTTAGGCCTTGAGGAAAGTCCTCAGAACTCAGCAAGCCTATTGTAAGTTATTTTTAATAGGTGTGAGTCCCTGTATGTCAGGCGTTAAATACCAGTTAAACAAAATGAGAATTTCCCATCTGTGAGATGTCCAAAGTAAATTAGAACATTACAAATACTGAAAAACAAATAATCACATATTATATTAGCTATTTCTAATGATTAGAGAAAAAGTAAAATATACAAGGCTCATATACATATATCTGTCAACAATGAAAACAAAACAAAGATACAATTTTGATACATACATGTCTAGAATAAATAACCCTATATGCACTTTATTTATTATTATTTTTAATCCTCCCACAAGGATATTTTCCCATTGATTTTTAGGAAGAGTAGAAGAGAGAGAAAAAAACAGAGATAAATATGATGTGAGAGAAACAGATTGATTGATTGCCTCCCACAGGAGCCCCAACAAGGGCCTAGGCAGAGAAGGAGTCTGCAACCAAGGTACAAGCCCTTGACCAGGATCGAACCCAGGACCCCTCTGCTTGCACGCTGACACTATCCACTGATCCAGACTGGCTAGGGACATAATATGCACTTTAATTCTTAATTGAATAGCTATTTTATAATCTGTATCACAATTAAATTTTGAATATGATTTGCTTCTTTACCATTTTTTTCACTTTTTTATGCCAAGCAATAAAAAATTATTAAAAGAATATTTGAAACATGTCATAAAGACTGAATAAACTAAGAGGGAAAACATGCAAAATTACTAAAGTTGTTAGTAATTGTTTTTCATTTTCACATTTTTTTCTTTAAAAATAATACTTTATTTTATTTAATTTTTTTATTTTTAAAGTATTACCAATAGTAGTACATATGTTTTTCTCCCCCCCCATTGTCCTCCTTCCAGCTTCCCCTAACCCCAGCACATGTCCTCACCTGCCCCCCGCCCCAGTGCCTTGTATCCATTGGTTATACTTACATGCATGCATACAAGTCCTTCGGTTGATCACTTTACAGCCCCTGCCCCCTCCCCTCCCCAGCCTTCCCCGCTGTAGTTTGACAGTATGTTCAATGATTCTTTGCCTCTGTATCAATCTTTTCCCCCTGTTTCTTTTCTTAAAAAAAAATCTTGCATCTGCATACTGGAAATAAATGTATAAGAACAAAAAATCTTTGAGTCTCAGTTTCAATGTCCAACTGTTCTGAGTCTCAGTTTCAATGTCAAATAGTTCCTTATGAATACACTTTATTATTAATGCTTTAAAATTTAAAAAGTATTCTTGATGAGTCCCACCATCCAATCAAAACTGAGTAGCACAATCTGATAGACTTTCTTTAAAAGTTCAATACATGATAATACCCATTGCTCTTTAACTACGTTGTTCCTTTGGGAAAAGTGAATTCAATCTTCCTATGCTCTACAACATTAATTCTTACTGGGAAAATGATGTTGAAAAATTATTTTACAGATATTCTCCAAGACTCTTTCAGGCAAAAGTTCTCTCATGGACCATACTATGTATCTCTGCTGCATTATCCCCTACTGCATTGCGATTATGTTCATATGAATAATTCAACAAATACTCAAGAAACTTATATGCGCTAAGTATTCAGTCAATATGGAATTTAAGAAGCATGATCCATACTACTTAATTTAAACCCCATAAAAATTAAGCAAAGAAACCTTTCTAATTGCCAATTTAACAAATAGCAAAGTCAAAATGAAAAGGTCACTAAAAATTTTATAATATAAAATGCCAAAAATTTTAGTGAATATAACTATGTATGCCTATTTGAACAGTTGTGAACATGCTATCCAGTACAGATATTTTAGGGTAAATTTTCAGATAAAAGTGGTAGTAGTAATTACTTGTTTAATTTAAACTTCTGATTTCCTATATATAATGTATGATAAAATAACTGGTACAGCATGTCCAATAAGCAACTATACCTGTTTGAACTATATCTGTTTCTTATATAAAATATGTGATTAGAAATTATTTTATTTGGATATATAATAATCTACATATATATAATAGAAGTGAGCATTTAATATGTACAATATTAAACAGGATATATTAAGATGAAATTATTATTTACTATTAAATTAATATTTATTTAATATTAATATTAAAATATTAAATAGGAGAATGCTAGAAATAATAAATAAATATTTATGTATACTTTCAAAAATTTAACTGAAGAATGGAGGTCTTTAGACATTGACACATGGGAAGAAATGAACCATACCAACTCAAGTGAGCTTTATGATCTAGACTTTTCTTCTGTACTGCTTTTCCTGCCCACCTTCTCTGGGTCTGACTATTTTCACTGTTATTCTGACCACACACAATGAAACCAGAATCAAAATTCTTTTTTGAGGACAAAGCTGCTTTTTATAAAACTATGAATGTCTACTTTTCATGGGAAGGAAGTCATAGTGCCCTTTTAATATGCAGAACTATCCCTTATTTCTGTGTCCTTATTCCCTTTCACTTGGACACATTTGAAAACTTCTCAATTCTATGAGTGTTCTTACTACTGACTGAGTCATACATGATCACAAAGGATCACAGTCCTGTGTGAGAAAGTAAAGAATTGCTGGTAAAAGGAAAAATAAATCCACCATCTGCACAGTAAGAAATGGACAGCTGCAAGGGAAAGGACACTTTTTTTGGTAACAAATGATTTGCCATTCTGCCCTGGCTGGGACCAGACAGCTCTTGGAGTTAAGTAGTATCAACAGAGGCAATTATAGAAAATAGGGTTATGGTATAATGTCTTTTATGGTTATCAGAGGAGTCTGGGCTATGTGATTCCTGGCTTTTTCTCATGGAAAGAGTAAATTTGCTTATAAAGAAATGTATCCACACTGTAGTAACCTATATCGTTAGAGGTGAGAATTCCCAAATTATTTTCCAAGCTGAGAAGAACTAAACCCTTTCTGATTTTATAATTGCCGGTCTAATCTGCTGGATACTTGAAATGGGAAACCCTGCCCCATGACCTGGTCCTCAGCATGACAGTGTGTGCTCCACCTTTCGTCTCGCATCTCAGTCCTCCCTTTATCAAACCACAAAAATTAGCTTATTGCACAAAAGTAAAAAGGGATGCGAGTACATCTTAGCATGTTTTTGTATGATTATTCTGGAGGCTCATGCCTGTATTTATAGAATAAGTTAGAACTATAATAAAATTAAAAGATAACCGGCATGTTTTACTAGGACCACGTGACCAAAGATAGCAGAATGTCAAATAAACAGCACATAACATAAGCTTTGTATGACATTTCAATGTGCACTTCAATTCAGTGAACAGCGCTGTGAGGTGCTGCAAAGGTAATAATAATTCATTTCTGCAGAGCACTTCACAAGTGACAAAACAGTTTCCCAAATGTTCTTATTGTTCATGAAAAGTCTTTAAGATATGTATTTAAATGGAATGACACTCCAGAAAACATCACGGGACAGGAATTGTGTCTTCTGGACTCCAGGTAGGGAAATACAACTAGGATAATGTGTAGCTCAATGTGGAAAGTCTTATAATGAGGTACAAACAATGAGGAGAACAGGAAATTATAACCTAATTCTAATTTTGGGGGTAGAATGGTCTGAGTTGAGAGAGACATGGTGATATTCTGGGATGTTTTTCTTAAGGAAAGCAAAAATCATTTGATTAAGATTTATGTTAGGAATACTACATCTCAAGTATTGTGCTAACAACTTTATTTAGTTTGTTTATATTTTTACTACAACCTTTTGAGACATAATTTTATCTGATTTTACAAATAAAGTTTCTGAAGCTCAGCGATATTAAACTTAGCCAAATCCACGCAGCTAGCAACGGGAAGATCTAATGCCCATTTCTTACCCACTCTCCTATAAGAGGGCATTTTAGAAGTAGAACAAAACATTTCATTCAAGGCTGTGATGAAGGGCTGGGTAAAAAAGAAGGGAATAGTTCTGACTGACTGGAATCAGACTTGTACAGGGGAAGTTTAATAAGCGGGAGGAGGGAAGACTGAGAAAGTACATGAGAGCCAGCCTGTGAAGGACACCAGCTTTCTGAGATGAGGCATTTAGACGTCTTTCAGTCGACATGCAGGGTCGACTTTAAAAAGACTTATTGTTTCACAAGGTTCATTTGACAGCAGAGAAATAGCTGGACTGAAGAGCAAGTGAAAACTATAAGGAAGCTAGTGACAGGTACTCAGGGATTACAATGGTTCTGGCAGGAGGATGGAACACGAATGGATTGGAAAGTTAATATAAAGGTACAGCTTAAAGGATTTCACCGCTGATTCAATTTAGAGAAAAGCTAGGTTGAGGTAAAAAGCACAGTAGAAAGGAATGAAAGGAAATGTGCTTAAGGAAACATAATAAATTTCATATTAAGAATGCATTTGACTAACAAATTTGGATACCTTTTAAATGACAGGGAATATCAGAAAGACAATATATGAGATTAAAATAATATGTTAGGACGAGGAATTCAGATTTGTGAAAGGACGTGATGGCAATAGTTGATGCTAATGGAGAAGATAAAGAAATTAGATGATGGCAATGCTGCTGCTGGTGGCGATCCTGATAGCTGACAATTATATAACTTTTATTATTCACCAGGCATTACTGGAGGTGCTTTACTGATATGAATCCAATCCTCACAACACCCCTACACACCAGTACTAGAACAAGTTCAGCCAGGAAGAGGGGGATTGACTCGCTTTACATTACAGTCAGGAGGAGACTGGGGTTAAGCCTACAGGTGCGGAATTATTATGGGTGGATAGAAAGATAGATATAGATATACATAGATGTAGATATAGATGTTTGTCTATGAGCCACTATCATCAGTTTAGGTTGTTTCATTCCAGAAAGAGAAAGGTCTAAAAGACACAATCCAAAGTGCTAGTGGTAATTTAGTCTGGGGGAGGGACTGAGATTGGGAAAATACTGTCTCTATGTTTTGAATTCCTTACAAAGAAGAAGGCAATGACTACAAATCACTGAAATAATATAATTATTTACATATTAAGTCAATACATCATTAAAGAGGAAAAGGTAAAATATAAATATAAAAGCTGAGAATAATGATTTTCCATAACCCTACTATTAAGGGAAAACCACTGTGGAAGCTATATTTCCTTCCAGTCTCTGTAACATTTTTGATATCTCATAGAGCTCATGTTGAGTTTTACTTGTGTGTCAAACAAATTTTACATTCTTTCTCAATTTCTTTTAAAAGTACATTTTAATCACCATTGCTATGATATTTTAGCTAAAGAAACTTATCTTTAGCCCAAGATAATCACTGATTTTTATAGATGTCACCGTACTGAAGAGGTGTCCACCAGCTGGCTTTTGTCTTAAAACAAGGTAAGCATTCTCCACTGAACCATTGCAGTATACTTTTGATTCTTGTCACTTTTGTCCTGTCACATATTTATCTGATGTAAATGTGTATTATCTCAACCTGAGGGGAAAGAAATCGGGGTCCTATAGAAAACACCATTAACACAGGTTTTGCTTACTACTTTCTTCTTGTGTTTGCCAAAGTTGCTATACTGGGGGTCAGTTTCTTGTATGTCTTTGTGTGATAGCCTTTTTGCACGCAACTGTATGCTTAGGCTGGCCTCTACATTATGTAAGCAATGCTTTGTCATTACAAACCAGATGTTCCTGGCAAGATCCTGAGAATCTGCTAGAAACTTCTCTGCAGTGCTTAGGATCATCAAGCAATGCTATTTGATCCTGAACACCTTCCACCAATCTGGTGGCATCTTGGCTAACAAAATGTCCTTGGACTTCCTGGCATTTGGTAGCCCTTTCCTCCTTAGCAGCGTATGCTGATACACGTTTTCACTTTGGTAAAATCCTTTTAGTAATTTCAATAGAAAATCAGCAAGTAGTTGGTTCTTAAGAGGTAGAGGGAATACATTGTTTTCTGTATAAGTCTGGATCCAATCAAAAGACAAATTACCATGCAATGAGTTAAATAGGGGCCACTTACTATAAACAAAGTGATGATAGGAGAGCAAGTATAAAGATGAATCAGAAGCTGAGGAACAACAGACTGGGAGGGCAATTCAGATCTCTTTGAAGAATGTGTGCTGCCTCCAACTGAATGGTGGAGAAGCTCAGGGTGTTGCCCAGTCAGAGCTAGTGCTCTGTCCCCAGGCCAGCGGAACAAACCTGGGCACACACAGAAAGTCCCCGTGCACAAGGAATCAGCAGAAACTTGAGTTGACTAGGCCTCCTTCTGCTGGCAAGGTGTAATGGGTGGGTGGCTCACTGGAAGGCTAGCCCCACAGACTGTAGCCTGTGCCTGGGGAGAGGAAAGGGTGGAAGGAAGCAGCATACTGCATGGTCCGGGGATACAGTACATCCCATATGCTCTCAGGCTCCTGTGCTGCCACTTAACAAATTGAAAGCAGTAGCCAGACGCTAGAGGAGTTTGGTCCAGCAGGTACCTCACCTTGAAGAAACCATAGGAGCTGAGCAGGGTAGCGGTATTCCTCCTCATGGATAAAGGGTACTGGATTAAGGAATGAAGCAAAACTAGAAGCAGGCCCCAAAGGCTGGACTACAGTTTATAGACAAAATCCCAAATTAACAGCCTACAGGGGCCCACTTAGGGTAGAAAAAGTATGCAAGGGGAAGGCATCATCACACCAAAGAAAGTGCTAACATGAACTGGCATAGGTCATAGCACAGCCATAAAAAAACAGACTGGCTGCTGTCTTCTCTGATTTGCAATTAAGGCTTGCTAATTCCAGCTTAAAAAAAGTTTTTTGGACAGCCTCGGGTAGAACTAGCCTACAATTGATGGCAATTGAGGTACAGGAAGAATCTTGGAACTGAAATCAAAGTAGTTCACTATAGAGATTATATAAGAGGTAAAAATCTAAATGATTAAAAACTTAGTAGTAGAAAAGAAGAAACAGTAAAAAATAATTAGTCCAGAAGCTGGAAATGTCATTATACAGTATATATATATAGACTTATACATATGCAGGCATATATGTTATCTTGAGCCATCAATGAACATTTGATAAAAATATTCAAATATGTTTAATGTTTAAATGTTTGATCATATCTAATTATGAATATAAAAAGTCAACCCAACACTAGATTCTTTTCAGAAACATCTTTTATATACTCATATAAATTCAGAAAATAGTTGAAGATCTGGCAAATAATATGTTATAAATAATTAGGTTAAGTAAAATGATGGGCCCTAGCCAGTTTAGCTCAGCATCAGCCCACAGACTGAAGGGTCCTGGGTTCAATTCCGGTCAAGGGCACATACCTCCATTGAAGGCTGGATCCCTAGCCCCAAGTCAGGGCTCATGCGAGAGGCAACCAATGGATGTGTCTCTCTCACATGGATGTTTCTCTCTCTGCATCTCTCCCCCTCCCTTCCAGTCTTTTTAAATTTCAGAGGAAAATATTCTCAGCATTAAAAAAGAAGATGAGCCTGTCTACATGTGCTCACTATTCATTTTAATGAATGATTTCAGGGACTACCATCAGGATTATGTTGGGCCATGATGAAACAGATAGAAATGGCAGTCTCTTTCCTACAGACACCCCAGCATTCATATAGGAATTATAGTTCATAATTAAAGTTTGTTTTTAAGTGTGATGAAAATGCAAAGAGAAAGTAATTAACTCTACCAGGTGGCAGCTGAGATAAGCACACAGAGGAGATGATATATGAGCTCAGTCTTGAAAAATGAGTTAGAATTTTTCAAGGAGAGAATACAAACGAGTTTATTTTTGTTTTGGGGATGTGTGTGTATGTGTGTGTGTGTGTGTGTGTGTGTGTGTGTGTGTGTGTGTGTATGTGCGTGTGTGTGTGTGCTTTAAGTAAAAGATCAGTAAGAACAAAGATGTAAACCAATGAAAGAATACAGTATCTTGAGATGGGGCACAAAATGTTGTGATTGCCTCCTTGGTCTCTTAGAATAGGTGAGTCATGATGGTAGTGTAGAATCTACCTCCTTGTCCTTTGTCAATATGAATTTTAAGACTTTTATTATTAAAAATTTGTTTTCTTGCAATGTCTTGGATGATATTCAATAGGTATAGGAAATATGGATGGAGAGTGCTGGTAGAGGTGAAGACAAATAGATAACAGAGAAAGCCATGTGAATCAGTAAGAACATCAAGAAAAGCAGGCACTGTACGAAAACTCACCAAGCAGAGAATTTCTGCATCACCAAAATTAAAAGGGTTGGAAAGGCAGACTATTCAGAACTTTAAAACTATTTTAAACATAATGGTTCTAACAACTAAAAGAGGAAGGCTTTTATATAGAAATTATGCCACCAAATGCTGCAGAGAAGTACCATTGGTTGAGGAGTTAAAGAGTACTTATTTGCAACTAGAAAGTCAAGAGCAATAGTAAAGGGAGTGGTTTTAGAAAAGTGAATCCCTGCAGCAAAGAAGCATGAAATTTGAGGAATTGGAAATGGCAAATGCAGACTATGCTGTGAAAAAGTTTATAGGAAAATTCATAGGAAATTCTAGTGTTAGCAAAATCAGAAAGAAGCTTATAGATCAAATAGAAGTGAGGCTAAATTTTTGTTTGTTTTGTAGTTTTTATTTTAGAATAAAGAAGTCTAAACATTTCCATGTGCTGAAAGAAAAAAAATGTGGCTGATTAATGTAATGAAGAAGAACAGAGATATGACAAAGGACATAGATGGAATAAATAATCTTGGAGACAAGAATCCAGTGGTGTCTGTATCTGAGTCAGTGAAAGGGTAGCATCAAATATTTAAATTTAAAAGTTTAAAAAGGAAAGGCTGTGGGTTTTACTTTATGTCCTCCATTTGCTTTTCTAAAAGAAAGACATTTCAAATGCTGAGAGTTAAGAACTAAGAACTCAGCACTGGAGACAATATGAAAAATGAAAAAGTTAGCATTGAGTTTGCATTACTATGTACCAGTTCTTAGGGCATCTGTTTCCCCAGATATCATATATCAGAAAATCCATACAACTCTGACAAGCTTTATATGAAAACTAGAGGCCTGTTGCACAAAGATCGGTGCAATAGGCCTTCCTTCCCCTGGCTCCCAGCAACGGTTTTCCTCTGGCAACCGAGACCCAGGCCTTCGCTCTGGCCACTGCCTTTCAGTCTTTGCTTTGGCTGGAGTGCCATTCCTGGAGTTCCCTCAGCCCCCACCATCACCCTCATAGCAGGCATCCCACCCCACCCTGTGGCTCCATGCCTGCATGTGTGCTGCCCAGAGGCCCAAAGCGGCTAGGGGGTGGAGCCACCACCATCTTTGTCAGGTTAATTTGCATACCCACTCTTGACTGACTGGTGAGCATCGCAAAGTGATAGTAAATTTGCATAATTCTCTTTTATTAGTGTAGATAGAGATTTAAGTTTATAGATTAGGAAACTGTTAATAATATAAATTATAAAAATGTTAATAATTAACCCAAAGTTATACAGGTAGTCGAGAACAGAACCCAGATTTGAAACTTCATCTGTCTCATTTCAAAGCTTATATTCTTTTCGCTACATTATTTTACCTTGGAAAATTGAAGGAGAGTTAACAGAAGACTAAAAATATGATTGATTACATGTAAGTGGCTAAATAACAATGGTGACAACCAACAATCCTTAATTGTCTCTATTGAGAGTCAGTTTGGATGATGATCAAATCTAGAGAAAAGAGTGGAAGAATAGTGGAAGGCATAGATTCATGCAGAAGATGCCTGCATAGACACAATTATTGCCATCACCATTACTTTCTTTATATGGCACTTCATAGTTTATAAAATGCCTTAATGTATTAGTGCATTCAGGAAAAATGCACCACATAATGGAAAGAACTTGGACTTGGACCATGTAGCCCAGTTTGGCCACGTAGTGTACAGTTTTAAGAAGCAAGTTAACCTCTTTTAATTTTCCTCATTTGTAATATGAAAGCAATAATTCTTCCCTTGTGGGAAATCATGAGCATCAAAGCACATGGAATGTAGACAATACATGGTGTTATATATATTAAGATTATTGTTGAGATGATTTAATTCTTACAATTAGACTGTAAGATAGACAATATTACTTCACTGATATCAAATTTTAGACTTAGAAGATGCCTTCATCTTATTTTACAAATGAGAAAATTGGATAATAGAGATAAAAACAGACTTTCCTGAAGAGATTGAATGAGGATGAGTCTATAGCTTATTAATAGTGATTCAAATTTTTATTCCATAAATAAAAATGAATCTATGTAGTGATCAAACTATATAGACTACCAAAATCTGACAAATGTTTCATATATATATATAGACACATAAAACAATATTTAATATTTCAATCTTAGAATAAGGAATGCTATTGTTGGAGAAAATGAAAAGATTGACACAGAAACTTTTTTAATTGGAGTAATCCAAGTATAAAAGAGAAAAGATATTTAAGAGAGACAGAGAAATTGAAGTATCTATGTTCTCCAATGGCAGTGAAGAAGCAGTATAGAAAATGTGGAAGAAGACTGTAAAGTCAGTTATAAAAGGGTGTGAGGCATGGAAACAACCAAAGTGCTTTGCCTAATTATATTCCCCCAATATTAGGATAATAAAGGGACTTCATTCAGCTTGAATGTGTTATACTACTTTTCCTCATTTTCTTGTAGGAAAATGATAGTGATGAACACATCAAGAATCCTGCATTCCTATTGAACTTCTCTACTCTTCTTTATTTTCCTGTGTCTAGCTATTTCATCTATGCAAATGCTCAAAGTAAAGTTTTCTGGAAAATATATATACACTATTCAGGAATTTTAAAAGTTAAGAAAAAATATAGTTTACTTACTTTAAAATATATTTTAATTTCCCTTTGGAAAATAAAACCTGACAAAATTCAATTTGCCAGACTGAAAATACATGTCATTTTAGTTAAGCCAATATTTTAATTAGACCAACAAATTTAACTATGTACATCTGTTCTATATCATATTCATGAATTAGCAATAGCATAAGATGTAATTGAATTTTTAACTAATTTAACTTCAGTACACTAATAAGATTCATGTTAGTTTGCATGGAACCAACATATTTTTTAATCACCTAATGATCTCACATGTCTTAGTGAAAATATTCTTGAAAACAAGAATGACCAACAAGGTTAACATGTTTCTCCTTATAGTCATTAATTTTCCATAAATGTAAAATTTATTTTTAGAGTCCGAGAATTTTATTAACATCTTAAAGAATATATTTTTTTCAAAATTTCTCCTTACTTTCAAAAGAACATTTGAAAACTGAGTTCATTTGACATCATTTTCAACCTAAAGCAGACTAATGTAGCTACTATAAAACATCCACCATTATTCAATTGTCATCATAGGAGGAAAATAAATCATCTGGGTGCTCCAGTATTATAAATATGAAAATGATGAACCATGATAACAAGTTATTGACATGAGATAAACAAGTTCATATGTAGAAAGTCTCTGCTTTTTCTATGTAATGAACTTATATTATGATCACTGTCCAATATGTTGTTAATATCCCTTATGTAAAGTTATATCAAAATATATCTCAAATGCTATATGGAAATGATAAAAGTGGTCAATTTTTATTTAGTACTTATGTCACTAGTGGGCTAAATTTTTAATTTGTATGTGATTTTATATTTTTATATTCACATATTTTATATTTAAATATTACATATATTTATGTAATCATCACTACTGATGCTATAAAGACAATGTTATTGAAATCTTTGTAAAATGTCTAGTTAAGTTACAGTGAAGAAATAAAACCTCAGATATTCCTAAATCCAAAGCTTATGCCTTAACATCTCCACTTGTCCTTCCTAATGAGAACTATTAAACACACTTTTTCTGGACTTATTTTGTTGACAAGAAGGTCGATATCATAAATAGTAAATATTGGTTTTATTCTTCCTCCCTGTTCCTATTTTCATATCACCCCTTTATATCCAACTGTTTTCTTCTACCACTTTTTTCCAATTTTACTTTTGACACTTATTTTAAATTGTCTATTAGTTTAAAAAAGCAAAAGAAAGGGGTAACAATTATAATTACCTTCTGCTGAGAATTTTCTCTATGTTCAACACTGAACTGGATATTTTACATTTGCTTCTTCATAAAATCCCCAACAAACCCCATTTGGCAATGTCAGGCAGCTCTTAAATGGCCAACAGAAGACAACAACTCAAAATGACTCAAAATTTCTAAGTCTCAATTAAATATAAAATATTATCAACCTTATTAGTCATCAGGAAAATGAAAACTAAAACCACAATCTGATATCACTAAACACACATCAAAATGACTAATAAAGAGACAATACTCTGTATTGTCTATGGAGTAACTACAACATTCATACATTGTTGGTGGACATAAAATTGCTACTATAACTGGAAAATGGTTTAGTAGTATTTGCCAAAACTGAACATAAGCATCTTCTATGACATAGTAAACCCACTCCCACAATATACTAAGCAAAAACTTGTACATATGCTAATAAAAAAACATACACATGAATGTTCATAGCAGCATAGTAACACAACAAAAGCTGCATCAACCCAAGTGATTAGCAAAAGAAATATGAATAAATAAATTGAGATATATCCATACAAAAAGTACTACACAGAAATCAGTATACATGAAATATAACTACACACAACATAGATTATTCTCACTATATTATTAATCAAAAGAAGCTAAGCACACTCACAAACACAAAATACATACTTTGTGATTCCATCTATATAAATTTCTAAAAGAGACACACTAATTTATGGTGATAGAAATCAGAAAAGTGTATAGAAAGAAAAAGGGGAAAAAAGAAAATGTTTGGATTCTAGTGATGTTTTCTTTCTTAATCTGGATGCTAATTACATAGTTGTGTTCAATTTGTAAAAACTAATCATAGGTATATATTTTTGTGATCCGCATAATTTTCTGTATGAATTTTATAAGTTGCCAAAAAATATACGTAAAGACTGTCTCTGTTCTCTATGTTATGCTGCTTAATTTATGTTCTAAAAACCAGACATGTAAAAATAAATATCTATTATCATGTTATCACCAAACCTGTTTAAGAGTTGGCAAAATCTACATAATTAAAAAAATTATGTGTGTGACAGGTTACTTATTAATTATATCTTATAAACATTTTAACCAATTTCTTAATTTGGATTTGTTAGAATCTTAGAGGTCTCCATTAAAGTATCACTGTAACAACACTCATTCATTCATTCATTTACTCACTGACTCATTCATTCTATGATTATTGACTAACTGCTACATTCTAAGTGCTTAAGGATTTTGAGGAAGTTCATAACCCTCTAGTGCTTGAGGAACAAACGCAAATGCCTGTCAGGCCCAGGCAGAGATGGCAAACTGGCAGAGGCTGATCTGATGTAGCGTGCATTGTGCTGTGATGGGGACTGTGGAATGTTGTTCAGCACATGCCCCCTATTGAGGAGTGGGGCAGCAGCTACTTAGCACGAACTGATTCTTTTCACTTCAGTCCAGTGGAAATCACCATCTACTCTGTAAAACCAACCAGTTTTCAAATGTAGGCTCTATAAATGAAAACAGGAAACGCTATCTGTGACAAACAAAGCACATGTGTGAGCTGTAGCAGGCATATGGTGCTAGTTTATAACATCTGATCAAACTGGAGATAATATGCATGCTTCAGTGTCTACATTGATGAGCATCTCATTTGCCCTATAGATTCTCAACAACTCAAGCATCAGACTCATTCTCTGCTTCACTGTAGCCTCAGGATTAACATTTAAAAATAAATCACTTAATTATATATTATGGTTCATTCATATTAAAAAATACCATGCAGCCATTTAAGTGAATGAGATGATTATGCCCTAATATATGCATAGTAATGCCCGTGAAGTAATGCCCATGAGTAAAAATAATTAAAATAAGAACATCAGAGAGACTACTAACATTTTATTATTTTTACACAAACATGCACACATCTCAAAAAACAAACATCAGATTATTAACATTGTGTGGCACACACATAAGGAGTGCCACACAAGAGGTGGGCAAAAGGTGGGATGGGAGCACTTTCACATTTTGTTTTAAGTAAAAATTTTAAGTAAAAACAACAACAACAACAAAAACCCCTCATAGCAGAGCTCACTGCTCCCTAAGGTTCTGAGCTGCTTTATTAGTTACAGGTCTGGCCCAACTTCAGCCTCTCCTGGTCCCTCATTCCCCCAGTGGCTAACAGGAAAGTTGCTCAGCAACAGAGTATCAGTCAATTTCTCTCTTCACCTTCTCTTATCTCACAGGCACCTTGCTAGAGAGCAAGTTCACACACACACACTGCAAAAGGGAGCTGTAAGTGAAGTGTGTCAAGCAATCTGCTTTTCCAAGACTTTCATATAATTATTGTTAGACAAAAACCAGGACAAGGAATCCTGTTTTCCTTCCCAGCGGCAGTTCATGCCACCAGCTTTCACTATTAAGATTGACAGGAGAGGAAAACCTGGAGGAGCAATCCCTCTATACTGAGGCCAGTTTTAAATAACCTGAGGGGTTTTAAAAAACCACCAAGATGACAGGCTGTAAGATGTGGAGAACGTGTCATGCTCACTTCCCAGTGCCTGGGGATTATAGCACTGCCTTTCCTATCACCTGCACTGAAAAACGCTCTTTTCATTTGCAGTAAAGAAAGCATAAAACAAAACAAAACTCACAATGTAATAAATGGCTGAGTGCCCAATGGACAACATATATCATTTCTTTAAAAATATTGGTTCAATTTAAGTCTTCTAAGCCTTACATGTTATAAATGTGTATGTGTGTGTGTGTGCGTGCGTGCGTGCGTGCGTGTGTGTGTGTGTGTGTGTGTGTGTGTGTGTGTGAAGTCTCGCTCTCCAGCAAGGTGCCTATGAGATTAAAGGGCTACTGATATATTGTCTTTTTTTTATCTTTATTGTTCAGTTTATTAATTATATTGTTTCCCCTTTTTATCCCCCTATAGCTCCCCTCCACCCTGTACCTATCCCACCCTCCACCCTCACCTCCCCCTCCCCACTGTCCTCTCCCATTGTTGAAAGATTTTTGTCCAGTCTCTTGCTGCACTTCCCACAACCCTTTTCTCCCCAAGAATTGTCAGTCCATTCCCTCTCTATGTCCATGTCTCTGTTATATTCACCAGTCTATCCTGTTCAACAGCCTATCAATTCACTTGATTTTTATGTTCATTTGTTGAAGGATGTGTATTTGTTGTTCATAATTTTTATCTTTACCTTTTTCTTCTTCCTCTTCTTAAAGAATATCTTTCAGCATTTCATATAATGTTGGTTTGGTGGTGATGAACTCCTTTAGCTTTTTCTTATCTGCGAAGCACTTCATCTGACCTTCAATTCTGAATGATAGCTTTGCTGGATAGAGTAATCTTGGTTGTAGATTCTTGCTGTTCATCACTTTGAATATTTCTTGCCACTCCCGTCTGGCCTGGAGTGTTTCTATTGAGAAATCCGCTGACAATCGTATGGGTGCTCCGTTATAGGTAACCAACTGTTTCTCTCTTGCTGCTTTTATTATTCTCTCTTTGTCTTTTGCTCTTGGCATTTTAATTATGAGGTGCCTTGGTGTGGTCCTCTTAGGGTTCCTATATATTGGGGTTCGGTGTACTTCTTGGACTCCTAAGTCAATTTCTTTCACCAGGTGTGGGAAGTTTTTGGTCACTATTTCTTCAAATAGGTTTTCATTGTCTTGGCCTCTCGCTTTTTCTGGCACCCCTATAATTCGGATGTTGGTATGCTTGAGGTTGTCCCAGAGGCCCCTTACACTATCTTCAATTTTTTGGATTCTTTTGGTTTCTTGCTTTTTCAGCTGAGTGGATTTTCCCTCTTTGTATTTCAAATCTTTAACTTGGTTCTTGGGGTGCTCCAGAGCACTTTTAGGTCTTTGTATAATATTTTTTGTTTCAGTCAGTGTGTGCTTAATTTCTGGTTGGTCCTTTTTCATATCCTTGAGAGTCTCCTTTATATCCTTGAGGGTCTCTTTCATTTCCTTGTAGGACTCATTCATTTCCACGTTGGTCTTGATCATTTCTTTGCAGTTCTCGTTTATATCCTTGAGGGTCTTGTTCATTTTCTTGTAGGACTCATTCATTTCCTTTGTGGTCTTGCTTATTTCCTTATAGGCCTCGATCTTTTGTTGGAGCCTCTTGAAAAACCCTATAACCATGGTTTTGAATTCCATGTCCAGTCGTTTTTTTTCCTCCATTTCTTTCACATCTGATTTCTTTCCATGTCTCTGCATGGTGGCTGCTTCCCTGAGTTGGTCAATTAGCTTTGTGTGGTAGACTTCCTACTAGGGATAGTGGTTCAGCCTCCCCGGTTACCTGAGGTGGATATGGGTTGCATAGTCTTGCTGAAGTTAAGCTCAGTTAATCATTGTTAGCACTTGGAGGATTGACCTCCAGGCCAATTGTCTGTGAAGCTCAGCTGTGCTCAGGTTGGGTGGGCGGATTCTCCGGGCTAAGCAGACAGTGTTAGCTCTGCCCTATGCGGCCCCGGGGACTCTGTGCAGGGGGCAATGGCTGCCAGCACCTCTGAGAGAGAGCCGCTGCGGAGCTCCACTGGCTGCCGGGGAATTCAGACTTTCCCAAAATGAGTCTGCATGCGCAATGTCTCACCCAGGGTCATAAAACAAAGCAGTCTGACAGTTTTCTGAATGAGAGACAAGTCGCGGTGCGCTCTCTGCGCCGTCACGCAGCCGAGCTGTTCGCACGCAGGCTGCCTTCTCCACAAGCCAGGAGACCCGGTAGCACCCGAGCTTCGGCCTGCCCTCCCACTGTCCAGTTTTCACCCCGTGTGATAGTGGGTTCTCTGGACTTCGCCCAGAGCTGGAGAATCAGTCCACTGGGACGCCTTTGTCTCCTCGTTCGAGAAAACTGGCTGGTTTTCAGCCGCCCGCCCTCTCCGCGCGAATCTTTCAATGCTGTTCACCGCTGCTCCTCTGAGTCACAGTGTCTTATTTTCACTTTTATTTGTGGAATTTTCACTCGGCGGGCTTTCTGGTGATTCTGGAAGGTGTTTGTTCTTTCGTTAAGTTGTAGTATTAAAATTGCTGATTATGACGGCAAGATAGGTGTTTTACCTTTGCCGCCATCTTAGTTCACTCTATATTGTCTTTTTTAGATAGCTACCACATTAGTGTAAATACTTTCCTCTTGCACATTTAACATTCAATATATATCTCAATGTCTCTATTCTCCATGCTTTAAAAAAAAGTATTGTTGCCCAGTAGTTTCTATTTCCAATGATCATAATTTCCATATATTTCGACTCAAAAATACATATAGAAACCCGGTCTGCAGAATAAAAAACTCATAGGCTGAGGCCAAAGAAAATATAAACCTGATTTCATAAGGTGATACATATTACCCTTTAATCACTTATTTGAAATGAGAAATAAAAAATTGTGAACATTTTAAAAACAAAACATTTCTGTATATTATTTTCATATAAATGGGTCAGGAAATTACAGACCAGAGTTACCCTTTAAAACAGGTGACTTATGAATTTTCTTGGTGCAAATTATAATCTGGATATTTTTGTTAACTAGAAGCATATTTAATATATAAAAATTATCTGAGAGTATAAATATTGCTAAATACTCAATATAAATTTTTATATATTTATTCTATTTAAATGGCTAACAGCCACCTACATTTTTACACAATTATTTAAAAATTATTTTAACCTTTTTATAGATCATTATAGCTAAATATATATAAATAAACATGGACCTAACATAAACCTACCATAAACAAACTTGGAAATATTTGGAATTTTATAGGTTTAGAAGTGAGGTGTGGCAAAAGTTGATAATAAACAAAATTTGTAAAATTAAGATTTGAGTATTTTTTTGTGAAAAACAGAGACTATTAAGTGCATGGCATATTAATCTCTGTTGTGAAAAGAAATACTAATATCAGTCATAAAACTTTGATGGGTTACTCCTCCCCGCCCGCCTCATTTATTTTTAGAGAAAATTTGGGAAGGAAAGAGAGGGGGGAGGGAAGGAGGAGAGAAAGAGAGAGAGAGAGAAACATTGATGTGAGACAGAAACATCCATTGGTTGCCTCCCTCAAGCACTCAATCAAAGGTCTGGATTTAAACCTGCTACCCAGGTATACCCATGACCCTTTGGTGCACGGCCAATGTTCTAACCACTTAGGAACACTGGCCAGGGCCCTGCTAGGTTATTTTTTATACCTCTTGGAACTGTTACTAGTTTTATTGGTTATCCCAATGAAATTTTTACTCTGTACTAAGAAGAAACTAAGTTTTAATCTACTAAGAAGCAAATATTAAGTATCTTTGAGGAAAATATATTTGATAAAAATTATATATTTATAATATGTATATTTTACTCAATTTTGAATACTTAAGTGTGATTGCCTGAAAAGATATTTTCAAAATTTATTGAAAATAAAAGTTTCAAACTCTAAAGGATCTATGGGATAGTATGAAAAAAATATGACTCTAAAAGACAAAAATCCTAGTATAAATAGTCATTTTTTTTACTGCACATTACAAAATATTTAACTAGTGAATACAAACAACTAAAAAACACATCATTTCTAGTATATGAAGTAGAAATATGAACTGACTTGGTAAGAACAGTATTTAGGTATAGCTTCCAACATATTTTCAAAGGGATTTTATCCTGGATTGGGGTATATATGAAATCTTATGATTGTATAGCTGATAATATTCCAACTTAAATAGCTGAGCTGCTACTTTCTACACTAGAGGAAACTTGTGTCAAAACCATGACAGAAAATTTTAAAAAAGTGAATTATTGCTTATCTCTGGTGCCAAGATCCTTTGCATGAGTAATATATTCAACATATTTAAAATTTGATTAAAACAGGCTTTAATTTAAAATACTTTGAGAAAATATACCCTATGCTAATTAAATATGGCACTAATTTATAGTTAAATGCTTATGCCCTCAAGCATAATCAAAATTTTCCATGTTTGGTTAGACAACTTCTGGAGTTGGCCCAAGATTAATACCCCTTAATCTTTATGATTGTTGCATGGAGGAATGTAGGATTCTTTTTATTTTTCTTTTTTTTAATTTTTATTGTTGAAAATGTTATGAATGTAGGATTCTTTTTAAAATTTAGAAAAAAATGATTTCATTTTTTACCCTTCACATTGTGTGGCTGCCTTGAACCCCAAGAAACACCCTTTTAAAACACTAGTACTGCCCTAACCAGTTTTGCTCAGTGGATAGAGCATCGGCCTGCAAACTCAAGAGTCCCAGGTTTGATTCCTGTCAAAGGCAGGTACCTTGGTTGCCGGCACATCCCCAGGAGGGAGTGTGCAGGGGGCAGTTAACTGATGTTTCTCTCTCATCAATGTTTCTAATTCTCTCTCCCTCTCTCATCCTCTCTGTAAAAATTCAATAAATATGTTTTTTTAAAAAAACACTAGTACTAATTCAAATCTCCTTTCATATGTAAGATGGGTAAAGTATAGTATTATAGGCAGAATGTTAATGGCATTCAAGATTCCCACTCCACATAGCAATATCCTGTATAATTTCTACCCATTGGGTGTGGGTAGGTCTTACCAATACAAAAGGGTGAGAAATCACTCTCTCGATTTTAGTACTGTATATGGTGGCTGTATAGTAGTTGCTCTTATTAAATTATGTGAAATTACTTTCTCATAGTATATTGGAAAGGCAGATTCTTTTGCTGGCCTTGAAGAAATCTGCTGCCATGTTGTCATAAGGCCACGGGGCAAGAACTACAGGTGGCCTCTAAGAGCAAGAGCAGATCCTAAGTGACATTAAGAAAATAGGGACTTGAATCCTACGACTGCTATGAACTAAATTCTCTCAGCAACCACAAGAACTTAGACTATGGCTCTGAGGTCCAGAAAGACCACAGCCTTTGAAATACCTTGATTTCAGAGTCATGGAAGCATGGGATAGATTGTTGAATTTCAGAGGGGAGAGTTGGGGACAGCAAGAGATTAACAAAATAATTTATATGCACACTATAGGCCTGATGCACAAATATCATGCAAGAGTAGGCCTTCCTTCCCTAGGCTGCTAGCACTGGCTTCCCTCTGGCACCCGGAACCCGGGCTTCCCTTGCAGCCCTGGTTTTGTCTGGGAGGTCATCTGGAAGGATTTCTAGTCTAATTAGCATATTACACTTCTATTATTATAGATATGCATAACCCATGGACACAGAAAATAGTGCAGTGAAGGCCTGGGCTGAGGCAGGAGCTGGGTGAAGGGGGGCAGAAGGTGGAGGGACATCTGTAATACTTCCAACAAAAAAGATTTTTTAGAAAAGAAATACCTTGATTTCATCCTTGAGACAGTAGGGTCAGCTAAACTGTACCTAGAATCCTGACCCTCAGAGACTGTGGGAGTAAACCTGTGTTGTTTTGGGTATTTGATTTGTAACATAGAAATCTAATACAAACAGTAACATGCTAATATCATTGTGTTAATATCATTGTGTTCTAAGAGAAACTTTGACTGCTAAGTAATAAAGTAACTTTAATTCTGTAGGAATTATAGAGCTTTGTCAATTCTGTAGAAATATAAATTTTATACCTGAACATTTTCTTTTTTTCTCAGCCTCGACATTCAACACATAATTTCTATTTTCTTTGAATGGTGAGTAAATTAGAGGTAGACATAAACTTGTAGTATTTTATGTAGTACTTTTATATTTGTATAGCATTTTACTATTTAAAAGGTGCTGTCATGCTAAGTGAAATAAGCCAGGCAGTGAAAGAAAAATACCACATGATCTCACTCATTTATGGATAATAAAGAACATTATAACCTGATGAACAAAAAGATAGATATAGAGGCAGAGAAGCATTAAACAGACTGTCAAATTACAGCGTAAAGGCTGGGGAGTGTTGGGGTGGGGGTAAGATATTAACCAAAGGACTTGAATGCATGCATATAAGCCTAGCCAATGGATGCAAAACACTGGCAGGGTGGGAGGTGGAGCAGGGGAGGAGGAAAGAGAGGCTGAAGAAAGGCCAATGGGGAAAAAAAGGAGACATTTGTACTACTATTTGTAATATTTAAACAATAAAATAAAATAAAAATAAAAGATACTCTAAGATGTAAGACAGGATAGCAACAGAGATATATTCTATTCTCTACAAATTCTCCCAGAAAACCATATGAATCAACTACAAATGCAAAACCAAAAGGTCATTGACAATGCCCACAGCAAAACTAGCTATTAGATATTTTTGAAGAAAAGAAACAGGGGGGAGTGATTAATATAGAGGCAGGGTGGCCTTGAACAGGCTGTCAAGCTACCCGGGGAAGGCTGGGGTGGATGGGAGGTGGCTGCTGGGGGAGATCAACTGAAGGACTTGTATGCAGGCATATGAGCATAACCAGTGAATGAAAAACACTGGGGCGGGGAGGGGGGCAGGTGGGGACATGTGCTGGGGGGTAAGGGAGGCTGGGGGGAGGATATTGAGGGGGGAAGGAAAACATATGTACTACTATTAAATATAAGTTATACTGTAAAGAAATTCAATAAAATATATTTTAAAAAAAAGATCTCCATGAGCCCCCAAGTACTATGGATGAACTACTGAGAGCTTTAAAGCACGCAAAGTTTTAATATCTTGCAGGGAGAGGGAACCAGTTTTGTCAAACCTGAGGGGGAAAAAAAGAACTCTCAAATTCCCAATACATATGTACTGAGAGTGTAGCGTCACTTCAGAATGACAGCTGAACCTGGGAGAGATTTGTGCTGACTTAAACGGTGGGTGATTGCAGGGGTCTGTGGGAGAGATGAAGCCCTGCAAATCCTCCAAATGAACCTGTCCACTCCACTTCCAAGAACAAACTTCAAACCTTTTTCAAAAAAGGGGTAAAGAAGATCAAGGAAAAAGCAACATTCAGATAAAAGACGAAGGTATCATAGATATCCTAACTCCAAAAAGCTAACAGGTCATATCCTCTTATTTGACAAATATAGTTTCTACATCCACTGTGTGAAGAAAACCTTTCAACACTACACACATTTTTATATCCTCCCCAATATTTCTGTTCCTAATAAGTCCATTTCTGGATTGAATAGGTAATATTACTGCCTTTATTTTGGCATTTTCAGTGATTTCTTAATCTCCTACATTTTAATTACTCACAACTTTACCAAAACTGCCCTCTCTGTAGCATTAACGATGTTACCTACATTTTAAAATGGTTTTTCCTTTTACAAGTGTGATTCTGAATTTGCACTAACCTGATTGGCCTTATACTACTCTGCCTGCTCAGTCTGTCTACACTGATATTCCCATTCTGCTGTCATCTAAATAATAGCTTTCCAAGTTTCTTTGATAAAGTGAGAGAGGGTGAGACAGAAAGAGAAAGCAAGTGAGAAAAAAATAAGAAGGAGAGAGAGGGAGGGCTAGAGGAAGGGAGGGAAGGAGAGAGGGAGGGATGAAGGGAGAGAGAGAGGGAAGAAGGAAGGGAAGGAGGGAGGGAGGGAGGGGGGGAGGGAATCCTTCAGGGATCATTAACTCCCAAGGGTTCAATAATTCAATCTATTGTGAGATTTAATCTATTCTGATAACATCCTCTCTGAGCTCCAGGATAAACTTTTTAAACAATTGTATATGGAAATTAAAGAGTTACAACTGACAAATACCAAACATATTTTATGTTCTCACAAAAACCTACTCTGTCTCCTTAGCTCCCTCTTGCTGTTAAATACTTTGTTTTTCTTGCTGATCAAGAAGTAAAAATGGAATTGTTTTGCAATTCCCTTTCAACAACATCCAACAAAACGTTAGTTACATAAACTCCCCTGCTGAGCAGCTTCTCACATCAGCTCCACACTTCCTGTCCTTCTGTGACAACACTATTAAATATCCCCCGCGATCCTCTAATTTCTCTCTGCCTTTCATCTCTCTCTGCTTGAACCAATCCAAAATATTACTAATGCCATGCCAATCAAACACTGCCCAAACTCCTTCGTAGTCGTCATGTTGTATTTAAAATAACTACAGAATGCCACTGCCTAACATTAAAACCTTCCCCAATTTGTCTTAGCTCTGTATCCTGCTGTTTCTGAACCAACTAGACTAACATCTACAAACCTATCCCGGCATGCCTGCTTCTAACCTTTTTCATCAAAGTATTTGCCTTGCCTATAATTGTTTGTAATTTCTCATTCTCTCAGATAAAATTTTATCAAGCCTCCAAACGGAGTTCGGGGAATAAATCTCACTGCTGTCGTTATCAGATGGCCACAAATTCATCTTATGTCACCTACAGAATTTTTTTTCAAAATGTGTTTTCAATCATATTTAATACCTATATAATTATATGAGAAAAACAGTCAATATACACATATGAAGATGAATTCCACAGAGTCCCACTTCTGTTAATGGCAACGCAGCATGTATTGAACTAAGCCTTTCACAGATGATGATGAACTAAGTAAAAACATATAAAAACATTATTGGAAGGCACTGGAGATCAGTTAAGAGAGACAAAGACTGAATCATTTTTATTTTGTTTTTGTTAATCCTCACCAGAGAATATGTTTGTTTGGTTTTTAATTTTAGAGAGAATGGAAAGGAGGAAGGAGTAGAGAGAGAAAGAAATATCATTGTGAGAGACATACATCAATTGTTTGCCTCCCACTCACGTCCCAACCATGCCAGAGGATCAACCTACAACCCAGGTACGTGGCCTTGACTGGAATAAAACCTGAGACCCTTCAATGTGCAGGCTGAGGCTCCAACCACCGAGCAACACTGGCCAAAGCTGAACAGTTTTCCATTTAAGGTAACACACAGTTCATGTTATAAGAAAGGCTAAAATCAAGCAGAAAGCTAGACTTTTTAGATTGGAAAGCCATAGAACAGACATGAAAAATACTGGTGAGTACTCAGATGAAAAGTGAGAAGATACCACTAGAAACTGAGTGAGGAACCCTGAAATCTGTGTGTAGATTCTCCCCCAAATCCTTGGCTGACACCTGAACTGCATGTGCAAGCAGACCATGAAAAGCAGTGGCTGGAAAACTGAAAGATTTGTGGCTGCTGATCTTCCTAAGAGAGCTTTGAGTCCAGCTGAGTAAACTGCCTGCTAGAATAAAAATCAACTTTCTTCAAAAAATAACAGAATCCAAGATCCAGAATGAGAACATAAGATCTATGATATCCAGATCACAATAATAAATAGACATGCAAAGAAACAAGAAAATATGATCCAGAGTCAAGAGAAAAAGAAGTCAATGAAAACTTACTTTAGGTTGCCCCTAACTGCCTCTGCCTAGGCTCCCACCACCATGGCTTTGTCCAGAAGGAAGTCGGATGTCTGGAAGATGGCTGGTTGAACTGGTCTAATTAGCATATTACCCTTTTATTAGTATAGATAATATTTCTGCCTCATTCTCTCTTTCTCTTCCTCAGGGGCGATATATATTAAATCTGAATTTATACCAGGAAGGATTAGAGGACCATAAAATGTTTAGATGCAGAAAGCAAAAAGTTATTACCCCAGAATTCTATATCCAGAGAAATATCCTTCAAAGATAAAATAAAGGCTTTTTCATATAAATGAAAACTGAGAGGATTTTTTCCAATAGATCTATACTGTAATGTATATATGTTGACTTTGTATATGTGTATTACATGTGTTTGCATACACATAAGTATGTATATCCATGTGTAACTCATGTATATATGTATGTATATGCATATGTATTCTTTGTATATTTATTTATGTGTAAATATTCTGACTGCACTGGACCTACTTTCCTTCTATATTCCAGCTAGTTTCCTATTATATCATCTGCACTGTTTCTTTAAAATAATTTAGTAAATGCACTGTGATGTGTTTGTGCATGCTACTTAACTTTAATCTATAACTAGCGGGGGGTTAGTTAACATTTAAAATATGCTAATCAAAAACTGGCCTATAAGGACACTTAACAGATGAAGTACCTCAATCAGGACACTCTCCAGAGGCAGCTTAGAGCAAGCACTTCAGATATTGTTAATTATGTGTGCACCTGAGTGTTCACTACTATAAGAAATATCAGAAATAATTTTTTTCTACAGAAATGAATGTTGTTCTTTATATGGGCTGGCTGAAAATACAGGGTGTCCCAAAAATGTATATATTTAACAGCTGATTGCTCAAATTTAAAATAAAATGCATTTTAATAAACACTGCCTTTATAATTATTCAAAGTGTGTGTATACATTTTTGGAGATACCCCATATTTATAGTCAGAGCTGCCCTCTCATAATTGGGATATGAGAATCAAGAGCGTCCAGGTGCTCAGCTACAGAACACTAGTATGTAGAGCTCTGTTTTATCTGTGTCACATCCTAATGCAGGTTTCTGCCTTTTATCCTAAATGGAAGTTAATAGGCAGATCTTGACATCAGAATGTTGGTTAAAATGCTTCAGAGTGGAACTGTGATTTAAGGTGTTTGAAATTGTGCCTAGAATGAGATTTGAGAGCTTAACCAGTTTGTTAAGATAGGCTATATTTTAACCTATTTTTTTTACTAACAAGCCCAGTGATGGGGTTTGGGGAAAGAGATACATAGCTCTCATCTACTCATACTTAATTTTATCAGTTTGCAATCTCTCCCCACCTAAAATCCCACCTCCCTACCTCATTTGATGAAGAAGTAATTACAGAATCAACAAGTCCTTGCATGTCCTTTATAAAATACTATATGTAGTAACTATACTCTTATAAATTTGTTTATATGTACACTAAAGGCCTGGTGCACAAAATTCGTACATGGGAGAAGGGGAATGTCCCTCAGCCCAGCCTGCACCCTCTCCAATCTGGGACCCCTCCAGGGATGTCCGAGTGCCTGTTTAGGACTGATCCTAGTAGGGCAATCAGACATTCTTCTCACAATCCAGGACTGTTGGCTCCAAACTGCTCATCTGCCTGCCTCCCTGATTGTCCCTAACTGCTTCTGCCTGCCAGCCTGATGACCCCCTAACCACTACCCTGCCAGCCTAATTGATGTCTAACTGCTGCCTTGCCAGCCTGTTTGCCCCCAACTTCCCTCCTCTGCCAGCCGGGTCACCCCTAACTGCCCTCCCCTGCAGACTAGATTGCCCCAACTGCCCTCCCTTGCAGGCCTGGTCCCTCCCAGCTGCCCTTCCCTGCCGGACTTCTTGTGGTGACCATCTTGTGTCCACATGGGGGCAGGATCTTTGGCCACATGGGGGCAGCCCTCTTGTCTGTTGGAGTGATGGTCAATCTGCATATTACTCTTTTATTAGATAGGAGAGAGTCCTGGTGCACGAGTGGGGGCCAGCTGGTTTTCCCTGAAGTCTGTCCTGGATCAGGGTAGGGGTCCCCTTGGGGCATGGGGCTGCCTGGGCAAGGGGCCTGTGGTGGTTTGCAGGCTGGCCATGCCCCCCAGCGACCCAAGTGGAGGCCCTGGGATGTGGGATTAATCTATGTTCTACAATTGAAACTTTGTAGCCTGGAGTGGTGACAAGGCTTCTGCCTGCTCCGTGGTGGCAGCCATTTCTATTGGAACATTTACCTTCAATAATTAAAACTTTGTAGCCTAGAGTGGAGGCCTAGTCCCACCAGGGCTACAGAAGCTTGGCTTCCTCCGTCGCTTGGGCAACCCTAGCTTCTATTCTCTCCAGCTCCATGGCAGCTGCCATTTCTGTTGGTATATATCTTCTATAATTGAAACTTTGTAGCATTGAGTGGAGGCCTAGGGCTGGCAAGGACAGGTGGAAAGCTTGGCTTCAACTGTTGCCAGGGAAACCCAAATCTTCCTTCTGTTCTCAGTAGCCGCATTTTGGTTAGGATCTATTTGCATAATTTGTTCCTGATTGGCTGATGGGCATGGCTTGATAGAAGGTACAGTTAATTTGCATAATACTCTTTTATTAGATAGGATGCATATATAAATCTTTGAATATGTTCATTCCAGTTTGGTGATTATATTAATAAACATTATATAAGAACACAATAGAGAACATAGTTTCATATTAAGAAATAATTTTAAATGGACAAGTTAAGGAAATAAAATTATTCAGTAAATAAATAGATTAAGAATGAATTAGCTCGCAAATTTTAGCCGACAATGATTTTAAAGGCCCTGAGCGATTATTTCTCTGAGTCAAGCAAAAGGAATCAGTATCTCCTAAATGCCTTTCTCTTTTGTAAAAAGAAATCCCACAACTTTTCATTGAAAACAAAGTAATTCTCATCATTACTTTTATTGATAACAGTGAATAAAATCATCTTACCTCCATATGGTACCCAACTCTAATGAAGGCACAAAGTGGGTCGAAGGCTCCAGTGCCACAGGCCAGGAGGTGTGTCCTGTTATAGTGATGCAAAACCCGAACATAATTTGCACATTCACTCTGAAGCAGGAAAAAAAAAGAAGAAAATAATTAGTGAAATAAAAATGTTTACCCCTTTTCTATTTTTTGCATTTCCTTACCGCAGGAATTTAAGTCTTCCCTGGCTAGAGGAGGCAAAAGGTGCAGGTGAAAAAAAAGGACAAGGGGCAGAGGAAGAAGAGACCTGGGTGATGGATGCACATTTTTGTTAGCAGCGATGTAGGACTTTCATTTAATAATGGGAGTGAATTATTTTCATGAATTCCAGGAGGCACTGAGAAATTCTTAAAAAGCACTGTAGGGAAATTTATTCAAGCGTGAAGTTTGAATATGTTCCACTAAGTAATTAAGTTAGTCCCAATGTTGTTATTATTTGAATGCATATATAAACAATGAATTAGCATAAAGTCAGAAAATCAATGGTTACTAAAAGTGTCTTTATTCATAAGAAAACATATACAGACTTTAGAGCATTCACAGAGTTTTAATGTTGGGAAAATAAATCATAGCTTCAAACATTAATTTACATAAAACACTTTCATAGAGAATTTCCGAGTAAGTAGATAGAAAGCTAGCGATTACAATAAGAGTACCGTCGGGGGATCAAAAAACTTTTCTACCAAGGACCATATAGTGTACATATTTAACTCAACAGTGATCTGATCTCTACCGCTTACATTGTGATAGCAACTACTTATCTCTGCAGTTATACAGCATGGAAGCAACCATAGCCAATACACAAATGAGTGTGGATGCTTATCCATATATATAAAAAGCCAGTGATTGGAATGCCATAATGACCAGAACAACTGTCGCTATGACATCCAGTGCAGTCAGCAAACCTGCCCAATGGGAGGGTGGGGCCAGCCAGCCAATCTCCTGAGGACCCTCCCCCCAGCCAGCTCTGCCCCCACTAATTGTGGGTGGAGCTGGCCAGCCAACCTCCCATGGCCCCTTCCATGGCTGCTGATCCCCCAATATGTCCTCCATCCCATTTAAGGGTGGGGCTGGCCAGCCCACCTTCCACAGCCCCTCCTCAAAGTTGGCACAGCCCTGATCGGGCCCCAATCAGGGAGGACCAGTCAGTCAACCTCCCGCCGGACCCCCACCCATGCACGAATTAATGCACTGGGTCTCTAGTGTTCTAACAAAACTTTATTTATGGCAGGCCACATTTGGCCCAAGAACTCTAGTTTGCCTCACTGGTAATCACCTGGAAGCTTTTTGAGGACAGAATGTTTATTTTTACACATCTTTGTATTCCCCAGTTAATCAAACACAGTATCTAATACATATTAAGTTAAAAATGTTTTAATACACAATCACTAGGAGAGTTTTATGATCCATGCATTGAATGGAAAAATACTTAAATTGCTTCAAACTAATTTGGCTAAATTAATCCTAGCAAACACTTTGTTGGCAGATTAGGTATTCTTACATCATTTAAAACAAATTATGAGAGAAATACAAAACCTTTAAATGGTAAATATTATTTTGATATTGATACATCTAATAATGCAGTAATCAGCAGAGATAATATTTTATGAGGACAGATTGTGGCTTTAAAGTTTCTGATAAAATACTGTTAGGATAAAAAGCCAGCAGAACCATCTCACCCTAAATGATTCAGATTATAACACTATTGAACTGATTACCCAGGACACATATTTATTTCTTCCATTTCCCACTCATGTAGCATTTTATTCCATGGATGACCCATATAGTGGAATAATATGTTTTCCCCCAGGTGTGGAGAAAATATTTTAGTCTCATTTCTATATATGGCCCAAGGACCAGAACAATTGGTTGACCAGTCACTATGATGTGCACTGACCACCGGGGGCAGATACTCAACACAGGAGCTACCCCTTGGTGGTCAATGAGCTCCCATAGCCAACCTCTTGTGGTCATCCATCCTCCCCTGGTCCCTCCCCAAGGCTGGCAGGCCCCAATTGATCTGGTCCCAATCAGCCTGGCCCAGATCAGGACTGCGCAAGACAGCCCTGATTGGCCCTGAATGCTGGCCAGGCTTAGAGACCCCACCCATGCCCGAATTCATGTACCGGGCCTCTAATATTGCTAACACATCTTGGCTGAGTCAATTAGCCCACATTTTGGCTCAGCTGAGCTTAGATTGACATAGCCTTAGAGTGTGTTCAATTCATCAGCATCACATGGAGGACCAAGGCAGCAAGAATGTCTTGACTCATTCCTTGGCTGGGACCCAGTTACTACAGAGAATTGAGCTGGCATAATGTGTGTGAGTCTTTTACATGGTGTTTCGTTTCCTTCCTGAAAAACAAGAGAAACTAACTTTCAAAAGGAGACATGCATGCCTTTCTCCAAAGATGTGCATGGTGTCTTTGGCCCGCTACCCTGAGCAGGTGAAGGTCATTCCTTCACTCATGTGTTAGTGTGCTCACAACTCTGACAGGAATGGTGCTGCTCTCACCCTTTGTCACTCACACACTGCAGGGAAGCTGTGGGGAAGAGGAATGCTGACTCTGTGAGCAGGAGAGAGCCTTTAACAATATGTAGAATATGTAAGGCATATTTACTGCTTTTGCCTTCTTTCTTCAAACTTTTTTTCTTTCTCCTTTTCTTTCCATGTTTCTAATTTGCTGAACAAAGGGAAATGAAATCTCACAGAATGTGCTTAGTTTTTCCTCAAATTAAAACATTATCTACAATTGTTTTTTTCCCAAATACATAGGAAATAAACATTAGTATAAGAAATTTATAAATGTGAGTAAATTAAAACACAATAAAGCAAAATAAAAACTAAGTCTGGGATGGCACCTCAACTCCTTTTATTCTAATTCTACACTTAAATTAATTTTTAAATATTATATATACATATATAATGTATGTATATACTGTATATGTTTCTATATGTCTGTGTGTGTATATATATATATATATTCTTGAGATAAATAGCATATATGATTTTTAAAGCAAATAAAAAGTTAGGGATTCAGTCTTTTGTGATTGATGAGAGATATAATTGATGATTTACCTAATTTATAATGAATAATACTTACTGCATCTTTTCCTTTCATTATGCATTCTTCTATTTTTAGTGCTGTACTAGGCCAGTGTATCTGAAAGAAAAGATAATGTATTATTATGTAACTCCATATAAAAATAAACCACACTAAAAAACCATTTCCTTTTTTTTCTGCAATTTCACACATTTTCATTTTGTTCTATTTTCTGAAAGGATAAAGCAAGACAATCTTCTTTACATCATTATTTGCATAATAAAGACACTTATCTTTCAGCTTTATTTTTTAAACTGTTGGAAGGTTCACCTCACGTCCCACTCCTTCAGGGCCGCACACACTTGAAGCAGCCTGCTCTGGCCCTAACCTCCCTTACATAACATCTGCAGTACAGTCTGCCTCCTAAACCTGTTGGTCTCTTTAAGTCGGGCACCTCCATGAGTTCCCTTTGCATTTTTACCACTTGACCCAGAACTTGGTGTGTGCTGGACTCAGTAACAGTTGCTGCATGAGAGGATTAAAGGATTAATCACTGCCTATTTATAACGTATCACCTAATACACTACTTGTAGGTCTTTACTCTTTAAAACATTAACTACCAGTTTCCCACTGGATTCAGGTATTTTTCACTGTATATCAAAGTTATTATTTTCTGCCTTGAAGAGAGAACACATCACCCGTTTCTTTTTTAACTACAATTGTACTTAGCACTTTGCTGGGGTCACAGGTAGAAATCCATTCTCAATGCAACATTTTTTTAAAGGAATAGAAATTTCCCAGCAGAGTAGCCTGGGACTCTCAAGAAATTATTTTAAAAAATAACATTTTTTTCCTCAGGGTAAAAGTCCTCAGGACCTAGATTGAGAAGAGCTCATGTATGGTTTTCTGGTACTCCGTGTCAAGGTTTCCTGTCAGTAGACTCCATGGGCAGGCCTGTGACAGTATTCTGGTATGTTTTTCCACAGTGATTTGTTTCCCAAATATTCCTATTAACTCTCGCTGATATCTCCTTCTACTCCACACACCTCCAACCCATCTTGCATCCTGCTGGCCTGGAAGGCTGATAAGGTTATCAAACTACATATTTGATGTTGCTGATTAAATGTGCTTTTTACTTAGTGAGCAAGTGCACTACTTAATTATTTTTTAAATTAGTGTCCACTCTCAAAAATAAGAGCTTTTGCACAAAAACCAATATTTCTGGTTTCTCTAGAAAAATGTGAAGACAGACAGGCAATAGGCTTGCATTCCGGTGTGGCAACATTCCTCTGGAGTTGAATGTCTGAAGTCTTTCAATGGCACAGACACCCTGATTTGCTTCAGACTTTTCTTTTACCTGACTAGTCTCTGTAGCCATTTCAGTGTTTTAAATTGGATATATATGTTTAAATCCCATAGATAATCAAGATTTAAGCTTTTTTGATGCTGTGCCCCATAAACTACCAGGTTAGGCACTTACATGCTACAAGTGGAAGAGGCTTGTCATTTACCTCATACATTATGTAGACAAATCTCAGTCCCTGATACATGAAAAATATTGGGAATTTATAAAAATGGGAACGACATAATACTTATATATTTACATTTATTATACAATCCTGAATTAAAGGCATATAATATTACTTATATGTTCTTGTTGATGTAGTAGCCGCTCTAATTTTTTTTACTAACAATATTCAGCAGAAGGTGTTCTTTTACTTCCCTAGTGCAGTGTATAAACTTCTTTTAAAAAATATATGTTTGTTGATTTCAGAGAGGAAGAGAGAGAGTGAGAGATAGAAACATCAGTGATGAGAGAGAATCATTGATCAGCTGCTTCCTGCACACCCCCTACTGGGGTTCAAGCCTGCAACCCAAGTATGTGCCCTTGACCAGAATTGAACTTGGAGCCCTCAGTGTACAGGCTCAAACTCTCTCCAGAGTCAAACTGGCTAGAGTGAGCATATGAACTTTCAAATGAAAACAGGGATGGGCTAGAAGGGGTCAATAGGGGCGGGGGAAGGGGGGCATATGTAATAGTTTCAACAATAAATTTTTTTAAAAAAAGAAACACATAAGCTTTTATATTTATGTTGTGACAGAAAAAAGTCAAAGAAGAAAAGTGGGATATAAAGAAAATCAACTAAAGAGGCAAAGCCCCTGCATAAAATTCTAGAATCAGAGTTCTTGAATGTAGCAGTCAATCCATCAGTGGACCATGGATGATTCAGGAAAAATATCACATAAATACAACAATGTCAGGTGCCTTACATCACCCTGAGGAGAATCACTAACACCATTATAGAGCAAGGGTCCTGGAAGTGAAGCTGTACAGTGTACAAACTTTACTGAGCCATTATTAGGAGGGGGGTCCGGGTGGGGGACAGAGAAGGGTGAATTTTGCACCAAGGGATAGATTTTCTCAGATAGTTTTAAAATCCTTTCAAACTTGCGATTCAGTTTGGTCTTGAATTATGATTTTATTATGGATGCATACATTATTCAAAAGGATATGCTAGAAAATGTGTGTGTATAAAGAAAATACAAATTCATTTTAGGATCATCTATCATTGTAAAGATTTTCATGACTAATTCATTGAGGGGTATGAATAAATTAGAGAATATTTCATCTGTAATTCAGAATAATGCTTTATATTCTTAACATACTTAACTTATGAAAGGCAGAACGTTTTCTTCTTAGAATATTAGCATCCCTTCTTATTCCTTTTTCATCAGTATAAAAAGTAATTTTTAAAACTGTATTTTCATAACTTCAATGTATTATATAGGTTAACCAAGCTTTTTGATGTTATGGCCCATAAACTAGCAGGTTAGGCACTTATATGCCAGAAGTGGAATAGGTAGTGATGAGGAGAATATGGGATGGCATGTGGAGGTTTTCTTATTGGCCTGGGCATTATTTCATCATTGAAAACCTGCTTCATCATGATTATTTCTAGGACTATTTCAACACACTGGGTAAGGACAATTCTCTATAGCATTTCTATACATCTACTGACAGTTTTATTCCACACTATCTTTTCAAGCAGCCTTGGAAGATAAAGATAGAATCTCCTTTCAGGGCAAATGAAAAAGAGTTATTTCATGACCAGGATAATAAAAATAATGTCTTGTTCTGGGCAAAAGTTGGGACAAGTTTGCTAGCAGCCTCCTTGTAAGACAGATCTAAGCTTGAGGCTGGTTAATTGGGTGTCACACATACTCACTGTATGTGCAGCATCTACCTCGACTGCTATGCTTCACACTCGGAACTTGAGGGAGAAACAAAAAGCTCACGCTGCATGCTGTGCTGGGGTAATAACGTCCTTTGTCTCTGACCCAGGAGTCTCATGTCTTCTGCCAGTATTTGTGAAATTATGACAGGCTAACTTGTCTTGAAAGACAGATAAAATTTCAGATGCATAGCTCTTGACAGAGCAAATAAAGATAATACCTAACATGATGGTGAAGAAATAAATGGCTTTTTTAGGATTGTCAGAATACGTTGTTTCCAGCAGCAAACCTAAGAATGACAAATGTACAAAATCATTATTTCAGGTTTTGTTGGGAAACATGAAATTTGTGCAAGGGCCTTGGCCCTGGCCCCTGCCCACCTTGGCTTTGTCCAGAAGCACATCCAGTCTAATTAACATATTATGCTTTTATTACTATAAATAAGTTAATAAGGGCAAGACACAGTGACATCTTTCTGTATCCCTACAGATGCCCATATGGCACAATGCCTTAAATGCAGCCATTGCTTATACAATGTCTATTGATTAACTTGTATTAATTATATACTTTGTCACATTCTTTGAAATTCACTAAAGGAGATTACAGTAAAGTTTGAAAAATAAGACTCAGTGAGATGAAAATGTTGTATTCAGTGTCAAATAAATGAGAACATTAATTTCCAGTTTAACTAGGAAGGAAATTTGTAAGATTGTAGCAATAATCTAGGCTTTGAAAAACAGGTTGGATTTCGAAGGGCAGAGAAAAGGATCTCAACCAGATAATTTTGGGTAGATGAAAGCTAGGGAGAGTTAAAGATTATATTATGAACACTCACCACTGTAAAGTCCAACACATTGGAACTCTCCAAAAGAATAATGTAATTATAGACTTACAAATATAATTATAGACTTACTCAAGTTGTATTTTGTTGTTGTACTGGTTTGGTTTATTTAAAACAAAATCTCACAGACTAGGGATTGCATTCAGATGTTCATTCAGGTGAGAAAAATTACAGAGAAAGACCTCATTGGAAATGTAGTTATTTTAAAGCCATCATGTACAAGTGTTAGGAAGGAAAGATAGTAAGTAAAATAATTTTCTTCATTTGTTTTGGCAGACAGGATGTCTTTTGGTTCTACTCCAGAGTTTAGCATCAACAAAACCCATAAAATTAACCTATTTGTTCTGCTCAAGACATTTTTAAAGGCAATTAAACAACAGGGTATAATGATATTTTCACATTCTCTGCATCAAAAAAGGTGAAAAAGCAGAAGTTTAAATACACATCATTTCATTACAATAGCCCTACAATAGAATTTAATTGTTTCCATGCACATTAAGAGTCTATTTACTATTCTTGCATATCTCAAAGAAGAAAAATAAAATAAAAATTAAATTACAAAGTAATTTTTCCTAGACTCCCTATTGAGTCTCATAATTATATCAGTATTCACGAATTAACAACTTATTGTTACAAGTAGTTTTGACATGCAAGATTTTGTAGAGTAAGAACAAGTGAACAAAAGAGAAATAATTTCATTACCTAAAGAAAAATGATCTCCTTTGATATTAAAAAAATAAAATTACTTAGCTAATACATCTCTTTTTATGAAAAAGATTTTATTGACTAAGATACTATTATAATTTTATTTAAATTATAATTCTATTATTCTAATAAAATGTGTTTAAATTTTAGTTTTCCTTTCTATACTTTACATATGTGTACAGTGCCAGTGCCCATCAATGTATATATTACTAATATCCTGTAAATACCATTAAAATAATATACATTTAAATGTAATACATTAAGAGTCATAATAAATGGTTTATAAATGGTAGTTTTTAATCTGACCAATATTATCCTTCTTAGTGTTTATGCTTTTATACTTAATTATAATGACTGTCATTATTCAAGCACTTTATATGACATAATTATAATATTTTGGATTATAGACACAATTTGTACTTGAAATGTTTATTACTCCAAAGCATTTGAATTAAAACAATATTGAAACTACACAAATATTATTGGCCTGATGCATGTCCTTCTAATGGATTAAATTTACTAAATTGTCATCATTATGTGAAATACCACCTTCCATTTATACTTAAATTATAATTTAACTAGAGGCCCAGTGCACAAAATTTGTGCACTCAGGAGAGAGTCCCTCAGCTTGGTCTGTGCCCTCTCACAGCCTGGGAGCCCTCAGGCAATGTCCGACTGATGACTTAGCCCACTCTCCATAGGGAGAGGGTGTAAGCCATCACTTAGACATCCTTAGCACTGCTGAGGAGGTGGGAGAGGCTCCTGCCACTGCTGCTGCACTCACCAGCCATGAGCCTGGCTCAGGGCTTCTGGCTGACCGGCTCTCCCTCTGTGGGAGTGCACTGACCACCAAGGGGCAGCTCCTGTGTTGGGTGTCTGCCCCCTGGTGGTCAGTGGATGTCATAGTGACCAGTTGATCCACTGTTTGGTCAATTTGCATATTTGCCTTTTATTATATAGGATGCCTTTAAGCACTCAATTAAAAATTAAATTATAAAATATATTTTTACCTTTGATGCAATCAAGTGAATAAATAAGAAAGAATAAATATTATTACCAACAAGTGTTTAATAGAGCTAAACCTATAGACATCCAAATTAAGTAATGTAATTTTAGCTTAAAATAATAGTGGAGAGAATAATTTTAGGAAGAAAAGCTGAAATTTAGAAACAAAAAAAGTCTGGGAGAAAGTTTGTTTAAAAACTTTATTACTAAATATGAACTATTCTATAAATTCCCATCAAATAGAGCTTAAATAAACATCCACTTTTGATTTCTTTGTGAAATAAAAAATATTATACTGCAAACTAGTTAATAATTGTGATTTGTTTTAGAAAGTTTTCCTAATTCTTAAATGTGCACAGATTCCAAGGAGCTATATAGACAGAACACAGACAAGCTAATTTCTCATCTGTGGTTGCATATAGACTGTCCTGGGCTCTCAACCTTTGTCAAAGGTAAACAAGGGAGATACAGTTCCTCTCCTACTGGTCAGTGATTTCGTCTACCACTATCACCAACATCTAACTGTCCCACTAGTTTGTTAATCATTACTAATGTAAAGTCTGGTCAAGCAAAGCGAATAAGAACTGATAGGAAAGAAACATCTTATAACAAAAGGCAGAACTCATGATACACAAAAGATCAATCTGGGAGACATGAAGTTCACACCAAAGCAGTAGTCTGGTTCTCAATAATGTGACAGTGGAAAGAGCATAAGCTGCCAAGAGAGATAGATGTGGCTTTAAATTCTAAGTGCTACCTGGCTTCATGGTTCTGTTCTCTTTTTTCTTCCCTCTATCCACTATGCTGCTACTAAAACAATCACACTAAAGTCCACTTGTAAATATGGTATGGGCATATTCAGCCTCTCCCACTGGTTCCTGTATTATCTAGAAGATTCTTTTCAATAGCACAGGAGTCACTATTCTTCAGGATCTGGCCATAGCCACATTACTATTCTTAACTCTGTAACCTGTCCCCAACCACATGCCCTCACTTCATCTATCTACTTCAGCCACGGTGAACAGTCATTATTTCAAACTGCTCAAAAATGTCTGTCCTACTTGCCCTTTATTCAGTCTATTCTTACCACCAATCTGTCTGAACCAAAATTCCAATTATCATTTAAAAACAACTTAAATTATATCTCTCCCAGGAAAACCCCAACCCCCAGCTTTTGTATACTTTCCTAGCATTTTATTTGGACCATACTTGAGTTATATGCTATCTATGAAATATATATGTGGCAAATGTATACATATTTTCTCCATTATATTATAAATATTTCCTAGCTCATTTTATAGTCTTAAAGCTTAAGCTTCAGGATTCCTTAGTGGCACCTCATCTTTCATGGTTTTGGGAGGGGCCTTAGCAATTGCGAAATTTGCAAGTTTGAATTAATTATATTTCCTGAAGAGATCTGCCAAATAATACACACTTCAGGCCACAAAATGAAGATGCACCCTTGAGTACAAGAAAGTTATTCGAGTTAATAATTGTGCTTACATTCTTGCTGGATGGCACCCTGAGGCTTCAATGGCCACACACTATTTTATTTAGCTCCCTAAGATGCAGTTCGTAAAACCTCATCACTCTTCGGCTCTCTTACCCTTATAGAGTTTTTACAGGTCATTTCCTCCATAAAAGCCAATCTTTCAAGCATTAAAGGCCTGAAGGTACAATTGAGCCAAAACAATAAAAGAGAATAAGAAGGCGATTCAATTTCCTCCACTCTAATGGGCAATCACATGCTATCTCTTGGTTTTTGTTCCACATAGGAAGAAACAGCTCAGGGAAATTGTTAAGAGATTGTGTGTATATACAGTCATCTTAAAAGCATGTTATACGTGTGGATTCCTACTTTATGAGTTAGCTAATCCTGATCCAAGGACAACTACTTCCATAATACAGATTCTTGATCTCTGGGTGTCAAATCCCTGATACATATTCTGGATGTGTACACCACACACACACACACACACACACACACACACACACCAGTTCCTCAAATAATACCATTTCATTATCATGTTAAGAAGATGACACAGAACTCAACGATTGAGTCCAACAATTAAACTGGTTTCATTATATGTCTTTCTCCACAATTCCAAGAGCTAACCAAAGGCATTAAGTAAGGATGGATGTGTGTGTGTGTGTGTGTGTGTGTGTGTGTGTGTGTGTGCATGCGTGCGTGTGTATGTGTGTGTTTTGTGTGGAGTAAGAAAGAGGAAAGAGAGAAATCAATAATATTCTTTCAGAATTACAGAGAAAATAAAATTAAAGCTGATAGAAAAAAAAGATTTAGAGAAAAACACAATATGTGATTTTATTTCATTCAGATACTACTAAAATAAAAGTAAGAAGTCATAATCCAAAAAGGACAAATGGAACTTAAGTAGAGTTGCCAAAGAAATATCAGCAAGAATTTGGAAGTTCTATGATATACGGATGAGTACTGACTGGCTTTGCACACTAGAAAAGCTAAAATCTAAATAGCTGTCCCAGCTGGCGTGGGTCAGTGGTTGAGCATTGACCTATGAACTAGGAGGTCATGGTTCCATTCCCAGTCAGGGTATGGGTTGCGGGCTTGATCCCCAGGATGGGGCATGCAGGAGGCAGCCAATCAATGATTCTGTCTCAGCATTGATGTTTCTATCTCTCTAATCCTCTTACCTTCTATATCCTCCCTGATATCAATAAAAATATATTTAAAAAAACCCAAAATTTGGAACTGATGGAAATTGATGTATTTAAAAACTCTGGTACAGAGTTTGGGGGAAATAAAAAAATATAAGCAAATGAAAAACAGGGGATAATATTTAATCCCTGGAGAAATAAGAAAATTGCAAAAAAAAAAGAGAAAGAAGTGTGATTTATTTCTCTAATTATAATAATGTATATAACTATTACTTAACTAAACTTGTCGTATAGCTATTTTGAGATGGGCAACTGATGGTTGGGAGGTTGCTAGGAAGTGCTGTACAGTAATAGAGCCCAGGTCAAGGTACTGCAAGAAAAGAAAATTCATGTTCCTTAAGTTGATTTCCAGTAAATCAACAGATAACATCTAAAATCAATGATACAAAAAAAAAAAAACATGGTACACAAATTTCATTTAGAAAAATGGGAGTCAGTACCAGAAGAAACAACAAAATAATTTTAAGTGATTTCTTCTAAGTATTAGGAACTGGAAGAAATGAATGAATGCTGCTTTTATTCATAAATTTTTTATAAAAATGACTTTAAAATATAAACATCAATCATTTTGACACACAAAAATAAGTAAATTATAAAGAAAAAACTTACATGTATGTAAAAAAATACAATGGTCTAAATATTTCTACATGTTTTATGTAAGATTGATATGGGCCTGAAAAAAAAAAAAAAGCTTAACTCAATTTAAGCACAGACTTTAAGAATTATTTTTCTTATAACAACTAATAGTTTTTCAAAAAATGTTGGGCACTTGCCTATTGTAATATTATATTTAAATATACCTGGTTTAAAGACCATCCACCTTAATTACTGATACTACCAACAGAAGTACACAAGTTAGCTATATATATATTTCTTAAGACTGGGATTTGGGGAGTAAAAGAGCTTACAGGGACTGCTGATAAATCAGCATGTTCTAAACCTAAGTTTCATGACAGTGGGACATCATTTGTCAATATTTCCCAGGTGACAAAGAGCATCATGCAAGAGGAATGTCAAATGCACCAATCTGAGGTCATCTGGGACTACAGAGAGCAGTATTAAAAAGTTTCATGCTATATATTCTCAATTTATAAACTTTTCTCAGGATGATTTCATTATAATAAATACTTCATTTTTTCAAAAGAAGTATCATTTAGGTAGTGAAAAAAAGAATCCTAATAACACTCATGCAAGATAAGATCTCTCTCACCCTTCTATTTCCCTCCTGAAATACAGTCTGATATTTCCATACCTCTCTATAGCCATTGCTGATTTGCTCCAAGCTGAGGGAATACACAAGATTCTTGCCTCCCACAAAGAGTCTCTCTTGATATTCATCCAGCAGCATTGTATGGAGATCAAGAAATCCAAAAGGACTGTGAAAGATGGATGTTCTGTTTAATTCCAAGAGCTCTGAAATGCAAAAGGAAATGAATACTAAACACAAGAGAAAACAAAAATACTTTTATAATGCTTTTCTCATGGCTGCATTGTTATACGTATTGGAACTGTATAGTTTACATTCATTTTATCAGAAATATAAAGGTTGTAAAATGATTACTCAAAAAGATTAAAAATACACAGTGCATTCACCATACCATATTGTATATTTGACAGTTAGTAAAAGAAAAGTTCATAAAAGTTTCCAAAAGAAAAAGATTTAATGATGTAACTTGTTGGATGCTAACTAAACTTCTTGTGGTAAGTAGTCATTTAGTAATATATATACACATATCAAATCAATATGTGGTACACTCTAAACTTAACAATGTTATATCTCCACTATACCTCAAAACTGGAAAAATTTTAAAAATATTTGTGTAGTATGTAAAAAAAATGGAGTGGAACTGGGAATACATTTTAATGTGCAGGAGTTAAAAATCTACACTAATAAAAGAGAAACATGCAAATTGACCATCACTCTGCTACACTACACCAATCAGAGTGAGTATGCAAATCAACAAAGATGGTGCTTAATTTGCATACACAGATGGGAGCAAAGACTGAAGACAGCTTAGAAGGAAGAGGAAGGAAAAGCAGAAAGCAAGGCAGTGGTGGCAGGAGGGAAAGTTCTGGGCAGTGGTGGGTGGTGGGGGTGGTGAGAGGGAAGCCCACTTCAGCAGCCTTCGCTCCCTTATCTGCTTCGCTCAGGCCCCAGGAAGCCCTATTCTTGCAGGAATCTTCCTGCAATGGGCCTCTAGTCTTTTATAAGTTTATAAGTCTAAAACTTCAATTCAACTTAAGGTATTTATCCTAAATACAGAAAGAATTATCCTTCACAATCCTTAAAGTGCTAGGTGAAAAACTCTGTTAGTGACTTTTATATTTACTTCTCTATGTGCAACAAAAATCCAAATCTACAATAAAAATTCCCATTTAATTCCAGATGAACACCAACTCAGGAATTGGTTTTAAAAATCATGTCCAAAATCAAATTGTTCAAATCTGGAAATTATCAGGTTTGTTAATACAATGAGGTAACCCATGCAGCATTCAGTGTAGTGGGGACGAGTGATGAAACTGGTGGGGATCTACTTTCTCCCAATGTGTTCTGGCTAGTATTTATCCATTCTTCCCAACATCAGAAATTACAATTGTTTGTTTTAACTAACATACACTTAATTTAGGAAGTCAAAACCTGAGAAACACATTATGTGTATACATTTGTTTGTTTGTTGAAGGTATTTAATTGCATGTAGCAGTTGAGTACTTATGATTGGTAAGTGATAATGAGAGCCTTTGATGATGAGAGAGGATATCATCCCCAATATTGATACTATTATAATTAGTCAGTTATTAATAATAGGAAAGGAGTGAAAGAGAGGCAATACATTGTAAACGTGGCCACTTAGGCAGCTTCATAGGAAGCTTCAATTTCATCCTCTCAGGGAACCACTGGCCCATTCCCTACAGATCACTGCGGGAAGGGGTCCAACAAAGGGGAGATAGATGCATGCTCAGTGAAGTTGGGGTGACTAGGGAAGGTGCCTGTCAGTCAAACCTGGGGACAAAGATCATTGGTCAGAATGAGTAGGGCTACTATAAGACCGCAAAATTTGAAAACATAATCCCCTGAAAAAGAAAGTGCTCTCTCTCTTTCTCTCTTCCTTTGGCTCATGAGCTCTCTTGCTCCTGCTTCCTTGCATTCTCCCATGTTTTCTCAATAGCCATGTGACCCTGTGAACCCCACATGCAATGGACTGATGGTTTGCAACTAGGAATACAAGTCAAGCTAGCCTGATGCTGGATTGGATTTCTCCAACATATAATGGAAGCTCCAAACATTGGATTTGATTTTCGTCCTACTAAAGGCAAAATGGGACTTCTTCCTTGGTGAAGCTAAGGGAAATACAACCTTGGAAACTCAGGGATTTAATTATATGCAAATAAAAATCACTCATTCTCCCATGCAAGTCTCCAAAAATTCTTTTTCTTGGGATATCACAAGAAGCCCACTCCCACGAGCAACAGGTGGAAACGAGGACCTCTCCCCTCCATTAGTAATGCTAGACCTTGCATGCTGGAGAATTCCTGAAGAGGGCTCCCTGGGAAATATTGACAAATTAGAAGATGACTTCATTTTCCAAAGTCAATGCCTAATGCATTTGATAGAGAATGTGGAATACTAGTGACCAGAACATTTCATCTATAGAACAATATGAAATATGACAAATCTACAGGATTCTGCACAATCTTATACTGTTTCCAAGAAAAGAAAGGTGAAGTATGTTTTCTAATCTTATTACAGATGTATTCACTGTCTATATCTCTGCTACGTGGATACTCCACATTTTGTGGAGCAGGGCTAAGTTTTAATCTTTAGTTTCAAATAAGCAACATTGCTAAAATCAAGTTATTCCTTATAAAGGTAAAACTTGTGGTACTAAGTCATTTGGCTATCTAATAAAGAAATTTAGAAGAAGTTTTGAGAAAGAGATGCATAGAATAATCAGGTGCTTTATTTGGGGAGAAATAAAGAAGAAATTTGAGAGATTTAGGTGTTGTTGAATCCCGAAAGACAAATTTCTCAAGATAGAATCATACTTTTTTCATCCCTTACCAGGCATTCACAAATAGCAGAAGATGTACATTTTAGGAATCCAATCTCATAACAAAAATATAGATCAAAGCTATCCACTGCCTTTACATATACTCACTTATGGGTTTTTTATCTTTATTGTTCAGGTTATTAATTACATTTTTCCCCCTTTTTCCCCCTATAGCTCCCCTCTACCTGGTACCCATCCCAACCTCCACCCTCACCTCCCCCACACTGTATTCTCCAATAGTTGCATGATTTTTGTCCAGTCTCTTGCTGCCCTTCCCACTCCCCTTTTCTCCTCAAGAATTGTCAGTCCATTCCCTCTCTATGTCCATGATTCTGTTATATTCACCAGTTTATCCTGTTCATTAGATTATTAATTCACTTGATTTTTAGATTCATTTGTTGATAGATGTGTATTTGTTGTTCATAATTTATATTTTTACCTTTTTCTTCTTCCTCTTCTTAAAGAATATCTTTCAGCATTTCATATAATATTGGTTAGGTGGTGATGAACTCCTTTAGCTTTTTCTTATCTGCAAAGCACTTTATCTGACCTTCAATTCTGAATGATAGCTTTGCTGGATAGAGTAATCTTGGTTGCAGATTCTTGCTATTCATCACTTTGAATATTTCTTGCCACTCCTGTCTGGCCTGCATTGTTTCTGTTGAGAAATCCGCTGACAATTGTATGAGTGCTCCCTTATAGGTAACTAACTGCTTTTCTCTTGCTGCTTTTAATATTCTCTCTTTATCTTTTGCTCTTGGCATTTTATTTATGATGTGTCTTGGTGTGGTCTTTTTTAGATTCCTATATATTGGGGTTCTGTGCACTTCTTGGGATTTTAAGTCAGTTTCTTTCACCAGGTGGGGGAAGTTTTTGGTCACTATTTCTTCAAGTAGGTTTTCATTATCTTGCTCTCACTCTTTTTCTGGCACCCCTATAATTCGGATGTTGGTATGTTTGAGGTTTTCTCAGAGGCCCCTGACACTATCTTCAATTATTTGGATTCTTTTTGCTTCTTGCTTTTCCGGACGAGTGGATTTTGCTTCTTTGTATTTCAAATCTTTGACTTGGTTCTTGCGGTCGTCTGGACTGCTTTTAGGTCTTTGTATAATATTTTTTGTTTCAATCAGTGTATGCTTAATTTCTAGTTAGTCCTTCACTTATGATTTTATAACAGGACTGATAAGTGGATTATTTTCTTTTAAAAAAAGTTTACCCAGTTATTCTAATAGGTTTATAAAATTCCCCAAGTTTTATGCAGTAAACACTCTAGAAGAATGTAACTGATAAAAAAATGGTTACATATTATCTAATGTTAACAGGTTTCTAAACTCTAGAGTTACCAGTTTCTAGAGGAAACTAAGGTTCAAAGCTTAGGGAATACGTTTGCTGGAAAATAGAGCAAGTCATGAAAGGAACCAAATATGAGGATTCTACCCTAAAATGTTGTTACAGTGGATTAGTTCATGCCTAAATTAAAAAGTATGAATTGAAATGTAGAGGAAGCCCAATCAGTAAAGGAGGCACCCATGAATGAATTCCATTTAGGAATGACCTTGCTTGTTTCCTAGTGATGTCATTAGGAGCTCATTACCCTTGTATGCACAGAGATGAGAGATGAGAGAGAGAGAGAGAGAGAGAGAGAGAGAGAGAGAGAGAGAGAGAGAGAGATTAATTTCCACTTGGTTTTATAATTTGCCAATTACTGTTGTACTTAATATAATTCTTATAATCTAAAGTTGGTAGTTCCTATTTCTTTGTCAGTAATACTAGAACCCTGGCCAGTATGGCTCAGTTAGTTCCAACCATGCTGTTGTAAATGGTAAAAGGTGGTTGCTGGTTCCAATCCTAGTCAGGGCACATGCCTGGGTTGTGGGCTCAATCCAGGAGGCAGTCGATCAATACTTCTAACAATGACTCTATAACCTATTATATATAACACTCTCTTCAGGAGCAACTAAGAAAAATCTATTAAATGGTTATGTACCTGAAATCAAATGTATTTTCTAGAGCCTCATAACTCCCATTTTACACAGTGATCCCTCTTCTAGGAACATATCCCACGAAACTAAAAACACCAATCAGAAAAGATATATGCACTCCTATGTTCATAGCCGCACAATTTACCATAACTAAAATTTGGGAACAGCCTAAATTCCCACCAGATGAGTGGATTAAAAAACTGTGGTAATTCTACACAATGGAATACTATGCTGCAATAAAAAAGAAGGAATTCTTACCATTTACAACAGCATGGATAGAACTGGAGGGCATTATGCTAAGCGAAATAAACCAGTTAGAGAAAGATAAATATCACGTGATCTCACTCATATGTGGGATATAATGAATAGCATTTAATGAAGAAAAACAGATTCAGAGACAGAGAAGCATTGATCAGACCCTCAAACCTCAGAGGGAAGGTAGGGGAGGGAGGGGTAAGGGGGAGAGATCAGCCAAAGGACTTATATGCATACATATAAACCTAAACAATAGACACAGACACCAGGGAGGTGATGGCATGACTGGGGGGTTGGGAGACAATGGGCGATAAGGGCACATATGTAATACCTTAATCAATAATAATAATAAAAAAATAACAAGATAAAATGGAAGGTTTTCCAATATTCAATAGTTGGCCTTGTTATAATTCAAAATAATTCAACAGCAATAACATCAACAGAAAAATTCAGTTTTATATCAATTTTAATTGTTATTAACCTTAATTCCTATTTTATAAATTGTCTCAAATAACTGCAGAATTTTTCATGTTGCTTGCATTTATGAATTCATGACATTTTCATACATCTTAATTTTGAGAAAATTAATTTTTTTTTTAGTTTCTTGGTATATAACTAAAGACAAAGGAAGCTTGACCAGAAAGCTTTTCTCCTCCTCAATTTTTTTCTTCCTTTTAGTTTTAGAGCTAGCACTTTAGGTAACATTATTAGTGATCTTAGTTCCAAAGTAGAGTCTGCAGACTCTGCATATTATATTTACTAAGCAATGGCTAACTTCTTTATCCCTTCGGACTGCTTCAAGCTGCTTACATGAAAGAATCAGAAAACATACAGGAAGAGGGGGACAAAAGAAACTCTAATCTCAAGTAATCTCCAGAAAACAGAGTGCAAATAATGGACAGTGCTGACTCGGTTAAAAGGAGAGAGCTCATCTTGAGTTCTTCTTCCTCTAAAAATAACATGAATTACTTGGGGGAGGGGGTGGACAAAGAAACAAGACGAAACTGAGCTACGCCAACTCAGAGTTCATCCGGAAATTTTCTCAAGAGGGAACTAATTATTATTGCTAAGCTGCATGTTAATTATCAGCTGTCAATGAAGATATACAGAGGATTTAGTCATTTCCTCTCCTGGCCTTTCTTCTTAACTTGCAAGGGAAACAGTTCTAAAACTCATTGACAGCAATATATTACAGAGACAGTTCTCTTCACTTTGTCAAAATATATTTAAATTCCACACCTCTGTGTGTAAATGAGGTGGAGAGAGTGCACTTTTTTTTTCAGTTCTCAAACAAAAAGAGATTTTCAAGGGAGGGATGTTTCATTCTTGAATGTACATTTCTTCTTCTGTCACCTGCAAAGTAGGGACTTCCTGAGAACCATTATTTTTTAATAAATCCTTTTATTCAATGCATATCTGAAAGTGAAGTCAATAATAACATATTGAATTGACACACAGTAAGCATTATTAATAACAATGAAATATGAAAATAACTATTAGAAATTTTCTTCAATTTCTTGATGGTTCAAAAGGAAAAGGCTTCTTGCAACATGCTTCATTGATTTTGACAGATCTGATCAATGATCACTAATGGCTTATAATAATGTTGAAACAGAATAGTAAGAAATAAGCAATTGACTTTTTTTTTAGTGTAAACAGGGAATAGTTCAATGATTTGCTAATTAGTCTTTCTAGCAATGGTCTGTGGCTGGTCTTTCATGAATTCTCTGAACTTTTAGAGTCTATCTTTCTTACAAGTCAGAGGTCCACAATAGGCATTGGCATTGCGGTGTTCCAAGTTTTCATCATAAACTACTTCCAACAAAAGCAGAAAGACCTGAAATGTACAAGTGAACAGCCTACAGATCAAATAGCCTTTTACTTCCTTGGACAAGGAAAACAAAATAGTACCAAAATTTTAAGATTACTCATTTCTGATATATATAAATTATTACTAGTCAGTATTATACATGGTATTCTGGCTTATTTGTTTCTGAACTCCTCTGTGAACATGAAGTCACCCAGGGACACAGTTACAAGTATTATTGTCTATCCGTGTACTATATGTGTTTATATGCTTGTATTTAAATTCTTGAACTAAAAATCATAGAATATAAAATGTACTACCTAAAAGTAAGTGATTTAACAATTTATTTTTGATTGTCTAATTGTTTAATTATGATTATACTAGAGACCCGGTGCATGAAAATTCATGCACTGGATGGGGGGGGGGGTTCCTCAGCCAGGCCTGCCCCCTCTCATAGTCTGGGGCCCTGAGGGGCGGGAGGTGACCTGATGATCAGGGAGAGGTGATGCCCCCATCACACCTTTGCTGCTGCAACTGCTGGCAGCACAAGCCTCGGCCGGCCCTGGGTACCTGAGCCTCGGGTGACCCTGGGTGGCTGGGCAGCTGCCATCCAAGGCTTGCCTGCACCTCGGGTCTACCCTGAGCAGCTCGGGGGTGCTGAGGGTGGGTCCAGCCACACCGTGCACCTGCCCCTGGAGTCCCACAGTCCTTTCAGCCCATAGTCATTATGATCTACATACATCCACATGACTTATTTATTTTGTAACTGGAAGTTTGTACCTTTTTAATTTCTTATTTTAAATTTGTTTTTAATGTTGTCACTATTATAAATGTCCAACATTTCCCTCCCTCTATGTCTACCTTCTCCCAGCGCACCCCATCTACTGGCCTTCACTACACTGCTGTCTGTAACCATGGGCTACACATAAATGTTCTTTGGCTAATCTCTTCACCTTTTATCTAGTCCCTCCTACACCCTTCCATCTAATATTCCTGAGCCTATTCCATGTATCCATGCCCCTGGTTCTATTTTGTTTGTCAGTTTATTTTGTTCATTAGATTCTACATATAAGTGAGATCGTATGGTATTTATCTTTCTCTGACTGTCTTTGTACTTTTTTTTAAAGTAATCCTCTGCCCTAACTGGTTTGGCTCAGTGGCTAGAGCTTTGGCCTGCAGACTGAAAGGTCCCAGATTTGATTCTTGTCAAGGGCATATACTTTGGTTGCAGGCACATCCCCATTAGGGGGCATACAGGAGTCAGCTGATTGATGTTGCTCTCTCATTGATGTTTCTAACTATCTTTCCCTCTCTACTTCCCCTCTGTAAAAAAAAGCAACAAAATATATTTAAAAAATAATCCTCACCCAAGGATATTTTTTTTTCATTAATTTTATAGAGAGTCCAGAGGAGGAAGGAAGTTGATATATAGAAACATTGATGTCTCCCACACATGCCTGAACCAGGGCCAGGGTCAAGACTGCTACTGAGAGGTATATGCTCTTGACTGGGAATCGAACTCACAATGCTGTAACATTGAGCAAAACCAGTCAGGGCATATAATGGAAGCTATAAAATTTTTGAACATATTCACCAATTCCCCCACATCTAAATTTTTATGTTTTTGTTGAAATTTTGTATCTTTTTTGAGCAACTTTATTTATTATTGTTCTATAACACATTATATCTTCTTTAATAAATAATGTCATATAACAAAAAAACAAGCAAATTAACTAAAATTGGAATTGCCTTTTACTTTACCATATATATACTGATTCAAATAATATTTGATATTTGAAATTCTTCAAAATAATGTGACTCGATTTTTATATGCTATATTGACCTCCAAATTTATACTTTTTGAAGCAAGCACATCCTTGCTATCGCCTTAATAAACTTCTCCAATTTAGTAAATGAAAATTAACTCTAGTTTTCTACCCCTGAACCAACTCTGTCAGTCTTCTACTCAGTAACTGGTTCTTTAGATTTTGCCAAAAATCTAGTATTTGTCCTAATTCTTTTTTTCCCTAAAGGCCACACTATCCCCAACATCTCCCCTACAACTACTCAATTGACCAGAAAAAGAGCCTCCTGTTTCCTTACTTCTGGTACTCTCCCATTTCCCCTTTTACCCAATCAGTTTACCGCACAGTAGCCAGTGACTTTCCTTAAACATAGAAATTGGATCATGATGTTCTTTAGATAAAATTCCTGGCTCAGAGTCTGTCGCACTCTGCCCTTTGCCCACCTCACTCGGTTGTTGCTCCACTTTCTCCCTTGCTCACGCAGCTCCAGGGCATGGGCTGTAGAGCTTTGCCTGCCTCTTCCTTTTTGTCTGATGTGCCTCTGGACCTCCACAGGAATGGCTCCTCTTGCACATTTGGATCTTTCCTCTGAGAAGGATGCCCAATCTAAGAAATCTGAACTGTCACCTAGGCACTCTCACTTTTATCCTCTCTGTTAATATCCTTTATGGCCTGAAGCATACTTGGTTTTGCTTTCTGATTGTTTATATTTTTCCTTTCTTACATAGTATCTTCTTCCTCTGACAGGAAACAGGTTTCATAAGAGGAGTGAATTTTTTCATCCTGGTCACTGATATTCCCAGAGCCTAGACCAGTGCTCACCATTTGTTCAGTAGGTACTCAATAAAGAGGTGTGCAAAGAATGAACTCTAAATCTCAACTACATGTGTGAAAATGGAGATAATAATAACTGATTTTTATTTCCAAAGAGATGGCTAATATATGTATATGGATTTCTTTCCTTCCTCCCTCCTTCCCTTTTGCTTTCCCTCCCTCCCTTTCTTTAATGTTGATAAATTGTTGGCCAATGGCATTAAATAAAAATCCACCCTGCAAAAACAGGTCTTTCTTAATTATATTCTGTCAAGTGGACATAGTTTCTCTGTAGGCTTATTATATAGGCTTAAAGTAAAATAGGAAATTTTGCAAGTACACGATTACTATGATCAGTGTAAACAGCTAGTCTATTTTAAGATAAAACCTTGCTTTCCTAACAACAGTAGATTTCTGTTCCTTCTTTTAATCCACATCCATCTCAGCTTGCAAGGGAAAATTAGTCTTTATTATCTTAGAAAATTTGTTTTGTTTATTTATGATCTATTTATTTATGAACTCAATAAAAAAATGCATTGGACAAAAAACTATCTCTCCTCTACCCTTGACATTTAAATTTGAAGTACCAAAATAGAAGGCAAAAATTCTTTCAACATGTGTGCTATTGCTATTAAACCTTAAATTTCTATGAGTTTTCCATTGTTTAACTTGGTAGTTGTTTTTATAAGAACAGAGATGTCAATTTCTAGACAGGTGCATGGTTGGACATGGTGTTAACACATCACAGCTAAACAGCCTCTGCGTTTTCCTTTCTTGACCTCTAACAAAGATCTATAGTTTCATCTTTATGAAAATAAAGTCTTCACTTAACCCATATAATTTAATCCTACAAAACATTCTTTCTAAGAAAAAAATGACTTCCAGATGTACCAGGAGTTTGCATTCTTACAACCTGACATACCGAACATTTGCACCTTTAAAAATATGTATTTTCCAGACTGACGTATTTCCATAAACAATGACTCCTGTGTAATCTGGACACTTTCTCTATTAACATGAAATTTTCCTCCTAGTTTCATTACTGACAGAATAACGACTGAATTTCAAATCCAGGCAGAATGAAGGGTGACTTTGTAATCTTTTGATATTCCATTAATTGAATGGAAATTGAATCTACTCATCACTATAATGACAAGGAAAATAATACCAATAACAATGTTGATAGGTGTATATCTGGATACAGAAATGAGGCTGTGCATTATTGGCCATCATTTGATCAGTTTGGAAATGCTAGACAACCAATAAAAGCTCATTTGCTCTTAAAATTACATGCCTCAATTACTGTAGCTGCTGCCATGTGAACCGGATGCCACTTAATAGGTAATAGGCCCCCTGGGTGGGTGAGTTCTCTTCAGATGTGGCTAACTAGGGGAAACATGAAGAGAGGAGACAAGCCAATGCTATGTGTACAATTCACTGATGACTTTCTTTCACAAAAAGTCGCCTTAGTGACTAAGCTGCTAACAAATTCTTCTGTTTTCCTTTTCCAGCAATCCTCAAGAAGCACCAATTCACTTCCCAGAAAACCCTGTTGTTTACAACCTGTCACAAGGCAAACAGTACCCAAAAAGACCACCCATGTGTTCTCTGGAAACTATGAAGGGAGGAAAGATTCAGATGAACAGAAAGGCTCTTGTGTGGTAGGTACCACAAAAAATTTCCAATTGATGTAATTTAATTTGTCCTTCACATCACTAATAAATGCACAATGCCACCCATTTTATAGAATAGGAAAAGAAGCTCACAGAGAAAGTTAAACCTTCCTAAGGTCACGTATCATTTGAATGTTGATATTTTTTTGGATCTAGTACATTATTTTGCTCATTTTGTTATTTGGCCATAAACAGAGACTTTGTATAAATATACAGTTTCTTTGTTGATTCAGGTTAGTCATAGGGTTTCAGTACAGTAAATCTCTTAGGAGTATATTATAGGTATTTCCTTGATTTCATGCATTTATCAAATAGCATTTACCTATAATAGATGGTCATAGATACCTGTGGAAGTAGGTAATTTTTCAGTCTGTACCTAATTCCTTTTTCATAGTTTGCCTCAGGCATCCCCAAGGCTATCTCATGGCAGCTGTGCTTATGTTGTATAATGTTGTATAACCTGATTACAATAAACAGGAAAAAATGGGACCCAAAGGATCAGGAAATACAGAGATCAGAAGCAAAGGAAAGAAAGAACCTCTATTAACTTCCAATACGTAAGAGCAGATAATGTTCTTAAGTATAAAAATTAATTTAACACGTAAGTACAGATACCTGTGTTTGTTCCCAATTTTGCCACTGAATATACAATTTCCAGGAGATTAAGTTTCCGATTTGTAGGATGAGAAAGAGGAGTAGATGAGAATGACTATTGAGGTTTCTTCTAGCTTTATCACATCATGAACTGGGCTTGATCCCCAGTGTAGGGGAAAACACAAATCAAAAATATCTAAAGGATACTTTCTAGAACTTTTAAATTTATAAAATTTTGCAAACCAATGAGAACTGCAGAATTAATTAGCAAAGATAAGAATTGATGTTGAAGACATAATTTTATATCTATTGAGTTCTTATGTCAAAAAGTATGTCATATGGGCAAAAAAAAAAAAAAACACCCAAATTTATTGATCTGTTCTCCTGTCCTTTTTGATAAGCTTCAGATATAAGGAGGAAGCTGTAAATTAAATGTATTCAAACTTCATACTGGTATAACACACTCATTAAGAAAATTAGAAAATATTAATTAGGCCATGCTAACATTAGGCAAATTAAAAGATTTGTCAAAACCTTTATAAATTATAATGTAATCACCTAAGCAGAAACCTTAGGGCTCAGGAAACAATTAAGTTGGCAAATAAAAACACATTTCTACATGCTGAGAACAAGAGAACAAATGATAAATTAAAAATAAAAAAGCATGGGAAACTTGGAATACATTTTTAAAAACATATTTTACTGATTTTTTACAGAGAGGAATAGAATGTTAGAAACATCCATGAGAGATAAACATCAGTCAGCTGCCTCTTGCACACCGCCTGCTGGGGATGTGCCCACAACCAAGGTACATGCCCTTGCCAGAATCGAACCTGGGACCCTTCAGTCCGCAGGCCGATGCTACCACTGAGCCAAACCAGTCAGGGCTTGGAAGATATTTTTATGAAATAAATTAAAGTGTCTTTTGTAGAACTCACTGGAGAACTCCAAAGCATAAAATTAGCTCTAGACAAGTAATTTATTAGGATAATAAGTTAAAAGAATGAGCCTCTTTGGTGTGGCTCAGTGGCTGAGTATCAGCCTATGAATCAGGAGAGCATGGTTCCATTCGCAGTCAGGGCACATGCCCGGTTACGGGGCTTGATCCTCAGTGGAGGGTGTGCAGGAGGCAGCTGATCAATAATTATTTCTTGCCATTAATGTTTCTATCTCTCCTTCTATCCTTCCTCTCTGAAATCAATAAAAATGTATTAAAAACATAAAAGAATGACCCATAAGTTCTGCCATGAACTTCAAGTTCACGTCCTTATTTTATATTTTAGGAAAGGACTGCCCATCATCTCCTTTGGGAATAAAGAAAATTTCTTAAAATATTTCTCCCAGCTGGAGACAAGAGTAAAATGCAGTAAACACATAGGTGTCCTATCCCAGCCCCCAACTTTATCAGAACAGATGCTCGCACACACATAACTGGCCATCCATCATCAAGTCAAATGTGATTTTACATGCACTTGGATCCCTCTGGCAGGGTCACTGCCCCTATCTGAGGAAAAAATTCCATATGAAATTGGGAACAGGAGGTCAATTTTCTTGTCCTGTCATGGCTAAGAGGAGATAGCCTCTGCCACTGGAAAGCAGCAAATGCATTAACCTCCCTGATTGGCAGATGCCCTTCAAAGTGATGATGCAATTTCTTAGAATGCTTAAGGTTAGTGACTGCAGGATTTATCACTTTAAAACAAGCTCCCTCCCTCTCTCTCTCTCTTCTCCCTCCATCTCTCTCTCTCTCTCTCTCTCTCTCTCTCTCTCTCTCTCTCTCAAAGACAGAGACAAAACAAAGAATGTGAATGTGGGGAGGGTGATGGTAAGTAGAGGCAAACAGGAAGTGTAATATCTTTCACTTCAACATTTTCTCTCACTTTGCAACAGTGTAAAGAAAAAATGGTAATTAAAATTGAGATAATGTTAAGAAATGATAATTTTTGTTACAGTTCATATTGCCAAAAATACTAAAACTTAATAGACATGATGTTGAGGTATTTGAAACTATCAAGCCCAGCCTGTTTCATGTAGAATTTATTAATTACAGCCCTCAGTGAAACTTCTGATTTTCTATATAAAATATATAGACATTTATTGCTATATCTAAGTCATTAAATGCTTACAAATAGTTAAAATGTTTATAATAATACTATTCCAGAACATTAAAGAAATTAAATGATTGAATAGTAACATAATTTTATTTGACAAAGGCAAGATTTCTAACTGTGGCTGTTACTCCTAAAAACTCAATTACAGTATTTAAAATTCTATAGTTACTTCATTCATGTTTTTAATATTCATTGATACTGCAGAGAATGTATGACATCTTATAAGTTATTTTACAACAATAAATGATTTAAAGTAAATTAATTAAGGCAATTAATTAGCACACTTCCCTTAGTAAATAAAGCATTTTTACTGGTAAATTACCATGACTAAAATAATAATGAATTAATTTCTAATGTAAGTAACTATCCTACTTATATGACTAAGAAGACATAATATTTGGAGCCAAAAACACACACAAAAAATATTTTTTGATCAGGAAATAGTGAGTTCTCTGAATTTACTATGAATAGAAGCTTAATGTTTTCCAGGGTGGCTGATCTAATGAGCAAGACTACCTATGTGGTATAATTTGAAGAAGGGTAATATAGAGGGCCCCTAGAGTCTAATTATGTAATCCTCTCCTAGTCATGCCTGTCATTAAAGTTTTACAACTTTGATATTTCTGGCCTTCAAGAGACCCTATTAAAATTTTGGAGCCTCTGGGAGGGATTATACCTGAAACTTTATCAACTAATAACTTGGCTTCTCATGAACAATTGAACGGGGTCTTGGGTAAATGTAACATTAGATAAACCTAGAGGAGGGGTGTTTTCATGTGGAGAAAAGAATTACAGCAGGTTAGGGGACGTGTGAGGGCGGTAGGGGTACAACGTTGACATCAATCCAACTTTCATAGTGCTGCCTTAACAGGTCAGGTTTCTAGGTGCTGGCACATAGCTTTGCCTTGTTGCCAAAATAGGGACTCTAGAGCCAACTAAATTGTTCACTTTTGGCCTAGTTTTCTGGAGGCAATCAGACACACTCCATGACTTATGAGGGTGTGTCTGAACGGTGTCACAAAAGTCTAAATAATTGGGTCAAAAATTTACTTTGGCACCCATCAACCTGACAGAAAAACATGATTTTAATGGTAAATTTAGTGCTCAGTGTGGGGGACTGACTTTGCTGATGTTGATGTTTCTGTTTCTTTAAGAACAGTGATTCTATACCTTGGTTGCACTTGGAATCTCCTGGGAGTTCTAAGAAAAGGATGATTCCTGGGTCCCTCACCAAAAGAGTATGGTATAAGTTTTGGCATTGGTATTAAAAAAAATCTCTACCAAGTAATTCTGATATGACACAAAACTCTGAACTTCTGCTGTGGAATAATTCTGCTGAAGTTCAGCTATTAAGTAAGCTATAAAAACTGAATGCATGTAATAATCATATTTTCTCGAGCTTGTGGGTTGGTTACAAATAATTGTCAGGATATCAAACTCGCCAAAATGTTGCAGTCATTATCCAATCCTCAGTCAATAATAGGAGGAAAATAAAACTAATCACTGCTTGGCATTACAGATAAGATCAAGGAGGGCTGAAAAAAACATTCTTAATTGAATATTATAGCAACATATTAATAATGGAAGCAAATATGGCTGTGTGTATGTGTTTATGTATATACATATTCCATGCTGTGATTAGTTGGTATTGAGTGGAATGTCCTTCACCTGCCCCATAGGACACCTCTTATGTGATGAATCTATTTGGTACAATGTTCAAGAAAATAATTTTATTTAAGATATCACATATTTTGTATAATGGTTAACTTTGAATATTTCACCTGGGAGAAAGTTTATTTTTAAAAGATGGTGCTTCATCATTCATATTTATGACCATTAAAAGGTGGATAAATTAAAAAATAAATCTCTGTGTTGAGTGCTACAAGTTTGATTTTAAGCAGCTTTCAACATGCAGATGTCTTAATAAGCCATGTGTATCTCCTGTCATTTGTAAGGTGTTTAAGGCATTGAGGTAAGAAATCTTGCTAGTCTAGGCATTGGGCACCTGGTGCAGTGTGCAGATGATGTTTTATTGCATTGTACACTTGAAACCCGTATGGTTTTGTGAACAAATATCATCCCAATAAATTCAATTAAAAAGAAAAATAAATCTAAAAGACTTCATGCCATGTCTCACTCATGCACTGCAAAAATGTGGTGGGAAATTGTAGAGGTGAATCCTTTCTTTGAGTCAGGTTTAAATATGTTTATTTTATAGGGTGAAATAAAGCAGATCTTTTAGGACACCATGATAGAGATTTGTCAGTGTTCTAATGTCATATTCTCTACTGAAAGAAGTATCAAACAACATTCATGATTACTCCCAACGATTACCATTTTCTATGCAGTAATTGAGCATTTTTTTAAAAGGTCTGAGCACATCTAGTCTGCCTACCAGCAACTGAATGCTTCTAAGGGGTAAGGGTCTAGACTAATGAGATCTCCATTTGCCCATCGAGGTCAGGGTCAAGGTAAAGGTCCCTCTCTCTTCTCTAATAGCAACATTAAAATATCAAGCAACCGCTGCATATTCTGTAGTTGCAATATATGGAATGTATTTTGTGAGAACGGAGCAGCATATGACATCAGGGTTACCTCAGTGCAGAAGGGAAAGGTCACAATTTGCTAATTTAATTTGTTTATCCATCAGAAACAGAAAAGAAAATGATAACTGATTGGAAGGTGAATGCTAGGCACTGTTTAGGCCCACAAAGTAAACTTGTCCAAAAATCTTCTAGTACTAACATCTTCACCCATTTGATTCCCATGATTAATTTAACTTAAGTGATCATCCATGTCTCTGATTTCTTCCACCCTCTCAAATCCATCCCAGCAAACAGACTTCCCATTCAAAAAAGAAGTCTTTGGACAGGAATTTATAATTAACAGATCTCCCAGGCTGGCAACCCCCAAAACTGTATGTATACTGCTCAATTACTTAAGGCTAAAACCTTTGATCTGAGTCTTCATTTATGGGCCTTCACAAACTAGCAACCCCTAGAATCACAGGCAGTGGATTACATTTATTTTATTCTGAGTATAAACATTGGATAAAACAAGACGAAAAAATAGGCATTCAATTCCAGAAAGGTATTACATTTTGTTCTGATACTCTCTAACTTCTAAAGGAAGCAAAAGGGAAAAAATCAGATACATATATTTTTATGTACAGATACATGTATTTTTAAATACAGTTATTTAGAGATAACTGTATTTAATATTAATTGGAACTTAATAAGAAAGAATAAAGCATGTCAAATGTCTATAACAAAATATTTTGCAATTATAAAATGTAGTCTTATTAAATGGCATCTGAAATTAGTAATTTATTATCTGAGGTTTGAATACCCAAAGAATGTGTTGAAAAGAAATTGGAACCGTAACAAAGGCAAAAATATACTAAATTAGGTAAATAAGGTATTTTAAATATCCTAATGAACTATTTCTGTACTTCGAATGTGACAATATGACATAACGTATACCTTTTTTAAAATGTTGGTGTAGTACAAGTAATAAAGATAATATACATTAATACTAATAAATATGATTCTTAACACTTTATTTAATATGTAAAAACAAAAATGCTCTAGATTCAAAGCTTCATTACTAATGAAAGCTTTTTTTTGCCTTTCATAAGGACAAACTAGAATAGAAGCTAAATTATTCATGCTTTTGAAATAGGAATAGTGAACTTATATTTTTAAAATATCAAAGGGAGGTTACACATCAATTATATGAAAGTCTCTATCTACTGAGTGTTTGTTTTAATGAACTGCCATTCATATTTGGTGGTTCTCATTCTTTGTTTTTGGAGTTAAGCCCCACGCTCATGCTCACGCATTTCCAATTAGTAAGATGTGTCCTGCTTGGTACTAGGTGGTTACTACACCACAGCTTTCTAGTTTTCAGACTTAATTAAAAAAGTGATAGTGAGTCTTGGCTCAAAATCAAGGCTGTGACCCCTGCAACCATCACATCTCCTTTAATCTCCCACAGCTCTGTTCCCTGACAAATTCCCTGGACAGCATAATTACCCCTTCCCATAACACTTCCAATGCTCTGCAGAGTTCCCAGGGGAGGCAGCATGGAGGTGCCATAAACATTTTAAGAAAAAAGCAAAAAAAATAATTGTTTTTTCTAAAAATAGATTATTTAATACAATAATTGTTTTAAGTTGATTGCACAAACACATTTTAAAACCTTATAAAGTTAATTGCATACTGTCTAGTGAAGGTGAAGTTGACATAAAACTAGTCTATAAGATCATATTTAGGTTATTTTATCACTAAAAGCAAAACTATCATTGGGGCTTTTTAAAAAATACATATTTACATACAATTTCATATCACAAGAAAAATGATTGAATTGGATGACTTTAGCATGCACTTTTAGGAAAACAATAATTGTACTGTGTTTTTAGAATTTATAAAATTAGGTTTTCAAATATCTTTAACCAATTATATTTGTTTGAAATAAATGCCATACAAAGCGATCAAAATCCCTTTGAGGTTTTTGGTACAAATGTACCAAGGATTCAAATTCAGGATTTAACAAGCTTCTAATAGCTCTAGCTCTATAACTTTTTGTTAGAGACTTTGTTTTCTTAAAAGTGAAGATAAATAACAGAAAATTATTGTCCAATGTAACTGCATGCCACATTTCTTATTCTAAGGAAGAAAAATGATTAATTGGAGTTTAGTTAGATTTACATGGACATTATTAAGTAGGCATTCTGTAACAAATTGTGAGTAATTAGATGAAAATATGCTGCTTTCACATGCATTTTAAAGATTTTTAAAAAATAATCAGTATAGTTAAGAAATGGGACAGAGAAAATTTGAATCTTAACCTTTGGCAATGATTTAATATCATATTTACTTAGATGCTTCACCTGCCTACAGTCATGCATTTTTTTTCCTATAGATACATACTCATGATAAGTAAAACAATGAAGAAAAATTATTTTCCCATATATTATTTCATCCTTTTCCTTGCCAGGACAAATAAGAGATTAAATTAAACTAAGCAACAACATTCTTCAGACAGGACAGTGGCAAAACAATTAGTTTGCAAGGCTACTCCTGTCTAGCGCCTCCTCTTCCTGCCTCATCTTCTTTTCCCTCTCACTACTCCACAGGGCAGAGCCTCTGCACAACCTCCTGCTCTGCAGGTGTTTTACTGTGTGTAACACTTTTTTAACTCAATAAAGGTTCTTTCTTATTGAAAGAAGAAACTCAATCCCAAGTAAATGCTGTTACAAAGCATGAGCTGTTCTTTTGTATTAAAAATGATCCAACATAATAGTACAAACTATCAAGAAAACTAGCAGAAATGAAGCTGATTTCCTTAAACTATTGCCTCCTCCTTCATCCTTCCTGTACTGATTGGAAGAAGAGAGAGAGCGAGATGGTCCTAATGTGCATCATCGTCCCATCACAGAACGCTTCTGGAAGTCCAAAATTTGCCTGTACCACGGTTGTTGAGCCATCTTGTTAATCCTTAGAGTTTTCTACAAAAATCATTTTATCAGGGATCTCTAGGATAGGCTACTCCCTCAGCAATGGCAAGGCCCTCAGACTATTGAAAAAATTGGATTTCACGTGTTTTTTTCAAAACCTATAGTCTTTTTAATATATATAATTAATTTCAGAGAGGAAGGGAAAGGGAGAAAGAGATAGAGACATCAACGATGAGAGAGAATCATTGATCAGCTGCCTCCTGCACACCCCACACTGGGGATCAAACCTGAAACCTGGGCATGTACCCTGACTGGGAATGAAATGTGACCTCCTGGTTCATAGGTCGATGCTCAACCTTTGAACAGCACTGGCTGGGCCTAGTGTGCTTAGTCTTTACATAAAACACCAGATTGTTAGTGATTCTCTTAGGTCATTAAATTGATATTATATATCATATCACTATCAACATAATTTTTCATGTAAACTTAGCTTTATTCATTAACTTAAGTATTTTTATGCACAGTACTAATTTCAGGGTATCCTAATGTGTAAAATAGTGAACCACGGTTTCATAGAGTTTCTCTTCTCTATACAAAACAGGCTTCTCTTTTAAAGAGAAAATATTTTTCTTTAAAAAATCTAAAGATATTTTGTTCTAAGTTTTCAAGATTGATTTTAGTTGGAAAAACTCATAGAAAGGCTAACTTATTAAGGGAAAATATAAACTATCACAAAGAAATTGCAAATTTGAAATCTCTCAGAATATAATCAATGCTTAGCAAATCTTATCATGAAGAGACATTTCTATCATTGATTCTGACATTGCTGAGAGATAATATTTGCTTAAGTAATTGAAGGGGATAAGTCAAAATTATGTAGATTCAATAATATATTATAAATGCTTCTAATGGACAGAATACATCTATAATAATAAAAGCATAATATGCTAATTAGACCAGAGATCCTTCTGGACATCCTTCTGGACAACCTTCTGTACATCCTTCCAGATGACCTTCTGGATGAAGCTGCTGCAGTGGAGGCCAGGGCAGAGGAGGCCGAGGCTCCTGGCTGCTGCTGTGGGCAGAGGCTAAGGCAGCCACCAGGGCAGCAGGGGCAGAGCCTCTTGCATGAATTTCATGTGTCAGGCCTCTAGTTTATTATAACCACTAAAGTCAATGTATTCTGATATCATCAGCACCTAATTTTAATATTCAACATCAGTGGACAAAGAGTGGTATGTTTAAGCAGTAGTAGATATTAATAATTTATTTACCTACCACATTGTTCTTAATGGAATGACAGTGTCAGACTGGCTTGAGAGAGCTGAAGTTTTAACATACCTTCCAGTGAAGCTACAATAAATTTTAGCAATAAAAATAAGGATATATATACACATCATATATATATATATATATATATATATATATATATATATATAGTGAATTTGTTGCTATCAGAATATTGCATCCTTTCTATGGAATGTTAATTTCCTAGAATACAATTTTAAACTTAACAAACTCTTGTCAAACTCTTGTGACTACCAAATGAACAGAACACCACACATCTTCAGTGCTTGTACAGCAAGTCACCCCTATGTCTTTCAGGGTCTACAAGCGTAAGCATTTAAGTTGAACATCTGCATTGATAGGAAAGACTTCAGCAATAGCCTTGATGCCCCACATCATGTGTTTTCACAGCTGCCTTATGCTACACAGAGCATGAAAGACTGTGCTCCATGGCATTTACACTCTATTCTCTAAATAACAAGTTGGCTTTGTACAGAAGGGAGAGTGCGCAATGAAACACTGCCACTTCCTGAGCTTGTTCTACATCTTTGCAGAATTTATTTACCCAAAAGTTTAGAAACAGAAAAACTATCCTTATTTTGGAATTTAATTGCAAGTATACTCCAGGAAATGCCACTTTTTGCTACGTGCTACAGTCCCTCCAACCTGTGACAGGGATGCATGAAAAATATTCATTTTGAAATAAAGAATTTACAATGCACAATCTACCAGCCTCATCATCATCACCTCACCATCTTCTAAGGAGATGGGATATGTTTCTTGACTAGTTATTCCCTTACCATATCATGAAGAATAAAGTGAAGATTAGGGAGAAGGATATGGAAACCTAGAGCAGCAAAATTATGACAAATAGAACATGGGACAAAGGAAAGTAGGAGGTGAAGAAAGAGAATCAACATATGAGTAAAAATACTTTAGAGATCAAATTCAGGGGCCAACAGCATATGTCATGCGAGAGCACCTCTTATGTGAGAAAAATAAGATTTTGGGCTTTTAGGCACTACTCAAATCTGAGGAAGGGACACAGGTACATTTTAGGGGGGGGGGGTCTGAGGTAGATGAGAATGTGTTTAAATAGTAGTAATAAATAAGGACATTGTAGAAAAGAATGGTTTATGGATTCTGGATGAGAAAAGTAATTATGAGAGTTATTCCATTAGGAGTCTTGAAATCCCAAAGTTATTTTTTTTCCATTAGGGGCACATAAATGTGTAGGAGGTTAAAGGGGGAGACAGAGAAAAGTCTGCAGGAAGAATAGGGATTTGAATGAGTGCCCATGGTGGCCTTGGTTTTCTTCGTGAAAGGAGATAAGCATGTCATTTGGGAGTTGGGGATGGACCTGTAGTTAGCATGTAAGGACTATGCTCTCAGTTTGAGAGGTATTTATGGGAAATAGGTCACAGAATGGACAAGATGAATGCAGAAAATGGTCTGGAAAGCACTCTAAAGACCCAGCCAAAATTGGGAGGACATGAGGTTTCTGCCAAATATGTTCATTGCTCACTAATAAGAGAAAAAAGATGAGTGAGCATTTACAAATTATAAGTAAGGAAAGGAAAAGGTATAAAGAAATCTATAGTGACAGTGATACCAGTGGTTTCAACTGGAGACTAGAAAAAGGTCAAATGACATATAAACAGAAAAGAGACTTCTAGATTGGAATAGCTATGTAGAAATCAAACTTTTGTTTCAGGGTAACCTAAGTTCAAGCCTAAGCTCATCTTCTTACTAGTCACTTGATCTTAGTGAAATCACTTATCTTCATTTCAGTCAGTTTGCTTATCAGCACAATAACTATAGCACTTGAGAGAATTATTATAAGAATAAAATTAAATGATTATGTAAAATAGCAGAATATTATGTTCATTGATAAAAAGAGAGGATAAACAGATCTCAGTGCATTCCAATGGTAATGCTAACCTCCATTTCTTCCCTTCCTTAGTAATGCCCAGAGATCCTATTAGTCCAGACTCCAGCACAGCCCTCCTTCTCAGTTAAGCTCCCTACTGCTTTCTATTATGTCACAGCCCTAAAATTTAGCCATTGTTTCCACTAATGCTGATTTCTCTGCTTTACAGCATAATTAAAACCCTCACTACAGTTCTTTTTTCTCATAAATTTCTGTCTTGTATTGGCCTTCAGAGTTATCAACTCAAATCTTTCTCAAGAGTAAACTTTCTACAATCTGACTTGCCTAATATCCTACAACAAATCTGTCTTTTTTAGCATGGCCTGGCTCTTCCTATTACCCCGACTTCATTCTCTAGCATGCCTCCAGAATCTCCCAGGGTAACAGATATATTAACTTACATAACATTCCTCGAAGAGACCACATTTTCTCATGCTTCTGTGTCTTTTCTGCAATCCTCATCCTCTTGTCTCCTTGGTAAATTCCTTCAAGACTCATACCAAACCCTAACATCATTCCCCCTCTGCTCAGACTGAGTAACCCTGATATGCATATCACAGTTCTGGAGCATACCTTCTGATACAGCCCCTATCACTTTGAGTTTTGATCATTAATTGTCTTGTCTTCAGACTCCACCAAATTATGAGAGTATTGGAAGCTTTGTCTTATTGATTTCTGCATGGATAGAACCTGGCATACATAATAACAAAAGCTACTCCATATAAGGGCTTACTACCATGTGCCAGCCTCAATCTGCAAATCATAGGATATGCATCTTTCTCATCACTGCCATCTTATAGAAGAGAAAACCAAGGCCCGAGGTGAGGCCATTTGCCCAAGGTCACAAATTTTTAAGGTTTATAACTAGACTGTGAACCAGTTTCTTTGATCTGTCCAATCTTTCTAAGCATTACACTGGCCTCTCAATCCCAAAGCTTGTCCCATAATAGGTGCTTAATAAAGATGTGAAAGATCAATGAATATGTAAACTATAGTTGAAGAAGGCTTATAATAAAATCAGCCCTGATAGTTTTTTGGCATTAGCACTGCTACGACACTCTCTTCTTTTGGGCAATTTTCTGACCTCTTTAGGTAAAATAATCTCCAAAACTATCCTGCATCAGAGAACTTACACTCATTTTAATATTTATTGAGTGATATTTATAATTCTTCTTGCTAGTTATGCCTAAAAGAGTCCAGTTAGAAAATTAAATTCACTAGGAGATTGGGTGATCTCAGAAATGAGCCTGACCATACAGCTGCTCCAGTCTCAGTTACCAACCCTCATCACCAATGAAAGGACCTTGGAGAAAGGAGTTTGGCTACAGAAATAATGTTAGTTTTCTCCCTTCATACGCTCCTCTCTCTTTATCAACCAGCACAAAAGTTTACTTTGGTTTTCTCCAGCACTTCCTGCCTCTCTTCCTTCCACTGTCATTGGACCAGTGAGACATGAGACTCAATGAGAAGTGTGAACTCACAGAGAGGCAGGTGGGGATGGATGAGAACAAGCTCAAGACTGGTTCTGCAGCAGGAAAGGGAGTGAAAGCTGCCCAAGGAAAGAAACACACCTCCCTTGCCATTACTAGACTGCTCACCTCTATTTCACTTAAGAAAAAATGCAAATTTAGCATTTCTAATTTGAATACTGTTTGGGGGATAGATGGGCTAGAAATTATTGTTGAGTCAATTGAAAGACATTGCCACTCAAAGACAATTTTAAGTCAAACTTAGCTTTGTTGGTCACAGGAAATTGTCAAGTTCAGATTTTTTGTGACTGGCCAGCTATAGACACCGCCCTTCAGAGCAAGCTGGCGAGCGGCCAGATCTTGCTGGCTAGCTCCCAATAGCAACCTGCCTTGTTCTGTTTGGGGATCTAAGAGTCTGGAGCATTAGGTGGTAGGGTGAAAGAGATGTCAGCCACATGGCTAGCTCCCTCTTCTACAGTGTGCCTGCAAACAGAATGTTTGTATTGCAGTTAAGAGGTGCTTTGGTCCCTGTGCTGGGAAGCACCTGGATCTTTGAAGATTTGTATAGAGCTTGTGTGTGGATGCCAGTGGATGTTTTAAGGGACTTATGTAGCACTTCTTGGTAAGGACCATTTTCTTTTCAAATCATAGTCTACTGGTAGTGTCTTAGAGACCAAACTGCCACGGAGCAGGTTCTGACGTTCTGAAGCATAGAAAGAACATGTTCACCAAGACTAATAGGCAATCTTTAGGTTCATCCTATAGGTCCAAGAGAAAATTTTGACACAAATATATTCCAATTATGAACAATTTATAACAACGAATAGACAAACATTACTTAGATGCTGACTAAGAAATTGCATTGTGGTTCATTAGCTAGAGAAAAGATGGTGCTAAAAAGAAAAAATTCTCTCTGGAATTTGTTTAAACTTTGTTTTTTCTGAACAAAATAAAACATGTTTAAAGAAAAGAACAGTATTAGTCTGTTCTAGTAGCAACAACAAAAGACCAAAGACTGTGTGGTTTAAATAACAGAAATGTGTTTCTCACAATCTGGGGGCTGGAAAGTATAAAGGTCAGGGTACTGGCCAACTCAGTTCCCCACAAGAGTGCTCTTCCTGGCTTGCAATCTCCTTCTCAGTTTGTCTTCAAATGACAGAGTGTGATCTGTCTGGTGTCTCTTCTTAGAAGGACACTAATCCTATCAAGTACCTTCCTTATGAACTCATTTAACCTTAATTGCAGCCCCCTTCTAACCTGAGGTTTCACTTTCTATGGTTTCAGTTACCTGTGGTCAATCATACTCTGGAAATATTAAATGGAAAAATCCAGAAATAAACAACTCATAGATTTTGCATTGCATGGCATCCTGAGTATATGATGAAATCTTGTGCCATCCCACTCCATCCTACATGGATGTAAGTCATCTTTTTTAAAATTATTTTTTATGTATGTGTCCTTATTCCTCTATACCCCCTCCCCCACTCATGTAAGTCATATTTTTGTCTGTCATATCCACACTATACATGCTACTTGCCAGTCACTTAGTAGATATCTCAGTCACCAGAAAAAAAGAGAGATCACATTCATACAATGTTATTACAGTATGTTGTTATTATTATTCTATTTTATTATTAATTTTTGTTCATCTGTTATGGTGTCTAATTTATAAATTAAATCTTATCATAGGTATGTATGTACAGGAAAAAACAATATATTTATTGAGAATTCGGTTCTATTTGTGGATTCAGGCATTCTCTGGGGGCCATCAGATGTATTCCCCAAGGATACTGGATTCTACTATTTGTGTTTTTTTTTTAATATATTTTATTGATTTTTTACAGAGCGGAAGGGAGAGGAATAGAAAGTCAGAAACATCGATGAGAGAAACATCGACCAGCTGCCTCTTGCACGCCCCCTACTGGGGATGTGCCCGCAGCCAAGGTACATGCCCTTGACCAGAATCGAACCCGGGACCCTTCAGCCCGCAGTCCGACGGGGTGAAGCCAAACTGAGCCAAACCGGTTTCGGCTCTACTATTTGTTTTTATTCCAAATATAGTACCATCAGCAGGATAGGGTTGTTTGTTTTTTTTAATCCTCACCTGAATTTTTTCCATTGTTTTAGGGAGAGCAGAAAGGAGGGAGGGGGGAAGAGAGAGAGAGAAACATCGATGTGAGAGAGATATGTCAATTGATTGCCTCTAGCACGTGCCCTGACCTGGGCCACGGATCAAACCTGAAACCCTGGTACATGCCTTTAACTGGGAATAGAACCCGACACTCTTCAGTGTATGCTCTATTGCTGAATCATACTGGCCAAGGCAGGATAGGGTTTAACATATGAATTTGAAGGGGACACAATTCAGTCTATGTAGCAGGTACCTCTACAAAGTGATGAGTTACTGAAAGTAATGCTACCAAGGCAATAAGGGAAGAGACAAGAATTAGACCGATGTTTCTATTAGTGCATTATACAGATGTTTTTACAGAAGCATTATAAGGATGCTACTCAGAAGTGACCTACAGATGAATCAGAGAGATGTATCATGCTTAATTTTTAAGAAATTATAAATTAGATTTCTCCTAAATTTCATTGTTTCCTTAGGCAATACTTTTAGCCAAAGATACCTGTTAGTGTCCCACCTATACCCTCTCAAATCAGTTTCCACTTTTTGTTAGTTGTTGTGTGTTTCTCTAATTTGGTGGGCTTGTTCTCCTACATCCTGTATTCATGGCTGATGTCAGATCACTGCCCTCAGCTACTGGAGCTGTTTTGCTAACACAGTGGAGAACATTGAGAATTGCTGGAATTTATTTCTTTAGCCAGCCACTGTCCAGTATGTGAAAGATGCATGAATATAGAAACCCAGATCCTCAACTTCAGTCAATTAGGGGTTAATACGTTAGGAGTTAATTTATAACTTCATGATGAAACTACCCTTGCTTTTCCCACTTTATGGCCCTGATCCCCCCAACCTTTTCAGTCTTCCAGGAGACCACCTTCTTAATCAATCACTTGCACACCAATATTCATCTTAGGGTCTTGTGGGGAATACAACTTGAGATACCATCTATGGTATTATCAAGTGATACAACGAGGAACAACAAGATAATTAAGTGTTGCCATCTTTTAATGTGACATCCTTCTAGCTGTTTTTCTATTACTGACTAAAACTTAACCTCTCATTCTTTGGCTCATTTTATCACCCAGGACTTTCTTCCCCTTACACTTTGCTCAGCCTGCCTGATTTCCCACTTTTTTTTCCACAGTCTTTTCTGATGTCCCACTTTTTTCTAACACCTGTTACCCTTAATGAACCCCCAAAGCGCAGTTCTCAGGATTGGGGGAATGGTGCTGGGAAGGTGGGGAGGTGTCAGGCTGCAGTGTTTGATCATCTACTTACAAAGAATTGAACAGCACAGGTTAAGCATAAAGAGCAGGTGAATCCAAAGAAACAGACAGGTGGCAGGCTGACGGCAGTGGAAAAAAGCTAAAGGGAATGAGTCAATTACACAGGTGTTTCTACAGAAGCATTATAAAGATGCTCTCCTCACAAGTGACCTCCAGAGAAACCAGACAGATGCAGCATCTTAATTCCTAAAATGTCAACACTTCATGTTCAGGGTTGCACACACTATGCACGCAGTTAGTGGTGGTTTTGCCTCTTTCTGACTAGCTGTGGGATAAGGACTAACAGGCCAAACTGCTGTCATCCTGACATTGACCTTCAGTGAGCTGGAGAGCGAAGTCATTGCTTATGATTTTCACAAAAAGCGTGATTTCAAGAGAAAACTGGCTTTTAATGAGGTCAAGGCAGAGAGTTTCAGGAAGAGGTCAGAGAATGGAGTCATAGTGTGTCATGGTAGGGGAGAGTCATGGGATTGTGTTTTTTTTTTATAATATAACAGGATTCACATAATCGGCAAATTCACCACAACCTTTTCAGTCTTTCAGGAATGTGATCAAACAACCCTATTGCCACATTTATTGCTAGCCTCCTGCCATGACCGTCTTCTCTCCCACTGGCATCTGTCCTGGTTTGCCATTCTGCCAGCATGAACTCTGCCTATCCTTGAATTTCCTGATACTTTCTTGTCTTCTTCTCCAGCTCTGTCTCCTCAAGTGGTTTTTTTCCTCAGCTTTCTCACAAACAATGGTATTGTTAAGGCTATATATTCTACATATTTTCCTTTGGTGTCCCTACAGTACACTTATCATTTCAAATGCGTTTTATCAAATGACAAAGAATAGTATTGATGTATTTTTCTTTTTTTAGGACTAACTATGCCATTATTAGGGCAAGGCCATCCATTGGCCTTGAATTTCCATTGCTTTAGAGCTATAAGGTAACCAATAAGCAATTTCTATATATATATATATATATATATATACATAAATTTGTTATATTAAATTTGTTGCATACTTGAATAACTAGCATGCAAGCCAAAAAAAAAAGTTCATAGACTCTTCTTTTAGGGAACTATTTTGTAATCTCATTAAAAACTCATATGAGTCTAACTGGTTTGGCTCAGTGGATAGAGTGCTGGCCTCCAGACTGAAGGGTTCCAGGTTCGATTCCAGTCAAGGCCATGTACCTTGGTTGTGGGCACTGTCTGGGGTGTGCAGGGGGCAGCTCATCGATGTTTCTCTCTCATGGATGTTTCTAACTCTCTATCCCTCTCCCTTCTTCTCTGTAAAAAATTTACAAATATCTTTAAAAAACTCATATGAGTTTAACCAAACTCATATAACCATTTTGTTTTCTCTGTTAACTAAAATACTGTCATATAATACTTCATAAACTATGTGAAACCAAATAGTGTAAATAGAATACAGATTTGAGCAATTTTTAATTTATTACTTAGCTAAGTCTGCTTTACAGAACTTGTAGGATTAGCTTTCTTTGTCCCTTAATAGAAAAGTCATGTCAGTGGGGAAATTTACAAAATCCCTAGGGATTAACATTCTGTGAATACCCATGAAGTAGATTAGAGGAAAGGATATTCTCAATCTCCCACAGGAGGGTGAAACAAAAGGGCCAAGACTATCTCTAGGTAACTTGGACCTAAAATTCCAAAAAGCTGAGAAATTTTTGATATCTTTTTGAGTACTTAGTCAAAGGAAAAAAAACATTCTAAGTTGTTTCATTACTCACCAAGCTAGCACTTCCAAGAATGCAGAGAACACAAACTGTGCAGGAGCCACGCCACATTCCTGGAAGCAGGTGGTGTGTTTTGTGAAGTTATGCTGTCATCGTACATAGCACAGAACTGCTGGTTCTTAGGCTATTAAAGTATTGTGAATTTTTAAAAACTTGTATTTGAACAAAATTATATTTAATAGGAAAATATTTAATTTCTTCCTGGTCTTCTTTTAATTATAAGATTTAATATTATCTTGCTCTCTCTCTCTTTTTTAAAAAAAAATCCTCGTTTTCTATACACATATCACAAATTCAACCCAACTCCAGAATTATCTAAATCCCCTCTCAGTGCTTTTATGGTGCACCTGGTAGTCCATCAGCTTCGATGTCCTTAGGAAACCACTTTTGGATCCTCTGCCCAGCAGCTTGCCTATCGGCTGCCCTTTCTGGTACACATTGTCATTGGGAGATGCCCCTTCCTCTTATTCAGGGGAATCTTCCAGTATCTCTCTGTTGGTTCACTTTTCTGCTTTGGTGGGGAAATCCTCTAATGGTTTTCTAAGAATGGGTGCATCAAAGTTAATTGAAGAAGAGCAAGTCTCAAATGTGTTTAATTGATACTTTAACTAGATATAGAATTCTACATTGGAAATCCTATCCTTCTGAAATTTGAAGGCATTTTTTCTGTTGCCTCCTGGCTTTTAGTGATGATTTTATGAAGAACAAAAAGTCTAATTCCTGAAGAGTATGCAACCTTACTGTTTAATTTCTCTGGAATCTCATGCAATATCCCATCCCCCAGAGTTCTAAAATGTTATAACGACTTACTTTGATATAAATTTATTTGAATCTGCTGTACTGACCTCTCATTTTGGAAATAAATTTATTTCAACACTAAGAAATTTTTTTCAGTGGCTGTATTGATGAATTCTCTCACATGCTCCCTATTTTCTCTTAATTCACACTTTTTTTGAAACTTATGGATTGAACCCAAATATGCTTATGTTTTCTCAGTCATTTTTTGCAACATTTTTCTCTCTTTTTTAAAAAAAAAATCTACTTAGGGGATATTTTCTCAACTTCACTTCCCAAAACTTCTTTTGTGATTTTTATTCTTTCTCTGAGATGTTAAGCTCAGGGAGATGTTTGATTTTCTGTTCCTCCTGAAAGTAGCACTTGATCATGTTTCATGGATGCAATATTTTCTCTAATCTTTATGAAGACCTTTTCTTTTCCCCAGTATGATGTTTGTTCCATTAAAGTTCCTTTAATTATTTAATTGGTCTCTATTTTTTTTCATTTTGAAAACTTTCCTCAGCTGTTCAGTGGTCTTAGGTTGTATATTTATATTTAAGAGGGGCTTAAGAATAAAGGCTGTAGGACATGAATAGGACTTGTCAGTTGAGACTTTTGCTCTGAAGAGGGTTGGCAGATTGTTTCTTTAAGGAAGCCCAACATCACTATGCTTCTTTATATTGGTCATATTTTTCTGAGAAGAATATTCCAATTGTGTCCATCAAGGGACACGATGTTAAAGCCTTAGGAGAAGACTACGTAATTTTAAATCAGTAGTAAGCTGAAACTGATAAGAACTCAGTTATAAGGGCTGATTATGTACCTATTTTTGCAACTTTAAAATTAGGGACATCAGGTTTATAGCTTGAAACTAGGTGTGGTGGTGCTATTAACACCAGTGAAATCACCCAACTTTGCAAATAAAGGTGTGATTTTTTTTCTTCCCAGAGAGCTGGTTATTAAACATATACCAGCATACTGCTGGTCTCAATATTTAATGATTTATCTTTCACCTGGTTCTTCTGTTTCAGTCTAGTCCTTCTGTGCAGAGATGATCTGTTTTACCTACTCCAAAGGCAAAAAATAAATTTTTACAGAGTAGACAAACTAGCAGGGTTATGTTGGATAAGGGTAGAGATCTGGGGGGTCTAACTGCTATTAAATAGACTTCCAAGCAAAGTTCTGAATCCAACTTTACCTTCACTTCTGCTAGCACTTGATGCTTTCAATTCCCAAAGTTTTGGGGGACTTCATGGGATAAATCAGGTTGGTTTTTGATTTGTGCCTGTGTGTCTAAGATTTGCCTCTCTAGTTTCTGCCAAGTCAATTACATTTATCCATGTGCTATCTGCTTTCCAAAATTAAGTTGCTATGATTTTCTATGCCCTTCTTTTTGTACATCAATTTGTGCTTTTAAAATCTCTTTATTTTTGTTTCAGGAGGATAGGAGAGAATATTAAAATAAATGCACATCAGTTGTTATCTACTTTTGTGCAATTGTATTTTAAATTAACCACTAAGAGTTAAAGTACCAGAATCTTGTATTACCTCATGTCACGGCTACCAATAGATCAGCTCTGTCTACTTCAATACCCTGTTGGGGATTAATTGTGAGACCCTAAAAATATGTTCAAGTTGTAATATTTTGTACCTTATTTGGAAATAGGGTCTTTGCAAAAATAATCAAGATAAGCTGAGGCATACTGGATCAGGGTGGGCTCTTATCCAATGACTAGTGTCCTTACAAAAGGGAAGAGGTTTTGCTTAGAGACACAGGAAGAAGGTCATATGACAGTGGAGGTAAAGAATGGAGTGATGCCAAGCATTGTAAGCAACCAACAAAAGCTAGGAAGATGCAAGGAAGGATTCTTTCCTGAATGTTTCAGAGACAGTATGGCTCTGGCAACACCTTGATTTTGGACTTCTGACCTCAAGAACCAGAAGAGCATAAAATTTTGTTGTTTAAAGACACTCAGTTTGTGGTATTTTGTTAAGGTAGCTCTAGGAAATTATGCAACCCCCAATGATCACTTCCAAGGCTTTTCTTTGTTCTTTCCTTAGAGTGAATGGGCAAAGAGAAGAAACGAAGCCTGGAACCTTTAGTGGTTGAGCATTGACAATGAACCGAAAGGTCACTGGTTTGGGTTTGATTCTTGGTCAGGGCACATGCCCATGTTGTGGGCCCAATCCCCAGCAAGAGGCAGTCAATTGATGATGTTTCTCATTGATGTTTATATCTTTCTATTCCTCTCCCTTCCTCTCTCTCTAAAAATCAATAAAAACTTTTTTTTTAAAGAAAGGAGGATGAAGCAATCAGTACCAATATAACCATTTTGTCATTACACCCTGATCCTCTGGAGAATATGATGTTTAGGACCTTGCCTCTGTCCAAATCGGCTCAATTACCACAGCTATTCAAGAATATCATTACAACTGCATTCTACTGTACAGGCCTCAGAAATAAATGTTCAAATATATTAATACCTAAACAATGAAGACCTACCAGTAGCACAGATAAAATAGCAGCATTTTGGTTTAAAGACCAGTCTTAAAATTTGATAAACTTAGTTGGTACAAAGACCAATAATTTCAATGATTTCTTGAGCTAAGATTGCATTTCTACTATAAATTTTATCAGAATTAGATATATTATCAATATTTAAAGAGGACTCTTAATGAGTTTCTTCATTTTTTCTTTTTGTCATTAGTGATTTTTGAGAGGATGAAGTGTATCATTTTTGACAATTTTAAGAAAAACATTTATAGAGTGATTATATCTAGAACCCAAGTTTTCTGCTAAAAGAATTGAGTGACTAAGATATGAGTGCTCTTGCCTATGCCTATGATGAAAATGATTATTTAATTTATATTTAATTACTAAACTTATATAATTATATGCTTATATACAGTTTCTGTCATAATTCTTATGCTCTTTGTTAAGACAGAAGTAATTGTCACCTAAGTTAGCTTAATGAAGGTATGGCATATAAATAAATATAGTAAAAATATTTTCTATATGATAGTCATTGTAAGAACTAATTTTAACAAAGGAGCTATTAAACATTTCTAACAGGGGAAAAAGTAAAGAATTAAAAAAATTAAACATCAGAAGTCACAAGTATAACATCCAATATTTTCATCTCTTTCTTTGAAGTTAGAATAGTAATACAATATTAGCAGTGACTGAATAAAAACTTAATTGGAACTGATGACATCTTTGTTTAGGACTACCTGGAATATAAACAGAGTATCTGTGGAATTGACTGAAGTAATAAACTGCTAATTGCAAACTATTAAATATTACCAAGAGCAAAAAATATTATAGGTAAATAATATTGCCAAACTTCCTTCCACTTCAATTCACTATTCGTTTTCATATTAAGTACTCACTCATCTGTACAAGGCCAAGAAAAAACAAACAAAAAACATGGATAAACAAATAAAATACATGGATTAAAAAACCAAACCAATCTGATTTCATTATAACAGTTATTCTTCCCTAAACTTTTGTTTTAATAGCTTTGCTTACTAACTTCATTTGCAAACTATGACCTATGAAATAAAATATGTAATTTGATATGATTCAGTTCTCAAGTTCTTTTAAAAACAATCTTTAAAACATATTTTCAGCAAAAGAGCATTATAAAAATAAAGACAGTCTTCTCAATCTTCAGACATTCTTTTAGATTTTCTTAATGAACCATATTGTAAGGGTTTAAATATGTGAAAAATATTGTTAAGTGGAAAGGTAAATAGGTTTTAGATAATGAGAGTGCTATATCTTTACAAAAATCTTCCAGACAAGATCTGAGATTAGAATATTCAGGATTCCTCTTCAACTCACATTAAGGGTTATCTTTTAGGTAAAGTATTTTAAATAATGCACACAGTGCTCATTGGAATGTAACCTAAGTGTTTAAATAACAACTAAAGAATTCCATAACTGCCACAAGAAGCAGCTTTTCAAATGACTAAAAAATTGCATTCTTGACCAAAGGGAAGAAAATCCATTTCTCTTCTACCACAGAGGAGTGTTACTGGCATATTCTTTACCAAGAACATCATAGCCTAAGTATAGTGACTGGGTCAATATATTTGCTTCTGTTTGCCCATGACTTAGCTTTCCTGATAAGAGTGACTTATTCAGAAGGACATTGACTAATCTATAGAAGAGTCAATGACTATCTCTGTATACTCTGGGTAATAGGTGGAAAATTGAGCTATTTCTGTCAAAAACTAGTAAATATGTTTTATAAAATAATATATTGGCATATGGTAAAATGATTCCATTTCTCATAAAGAAACTAGATCCTGCTTTCACAAAAATTCACTAACATCTTATGAACATAGGTAGTCTATGCATACAAAGGGTTTTTAATTCTAGCATATGCTGTGGTTAGGCGGGTAGCTGTTCCAAGTGATAGCAGCACTCATACAGGACCTTAGTTAGAGATCCAGCTAACTATAGATCTAGGATCCACTGTTACCTGGAAGGAGGTCAGGAAGAAGCTAACCAGGGTGATGGAGACCTCACCAAAATATCTGGAATCCATGGGCCAGAGATGTTAGGCTGAGACACTGAAGCAAATATCAAGTATGGGTATTCTTTCAATGATGGAAACTCACCTTTCATTGGACAAAGAATTAAAAAGGGGAACTGCTAAGTATACTGGGGTATTTCTCAGAATCAAAGAAATCAGAGCTTCAAGGACTGAAGTCAGGGACTATATACTAATCTGTGTCCTTTTTCTAATACACACATACACACACACATGCATACTCATAACTGTATATATTTTCCTCTCTCCATCTGTAGTCAAGCCCAATCAATAAGGTGGGAACAGCTAACAGAAAGATCAGTGCTGAACTGTATCTGGACAAACCACCATTCCCAAGATTTCAAGGTTAGAACTCTGAATATTCTGACATGGGTCTGATGCTTACCCTCCAGGCTCATTTCTTCCTTTTTGCTTCAGTTCTGATGATAGGAGCTATGATTTCCATTTCTCCTTTAGGAAAATAGAAATATTTGCACAGTTGTTGGGAGTGCTGGCAAAAGAGTTCGGCTGTCAAATCTTTCAAGAGATCTCAGCTGACGAGAGCAAGAGAGCTCAAGGCCAAGCTCATTCCCAGGATGGCCTGTATCTCATGCCTGATCCACATAGGGGTACAATGCAGGATAAGTCTGAAGAATGATCCAAATTTTACACCTTCAAGTATCTATATATTTCTTTCATGTTTCTATGACATTTAATTTATTTTTTTATTTTATTTCTGATGCTAAGTATGAAAAGGTATACATTTTAAGATACTAACATATTTTGTTGTAAAACTTATGACGGAAAGAATTGTATATTCTCTTTTTGATTAATTTGAACCACCTTAAGACATGAGATAGGCATCTTGAAAATAAGTGCTATATAAATATTTGTATTCTATTGTTCCATATGGGCATCCTTGGGAGATGAGACATTTGGCTTTGGCTCTCAAACCAACATGTGATAGACGTGACTTTATAAAATGAACACATGTTGCTGATTGTTATTTCTGTTGGGTGACAGCATGTACAAATTAAGAAAATTTGAAGGAGACTTTTCAATGCAAAAAATTTAAGATATTTGAAATAACAAATCAGGAATTATTTTAGAATTTAAGCTTTATTCATTTTTTTATAACTTGAGGACATATAATGGAGTTAGAAAACTGTTCTCACATTATAGAGAATAGAATTTAATGAACAGCATCATATTGGAGAATTTAGAAATCCATATTCAATTGCTTTTCCTATCCAGAAACTATATTTTCAATATGATTTAATGTCTAGCGCCTCTAATAGAGCATGAACTTCATGAGGGCAGACATCAAGTCTGTGTCATTCTATTTTGAAAGAGATGCACTTAGAGTGAATGACACATAATATGAATTTAAATAAGTAGTTTCTGAAAGGCTGAATTAATAAATATAAGAATGAACTGCATAATAACATATAGCAAGATGTAACCTTTTCCTTTAGGAAGCAAAAGAAGTTTGTTGTGATGGAAACAATCTGACCAGGCATCTTGAAACTTGGGATCTAGTTTCTTCTCTGCAGTAATTTTTTTTTTATTCTCAATGCTTCAGTTCAATAAGAAAATAAAATGAAAAGAGAATAATAAATGACTGTATGATATTGAAGCTCATTTCAATGTTTAGATATAGTCTAGGTGAAATTATTACCTGTTTGAAAAATAAAAAATTACGACATAGATGAGACTACAGTCTCTGCTTACTTCTGTTCATTTGTTAATGAAGTACCTACCAGGTGACCTGCAATGTAAGCAACTCTCACTAGAGCATCATTAATGAACATGAACACTAAATCCTCAGCATAAATTAATTTTTACAGTTTTCTCATTCACCCTCTACAAATCTTTAGGATTTCTTCATCTCCCAAACAAATATCTTAACTATAGCAAAATAAGCCATTCCATAACCACTTTCATCTGTGTCTTTCCTTCTCCTCTTCCCCCTCCACCTGTCTATCACTACCTGAATTTCCTCAGGGCATCATGTGGGATCTGAGGATTTACAAACTAAAAGGGAACCTCCCTTCACTTCAATTTGTGTTTGAGTCACATGTGGAAAGAAAACAAGCAAGGCCAAGAGGCAGAAAAAGAAAGGAAAACACATGCCATACAGATGATGCTTCATCTGAGACAAGGCAGGGAGGTGAGTAGTTTTAGGTCTCCATTGTGCCTCAGCCAGGATTATTCCACCCTAGGGGAAGCTATCTTCATCTAAAACTCCCATCCCTTTTGTTATTCTGCTTAAGTGAGATTTGAATAATTGAAAAGAAGGAGGAGGAAAAGTAGTGAGTTACAGAAACATGGTTGGTCAGATGGCTCAGGCATTGCAGGTGGGTCAGTCCCCAAGCTGCCTCCCAGCTGTGCCCAGGCCTCCTCCCAAACTGGAGCTCATTCTCCTTGCTAATATCTATGGGTGCATTTATGCAAGGGCTCTTGCCTCTGGAGTTCTTTTTATCTTTGGGCTACAAACAATCCAAGAATTGTTCTCTGTAACATATTCCATGGTAAGTAGCTCCCAGTTTAAGCCTATGCCAATTCCAGATAATTTAGTGAGAGCATTCAAACTTTTTAGATCATGCCCACAGGTAACAGTGGAGCTCACCTGACAGCCAGTATGTTATGGAGGATATATGAAATTTTACAGTAACCAATGAAATGACCTTCTTGATTAAATAACATATAATGAACAATGCTTCTCTCCAGATCAGGAAAGAGAATGTATACCTTAAAACAAAGGCCTCGTTTGTTATGCCTGCCATAAATCACTAATAGCTTTCTGTGAGCATATTTCAGGAACCGGCTGTTCTAGATCTTGCCTAGGCCTGGGGTGGCCTGACAACAAGAATGCAGCTGACGTACAGATCCTTATCGAAAGTGACAAAACCACTTATTGCATATCTGCCTCTTTCCCTGCACTTCTGCACTTACTCTTATAAAACAATTCAGCTTGATAAGAGATGTTAAGATAGTTTTTAGTACAAAAAAGAAGATCAGTTCCTCATTTTCTCAGGTCATTGGCACTTGAATAAACTGCTTTCCTTCACATAAGCATCTATTTCACCATTTTGGCTTCCATTGGCAGCTGAGCCTATGCTCTGTTTCAACTACACACAGATGAACATATCAAATAGTATATATCTGAAAATAAAGTTTCATAAAGCAATACCTTTATTACATACAATATACACAGTTATTTTCTGATTTATTTTGTCTATATTTAAAAAAACTGGCTGGATCAATTAAATCACAATGTCTTCAGGGTGAGGCTAAAGCAGCAAGATGGTTTTTAGGGGGCGGGCATTCCTCAGGTGATTCTCATGAGGAGGTAACTTTGGGGAACCATTTCAGCTGATTATCTAGGATTTTTAAAAAATATAGTCTTATCACTTGTAAATAACAAATTTACCTTTTCATTTACAATCATTATATTTTTAATTTTTCTTTTTTTATTGTATTACCCAGAACTTTTCGAAACAATATTAAATAGTAACACAAAAAGCATCTATTAAAAACAACAACAATGCCCATATTGGTTGCAGTGCTGTGCTGCTAGGAGTCTTCCTCTAGCCATGCAGTCCAAGGGCCTTGGCAGCCTGTGCAGGTCACCAGAAAACTGCCACAATCTTGGGACATCGCCGACCAGGGGAAGATCTCATCAAGGCGAATAGTCTGTCCCTGATGGAGCCTTGCATGCTGCGAAACAAGCTAATGGAACCTGTTTTACTTCTGCACAAGGAGCAATGCCCCAGGATGGATCCACACATCTGTATGAAAGGTGCTGTCAGGGTTCCAGAGGTACGCACAATGTCAGTGCCAAAGCACATGGATGAGGATGAAGTAGGTGAAAGACATTCTCATCCAGTATGACCCACCAGGCCCTTCTGGTGGCTGATCCCCATCACTGCTAATCTAAAGAGTTCAGAGACCATGTTTGCTATATAAAAAAAATGCTATAGCTACATCCATCATGAGGATCAGGGACCATCTTTATAATAAACCACTAGTTGCCCATCATGCGATATCGCACAGTAGGCCACTTGCCACTTCTGTGGAAGCCGGCAGCAATCACAGTGCGCCACTGGGAGCCGAGCTGTTTCCATGGGAGGTGGGAGGGAGGCCCGTTGCTTCTGTGGGAAGTGGGTTTACTGTCACCTCTCCAGGCCTGCGCTCTGCCACAGAGGCTATGGGCCAGTCCTCCTGTCTCTTAGAGGCCCTCCGAGGCTGGAGCATCCCGGCGTTGACAAAGCAAGCATTCCGCCAGGCTGCTCACACTCCCCACTCTCAGCGGCAGCCACCACTGTCCAGGACTGGGGGGACTCTTGTGAGGCTGAGGGGACTGGGCACTGCCATCTTGTGGCTGTTCCATCTTTGTGATGGAATGATCGTTAATTTGTATATTACCCTTTTATTAAATAAAACTAGAGGCCCGTTGCATGAAGATTCATGCAATAGGCTTTCCTTCCCCTGGCTGCCAGGACCAGTTTTCTTCTGGAGCTGGGACCCAGGCCTTCCCTCTGGCTGTTGCCTTCTGTTTTTGCTTTAGCCGGCTGGAGGCTTCACTCCAGCCAGAGCCTTCAGTCTTCTCTGCTCTGGCCGGAGTGCCACGCCACCGCCATCTCACTTCTGTGCCCAGGGGCCAGTTGCAGCGGCCACCACCATCGCTTCTGTTCAGCCCCTGGGCCGGGCACTCCCTGCCACCCCCGCTTCCTCTCTGCCCCCAGGCCGAGGGCTCCTGCGCTTGGTCCCTCCCCCGCTCCTGATTGGCTGGTAGCTTAGCGAAGGTATGGTCAAATTTGCATGTTTCTCTTTTATTATATAGAATAATTGTGGAATTTAAGATGAAATAAATAAATAAAGGTTGTGGCATCTAAAATTGACTGCTATTAATACAGTCACAATTTCAGTTTGTAAATCAACTGATGTAGAGCAGGAATCCTTGAAACAATGGTCCATGGATCCAATCAGGTCTGCCACCTGGCCATCTGTTTATATACATAAAGTTGTATGACATACAACCACACCCACTTTTTAATGTATCATTTACAGCTGCTTTCCTGCAATCATAGCAGGGTCCAACAGTGTGACAGACTGTCTGGCCCCCAAAGTCTAAGCTATTTCTTATCTGGTCCTTCAGAAAGTTTGCATACCTCTTTTGTTTAAAGTATGTGTTTTGCTTTAGGAAGAGTGATGTTAAGGTAAGAAGCACAGAGGTTAGAAAGGCAATTGGAATTTTGAATGGTCTTATCTTCCAAGGCAGGAATTGGGTTTTATCCCCAAGGGCAATAATGAGCCATTCTTATGTAGGGGTGAAGCTCAACCATTTCCACCTAGGTTCAGAAACACTGAAAATAGAGCACTTTAGGTGGGGATGAGATTGTATTTGTGCCTTGTACATTTCTAGCCTCCAATACTGTGGTCCATGTTCCCTGTAAATCCACTAAATGTACACTTACACTTTGCCTCGATTTGACTATGAAACTCCTGGAATTTATAACCTCCTGCCAATTATTAGGTAAATATTTCGGCCTGAGTCTCATCAAAGTGTTTCATAACTGGACCTTATACAGTGGACATTCTGGTTCCATCTGAAGATGTCTCTTTCTTGTTCTCTAAGAATAGGTGGAAGGGATTAACCATACTTCTTGCTTGAAGCTGGTATGCTTTGACAGCACATAAATTAAGCAGCAAGTCCATTAAATTAAAGATGGCCAAGAGACCAGTAAAAAAAAAAAAAAGCTGCTTTTTTAAAGGAGGTAATGCTTGATTTGTTCATTAAGCTGACATGGTAAACATTTACACTATTCATCTATCAAATGTTTGTTTTGCTTTAAGCAATCACAGCAGCCAGAAAGTTCTTAATGGGCATTTTGATTTGATTCACACTTACTTTAAACATAGCACTAGGTTGACCTTGAGAATAATAACTGAGGCCATATTATTCTGAGGTCATAATTTAAAGCTTCATTTTTATGTCTTTTCATATTCTAAAGGTATGGAAAAAAATAGAAAAATATTCTTGAGGCAAAAGATCTCAATTATTTTAAGATTTTATTTTATTTGCTAGGTGGGTTTTATTATCAGAGGTTAGAAAAATAGATCTTCACAAAATATAGTAAAGTAGAAAAATATATTTAGCTTAAAAATAAAGGTCCTATAAACAGTTTATAAAAAGACCTCTAAAAGAACAAATATCCCAAATGTAAATTAAGATTAAATCTGCATTATACATAAGAAAATAATAGTGGTTTCTAAAGAGAATGGTTATGTGTCAAAAGTGAGATGTGAAAGATGCAGAAAGATTAATAAAACCAAGCAGGATCTCATTAATCAAACATCCCCAAGTGGAATGAATGATTCGATCTGCCTTTGCTTCTACATACATCAATGATGGAATCTGATTTTTTTTTGTGAAGCAGCCAAAATGTCAGCTTGATAAATGGGTTAATTCTTTCAAAAGTACCTACTCTTGTGTGTGTGTGTATATATATATATATATATATATATATATATATATAGAGAGAGAGAGAGAGAGAGAGAGAGAAATGTACATAGTAAAACTAAGATTATTTGCTAAAAATCTAAATAAAATTTTGATAATTTTGATTAATATCATTATTTTTTTATGAATTGAACAAATGAAAACTTTAAAACTGAATCTCTGTTTAAAGGATTGAATATAGCCAAAACCAGTGTGGCTCAGTGGATAGAACGTCGGCCTGCAGACTGAACTGTCCCAGGTTCGATTCCGGTCAAGGGCATGTACCTCGGCTGCGGGCACATCCCCAGTGGGGGGGTGTGCAGGAGGCAGCTGATCGATGCTTCTCTCATCAATGTTTCTAACTTTCTCTTTCCCTTCTTCTCTGTAAAAAATTAATAAAATGTATTTTAAAAAAATAAAAATAAAGGATTGAATATACTGGGAACTAACCACAACATCCAGTTATTTTAATTTGCCAAGAGAACACCTCAGACCAACTAAAGCTAATATCTATTGCTAATATCATATATACCACTTGAACAATTGATAATAATTTATAAAAATAGTATAACTATCTATATATTTCGGGTTTGACATGAAAGTGTTCCTGGGATGATTTGAATACTCTTTCACTTATATGGCACCATTTATTCCAAATCACTTGAAAAATCTTTGTGTTAAAATCTACCTAAAGCAAGTAAAACAAATAATCCATAAAATCTTGCCTATAAAACAGCTCAGTTAGGATTTTTAATAAGCAGATATATTGAGATAGTTTTAAAAACTAAAGTTTATAATAATAGTTTGAAAAGATTATTGCCGAGTTAATATAAATATCCCAAACAACAACAAAAAACAGTATTCCTAGTGACTTCATTGATACCCTAGTAAAAAAATAACTTCAGCCCTAGCTGGTTTTGCTCAGTGGACAGAGCATCAGACTATGGACTGAAGGGTCCCAGGTTTGATTCTGGCAAGGGCACATGCCTGGGTTGTGGGCTCAGTCCTCATTGGGGGATATGCAAGAGGCAGCAGATCAATGATTCTCTCTCATCATTGATATTTCTCTCTCTCTCTTTCTCTGTCTCTCTCTCTCTCTCTCTTTCTCTCTCTCTCTCTCTCCTTTCCTCTTTGAAATCAATAAAAAGAAATAACTTTAGTAGCTAATGTTATTATACCTTTTCTGTAAATATATCCAGTATTTAGTTTGTATTTTGTATTTTGTACATTCATTGCTATGTACTAAATTTTGTTGCTACCCCCACCCCTCCCATACACACACACTAAAGCCAAACGTTGAAATCCTAACTTCCAATGTGACTGTATTTGGAGATCAGACTTTTGGGAGGTAATTAAGGTTACATGAGCTCATTAAGGGTAAGCTTAACCCAACAGGTTAGGTGGCTTATAAAAAGGGAATGCAATCTCCCTCCCCACTTTACTTGAGAGTTTGCAGCTAGAAGGCAGCATACTAAAAGCTAGGAAGAGAGAGCTCAGCAGAAACCATACCCTGACTTTGGACTTCCCAGCCTCCAGAGCTATGAGATACAAATATATTTCTGTTGCTTAATTTCTCTTGTCTATGGTACCTTACTATAGTAGCTCAGCTTAATAAGACCTGCATGCTTACAATTTAAATAGTCAAATCATTCCTCAATATTTGTTAGGAAAAATAGCCATGTCTCAACATCTCATCTCTCCCCAATTCCAATTCCCAATCTCTAAACCATTGGTCAGCAAAATGCAGCTCAAGATCCACATGTTGCTCTTTGGCCCCTTGAGTGCGGCTTTTCCACAAAATACCATGACCTGGGCAACTCTGTTTTGAAGAAGTGGCATTAGAAGAAGTTTAAGTTTAAAAAAATTGGCTCTCAAGAATGGAGGAACCAAGATGGCGGCATAGGTAAACACCTATTTTGCTGCCCCGTATAACAGTTTCAAAACTACAACTTAATGACAGAACAAACAACAACATCCAGAATCACCGGAAAGCTGGCTGAGTGGAAATTCCACAAATAAAAGTAAAGATAGGACTGTGACTCAGAGGAGTGGCAGAGGGCAGAGTTGAGGATACTTGCAGAATCAGAGGTTTGGAGCCCTGTGAGTGCGCATGAGCGGATAGGGTGGGCAGCTGCAAACCCAGCTGGTTTTCTCGAACAGGGAGGGAGATAAAGGCATCCCACTGCAATGATTCTCCAGTTCCGGGTGGGCTCCAGGGAACCCACACTCATACAGGGTGAATTTGGACAGTAAAAAAGCATGCTGAAACACGGGCGCTGCAGAGGTCTGGGAGCTTGTGGAGAAGGGGCATAAATTTACAAACAGCAGAAGCACATGAGCGTGCAGAGAGGACTTGTGACTTGATCTCTCCTTTGAGAAACCACTGGACTGCATTGTTTTACAACCCTGGGTGAGACTTTGGGTGTGCAGACTCATTTGGGGAGAGGCTGAATTGTCTGGCAGCAGGTAGAGCTCGGTGGAGGCTTTTTCTCAGAGGTGCATGCAGCCATTACCACCAGGCACAGAGTCCCAGGTGCTGCATAGGGTGGAGCTGACGGGAAATCAAGGCTGCAGGCTCAGCCTGGAGACTACGCTCATCCAACCTGAGCACAGCTGATCCTCACAGCCAATTGGCTTGGAGGTCAAACCCTCCTAGTGCTAACAATAATAATCTAGGCTTAACTTCAATAAGACTATGCAACCCAGAAAGGGCTACACCAAGAGTATCCACCTCAGGTAACTGGGGAGGCTGAGCCACCGTCACTTAGAGGACATATACCACACAAAGCTAATTGACCAACTCAGGAAATCAGCCACAATGCAAAGGCATGGAAAGAAATTTGGATGTGAAAGAAATGGAGGGGAAAAAAATGATTGGACATAGAGTTCAAAACCACGGTTATAATGTTTTTCAAGAGGATCCTACAAAAGGCTGATGAACTTAATGAGACCTTGGAGAAAATGAACAAGACCTACGAGTAAATGAACATGACTTACAAGGATATGAACGAGACCCTCGAGGATATAAAAAAGGACCAACTAGAAATTAAGCATACACTGACTGAAATAAAAAATATTATACATAGGCCTAAAAGCAGTCTAGAGGACTGCAAGAACCAAGTCAAAGATTTGAAATACAAAGAGGCAAAATCCACTTAGCCAGAAAAACAAGAAGCAAAAAGGATACAAAATATTGAAGATATTGTAAGGGGCCTCTGGGACAACCTCAAGCATATCAACATCTGAATTATTGGGGTGCCAGAAAAAGAGAGAGAGCAGGATAATGAAAATCTATTTGAAGAAATAGTGACCGAAAACTTCCCCCCGCCTGGTGAAAGAAACTGACTTAAAATCCCAAGAAGTGCACTGAACCCCAAAATATAGGAATCCAAAGAGGACCACACCAAGACACATCATAATTAAAATGCCAAGAGCAAAAGACAAAGAGAAAATATTAAAAGCAGCAAGAGAGAAACAGTTAGTTACCTACAAGGGAGCACCCATACGATTGTCAGCAGATTTCTCAACAGAAATGATGCAAGCCAGGTGGGAGTGGCAAGAAATATTCAAAGTGATGAATAGCAAGAATCTACAACCAAGATTAGTCTATCCAGCAAAGCTATCATTCAGACTTGAAGGTCAGATAAAGTGCTTCACAGATAAGAAAAAGTTAAAGGAGTTCATCACCGACAAACCAATATTATATGAAATGCTGAAAGATATTCTTTAAGAAGAGGAAGAAAAAATGGTAAAAATGAAAATTATGAACAACAAATACACATCTATCAACAAATGAATATAAAAATCAAGTGATTTAAAAATCTGATGAAAAGGATAAACTGGTGAATAAAACAGAATCATGGGCATAGAGAGGGAATGGACTGACAATTCTTGGGGATAAAAGGGGTGTGGGAGGTGCAGCAAGAGACTGGACAAAAATCATACATCTATGGGAGAGGACAGTAGCGGGGAGGTAATGGGATGGGTACCAGGTGGAGGGAAGCTATAGGGGGGAAAAAAGTGGAACAATGTAATTCATAAACTGAACAATAAAGATTAAAATATATATTTTTAAATTTTATTTATTTTTAAATATATTTTATTGATTTTTCACAGAGGAAGGGAGAGGGATAGAAAGTCAGAAACATCGATGAGAGAGGAACATTGATCAGCTGCCTTTTGCATACTCCCTGCTTGGGATGTGCCCGCAGCCATGGTACATGCCCTTGACCAGAATCAAACCTGGGACCTTTTTGTCCGCAGGCCGACACTCTATCTACTGAGCCAAACTGGTTTAGGCAACATTAAAACATTTTAAAAAGTTGGCTCTCAAAAGAAATTTCAATTGTTGTGCTGTTGATATTGGGCTCTGTTGATTAATGAGTTTGCCGACCACTGACGTAGACAATGGTTCTTATCTAAGGAAACCAACCTGCCAAGGGGTAGGGCATTTGGAAACATCTAGAATCACTCTTGGTTATCACAAACAGGGAATGCCAGAGAGGGTGATTATTGGCATCTACTGGGAAGAGCCCAGTGATGGCTTATAAACATTGTACAATACATAGGGCAGGTTCACACAACAAAAAAATAATCTGACCCCAAATGTCAGTGATCCCAAATGAGGAACTCTGCCATAGAGGCAATTATTTTTATGCCACCACTTTGTAATATTTATTTTAAATCTCTAAGTAAGATGCTTGCTTTCCTGCTTTCTATTTTTTAAAATTGAAGTATAATTCACATATCAATTCAACTCACCCATTTAAAGTGAATAATTTAATGGATTTCAGTTTATTCACAGATAAGTACATCCATAATCACAGTTTTAGAACATTTTCATCATCTCAAAAAGAAATCCCATTCCTTTTAGTATCACTTCTCTACTACTGCCCTCTCCCTTGTCACCCCCTCCCCACAGCCTTAAGCAACCACTAATCTACTGTGTATTTCTATCAATTTTCCTATTCTGGAATTTCTTATGAATAGAATTATATAATAAGTAGGTTTTTCTGACTGATTTTTCAAAACAGCACGTAGGTCTATCTATCTATCTATCTATCTGTTTATTTATGTTAATTCTTACCCGAGAATATTTTTTGCCATCTATTTTTAAAATAGAAAATAGGAGGGAGGAAGGAGGGGAAATAGAAAGGAAAAGAAGGGAAGAGAAACATTGAAATATATGTAGAGAGATGCATTGAATAGTTGCCTCCTGCACTCATCTCCACAAGGGCAAGAGATTGGACCTGCACCCCGAATACATGCCCTTGACTGGAAATCAAACCCATGACACTTTGGTGCTCAGGCCAGTGCTCTAACCACTGAAAAACATCAGCCAGGGTCGGATGGATTTTTTTCACTTAGCACATTATCAGTTTCTTCTCAATTCACTAAAATAAATGTTATGCTCTTAAATCTTCCCTGGAGCCACCTGACCTGCTTTAGGTCAGCTATACAAATATCACCTGGGGATCTCACTTCATAATCTCTAGGATTTCCCTTTCCTCTCCCTCATCCCTGACCTTTACTTTCTTGGTTTAATCTTGTCTTGGGAGAACACATCCTCTGAAGCTTCATGAGAATGTGCATGGGAAGCAAAATTTGTGAGACTTTATGTCATCCTATGCTGCCATTTAATTGTTCATTTGCTTAGGCCTAGAATTCAGATTTGGAAATAATTTTGCTTCAGAACTTGGAAGAATTTGGTTTACTGCCTTTTACCTTAGTATTGTTATTGGGCAGTCCAATGCCATTCTGACACTTGTCCTTGGTATGAAACTGTTTTTTTTTTTTTAATTTGGGAACTTTTCGGGATCTTCTTTTGATCCTTTGAAGTATAATAATAATGTGTTTTGGTTTGAGTCTTTTCATCCTTTATACTAGCCTTTCAATTTTAGGAAATGTCCTTTAATTATTTTATTATTTTATCTTCTCTTTTTTCTGTCTGTCTCCATCTATTTGTGTTTTTTGTTCTTTCACTGAGATTTGCTTAATCCTATGTCCAGTTTACCAACTGTTTAATGCAAAGGGTTCTTTTTTCCAGATTAAAAATTAGTATTATTTTGCTTTAGCTAGTCTGGCATAGTGGATAGAGTGTTGGCCTGCAGATTGAAAGGTCCCGAGTTCGATTACAGTAAAGGGCACATGCCTGGGTTGTGGGCTCAATCCCCAGTAGGGGGCATACAGGAGGCAGCCTTTCAATAATTCTCCCTCATCATGGTTGTTTCTGTCTGTCTCTCTTTCCCTACATTCCTCTCTGAAATAAATAAAAATATACTAAAAATACTATCATTTTGTTGTTTCATGATTAACATGGTTATTATGATCTCTGAGGACATCAATGAGTTTATTTTTTTGTTGTTGTTTAGTTTTATTGCTTCTGCATAACTGTTTTCTCTAACTTGATTTTTATAACAATATAAATCTTTAACTTTTATTCTTTTTAAAAAATATTTTTATTAATTTTATAGAGGAAGGGAGAGATAAAAACATCATTGATTGGCTTCTTCCTGCATGCCTCCTACTGGGGATTGAGCCTGCAACCGGACATGTGCCTTTGGGCAAAATCAAACCCTTCAGTCCACAGGCAGATCCTCTATCCATTGAGCCAAACCAGCTAGGGTTTTAATTTTTAGCCTTTATTAAATTTTTTCCTCAGATACTTGGTGACCTTCATGGCTGTCTGTTCATATGTAAGACTGGTACACTAAAAAGTTGATAGAAACTCCAATTGGGTAGGTGGGGCTTTCAACTATAGGCCTACTGTGTGGGTTTGCTTGGAAACTTTTTAAGGAAGTAAAGGACCTTCCCTTTGGGCTGGCCTCATTCATCATGAAAGATTTTTTTAATCTCTTCAGTTAGGTATAGGCTCAGTGCCAGGCTCTTAGAGCCCAGGGGAAAGAGAGCGGAAATTTCAACATATTTTAGTAAAACATCTCTTTATCTCTAGATTTTTTTTTTTAGAAGATTTTCCTCCCTCTCAACTAAATTCAGTGTTCCTTGGTCAGAAGGCCTCTGCTTTATACTCTATAGCTAATAAACCATAACTCTTCTGATGATAAAAAAATGGCACCCCAGCTGGTTTGTCTCAGTGGTTAGAGCATCACCAGTAGACTGAAAGGTCTCAGGTTTGATTCAGATCAAGGGCACATATCTCAGTTGCAGGCTCCATCCCTGGCCCAGGTCAGGGCACATGCAGTGTCTCTCTCGCATCAACATTTCTCTCTCTGTGTCTTTCCCTTTCTTTTCCTTTTCCCTTTCCCTGTCTTTCTCTTCCACTTTGTTATAATAATGTTATAGTCATAAGGAAACCCCTCTAATGTATGAAATAATTATTGTGTGAAATGTTTGCTGTGTGGAAACACCAATACTCTGTAACTTCCAAATTGGTGAACACCCCACTATCTTGATGTAAAAGTCCTAAGCCCTTAAAAGGTAAACGCCCTGCTCTTAGCATAAGGCACACTGTCTGGCCCACTCTGATAAGGACACAAGTTGTTTACCACCAGCTATATAAGCACCGGACCTTCTTCAGTCAACATCTCCTGCCTGGTAGAGAAGGGCTCCATGTGGCTCCATGAGACGAGCCCCTGACTGCTCTGCTGTGTGAGCCTGTCTATCTCTGTTTTCATAGTCCACTCTTCAATGTGCATCGCTGGGTGGTCTTTGCCAGAGCCTAGGGCACACTAGGAATAGGTAAATAAACCCTGTGTGATTGCATACTGATTCTGTCGTGAGTGTCATGTGACCTGGTTTGGCTCAGCTGTCTAGATATTGAAGTACTAGGGAACAGGCTGTTAATGCTGACCCCTGGTCACTTGCGTTTGTCCCACTAAGTCTAGACATATAATCAATTAACTGGGGCATAACTGGGACACACTCTCTCCAAAAATCAATGGAAAAACATCCTCAGGTGAGTATTAACAACTACAACAACAGAAGTGTCATACATCTGGTTGTAGAGAGGGGAAGGAGAGTCTGATACTCTGCTTCTTGAACAGACTTTAAACTGATCTTCCTACGTAAGCTCACCTTATCACAATTTTGGAGATTATAGTTTTTGGGTATTCCCTGGTAAAATGAACTCTCAGTCTTCTTAACTCCAGTTTAGGATCCAGGTTTCTTGGTTTGTTAAACTAGTTACCACTTACCTCTTTGATTTTCAGCATTCCAAATGTTATTGCTGCTAAGTCTATCCATTTTCTCGTCTTAAAGTCACTGTTGTCATGTTCCCCATCCCATTCTCTTTTAATTTTTCATCCTACCAAGTATTTTTTTGCATTATTCACATTTAAATGGTTTCAGAGAAAATGTGAAGGCTAATATCCATGTTCAATCTGTCACACTGAAACAGGAATTTTAGGGGAATATAAGCAGGCTTAGGAAATTTTTAGAATTGGGGTCCATGGAAAAACACAGAGCTACAAACTAGGAGAAGATACATTTCCATAACATAAGGAAGCCAGGTGCAGATACATTTCCATAAGACAAGGGAGCCAGGTACAGCTACATTTCCATAAGACAAGGGAACTGGAAATAGCCATAAAAGGTCTATATTTACAACATAAAGAAGGAAGAAGAAAGCCCAGAAGGAATGGAAGGACAATGGGGGAAGAGGGCCTCAGTAATCACTATAGTAACCAATTCAAAAGAGAATATTGACTAATCAGAGGGGCTATCAGGGCATAGGAACTGCAGCTTTCATAAACCATGGGACCCTTTTCCCCTCCCCACATGAGAGTCCCATTCTGTGGGACTCTTTCCCTCTCCCCACATGGGAGTCTGTACTTTATTCTTCAATACATCTCCACCTTTGCTATACCACTTTCTGTCCCTGGATTTATTCTTCAACTCTAGTGGACAAAGAATCTGGGTTCTAGTACAAAAATTCCATATTTAACAAAGAATACACCTTTCCATTTTAAAACTTAATTTTAGTCTTGAAAGATGTTGGAGTCAAATTCAATTGTGTATTCTATTGACACCTTTTTTTTTGCATAAAGGGATATGAGTATCATTTTATATCTGAAATAGCCCACTAAGAATATTTTTTATCTGAACATTAATCCAGTAAACCATAGTAATCTGGGGTATTAAATCAATGAGGATGTCAAGTAATACTGCTGGTCTTTGAATTGAGAAGAACTCAATCCTATATAATAAAAGGCTAATATGCGAATCCACCAAACAGCAGAATGACCAGTTGCTATGATGCTCACTGACAACCAGAGAACAGATGTACAATGCAGGCACTGTCTCCTGGTGGTCAGTGCCCTCCCACAGGGGGAGCGCTGTTCAGCCCGAAGCTGGGCTCACAGCTGGCGAGTGCAGTGGCAGTGGCAGGAGCCTCTGCTATCTCCGTGGCAGTTGGACATCCCCCAAGGACTTCCAGACTGCAAGAGGGTGCAGGCCAAGCTGAGGATGTCCCCCAAGTGCATGAACTTCATGCACAAATGTATCTAGTATATATTATAAGGATGTTTTTCTAAGAACATATATGGACAAAATAGATTTAGTAATATTTTTCCTTGGAGTTGGCCTTATTTTATGTCCTTAGAAAGCATATATCCATTCTAAATATTATTCTAAAGTATGTACTACTTCAATACATAAATATGAACAATATCCTATCAGATATTCTACTTCTAAAATTATGGTATATACTAGAGGCCCGGTGCACGAAATTCATGCATGGGGGGGGGAGGTGTGTGTCACTCAGCCCAACCTGCACCTTCTTCAATCTGGATTATCCCTCTCACAATCCAAAACTGTTGGCTCCCAAATGCTCACCTGCTTGCCTTCTTGATTACCTCTAACTGCTTCTGCCTGCCAGCCTGATCACCCCCTAACCACTACCCTGCCAGCCTGATTGATGCCTAATTGCTCCCCTGCCATTCTGTTTGCCCCTAACTGCCCTCCCCTGCAAGTGTGGTCACTTCTTACTGTCCTCCCCTGCAGGCCTGGTCCCCTCCCAACTGCTCTTCCTGGCAGGCTTGGGTCTCTCTAACTGCCCTTCCCTGCAGGCCCAGTAAGCCCCAAATTCCCTCCTCTGCCGGCCTAGTCACCCCTAACTGCCCTCCCATGCAGGCTTGATCATCCCCAACTGCCCTCTCTTGCAGGCCTGGCTCCTCCTAACTGCCCTCCCCTGCTGGTCTGATTGCCCACAACTGCCCTCCCTTGCAGGCTTGGTCCTTCCCAACTGTCCTCCCCTGCTGGCCATCTTATGGCAACCACCTTTGACCACATGGGGGCAGCCATCTTGTGTGTTGGAGTGACAGTCAATTTGCATATTACTCTTTTATTATATAGGATTACCTAAATATTTCTCAAGAGTTTATCCACAGACCCACAGACTATTTCAATAAAATGCAAATTTTAAAATAAAGATGTAAATTTTTTAGCCACACCTAAGAACTACTGTATATGAACCTTTGAGGGCAGAATTTTCTTCTTTTTTTTTTTTTTTTTACCTTCATAGGTAAATCTGAAGCACATAGAAAAAAAAATGTTTAATTTTTCCATGTAGATTTTAATGAATTTGCTTTGTATATTTCCAAATGCATAAAAAATGAGATGTTTGTTTAAATGTAACTGCTTACTGAAAAAAAGATTTGGAAAATTTGTATCTATATGACTCAGAGGTCATTTTCATGTTATGTCTTGAGAAAGGAGTTCAAGGAGGTGATTTGCCTAGATCTCAGTAAAAGGATGACTAAATATTCGCAGATGCTCAGATCCCTAGGAAAGGGCTTAAATGATGACTTCAATCACTTTATTGAGGGTGGGGTTACTGGCATTTGCTCTATCTCATTAGTTTATGGAGAAAAAATTCTAGAGTCTTAAGAACATGAATTTACACATACAACACTGACTTCCTGGAGAGAGGGATAGAGCAGAGTCACCTCTCAAGTCTTCAAAAATTCTTTGAAGTCACTGTACAGGTTGTAACTAGTTTCTATATATCATGAAGGCAGGAATCATTTTGATCAAATTCAGCATCCAGCACCATGCCTATCACATACCGTATGTATTTGTTGAATGAATGAACTGACACCTGACAATGGGAGGCCATAATATTAAGAAAACCTACATGTTGTATAGGGTAAATATATAGTCAGCCCTGTGGACCTAATTCTCTCCATAACTCTCTTCTCTGCTAAGAGAGGCAATTATAGAGGTTATTGTTAGCTCATCTGAAACCATTCTCAGAGGCCAGTGAACATGAACAAGGTAATAATGGGAGATTATTGAAGGATATGATTTTGGCTTAACTTTGACTCCTTTTAGCAGGAAGGTGAAATTTGGTCAACCAATGTATTACCTATAGATGCAGGAAAACTCAGAGCAGTCATAAAGGCTATTCTCCAGAGAATCTGAAAAACTCTGACTCTGGTCTTATCATAAGACCGCAGCCATGGTGGCAGGAATATACAGAATGATATAGGGGCCTCTAACAAGTCAGAAAGAATATTTAACCTATCATATTTCCAAGAAGTGTTCTTAGAAAGGAACTACATGTGGAAATGTATTAAAAAGGAGGCCCTAGAACAGTGTTTCTCAACCTTTCTAATGCCATGACCCTTTAATACAGTTCCTCATGTTGTAATGACCCCCAACCACACAATTATTTTCATTGCTACTTCATAACTATAATTTTGCTACTGTTAATGAATCATAATATAAATATCGGTGTTTTTCGATGGTCTTAGGCTCTACAGCAGTGGTTCTCAACCACTGCTGTCATGACCCACAGGTTGAGAACCACTACCAGAGTTGCCTAAGACCACCGGAAAACACCGATATTTACACAATATGAGGAACTGTATTAAAGGGTCACAGCATTAAAAAGGTTGAGAACCACTGCCCTAGAAGGATTGTACTGAGGAAATAGAATCTATGGAGAGCAGGTTGAATGAGTCTGGTATCTCATTGCTACAGTCAGCAGCATCCTTATAGGACCTAGCTTTTGAAAACTATGTAGTGACTCAGAAAGGGCTAAGGTAGAAAGATAACTCTTCATGACCAGAATTAGAACTTTGAGGATTTAGAGAGTTAGTATTCATAGTAATCATACATTTTGTTGTTGTTAATGCTTGTTTCATGTTTTAAAAGTCTTAAAACTTAAATTTAAAATATTTTAATAAAAACAATTTCATTTTGTTTTCTATGTAATAGAACTAGTCATTATATACATATTATAGTTATATAATTTTATGTATACAATATAAATACATATTTATTTAATGTTATATAGATATACACTATATTAAATGTATAATATCTTTTGTTTTATATATAGTAAAACTAATTATATGTAAATATATATATATGAATAAAATAGGATAGTTTATAGAAATTTGTATTGTTTAAATAGTTGACTGGACAAAATAAAATCAATAGAAAAAATTGACCTTTTTGGAAACATAAAATAAAATAAAATAAAATAACATGTAATAATTCACCCTAAAAAGCAGACAGAATATACAGTACTTTAGTTCCTGTCACAGAACTGTGTCCTTACCTTTTCATTATAGTTAGTTGGTCTTATAATCACCTTAAATGCCTGCCTCTCTCATTGTACTATAAACTACTGAAGGACAGGATTCAGGTAGTAATTTATCTGTTTTCATGTGTATTTTTGCCCTAAGCCACTATAACTGGTATACAGTACTTACTCAAAAACTTTTTACCAATTTATTAAATAATAAGTTAATATTATAATAAAAGAAATGGAGAATTTTGAACAGTAGGCTTTTTATAGCTTATAAGTCCAAAAGTGAGAGATGGGTTTTATATATGTACAGACTATTTAAAAAGCTAACTAGTCTTGAGACTTTGGGAAAGTTCCTTCCTATGTTAACATTGTCCTCAGTTTTCTCCAATTATACCTATTTATTAGAGGCCCGGTGCATGAAATTTGTGCATGGGGGTGGGGGGTTGAAGTCCCTCAGCCCAGCCTGCAACAATGCCAGCATCCTGTACACCCCGGATGGCTTCTAGCCAAAGGTCCACCCACCTGCCTGCCCTCCCTCCATGGGCTGGGACAAGAGGGACACTGGGGCTCGTGGCTGGGGCGATGCTTCCAGCATACAGTGCCCCAGCTGCTATGGGCATTGCCCTCTTTGTGATGGAGTGATGGTTAATTTGCATATTACCCTTTTGTTATATAGGATAGACTGATGTAAGAGACAATGTATAAATTCCTTGTACATAGTCTGTTTTCAACAATGGTATGTATTATTATGGATAGTCTTGTGACTGATAAAACACATGGAGGACTGACTTTCAGTTTGGGTAAACTGAGACAGATAGATGTAAAGAAATTTGGACAAGTTAGCCATCCCCCACCAAAAAATGAACAATAAAAACCCAACAAATCACCAACCTCAGTCTTAGATATAGGAGTGAATTTCCATGGAACCTCTGAAATACCAAATATGTTTCAATATTCAACAGCAATAATAACGTAAAGCTAAATAGATTTTTCTTTGTTTCTTAGGCAAGATAAAAAGCCAGATCTGTTAGGAGTTACAAGACTAAAATACCTCTTGTGATTCCAGAGAACGTGTGTATGTGTCTAGACTCATATAAACTCAAGTTTGTGTTTTTGGTTACTCAATATGGTAAAGTTCCAACTCATATCATTCTCTTAATAAGCTCCTTTGTACTGGAAAGTCTGTGATGTAATGGCGGTAGAAATTTAAAGTGATACATATTCACTAAAAGGGATGTGGAGCATCAACAAGCTAAGGCAGTTCTATTATATCTAAACAGTAACATAAATTCCTTCTGGCAGAAGATGAGGATGGGATGGGAGGGCAGATTGGTTAAACATGGCTCTTTTCCCAGCAGATGTATTACTTATTTCCCTGGACTTGTCCTGCATGTCTACAAAATGATGCATTAAACAACACTGACTTCAGAATTGCAAACACACTCCGATTTTGCTAAGCTGTAGGGAAAAGAAGAAACATAAGCTGAAACCTCAATATCAGGGTGATGTTTATACCACTCTGATTTTAGACTTCTTGCTTAATTTACCTTAACCTTTAAACTTCAATTAGGTTAATAATTCTGTAATCATTACAGTCATCATTTATCCTTCCTCCTAAAAATCCTCTTTAAATTGTTGCTTTCTCTTTCCTCTTTCATAGAGATTTGTTTTAGAATAAAGGTAGTAACCAAAAAATTCTGTAAAGTACCTACTAAATTATTTTCTAAGACTACATAAGGCATCTTGTAAGTAGGCACAGGTATAATTGCTTTATAGAAGATAATAACGCTTTATGGAAGACTGATAAAAATATGTTTAAGTATACTCTATAAATCCTTTACATTGCTTCCTTTCTTACATTGCCATTTATTTAAAACCCTACTTACAGATAATTGAGAAGTGTAGTGCTTGAACAGATATGAAATAATAATATTGTTTAGAAGTAGTATTATTCATTCAAGCAGATACACATATAAGTAATCATCATTCAAGCAGCTATACATATAAATTTATAACCCCCAAGTTGGTGACTATTTACTGGTATAATTTACAGGAAATGACACATTCCACTTGGTGGAGGTATAAAGCTTCATGAACAGGAGAGAATGCTTTCTGCTGTGGTAGGGTCCAAAGTTCTAGTTGTCATATCAAGTGCCAGATGCTAAGTGCCTACATGTGTACTTTGTCCTAAGTACTTGACATATATTATTTAATCATTACACAACTTAATATGGTGAATATTAATTATTGTATTCATTTTATTTCTGAGTTTCGGTAGTTTCCCAGGAACATACTGCCTATACATAGCAAGAGTTGGTATTACAAGACAAGTATCTCTGAAAGCCTTGAAGGTGATTTTATCAAACTAAGCTGGTGGGGTTCTGGTGCTATAGTTTCATAACATTTATATCTCATCTATGTGGGACCCTTCTTCTTAATTCTTTGTAGACTCTTTGATTAGTTATGTGTTTTTAAAACCAAGTTTAATAGTTTCCTTGAGTTAGACAAAAGATGTTTTACTGGCAAAATCTTAAGTTTCCATTTTTATTTCTAATTCACAGGAAATAATAGGCTACTGGATAAAAGCATTCTCAAACGTAAATCTTCGGTGCTATCTAATGCTACCAGTTTGAAAAGTGAATGAACTAGCATCATAAATACATTAATAGGACACTCAGGATCTACTGACCTTGCTAAATCCGGCAACTTAGCTATTACCTGTTACTCATGAAATGAATATTTGAAGATGTGCCTTTACTATACACTGCTTTCCCCGTTCAGTGCTGGGAATGTTCAGAAATGGGAGCCATAATTGAATAAGCTCCAAGGGGGCATCGTCCATTTGGAACTATGTTAAGATGGCAAATGTGCTTCCTTTTACTTTAAACCCTCTGAAGTCGAGATAAACTTTTAGGACCATAGATTACCAGGTTCCAGTACTTTCCATTTAGGTCAGTCCTCTCATGCTGCAGTGATCTTTATTGTACCCTTATAATGACAAATGTCTATTCCCAATCCTCAAGTAATTTTTCTTAGAGGCTTTTCAGGCATGTATTAAACTTATAGTTTTATATTTAGTATGATACTCCTTTTTGGAAAAAAATTTTTCAACTATTAAGATCAAAACAGTTCAATAAAAATGGGGAAAATGGCAGAAAGAGAGACCATAATGGAGAAAATAAATAGATGGCCAGTAAGAATCAAACTGAGGCAAGTGCTGTATAGATTTAACTTCTAGCACAGGTGACATATCCCTTCTCTGTGGATATGTGGATAAGCTAGGAGAAGGCTATATCTTAATGCCTCTTTCTAATGGTATGATGGAGATATATATGTATCAGTAATAAGTACATATAAATTTATAACCCCCAAGTTGGTGACTGTTTACTGGTATAATTTACAGGAAATTATACATTCCACTTGGTGGAGGTATAAAGCTTCATGAACAGGAGAGAATGCTTTCTGCTGTGGTAGGGTCCAAAGTTCTAGCTGTCATATCAAGTGCCAGATGCACATTCGAGGTATGTGTCTATCTCTCACCTTAGCATAAAGATAGTACATATTTATTTTCAAAATGCAAAGCAAACTAGTTAAAAATAAATGTTTCCAAATATAAAGTCAAAATTCTATTGATAGAGATGTTTATCTGACCTGCAGTGTAAGCAAAAGGCATATGACAAAAAAATAAAAAATGAAATGAAGCAAGCATAATGTCTAATTATGAAACAAGAATGGCAGCATTTGAAAACTAGAAATAACTCAGAACAAGACTGAGAATTAACCAAAAAGTTTTCCTTCCTAAAATTTCAACCAACTGCCTACGGGTTTTGAAAAACTACCAAATGTGAACTGGAAAAAATTTTTTTCTTGTTCAAAATACTAAATTAGAGTCCTAAAAGTATTCTAATGAATATTGTAATTGTATTTGTTAATGAATTATGTATAATATAGCCTTATTAATAAAAATAAATTAATAATATTTATTTTATTTTTGAATAATTTATAAACCTTACTTTTTTCCATTTTAACAAGTCATATCGTAGGTTATTATTAATTAACATTTAAGCAGAGTCAGAATCACAGCCTGTGGAACTGCACATTATTCATCTCTAGCCACCACATAAGGTTTTAACATCCTGAGACTAGTTCATAAAGATGGCAGCACCAGAATCATTGGTCTATAACTTTCTCTTTCCCTTATTTTTCTCCAGTTTGCACAATTATTGCTAAAATTTTAGGAGAAAATCCAGATTTTATGCAAAAATACCATCAACTCCAATATTCTGTATGGGTGTTCTTTCTCTTCACAACACAATCACTCATTCTGTCATTTGCACAGCAAATAAGGGACATAACCCATGGCATTTTAGTGTGGCTGGTCTGCACTGATCAGACACACTTTCCCATAAGCCCCCCATACCCCCAAAGAATGCATGGTATTATTATATGCTTATCAAATCATATTTAAAGATTTATGTTTAACTTTAGAAAATTGGCTGCTTGCCAAAACCTCTTGGTGTCTGCTAGAGGTGGTGGTTAGTAGGTTTGTTTAATGCAAACACAGGCCAAGGCAAATTCTCTTCCACCCACAGAGTTCCAGAGGGGTATATCCTGCTTGCCTTTGGATGCCAGGTGAGACAAGCCGCCAGACTTCAGTAGGCTTACTTAGGCAGACATGGAAAAACTCACCCACTCTGATGCTAGAGTCATCATCAATCTTTCAACAGAAAATAAAATACACAAGAATGAGGAATTGGTAGCATTTCCCAGGCTGGATGAGACTGCCAGATCCAGACTGGTGACCTTTGCTACCCTCAGTAGGATATATTCCATATCTAGCTCAAGTGAGTTCAAGGTGGGCTCACAAACTAGAGTTTTAGTTTTCTTTATTTCCGGTCTTTGTTCCGGGATTAATCTCTCTCTACTCTTTTAATGCACTGTGTATGCCCAAGCCTTTCCTTTCTCCATATTTATAGTTCTGTAAGAACTTGATCACTTTTTACACTCACATTTATGCTGTAATGGGGAGGCAATTAAAATCTTTAATTCAAGTTTGTTCCATCTTAGAGCCCTACTTGAAGTTTTTCATTGCTTGCTGCAAGCAAGTCAGTATATAAAGGCCTGATTTTCTCCTTCCCCAGAATTTATCTTCTTTATAGAAATTATTATTACTTTAGTACTCTAAATAGGTTCAAAAATATCTCATTTATCTCAATAAAATTATATATGCCACGATTTCACTAAACAGGAAGGAGTCTCAATTTAGTGCACTATTGAGACTTCTTTTTCTACGGAGTCTCGAGAAGATACTCACGGTTTTTCCTACCCAGACAGAATATTTGGTGAGCTGATTCTCTGCTCTTTGATCCACACTCATCACTTCTGAAAGGATCGAGGTTCCAGGCTGCAAAGTCCCTCAACAAGTGGTCATTCCTTCAGTATTTCCCAAACTCGAACCTCAAGATTCTTACTAAGGCCGAGAATCCTACTGCCTAAGCACACCACAGGGCATTTCCCTTGAGTCCAATCAGCTCCAGGGAGTGGGGGAATAAGGAGAGTACATCCCCACTATTCCCAGGATGCTCCAGCTCCCTGGACCCTTCTGAATTACGAGCCTTCTTATCCACAAATTAGACTCCTACCTCTCCCCCTCAAAGCATAAACTCTCACATGATAGATTTGTAAAAATAAAAACCAGGAAAAGGATTTATCTTTGGAAACTTCATTCAGCCCACATATGCCCCTAAAACAAAGAATACTAAAAGCCTGGCTATTTTCTGGGAATTTGGAATTATGAAAATAGAACAACACAGAAATTAATATCCCATTCTAAACTATATTTCTTTACTACCAAATAATAGAAAATTTTGGTATTAAAATGCATATTTTATCACAGTATAAAGACTCAATTTTTGACTCACATAGAAACATTATTATCAATATTCTGTACCAACTTATCTTTGTAAATCTCTTTAATTTACAAAATATTTTACCATGTTATCTCATTCAATCCTTTAGTAAACCATACTATTCTCATTATCTCTAAACATTCAAGTGCTATAATTATATACTTTGAAGGATACAGGAAAGTCTAAATGGCATAGCTTATCAGATGGACCTGAGTTAGATTCCACCATTCATTAGCCTGATAATAAAATCCAATGACTCTTTTTCTATTTTTGACACTTGTCACAATTTATTTTCCTTGAAATAATTTTAATGATTTATTTAAAACATTTTAATCTGTTTTATTTAATCACATTCTTATTATGAAAAATTAATGGAAATTCTGCTCTTATTTAACTATTTCATCAATTCTCATTGAACCACTATTATCTCTCTGTAGGTATACCTAATGTTGAACTCACCTTTACTTAATATTATATCCATAAAATATTTCCACCAATATGGACATTAAAGATAAAAACAATATATTTAAATATGAGATTATTTACTCTTTTTCCATCTTCTGCTGGATCTCAGACAAATGCTTTATAAATGCCAAGTTTTCTCTTTAGAGTCAACCACATGGATGTTTTGTCATTTCTCTATATATATGATCCTTGTGAGGTCAAATTCAATTCTCTTCACCCCTTTTCTCCTCTCTATTCCTTACCTTACCAATTTTACCCCAGTGATGAATATCAAATAATCATATTTAAGAGAGCTCATTTCAAAATCAAGTTTTTCTAGTTGAATCACCAAAACTATTAACATTGGCATGTCAAAACACCCTCTCCCATTCTGCAGTAAATTTACTCGTCCATTATTTTTGCAAAGTAAAGGCCACAGTTTTATTTACACTGCTTGAGGTTACACAAGTGAATTCACATAAAGTATGTTAAAGAAACAGCCAGAGCCAAGAAAATCAACTGACTTCATTTATCTAATCCCTCTTCAATATTAAACATATGTGGCTATTGAATATCTAGGTTACATCATTTGAAGTGGTGATACCTACATTAATAACTGTCTAATACAGATGATACATGTGTTGGTCTGAAATCCCTGCATTAAAGGACTGATCAAATTGTTATTATCTTAAGATAATTATTCTATTCATTTACCATCATAGGCTAACTTCTGAATTTCTGTATGTAATAACATGAGTGAAATACATACACATACAGAATCAGACAATACTGTTGAATCATTTCAGCATTTTATATTTATCCTTTCCAGTTAGGGGGAAATTCAGTTGATGCTCTTTCTCCTTCACCTTTTGTTGACTCTTTAAACGTCAGGACATATCTTTTCCAAAAGTTAAATACAGTACTACATTCTAAATGTGAACAAGAAGTTACTATCTGACATTCCATTTATTTATCAAAGAAACACATGATTTTAAAGGAATTTTTGCATGTGTTTTATATTATAGAATAGCCACCAGTTACAGTATCTCACTTTCTATTGTTACATTGTGACAGATTAAAGATAAAATATTTAAAACAAAGAAATAATACATCTCAAAATGGAACTCCTTCTCTTAACATTGTATTATCTACTTATCTGAGGACTATTTTTTTTTATCAAGTTGTTCTGATGAGTTGACTAGTAGAAACTCCAAATTTCTTGGGCTCATTAATGCTTGATAAGGAACAGAACTAGTACATGTATACAAACACCTACAAACTAACTAGGTAAATCTAGATACCCCAATAAAAAAAATAGGCATGAAATATGCTTAGGCTTTCACAAAAGATGAAATGCAAATGTCAATACAAATATGAAAAGTTTAACAACATAAACTGATGAACAAAAATAGAACCAGAGTCATAGAAGCATTGAATAGTGTGTCCAACCTATGAAGAAAGGCAGGGGTGAGAGGAAAGAGATCACTCAAAGGACTTGTATGCATGCATATGAGCATAACCAATGGACACGGATGTGGGATGGTGAGGGCATGTGCTGGAGGTTGGGGATGACAGGGGAGAGGTCAATGAGGAAAAAGGAGACTTACGTAATACATTAAACAATAAAGAATTTAAACTTAAAAAAATACGAAAAGTTTACAATCTTATTAGTAGTAAAATAAAAACAGAATCAAGGCCTCAATGAGATATTTTTTTAAACACATCAGGTTGGAAAAAAAATTTAAGAACCAGATAATACGAAGTGCCATGAACATGTGAATGAAAAAGAAATATTCATACACTCATTTGGTAGGACTATAATTTGGTATATCCTTCCTAAAAAGTATGAAATTACCTAAACATTCACATATTCTATGATCCAGCAATTCCACTTCTAAGTATATTTCCTAAAGACACTTGTATTTATCCATCAGAAGACATGCAATAATATTTATGACATCATATTTCTAAGCCCCTAAAATAATTAAAATATCCCAAATACTTATCAAAAAATGATAGCTACATAAATTTAGCATACACTCACTATGTGGTAAGATGCAACAGTGAAATGAATAAAATATAACTATTCTCAACAGTGTTCAAGATTCTTCAAAACATAATATTGAGTGCCTAAACATATAACAAAAGAACACAGATTATGATACTGCTTTTATAAAGTGCAAAAAAAAAAAAGCAAAAAACCTATTATCTAAGGATATTTTTAAAGAAGAGAATGAAACATAAAATAGAGGATAATAATTATCTCGGAAAATATTAAGAGGCTGAATTAGGGAAAAAGTATAGTGGGTAGATGACATAGAACTGGGATTGTTCTAGATATTAAATTGAATAACAAGTTTACAGGTATACATGTTTTATAATTAATAATAACTACTTATTTTCCTTAGAATTTTTTAAAAAATATATTTTATTGATTTTTCACAGAGAGGAAGGGAGAGGGATAGAAAGTCCGAAACATCGATGGGAGAGAAACATCAGTCAGCTGCCTCTTGCACACCTCCAACTGGGGATGTGCCCGCAGCCAAGGTACATGCCCTTGACCGGAATCAAACCCGGGACCTTTCAGTCTGCAGGCCGACCCTCTATCCACTGAGCCAAACTGGTTCGGCTTACTTAGACTTTTTAAATTAAACAGGACAAATAATAATATTACAAATAATACAAATAATAATTATTTACACTGTTTCTCTAGTATTGACATTTGCATTTCATTTTTTAAAAAAATATATATTTTTATTGATTTCAGAGAGGAAGGGAGAGAGAGATAAAAATATCATCGATGAGAGAGAATCATTGATCATCGGTCTCCTGCATGCCCCACACTGGGGATTGGGCCCACAACTCAGGCATGTGCCCTGACCGGGAATGGAAACATAACCTCCTGGTTCACAGGTTGACACTCAACCATCGAGCTATGCCTGCCGGGCCATTTCATCTTTTGTGAAAGCTTGGCACTATTCACATTTTGGACTGCATTTTTGTGTACAGTGAACAGTTTCAATATGTGGTGGGGAGAAAGCCTTGAGATAAATACAGCCATTTAAAACTTTATTTTAAATTATCTCACTTATATGTGAAATTTATAAAAGACAAGCTCATAGAGAAGGATAACAGACATGATTTCTGAAGCTGGGATGGAGAAATAGGTTAGAATAGTCAAAAGGTGCAAGTTTCCAGTTATAAGGCAAATAAGTTTTGCGAATATAATATACAGCATGGTGACTATAGTTAACAATATTGCCAGCTACAGCTCTTGAGACTTTCAAGCTTCTATAATCACTTTTCTCTCTTCCCCTGAACCTCCATTGCTGCTATTTCTCTGGATATCCCTGACTAATAAATACATCACCAAAGGCGTGCCATCCCACCGTGAGTAATAGTTCAAGAAATAATGTATAAAAAAATACCAGCCTCAACTTTTCAAAGTGACATGTTTCATATATATTTCATATATATTTTTTAAAATATATTTTTATTGATTTCAGAGAGGAAAGGAGAGAGAGGTGGAAATATCAATGATGAAAATCATTGATTGGCTGCCTCCTGCACGCCTCCTACTGGGTATCCCAGCCTACAACCCAGGCATGTGCCCTTGCCTGAATCGAACCTGGGACCCTTTAGTCCACATGCCAATGCTCTATCCACTAAGCCAAACCAGCTAGGGCTCATATTGTTTTAATTTCTAAGGTCTGGTACTAAGTTTTTACTGAATAATTTTTTTGTGGTCTTTTATGCTACTGGTATTTGGTTTCAAAGGACAACTTAGGATAGTTTAAAGAACATTTCATTAGTAATTTCCTTTTAAAATGTAAACTGTGACATTTTGGGGAGAGAAATTAAGTTATAAAAATTTACTTTTATCCACTTTTTAAAAGGTGCAGTTGTCAAATTATGAAGTAGGAAAAAATAATAGTGCCACTAATATTAGCAGTGATGTATTCCAGATGGGTTTCTTAAATTATGGCTGTTTTCCAGAGCTGAACTAAATATTTTAATACATTTTAATAAAAATACGGTTGACAATCAAGCTACCATGACAAACCACAATAAAATCAGATAATGATCCTTCTTTTATTCTTCTACTAAAATTGGAAGATTAAAACTCTTATCTTTAGTGTAACAAGAAATGACTAATAATACCATATCATACAAAAATCAAATTTCAATAAATTCACAGTATTTTCTTTAACAAAAAAGACACACTCATAAATACAATATAAGACTCTACATTCCACTCTCCTTTTTTGAATTGGTACTACAATTAGCCCACCAGTTGAAAATGATATTTTTTGGAACTTATTTATGCTCAGTTTTGATAAAAGTATATATTTACCAGCTATCTGGTTAATTGATGATTGAAACCCACTTTGGTGTTTAATATCATAAGTGAAATGCCAATAGTTATTGCTCTTCTTTGGTTGCATTGCTTTTGATGTAGCAAAAACAGTATTGGACTTGGAGCAATAGAATAAGTCCAAACCCTCGCTGGGGTGGCTGTGAGCACTGGGGCTTTGGGAGGGTGTCTTCTTGAGCCTTAGTTTCCTCTTCTGTAACAGGGTATTTTGCCCAAAGGATATTTGGCACAATTGAATATACGCAATGTGCCAAAATAAGAGCAATCATTAATGGAAACAGTCTTTATAGTTTCTTTTTGTCCATATTTCTTCTAATATTCTAAGTTTTATTACTGTCAGAAAATACTACTTTAAAAACAGGAAAAATTGTGGTAACACATATAGCTCACATATTATATATGTAATAGAGGCCCGTTGCATGGATTTGTGCACTGGTGGGGTCCCTCAGCCTGGATGTGTCCTCTTGCAATCTGGGACCCCTGGAGGATGTCAGACTGCCACTTTTGGCCTGCTCCCCACAGAGCCGAAAGCAGCAGTCCGACATCCCTCAAGGTATGTAGTAGTGTATGAAGTGGCAGCGGCTGGGAGGAGACTGAGTCCTGGCTGGTCACTTCGCTGCTCCTGCTCATCCGGGCCCTGTTGCACCTGCCACCACCATTCAGGTGTGTAGGGGGAGTGTCTGTAGGAGAGACTCATACCACTGCAGTGGCGCTTGCCAGCCATCAGCCCATCTGGTGCCTGTCTGTCAGCTGAGCAACGCTCCTGCTGTGGGGGCACACTGACCACCAGGGGGCAGCTCCTGTGTTGAGTGTCTGCCCCTGATACTGTGGTCAATGTGGGTCATGGCTATGAGCCAGTCATCTAGCTGTCCGGTTGGTCAGTTGGTCATTTAGGCATATATATATATATATATATATATAATAATCTGATTATCCAAGTGATTCTTATCCATAGAAATGCTAATGTGTGTGAATGTGTGCAATTGATTATGCCTTGTGATAAGATAGGCTTTGCATCTATTTATAAATTTATTTCAATACTTCTTATTCCCTTTACATGTGGGTTTTAGAATTCTCTTTTTAACTCTTTATAATGTCTCACTAGTTCTCTCTTTAATAATAGATGAAATTAATATTTAACATGTGTTCACTTAATATTTGTATGAAAGCCAGGATTTTGACTTTTAAAAATTTATTCTTTAAAATGGCTTTCTATTTTTAATATTGTATTTTTTATATACCAATTAAATTTGCACACTAGGAAAGAATTTTTCAGAAGACTACTTTGAGCATAGTTTTTTGTTCCTACTATATTGTTTTAGTTTTTGCATTCAATAATCTTTTTGAAGGTTGTAACAGAGTTTTAAACTTATGGATTGGGGTTAACCTATCTTGTCAATTATATAATACTAGGGGCCCAGTGCATGAAATTTGTGCATTGGGAGTGGGTGGTCCCTCAGCCCAACCTGCCCCCTCTCACATACTGAGAGTCCTTAGGGGATGTCCTACTGATGGCTCACCACTGGCCCAAGGCCAAAAACCTCTGGCTGAGGCTTTTGTCCTTGGGCAGGGGACCCCAGCCAGCAATCACCATGGGGCCAATCTCACTGGCTGGCTCCGCCCTGGGACCCCGGCCCGCCCAAGGCTGGGAAAAAGCCATCTTGGTTGGGTGTTAATTTGCATACAGCTCCTGATGGGCTGGTGGGTGTGGCTAGTGGGTGTGGCTTATTGGGTGTAGCAAAGGTAAGTCAATTTGCATATTACTCTTTTATATTAAATAGGAAATAAGATTGCTTTCCAAAATGTAGTTTTTAAAAATAGATAATAAAGATACATGATAAAGTATAATTTGAGTTAGTAGAATTTCTTAATCTAAAAATTCTTAAGGAATCTGTATTTACCAAACTCTGCACAAAGTTGTCAGTGTGAAAACAGAGGATAAATTGAAATTTATACATTTTCAACATGACAGATATGAAAACTTTGCTTGATATCCAAAAATAGCAATCCCTTTCAAGTGAGCTTTAATCTTCCACAAAATAAAATAGGGGCTTGTTCAAAAAAAAATTATCTACCCCTCTATTTTTACTTAAGATAAAATATTTCCTATGGGGTTCTTCTCTGATTCCCTGATAATTTTGACTACATACTTCCCTGTTGAGCTTAAAAATCATTTCACGGTAGAATTTTCAGGTTTTTACAAACACTTCCATTTTCTCATTTCTGTTTTTCAATCTTGCCTGCCTCCTAATCTCTGATGATATTCTTTCCTCTGGTAGGCAATGTCATTCTTAACTCCCTGTCCTTCAAGAACGCAATTGCTGCTTTGAATTAAGCTGCTTTTTAAAAGTATTTGCCCTTCGAAAAAGCCTTATTACATAGTCTCCTGAGCTCTCACAGTAACTAGCTGATAGCATTTTCAATTCACTCTGGAAATTGTGTGCCACTATCACCTGCAGCGGAATAATGACAAACTGAATTTAAAAGTTAACCTATTCATTTGGGCTAAGAATTCCATCAATATGCTAACAGAAGCAATATTTTCTGATACCCTAAAGCTCATGTACATAGCATCACTCATTTTATAGTAAATACGATAGAAAATATAGACAGCTTAGATAAGTGGAAAAACATTCTAATTAATATCTGAGGATTGAATTCTAAGATTTTAGCCTTAGAACTCCTCTTGAAATAAAAATGTACAAAGGTACCATCTAAGTTTACTGACTTGGAGCCTGGTAGGGAGGAGACATATAGTCCACAGCGTTTATCAGACTCCTATGTACATAATATGAACAGTAGAACACCAGAGAATAACTCAGCATATTGTTCATAATTCATCAGTCTGCCATGCAGGATCTTGGTTAGAACTGAATATGCATATTTGAAATGAAAATCTTCCAGAGGAAATATTTGGAAAGCATATTTTTTAAAAGAATAATCTAAAACAAATAATGAAAACTTTATTTTGGAAGTCAATTTCTGATTACATTTTTGTGATTTTTTTTTTTGGTTGCAAGTTTTAAATGGAAAAGGGCTTGAGTTTTCTGAGCCCTGACTATGAACTGTATTTCTACAGTGCAATTGAGAGTGAAGTTGTTAGCATATTTTCTCGTCTAGCTGTGCCTCTGCCAAGAAATATTCAGAAACCCAGGTTTACATCCAGGGCCGTAGGCAGTGGCAGCTGGAGTGGGCTTTCAAGAATCTCCTTTTTCAGCTGAATATATAAAATGACCACTATAGCACCACCTTAGAAAGATACATTCTACCCAACTATTCCTTGAAATTCACAGATACTGACATTTAAAACAGGTTATCCAAAGGATCTTCCTTAATGACCCTAGTCCTTCTGCAGCAAAGGGAGTTTGGTTGGTTTCAGATAGCAAAAATGTTGTTTGCAACCTTTACAAGTGACTATTATTTGCAATCTACTCCAAGAAAATAAGCCTTTAAGTTCTAGAGTGAGCTTTTTGGTAGCATGAAGCAAAGACATATCCAACCACCTCCAAAATGGGGGAGAGAGGAGAGTGTTATTCTATAGATATTGAAAATCAGATAATAATCCAAGAAGAGGAAATAAAATAGAACTAATTTCAGTGCCCAGGAAAGTCATTGGAAACAGACCAGTTGCTCTCAAGGACGCTGTTACATCTTCTCAGCCTCTCCTCCTCTCTATTTAATGACTTCATTGTTAACTCCTGGTTTCCACTTTCTCAAGATGTTGGTGAAATCAGTTCACTTCATAGCTCCAACTTCTACTGTGACTGGCATCTTTTCTGTGCCTCCATTCAGATCCCTGAGACTCAGAATCTGGTCCTCAGCCTATGGAGGGAGTAAACTGTAATTGGGGACAAGACAGGTAAAGTCCTTGGCCTCATGGAGTGTACAGTGTCATGATTATCACTTCTGTTAGGACACAGTCATTTAAAGGCAGCAAGAGTATAGGAAGGGCAACTTTTCCATGAAGGGGCTGGATGAGAAATAAATCCCTAGGACACATTTTCTGTAGCTTTTTCTTTGATCATTATTTCGCCTCTGCCACTGTCAGTTTTGCTTTCATTGTTTTGGTGACTTTTCAACTCAAAGGCTACTCTCAGACATACTAGTATGCCAGTAGGTTTTATAGTGTGGTACAACAGCAGCATCTGGGAATTTATTAAAAATGCAAACTCTAGGGTCTTAACCCAGATCTACCTAATCAGAAATTCATTTCCACAACATTCTGATGCAAGCTAATGCAGAAAAACTTTGCTCTATGCTATCAATCCAAAATGTCTATCTCCTTTTTCTACCTGCCTCCTAATAACTTCAATGATTTCTTTGCTTAATTTCCTCTCAATACTTGAGCCTTATGAAAGTATAAATACATCACTTTTTAAAATTTTCTCATACTCATTTAGCCTTTATATATATATATATATATATATATATATATATATATGTGTGTATATATATATATATATATATATACTCAACAAAACTCATCTATATTACTCTTCCTCTTGCCCACGGGAGTCAAAGCTGCTAATTAACTTAGACTTGGTATCTGGAATTGTGCCTAAACTCACCAAAAAAGAAATATAATCAATCAATAATATGACAGCAATTCAGCTAGATTCACCACTTTTCCCTTCATTTTTCAATAAATCTAACCTATGTGTGATAGGTTAAAATAGTATGTGATAGTGCCAAAATAAGAGCTGTCAAACATCCTAGATTCTGCACAGTAGCCAACCTTGGAAGTATAATAAAATACAGGATTAAAATATCTCTCAATGGGCGGTGAGCAACTTTCTCTAAAAAGCCCTTACTTTATATAGCCTCTCAAAAATATGTTTTGTAAATAAAGCCACTTTTAAAAAGGGAAATATAATATGGAGGGAAACTATATTACAAGGAGCTTTTTGTTTTTAAGATTCAATTGTTACAGGAAAAAAAATACATTCATAAAATCGCATTTCTGGGATGCCATGCCCAGGTCTTTCTGGGTGAGTATTCTCCACACTGCACTACTGTTAGCATATTTAAAAAGATTTTCCATTAATATATCACTCCCATCTTTATTAAAATATTTTTAGTAAAGGTTTTTGTTCTTTAGTCACTATTGTTGTTTAATAATTAATTATTTATGCAATCCTCTTTCCTTCAACTGTCACCTCCATAAGATAGGAAATTGTCTGCCTTTTTATCTGCTATCACTTCAGCACCTGATTCAGTGCTGGTCCACATTTGTTGTTCAATATGTTTGTAGGAATGATGCAATAAAAATGTAATAATTTTGTGGTTGGCAAAAAAGAACCAACATACTTTTTCAAAAAGAAAATAATAATAGGCTTAGAAATCATAATGAAGTCAAAATATTTCCCAGGGAATGGACAGCAAATGCATAAAGTATGTCTTTTGTGGCCTGGCCATTTGACTTTGAAGGGGTTAATTCCACATTCCCCAATGTGTCCTGTGAGAAGCAACCAATGGAAGTATCTCTCTCATGTTGATGTTTCTCTCTCTCTCTCTCCCCCTCTGCCCTATCTTCATTCCTCTTTCTTCTTTCCCTTCCACTCTCTCTAGAAATCAATGGGAAAATATTCTTGGGTGAGGATTAAAAAAAAAAATGTCTTTTGTGATTCATTATCAATTTGTATGTAGGTATCCAAATATATATTTGATATCTGAACTTTAATATTGCTTCTGCGGGAAACTTGGAGAGCATTGCTGCTCCAGCTTTCTTGCCTACAGGCTAGAGAATATCTAAACAGAACAAACAGCTGTCAGTGTTTTTCTCACTTGCCAGGGGCCAAATTTTATGACCTTCTTTGGAATTCTTGCATTTAATCTTCTCAACAGGAAAGAAGCTCCTTCTTTTAATGCTGTGAAATAGCTTCTCTACATAATTTCTTTTAAAAAGTTGTTTTTCAAAGATTTTTTCTCATTATTACTTATTAATTATTATATTATTTTCTTTTTACTTGGAAATTTTAAATGGAATTTATTGTGGTGACATTGGTTCATAAAATTATACAGGTTTCAGGTAGAGAATTTAAAATATTACTATCATTCAATTTTATGACCACATCTTAAAGCTGTTTCTGATTTATACACTTCCTTACTTAACCAATGTTTTCACTTTTTTGTGCTAAAATTCCTAACTCATTTGACCTTTCCTCATATGCTATATTTACAACCTTATAACCAATCATGGATTCTCTTTTGGACTTTCTCATGCTTTTTAATAGATGGACTTACTATTTTATCATGCTTCCTCTGATCAATTTTCAACATTTTATATATAAATACCAAGACTGTAGCTTGATCTTCAAATATTAACCTTGACTTCTCCTCGCAGGTTTTTACTAAATAGAAATGCAAACAACACCCTCAGGGACTTGCATTAAAAATCTAGTGCATGATTTTAATCCTGAAGGACATCTCAAGTGTGTTCCTAACACCATTTAGAATTTTAGACAAAGCTATAGAAGGGAAACAATTCTGTTTTAATAATCAACAACTTTTGTTTTCTAGAGTTAGAACAATCAATTGAATTGAAATTGCCCCCCCTACCCCCATAAAAGAAAATAGGAAGACATAGACTATCATAAAAAGACTTCATATAATGAGAAGTAGAGGCCTTACTCTGAGGAAAAGAGGAAGAAAAAAATAGTGTTTTTCTTTTCTTTCTTTCTTTCTTTCTTTCTTTCTTTCTTTCTTTCTTTCTTTCTTTCTTTCATTTTTTTTTTAAGAGTGAAGTAAATTGCTAACAAAATAGTCACAATAACCTGTATCTGCAAGTTTGGGTAATCCTCACACACATAAACCTGTGTTGGGCCATGTGATTTTCATTGGCCAATGGGATAAGACCAAACACTATACAAGTGGCTATTTCAAAGTATTTTCCTACTGAGACTTCCTCTCCCTTGCTGTGTAAACCTTATGAGACAGGCCACTAAGCCAGGAACAGGGAAACTGAGACAGACAGCTGAACAAATTGGCTGAGCAACTTACAGTTAGATATAGAAGGTCACCTCCCTAAGATAACATGTAGGCCTTGTATTTCAGCTCCAAGCCCAGAAAAGCAGAAAACTGGGAGGGCAATGCCAGGACCCCCTGCCCTGCTGCTGACCAATCAGATCCCTGAAAAAGCACCCCTGGAAAACTGATGAATATTCTGCTGCAATCCTTCCCTGAGAGCTCCTCTAAAATTCCTGCCTGCGAGAGAGAGATAAAACCCTCCATAAACAGGACCCAGTACTGGCTCTCCTTCTGGGGAGCATGCCTGCACCATTCCCTTTCCCGTTTCCTTCCCCCACAGCACTCATCTGCTAAACTCTGAGGGAACCAGGAGACTTGCAACCAGGGCAGCAATGGGCAGCAGCAGCTCTTCTCAGGCTAACCCCCTGAACCTGTCTCCAAGGCTGGGCTCTCCTATTGCTTCTATGCTAAGCTCTTCCTTGTTTCACTATCCCCAGCTTTAATAAAGGAACCCTCATAGTCACATGGACTTGTATTTTGAAATATTTCCTACACAAAGTCAAGAACACACACACTACTGGTTGGCTCCCGGCAGACCCACTCAGAGCCAGGTCCCCTGTCCAGTAACATGTAGACCACTAAGTGAACAAGGCTGGACTAATCTGATGGAGAATGAAGGGCCATGTGGAAAACTTAGGAGCCTCTGCCAATAGTTCACAAGTCAGCCATTTGCCAACAGCCAGACATGTGTGAGGCCATACTAGATCATCCAGAGCCAGCCAACCTGAGAAAGCCAGTGCAGATCAGCCAAGCTGCCACCCATGAGAAGGACAGTCCATTCTAACCACAGAACCATGAACTGAGCTGTTAGGCCTGTAAGCCTCAGGGTGATTTGATACACAGAAACAGCTAACTGACACAGGAAACACTAAACAGCAATCGGTGACAATAGTTTTTGCCAAGGCATAAAACAAGATAAACTTATTTTTCATTTTAGTTGTTGGCTTTGAAAAAGGTTACTATTTCACTTCCCTTTGCAATGGGCATTTGTTAGGTAAGTTTGTTTTTATCCTGAAAGATAGCTTTGCTGAGAAAGCTAGAAATAGCACACCTCAACCCTACCCACTACCTAGTTGAAGGAGGGTGGTAGGAGGAAGATGGAATACCTTAAAATTGTTTGGGGACAAGCAGGTCACAGTATTATTACCTGCTAACAAGATAGCATCAGACCGCACATAATAGTCTATGGACTATTATATCTTAAATACAATGTAGTATTTAGAGACAAAGTAAAAAGCAGTAATTAAAAAAAAAATTACTCTTTTTAAGATACAAAACTGTCATACAAACTATTTGGTTTCCTTTATTTTTATATCAGCCTGTGGGCCCATAATATCGGAAACACCAACGAGTGTGTCTGTTGTCAGTGATAATTAAATGTTATTCTAAGCTGTAGGTCAATTTCTTTCTGAACAACAAAGGTATATGCCATCTTTTTCTTTGATTTTTCTACCCTTTGAATAATTGAAGAAGAGATATTTTAACAATTTTCTTGTGTCTGTGGGAAAAATACAATTTATAAAATCTTGATGGAAGGACAAGTATACATGCTATCACCTTCTGATTATAATTTCATCAAGCCCATAAACAGCTAGATATATTCAGCTACTTAGAGTACAAAGTTTTATTCATATAGTTAGGCATTGGGAAGTTAAGTATTATTCAACTGCACAGTTTAAAGCCTTCAAACAATGTGTTAAGTTATATTAGTTTTCAAAGAAAATTTACAGTGAATGATGTCATATTACTATCAAAGAATATGCACTGAAATATATATTAGATATAATTATAATGGAAACATATGTATGAAAGTATATTTCATGCTAAGAGTTATACAAATGATAATATTTGTTTCTCAGAGCCAGCATTTATTAAATATTATTAATAAATTTAGTCATGTTGTTAAAATAATTTAACTTTTTCATTTGCATGTGCTAAATACCTTGTTCATTCATTTTTCAATTTACTTTGGTATCTTCTAGAAGCTTATCTATATCTATTGGGTTATAACAGTTAATATTTTAAAGCTTTTATTGGAAAATTTCAGACATATGTGAATTTAAGACAACAGCATATAAACTCTAAGGGATAATGGAAATTGTGGACTTTAAAATGGACAGCATTAGGCCTACCTAAAATTTGGGATTCTTTTTCTAAAAAGAAAGAGGAAAAAGTCACAGGATAGATAACATGAAATGATTAAAATTTATCAAAGCATTTCTAATTAGTGGTCTTTTTCTGTAAGAAAATTTGCTATATGAACATGAGTTTTTCGATATCCCAAATGAATGTGCAAAATGTGTTATACTGAAAGAATATGACTAATCTATATTTTAGTTGTTATTATTAGCTGAAATTCCAAATAATTTCTGTGATAGTGATGTTTGTTCTATACCATTTAAGTTCAATAAATTGGATTTAACATTTTCTTGCTGACATAATATCTGTAATAATCTAGCATAATATGCTAATTAGGCCAGAAATCCTTCTGGGCGAAGCTGGGCTGCGAGGGAAGCTCGGGTCCCGAGGGCCTGCTGGTAGCCAGAGGGAAGCCTGAGTCTTGGGTGCCAGAGGGAAGCCAGTGCCAGCACCCAGGGGAAGAAAGGCCTATTCCTGCATGAATTTCGTGCATCAGGCCTCTACTGTGTTATATTCACCTCACTTATATATATCACTTATCCATCTATTCGTCTAATTCAAACTATCATAGTGATCTAAATTTAAAAATAACTGTGAAAATTTATGTATAAACATGTGTATTACTATATATATATATATATATATATATATATAGTAGATTAGATTGACAGATGATGATAGATAGATAGATAGATAGATAGATAGATAGATAGATAGATAGAATGGCATACCCTGCCCTTAAGTTCTAACAAGAGAGTTGGGACATATTCCATGTAAAACTCAGGTAAATTGAAGGGTAAAGAATAAATTAATAAAAATTAGAAGAAAAAAAAACCAACATAGCTCCTTTATCTAATGGAACCAAAACTTTAAGAATTTTTTTTTAAAGCCAGATGGTGTATAGTCACCCTTTGTTGTATAGTTTAAATTTTTCATTCTTATTACTATTTTAACTTATGCTAGAATTTGAACAATAGGATGTCATTAACTTGTCAAGACTAAAGATGTTCTAAAAGTATTAGGTAATAATGTAATATCCAACACATAGTCTAGGAGATATATCAGGCACACACAAGGTGGGACAAAAGCAGGTTTACAGTTGTGAATATGTGAAACGGAGTTTATGTTTGTATTAGTACTTTATTATTTTTCATAGGAACAACTGTAAACCCACTTTTTCCCACCCTGTATGTTTTGCAAGTAGTTACTTGATCAGTACTGCATTTTACAGGTAGAGAAAAATTCTGTAATGTAATATGCAGACATATAATGCTTGCCTAAACAATTTACAGCCTAATAATTCTCTAATATGCATAAGCTAGATGAAAATGAAACAAAGAATAAAGAAAGTGTTGGCAGATTATCGACTCATTTTAATTCTAGATTAAGCATGTGATAGAAAATAGCAGGTTTAAAGCAAGAATAGAGAAAAATTGGCTCTAGGGTAGAAAATGTAGAGTGATATATGTTTTAATTATAAAAAAACAAAAAAGGTCTCAATTGAGAGGATTAGAAATAATATTATATTTTGTTATTCTTTTATATTTATCATAAGTATAAGTAATTTTAGGGAATTTATATGTTAACAAACCACAAGGAACAGTAAAAATGTCTTCATACTAAATTTATCTCAATTTTAAAATTACCTTTTTTATTTTTAAATAAAGAAACCTAAAATACATTGATTCTGAGGAACATGTGTAATCTAAATCGCTGCCAGAATTGGAAAAAAGTCTAAATATTAACTCAGAATGTTGGCCTATATAAGAAAAGGATATGACCTTATGAGTTGTACCTTTATAAGTTTTTGTGAAAGAACACTGTTTGTACCCAGTTACAACTATGACAACTTTCTCATAAGAAACATTGCAATGTAATAATAAAAATAGTTTGCATATGCCCAAAAGTGTTTTCTTAGGTTCCTGACATTTAATTTATTTTAATGGCTATAGCAATGATCTTTCATAAAGTTATAGTTATGAACAGATAGAATCCATATTTAGACTATTTAAAAAACCATCTAATACAACAAACTGTTTTTAGCATTTATTATAATTCATAAAATGGAAGGCTATTATTCAAATTAAGATAAAGAATATTTATTTTCTTTCACAAATATTCCAAATAAACTCCCCTTCATAATAGAACCAATTGTAACTAAGAAGAGAAAACCCACAAATTAAGGATTCACTATAATAAAGAGCAGATGACTTCAGAATAAGAAGTGTATTATGCCTAAATTTGATTAAATGTAGACATAACAAAGACAGTGTATTCAAATATTAGCCCTTTACACATGTGGAGCTTTGTTAAATTTTTGAATATTGAAAGTCACAGAAGTTATGGAATAGTTAGTAGCATTATTTGAATTAATAAGAAACGTATAGATATTCAGTTAACTACTCATACTGTATGTATTTAATATATACAGAGCTGTTTGATCGTGCTTTATTAAAATAGTTCTCAAGCCCTAGCTGGTTTTGCTCAGGGGATAGAGTTTCGGCCTGCGTACCCAAGGATCCCAGGTTTGATTCCAGTCAAGGGCACATGCTCAGTAGGGGTGTGCAGGAGGCAGCCAGTCAATGATTCTCTCTCATCATTGATGTTTCTATCTCTCTCTCCCTCCTTCTTCCTCTCTTAAATCAATAAAAATATATTTTTAAAAAAGATATATCTTAAAAGATATCATTTATCCTATTATAAAATTAAATCATTTGCAGATATAGGTTGAAGTGTATAAAATTTTGTTAGCTTTTACTGTTCAGAGTTGAATGACATGTTATTTAATTATACTTCAGTCATCAGGACAGAGATTTTTTTAAACTAAAGCTATTGGTTATTTATTATGCATAGCTGTGTACTATATAATAAACTATGTAAATATTTATGTTTTAATTTAGTATTAAATAATTATATGCTGTAGTGTAATAATCTCAGTTTTAATTAGAAAAATTTTGATTGTTCTTTTTAAAAATTATAATCAAATTTCAAATTAAAATGTAGAATTTGAAAAATAAAAATATCTTACAAGATGTTTTTTTTTAAGAAATCAGTCTATCATTTGTAATATAGAATTTAGAGTTGCATAAATTCTTGGAATAGATTACTGTTGATCAAATTATGATTAAAACTGGTCCTTTATAATGGCAGTTATTTCTACATATCACTTGTTACAACACAATCATTGGTATATAATGAGAAAATGGAAATATATTAGAAATAGATAATAGAAATCCTGGATCAACGAAAAACTTTTTGTATAATTTTCAATTAATAGATACATTGGGGATTTGAATAAAAACACTAGGAACAAGTTTTAACTTCCACAATTATTTTTTTTCCTTCTTAGTTCACTTTTGCCATAGCCAATTTAAGATTATCTAGCTAGAAAAGTAGCTTACTCTAGCCCCAAATCCTGGCTTACTCTTGTATTTGGAGGAGTAGCAATGAATTAACTCACTGAAAGAACGAGTCATTCTTAGGAACATGATAAAGATTCTTGCTTTTGCCCAGTTTAGTTAACCAAAGCACACTCTTCTTTATGCCTAAACTACCAATTAATTTAGTTCTATGAGTCAAGTCCATTAAAAAAAATCATGCACAACTCTGGTTAAGGGGATGAATTTGACATTTTAAATACCTTTATCAAACTCCTTCCTAAAACTCAACAGGAAGGATTACAACTAGGTAAACTGTTCTGATCTCTTTATTTCTTATTTTTAAAGTGAAAAATTTCTGGCTTGCTCAAGAAATTTTATCATTTCTTAATTGCTCTCAATTTCATTCTCCTTACACTAATCACTTCTACTGCAAACTGAGGCAAAATAGTGAATTTACCTTTAGTGAATTCAACCTCCATTATAGTTGAAATCATATACTCAAATAGAGTCATTTTAGATGCTTTTCTTTTAGTCAGTTTGCTCATTTCCATTTTTTCATCAAATCTGTATGTTCTATCCATTAACTATCTAACCCGGTCATTCCTTCCTATTTACCTTCATTGATCCTTCCTCCATTTGACTCTGATCATTTCCTTGTATCTTACTAACTGGGTGATTACCACTTGTCTGGAAGGCACTTCCCCAATTCTCCTTCAGATAGCTAACAATTTCACCAATCCTTTCATCCAACTACTTCCTAGAAATAATTCCTCTGTGGGAGGCCTTCTTTAGCTTTCAATCTGATACATTTATTTTCTGTGCCTCCTTAATCCTCTCTAAGTCAGTATTTATGCCATTGAACTATATTTGTTAATTTATATAACCCTCTCCCCTTTGCCTTGAAGGCAAAGGCTACATTATTTTCATTTTTGACACCTGTCCCAAGCAAATATGAAAAACTAAGTGTGAATGTTTGTTCAGTGAATACAGTTGCCAATAATTTTTTTAAATTCCTTGGTTCTTATACCTATTAATATGTTGAATTCTATGTTAAAGATAATAATATCAGATCTGAATTATTTCATAGTTTATTATATCCTCTAGATGTTGAATTTGGATTTTAAGAATAAAGTTCAATTATTTTTAAGTAGTCTAAAATGTCATAAACTAAGCCTTGTGTATATCTACTCTAAGACTAATTTATTATCCTGGCTTTTCAAAAGTAATATCAGAATGCTAAAATCATTCTACAGGGCATTAAGTTTGGAATTAAGACTTATAATTTCACAAGATTCAGCATCTTTCAAGGATTCATATCATGACTGAGATCCTGAACTCTTCAAAAAAAAATCCTATATAATAAAAGAGAAACATGCAAATTTGACCATACCTTCGCTCCTGATTGGCTATGCTACCAGCCAATCAGGAGTGGGGGTGGGGTCAAGTAGCTTGAGTGCCAGGCCCTGGGGGTGGAGATGAAAGGGCAGTGGCGGTGAGCGCCCAACCCCCAGGTGCTGTGAGTGGAAGTGGTGGCAAGTGCCCAGCCCCTGGGGCCGGGTGGTCACAGGCAGCCGAGGCTGAGCTGAGCAGGGTGATGGCTGGGTGCCCAAGTCTTAAAGCCTCACCAGAGGCTTTAAGACTTGGGCAGGCTGGGGGTGAGCCATCAGTTGGACATTCCCTGAGGGCTCCCAGTATGTGAGAGGGGGCAGATTGAGTTGAGGTACCACGCAACCCCAGTTCACGAATTTCATGCACCAGGCCCCTATTTTAAAAATAAAAGTCAATACATATTTTCTAAGTCTCAACCACTGTATATTTTTTCACTATTAAATATTCAACTTGTTTTGTTTTGTTTTTAATGTTCCACACATAGCCTGGCTGGTGTGACTCAGTTGTCCCATGCACCAAGAGGTGGCTGTTTTGACTCCTAGTCAGGGCAAATATACAGGCTTTAGGTTTGATCCTCAATTTGGGGCATGCAAGAGGCATTATTTTAAAAAGAACCACAACATGCTCTTAATATATATTAGAGACTGGCAATTATTTAAGTGAATATTGACAGATAATTTTTAAGTTCTCAAAACCTCTTCACTGTTCCCTCCTCCTTTACTCTTGGCAGCTTCCAACCCATGTTCCATTAACAACAAAAGCAATCTTCCAAAAGGATCTAAGTTACTTCATTTCCCTGCTTAAGCCATCCAGTGTTTTCTGTAAATACATCCAAGAAAAGTCTATACTCCTTCCCTTACCTTGTGCAAGAATTGGAATTCTCTGGCCCCTGCCTATTTCATAGTCTGTACCACTCCCATACTAATCACTGTTTTCAATTCTTTGAAGACACTAAGTATTCTTGGGTCTTAAGTGATTTGCATATGTTGTCCCCTCAATCTATAATATTCTTTCTTTGCTCTTTTCAAGGGTTAGTCATTCTTTATGCTTCTACCTCAGCAATAATGCCCCATTCACAGAGATGCTTTCCCTGGCCATCCCATGTAAATGAGGATTCTCTCCACTGATCCCTAAGAGCCTCCCATTGCTTTCATAGTACTCACTAAGACAGCAATTATTTTATATAATAAAGGCCTAATATGCAAATAGACTGACCAGTGGAAGGACAAGTTGCTATGACACGCACTGACCACCCGGGGCAGATGCTCAGTGCAGGAGCTGCCCCCAGCCCTCAGGACCCAGGCCAACCAAGGTGGGTGCCAGTGGGGGCCCCATGATTGCCCCACCAGTTGCCCTATAGATCTGCCCTGATTGCCAACCAGGCCTACGGACCCTATCCATGCATGAATTTCTTACATCAGGCATCTAGTTTTATATATTTGTCTTCTCATTTCTTTGCTGTATAACTCTCCCACCAGCATGTACATTGGGACTGAGACAATATGAGTCTTTTTATTTTTACCATTAGAAGCCTGGTGCACAACATTTATGCACCAGGGGAGGGAGTCCCTTAACCTGGCCTGAGCCCTCTCACAGGCAGACATCCCCCAAGGGTCCTTAGTACTACCACAGAGGCAGGAAAGGCTATGCTCAGCAGCTGTGAGGCCAGCTTCTGGCTGAGCAGCACTCCCCATGTTGGAGCACACTGACCACCAAAGGGAGCTCTGGCACTGAGCATGTGACCTCTGGTGGTCAGTGCACATCATAATAACTGGTCATTCTGATATTTGGCCAATTTGCATATTAGCCTTTTATTATATAGGATTATATCTTGAGTGTATAACTATTTTCTGGAACTTCATAAATGTTAAATAAGTGAATGATTGAATGCCCATTAAGAAATACAGTGAAGATTTGCATACATGGCATTAAAATAATAATATAGAATGAATGTCACATGAGGCATTTACAATCAGCCGCACTAGCAGGTATTAAGACACCATAAATTGATAAATGGCTGGGCAAATCTTCCTCTCAATAGCCTTAAAATTTATATATATTTCTCTTTATTGTATTTGCATTCTATTTTGTATCTCAACTATTTGTATACACACTTTTTTTCTATTTTATTAAATTACTAAGTCCAAGAGGACTTTAAGAAATTTTGTTTTGTTTTGCTCTGGATAACTAATTAAGCTCTCTTTATTAAGCCTTGAGTAGTGAGAAATATAGGCCTAAAAAATTTCTTCATCTGTAATGGGCACCCTGCTGCCTACTTCACAGTATTTTGGTAAGAAAGAAATAAATAACATATCTAACCAACAGGTGATCAATAATGGTAATTGTATTCGTTTGAATGGTACCCCCAAAACATATATCAATATCCTAGAACATGTGAATATAATCTCATTAGGGGATACATTTTCCTTATTTAGAAAAGGGTCTTTGTGGATATAATTAAGATTCTCAAAATGAGAGCATTCTGGTAGACCTAAGTCCAATGACAAGTGTCCTCTTACAAGTGATACATGGAGAGAAAAGACAATTGAAGCAGAGAATTGATTATTATTTTTTTAAATATATTGTTTTATATATATAAATATATTTAAAATATGTTGTGTGTTTTTTTACAGAGAGGAAGGGAGAGGGATATAAAGTTAGAAACATCGATGAGAGAGAAACATCCATCAGCTGCCTCCTGCACACCTCGTACTGGGGATATGCCTGCAACCAAGGTATATGCCCTTGACCGGAATCGAACCTGGGTCCTTTCAGTCGGCAGGCCGATGCTCTATCCACTGAGCCAAACCAGTTTTGGAAGAGAATGGATTATTTAAACTCAATTTACACATATTACAAAGAGTAAGTATATCACTGCACATGTATGTGTAAACAGGCAAATGCACTCATTTGAACACAGATCTCCATGTCAGCATCTCTATCTTGTCAAACCATTTTTATTATCTATGAAACAAACCATTGCATTGGATCAGATTAGAATTTGTGAATCTGATTTTATGGGACCTTTGGGTTACAGAGGTGTCCTAAGTCCCTGCCAATCAACAGGTGTTGCAATTAGAGCCAAATGTACCTTTTTCTAAGAAGAGCAAGCACAGCTTGCATCAGATCTCCGATGTGTTTGGGAACACCAAAAGAGTAATAATCTTAATTTTGGAGAATCTTAAATGTCCTCGTTAGTTGTTATACTGAAATAATGTTTTAGGTTTATATCACTTTAAAGCAGCCGAAGAGATTTGGCATGCTATTTTAATCGGTAAGATCCTATCTTTAAAGACCAAAAAGAAGCCAAAAAAGAGGCTATAATAGAGGTTGTTTTTAAGTAAACTTATCTTCCTTGAAACATTATAATAAAAATCTACAGGTTTCCGTTTCTTTGTGTGTAGTCTGTCATTACCCACCATCCACCAGCAAAGAAAATAATCTCTATAGTCAACAATATAAATACAGACTCCAGGTTTCCTTGAGCTCTGAAATTGCTATATTCAAGCCATCTCTTTCAGCATACAAAACTTCAAGGTCATTCTTACTGGAACAGCCAAATTTCTGCATTTTGTACATTGAAGGCTATAAAATAAAGGTTAGAATTAACATGTATCTGAGAAAAACTGGATGCTATGAAGTTCTTAAAATTCACTGTTTCTCTTTTACTCCTTTCTGAAGTTTACTAACCAAACAAACAAAACAAACTGAAGTTTATGCAACATATTATTGCATAAAGAAAATGTCAACAATGTAAACATGTCAAGCAATTTTTTGTAAAGAAATTTTGTAATTTCCCAACCCCTTTCAAATTAATAGAATTTTAAGTCATTTGAGGTTTGTAATAAATATATTATGAATTATCTGGCAGCACCTATTGAATATTAAAGCAAACTTAATTTTCAGTTTATTCACCATGAATATATATGAATAATACGGGGAATGCAAACAATTAGATTTGAACACAGTGTGGTAGAGCTGGCATAACAGTTCTACAACATGGACAACAACCCTTTTATTATTTGAAAAATACAGAAGTGATTATGTAGAAAAATCTTCCACTTAAAAGTCGTCAAATCAGTTTTAAAATTGTCTTTCAAGAGTGATTGCTTTCCCCTCAAAATGAACTTTGCTGTGGCTTTTAAAAATAGGTTGGATTAACTATTGAGTGAAGCAATAGTGAGCAGTGGTTAAGACTGCAAGCTCTTACACCACATTTCTGGGATTCAAATGTTGTCTCCACCACTTAGAAGATGGGTGATGTGAGCATGTTATTAACATATGTATATCTCAAATTTCTTTTCTGTAAACGTGGGTAATGATAGTAACTAACTCTTAGAGTTGTTTGAGGATTAAATGAGTTAATACTGTAACTTACCTTGAATTTAGCAAACTCATGGAATATAGTAAGTGTCCAATAAGTGTTAACTATAATTTTATTTAAAATATTATGAAAAAGTTTTTTTTATTAATGCACACTCTCCTGAGGCTAAGGTTAAAAGGCTATTCTATTAATACCATGACATCGAGGATTATAGGAAATATATTCCTAATATATTACAAATAAAGTTGACCACTCATTCTTTTTTAAAATATATATATTATTGATTTTTTTTACAGAGAGGAAGGTAGAAGAATAGAGAGTTAGAAACATCCATGAGAGAGAAACATCGATCACCTGCCTCCTGCACACCTCCTACTGGGGATATGCCCACAACCAAAGTACATGTCCTTGACCAGAATCGAACCTGGGACCTTTCAGTCTTCAGATTGACACTCTACCCACTGAGCCAAACTGGTTTGGGCTAATCACACATTCTTTTGTTTAACTTTTAAATAGTTGGAGTATCTGATTGAGAAACACGTAGGATATACTACTAATTCCATTTTACATATAATATTTCAAGTTCTGTTTTATATTTAATATGTCTCATAGAAATAAATCTGGGTTAGTGCAGAAATCCAATTCCCTGGCTGCTATTTATTTTCTGAGAACACAATTTTTAATGCAGTTCACATTTAATATGGGTTTGAACTTCATAGGTCCACTTAAACATAGATTTACTGCAATAAACATATGATCAGGCCTCTGTATCCTTAGTTTGCCATCAGCAGATTCAACCAACCACAGATTGAGAACAGTATTTTCCATCACCATTGGGAATCTGTGGATGCAGAAGGCCCACTATATATATGCATTGATCTATGCTATTTTGGTATCTTTAAGAGTCCTGGAACCAATCCCCGGTAGATACTAACTTCAGGGACAACTGAAGTTTTGGGGAATCAAGTCCACCATCCAGACATGTTCCCTGACTTGGAATTGAATTGTGACCCCTGGTTCATTGGTCAAAGCTCAAACACAGAGCCAGACTGGCCAGAACATTCCTGTATGGTTTCTATTTCTCTTCAGTTACATCTATGTTGCAACTTGCTAAAAGATTCACTTTCTTACAATTCAGTCTTAATCATGTGCCCCTTTTTCATGTTGAAATATTTTCAGAAATCATTATTCCCAGCTGACACTCTTTCTGTATTTATTTCAAGGCTATTTCAATAATGTAATCTATCTGTATTTCTCTTGCAATATGTTCTATAGCTATCCTTGCTATTTTTTGTTTATCCCAGTTGTTCTGTTCAATTGTACATACTTAATAGTACCATTTATTCAGCATACTAAATAGTTTTCGTCAAACTAATTCTTTATTTTTCAAATTATTCTTCAACCATGTAATTTCATATTTGAAAAATGATAACAAGTTTACCAATCTTTACTAAAGTCTTTCTAAATGGCAAAAAAAAAGATCCTATTCATAATGTACAGCAAAAATTCCTTCCTGTCTTCTGGCCTCATTTATACAGAAGCTGCCCAGATAGATCTCTGTCTTTTCTCCAAATGTTTAAAAACTTCCTTCCCTTTCCAGCCTTTATACATGTGTTACTTTTCTCTTTCAGAAACAAAGCTTTCCTTTCCAAGGCCATGAAGTACTCCTAGCATCTGTTTTTCCTACCTATTACCTTGATTAAGCCTAGCAGAGACCAGGAACCAAGTTGGCAGACTCATTTTTAAAAAAATATTTTTAAGCAGGCATGAAAGGAAAGGACGTGGATATACATATGCTTCTCTCTTTTTTTTGGACTGCATTACTCTAAAATGTATCTTCAGATATTAATCATGGGGGATTAAGAAAAATTCATTAAAAGTTTCAGTAGAATTTGCTGAGTTCCCATCTTTGCAAATGGTATGCAGATCACTTAGATTTTTAAATCTGCAGAGGTGGGCAAATATAGATTTACAGTTATAAGTATGTGAAACCAGATTTTATTATTGTATTATAGTTTATTCCTGTATTATATATTTTCCCATATAAACAACTGTACTACTAACTGCCGATTTATTCAAGCAATGTATCTGCACATATGTTGGGTAGTTGCTGCCATCCTGTCATAGTCACTTAAGGATTCCTGGTTCCAGTTCCTTTTAATAGCAGTCACAACCTATACTCCAGAATATCTATCTGATCTTTATTTGGCTTTTCCCCTCAATCAGACATACTACTTTATCACAACTATATATTCAGTTCAGAAGTCTATCCATTTGCACTCTTAATGGGAGGCTTTGAACAGGTACCACCACATAGTCTACCAATTGCCCTGGGTTAAGTTCCTTACACTCATTAGACATGGTTTTCCTCTATGTAAATGGTCATGATAACACACATGAACCTCTTATATTTGAAACTCTTGGAAGCTCACCTGCTCTAGACTAAAAAAATAAACTTTATTTCTTCTTAAGTAAAGCAACTTGCTTTCTTCAAATTTATTAACAGTTATTTTACAATATTTACTATGTTTTACCCCTATGAACATCTAAGCAGGCCTTTAAAACAATAAGCTAGTTCTATATGTGCTGATATGGGAAGATTTTTAGATATATGGCTGATTGAAAATCACGTTCCCAATTAGCCTATTATTATTTGGTATCGATCCATTTATATAAACAGCCAAAAGCCACACATAGGTATATAAAAATGTATATATGGTCATGTAAATATATATACATTTTACATCATCATAAGTAGCATATTTGTAAATATATGAGATTAAAAAAATAGAAGAACGTTTGCAATTATACCACAAATTTTTAAAAAATATTAATTATATAATAGGACTAGAGATGCATATGTGTTATGTATTTGTTATGTATTTGTTATATGTATTTGTTATATGTAAATTATGTATTTGTTATATGACTTTTTTTGTTGTTTTTTTTAATCTTTATTGTTCAGTTTATTAACTACATTGTTCCCTTTTTTTTTAACCCTATAGTTTCCCTCCACCTGGTACCCATCCCACCCTCCGCCCTCGCCCCCCTCCACTGTCCTCTCCAATAGTTGCATGATTTTTGTCCAGCCTCTTGCTGCACTTCCCACACCCCCTTTCTCCCCAAGAGTTGTCAGTCCATTCCCTTTCTATGTCCGGGATTCTGTTACATTCACCAGATTATTCTGTTCATCAGCTTATTAATTCACTTGATTTTTAGATTCATTTGTTGATAGATGTGTATTTGTTGTTCCTAATTTATACTTTTATCTTTTTCTTCTTCCTCTTCCTAAAGAATATATTTCAGCATTTCATATAATATTGGTTTGGTGGTGATGAACTCCTTTAGCTTTTTCTTGTCTGCGAAGCACTTTATTTGACCTCCAATTCTGCATGATAGCTTTGCTGGATAGAGTAATCTTGGTTGTAGATTCTTGATATTCATCACTTTGAATATTTCTTGCCATTCCCGTCTGGCCTGCATCATTTCTGTGGAGAAATCCGCTGACAATCGTATGGGTGCTCCCTTATAGGTAACCATCTGTTTTTCTCTTGCTGCTTTTTATATTCTCTCTTTATCTTTTGCTCTTGGCATTTTAATTATGATGTGCCTTGGTGTGGTCCTCTTAGGGTTCTTATATATTAGGGTTCGGTGCGCTTCTTGGACTCCTAAATCAATTTCTTTCACCAGGTGTGGGAAGTTTTCGGTTACTGTTTCTTCAAATAGGTTTTCATTGTCTTGCTCTCTCTCTTTTTCTGGGACCCCTATAATTCGGATGTTGGTATGTTTGAGGTTGTCCCAGAGGCCCCTTACACTATCTTCAATTTTTTGGATTCTTTTGCTTTCTTGCTTTTTCAGCTGAGTGGATTTTACCTCTTTGTATTTCAAATCTTGAACTTGGTTCTTGGGGTGCTCCAGAGCACTTTTAGGTCTTTGTATGATATTTTTTATTTCAGGCAGTGTATGCTTAATTTCTGGTTGGTCCTTTTTCATATCCTTGAGAGTCTCCTTTATATCCTTGAGGGTCTCCTTCATTTCCTTGTAGGACTCATTCATTTTCTTTGTGGTCTTGCTTAATTCCTTATAGGCCTCAACCTTTTGTTGGAGCCTCTTGAAAAATCCTATAACCGTGGTTTTGAATTCCATGCCCAGTCGTTTTTTTTTCCTCCATTTATTTCACATCTGATTCCTTTCCATGTCTCTGCATGGTGGCTGCTTCCCTGAGTTGGTCAATTAGCTTTGTGTGGTAGACTTCCTACTAGGGACAGTGGCTCAGCCTCCCCAGTTACCTGAGGTGGATATGGGTTGCACAGCCTTGCTGAAGTTAAGCTCAGGTTAATCGTTGTTAGCACTTGGAGGGGTTGACCTCCAGGCCAATTGTCTGTGAAGTTCAGCTGTGCTCAGGTTGGATGGGCGAAGTCTCCGGGCCAAGCAGACAGCATTAGCCTTGCCCTATGTGGCCCCAGGGACTCTGTGTTGGTGGCAATGGCTGCCAGCACCTCTGAGAGAGAGCCACTGCCAAGCTCCACCGGCTGCCAGGGAATTAAGACTCTCCCCAAATGAGTCTGCACGCCCAATGTCTCACCCAGGGTCGTAAAACAAAGCAGTCTGATGGTTTCCCAAATGAGAGGGCAAGTCACAGAGAGCTCTCTGTGTGGTCACACAGCTGAGCTGTTCACGCAAGCTGCCTTCTCCGCAAGCTGCCTTCTCTACAAGCTGGGAGACCCCTGCAGCACCCGAGCTTCGGCGTGCCCTCCCATTGTCCAGTTTTCACCCTGTGTGATAGTGGGTTCCCTGGAGTTCACCCAGAGCTGGAGAATCAGTCCAGTCGGACGTCTTTGTCTCCCAGTTCTAGAAAACTGGCCGATTTTCAGCCACCCGCCCTCTCCGCTGGCGCGCGCTCCAAACCTCTCTCTGAGCGAATCTTTCAACACTGTCTGCCGCCGCTCCTCCGAGTCACAGTGTCTTATTTTCACTTTTATTTGTGGAATTTTCACTAGGCCAGCTTTCTGGTGATTCTGGAAGGTGTTTGTTCTTTCGTTAAGTTGTAGTATTAAAATTGCTGAGCATGACGGCAAGATAGGTGTTTTACCTATGCTGCCATCTTGGTTCCCCCTGTTATATGATTTTTTAAAACTCAAACAGGTATTTGAGAATTACTTACATAATTAAAACATTTAAATGCTTCTCTAAGCAGTAACATCTATAATTTGATTTTTCATATATATGTTAATTATATTTGATTGGTATAAAACTGATCATGTTTATACTAATAGACCTTTAGAAGCTTATTTTTATTGAATGTCTCTCAGTTTTTATGCTGAATACAATAATTAATTCCAATATGTTTAAAGAAGCTGAAAAGCTGTTTATTTTAAAAATAAGAAGAATTGTGAAAACCTCTGTAGTTGAATACCTGGGCAGATGAACATTAAGACATTATCATTTAAAAGCAGTGAGGAATTTCTTTAGGTAGAGATATAGAAAGAAAGAGAGAATGCCCAGCTAATGTGTAAAGTTACTAATAATTAATTTGAATATCAAATCGCTGTTACCCATTAGTGCTCCAAGCTAGTGAAGGTGATGAGAAAAAGTCATACATTATTATAGATGAATTTGCTGACAGATTAACGTTTAATGGCTTTAGGACCTATTTCCTCAATCTTAATGGTCTTTTGATTACCATTATCTTCTAAATTGTAACCCACATCATCCCTGGGTCACATTAGCATGAACAGTAAGCAAAGATCATGTTATAAACACAATCAAACACGAAACCTTAGCCATAGCCCCATTAGTGTAATCTTTGCAAATATTGTCTCCAAATCGGTAGGGCTACTTCCTGAACCTCTTGGGGGAATCATTCAACTACTGGCTCCTGCTCCTCAGGTTTCCCAACAGAGTTGACAAGCCTGTGTCTCTGGTGATGTCCTCTACCTTCCAAAGATGATGCCTTCTTCCCTGCTCATCCTTGGCAGCTCACTAAGCCGAGGTGTGGGAGTTGGAAACCGGGATGAAAATCCTCTTCTCTCTCGTATTCTGTTTCATTACTAAGTCAGAATCAATGGCAACCTCAGCTCAGAGTACTTCCCTGGCTCAGCCAAGTATCATTTTCCTAGGTTAACTGTAATTTTACTCTGTCTTTATTATGACTAGTCCAGAAGGTAATCTGACTGCCAAGATTTTCTGTTACTTTCAACACTATTTCTTTTCTCAGACTTTTAACAAATAATCATTCCTTATTTGGTTAATACTGCTTTCTTCTTTCTTTAGAATGAGTTTCTTTTCCAGCTAAGATTATTATTTATCTTGATTCTGACTAGATTTTAATTATATGAGACTAAAAATTGCTCTTATTCCCTGAGAGACTTAAAGGTTTGAGATTTCAGTCAATTTCACTTTAATCCCAGTACGTCCAGCTACTGGTATTTATGTGAGGGTGCCTAGCTTTCATATAACTGAATGTGAACCATCCCTCCTCATGAAAGGTCTTAACCAATGCTGTACAACAAAAATAGAATGCAAATGTCAGCCACATAACATTACATCTTTTATGAGCTAAGTTTAAAAAATAAATAGGATTCAAGTGAAAATATTTTTTTAATTTAATAAATCTTTATTGTTCAGATTATTACAATTATTCCTCTTTTTACCCCAGTAGCTCCCTTCCACTCGGTTCCCACCCCACACTGTGCCCTTACCTTACCCCTAATGTCCTCATTCATAGGTATACGTTTTTTGTCCAGTCTCTTCCCACACCCCCCACACCCCTTCCCCTCAAGGGTGGTCAGTACACTCCTTTCCTATGACCCTGATTCTATTATATTCACCAGTTTATTCTGTTCATCATATTTTTTATTCACTTGGTTTTTAGATTCACTTGTTGATAGACATATTTGTTGTTCATAATTTTTATCTTTACTTTTTTCTTCTTCTCCCTCTTCTTAAAGAATACCTTTCAGCATTTCATATAATACTGGTTTGGCAGTGATGAACTCCTTTAGCTTTTTCTTATCTGTAAAGCTCTTTATCTGACCTTCAATTCTGAATGATAGTTTTTCTGGGTAGAATAATCTTGATTGTAGGTTCTTGCTATTCATCACTGTGAATATTTCTTGCCACTCCCATTGCCTACATAGTTTCTGTTGAGAAATCAGCTGACAGTCATATGGGTGCTCCCTTGTAGGTAATTGTTTTCCTCTTGCTGCTTTTAAGATACTCTCTTTGTCTTTTGCTCTTGGCATTTTAATTATAATGTGTCTTGGTGTGGTCCTCTTTGGATTCCTTTTGTTTGGGGTTCTGTGTGCTTCCTGGACTTGTAAGTCTATTTCTTTCATCAGGTGGGGGAAGTTTTCAGTCATTATTTCTTTAAATAGGTTTTCAATACCTTGTTCTCTCTCTTCTTCTTGCACCCCCATAATTCTGATATTGGTACGTTTGAAGTTGTCCCTAACGCTCCTTACACTATCTTCAAATTTTTGGATTCTTTTTTTTTTTTTTTTTTTTTTTTTGCTTTCTAGTGAGTGTTTTTTGCTTCTTTGTATTTCAAATATTTGACTTGATTCTTGTGTTCCTCTAGTCTTCTGTTAGGTCTCTGCATAATATTTTTTATTTTAGTCAGTGTATGCTTAATTTCTAGTTGGTCTTTTTTCATATTGGCCTTTTTTAGGAAATTCTTGAAAAACCTTGAAAAAACTTGGTTTTGAACTCTTTATCCAGTCGTTTGCTCTCCTCCATTCCTTTTGTTTGTGATCTGTTTCTTTGTCTCTGCATTTTGGCTGCTTACCTGAGTTGGTAGAGTACCTTTGTGTGGTGTCCTATAGGGCACAGTGGCTCAGCCTCCCCAGTTGCCTAAGGTGAACACTTAGAGCACCTCTTTGTGGACTGTGTATTCAGCCTTGTTGTAGTTAAGTCTTGATTGTTGTTGGTATCACTGGGAGCAATTGACCTCTAGGCCAATTGGCTGTGAGGATCAGCTGTGTCTATGCTAGGAAAACTTCTGTGCTGGAGACACTCTTATAAGACAAGTGTTGCAAAATTACAAAAGCCTCTGTGCTCAGCTTGGTTTGGGACAGAGTTTCAGGGTGGAGCAGACAGCCTTGGTTTCCCATCAACCCTGCCCTATGAGGTCCTTGGGTCTCAGTGTCCCTCAGTAATCACTGCAAGCACCTCTGAGAGAAAGCTGCCCTTGAGTGTTGCCCACTGCCCAATAGTCCAGTTTCTCACTCAATGAGTCCGGGTTCCCTGAAACTTGCCTGGAACTGGAGTTCAACACAGTCAAGAGTTTCTGTCTCCCTCCCACTTTAGAAAACCAGCTGCACACTCAGCCACCTGTGCATTCAGCAGTCAGTCCTTCTGTGTGCTCACCTCTGGACCTCTGCCTTCTGTAGCTCCCGAGTCTCAGTGTGCTTTTTCTTTTCCTAACAGTCCAGATCCCCGCCCCCCCCCCCCCCCGAGTGAGTCTGGTTTCCCAGCATCTCTCCCAGAACTGGAGTTCAGTTGCAGTCAGGAGCTTCTGTCTCCCTGCTGCTTTAGAAAGTCAACCGTGTACTCAGCCATCCATGCACATAGCCAGCTGTCCTATCCATGTGCGCGTCTCCACACCTCAGGCTTTTTGCAGCTCCTCTGAGTCTCAATGTGCTTTCCTCTTTTCTTCTAGTTGTAGAATTTCCACTCAGCCAGTTTTCCTGTGGTTCTGGATCGTGTCTATTTTGTCTCTTAGCTGAAGTTTTTGATATTGATGGGTGAGGCAGCAGTTTTGGTGTTTACCTATGTTGCCATCTTGGTTTCTCTCCTTTGTGAAAATAATTTAAATAATGTATTTTATTAAGCTACTCTATCCAAAATATTATTGCAATATGTAATTGATATAAAATTTAGTGAGATATCTTGTTGATATTGAATATGTATAGATCCATTTTCAACCACTGAGCCACATCGGCCTGGCTGTAGATAATAATTTCGAAACTATATTTGAATGTTAAAAAGTAAAAAAAAAAAAAAATCACATTTGTTAATAGCTGTTTGTCCTTTCTTCCCAACACATTCACTAGTGTCAGTGTTATTAGTATTCATTAATACTATTATTATATTAATTAGTATTCACTATTATTGTCTGAGGTTTTTCCATACAGTGAAGGGTGCCAATCCACAGAACTTTGCCAACTTATTCCAATTAAAACTGTTTCTCTCTAGAGAACATGAAATATTTTTCTGCTCGGTCAAAAGATACTCTTTTGTGAGGAGCTTATGTGAGAACAATTAAAATTTGTTCAGCTGCAAGAAGCTTATGCAATTCTTTGTTCCTTAATGAGGACACCTGAATCTTCAAATGAAATTACCATTTTCCAGGTGCAGGTGATCAAATTAGGGATGGGAAATACACCAAATGTATGTAAACTATTTCCAAAGATGCTGATTGAAACGAGTGGAAATGGGTCGGGCTAATCAGTGATGGAATTAAAAGGACTAATAAGTTAACCTACTGGGTCTCACCAGATTGCTGAAATAATTGTAGCATTGCTCTAAAGCAGTGGTCGACAAACTGTGGCTCGCCAGCCACATACAGCTGGCGAGCCAAGGTTTGCTGCTCTGTTGACTAATGAGTTTGCCGACCACTGCTAAAGGATGAATGGAGGAAACCTTCCCAATTTTCTAGAAGGATGTGAATTTCAAGTAGCCTTTTTTTGGTTTCCATTTTAGAATATTTATTAATACCAGATAACATGTAAAATTTTTATTTTGAAACTATGTTATATTAGACTATTTCATTGCTAATCATTTCCTCTTCCTGAGAACTTGATTTTAGTTCACCTACTTAAACCAGCTTCACACAACTCATCATCCCATCCTCAGCTCCTGGGTGGGCATAGAAGTTCAAATGCTGTGGCCAGTGGCTTTTAGAAACTGGCCTATGACAAGTAGCCCAACTGATTTTAAACCTGCAATTAACTTAGAGGGTTCAAACAAATTTATTTCAGTTAGATCTTTGGGGTTGAAGTTTACTGGAAAATTCTGGGAAAGACAGTCTTTTCCTTATATTTTTAAAGACAGCCAGCCACTGCAATTTGGTTCTCACTCTGGACACTAGTGATCAGCCTAGAACTCCTGTAGCTTTTTCATTATAAGGATGAGGACACAGAGATTTGTGAAAGAAAACTAATCTTAATAGAATGTAAATTAAGAAAGGCCAGAGTTTTCCTGACAGTTCTATCAATGGTCCTTTGATTTATCCCAATTATAACTTGCCCATTTAACCCTCAACACAGTGACCACCCTGTTTTTAATAAGTCTATGAAGTGAAGTATAAACCAATTGGACAGGTGATTGCCTGACACTTTGAGAAAGAACAGTAATACTCATGAGCATAATTTTATGGATAGCACCCACATATTTTATAGTCCTCACAATGGACACATGTGTTGAAGTATCTTTTCTTACACTATCACTGTGATTTACAAAGTCTTATGGCTACAGTGTGCCAGACTAGACAAGGGAAAATACAATCAATTGAAATCATGACTTAAGTCCCATATTCTTAGTTATGGAGGTCTCTGGTCAATATAAGTTTCAGTCCTTATGTAAACAACAACAACAACACACACACACACAAATGATACTTCTTTGTGGTAGCGATTTATCCTAACTAAAATGTGTCATTGCCAAGAATAGCTTTTAGTGGCATTCACTCTATAATCTTTCATCTCTATGAGCTCTCTGATAAGATCACTGCACTGCTTAGCATTCAGCTCTTTATGTCCATCCATTTTATTATTTGGCTGAGTTTTTCTAAGCACAATTTCCTATTTTACCAGCTTTTACTCATTGGTTGTGACTTCCACGAGTTATCCTACCTATTAGAAAGTGTCCTATGAACAGATTCATATAATGTTATAGTTTAGCAAGCTTTTAATTTTCTTGACCATTCCCAACCAGTAATGCTACATTTTTATTGGACTATATTCAACTTTATTCCACTATAGGTTAGACACATATAAGAAAATATAGCATAACTATACTTTTCTTATTTATTATTATATTAAAATAATGTGAATTCATGAAAAGTTCAGTCTATATATAGTATAGAGTCAAGTTGTTGTAACATCAAACCCAATTCTGATACCCCACTGCTATCTCCTGCTTTTCCTACAGAACTAATATTTCATATTTTGATTTAAAGAAATAACTTAATAATTCTACTGAAAAATACATATCCAGGCACAAAATTATATATATGAGAGAATATGTATGAGTATTAGAAATAATTAAAAGAATGATCAGTTGCATTAGTGGTTATTTCTGGAAAGTGAGAGGAAAAGGAATATTTGGAAGGCATTGCAACTAACTTTGTACTGTTCATTATGAAGCCTCAGATGGTCTATAATTTGTCATTTCCAAAATGTTCTCATATATACTCTATTCTCTCATGAATATTGAGAGTTGTGGTATTTGGCTCCACTGAAGCTTGGAATACTAGAGCATAGGTAAGCTAGTTCCACCTGCAGTGGCAGGTGTTAGGGTGGGTCATCCACATGGCACAGGACTGTGCCAAAACTGAAATGCAGTGAGAGCCTAGATCTAGCATTTCTCCAGTATCTTTCTGTATACTTCAAGTTTTCATAATATAAAATGAAATTGTTTCAGAGATCCTCTGAATGATGATAAGAATGCCACCATGAGTCCTAACTGGTTTGGTTCAGTGGATAGGGCATTGGCCTGCGGACTAAAAGGTCCCAGGTTGGATTCCAGTCAAGGGCATGTACCTTGGTTGTGGGCACACCCCCAGTAAAATGTGTGCAGGAGGCAGCTGATCGATATTTCTAACTCTCTCTTCCTCTCTATATAAAAAAAAATCAATAAAATACATTTAAAAAGAAAAAAAATGCCACCATGATAAATGATGCCATTTTCTTCTGTTAGTCAATTTCAGTAAATGACTTAGTGAATTAAAGCACTGTAGTAATATAAAGCACTGAATACCAGTGGCTTTTATAAAGTGATCTTGGGTTTTATTCATCCATTCTTTGCTTGCCTGAGTAAGTGTTTATATATATAACTGAGTCAGTGTTGATATATAAAAATCAATGGTGATTTGATGCTATTATACAGGCTAGAGTCCTCCCTTTGGAAATATGCTGCTTTAATAATGCTTGCAGTTTGCAGCTCTGAGCATTTGCAGAGCTTAAGCTGGGAGAATTCCAACCCTCTCTTAAAGGGACCAAATGCTCATAATCAACAAGGCTCCTAAATCTTTTCTACAACATAATTTACTTCCAGAAAACCTTTTGTGACATCTCTCAGTCCTTCTGTGGCATCTCTACATGTCTTTATCAGCACTCACCCCATTATATACTATACTAGAGGCCCAGTGAAGGAAATTCATGCATGGGTAGGGTCGTTAGGCCTGGCCAGTGATCAGGGCTGATCTGTGGGGCAATCAGGGAGCCACTGCTGGCACCTATCTTGGTTGGCCTGGGGCCTGCAGGCTGGGGGCAGCTCCTGCATTGAGTATCTGCCCCCTGGTGGTTAGTGCTCATCATAATGACCAGTCATTCCACCAGTTGTTCCACCATTTGGTTAATTTGCATATTAGGCTTTTTTTTATATAGGATTACATAGGATACTTAACTGTATATCAATGTTATTATTAAAGTAAAATCTATGTGTTGTATACTTTTATATCTCTAATACTTCATATCTTGATAAAACTATATTTATAAATATGTAGAACTTAACAAACATCAGCTAAGTAAATGAATAAGCTGTAAACATGGAACTTTTTCTTTATAAACAAAGTCACTAGGACAATGTTGGTAGGCAAAAACAGTTCTGAATTAAATTTGCTTAAATGATTTATCATTTATCATGTTTCAGAAAATTAATTTCAAACATGAAAATTCTAAGAGCTCCAGTTCTTAAAAGTAAAAAATGGAATTAGATAAGGTCCTATGGTTTTGAAAATCTTAGTAAAGTATTAAGGACATATTTTAATTAAATAAAGAATGATGTCATTGTAAGCCAGTAGTTTCTAATACTTTCCACTTCTAGTCTTTTCTAAAATAGTAAATCTAGAGGAAACATTAAGTTACACATAACACAATGTCCCTTTCATTAAAAAGCTATGGGATTATTTTTTTTTCCTTTCTAGAGGGTAAAGTACATTGTGGTTAAGCAAAAGTACAAAACTTCCTATGTGAATGTGAAACACAGGAGAGAAGCAATTTAATCATTTTAACCTAATGGGTGCCAAAATTATTCATTCATACAGTGAGCTTAAGTTCAATAACTCAGTTTTTGCTCCAATGTTGAACATATTAAAAAGTTTCATAGTTAGTTGGTTCTCAATGCCTGTAAAATTAAGTTGAGTTTTGTTAACATTAATATGAATAGTCTACTCAGGATGAAACAATAAGTATGTATATGACAAGTGGGAACTTACTGCATAACAATTTACATATAGAATAATTTCCACATTTTGAAAACCACTCAATACTATTAAGAATAATTTTAATTACAGAATGAGATAAGCAAAATAAACAAAACCTTTTGTTTAAAGGTATATGTGTATAGTGCTCTAATCCTGTTTCTATAGACAGCATTGCATGAGGTGCTACTAATGTTTGTAGCTCTGTGTGTATGTGTGTGTGCATGTATGTTGTCTGCCTATTCTAATTGATAATAAATAATACAATTAGAAAACATTTTGTAATTGTAAAGGTAGAACCAATGTATATGTAAATAATGACAAGCTCTTTTAAAAAAATGAGCATTTTTCTCCAATATGAACACATTTTTAAAGTAACGGATTTATAAAAAACTAAATTTTGAGGTGATAATTTCCCCATCAATCATACTACATAATTAAACTACTGATTAATTTGAAAGCTTCCAAAATATGATTCCCAATTCACTTCCCTCTCTCAGCCTTCCATCAAGTGTTCCCTACAGACCTATTTTCTATACCAGGCATATCTTGCTCTGTGCCTTTATTCATAAAAAATCTTTCAAAATGAAATATTGTCTCTTTGCTCTGACATCTCTGTCTGTAAAAATTAAAGCCCTGATTCAAAGTCCATCTCAAAAAATGGATAAATTACAGAAGTGGTTAACTATCTAGGAATTACCAAAACCAAAATATATCTATTATTGGAAGTATGACAGAATGTCAAGTAATATAAAAGTGAGACAAAGAAAATAGTTTTTGTTTCTTTCCCCTACCCCCTGTCAAAAAGGGTCATAATCATAGATAAATGAGAATAACTAGATGTAGATAAAATGTGAAGTTATAAAAAGATTAAAAGATAAATTTCAATAACAATACTAAGTAGAAATGAGCTATACTCTAGAGAGCTATGATAGAATAAATAATGGTCTCCCCAAAGATATCCATACTCTAATCCCTGGAATTGGTGAATGTGCTACTGTATATGGCTAAAGGGGTGTTAGGGATATAAAAAAATTAAGGGTTTTAAGATCGAGAGATAATCTTGGATTATCTAGGTAGATCAAAAGCCAGTGTCCTTACAAGGGAAAAGCAGGAGGATCAGAGTAAGAGAAAAATGTGATGATGAAAACAGAGGTTGGAATGATGCAGGGCAGGGCCATGAGTCAAGAAATATAAGTGGCCTCTATAAGTCATAAAAGGCAAGGGAATGCATTCTTCCTAGGGTTGCTAGAAGAAGCTTGGCCTTCCAACTCATGTAAGAGTTATAATATCCAGAACTGTAAGCTAATAATTTGAGTTGTTTAAAAATGCTAATTTTATATTAATTTGTTACAGCAGTAATAGGAAACTAATAAAAGAGTCAACACAATTCAATGAAAGCTACTTGGGCTTTAAATACAGACAAAAATCTGTATTTTGAAATCCCATTTTGCTATTTATTTCCTGTGTGAACTTAAACAAATCACCCTCTTTGATTCATTCATATACTGAAGAATGCAGACAGGATCTCTTCTCTGAGTATTCTCTGAGCCCTAACCAGTTTGACTCAGTGGATAGAGCATCGGCCTGTGGACTGAAGGGTCCCAGGTTCGATTCCGGTCAAGGTCATGTATCTTGGTTGCAGGCACATCCCCAGTAGGGGGTGTGCAAGAGGCATCGATGTTTCTAACTCTCTATCCTTCTCCTTTCCTTGCTGTAAAAAATCAATAAAACATTTAAAAAAATCTGGCAGCCATTGCCCCCTGCACAGAGTCCCTGGGGCCGCATAGGGCGGAGCTAACACTGTCTGCTTGGCCTGGAGACTCCGCCCACCCAACCTGAGCACAGCTGAGCTTCACAGACAATTGGCCTGGAGGTCAACCCTCCAAGTGCTAACAACGATTAACTGAGCTTAACTTCAGCAAGACTGTGCAGCCCATATTCACCTCAGCTAACCAGGGAGGCTGAGCCACTGTCCCTAGTAGGAAGTCTACCACACAAAGCTAATTGACCAACTCAGGGAAGCAGCCACCATGCAGCGACATGGAAAGAAATCAGATGTGAAAGAAATGGAGGGAAAAAAACAACTGGACATGGAATTCAAAACCACGGTTATAGGGTTTTTCAAGAGGCTCCAACAAAAGATCGAGGCCTATAAGGAAATAAGCAAGACCACAAAGGAAATGAATGAATCCTACAAGAAAATGAACAAGACCCTCAAGGATATAAACGAGAGCTGCAAAGAAATGATCAAGACCAACGTGGAAATGAATGAGTCCTACAAGGAATTGAAAGAGATCCTCAAGGATATAAAGGAGACTCTCAAGGATATGAAAAAGGACCAACCAGAAATTAAGCATACACTGACTGAAACAAAAAATATTATACAAAGACCTAAAAGTGCTCTGGAGCACCCCAAGAACCAAGTTAAAGATGTGAAATACAAAGAGGTAAAATCCACTCAGCTGAAAAAGCAAGAAACCAAAAGAATCCAAAAAATTGAAGATAGTGTAAGAGGCCTCTGGGACAACCTCAAGCATACCAACATCCGAATTATAGAGGTGCCAGAAAAAGTGAGAGGCCAAGACAATGAAAACCTATTTGAAGAAATAGTGACTGAAAACTTCCCACACCTGGTGAAAGAAATTGACTTAGGAGTCCAAGAAGTACACCGAACCCCAATATATAGGAACCCTAAGAGGACCACACCAAGGCACATCATAATTAAAATGCCAAGAGCAAAAGACAAAGAGAGAATATTAAAAGCAGCAAGAGAGAAACAGTTGGTTACCTATAAGGGAGCACCCATACGATTGTCAGCGGATTTCTCAACAGAAACGATGCAGGCCAGACAGGAGTGGCAAGAAATATTCAAAGTGATGAACAGCAAGAATCTACAACCAAGATTACTCTATCCAGCAAAGCTATCATTCAGAATTGAAGGTCAGATGAAGTGCTTCGCAGATAAGAAAAAGCTAAAGGAGTTCATCACCACCAAACCAACATTATATGAAATGCTGAAAGATATTCTTTAAGAAGAGGAAGAAGAAAAAGGTAAAGATGAAAATTATGAACAACAAATACACATCTATCAACAAATGAACATAAAAATCAAGTGAATTGATAGGCTGTTGATCAGGATAGACTGGTGAATATAACAGAGACATGGACATAGAGAGGGAATGGACTGACAATTCTTGGGTAGAAAAGGGTTGTGGGAAGTACAGCAAGAGACTGGACAAAAATAGAGAAAACAAAGCTACAGATATACAGAAGAAAGCAAAGATAAAAAAACTGCAAGAGTCTCCTTCCTGAGTTTATATTATCAGGTCCTAATTCTTCTCCTTTCTTTAGGCCTGATTACACTGTGGCTCTTTGGGTCATAAACCATCCCCTATCTTATAGTAAATCTGCCATGTTTGTTTAATTTAGTACAAGTTATCTTTGTTTTTTGAAAAAACTCTGACATAAAAATGTTACTTGAAGTAGAAGTGAAAGGATAAATGATAGTATGTTCAATGTTGTTAGAATAATTCTGGGCTTATTTGTAAACTACCATTACTACTCTCTCTACTATTAGGAAGAGGAAGAAGAGGAGGGAAGGAGAAGAAGGGAATAAAAATGTTTATTAACTCTGAATAGTAGAGAGGATTCTCGTAAGCTAGGTTACATTGGGAATGGGATGAATGGAAATTTTCTCTCTCTAATTCTGTTTCAGGATAGGAATCTAATCATGTCTAATCTAATTATGAAAAGACACAATAATTTTAATGATACCAATGTCATAAAGTAGAAAATCTGAAAAAAAAAAAAGCCATATGGCTCAGTGGATAGAGCGTCGGCCTGTGGACTGAAGGGTCCCAGGTTTGATTCAGGTCAAGGGCATGTACATTGACTGCAGGCATATCACCAGTGGGGGGTGTACAAGAGGCAGCTGATTGATGTCTCTCTCATCGATGTTTCTGACTTTCTATCCCTCTCCCTTCCTGTCTGTGAAAAATCAATAAAATATATTAAAAAATAAAAAAAATTCTTTTCACATAGTAAGTGTCAAATAAATTTCAAATGTGCATGCTTCTCTTCATGGCCCCTCCCCCTCTCAAATAAGATTTGCTCTCATATACCTTCAGGGGCCTAAAGCACCTGGTACTTAGACACACTTTTTCTTTTTTCCAAGATGAGTATTTAAGTTTAATAGATTCTAATCTCATGGTATAATTTGAAATATACCAGCACTAATAATATATTTTGGAGTTTCAACCAGGAACCAATTGAAACATTGGAAGGAAAGTAAAACATTCCTGACTGTAACAACTTTAATTTCAGAAAGTAAAACTATTAAAATTGGTTATTTTAATAGTAAAACTATTAAAATTCTCCAGAGAATATGGCTTTTTTTTCCAGCTTAATTGAAACTTGAACACTGTAAACATCAGTTTCATTTCTGCTTTTATGACTTTCCCTATCTTTTGTTTGTAATGTCCCTGTGAAACTACATTTGCCCATGTCATTCATACTTGTTTATGTATGTTATTATTCCCTTTATAAGTCCCTTAATGGCTAAAAGTACACGTGGCCCTTTTGAGTATCAGATTGCATAAAATAGATCTTCAACAAATATTTATTAAATAAAATTAAAGTAAAAATTTATCCCACCAAAATGTGCAATTCTACAGAGAATTTGGCGCTTTTTTTTTCTTCAGATTTTCTTCTACTTTATGACATTGGTATCATTAAAATTATTGTGCCTTTTCATAATTAGGTTGGACAGGATTAGATTCCTATCCTGAAACAGAATTAAACTAGTTATATTGTATAGTGTTTCTTCAATAAGCTTCTAGTCCAACATTACTATTACTCCATTAAATACCATTAACCCACTGTCAAAGTTTCCTACTCTGAGAACAATAAAGCACTTAGAAGTATAATATGAATGGGTATATCATTCTCTTCCATTAAAAAAAATCCCTGAAGTTCATGTGTTAATATGAGTGTTGGGTTGTTTTGGGTTCTTTCTGGCCATATTAGGGCAGTGATATATATATTTCATATACATATATGAATTAAAAAACAAAAATTTGGGGCAAATATTTCCTGCTTTATACCAGGAATAAGAGTATCTGAAAATTATTATCTGGTAGAAGGACTGAGAAAAGAAGAGGAGGTTTTGTATTTTTATGACATTAGTACTAAACTAAATAACTCATAACTACTCATAGAAAAACGGGGCCTCTTTTTATAGCAAAATTAAATGTTGCTGTAGGCATTTCATTTTTGTGTTTGTTTTTCATTTTTAAATTTTTTAATACTGCTGTAGGCATTTTATTATGGCGATCAGAAGGTACTCTGTCCCTAATGTTAGTTTAATTGTTTAACAAATTAATTGCAATACCAACAGTGAGATGGTATGATTTATATTATTTAAAGTATAAAGGAAAATACCAAAAGTGTAATGATTTTCTCACAAAAGCAAGTATCTTCCAATTAAATTTTTTTTTTTTTTTGCTGTAGACCTTAGCATTCTTCTAAAATACTGTATGAAAACCTACCCATATAATCTTTGGGGCTGTCTATTGCAATACAACAGTACTTATAACAAGTATTTATATAAACACTTGCACACTTTGATTTTGGCTATTCCCTTTGCACATGCCACTATTTTTTAAAGGCTGTAAGAGAAAAATTAAGTTGTTAAAAGTCTGAGTAGGAAGTTAAATTTGTGCAAAGCTTATCCTGCCAAACCATCTACTGTCAGAAATGTCTTCAGGTGTAGAGAGTAAAAATTCCCCCTAATTGTATGGTTCCGGCAATGAACCCAACTATAACCACATTTTTGGAAAGTGAAAACTGTTCTAAGAATGAATAAAGAACTTCTTCTTTGTTTCACTGTTAGAATAAAGTGCATTAGTGCATTTGCAAAGCAAATAAGTTAAAGGAAGAGAATAGAGGAATTTCATTCCTGCCCCTGAAAGTGGAGCAAAATTCATTTAATAATAAGTCCTATGTGTATACTCTGAATCAAACTCTCTACAGTTTATAAAAAGTCACCTGGCTTGATTGGGCTCTTCCTGAATTCAAGTAGAAATAATGCCATTTTTGTGGTGTTTTTTTGTTTTAAATCCTCAGTGGTCTTATCCTAGCCTTTTATTATATGAACCTTTTATTATATGTAGTTAAACCTTTATATATATAAAATGAATCCTTAATTATGTAAGTAGATACGGCTTAAAATTAAGAATAATTTAAACAACTAATGAAGTTTTGATATCCAGATGGTCTAGTAAACATTTTGAAACCTAGCATCCCTTTGGTGAACTACTATCATTGCATACCTATTTGGCATTCAGTAGCTTCTGGTAACTACTTGATGAGGACATTGAAAATTGCAGGTTGCTGCTGTCTTGGATGCATCTAAAACTGTAAAATCTTTGAAAGTCTTGATTTTCAGAATACAGAAAACAAAATGGTCATGATTCTTCTTGGTGTGATCTTCAAAAGCCATTGAATCGATGATTTGTTAGTCTTAATATTTTAGTAGCTCATCCATTTCCTGGACAATTCTCATGAGATTTAAAAAAAAGTCAGGTTAGAAATTATTGTTTTAAGCAAATAAATGTTTGTTTGTTTGTTTGTTTGTTTGCATACTACATTGTGACCAATATTACGTTATGGAATAGGATCTACTAAAGTGAAGCTTCCAATAAATATTTTCAATTAAAGTTAAAAATAGTGTAATTTCATGATTTTTGTTGTATCCAGGATATATGAAGCCTAAAATAGAATAGGATATACACTGAATGGCCAGATTATTATGACCACCTGACGTTTGTAGGCAAGTTAGCCATACACTGCATCATATGGAATATGGAAGCCGAAGGACTGTTCAAACACTTTGGAGCAGTTACCAAGATAAAATGTCTCCAATTCTCACAGAACACAAGAATTGGACAGTTGAGCATTAGAAAAAAGTCACGTGGTCCAATGAATCATGTTTCCATTTGCATCATGTGGATGGCAGAGTAAGAATTTCGTGGAAACAGCATGAAAGCATGCACCCCACATGCATAAGTACAACCCTTCAAGCTGGCAGGGGCAGTGCTATGGTGTGGGCATGTTTTCCTGGCATGATTTGGGCCCTTTAATTTGTGTGGAACAACTTCTGAATAGCATAACATACCTAAATATCATTGTTGATCAAGTTCATCCTATCATGTTGATGGCGTATCCCAATGGAAGTGGCTTCTTCCAGCAAGACAATGCACGATGCCATGGTGCTCCTACTATACAGAAGTTGTTTCACGAACATGTGTGAGACTTTACCTTGCTTAGATGGCCCCCACAATCACCAGATCTCAATCCAATTGAGCACTTGTGGAATGGAGTTAAAAGAGCCATCAGACAGCTGGTTCCCAACCACCAAATCTCATTAAACTGGACAGTGCTATTCATCAGGCATGATATCAGATTCCTCACATAATCTTTCAACATCTCGTGGAGTCAATGCTAAGAAGAATCACCGCAGTATTGAAGGCAAAAGGTGGCCCAATGAAGTATTCTATGGGGTGGTCATGATAATCTGGCCACTCAGTGTATATTTCCATTCCTTGGTCCACAAGCATGATGGTATGTCAAATTGTACCAATAATTTCTGGTTGGTGCAACTAGAAATAGTTCAGGAAGACTGAACTAAATGAGCATTCAGGAGTACTTTTCCAACCTTTGGGATGCTGCTGAGATTAGCTCTCACTGATCTCATTTGTCTTTCCTTCTGAACCCTCTCAGTGTGTAATGACCTAAGACATGTGGACAAAAAGGGGCCATATGCTAACTGGACAAGCTCAGGGAAGGTCTGCACGGTAGCCTTCAAAATTTAGAAACCTAAAATAACCACAAAGGATGGTCTGAAATGAAAAGATTTTACTAAAAGGAGTTTATGGATAGGATCTTCCCTGACAAAAGTCAACCTGTAGCTTGCTTTTTGCATCTATGGTAACATGCCTTTGGAATGTCAGAGTAACTTCCTTTTTTGGGACACCTCAGAACACAAGTAATGCACCACAGTAGAGACCACAAATTGTCTTGTTATTTTTATACTGTTGATTCTTTACTATTAGCTACTGTGCTCATGTATATAAAAGATTACCTGTCTATCATTTTACCTTTTTATCTAATCCCAGAGCTCCCTCCTCCCCACTTTCTCATGTTTCCCTAATCTGTTACCAATAAATTTCATGTAACCCACTTAAGTCTTCTCTTTTGATTATAATATATTAAATAAGGTGCAAAACTGCCATTCTCTGAAACATTATCTCAATCCATTGAAATTTTGCATCCCAGCAACTATTGAAAGTTTGGCTCAAAAAAATTCTAAAAAATAATTCACAGGTTTGAATGTTTCTTACATTGACAGACAGCACTTACATAACTATAAGAAAGTACAGACTAAATTAGTCCGCTATCTCTCCATATGACAACAGATAACATATGCCACTCATTTTTTTCCCAACGTAATTGACTTTCTTTTTCTCCGAATGTATAAAAATAGTTGGATGTTTTGGGATCCTTTATCAGCCTAAATTTCAAGAAATAAACTGTAAGTGTTGCAACTATCTTCTCTACTCACTAAGCACATTCTTTATCCTGGTCATTTCATTACTGAATTATCTGGAAGAGGCCTGCCTGGACATTCTTTATCCTGGTCATTTCATTACTGAATTACAATGATTAAATTAGTCAGACTATTGCAGTTCTTAGCCATTGATTTTATCTTTATAGTATAGAAAAAAACTCCATGTTTTTAATATTTTAAATACTTTATAAAAATATGCACTGGCTTGTGCATTGTGATTCATCATCTTCATTTTATTTTACATTTCATTTTAGTATAATTTAACATTTTCTATTCAAATAGAGGGGAGTCTGGCTTTTTTCCCTATTACTTATTGTCCATAATTATTTAATAAGCAATAGTTAAATTTATTATGGCAATGTTTAAAATATGTTAGAAAATAAAGAAAAACATGCAGCACATTATCTAACAATCACTTAGAAAAAATTCTGTTATCTGGTCAAATCTAGGATATTTGTTTGAGTACAGACAATAAAGTAATAAGCAATTAAGTTCTGCTAAAATTCCTTTTTATTGAGACCAAGTCATTTGTAACTCAAAACTCCAATAGTTTCCCATTCATGCAGACTAAGTCCAAACCTGAAGCATGGCAGACAAGACCCTCAGCTCAGTTTCCCACCTACCTCACTAATTTCATCTGTCACTATGTCTTTCTGTTCACTCTTAGAATGGACCAATGGCACTCGAGCTTCAGTTCCTTTGTATGTGCCAGTCTCTCTGTGCTTAATATTTTCCTCCCAGATTTCCACATCCCCTGTAGTTCTCTATAGTAATGACTCCTTATCACAAAGGAGATATCCTATCACCCTATGTAAAACAGAACCCCAACATGCTCTATCCTCTTTAACCAACTGCATTTATTTTCACTCCAATTATTACTTAACATTTATGCACACATAGGATATATGTTTCATGGCTAAAGCACAAAAAATAATGTAGTGACCTTCTTGCCATATGTTTCAATGCTTTCAGCAAATACAATTTTTTAGCTTTTACTGACAGATCCTGTGATTTAATAGAATATTCAAATTAATCAAAAGAATAGTCCTAGGCAGGAGATGGGTACATTTTGCAGATGAAGGACTGAGATTTACATAGCAATATTCCTGAGGTCAAACAGTCAGAATTTAACTTGTTTTTAATTGATGCGAAAAAATAAGCAAACCAAATACCTGTCTAGTCTCCACTGCCCTCCTAATACTAAGGGTAGATTTTGAAAATTGCATGTTTGTCAGTTTAAGCCTCCCTTGCCTAATTTTAACCTTGGATTTTAAAGAACAGTGTGCTCCAGTGTTAGTAGGGATGAGATAGAACATATAACTGTCTATTTCTGGGATAGGTGTACTCTTACCCTGAGAAGCAAGTTATTTGGAAACTATGTTTCAGAATTCATATTCTCAACAAGATCTCTCCATACTTATCATAAAAGCTAATATTTCATGTACAAAAATATAATGAAGTCTAATTTATATACCATTGGGAAAGACAGTCTGATATACTAAGAGGAAATAATTGTTCAAATCCCATACCCATAATTCAGCCTATTATATTAAAAAATACCAACATATACTGGGTTCAAGCCCAGTTTTATCATTTGCTAAATACATGGTTTTACTTGGGTAACATTTAAATAATTGAAGCTCTTTTAGCTTATGCATGAAATATGAATAACACTATAAAGCTATTTGGAGGATTTGAGATGATACATCTAAATCATTGGGAACATAATAGATACTTTAAAATAATAACTTTTATTCATATTGGGAGAAGCACTTTGACATCATAGCTATTCTAAAACCCTAATGCATTTGAGGCTATTTGACTTTTAATGTCTCCCAACAACCCTGCTTAATCCATCTTGCCCTTATTACTATCCTTCCATCAATAATAATAAAAAATAATGTACAGAAATAAATCTAAGATATTTAGAAAGAAAACATGGGACAGAATTCTTCTTTATGAATCACACTGTGTGACTGCTTAAAATAGGCCTAACAATACCGTGCTGTTTTTAATAGAGCACTGTAAACCACAAAACAATACGAAATAGTTACTATTCTCATAAAGTACATTTTTTTACTCATTTTATCTAAAATTGAACTAACAAGGGGCTCTATTTATCAGCTACATGAACAAATAGGCTTACTCAAATATCATATGAAAATAAAATTCAGGCCTAAAATTAATCTATTAATATGATTAACAAAGCTTTTGAATTAAGATTAGTATATTTTCCCCATTTAATATTATTTTTTATTCTCTAATGCATATTTCCATTTTTGTCATAATTCTTCATTCTTACCACTAAGATAGTAAAACTAATATAAAAGTTAAGAATAAACTCAAAATAGTACTCTTGAGGATGATGTAAACAGAAAGCAATTCTTTTAAAATAGTATTTTTCAGACCTCTCTTAGTTGCCACTAAACTACATATTTCATCTTTTTCCTACTTATTACCATTGGAGAGAAGGAAATTAATTTTCTTTTCAATCATTTACTGAAAAAAATGCAACAAAAATGACTGCTAAGGATGCAGCATCTTTTAAAGCATTTAAAGTACATAATGATATTCACATATAAAAGGAGAACAAGACATCCAGGAATATTGTGGAAACTGTCAATGAAGCACTCACTAAGTATGTGGGATAGAAGAATGGAAATCAGGAATATTTTCTGCTTTCAGTCTTTCTTGCTGCTACTAAGAGAAATAAGATTTGCTCTGTTTGCCCCTGAAAGTCTCAAGTGATTGTTTAACAATTATACCTGTCACAAGTTGTCATACTACTCTTTCTTCACTCTATAATTTCTAATGCATAAGAAGAGAGAAAGAGGAGTGTGAGGTACAATAATATAGGTAAGTCCAGCTCCTCATATTGCTCCTAAGTGCTAAAATTCAGGAGATAAACAACCAGCCAGACTTGATTCCCAATTCAGCACTGTGGACAGCCTGCCAAAGCTGTTTTCCTGTTCAAATGTTAAAGATGCTGTGTTTCTTCCTTGTAAGGAAAAAACTTCACCACGTGTAGTACAGACGAAGTTGGCATGGCACAGTCAATTCTGCAGTGACACCTGAACATAATGAATTTGTATGTGGAAAAAAATAGTTTGCTTAGTCATGTCTAGTAGCAAAAATATTTTCTTTACAAATAAATGTGTTGCCAATTGTCAGTCAAGAGACTACAGGTTATGCTGCTACAAAACAGCCCTCAAAATCCCAGTGGCATGAAACAACAGACATTTATTTCTAGCTCAGATTATATATCCAGAGCAGGTCTCTGAGCGGGACCCTGCTTAGCAGGTAACTCTGGGACCCAGGGTAACAGAGTCTCTATCTTAGCGAGTGCATTTGTGACTTCTGAGTCAGGAATAGGGAGTGTGACAAATCGCACTCTCAGCCTCCTAGGTCACAGCTTCTGCACAGAAGCAGCGGTTGTTAATTCTGACATCATTTAATTGGCCAAGGCATGTCACAAAGTCACACTAACTTCCAGGGGGAGGTGGGGCTGTGCAATCCTGCCATGTGCCCAATGAAAATTTAAAACATTAATATACAGTTCAAATGATACAATTTAAGAAATTTTCTATTCATTGTTCTTAAATAGAGAATTTTTCTGTTGAATCAATACATATTAATTGAATATACTCTATATGACTCTATAGGTATTGACTATATCTGTGAATAGGACAAAGCACTATTTCCATGCAGAAAGTAAAAATGAATAAGATACAAGTACTGCTCTAACATATGTAGACATTACCACCACCACCATCATCTTCACCATAGCTAATAAGAGAAGCTAACATTAATTGAGCACTTTCTCTGTGCCCAACACTAGTCTAAGAGCTTCTGTTGCATGTATATACTTTATGTCTCTATAATTGACCTGAAATCACCACCATTGTTCTCCTTAATTTGAAAAATTTGATTCCTCCAAATAGTGCTAAAATGTGAATGTACTCTTTATTCTTTTCATGTCATAAATAGCATTGGATGCACATAGGCTCTTTTTCAACCTTATGTACCAGACAATGTGGCACTGAGGGACCTGGAGACTGAGTAAAATATAGATTATAAGAAAACTTAGGGAAAATGTAGAAAAGTAGATTATGACCCAGAGGAAAAAAACAGATATGGGCGGCCATGGGTGAATATGAGGGCTCTGGGAGCTGGCATAGGAAGAATGATATTTCTATTTTTTAAGGGAAGGTGTTTATAAATTAAAGCTACATGAAACTTCTAAGGTCACAAAAAATAACATTAATAAGCCACCCTTTACTTTTTTTCCATCATTTAATCAGAGAGAGCTTTGCACACATACACCCACACCTTCCCACCTGAAGGCAGATTATAGCAACTCTGAAGCAATTCTATTGCTATGAGTGAACCACACACCACCAGAGAGAGTGGTCTTACTAGTAAGTGGAAGAAGCATGGGGGAATAAAAACCTGGTTTTCATTAAGCTTTCTAAACACTAAGCTTCACTAAATACTAGGAGCTATTGTGGAATCTCACACTTTCCAGAGAGCTTTATTTATTATGTGGAAATTTTCTATCAGGAAAGATTTTAAGCAATCCTGCTTAAAATAAGTAAGATGGAAGAAATTGAGTAAAAAGAGGAAAAGAATGTCTTTGGCAGTACCGTTTGTGGCGGGTTAAATGTACACACTTGAGAAGGTTGGACTATGAACTAGATACCTGTTTGTGTCCTCCCCAAATATGTGTTTCAGGCAGCGGTAAATAGATGCTGCTAATGATGTGAGTCCTTTTTCTTAACCTTTTGCTAATGGGACATTTATACTGTAAATGTATTTTGGATTATGGCAGTAATTATGATGCATAAGAGAAGAATATTTGGATTATTACAAAACTTGACCTAGCTAGGGCAACTGTTGTTCCTGTTATAAACTCTTATGTAAGTCAATAATTCTTTTTTAAAAATATATTTTATTGACTTTCTACAGAGAGGAAGGGAGAAGGATAGAAAGTCAGAAACATTGATGAGAGAGAAACATTGATCAGTTGCCTCCTGCACTCCCTCCCCCCCTCCCCCCACCACTGGGGATGTGCCCGCAGCCAAGGTACATGCCCTTGACTGGAAACAAACCTGGGACCTTTTGGTCCATGTGCTGACACTCTATCCGTTGAACCAAACCAGTTTTGGTGTAAGACAATATTTTGCATTTTCTACTTTTCCGTGCAAGCGCACTATAGATCAAATAGAAATACCATACATTTCATGTTAGTGATAACTGATTCTGAGATGGGACATTCTGACAGAACAGAAAAAGAAATTATATTTGACTCTTTATTTGTATAAGAATCACTATTGATCACACTTTAATCTTCTAGTAAATAGAAAATATTTGGAAAACTGGATCCAGTTTACTTATTTACTGACATTCTCTGCTCTTTTTCAAAAGTTTGGCTTTCTCCTAATGATGCTCACCTCATTCTTGCCCTTTTGCATCACCCTGCAAGGCCCTCCTCCTGTTCTCTCTTTACTGAGGACCTACCATTCACCCAGGCCCAGCTGACATCCCACCTCTGCCAAAAAGCAATCTTATTTCAATTTGTAATCTTTACTATCTTCATTTTAATATTTAATTTGGTTCAGATTCCAAAATATGTTAAGAATTATTATCTTAAATAGAAAATACAAAATGCAAAACATATTATAGCCCAATTTTAGGTATTTTTGTGGCCAACAAATTCCTTTTCCTCATTAAAATATTTTAATGATTTATGTTTCTATAAAGTCTTCGTTTTGCAATGGTATTTATATGTAATCCTCCTTTGAGAGTGACTGATTTTCATTTCATATGAGTTCTAATAAATGCCCTAAAGGGGTTAACTAGAAAGGGATGACACTAACCCGACCAAGTATTTTTCCATAACCATGTCACAGAGTATAAAGAGCCTCTACTTCCTTTACTAGAATTTATAATTTGGATCCATTATTAACTAAGTGATATGTGAAAGAGGAAATTATAAAACACTGGTTGATAGGCTTTTAAAAGATTGCTTCATGTACTAGATGTTACCAAACAAAGATGCTGCTCTGGAATTCATACAAAGTAGTGTGGCACTAATATATATATTACAACAATAAATAATATCAACTTAAATGCTTAAATTTATGGATAATATATTTCTGAATAATTCTCAAGTTATCTTTGAAAGGGCTATTCCTAGCTCTACTAAGCTAGATAAAGATGCCTTTGTGTCATTGAAGTATAGCTTTCCCACATTTCTTATATAAAATGGGCATCCAGAAAAGACCAATTTACCAAGCACAACACATTCATCCATATATTTATAGAGTGTTTACTTTTGTTAGGTATTGTGATATGTGCTTATGATATAGTGATGCATAAAATATTTCCCCTAGTCTCAAGTTTATCCTAGTAAACTTAATAGATGATCAGACAATTGCAATACAGTACAATAATTATAATAAAGTATGCATGGGGTGCTGCTCAGGTTAAGGAAAAATAGACAAAGACATATGTCTAATTCAAGTCCTACAAATGAGCAGACATTAACAGTAGGCAGAGTAGAAAGGGGAGATGGAGACAAAAAGATGAGACATTCTAGGAAGCAGAAGCAATGTATAAAGGCCCAGAGGCAAGAAAAAGCTTGACAGTCTCCAGAATGTCATGGTGTTTAGTACCACTTGAGTCTGGAACTCAAAAGAATATATAACTAGGCGAAGGGAAAAAGTAAACAGGATTAAGATCTCAAAAAGCAAAGGGGGAAGAAAAAGATCACAAAAAGCCTAGTGTATCATGCCAAGAAGTATGCATTTTCTCTAAAAAGCCATGTGTAGTCTTCCATTGAAGTTATTTTGGGGAGTGAAATGAGTAAGATTTACATTTTTAATGATCACTCTGATTATAGTATAAACAGTAGATTGGATTGACAGTAAGGTATCAGTCAATTGCAATAAAGCAGGTGGGCCATAAAAACATTAGTGAGTATAGGGAGATATAAATTGATTTAAGAAACAATAAATATATAGTGTTCATGGACTTGACGACTGCCTGACTCAATACAGGTAGCTGGATTGATGGTGGTGAGGTCTGGTAAGAGAGAGAGCAAGATCAGGGTTCATTTACCTATTTGTGACTGGGCCAGGTGGGTTAATACATGTACGACTCACTGCTATAGGAAACATAGGAGGACGAGCATGAACAATGTGGAAGACAGAGAATTAAATTTTGGACACACTGAGAATGAAATTTCGGAAGGAGAATTACATTTTGGATGTGCTAGGGAAAGATCACTAGTACAGATTCTTAGCAAATAGCTTGATACACACAAGCCTGAAATTCATAAGTGAAACCTGTTTCTTAGGGTGTGCCTTTACATTTCTTTTTCTTCCCTCTCCTCTTTAATTGATGTCTAGAACTGAAAGGTGGGGAGGAATGATAGCTCTTCACAATCCTCTTGCATTTTGCTTTACTAATTACCTACCCTGTACAAAATGGTGTGGTACGTGACAGAGAGATTATTTCAGCCAGGGAGTGGTGAAAAGTCAGAGTAAGAGGGTAATAAGGAATTGGTGGAATGAACATTTGTGATGCCCACCTCATTCTTGCCCTTTTGCATACCTATTATGAACCATAATTTTACCTATAAAGTGGGTATTATCCATTTTAACTTCAGTTGAGATATTTGATATTGAAGGAGGATAAGTAATTTCCCAAATTCACACAGCCAGAAACTAAGAGTTGAGTTTAGATACTGTATAATCTGTATCTTCTCTTTGACCTCATTATGGCAGCTCTTAGCCTTAGTACAAATTTGTTGATTTTAGTTCTTGATTCTATAGATACTACTTAATTCTGAAAATTAGGTTATAGAAATGTATATTTAATGGCATCAGCCACTGTGTCTTCAGCTATCAATCGTATAAGTAACATGGCCTTACTAATGGGATGAATTATACAAAATCTGTTGGCCTAAATTTATTCTAATTTCGGCAATGCTTGGCTAAATATTGGTTAAAAGTCTTTATGACCTTCTTTTATCTATTCTTTGATGGATGACTAGCATTTTAAAATAAAATAGCTTTGTGGGCATTCTAATTATAAATGTTAATATGAAAGATAATTCAACTAGATATTAGGAGAAAGTGAGCATTTGCTCCTGCCCAAAGATAAATACAATGGGAGATACTATTTTTCAGAATTTTTTTCATGCTCATACATATATAAACATGCAAGTGTATTATATATAATGTTTTGTCAAAGCCTTGTTTTTTTACTATAAATTATGTTATAGACATGCATATATAGAGATATATATGTACATATACATATATAATTTCTTATCAAGTGGTTCAAAGATAATTCAAAATTTTAATAAATGTTATAAAATTATCTTTTAGAAAACCCATGACTCCCTCTGTTGGACACATTCTTTTCTTTTGATATAGTAATGCCTTATATCATAAGATTTGCAGATTTTGGAGTCATTTAGGTTTTTTTTGGATGCTTTTGCTTGTTTTTGTTCTAATCTTATCATGTGTTAAATTCATGGTGTAAGCCTCAGTAGGTCATTTGATTTTATATTCCTGTGTTTATTTTCCTAAAACATGAATCATACGTAGATTTTTCAAATTTATAAAAAATTAAATTTTCATATAAATATGAACTAAATATATGTATATATTTCTCTCTCTCTCTGTATATATATACTAGAAGCCCAATGCACAAAATTCATGCAAGGGGCTCGGCCCTTTCAGCCCCAACTTTGTCCGGAAGAACCTCCAGAAGATTGTTCAGTTGTCCAGTCTAATTAGCATATTACAATTTTATTATTATAGATGTGTTTGTATATATATATATATATATATATATATATACACACAAAGAGATTAATATCTCCTTGCAATATTTAGGACATATCTGAACTAAAAATGACTTGCTGCTTACCTGAAATTTGCATAATTGAGTGTTCTGGATTTTATCTGGAAACCACAAATGTGAACCTTCAGCTTACAAAGACCATTTATTAACCCATTTCTGTCATTTCAAATAGTCCAATTCATGTATTTGTTTTTAATAAAAAATTATAAATAAATAAAATACTAGTTCACTTGAAGCAGTGTATTAAGAAGTATTCTGAGGCCATGTCTGGTCTCAGAAGTAAAGAAAGATGGGTTCCAAGTCTATTATGGGTGTACTAAGAAGTAATCACACTTGCCTTGAATTTGTCACATGTGAGAAAATACAGCTTCTTTCTCTATTTGAAAATTATTTTGAAAGGGAAGACAAAGCAAAAGTATAAGGAATAGAAAAAATTGTACTGCTGTTAGAAAAGAGTATAGAATATTATTAATTGTGGATGAAATATAGCATAAACCATGATTGTTATTTTATCTAAACACCCAGAAATATTATATCTAAATATGCTTGAAAGTACATGAGGATGCTTTACTAATAGTAACTACAAAAACACTTCAACATACCTTACAAAGCAAATTTAATATATGGTAGAGCAGTGAATCTGTCATTCTGAGATAATACAGGCATTCTGTTTATTATAGTATAAAGTTTTGAAATATTGTCAATTAGTGTTATAAAAATTGTATGCAGAGATACATATTATAATTAGTGATATACCATATAATGATGACAATGTTTTACTATTATTATAGTCATTCTTCTTACACTCAACCCCCCCCCACACACAAACAAGTGTAAATAGCTCATAAACTAGTAATATAACAAAAGAGAATGGATAAACTTAATACTATAACAAAAACAAAACAAAGATTATAAATAAGTTTGGTAAAAACACAGATTTAAAAATTTAATTTTAATGATGCATATTTTTAATATGAAATTTTCTGCAGAATTATTTTTCTAGAGCTTACCATGTGACTTTCAAGGAGTTAATGAAAAATATTATTCTAAAAAATCATATGATTATTTTTAAAGCACAGGATTTTCTACAAATACTCAGAGAGACTGGCAAATCTACAAAATGAGAGCCAATTAAAGTTACAAAATTAAGCAATCACAGCTATGATGGTATTTTAATTCTGCCATTCTGTTGTGGTGACCATTCCAGATTCTTCAAAAAAAATTGTTAAGACATTTAAAATGTCTCCTGTTTAATTTAGTTGTGAAGGAAAATTGTATTTTATTTCTTTATATTAAAGAATTTCAAATTATCTTCCCATTTGCTCTAATTATAGAAATTATTTTATAATAGTAAAATAATCAGCAATGCTATTTATTGATCTATACCTTTCCTGAATGTCAAAAGCATTTTTTTCTTGTATTTTGATTTAAAAGTTGTTTTAAATGCGTATTTAATTTCTGAATACTGATAGTTTAGGAAAAAGCTTCCCAAATACTATATAATAAAAGGCTAATATGCCAATCAACAAAACAGCAGAATGACCAGTTGCTATGATGCACACTGACAACCAGGGGGCAGACACTCAATGCAGGAGCTGCCCTCTGGTGGTCAGTGTGCTCCCACAGGGTAAGTGCCACTCAGCCAGAAGCCGGGCTCACTGCTGGTGAGTGCAGTGGTAGTGGCGGAAGCCTCTCCCGCTTTGGAGGCAGCCCTAAGAACCCCTCGGGGAATGTCCACCTAAGCCGACAGTTAGACATCCCCCAAAAGGTCCTGGACTGTGAGAGGATGCAGGCTGGGCTGAGGGACAACCCTCCAGTGCACGTATGTCATGCATTGGGCCTCTAATGTATATTATAAATTTTAAAATACTTTGAAAGAATTTCTACAATGAATGCAAGATTTTATCATTTCTAATTAACTAATTTCCTAAAAACAATAAATATGAAAACTGATGTTAAGAAAATTAAGGAAGAACACGCAATGGCAGAAATTGTCTTGCAAATAGACAAGAGTTTCTTCCTCATCCAGTGCACCACATGCTGCTACTATGCTGATGACCCACATTCTAGACTGAAGGGAGTAGGAGAGGGTTATCCTTAACTTCAACAAATGAAAAGAGCTGGCTTAGAGTCCATCTGAAAAACCCTGAGAAGGCCGCACAGAAGTCTCAGCATAAACCAATAGTGGCATATTTGCCAAATAAGCTGGTGTCAACTCAGGTGGCTTTAATAAATAAAAGTCACCAGTTAGCAGCAGCACTCTGTGAACCAGGCAGGCATCTCTTCAATATTGCCCGGGGTGCTGCATTTCAGAGGGGATATTGTCAAAGAAAAGCATGATCAGACACTGTCAGCACAGTCGGGATAACCATGGCACAAGGAATATGCACCCTCCACAAAGGGGCATGAAACCATCTTTAAAACTTGGGAGGTCTGTCAAGACTTACGCCCTGCTGGCATCAGAGCAAAGAACCACGACTAGAAAGTGTAAGATATACAGTTAAGTCCTATTTCGGATTAGGTGAGTAAATACTTCCTTTCCTCCTCATCAGAACATCCAAAATGGAATGCACTTCTTTATTAAGTAGTGATTTGCCTTTCCATGAGAATGTACAGGTTAAAAATGGCAAACGTGTCTGACCACCTGTCTAGATGCCATGGACTTGTTTTAAATGACTAAAATTCTGCAAAAAAAAATCTGTAATTTGTGTAAATTTCCACTAGTTTTTCTAAATTCTGATTTTTTTTTCTATTTAGTGATCTTGGTTGATGATTTGGTTGAAAACCTATAACATGCTAAGAGCGTAACATCAATTATTGCATACGGGCAATTAATGGTTTTTCCACACTCCTCCCTTCACCCCTCCTGCTCCACTCTTGCTCCGGTGTGCTCTTTTCTGCTCTCTTTCCGGCCCTCTCTCTCTCTCTTTGACTTTCCTTCTATCAAACAATCAACATTTACTATGTGCCAGGCATTATTCCAAATGCATTCAAATGTTCTTTCTTTGAACCCTTATCATAATCAGTGACATAGGTGCCATTATTATTCACATCTTTGAGCCAACAAAAGGATCAGTAAGTATCCAAGATCACAAGTTCATTTCTGCTACATTAGTTTTCCGAAGGGTGCTTAAAAGTGGAAAAAATAACAGTGTGGGAAATGAACCAGTCTGTTTGCCATGAGCAGCCAGGTACAGGCGAGTTGCAGCCAGAGCAGGGAAACATTTTGGAAAACAGCATTTATCTTTCTTTTTTTTCTTTTAAAGTTTAGCAGAAGGAACGGTTATGAAATTAATTGAAATAATACAGTTAGGAATGGACCCACCCCAAATTATTTAGATGCCAGAGTAAGCCAATCCCAGCTGTTATTCTTTGCTCTGACTGCCATCCTCAGCAAGAGCAACATGGGGGAGTGTGGGCAACCGGCTGCAGTAGCAGCTGGGACTATTTGTTAAGAGAAAAAAATAGTCAGTGAAGACAAAGGGAAATTTCAGTGGCTAGCGATGTGAATGGCAACTGGGAGCCTGGCTGGAGGAGCCTCTGGAGTGAAGTGGAAGGAGCTGTCAGCAATGAATTTCAGGGTTCCAGACAGCCCTCCCAGGCAGGGTGTGCCCTATAGCAATGTCTTTGCTGGCGAGTTTAATTCTCATCAATGGCAAGTTTTGTATACATGTTCCTTATGTGCCAGTATTCTGGGCATTTAAAAATAAAGTAATATTTAGGACTCTTCTAAATATGTAGTTAGTGTAAATTAGCAGACTGAAAGGACAAATGGCATATCTAAGTCTAAATATATACATATATATGTTATAAGATGTTCTCTGAGATAGAAATGCAAATGCCTAGTAAATGTAATTATATATGCTAAAACGTAACTGTATAGAGTAAAATCCTAGTATTCTATTTTTACATCCCCTGAGACCAATGTTACAAAAGGCATCTAATGTGCTGCTTTTTTTGCATGTAGACTTGCTGATCGGTATCAATTCCTTAACTGTATTGTTAATTTTTATTCTTATCCAATTTCACTGATTTTTAAGTCTTAAGGAATTATCTTTTTATACTCCTGATAGAAAAAATTCTTCTACTATTCTGCAATAAATCGGATTTCAGTTTGAGGCATACGTACTTTGGAGTAAGTAAAAAACATTTGGCAAAAAATCTGTCAAAAGTAGGACCCAGTACATAATTTTTGTCTTATTTCTGAGAAACATAATGGCAAAGATATAATTACATTCTTGTAGTTGTAAGCATAATTGACTTAATGGTAATATTTTCCTTCTATGGTAATTATAAATTATTACAAGGGAATTTTACTTTAGAAAATTACTAGAAAACCAAAGCATATTAATGTGTTAAAGTGTAAACATTAACTTCTTATAACTGTAATAATATAGTAAAAAATGGATATTTTTGCCCTGCTTGGGTGGCTCAGTTGGTTGGAGCATCATCTCGTACATCAAAAGGTTGCAGGTTCGATACCTGGTCAGGGCACATATCTAGGTTGGGGACTGAGCACTACAGTGGAGGAACCTATTGATGTTTCTCTTTCACATTGATGTTTCTCTCTCCCTGAGAAATAAAATAAAATAATAAAATAAAATAAAATAAAATTAAATTAAATTAAAATTAAATAAAATAAACAGCTACTCAGGTGGTAAGGATTTTTTTAAAAAAAACTGATATTTTTTAGTGGCTTATAAAATCCATTCCAGTATTTAATAATCCTATCTTCTCTTTCCTCTTTCTTCATTCTGGACAAATGAAAAGGAAATATTTTCTGTTCCCCTGTTAGTGGGAAGATATAATTTTCTGGATAACTGAGTACATAAAAAACTAAAATTATTTAACTTTGAAAATATATTTTTTCTTTTGGTTTAAATTTTAAACATGGGTGATATGGCTATTCTAAGAACACAACATATGGTTAACTCAAGTTTATGCAGACCCTAAAACTGACAGCAAGTTCTATATTCTAGTACTCATTCTAAGCAATTATAAAGTATCTGTCATGTATCATTCATCTGACCTGAGATGTCTGTAATATTTATGCATTGTGATGATTCCAAACTTGAATTTTCTTTTTTCCATTTTTTTGCTTTTGATAAGGAAATATAAGATATGTAAGTTTCATCATTAATGATACAGCTATTTCCAAAGAAATCATTTTATTTCCCATTAGTTTTCCCATTTTTTAAAAATAAATTGTCTTTGTCTTGTTCAGAATTATCAAATTGATCATATATTTTACATATTTATGTAGACTCCTGGAGTTTAGTTTCTAAGAATAAAATAATCAAATCTTTCCCATTTCCATGTTTATTTACTCCTTATAATAGTAAGGGACAGTGACAAATGGGTGCATTCTCCTGAATTAACTTTACTTTTCACATTTTGGTTTATGTCCATTAATTTCCTCTTTCATGTTAAATGCTTTATAAATATACTAGAGGCCCGGTGCCTGAAATTCGTGCAGGGGGTGTGTGTCCCTCAGTCCAACCTGCACCCTTTCCAATCTGGAGCTCCTTGAGGGATGTCCAACTGCCTGTTTAGATCTGATGCCAGTAGGATTGGACCTAATTGGGCAGTCAGACATCCCTTTCACAATCCAGGACTGTTGAGTCCCAACTGCTCGCCTGCCTGCCTTCCTGACTGCCCCTAACTGCTTCTGCCTGCCAGCCTGATCACCCCTAATCACTCACCTGTCAGCCTGATTGATGCCTAACTACTCCCCTGCCAGCCCGATTGCCCTAACTGCCCTCTCCTGAAGACCTGGTCACCCCTAACTGCCCTCACCTGCAGGCCTGGCAACCCCTAACTGCCCTCTCTTGCAGGCCTGTTCCCCCCAAACTACCCTTCCGTGCAGGTTTGATCAGCCCCAACTTCCCTCCTCTGCCAGCCTGGTAACCCCTAAATGTCCTCCCCTGCAGGCTTGATCGCCCCCAACTGCCCTCCCCAGCTGGCCATCTTGTGGGGCTATCTTGTGTCCACATGGGGACAACCATCTTTGAACACATGGAGGCAGCCATCTTGTGTGTTGGAGTGACAATCAATTTGCATATTACTCTTTTATTAGGATAGAGGCCTGGTGCATGGTTGGGGGCCAGCTGGTTTGCCCTGAAGGGTGTCCTGGATCAGAGTGGGGTTTCCCTTGGGGCATTGGGTGGCTTGGGCAAGGGTCCTGTGGTGGTTTGCAGGCTGGCCACACCCCATGGTGACCCAAGCTAAGTCCCTGGGATCTGGGATTTATTTATCTTCTACTAGAAGCCTGGTGCATGAAAATTCATGCCCGGCCTGCCCCCATCACAGTCTGGGAGCCCGAAGGAGTGGAAGGTGACCTAGCAATTAGGGGAAGGTGACACCCTATCACACCTCTACTGCTGCCATTGCCAGCAGCGCAAGCCTCGGCTGGCCCTGGTTACTGAGCCTTGGGCAGCCTGGGTGGCTAGGCAGGCACCATCTGATGCTTGCTTGCACCTCAGGCTGGTCCTGGGCAGCTAGGGGTCTGAAGGGACTGGGGGATTTTGGAGGCAGATGCATAGAGCGGCTGGGCCCGCCTAATGGTGGACCCAACCTTGCTGCATACCTGCCGTCCTGCCGGGGCTAAAGGGACTGGGCACCACCATCTTGTGACTGTGGATGCTGCCATCTTTGAGGGTGGGGCAGTCAATTAGCAGATTCCCTCCTTATTGGCTGTGGGTGCCACCATCTTTGTGATGGTTTGAGGCTCAATTAGCATATTCCATCTTTATTAGATAGGATAATTAAAACTTTGTAGCCTTCAGTGGAGGCCAGAGCCAGCCAGGAACTTGGCTTCCTCCATCCCTGGGAAAACCCAAGCCTCCTGCTCCCTCCGTGGTCACAGCCATGTTGGTTGGGGTTTTTTTATTTTCTATAATTGAAACTTTGTAGCCTTCAGCGGATGCCTGGGTCTGTCAGGCTGTGCAGGAAGCTTGGCTTCCTCCATTGCTGGGGAAACCCAAGCCTCCTCCAAGCTCCATGGCTGCAGCCATCTTGGTTGAGTTAATTTGCATACTCACAAATTAATATACAAATTGGGCATGGCTTTTGGGTGTATACAGTCAATTCGTATATTACTCTTTTATTAGATAGGATATAGTTCATCTTCACCTATGGATATTTTTCCCATTGATTTTGTTTTACAGAGAGTGGAATGTACGGTGGAAAGTGGGGGTCGGGGGTGGGGAGAGAGAGAGAAACATTAATGTGAGAAAGACATATCAATTAGTTATCTCCTGAATGCACACTGATTAGGGCTGGGGATTGAACATGCAACCCAGGTATATGCCCTCAACTGGGAATCGAACCAGAGACCCTTGATGTACAGGCTGACACTCTTACCACTGAGCGAGCAACACTGGCCAAAGATATTTGATTAATCCTTATAGTGCTAAAAAATACCAAAAAAAAAAAAACCCAAAAACACAACTCAAGGATACAACATTTCAAAATATAGAGTCAATTTTATAAGACTTATAGAAAAAATAATATTATTAAGCCAAAATATTCATTTGGTTCTTTCTCAATTGACTTATGTTAGAAAATAAATTAAAAATACCTTTCATAAACTAACTATAATGATAAAACTGGTAACCACTGTTTGTTCTCCTCACTATATTATTACCTACAGCTATGCTTTTAAAATGATAACTACACAAAACAAATTGGTCAAATTATTGATAAAACATAGTCAAATTATTCATAAAACAACATTTGCAAAGGGACAAACCAATAAAAGCAAAAAAAAAAAAAAAAACAGTCTTGTTTTGGCCATTGTAAGCATTCCTCTAAAACAAAGGTCTTGGGTAAGATATTACGCTCTCCTAGTCCTGCCTCTGCTTTCGGCTTTGCTGCCAATTACATGCATCAGTTGTTTGTCTTTCCTCAGTTCATCATTCTAGAAATGAATGTGATGCTACGTTGGACACTAGGAGATCACGACTGGAGCAAATGAGAAGAAGAGGTGATTGAAATGTGACACTGACTATGTAATAACACAGACAAACTCAAAGCACCCTTTGCCAAAAACTCAAACTATATCTTTCAATAAAATCTGAATGTTTTCTGAATAATTTTAAAGCAGTTCTGGACTTCTATTTAGAGTTTTTGTAATAGAAGACCTAAAGCTAAAATAGGGCCTACTATTTTGGAGCAGGGGCAGAAGAAAAGTCTTCTCAGCCTTTTTCCTGACTTCTGCATGCTCCCTCAGCCCCATCACCTCATTTTCTGAGATCTTTATTCAGAATCTCTTCAATGTAGTATTTGACAAAAGAATTAAGATTGGTAACATCAATGTGACTAGAGGCAATTGAATTGTATACCTTAAGTTCAACAGATAAAATAAATGTATTAAGTTTCTAAAATTTACTAGATTCTAAGGATTTAACAATATACTTACCTTCAAAAATTTCCAAATCTACTTCTGAATTTGCATTAATCATATATTACTTATACAAAGTGAGAATTCCTTAAACACATGTATAAATGGGATAACTTAATTTAGCATAAATAAAGAGAATTTTTGATATTATTGTGTGCAGTAGAGCTATGAACATGGGTATACAGTTAATTCAATATCCAAGGGTAAGTGTATTTCAAGTAGGACACAGTGCATTCCATCATTACATACAGTGGAATGGCAGAGGGAGGATGGCAGGAATGGTAGCAAGACAGAATAAGACACATAGACAATTTACTTATTGTTCCTTGCCCAGTCTCCTCCTATTTGTCTCCAAGACTGAGCTCTGGTTTTCCTTCAAGTCCCAACTCCATGTTTCCATAGCACTTTGTGTTAACTTTTACTATAAAAAAATACTGCTTTATCATGAATTGTCTCTTTTTATAACTAGACCTTAAGCTTCTTGGGAAAAGGGTTTGGGCAGAGGTGGTGTGTGTGTGTGTGTGTGTGTGTGTGTGTGTGTGTGTGTGGTATATATCCTATATAATAAAAAGCTAATATGCAAATTGTCCCATAGACTGGGAGTTCGATGGTAAGTTCAACCTGGAGTTCAACCAGGGGGCAGGGCCAGTTGGCCAACCATCCAAGGCCCCACTCCCTGGCCAGCCTGGCCCAAAAGAGCCAATTAGGGAGGGCCAGCTGGACCCCCACCCATGCATGAATTTGTGTACTAGGCTTCTATTTTTTAATAAACTTCTTAATTTGAATAGTTTGAGATTTATATAAAGGTTGTAGAAATATTTCAAAGAGTTCCCATATACCCACACTCTGTCTCCTCTATATTAATAGCTTACATTAATATAGTATATTTGTCACAGTTAATAAGCCAATATTAATACATTATTATTCATGTATTAAAACACATATTTTACTCAGAGTTTCTTAATTTTTACCCTAACATCCTTTTAATGTGCCAAGATTCTACCCAGTATACACTTTACATTTAGGAAACTTTGAAGAAGCTCAACTAATAATCACAGAATAGGTGAATGACTGAATGAATAAATATGTCTCAAAAAAGACACAGATCTTTCCAAATTCCTGAAGAAAAAGATCAGGATGGATAGCAAAGAAATGAAGTAGACCTACTTTCACTCCTAGTCCAAGTAAACTTTTCAGAGCTGAGAGATGAAGGCATTCTGAAATGTTACAAAATGCTTTTTCACAGTCAACCACTATTAGATGTTTTCTCATCTGAGCCCAATGATAGTACAATGTGTGACACCTTATATCATCAATAGTTAAAAACAGATTAAATTTGTATATGAAATGACTGATAATCCTATCTAATAAAAGATTAATATATAAATTGACCATACCTCTGATCAGGCCACACCCACAAGCCACGCCCACCAGCTAATCAGGAACAATATGCAAATTAACACCAACCAATGTGGCTGCTGCCCGAGGCCAGAAAAAACCTCTCCAAGAGGCTTTTTCTGGCTTTGAGCGGCCAGGGGCCATGGTGAAGCCAGTCAGTGAGATCAGCCCCATGGCAGGGCAATCTTGCTGGATTTGCTGGGTTCCCAAGGCTGGGAAAAGTCTCTTGACAAGAGGCTTTTCCCAGCCTTGGATGGGCCAGGGGTGGTGGGGATGGAGCCAGCCAGCAAGGTCAGCCCCATGGCAAGCCCTTGGGCAGGCCGACGCTGGGGCGGAGCCAGCCAGCGATTGGCCCCATGGCAATTGCTGGCTGGGGTCCCCTGGCCGAGGTCCCCTGCCAAAGGATGAAAGCCTCATCTTTCATCAGTAGGACATCCCCTGAGAGCCCCCAGTATGTGAGAGGGGGCAGGTCGTGCTGAGGGACCATCCACCCCCAGTGCACGAATTTCGTGCAATGGGCCCCTAGTTATGTATAAATATTTTATCTAATCCACATACTAGTATATAAAAGCCCAGTGACTTGAACAGAGGAACTACCAGAAGGATAGGTGGCTATGACATGCATTGCAGCAGCCAACCAGCCTGATACAGGCCCCAATTGGCCCCAACACCCTGATTGGGGATGGGGCTGGCAGGTCAACCACCCGTGGTCCTCCCCCCTTGCTGGTCCGGCCTGATGGGCCCCGCATTGGGGCAGGCCAGGTGGACCCCACCTGTGCACGAATTCATAACCAGGTCTCTAGAATAAAAATAATAGGTATAAAATGATATAATAGTTAGATATTTATGAATTTAAGTGTATTTATAAAGATCAAGGTTGTCATTTAGAAACTTGAATAAATTATATCCTTCACCTGGGTGATGGAACTGAAGGGGAATAATATGAAAAAAGTAATAGGAAAGTGAGGCTTCCTTTGTAGCATTATCCCAAACACTTAGCCCAGTGTTTCTCATGCTGAAGTGCATTAAGAGGCACCTGCAGGGCCTGTGAAAAGCAGCCCAAAGATCATTGAGTCAACAGGCCTGGTCCAGCAGCTCCCAGGGCAGGCTGATGCAGCCATTCTGGCCATTTTGTAGGGCACTGGTTTAATCCCAGCTTCTATCTCCTCTGTGCTCCGAGAGGACCAGAAAAAATCATCAACAACATCATCTTCTCTACTCAGCCTTTCCTCAGGTGGTTTATATAGCAGTGGCTCTACCTCTGAAAAAGTAAAGTAAGCCTTTATAATTTTGTCATTTTGACCATAACATGGAGCCAACAACAAGGTTTTTTAAAATATATTTTATTGAGGAAGGGAGAGGGACAGAAAGTCAGAAACATTGATGAGAGAGAAATATTGACCAGTTGCTTCCTGCACATCCCCTACTGGGGATGTGTCTGCAACCAATGTACATGCTCTTGACTGGAACCGAACCTGGGACCTTTCAGTCCGCAGGCCGACGCTCTATCCACTGAGCTAAACCAGTTTCGGCCAACAATAAATTTTGTTTGGCTTTTATTAAGAAGATATTAAAGACCCAGCCTTTAATTATAGGCTTTAGGAATGATCTAAATAAGTCATTTTATTCTGTCCACAAGATCTTGCCAAAAATATAATCCTTGCCCTCAAGGATCTTAAAATATATTTAAAGACAATCACATAAATTAGAGAATATTATAAGCCAACACAATATCATACATCTCCATGGTACAGCTAAATTTTCTACAACAATCACATGAGATAGAAAGCCAGTACTCATTAGCCTCAAAAGTTCAATGATTTAGCAAGAAAAATACAGCATAAAATAGGAGACACTGTGGATCCAAACTAGGATTTTTAAATTGTGTGCCCACACTCTTTCCACTAGAACATACTAATAAAATTTCCAGAAGTGTTTTGAACAAATTAGTCACACTAGGAGGTCCGGTAAGGAGAGGAAAAGAGTCCCACTTTTCTAGAATTGAAAGGATTTCAGAAATCACATAGTTCATAATAAACTTTTTGACTCAGGGTTCGGAAAAAAGCAATCAGGAGGCATAAATAGCTACACTGCAATGCTGTCAGCCTCTTTGACTGCAGTTTCATAGTGTATCTTGGGCTTTGAATTTAAAGCCCTCCTTAGTTCCCATTATTTCCTGCGATGGAACTGGTCAGGAAGGAAAGAGACAGAGTCCTCAGATGACCTCTATTTTCTCCCTATTTTATTCCCATTTTCTTTGCTGCTGTTCTTTTCTGGTTCTGAAATTGGCCCAAACACCTAAAATCGCCACTGTGACTTAGCCTTAAGGATACCATTCCTCTACTCTAGCTTCTGAATAAAAACACCTTTTCATTTTGGTTTCAATGAATTAAAACTCAAAACTCAGGAAAAACAAACCAAAACTGCATAGATGTAGACAGTTAACTCAAGTATAGCCATAGAATGGATGGCAGACACTGTTCCTTCCTCTTCAATACCCCGATTCCTTCCCTTTTCCATTCCCCACAGGCCCATGGTGCCTGGGAGCACCAGCTTTGCACTACAAATGTTGGCCAGACAAAGAGTACGAGAGCCAGGTAGCTAGTCAGCTATTCATTTAGCATTTCATTTCCGAAGTCATGACCTTCAACAAATTTTGAATGACTAAATAGTGCAATTACATTTTAAACATCACATGTTCTATGCACTGAATTAGACAACAAAAAATAAAATACTGTAAGACCAATAAATACATATCATTCACTGACAATATGTTTTCTTTCCTCTTCTGGTTTAAGATGAGATAGAAAAAAAATATCTATCTGGAAAAGAAAGTCAGGGAGGAGAGAAAGAGGGGTGGTGACAACACAGGCAGGTAATCAAAGAATGAGGCAATAAGAAAAAAAGAGAGGGTGTGGTCAGCACCCAGGAACAACACTGTGCATCAAAAAAATAGATTTAGATGAGTCATTGTCAAGGTTGGTGGTAGGTGCTAAATGGATGGAGCTTAGAGGCTTTTTAAAAGGGCAGTGAAAATGCTCTGTCTGATACCATAAAGATGGGTCCATGTCATTATATATTTGTCTGGATCTGTGGAATGTGAAACACGGAGACTGAACCCTAAGATGAACTATGGACTGTGGGTGATTAAGATGTGTCAGGTGTCGGTTTCTCCATTGTAACAAATGTATCACTTTGGTGGGGGCTGGTCTTAATGGGAAGGCTATACATGTGTGAGGGCAGGGGAATTTGGGTAATCTTTGTTTCTTCCTCTTAATTTTGCTGTGAACCTAAAACTTCTAAAATAAATAAATAAATAAAAGTCTTGAAAAACTGGGGAGCAGGGGGAGTAGATTTAACAGCAGCCACAACAAAAGAACACTGATTACAGCTGGGAGAATATGGCTGGTGTTGTATTGGGAGGATGTCTGGAGGCTCCTGCTGCTTCACTACAATGGAGCACCGAGGGGCATGACGGTGAATAGGCAGAGAGAGCCCTAGCCTTTCTCCTAATGCATGTTTTACCAAAGGAGCCATAAATAGTTGTTTAGGATTCCTTAGTTTCCTTGGTACTCCTCACCCCATCCCATCAGATTTCCCTTTAAAGTCACTGATCAAAATCATTTGTTTTAGTGATATACACACTTAATAGCAGGGACTGAACACCTACTAAGTGTCAGGAACTGTGCCCTGTACCAGGGAAGGTAAAGCAGAAGGCATTCTTTCACTTTCAAAGCAAACACCACATGCTGGGCCAATAGCTGTTTATATGCCTCTGTGTAGCTTAACTTTTTAGTGTGCTCTGGCCTTAGTAATATTAGTTCTTTTGTGCTTCACAAAGCTGTGTCTACAATTACCTTTGTTAGTACCTTGTTTACTTTGTGATTTTGGTCTGCTGTCTCCAAGGTTCCATCCAGTTCTACCTCTCCTCAAATTATCAACAAAATTCTACAGTAACTTACAGCCACGAGAGATGCCATCATCCCTTGTCCTTTCTAGTTAGCTATTCCATTAGGAGCTGTATTTCATAAAAGAAAAATATTTTCTTTCACGTAAAAAAAACAAACACAAAAAAACACTGATGATTTAGGATCTTCTCTTATTTTAAGTTATAAATTAATAATTAACTCCTGATTGCTTTCTAACTAAAAAAGGAAAGCAAAGTAGGCCAATTGTCTCTGAGCCTCTTCTGGTTCATTGAGAATCTTAAGAAAAGCTTCCAAAGGGTTAAGTTTTTGCCATAGTAATTTGCATTATCTCATTTAATCCTTTCAGGGTTATATATTACCCCATTTTAAAGATGAGAACATTACACTCAGGAAAGAAGTAACTTGCTCAGAAGCAAGACTCACATTAGATATGTCTCATTCAAAGTCTAGAGTTTTTAGGCAATGCAATTAGAATGAGAGAGTGTTTTGTACATAATACCTGGACCTAAACTAGTTTTCTACATGCACTTTGCCAAGCTTAGAGCAGCGAGCAGTGACAGCTGGGAGTTTAGTTACCAGGGATAGAAGTGGAAATACATTTCCAAACCTCAGAAATCAGGCAAATCATGAATTTCTCCCCCCCCCCCCCCCCCCCCGCTACTAATAGTGGAGACAAGATTACCAGGAAATGGGGCCACTTGGTGGGAATATCCTATACTAGCCAGCTGTTTCAAGGCAGCTGAAAACTTGAGACACAAATTGCCTTGGCCACCACCATGGTCCTATGAAATCAAGTTATGAATTCCAAGACATTTTGGTTTTTGAAATCATCACATTCTTTGACAGAAAATGTTCTCTCAATATCAGATACTGACACACTTGGTTCAAATATGGTATTAACACATCCTTTTCATTCATAATCTAGAAAATCCAGCCTATAAAATACCCAGTCTTATCCTGAGAATAAAAAAATACTGATATTTATCTCATACTTCAAATGTTATTTAAAACCACACTGTGAAAAAAAATCATCATTAAAATAATCATCACCCTTTGTATAACATATAATATTCCACAAATATTCAGATGTTATACTAAAGCAACTTTTGGCCCTATCTTTTGAAACCAAGATCATTTTAATCTTCACTATGCACCTTTTGGGAAATGTTTAAGTGGTGTAATTTCAGTTATGTTTTATTTTATGTCTTTGAGAATGAAGTCACAAGAGTATTTTAACACTGCAGTGGCTATGTATGATGGGGCATGCATGCATGCAAAATGCCATTTCTGTAGTCCTGCAGACTAAATTCCCTACGAAACCATGGTCTAGTTTTACACACAAAGATGAAGGAGTTAAGTCTCTGCATGATCTCCCACTAAGAACTCCCAATGATAACTCCAGTAGATAGTTTTGATGAAATAAACCTGGCTCAGCTGATGGTTAACAGCCATTCCCACCAACAATGACCAATTTGATGTTTGGAGCCTTATTAGGAGGTCATAGAACGGAGGCCACCAAGTGGTCTCATCCCACACAGAAAGAGGCCCTCCCCATGAAGTGCTCTTAGGCTACGTAACAAAACCAACAAGGACAACAAAATAATAATATGGCAGCACAAATTTTGACAGAATATTTCATTGTGATGACATGATTGATACATATATTGATTAGTCAAAGAAGTATTGGTTCTTTATTATATACTAGAGGCCTGATTTTAAAAAAATTACATTTATTGATATTTTACAGAGGGTAAGGGAGAAGGATAGAAAATCAGAAACATTGATGAGAAAGAAACGTCGATCACCTGCCTCTTGCACATGCCCTACTGCCTGCAGCCAAGGTACATGCCCTTGACTGGAATCGAATGTGGGACCTTTCAGTCTGCAGGTCAACACTCTATCCACTGAGCCAACCCAGTTTTAGCAATCTGATCTTTATTATATACTAGAGGTTGCTGCTGTGGTGGGGGGCCCTGCCCGCTGCTACTTTGTCCGGAAGGATGTCCAGTCTAATTAGCATATTACACTTTAATTATTATAGATGGGACACTGTCCTCAAAAAAAATTAAGAAAAAATTTTAAACTAAATTATTTTTAGTCCAGAATTGGCCCAGTTCATTTATAAATTCCACTTACTGCTTTTCTTCACTCCGACTTCCCTTCAATCTGTTTCTATGCTAAAGGAAAATTGTTTTCCTATTGTAATAGCAACATTCAAATAAGAACTAAGTATATCATAAAGCCATTCAGGGGCTTTTGTATATCTAGATATACTTCTGTGATGCACAGGAAATATTTTTCTGTAACAAATATCTACACTAATAAAAGAGAAACATGCAAATTGACCATATGTCTGCTATGCCCACAAGCCATGCCCACCAGCCAATCAGTTGCCAAAGTATACAAATTAATCCAACCAAAATGGTGGTGGCCATGGAGGTGGAGCCAGCAGGAGGCTTGGGTTGCCCTGGCGATGGAGGAAGCCAAGCTTCCCACCTTCCCTGGCTGGCCCTGGACTCTGCTCCAGGCTACAAAGTTTCAATTATAGAAGATAAATAAATCCCAGATAGTTGCTTCCAACTGGCCCTGGCCTCCACTCAAGGAGGCACTGACAAAAAAGAAAAAGAGAAAAAAGAGGGGCTGGGAGTTTGGGTTGCCGGGGAGTGATCAGGCCAGAATTGGATGGCAGTTGTGAGTGATCAGGCTGCTGGTGGTGGTGGGACAATTGGGGTTAAGCAGGCCATCAGTGGGGGTCAGTTGGAGGTGATTAGGACAGCAGGAGGGGGAGTTTGGAGTGATCAGACCAGTAGGGGGGCAATGGGGTGAAAAGGCCAGTGGGGAGGAAACATGGGAGTGAGCAGGCCAGCAAGGAAGAGCAGTTAAGAATGACCCAGCCAGCAGGGAAGGGCAGTTGGGAGGGACCAGGCTGACAGAGGAGGACAGTTGGGTGAGACCAAGTCTTCAAGGGAGGACGGTGGGGGGAGGGGCAGGCCAGCAGGGGAGGGCAGTTAGGGGTGACTGGGCTGGTGGAGGAGAGAAGTTGGAGGAGACCAGGCCAGCAGTGGAGGGCAGTTGGGGGAGACCAGACCTTCAGGGGAGGACAGTTAGGGGCAATTGGGCCAGCAGGAAAGCAGTTAGGTATTGATCAGGCTGGCAGAGAAATGGTTAGGGGCAATCAAGCAGGCAGATCGGTTGGGAGCCAGCAGTCCTGGATTATGAGAGGAATGTCCAACTTCCCTCAAGGGGTCCCAGATTGGAGAGGGTGCAGGATAGACTGAGGGACACTATCTCACCCCCCCCCATGCACAAATTTCATGCACCGGGTCTCTAGTAAAAATATAAAGAATAGCACTATCTAAATTCTTATATAGATTTCTTCTTTAGAATGTATATTCTGTGTAAACCAAACTCAACAAAACACATTGTAATTTCTTTCATTTTACACTTTGGCTTAAAGAACAAAACAAAACATACCAAAAAGCTGTTTTCTAATAAATACACTACTTAATTCTCACAGATTCTCCCTAATGGAGATCCGGGCAGGAAAGTTTATACTGAGTCCTACTTTAACTACTTTCTTTATGAATCATGCCTTATGACCAGTTTTTATTTCTTAACCCCACAGAGATGTGTGACTAATGTCACTATTGATACTACCTCCTTACTGGCTGAAGAAACAAAGCTATGAGCTGGGTCAGGAAGAACTGGCTCAGTCACTGCCTCTTTATTATTTGCCCTAGATATAAACTATAACAGCCTTCAGGATGATAGTTCATATACCTATATGTGTATATATGTGTATATGTGTATATGTGTATATATGTGTGTGTGTATGTATATATGTGTGCATATAGGTGTGTGTGTGTGTGTGTGTGTGTATATACACACACACACACACACAGACACATACACACACACACTCTAGGGGCCTGGTGCACGAAATTCGTGCACTGGGGGTGGGTGGTTCCTCAACTCAACCTGCCCCCTCTTACATACTGGGAGCCCTCAGGGGATGTCCAACTGATGGCTCACCCCCAGCCTGCCCAAGGCCTAAAGCCTCATCAGAGGCTTTAGGCCTTGGGCACCCAGCCATCGCCCTGCTCAGCTCAGCGCTGGCTGCCTTCGACCATCCGGCCCTGGGGGCTGGGTGCTCACCACCACTTCCCCTCACAGTGCCCGGGGCTGGGCACTCACTGCCACTGCCATTTCATCTCCACCCCTGGGCTGGGCGCTCATGCCACTTGGCCCCACCCCCACTCCTGATTGGCTGGTGGCATAGCCAATCAGGAGCGAAGGTATGATCAAATTTGCATGTTTCTCTTTCATTATATAGGATATAAACACACACACACATACACACACACACACACACACACACACACACACATATTAGAGGCCTGGTGTACAAAATTCATCCATAGGGGGATAGGGGAGTGTACCTCAGCCCAGCCTACACCCTCTCCAATCTGGGACCCCTTGAGAGATGTCCTACATCTCTTTAGGCTTGATCCCAGATTGGGCCTAAACAGGTAGTCAGATATCCTTCTCACAATCCAGGACTGCTGGCTCCAAACTGCTTGCCTGCCTGCCTTCCTGATTACCCCTAACTGCTCCTGCCTGCCAGCCTGATCACTCCCTAACCATTACCCTGTCAGCCTAATTGATGTCTAACTACTCCCCTGCCAGCCTATTTGCCCTTAACTTCCCTCCTCTGCCAGCCTAGTCACCCCAAACTGCCTTCCCGTGCAGGCCTGGTCCCTCCCAACTGCCCTCCCCTGCTGGCCTGAACCTTTCCAACTGCCCTTCCCTGCTGGCCATCTTGTGGTGGCCATCTTGTGTCCACATGGGGGCAGGATCTTTGACCACGTTGGGGCAGCCATCTTGTGTGTTGGAGTGATGGTCAATCTGGATATTACTCTTTTATTAGATAGGATAGAGGCCTGGTGCATGGGTAGGGGCTGGCTTGTTTGCCCTGAAGGGTGCCCTAGATCAGGATGGGGGTTCCCTTGGGGTGTGGGGCAGCCTGGTCGAGGGGCCTGTAGTGGTTTGCAGGCTAGCTACGCCACCCAGGGACCCAAGCAGAGGCCCTGGGATCTGGGATTAATTATGTTCTACAATTGAAACTTTGTAGCCAGGAGTGGAGCTAAGCCTTCTGCTCTCTCCATGGCAACAGCCATTTCAGTTTGAAACTTTGTTGCCTAGAGTAGAGGCCTAGGTGCTTGGGCTGAAGAAGCTTGGCTTTCTCCATCACCCCGGCAACCCTAGCCTCTGCTCTCTCCAGCTCTGTGGCTACTGCCATTTCTGTTGAGGGCAGGTGGAAAGCTTGGCTTCCTCCATTGCTGAGGAAACCCAAGCCTCCCTCCTGCTCTCAGTGGCGGCAGCCATCTTTGTTGGGGTTTATTTGCATAATTTGCTCCTGATTGGATGATGAGCATGGCTTGATCAGAGGTATGGTCAATTTGCATATTACTCTTTATTAGATAGGAGATATATATATATATATATATATATATATAGTCCTCTTTTAAAATTATATCTCGATTTTTCCATATAAATAAAAAATGCTAAAACATATGGTATAAAGTGAATATGTATAAGAAATGAATATATGCACACTTTTAAGTATATATTTTTTTATTGATATCAGAGAGGAAGGGAGAGCACCCCCCCGCCCCAGGGATTGAGCCCTAAACCTGTGCATGTACCCTAACCAGGAAGCAAACCGTCATCTCCTGATTCATAGGTTTACAATTAACCACTGAGCCACACCAGCCAGGCTATGCACACTTTTACAGTGAAAAAGTATTGGCTGTGAATCTTGTAAAAATGCACAGGTAATATAATCATCTTCTAAATTATAACTAGAGGTCAAAGGGATGCAATTTGGAGTGAATGCAATCTATGAAGAGAAACCATTCATTTTATGCTAATTAAGACCAAGTTCTGTCTTCTATATTAGCATTATCTTTGCACTTATTTTTATTGATTTTTTTAAGAGAGAAAAGAAAGGAGAGGGAAAAAGAGACAGAAACTTCTATAAAAAATATCATTCACCAATAGGCTGTCTCCTGCATGCCCCCTACTGGGGATCAACCCCACATACTCGGCATGTGCCCTGACTGAGAATCCAACCAGCGATCTCTTGGTGCACAGGATGATGCTGAACCAACTGAGCCACACCGGATATACTGATATCCAAACTCATGCCATTCTCAAACTCATGCCATTCCCAAAGGTTTTCCTCTGTAGGACACACTTCTTTTCAACCTTCTCAGTTTATAGCAGTCTTCAGGAAACATTAATAATGCAATTTTTAGATTATAAATAGCTTTCACAGATATTGTTGCTTTATTTAATTCTCTCAGAAACCCAGTAAGATATACAGGGAAAGCATCATCACTATTCCGGTTTTCAAATTAAGGAAGCTGAAGAACAATTACCATTAGTACAGTGGTCGGCAAACTGCGGCTTGCAAGCCACATGCAGCTCTTTGGCACCTTGAGTGTGGCTTCTGCCACAAAATACCATGGCCTGGGCAAGTCTATTTTGAAGAAGTAGCATTAGAAGAAATGTAAGTTTAAAAATTTGGCTCTCAAAAGAATTTTCAATCGTTGTACTGTTGATATTTGGCTCTGTTGACTAATAAGTTTGCTGACCACTGCCTTAGTATAAGTGGAAGGACTTGAGGTAGAGATTTCTGACTTCAAATTCTGAGTTCTGAACCATGAGAAATCTGTATTAACTGCTTATAATATCCAGAGACACTAACACTCTTTATTGCACTTTCGATATGTATGGGTATATATTCGATGCTCAAATCTACATTTATAATGGCTGTATATTTCAGGAATGATCTCCTGCCATCTCCATGCCTTTATTTAGCTATCTTTTCATTGAACATCCTGGGAGAACATCCTCTGCATAAGCAGCCATTCTCCCTTGGCTTCTGTGATGTGTCGTTCCTTACTGGGGCTTTGAACACCCACCCCATCTGCCAAGCTCCCTTGATTGAATTTCTGGGGCTTTCCATGTGCATTGGGATTTCTTCTATGACATGCGGCTCTGCTCCTTTGTTGTTTTCTTCTTTGAGCTCCATTATCGGAAGGTTATTTTTGTCTTCCCTGTAACCTCATTAATGCAGGATGGTGAAAGATAAGGAGAGAGCAGACATCAACAGAGGGAAGTGGCTGAATCCACCAGGACTCTTCTCTCTTTATTCCCTCTTTTCTTCATTTTTTTTTTTTTTTTTTTTTTTTTTGTCATGAGGATCATGCCTATTTTTCAAGGAAATTCTTGGGGCAGAATAGTATAAATCTGTATTAATTACATCAATATTAGCCTCCTTAGGGCATTTGCTATAAAGTTGGCTATAATGTTTAAATATTCATAATTTTTTTTTAAATACTTGCTGTTAATCTCACTTAGATCTTTACTGAAAATTCTTACAGAGCAGGACAAAAAAATCCTACCATGTTAATCCTTGCTACATCTTTATTTGTTAACTCCATTTACCTTGTACCTATAAAATACATTAAAAGGTGTATGGCCCTCTCCAATTTGGCTCATTGGATAGAGCATCAGCCTGCAGACTAAAAGGTCCCAGGTTTGATTCTGATCAAGGGCACAAGCCCAGGTTGTGGGCTGAATCCTCAGTGTGGGGCGTGCAGGAGGCAGCCAATCAAGATTTTCTCTTATCATTGATGTTTCTATCTCTCCCTCTCCCTTCCTCTCTGAAATCAATAAAAAATATTTTTTTAAAAATATGTATGCAATGCCCCAACAAGAGTAAATATCTCATCTTTTTACCCACTAACCTTGCCCTATTTTAGCACATTTACTGAAGATTTGCAGGAAGAAGAGGGAGGAATTTAACTTCATTCCACTGTGGGCAGAGGGCAATGGGAAGTAAGGCAGAAGATGCTTCATATCTGATACCAACTTTCTGCCTTGTCTCCCCCACTGTTTGCCTCCCCCAGTAATCCCATTGGTCTCTTCTCAAGCTCTGTTTAAGAACATGCCACTTTCAAAGATACAGATGGGTAGAGAAGAGAGAAAAAGAATTATTGGGCTTTTTTTCTTGAATATATTTTTGTATAATTTATCTCAAGCTTTGTATATGACTCTTTGGGAAGAGACACTAGGCTTGTGGTTTCAAATATCATCTTGGGAATGAAGGATACAAGAAAAATGCTTGTCCTTCTCCCATGTGGCATAGACCACAGCTATGAAGTGAATCCTTAGATTAACCCCATAGGCCACCCCCAGGCAGGTGGCTCAGGCAGCAGTGCAGAGGTGCTACGGTCCTTGTATCTAGTGCCTCTGACATTAGAGGATCATGCACCTGCTTATAATATTAACCACCTAATTCTCAACTACTGAAATGCTCCCATTTTTATATCATTTAAGATAGCAAAAGATTACCCTATGAGGTATCCTCCACTTAGCTTTCCGATACTTCTAAATGTCCATTGAATTCCGAAGTGTAGACAGGTAAATGGCCTCTTCATACTTCACTGATGGGCCGGCATCTTCCTGCTCTGACAGTTCACTGGCTTTCCCTCTCACAGAAGCACCTGTGGTGCGGCTGGCATTTGCTGCTGCATCTACCGTGTGATCTCTCAGCTGCCCTTGCTAACTAAACTGCACAGGTGAGAACAATTCTATTTTCAGGCAACCTGCTTCTGTCTTTGTAGAAAAGCACAATATTGCACATATTCAGCTAGTGTCAGTAAAGGCAAAAGTCTAGTATAGTTTTCAGTCTAGTGTAGACATAGATACTAGCAGTTCTACTCCCACACCATTTAAGACAATTCATAAAATAAGTTTACAGTTATTCCTTCGATTAGGAGAGATTTAGTGAAGGTGAGCCTCATAACTACATTGGGCACAGCATTTCATTGCATTAGAGAGTTTCAGTATTCTCTGACCAAATTCTTATTCTTCTCATGAACTATTATAATGGGATTTCTCTGAAAACATATTGATATTGATCTACCAAAAAAATAAGAGCCCTAATAATGAAGTTAATTCCAGGCATAGCAGAAATGGTAGCTTGCCAAAACTGACAGCTTATCCACTTGTCTACATAAGGAAAATAATCCATTTATTATGTGTTTTTTTTCTGACATCTTTACTTGCTCATATTCCATTACATCACATTTCTACACATGGTTATATTTGATCATTACTTCTTTAAATATGCATTTTGATACATACCATGATACATACCGTGATATATCTTCCCAAATCAAATGATGTATATTAATGCTAAACACTATATTTTAAATAGTTGACATTTAGTGTCAATGTGTTTCTTAAATTCATATTACCTACTGGAGAGTGTTATTGGAAATTTATTTAAACTAAAAAAACAATCCACAGATTTTAGCTAAAATGAGAAATTTCTATAGTCAAAATTAAAAGACAAAAAGATCATGTTATTTAAAACAGAGAGAGGACTTCCTTTTTGTTTCCCCTGCTGATAAACATTATACCTTTATTTTAAAAATACAGGCTTCTTATCTTCCTATGGGGGAGGGGGCAAAAGAGGAGGGTGGGGGAGGGAGGACAGGCAACTTAAAAGCTTACACAATTGAAAAATGGTTCTTATGTAATTCTTCTGTTGCATCTATTATCTGTCTCAATGGTTGATAATAATAAATACTTATTTTCTGAAAAATTATTCCAAATTTCTTTTAAGTCAGCACAGTCACTTTCTCAGAGTGTGAGTTTTATTTGTGGCTGATTTGTTTGTTTCTTTACAGGAGGAATCATCAAACCTATTCATGATTGGCTTTTACTGATCCTGATGCAAAAGCTGTCTTTTCATCATTTATTTATGACTAAAAGCTGCTTTAAAAGACATAGTGGCACAATAAAATATTTAAGCACTCTGATAGATCAGCAGGTAAGCAATATGAACTTACATTAAAAAGAATAGATAGTAATGAATAGTCTCTAGTATTTTAACCAATAGATATCAGTTTACAAGAATTGCAAATAAACTCTGGATCTATTTATTTATTTTTTTGCTACACACTAAACAATATTCTAAAATTAATTCAACACGAAAGCTAATTTATTTCAGTTGTTAGTCGTTTTAATTACAGCACTTTGCTATCCTGAGTAAGAAATCATTTTGCTCCTCAGGAATTTTCTCCTCCTCTCCTCCCCATTATGGACAACACCAAACAACAAAACCAGTTGCACCAGAGCCCTTCCCATCCTTGTTCCCCATAAATTAGTATTCAGATACCAACTGGTAACTGGGTGAATTCAGCCCCTCAAGTATATTAACAACCTGATTCCTACCCCCTTCTGTTTCGTCTGCTGGTGAGTGAAGTTCTCACTCATAAAACCTAATGTTTACAAGACAGAAATAACATCTGTAAGTTGGCACGTGATTTTTTTTTCACTACCTTCAGTTCAGCTCTGGTAAGTGTGACACGCTAATTACCGGGACTTAGAATCCTAAGTCCGTTTTGCGATCCTTGTTCAGGTGCAGGGTAAGGGTCTGGGAAGACCAGAGATCTATGTTGAATGACTTTAATTTTATTTCTTTTTTACCGAAAGGATCTGAAAAGGTGACCTACCTTTATGTGTCAGGCGCAAGCGGGGCTGAGTGGTATCAGCTGTGTGGCCTCCTGTCCAGAGCTCCAGGAGGTACCCCCACAGGAGCCAGGTGAGCCGGTGCCCGGGCGATGCCATGCTGCCGCCCGCCCTGCACGCCCTCCGAGCCTCCGTGTGCGGCGGTCTGAGTTCTACTCAGGACTCCCCTCCAGGGGCGGCGTGGGAGAGGCTTTGTCAGAAATCGCACGCCTTGTCATCAGAAAGCACAGTTCCGAAGTGCCATTTGTCAGGCGGATTTGGCTCTGCAAAGCCGTTCTGTCCTCCGGACAGTTGTTTATGAGCCCGGAGCAAGAGGACATTCCAAGGAGCGAGTCTGCGGGGCCATGTCCTGCACTCGCCCCGGGAACGACGGCGGCAGATCCGGAAAGAAACCGCGTTTTGTCGCCACTTCTGCAAAAGCAGCTGGTTCAGCGAGGAGCCCCCAGCACACGCACTGCCTTCCTCCGGGCGCTCTCCTCCCCGGCTCCCCAAGCCTCTCCAGGTCCGCCTCCTGCACCGACTTGCCAAGCAGCTAGTTCTCCTTCACCTTTCACCCTGCTAATTAAAAACAAGAGGTGCCATTCCCACTGGGAGGGCCGATCCACCCTGCAGGGATGGGAGCTGTCAGCGAGCGGTGTTCACGGGGAAAGTTCAGGCAGGGTTGAGCGGACTTGCTGTTTCTAGGAAGTGTTGCTGCTGCACGTGCCCTGCTCCCACCCGCCCTCCCCGTCCCCGGCCGCGTCACTCCTCAGCCAGGAGGCCAGTCCCCTGGTGATGGGGAAGCGGGGTCCGGAGGGAGAATGGCATGGAACAGGCGGGTGACTTCAGAATATGGAACAGAAGGGCATGTTGTGTCAGGGAGGGCTTGTAAATGCCCAGTCACTAGGAGTAACCCTTGAATAAATACAAATTCACTTTAAACCCTCCGTTTGTCACCATCTGGTACCAGAATTGATTTTTTTAGAGTTTCAGCCAAAAAAAATTTTTTTTTACATTTATGGCTTTTTGTATTGATGACATCTTACACATATTACTTTAATCTCTTATAAGAAAAGTGTGTTTTGAGACCCTGAAAAAAAAAAGTTCTCTCTCATAGATGCGCTGAAACTAATTATTTTGCTGAGGCAAATTTCTTCAGATCAACTCGAAGCAAATCAGAAATTTTATCTAGAATTTAAGAAGAATTCAGTTTTCAAGTACGTTGCTCCTAGATAAGGTAACTATGGTAAAGTTGAGACTCTCTAACCAACAGACCCCCAAAAAAGCAGGTATCAGGAAACTCAGGATGTGACATACCTTAGGGTTCAACTGCTATGCACTTTCAGAGTTTATTTTCCTAGACACTACTTTGTGTAAATAAGCTTAACACAATGGGTCAACTTTACAATCTACTTTCAATCAATCTCAAAAACAAAACCAAACACTCTGTAGCTGTTGGCATGGAAATGAATAGGATTATTTTTGAGATACCAACAAACTTAAAAAGATATTTGATTTGAGAGTTGAGAGTTAAATGACAAATTTCAACTATGATTACATTTTTTTCTTCTGCGTTTGAAATGATAACGATTAAGCAAACTTCTTTGAGAGGTATGTTTTGTTTTTTTAATCATGTAATTATTACAAAAAGATAATGCAGGGTTACCCTGACATTTTGCATTCTATACAAGCAAATGTAGAGCCTGGCATGCTCTACCTATTTTCTTAAGCATGATATAGTCAATTACAGGCAGAGTACATTTAACAAAATGTAAATGTCACTGGGTATTATAAATAATTAGATTTCTAAGGCCTACAAAAGATTACAAACTCTAAACATTATTTAACAGTAAAGCGACCATGTAGTATTTAGAGACTTTTAACCTGGGGTGGTCTCTGGAGGCACTTGCATATTTTAAAAGCTAGTTAGATGAGCCACAAAGCTAAAGGTTGTCGTAAATGTGATATACCGTTCCTTCGGAATCCTCTTTCATTTTCTTCCAGAATTGAAGTAACCAGAAAATAAATAGCAGTTTTTACATATATTATCTAATGGTAGGATTCTGGAAAAGTAAATATGATGCATATAACTTTTATTACAAATATATGGCTGCTCTCATAAAATTAAATCCTACCTAAGATTACACAGTGCCTGTCCTAAATCAGTTATGGAGCAGAGGCAATGCAAGATATGTCCCATTTCATTAGGGTACAAAATTCACACCATCATATATCAGTGCAGGAATACATGTTACGAATGCCAGTTATGTACATACAAGCTACATACCGAGATTCATCTTCAGTTTCACATGTTATCCTTCATCTTAGGTTAGCAAGACAATGTGTCACATGCCATAGTAATGAGTTGCTTTGGTTTTCTCAACATGTGCTTTGATTTATCCTCTGTCATCAATGTCATTGCTTATTCTCTTTAACTCCTTTCTATATCCTTCTACCTTTCTCATTAACCTATAGGAAACATACAGATGATGCCAGAAAGTGACTATTAAAAAAAAAAAAAAAACACCAAAAACTGAACATCCAGAACTTTCCATGTAACTTTAATCCCTGGCAATGAAATGAAGAGTCTTTGACACCAAATCTGTCATTCACATCATAAAATAAGAATCTTCAGAAGCAGGGTAACCATATAATTTGTCTTCCAAATAAGGTATGTTTGAAAGTCAAAGAGCCTTCTATTCATGATTACATGCAAACTAAGAATATTTAAATAAATAAACCAGGATATCAAAGTCGCCTTCTTAAGAAAGATAGCTAGGTATCATTAGAAAATATGGAAATGAAAAAACAAAACAGCAACAAACACTTGACACCACCAACAGTGAATGAAGAGCTTTAGTGAACAACAGAGCTTTGCTAAGAGCAACAATACCTGTTGATATTATTATAGTTAATTTGAAAAGAGCTAGACTACCAGTTTGAATACATTAGACAACATTAAAAAAAAAAACCCACAAAAACAGGTGAAGATGGAAGTGGCAATTCTGAAGGTATTGCCTGACAGATGAAATGTCTCATTCCCAAATCTTAACCCTTTATTACTAGTGTCACAACACTGTATGAAGGGCAGCTCGGCCTGGCAGTGAGAGAAAAAGGGGGATGGAGTACTCCTTGGGCATTCTGGGCTCTCTCGTAGTGGCTTCTGTCACTGGTCCCTGAGTTTACAGGCAGCTGGCCTCTGAAACCATCCCTCAAAGTATGTGGCCCTAGACTGTCTGCTGCTGAATCCTGAAGGTACTTGTTAAAAGACGAGATTTCTGTGCCTGGCCCATATTCCCGGATTGCCAAATTGCATGTACTAGAATTTGAGTTTTACTATGATTTCTGTAGGTCAGTGTTATGCAAACATTTAACATCTGTTGTCCACTTTCACCATTTTTATCATGATTCTGTAGTATAAGCAATTAAAATTTAACTCACCTTAAATTTCCTCATAGGCTTGTGCTACTTATAGTTTTCAAATACATGTGAAAAACAGCAAAAATTGTAAAAGGTTATCTCTCTACCACTTAAAATGATCTTACATACTATGGGAGATGGTACTAACTAATGGCCTCAAGAATAACCATTCCTTCTTTCCTTACCCAGAAAGATGGGAGATTATATATATACTAGAGGCCCAGTGCCTGGATTCATGCACCGATGGAGTCCCTTAGCCTGGCTTGCAGGGAACAGGCTGAAACCAACTCTCCAATATCCCCTGAGGGGTCCTGGATTGTGAGAGGCCACAGGCCAGGCAGAGGGACCCCACTAATGCACAATTGGGGTCGGGGAGGTGCCACAGGAGGGCTCCAGGGTGTGTCTGGCCCATCTAGCCCAGTACCTATCGGCCAGACCCCAGCAGCAATCTAACCTACTGGTTGGAACATCTGCCCACTGGGTGTCAGTGTGTGTCATAGTTACTGGTCGAACGGTCAAACAAATCGAGGACACTTAGCAAATTAGGCTTTTATTATATAGGATATGAAACGGTACTTCCCGGTCCCTTGACAGCTTGTCTAATTTTGACCAAATAAATGTAAGCAAAAGTGATGAGTATCACATCTGGCCTGAGGCAGTGAAATACTAAGTAATTCTTCTACTTCTTTCTACAGCAAAGGAGTGATCAGGAAATCTAAGCATCTTGGATGATTGAATCTCCACATTAGGGACTGTGCCTTGGAAAGTTACCCAGACCCACAGCCAACTTTATATGAGCAAAAACTAAGCATATGTTATGTTAAGCTGTTAGGTTTATTTGTTACAACAGCACAGCATAGCCTCTTCTGACTAAATGCATACATTTAGCCTACTGTGCTTTGGGAAACCTGCTCTTGGACACACATATAACATGAACAAGCACTGATACTGTATTCCTTCCTATTGTCTCTAACACTACTTCAGCAGAAGTATCTAAGACAGCCAATGATAGATGTGGATCCTTGTGGACTATGTAAAAGATAAAGTGATTCCCCATATCATTTCTAGAATGGAGTGGGATATGACCTTGGGTTTTCCTTAAACATTGTACACAAAAATGATGTTGTAAGCAGTACTTATAGGTGAACATCATAGTACTACATTTCAAGAACTTTAGGATTAAAACCATTAGTATACCAAAGTATCACAATAGGAATGATGAGGATTCTTTTTATAACCAAAGATAAACTTTATCTATAGCAGTGATGGCATTTCAGGTTCACTAATCCTCCGTCTACTCCTGCTAGCCCTGCAACATCTCAAATGTCCCAGTATGGCCTGCTATTGCTGCTGTGGCTGCCATTGCTACTGCAGGGTTTTGCAGGCAAGACTGCTGATGAATTGTTTGGTCAGTCAGTTCAGATGCCTTGTGTCACAGACTCTGTAAGTGTTCCAGAAGTCTGGATTGACTATTTCCCACATTCACTGATTCAGGAAGGTATGAAAAAATAGATAATCTGATCACTTCTGATTTGTTTGTGTGTGACATCCCATCAATCATACCATCCAGGATCCAATCTAGTCACCTGCTTGAAAGAGATTTGGCTGATGCCATTGTGGTGTCATCATTCAGATAACTAGTAGTTCAATAAATTTTCTGTATATTTTTCTGTTTTGATTATCCATTCATTAAATTTGAGCAAAATGTATACTTTACAGAATTTTGAATTCTTTGTTTCTGACTCACACCAGGTTTATTCTAATTTTCTCTTTGGTCCTTGACTACAAGAAAAGCAGAAAGGCATTTGAGCATTTGGTTTTAATTGATTTCAATCAGAGAGCAGCGATGGTTCTCATGCTCTCTCTATGGGAAAATAAAATTGCTATTTGTGTCATTAGCACTGAATGTCTTTTAATTGATCAGTCCTGAGAGTTTTCTCTATATTCCTCCTTACAAAGTTATAGAGAATTCCAATGGCTTAAAAATGCAACAGCAACCTCCATCACATATTGTTTTTCATGTCTGTTGTAACATATATTTCTGTGTTATTGGTGCCACCAATGGTGAGTTGTTTATATTACACTGGAGGCCTGATGCTCAAAATTTGTGCAAGGGGCTTGCCCTCCGCTGCCGCTGCGGCTGCCTCCTCTGCCTCTGCCCCCACCCACTGCCATAGCTGCCTGGGCCCTCGCAGCCCGGCTTTGTCCAGAAGGGCAGGTCATCAGAAGGATGTCCAGTCTAATTAGCATATTATGCTTTTATTATTATAGATGACTAGCATCCTCAAAACCTAATACTGTACACCAAACTGATTCCAATCTAATGGAATGAAAATAATGATTACTGTTCATTTGTTATTTTCTCTATGCTGAGCACTGTGAAAAGCACAATTATACAAAATTCAGTTTAAACCAGACAACAACCCTGTGCAATAGATATTATTTCTATCGCCACTTATCCATAGGAAGAATTTGGAACACAGATATTAAGTAATTGGTCTGAGGTGAAATACCTGTGAGCAACACAACTATCAGTTTAAACCCAGACTCTAGGGCCCGTGTTCCAACCCTTACACTTGCCCTCTCAGAGAATATTGTTTAGATAAAACTTCATGAGAACATTTTCAAATTTCTATACTAACAGAACTCATTTTTAATAAAATGTTAATATAAACCATATATGGTTTTAAAATAAAAACCTTTCAAGGCAGTCATCAATCTCTGTGAGTAATCTCACCTTGGATGGTGGTAAGTTCTTCATCCAAGGTTGTGTCAGATGGTTGAGAATACTTTTCATCCATTTCAAGTTATAGACTGTCAGCTACAGGAATTTTAGTATTTGTTTAGTTGACCAGATACTGGCCCTTAAAGGCTCTTAGGTCTGATAAGTCTCCTTAGCTTGGTAATCAGGCACAACACTGGAGCTAGATGCAGTAGGCAAAATTATTGAAGTACACATTTCTAAGAGAACTAAGAAAATTATTACTTTAAGAAAAATTGTCAAGCAATCATAGTTACTCTTATTTGTGGAAATATATGGTGTGAAAGTACGTGCGCGCGCGCATGCGCACACACACACACACACACACACACACACACACACACACACACAAACATTTTTAGTTATGGTTGTAAGAGAATAAAAAAGTTTCCAAGAAAGATTTTAAAGGTAATAAATCACTTACAAATAGTTACTAATGTTTATGTTATTTTTTACGAAAGATTATAAGATTTTCAAACAATGTTGATACTAATGCATATAAAATAAAGACAACATTTTATACTCATCCACTTAATAAACAAATTCAGTATGAGACCAATAAGTAAAATAGAAACCCATCCATGGGCTTCTTTAATGTCATCGTAGAATTTAAGACTACATATATTTTTTGTCTTCCTGGAAAAAAGTGATGTAATTCTTTCAAGGCCAGTTGATTATTTACTTAAAAAAGGAAAAAAAAGGAAAAAAGAAAAGAAAGAAGGAGGGAGAAAATCAGAGATCATTTTATGTAACTAAAATAACTAAAAAATGTTTTCCTTTAAATCCTTGTTGATTTTCTCTATGATCCCCATTGTTTTTTAGATACAACTGCTGAAGCTGGACCAATTGGCAAGGAGTAATTTATTGTATATTATTGAGTGTGTGATTTATGTGAGGCACTCTGTTTAGCTTAAGATATTTAAAAACCTCAAATCAGTTTCTATCTATTAATTATTTTAATCATTTCTTTAGTTGTTCACTTTGTCTTGACAAAGGGTATATGTCCAAGGTGTAAGCATTAATGAGAAAAAAAAAGTGTCCCATTATGAAAGAAAAGAAAGGACTTAGATAAAGCCAATTTGATTATCTATCAGTCAGTTGGCAAGAAACTAAGCCAAAGAGCCAAATATTTTGCAATACATTATAGCATCTTCAATTGTCATACAGTTGGCAGAAAGATATAACATTTTATGTATCATAAAGCTGCCATCAACTCAATGAATATACCTGTTTCACATTAAAGTAAATGGAAACAAGTACTAACTTGAAAGTTGTGAAGAATCTGACAAAAAATCAGAATATTCAAAATAAATCATATTTTGGCTATGAAAGTGAATTTCAGAGTTCAAAGGAATCACAATGACCAAGGGGAAAAATCTGGCAGAAGTCGTATAAGGCCTCTTCTCCCCTGTGGACTTCTTTTTCTTAATACCGTTCCAAATAACCAGTTATAGGAGAGAGGACATAATACACAGATAAAAAGAATGTGATGTTGAACCCACTGGTGAGATCGCAAAGATGAAACGAGAAAAACCAAACTCATTATTTCATGTCACCTTTCATTTAGCTTTACTATAATTTCCACACATGATTTGGCAAACCTATTACTGTGCATCAGCCAGATTTTTCATAAAGCACGATTTCAGGTATGGTGCCTTGTCTTTGGAATCTGTTGTTTCCTTGTTGGAATTATTTTTGACAGGCAGTATGAGTGGTTACTTTGCACTCACGGGTAGTTGTAGCTCTGGCTTGTTGTGTCACAGTACATAACACTAGCACCATATGCAGGCCAAGACTGGAACTACATGTTTTCAGTTGTAAACAAAACCACATTACAAATCTGTTCATGCTCACAATTTATTCCTTATTACAAAATAAAAATGTGCTTTATGCCTTAATAATGTGGCACCTTATGTTCTGAGCGTAGCCCCTTTTCATGGCTGTTAAAATGGGTCTTGTCAGTTAAGAGGGAAAGGATTTAAATCTTCCTTGTAAAACCTTCAAGACAAGAGGAATTGTTTGATCCTATAGAAAAGGATTGAAGATTTCTAATCCAGAAAAAAAAATTGCTTCACAAAAGGCTTGGAATTTTGAAGAAATAACCATAAATGTGTCAGAAACAAAGGTAATAAATATGAAAATATGTCTTGTGATAATATATTGATTAAAATTTAGCAAACTCAGTTGAAATGTTGATAGTTTGGAGAACTCTAAAATTAATCATCTCTGATTTTATGACTCTGTGTCATATACTTAAATCATCTGTAATATTATTTCATTATTATTATCAGACAAGGATACAATTTCATATCAATATGTTTACTTCATATTATCTTATGTTTTTAGGAATATGAACAGAAACTATCAGCTGCTCTAACCCTCATCTTCACACCACTTGCTTGCCAAAATTAATTAATTAATTAATTACAGAAACAATATCTTTTCCCAGAGAACAAAACAAAAAGGAATATCTCAAGCTAATGTTTCACAAGATTAAGAAATTAGCATATTTCCAAGGATAAATTAGTTTTGTTCATAGAGCTATGCCTAAAATTAATTGCATGAGAATTTCAATAAATTGCATAATGATCTAAAGGTAGATCGATTACCATTAAATAAAAAGCATAAAAGTGGAATTGCAATAAAAACTGTATACTTTCAATGCAATTTTACTATCTAAGCATGAAAAATTAATTGATGTATCATCTATAATAATAAAAGTGTAATATGCTAATTAGACCAGACCTCCTGCTGGACATCTCTTCAGACAACATTCTAGACAAAGCAGGGCTGGGAGGAAAGCCTGGGTCCTAGGTGCCAGAGGGAAGCCAGTGCAGGAAGCCAGGGGAAGGAAGGCCTACTCTTGCATGAATTTTGTGCATTGGGCCTCTAGTATACTTATAATAAATTTGATAAGCTTTATCCAGGACTAAATACAAGAAACAACAATGTGCATTACACATAAAGGTGAAAATCAAGTTAAATATTTAAGTTTTAATGTACAAAGTCTACTTTACCAAGTATTTTCAACAAAGTAAGCTTTATAGCATTAAAAACTTAGCATAGCATCTATTCCTTATTACCTGATTAAAAATCATGCTAATTTGCTTAAATTTAAGGAATGCTATTTACTATAGTTTTTAATTATAACAATATTAACAGCTAAATGATATGAAAATCAAATATAATTTTACCTTCTGAATAAGCAGCAAGGAAACTAAATCTTTCTTCTAGAATTTTCTGTTATTCTTATTATTTAGTTCACTCTCCTTGCATAAATCTTATCCTTTTCTATAGGATCAAACAATTCCTCTGTATTGAATGATCCCCAAACTCATAGAAAAATATAGTAGTAATATTTCCTATTTTAAAAATAAATATCTCCCTATCCTCACTCACTCTGCAGCCAGAGAGCCATTTTTGAGTTCTAATTTATAGTAAACTAGAGGCCCATTGCAGGAAGATTCCTGCAATAGGGCTTCCTGCGACAGTCTCTGCCACCTTGCCTGCTTCCCTCCCTTCTTCCCTGCTCTGCCTGCTTCCCTCCCTTTTCCCCAGCCCTACCTGCTTCCCTAGTCTCTGCTGTCCTGCCTGCTTCCCTCCCATCTCTGCCACCCTCATTGCTTCTTTGCAGCTTTGTTCCCTTCTGCAGGTCTTGGCTTCCTCCTACACTGTCTTCAGTCTTCTCTCTGCACCTAGATATGCAAATTAACCACCATCTTGGTTGGGTTGATTTGCATGTTTGCTGCTAATTGGCTGGTGAGCGTGGCTTGTAGGCTGTAGCAGAGGTACAGTCAATTTGCATGCTTCTCTTATTAGACAATTTCTTCAAAATATTGTCTATACTCTGTTTTAATTTGTTCACCTCTGATTTTTTCTTGAATTCACTCTATTAGTTTGAAATAGGTTTGGTTGTGGGTAGTGAAAAAAGAAAAGAAAAGAAAACAAGTTATTTAAATATGACAAATTTTATTTCTTCCTCTTACAAACCCTGTCTAGGGGGAGGTCCCAGGCCGCTATTGTAAAATATTGAACTAACTACTGAGTAATTAACATGAGCACCTTCTGACTTGTGTATCCTTCCTCAATAGGTGGCCTACACCTCACAGTCAAAACTTCAGCCATAATACCCTCTTTGCTGCCAAAACAATAATTATGAATTGAGGAAGAAGAACATGCTCTTTTTATTTTATGATACTTCCTAGAAAACCCTAATATTTCTGACCACTAATGTTTTGAGTGCCAAAGGATTCAGAGCTATAACCACATCTCTTCTCTGTCTTCCCCTGTGATAGATTTGCAAGGTGTCAACTTGGCTAATCTGAATTACCTTTTCCAGAATTTCCTTTCATATCTATTTCCAGTTACGTTGAACCAAAAGGGAAACTCTTGGAGGAGTGGGAGGATGGAAGGGAAACAGAAGTCATTTTGTAACACACATATTTTCTTTTATTTGCATCTGCAGCTGCTACACCTTCCCAGGAACCTCCTTCAGCTTGTCTGTTTCCTGGACCAGGTGTGTGTGTTAACTTTACCACTAAGGATCCTGGCTTCTGCAGGATACCCACCACATCAAGGTCAGAGGCTGCTGACATGCATTTCAGTCTGTCCTCTTTGGGTTTAGGCTCATATTTGTGGATTCCAGCTTGTTTTTCCTCTCCAACTTTGCAACCTTCTTCTCTTCTGACTGACTGCTCTGTGTACTTTGAAGTCTAGCATCAGCTTTAAGACAACAGCTTCACAGAGACTTGTTAACCAGCTTCCACAAAAGTATGAGTTTAAATCCCTGTTACAAATCCATATATATATATATATATATATATATATATATCCTAAAAGTTCTACTCTTTAATTACACCCTCTAATAATTTCATTTGGGTCCATAGCTTTTCATAACATTTATGTGCTGAGGATGCCAAATTTTCATCAATAAAGTCAACCCCTCCACTAAACTCAAACATGTTTGTATATCCAATTGCCCTCTAGATATTCCCACTTGAATTTTAATAAATATCTTTACTTTAATATGTTCAAAACAGAACTATTGGTTTCTTATTTTCATTTGCCCCCTCAATCTGTAAGCCTATTTCCCCTATCCCAGTAAATGGAAATGTTTAAGTTCCTTCCCACCAATACTTTTCTGCTCCATATCAATTAGAATAGAAGTCATATTCTTATAATGAGTCCTGCCAGTGTGGCTCGGTGTTTGAGCGGTTGGCCTATGAATCAGGAGGTCATGGTTCCATTCCCATTCAGGACACATGCCTGGGCTGTGAGCTTGTAGGAGGCATGCAGGAGGCTGTCAATCAATGATTCTCTCTCATCATTGTTGTTTCTATTTATCTCTCCCTTCCTATCTGAAATCAATAAAAACATATATTTTAAAATTCTTATTATGATCTATGAGGTCCTTTTTTATCTGGCTTCTGCCATGTCTTATGCCTTATCTATCATTCTTCTTCTCCCTCATCCCACTGGAACCCCAGGATTTCCCTTGCTAGTTCTCAACCTGGTAAAACATGCTCCCCCTTCAGAACCATGGCTCTTGATATTTCCCCTGCCTATGAAGTTTTTTCCACAAAAATCCATGTCTTACCTCACAATAATTCTAAATTTTTATTATATGTCAAAAAGTGAAGCAAGAATTACTAAAAAAATAAATGCTGATCATAATTATAATTTATAATGCTAAACACTAATTTCTTATATTTCAACCACCTATAAATATATACTGTGATATTTTTATATGAAAAAAATTTTTCACACCAATATTTAGATGAAAAGGCATGTTTCAATTCCTGCCTTAATATTATGTAGCTGGGTGCCCCTAATCAAAATATTAACTTTTTTCTGAGCATTGTTTTCTAACATCTGTAATGGAGATAGTTACATTAAGAAAGCTTAAGTAAAATAATTATTTTGAAAACTGCTATGATTATATTCAAAGACTTAATATACAGGTACTTTTATAATCTTTCTACATTAGCATTAAAATTTTAAATTTTTAAATAAATAATTCTATCTCAACATTTTGGGGGAATGAAAAGATGTACATGAAGGTCTCTGAATGTGTTAGGTTTTTTTGTTTTTTCCTATAATTTGAACAATGAGTTAAAATATTTTTTCCTTTTAAAAACTCTCTCCTATTAGGTACTTCTGGAAATTACATTACAAAAAAGATAATTGATCTTTTGAGATTTAAATAACTTGGCTTTTGTAAATGTTCCACATATTCAGAGGCATTGCTGTAGTTATGAAGTGTCTCCTGTGTATGGAGATGTAGAGATGGAGGTACTAGCAACCTAATACCTCTCCATTCCCACTAATGAAGTGCATGACCTTCTCAGAAAGACAATGTTGCTTCTCAGGATAAAAGAGAACTAATATCTTAAAGTCAATATAGGAACAGCCTTTACCACATTTTCAACAAGGTCAGAAGTTATAGGACTATAAAATGCTTTTGAAAACTATGCTGAACAACTTAATCTGCAGAGCAAAATATTTATAAAATTTCTCTTTTAGAGTAGTTTTATTTATTTTAGGGATTTGATTCTTTGTAAAAATAGACTAAGAGATTTTAAAAAAATACTCATCATTGAAAAATATTCATTACTTACATGTTGGGAAAATGATATTTATTCTGACCAATTTATACTCCTTGATTAGGTAACATTACCATTACTGGCCTGGGCATATACTCATGGCAATGTCTTCTTGCTAAACTCCAATCTCATGGTCACAACTTAGATATTTTTACTACGAAATCTCTTTTTTCCAAAAGCACTCATTCTGCAACCACCCTCAGAGAAAAACCTCCTATACCTCAAATTTAATTCCTCAATTATTCAATTTCTAAACCACAGGTGCCAGAAAATAAATATTGCACCCATAGATAGGATCTCTGCCTTCACTATTCAACTCTGCTGTTATCATGCAAAAACAGTTGCAGGTAATGTGTAAACAAATGGGCATGGCTGTGTTGGAACTTCTTTAGTGGATACTGCAGTTCGAATTTCTTGCAGTTTTTACATGTCTCAAAATACTATACACCTTTGATATTTTTTCAACCATTTGACAATGTGAAAAACTTGTTTTAGCTGCAGGCTGTACAAAAACAGGGCCAGATTAGGCCTCCGGGCTGTCATTTGCAAACCCTGCTATATCTCATCAGGAGCTTTACTCACCTTTTGACTGTCTTCCAATTTATCACCCTTCTTCTGTTTTTACTTTCCTCTTTATCCTGCTTTGATTCTAAAATTGCCCTATTTTAATAATGCTATCACCAATAACGTAAGCCTATTAGTCCCTCTCTTTTATTCTTTGACCATCTGGCAAAACACCAGTCTTGTATTAACCTGATTACATGTTTTCTCCATGACTAGGTGGTTAGGCACTGCTGCAGAAAGTCATAGCAAGGAGGAATGAAGTGACACTAGATACAAATACTAACTCAACTGGGCTTTCTATGCTGCCTGCGCTGAGGTTTTATCTCCATTACCAGGAAAAGACCCACTCAGATTACTGGTAAAATTTGGCTTATTGTGACTATGGGACTGAGGACTTCAGGTTTCTTACAGGCTGTCTATGAAGGCTGCCCTCAATCCTAAAGCTCCCTCCACCCCATACATTTTTTGTCATATAGGATTCCTCAACATAGCCACTAACTTCGTTCCTCAAAGTGAGCAAGGGAGAAAAAGATTCCAAGATAGTACAATTTCATATTGCACAGTCACACAAACAATACACATAAACATGTATATCCCATTACCTTTGTCATATTCTGTTGCCATATTCTATATGTTACATATAGTTATACTAGTGGCCTGGTGCACAAAATTTGTGCATGAGCAAGCCAGGGGGTGTCCCTCAGCCTAGCCTGCAGCCTCTCAAACCTGGGGCACCTTGGGAGATGTCCAGCTTCCAGTTTAGGCCCTATCCCACAGGGATCTCCCCTAAATAGGCAGTCGGACATCCCTCTCATAATCCAGGACCACTGACTCCTAACCACTCACCTGCCTGCCTGTTTGTTTACCCTTAACCACTCTGCCTGCCAGCCTGCTTGCCCTCATCTACCTTTCCCACAGGCCTGATCACCCCCAGCTCCCTGCTCAGGCTGACCTGATCACTCCCAATGCCCCCCCCCACACTGGCCTACTTGCCCCCAACTGCCCTCCCCTCCTGGCCTGATTGCCCCTAACTGCCTCTGCCTTGGCCCCATCACCATGGCTTTGTCCAGAAGGATGTCCGGAAGATCTCCTGGAAGATCTCTCGGTCTAATTAGCAAATTACCCTTTTATTAGTATAGATTACCTATAAGATAGAAGTGCACCTTTAACCAAGAAAAGCAGATTGTAGTTAAAGGGAATTTTTAAATGTTTATTTCATGGTATGTGCATTGCCTCCTATTTGATATTCATTCTATTCTTTGGACAGCTGTTTTGCTTATATTTTTAAATAATTTATCACTTGAGATGTACTTTTCATTTTAAAGGGCTCCTAACCAGCTATCAGTGACTCTTTGATGAAATGATATAACAAAAAGGTAATATTAATATCTATGCATGTTCAAAAAATATTGGTCAGATTTGCTTTGACTTTTGCAAATATTACTTTCTTGAGGTTGTCTCTATTGAAAACCAGTTCTGTACCCTAGTCAGTTTGCTACTGTGTTTTTTTTTTGTAGGTAGATTCTAATTAAGTTGTTATTAAAGTTACATTTGTCCTAATAATTTGCTGCTTTCATAAATATAATGACACTCTTTTGTAAAAGTACTTACCCTTGTACCTTGAATACCATTGTAGACTGTTAGATTACCAAGTTATTCATCTAAATGGCAATTCTCACAGAATAAGTATCAAGAATAACTTTATAATAATAAAGAACAAATGATATATATGTGTGCTTGCATGCAAATACATATTGTCCCAAAATATTCAAAGAATTTGAAGAAAGTTTGAAAGAAATGCTTGTAACTTGTTAGATTAGAATAAATGCTCACAATTTATTAATTCTATAAAATAATTAGATTTTTGGAGTTTGGACAATTTAAAAATCATTAAAATCTAACTAATAATCTATTTTTAGGTTGTTTTCAAAAACAATTAGAAAACAACAAATTACTTTTCTAATAATAAGAAACATTATTATGATATTTTTCACTCATAACAGTAAGTGAGGGAAAGTCAGAATTGCAAATTCTGTTTTCATCAAGAGGCTAACCCAACTCCCGCATGCATTTCTGTGTTTTTATATTTGATGTATCATCTTTTGTCATGATATTGCTATAACTATTTTTATTGTTTTAAAACAGAAGCAACTGTGCTATACCCTTTATTTTTGTTTTTCTTCATGCAGGCAATGTACAATGAATGTCTTAGCAAACACTTCAGTATGACTTCAACAATTTCTGTCTTGAATTATGATTACAGTAGATTGGAATTTGCTGTCCTTGTTTAGGTGTGTACAACTTCTTTTGTATTTCTGGAACATATTCAGAAGAATTAAGACTTTTCAAATATCTTTTGTGTACTCAAAAATGCTTTTTAAAATATCCATTAACTCTACAGCAAAAACAAAAATACACACAGGTGTCTTCCCTTTATGTATCCAGTGCTAACCCTTCTGTGAGGTGATCCGTCAATTGATGTTTTTATTCATCTTCTGAAATCTATAATTAAGGTATGTCTGTAGCCATTATTTTTTAGGTTTAGCATGTATAACTGAGTAGTCATTTGGCATTTGCCAAACTTTTAGTCCACTAGTTTTTTAAGATACCAAGCCCTAATAAAATGTGACACACCCTTATATTAGACTATTAGGCTGCCATTTAAAATAATCATTTTTGGATGCTCATTTAATAACATGTAAACAGCTTGTGAAATGGTATAGTGAAAAAAATTAGAATATAAAATCGTATAAAGCCGATACCGGTTTGGTTCAGTGGATAGAGCGTCGAACTGCGGACTGAAGGGTCCCGGGTTTGATTCTGGCAAGAGCATGTGCCTTGGCTGCGGGCACATCCCCGGTAGGGGGCGTGCAAGAGGCAGCTGATCCATGTCTCTCTCATCGATGTTTCTGACTTTCTATCCCTCTCCCTTCTCGCTCTGTAAAAAAATCAATAAAATATATTTTTTAAAAATTGTATAAAAAGTAATGTTTGTATGTATACAAAAATATCTGGTTAAATTCAGAACTCATCCTAAAATAGTTTTCATAATTTAAAATGTCTCCTTTATAATTTCCAATAGATTCTATAAGCATATATTACATAACAAAAGACATTTTCTTTTCTTTTCATGATTGTCTTATTTAATTGTCTTTTATTTTTTGTCTCTTGTATAATTTGCAGGTGTTTGAGACTAGAACCATTGTATTTGCAATTCCATATTTTGCTTCTCAAATATTCTATTACTTCTAATAAAAAGTCACTTTATGGAAGTTTACTATGTCTAAATCATTAAAATTATAGCCACAGCTAAGGAAACCCACAGTGAGCTGTGAAGGGTTTTACTTTTAATAGTGGAGAAAAAAACTGAAGAATAATATTTTATGATATGCAAAAACTAAATTAAATTAAACTTCAGTGTTCATAAAGTATTATTGAAACACAGCCACATACATTTGTTTTCATAGTATCTAGGACTACCTTTACACTAGAACTGCAGGACTGAGCAATTGCAACAGAAACTAAATGGCCGACAAAGCCTAAAATATTTACTACTGGGCCAGGTACAGAATGTTTGCTAACTGTTGATCAAGATCTTGGCTTCTCAAAATTTTTATGCATGTAAATCACAAAGAGGACCTTCTTAAATATATGTTTTGATTCTGTGACCTAAAAATCTGTATTTAAAAAAAGTTCCCAGTGATGTTAATGCTGCTGATCCATAACCACACTCTAAGTAGTAAACTCTGGATTACCACTTTATGTGATATGTGAAATATACTAGCTATAAAATATAATAAAAAAACATACAAATAATTTCCAGGATTTTTTTTCAACTGTTTTGTGTGTGAGTATGTATGTATTTGTGGGACCTCAAATCATCTTTTAATTGAAATAAATAATAATAGACTTAGGCATACTGTCAGTAGGGATATAGAGAAATGTATAATAAAAGAAATAGTTACAGAGCATTAATGTACAATCAATTTTTAGGGGAAATTTTCTAAATGTTTTAGCCTATATAAAGTATTCAATGCACTGACAATACAACAGATTAAATTTTCTGATATAATCATGCATGTACTAAGAGAACAATTAAACATACTATATTCCCATACATATTAAAATATTTGATTCTAATGTACCTAGCCAAAGTGCATATAAAATCTATAATAATTATTAAGTCATAATTGCTTAATTATTTCCTCTTTTTGAGAAAGTACTCAAACTATTTTTTAAATACCAATGGAAATGGCTTTGGTAAATTATTTTAAGTATTGGCTGTACCCCCTAGGAGTAGCCCCGAAGCCTGTCTGTCTCAGGATTGATGGAATGACACAGTAGGTCATTGTGTTAGATGAGCTTTCCCAGGACACAGCTAAGGGGTTGCCATCTGTGCTGTGTGGAGTGCTCTCTGTTTGGACTCTCCCTCTTTCTAAATTGCTTTCTCTTATTGCTTAGGCTGGTATGGTAAGGATGAGCTTGCGATTATCTTCTCTTGGGAGGTCTCCTGTCCTTGTAAAATTTAGCAAAACCAGGGCAAGGAACCCTGAGGCAGCCAGTTTATAGCAGCTCTGCTATAAACTTTAGGAAGAGGTATTCTTCCACTTGGGTCCAGATTCCTTGCCTCCAGTTAATCGGGAGGATGCTCTAGGAACAAGATCAGAAAAGCCACCACTATGCCTAATTCCAGTCTAGAGCTTAAAATGAGAGGGACAGTAGAATTACCAGAGTAATTTTGGATTAAAACCCTGGTAAATAAAACAAATAAACATAAATATTTACACTTTCATTTATACTGTAGTTGTAGTCCTGGAAAATACAAAAGCCCTTGTATTTTAAACTCAAACTACTTTATTTTAGGTTTATTTGTAAAATAGAATGAGACTCTAGGTTCAGATACTATAAGTATTTCAATTATATACATGTTTAGCAAGGTATTTCAAAGTTATGTGAGAAATTTTTCCTTATACCAAACTGTTCTTGGGTTGCAGAATAGGTAGCATTCCTGGCTATTAGCCACCAGGTGCTGGTAGGTCCCCCAATCATTGTGAAAACCAAAACTGATACTGTCAATCCCAGATGTCCCCTGATGGTACAAATCCCATTAAGAAGCTATACTGCAGAGCAAAGAATTAGAATAATAGTAAACAATAATAACAAAAACACAGGTTTCTAGTACCTTAATTCTGTCAGCAATGAGTTTACCTCAGCTACTTAAATTATGTACCCTTTTCAAATTGCCTTTCAAAGGCACAAGAACTTCCATTCTTGTACAATGTTCTCAAATGCCAGTCCTTAACACCACTTTTGTGGTGACAGTGAAGACAGAGACCTAGAACTCCCTCCGATTCTATGGAAAGGTGTGAAGCAGCCACCCTGAACAAGGAGATGTCACAGAGCAAGCCTGCCTTCGGAAGGGGTCTTAGCCGAGGCAGTTGCCTCAAAACCGAAGAAAAAGAGCAAATGAAAGGAGAACACCATGAAGCTGCGGTGCATTCCATGGAAAGCCCTCGAGGTACATGGGGTGGCTGCAAACTCGGGAATGGAGCCCGGTGATGCAGGAGAGTCAGGATCATGGGCACAGACCCACCCTACCGCTGGGTTTAGAGCAGGATGGGCCTAGCGCTTCCAGTCGAAACAAGCACACCGAGGAGGCCCTGCCCGACGACAAGAAGGCCTTGGAGCTGGATCTGATGAGACATCTCAATATAGCCAAACCCTAAGCCGAGAAACACCAAGTCCCACAGGAGGTGTTGGCAGCATGCTAGTTACCTGCATGCTGCACATCGACTTTCAGACTTTCATGAGCGTGACATCAAACCTAATGGACAATCCCCAGGTTCAACAGCTTGTGTCCTGATGATCTGAGGGTGGGGAAGGGGGACTCTCTCCCACACCAGCCAGGGGAAGGAGGCCCTGGCCTGTCTCATCCAGGTGGGCCAGTAGTTCGCTCAGCAGGGACAGCAGCAGAATCCTGAGGTGATAGGATGGCTCTGAAGTCATATTCAAAGTTGGATCTCCAGAGCCAGCAAGGAAGACAACCGGAATGACCATCAGGTATCTCAGTGCCCACTCTCCTTTCGCTTTGGGCCAACTTGAAGGCTTCTGGCATTTTGCCGTTTTCTCCCATTGGACTGTAAAAGAGAGGGGGGTGGGGGAGAGAGAGAGAGAGAGAGAGAGAGAGTAAATTGGATCTGCAGATTTAAAAAAAATAATAAGAAAAAAAGAATATAGTTATATATTATTTAATATCAATATGGGCCTACCTATCAGTTAGTTACACAGTCTACTTTGCCTATCTAAATTCTGAACTTGGTTATCAGCTAATTTTCTTTTTTATTTCATTCATCTACCAAGCACTGTCTTTGCCTAGCACAGCGATTACTTTGTTAATCTGAGTTAGATTGCCAATCAGCCAAGATTATTTAATTACTAGAGGCCTGGAGCACAAATTCATGCACAGGTTGGGGTCCCTTAGACTGGCCAGAGATGGGGTCAGAATAATATTTACCACTTTCCAGCTGGGGGCTGCAAGAGGTTGGCTGGCAGGGAAGGTTGGCTGAGAGAGTGCACTGACACTAGGGGAAGCTCCTGCATTGAGCATCTGTCCCCTGGTGGTCAGTGCATCATCATAGCGACTAGTTAACTGGTTGTAAAGGTCACTTAGGCTTTTATATATATACACACACACACACACACACTAGGGGGTAGGTGATCCCTCAGCCCAACCTGCCCCCTCAATGGGGCCAATGGCTGGTTCTGTCCTGGCCACCTTGGCCCCACCCCAGGCACCTCAGCCCCTGCCCCTGGGCCCTGACCTTAGCCCCTGTGGCGACCGCCCAGGTCTGGAGGCACCCCACACTGGCGGCCACTGGTGAGCGCATGCCAGGGTGACCATGCCAGGGCACCCCACACTCGCAGCCTCTCATGCACCACTTTGGCCCCGCCCCCTGCTCCTGATTGGCTGGTAGTGTAACAAAGGTACAGTCAAATTTGCATATTACTCTTTTATTAGCTAGGACTAGTGGCCTGCACCCTCTCCAATAGGGACCCCTTGGGGGATGTCCGACTGCTGGTTTAGGCCCCATCCCTGTGAGATTGGGCCTAAACTGGCAGTCAGATATTCCTCTCACAATCAGGGACCGATGGCTCCTAACTGCTCACATGTTTGCCTGCCTAATTGCCCCTAACTGCCTCTGCCTACCTTCCTAATTTCCCCTAACCCCTCTGCCTGCCTGATCACCCCTAACCTTTCTGCCTGCCTGCCTGATCGCCTCTAACTACTTCTGCCTGCCTGCCTGATCGCCCCTAACTGCCCTTACCTGCTGGCTTCATCTTGCCTCCAACTGCCCTCCTCTACCAGCCCGGTTAACTTAACTGTCCTCCCCTGCCAGCCTGATCTTGCCCAGTCTCTGTCTCTCTTTGTTTTTCTTAGCAGTCCTCCAGGCCTCCCTGCCTCCCTGTTTCCCTCTTCCTCTTTTCTGGATGGAAGAGGGGGGCAGTGGGGGCCTCTCCATCTTCTGCCCATCCTCCCTTCCATCCAGGCCTCTTCAAGCCTCATTCTGAGAGAGGCTCCAAGAGTGAACTGGGAGGGAGGGAAAGAAAGGGAGAAAAGGTTATGATCTGGTGGGCACTGTGTGTATCTGTGCGTGTATGCAGTTGTGAGTGAGTGTGAGTGCCAGCCCCGCCTCCCCTGTCCCCATCTCCGCTGCCACAAGTCCCCATCCACCAGAGCCTGCTGTGCACGCAGCCTGGGCATTAGGTCAACCCTTTAGTCATTGTGGATGTGACAGACCCAGGGTTTTTATATATTAGGATATATGTTATCAATAAGATAACATAATTAAAATTGAGCCCCCCTTTCTCCCTTAATGAGTATATTCTTATTCTATAAATCTAGCATTATTAATTTATAGTTTATTTCCACTAATTCTATGAAGATTATAAATTTCATGGATCTAAAAATCTTCTACACAAGGAAAACACACACCTACTTTGGTACCTGGTCTTATTCCTTTACCAGTTTAAGTAGATTTCTTTTTGAAGATCTGGTTTAAATTTCAACTAAACATGAGACACCTGCATGGGTAGCATAAGAAACCAATTATGATGCTTTTCTTTATAGATAATATATTTCTGGGAAATAAGCCAGAGTCTGATCTAACTTATCTCTAGCATTTTAGCACTTTTACTCTGCAAATGCTTATAAAATATTTTCTTCCTAAATAAATGCATTTTCATTTAAATATGTTTACTACCAATTCTATAGAACTGTCTGTTAGAGTTAGAAGAATTTTAATTCCCACTTTTTCAAGTTCTAAATTGTGGAGAGAGAGAGAAAAAAAAACTCATTTGAAAAGTTACCATTCTTATTGCATTTGATGTTTTTCTTCTTTTCTTTTTCCTCAGTGTTAGAAAACACTGTTAAATCAAAAGAGTCCCAGTGCAAGAGTGGTTTCTAAATGTAGAGTTGGAGTTACTTTTTTTCCTTTTCTGTAATTTAGGATTTGGCTCCCAGGTTGAATCATAAGTCTAAAAGCAGAGCAGAATTTATTTTGGGCTCTTTTAAGGTAGAAGTCACTTCAACAAATTTAAAAAGCACTATAAATGACTACCTTTGATTAAGGAGGTTCTCTCAGCTGTGGAAATGAAAACAGCTGGACTGGTTAAGTGGTGGTGATTCAGCCTGAGTCACAGGCCCACACCCAGATGGAAAATGCAAACCCTAGGGACTTTAGGGGATCCCTAAAGGCTGGAATCCCCTCTGGGATCTATCATTGTGTCTGGACCGCCCTCGGCAGAGAGTATTTCTCATGGTTCCCTATCTCTTTCATCATAATTTATAGGGTTCTTTATTTACATTTCCAATAAGTACTGGTGAGTATGAGTAATTGCAGAGTAAATTAAGATACGCTCAGCACATACTTGAGATGACACAGCCCCAAAGAAAACACCAACCTGCTCATACCTTCCTTTAGTCTGGAGGAGTCCAGATGTGTCTGGAGTCCCCAAAGACAACAACAGCACTTCATGTCTAACATGCTGGCAAACAATTAATGAGATATGAATACAGGATAAGCATTCCTACTTTATTGATCACCTAATAGCCAAATATTATAAGTACTCTCCTTATATCTTTAGTATATCTCCTTATACATCTTTCTTTAATATATAAGTACTTATATATTAAGTGTTGGAAATTTTAATTTTTAGATGATTAGAAAACCATTCAGTCCTTGAAACATTTTAAGGAATATAGGTTAACTAAAGCTAAGATGAAAATAAAATATATTAGAGTACTAGAAGCTGGCCTCCAAAAGGGACTTTGGCTTGAGGGAGCCATAGTTTATGTTCATTAAATTAATCACCCATCCAGTTTTAACTCCAACAACTCCACAGCCTCAGTAGAAGCTATAGTCCTTGTTATTACTGTCTCTACACTTTCCCAGTCCACCATTATTATACCATTCTTCTTTTGCTCAATTACATTCTGTGATCAATCTCCATGATAATTCTGCATACTCTATCAACTCCCTCGCCTCTTTCTTTCATCATCATATTTTCTTACTAAGACACCTAAGCCTGCTCCACCCACCACTTTCTATATCTTGGCTAATAAATCTCCAATCTTCCAGATGCTCAGGCCTGACTCAGCTATTTACCTCAGACCCCATATCCAGTTGATTAGCAAATCCTATCAGTTCCATCTGCAAAAATATGTCCAGGATCTAAATCATTGACTCCCACCTTCAATAACGTCTCTCTGGCCCAAAGGACCTTCATCTTGTTCCTGAAATATAGTTAGCAATCTCCTAACAAGTTTTTCAGGCTGGTCGCTCCTTCCTCCTCACTCAGTCTGTTCTCAATTTAAAAAGCCAGAGTAATCCTTTTAAAAACATAGGACAGATTATGTCCTTCCTCTGCTTAAAAAACAGTAGCTTCTCTTCTCGTCAGAGTAAAAGCCTTCTCTGCCTCATATTTCTCAGGTCTTTCATCTCCCATTCTTTGCTCTTGCTTACTCTCCTACAGCCCACAGATCTTCATGCTTTTTCCTGATATTTTAGCAACGCTCCCAGGTGCTTCAGGGCCTTTAAATTTATCCTTTTGGCCTGGAATACTATTTCCCTAGGATGTTAAGTTGGACTGAGGATGGAGAAGGGGTTGCTTCCCTACCTCCTTCAGGTCTTTAATTACCTGTAATTACCACCTTCTCAGGAGATTATTACTGACCAAATTTAATTTAACATTTTAACATCTTCATTATCCACTCTTTTCCTGATTTCCCACACCCCTTTTGTTGCTTTATTATTCACCACAATACAATTTATTTACTTATTCATTTTATCTTTATTCTCTTTACCCCCTTAGAGAATGTAAACTCCATTAGATCATTTGTGTGTTTTTTTCACTATTTAATTCTTTAGTAACTAGAACAGGGATTGAATATAGTATTTGCTCAATTATTCTTGTTATATAGATCAAGACATCCACAGAGAATATGCTTTTTATCTTAAAATTTAAATTATTTATTAGGAAAAGAAGTACAATTGATATTTTTCTTTAAATATATTTTTATTGATTTCAGAGAAGAAGGGAGAGGGAGAGGGAGATGGAAACATCAACGATAAGAGAGAATCACTGATGGGCTGCCTTCTGCATGCCCCACACGGATTGAGCCTGCAACCTTAGAATAAAATCATGACATCTTAGTTCATAGGTCGATGCTCAGCCACTGAGCCATACTGGCTGGTCTGCAATTGGCTTTTAATCATCATAACCGGTAAGAGCTTGGGCTTGAATCAAAGATTTTGTGTTTACATTTTGGCTCCACTAATTTCCAGTTGCATGACCATAGAGATAATAACAAGGTCTACTTCACAGAGTAGTTGTAGTATATTAATGGAGAGCAAGCATGTAAATTTGCAGAGTTTTTGGCCAGAGTAAATACTGGTCACTGTTAGCCATTGTTGTTATAGTATTTATGACTTCTCAGTAGGATGTGGAAATTTTTTTTATCTTATTTCCTGTTATTATAAAGGATCACACAACATTCTGTATTAATAGAAATAGTGTCACATTGTAGGACAGGGAATTTGGATCGTCACCTCCACATATGTTCAAATTTGAGATGCCAGATAGCTCCCCTTTCCAAACTATGATATTCCCAGCCCAGTGAAAGAGACACCATCATGCCTGTTTCTATTGTGTATCCACTGCTATAAAATCTATACGTTACTTTTCAGCTATTGTATTTTAAGCATAGGAGAAACAAAATCTACACTATGTTTTTAAAAGGATTACTCTGTTTTTTTTATTTCAAGTATTTATTTATTTTTATTTTGAGAACAGACTGGGTGAGTAGGGAAGGAGGAGTGATCAACCTGAAAGATTTGTTAAGAGATTGATACCTTTATTCCAGGAACATTATCTAGTCATAAACCTGAAAAGTCACAGAAACAATAAGAATTATCAGATGTGCTTTAATGGACTTATGGAAAGAAAAAGATCTTGAGAAAGAGGGTTGGCCTAAGGGAGACTTGTCTAGGTAAAGTCACAAAGGAACACTATACTGGCACTTTGCATATATCAGTTGAAATATTCATTTAGAGGAAAGAAAGACAACTTTTCCACTTTAAGAATTAATCATGCACTGACACTTGTGGTAATGCTTTTGATTAAAAAACTGGAATGATACCATTCATTATATGACTAAGATCTTGTTTTTTTTTTTTTTTTTTCTTTTTTTTTTTTGGAGAGAAAAGGCTAATTATATAATACATCCTATCTAATAAAAGAGTAATATGCAAATTTGACTGTGCCTTCGCTACGCTACCAGCCAATCAGGAGTGGGGGGGCGGGGCTGAGTGCCGCGGGCTGGCTGGGACCGCCAGTGCAGTGTCCACTCCCCAGACCGCTCTGTGACAGAATGGGCGGCGCAAGTGGTGGCAGCGCAAGGGGCGGGGCAGTGGCGCGAGGGGCGGAGGCCTTTTCCGGCCCTGGGGTTAGGCCGCATGCCCTGTGGTCCTGGGTGCCTGCAGCTGCCTGTGGATGCCTGTGGCTGTGGCCGGCCTGAGTGAAGCTGGCCCAGGTCCTGAGTGCCTATAGCTGTCCAGAGGGAAGGAAGCCTGGATCCCAGGTGTGGGGCAAGGCAGAGGCAGTTAAGAGCAATCAGACCAACAGGGGAGCACTTAGGGGTGATCAGACAGGCAGGTAGAGATGGTTAGGGGGTGATAAGGCAGGCAGAGGTGGTTAGGGGCGATCACGCAGGCGGACAGAGAGGTTAGGGGCAATCAGTCAGGCAGACCAGTGAGCAGTTAGGAGCCAGTATTTCTAGATTGTGAGAGGGATGTCCGACTGCTAACAGTCAGATATCTCTGACTGCCAACAGTCAGACATCCTCGAAGGGGTACCTGAGTGCAAGCTGGGCTGAGAGAAACCCCACTCTGTGCACAAATTTCATGCACTGGGCCACTAGTATAACAATCCTATCTAATAAAAGAATAATAGGCAAATTGACCATACCTCTGATCAAGACATGTGCACAGCCATAGTCACCAGCCAATCAGGAGCAAATTATGCAAATAAACCCTAACCAAGGTGGCTACTTCCACTGAGAGCAGGAGGGAAGCTTGAGTTACCCCGGCAATAGAGGAAGCCAAGCTTTCCACCTGCCATTTCAGGTCTAGGCCTCCACTCAATGCTACAAAGTTTCAATTATAGAAGATATATAATCCCAACAGAAATGGCAGCAGCCACGGAGCTGGAGAGAGAAGAGGCTAGCGTTGCCAGGGTGATAGAAGAAGCCGAAGTTCTGCAGCCCTAGCCTAAGCCTGCACTCAAGGCTACAAAGTTTCAAACAGAAATGGATGTTACCAGGTAGCGAGCAGAAGACTTGGCCCGCTCCAGGCTATAAACTTTCCACTGTAGAACATAAATTAATCCCAGATCCCAAGGCCTCTGCTTGGGTTGCTGGGGAGCATGGCTGGCCTGCAAACCACCACAGGCCCCTCACCCAGGCTGCCCCACACCCCAAGGGAACCCCCACCCTGATCTGGTACACCCTTCAGGGCAAACCAGCTGGCCCTGACCCATGCACCAGGTCTCTATCCTATCTAATAAAAGAGTAATTTGCAGATTGACCATCACTCCAACACACAAAAGATCTGCCCCCATGTGGACACAAGATGGCCAGCAGAGGAGGACAGTGGGAGGTTTCAGGCCTGCAAGGGAGGGCAGTTGGGGGCAATCAAGCCTGCAGGAGAGGGCAGTTAGGGGTGACCAGGCCAACAGAGGAGGGAAGTTGGGGGCAAACAGGCTGGCAGGGGAGCAGTTAGACATCAATTAGGCTGGCAGGATAGTGGTTAGGGGGTGATCAGGCAGGTAGGCAGACGCAGTTAGGGGCAATCAGGGAGGCAGGGAAGTGAGCAGTTTGAAGCCAGCAGTCCTAGATTGTGAGAAGAATCTCCAACTACACGTGTGAGCTGATCCTACTGGGATCAGGCCTAAACAGGCAGTTGGACATCCCTCGAAGGGTCCCAGATTGGAGAGGGTGCAGGCTGGGCTGAAGGATAACCCTCCCTCCCCGGTGCACTAATTTTGTGCACCAGGCCTCTAGTAAAAGTATAAAAAGAGATTAGTGATTTGTATTTCAGTGGAAATGACTTTTTTTAGGGAAGAAAACAACATACTGATTTAATTTTATGTAATCAGGAAAGCAGTGTAAAGGCCAAGAAAACTTAGTATTGTGTAGAAAAATGTTATCTCTGCATTATTATTACAGTATCAATAAAATTATTTAATGTAGGCAAGAAAATACATATTTTAAATGGGAGAATTTCCTTACTAAAATATTAGGAGCAAATAATATGTTTTATAATATGTTTATTTGTATGATTATATTAGTCTAGAAGCTCGGTGCACAAAATTCATGCACAGGAGGCAGAGGATGTCCCTCAGCCCAGCCTGCACCCTCTCCAAACTAGAACCCCTTGAGAGATGTCCGGTAGTATCAGGCCTAAATGGGCAGTAGGACATCCTTCTCTCACAATCCAGGACTGCTGACTCCAAACTGCTCACCTGCTTACCTCCCTGATTGCCTCTAACTGCTTCTGCCTGCCAGCCTGATCACCCCCTAACCACTACCTTGCCAGCCTAATTGATGTCTAACTGCTCCCCTGCCAGCCTGTTTGCCCCTAATTGCCCTACCTTGCAGGCCTGGTCCCTCCCAACTGCCATCCCCTGCTGGCCTTATTGCCCACAAATGCCTTCCTTTGCAGGTCTGGAACCTCCCAATGGCCCTCTCCTGGTAGCCATGTTGTGGTAGCCATCTTGTGTCCAAATGGGGACAGGGTCTTTGACCACTGGGGGCAGCCCTCTTGTGTGTTGGAGTGATGGTCAATCTGCAAATTACTCTTTTATTAGGTAGGAAAAAGGCCTTGTGCATAGTTTGGGTCCAGCTGGTTTTCCTAGAAGAGTGTCCTGGATTAAGGTGGGGGTTCCCTTAGGGATTGGAGTGGCCTGGACGAGGGGCCTGTGGTCATTTGAAGGTTGGCCATGCCCCCAGCAACCCAAGCAGAGGCCCTGGGATCTGGGATTAATTTATGTTCCTCAATGGAAACTTTGTAGACTGGAGTGGAGTCAAGCCTTCTGCTAGCTCCAAGGCAACAGCCTTTTCTATTTGGGTTTATTTAAATTTTATAATTGAAACTTTATACCCTGGAGTGGAGGCCTAGGTGCTAAGTCTGCAGAAGCTTGGCTTCCTCCATTGCCCGGGAAACCCTAGCCTCTGCTCTCTGCAGCTCCGTGGCTGCCACCATTTCTGTTGGGATATATCTTCTGTAATTGAAACTTTATAGCATTGAGTGGAGGCCTAGGCCGGCAAGGGCAGGTGGGAAGCTTGGCTTCCTCCATTGCCACAAAAACACAAGCCTCCCTCATGCTCTCAGTGGCCACAGCCATCTTGTTTGGAGTTTATTTGCTCCTAATTGGTGTACATGGCTTTCGGGCATGGCTTAATTGGAAGTATGGTCAATTTGCATATTACTCTTTTATTAGATAGGATTACAAAATTATTATCATATTAGAGGCCCGGTGCATGAAATTCAGGCATGGGGGGTGTCCCTCAGCCCAGCCTGCACTCTCTCTAATTTTGGACCCCTCAAGGGATGTCTGATCACCCATTAGGCCCACTCCAGGTAAGATTGGGCCTAAATGGGCTGTTGGACATCCCTCTCACAATCTGAACTGCAGGCTCCCACCTGCTCACCTGCCTGCCTTCCTGATTTCTCCTAACTGCTTCTGCCTGTCAGCCTGATCATCCCCTAACTACTCCTCTGCCAGCCTGTGTGCCCCTAACTGCCTTTCCCTGCAGACCTGGTTCCTCCCAACTGCTCTCCCCTGCAGGCCTGGGGCCAACCCCCCCCCCCCCCCCAATCCCTGAACTGTCCATCCTTATAGGCCTAATTGCTCCCAACTTCCCTCCTCTGCTGGTCTGGTCACCTCTAACCACCCTCCCTTGCAGACTTGATCTCCTCCAACTGCCCTCCATTGCAGACCTGGTCCCTCCTAACTACCCTCCCCTGCTGGTCTATCACCCACAACTGCCCTCCCCTGCAGGCTTGATCACCCCCAACTGCTCTCCCTTGCAGGCCTGGTCCCTCCCAACTTCCCTCCCCTGCTGGCCATCTTGTGTACACATAGGACCAGACATCTTGTGTGTTGGAGTGATGGTCAATTTGCATATTACTCTTTTATTAGATGGGATTCTCATTCTTTAGATGGCATCTTGACGTTCAATGTAAATTTGGGTTTTGAACAAGTCTATTATATTTCCATTAGGGTAAATTCCTATTACAAAACAAGACTTATTTATTCCTCACAGGTAAATTTGCATACTCATAAAAGCATCCTGTGTATGTCTAATAATGATAATGATGATGAGTCAGGAACTGCTCTAAACATTTTCATGTATTGTACAAACTTGAGATAGATTAAATTATTATACTTATTTTATAGACAAAATGTCTAAGAGAGGTCAAAAAACTTGCAAAAGATTGCATAGTGAGCAAGAAACTTCACATGTGATAGAAATACATGTGAAGATGTCAACATGGTCAAATGCCTCAGATAATCCATTTTTTAAAATGCTGAGAGTTCTTGATTGGCTTCCCTGCTAGCTTCAGTGGGATAGACTAATAAAGGCCAGATATTAGTAGGTTAAGGACTGAATTGGAAGTCAGAAAGTGAACACATTTCTGTATTTTAATAAAATGACAGATACTATTAAATTATACTGATTATAAATGATATATATTCCTGCTTGGCAAGGAAGTAGGGAACGGGTCAGAGAAGGCTCTCAAGAGGAAAAAAAAGCCTTTCTTAAACTTGAGGGACAAGTAGGAGCTTTCTAAAAGATGAAAGTATTGAGGCAGTGTCAAATCTGGGCTCAGGGAATGGGATGAGCAGAGGATAGGCAGAGGTTGAGAGGAAAGGGGAAGTGGAAAAGAATCAAGCTGGAGATGGAGAAAGAGGTAAAATTAAGGAGGCCTTGGATGGTCTGCCAAAAAGCTTTAACTTTATCCTCTATATAATGGAAGGCTTTTGATATTTTAAAGCAGAGGCAAAATATGTTTGGGTTTGGGTTTTATATAAAGCACCCTGACAGCTTTGGGTAAGGTGTATTTGAAAAGGGGAAATTTGGTATTAGTATGATCCAGGAAAAAACACACACATATGATTTTTAAGGGAAATGACCATGGTGATTAGAAAAAGGGAACACATGTGTAAACATGTAAAAGGTAAAATCAGCAGATTTTAGTCTTTATTAAGACATGAATGAATAAGAATTCATCCTCTACTGTGTGTTTTTTTTTTTGTGTGTGTGTGTGTGTGTGTGTGTGTGTGTGTGTGTGTTTGCTTGTTGGTATCAAAATAAGGTAGAAAACACAACAGGAAGTTCATAAGGATGCATTAAATTTTGTACAAGTTGAATTTGAGGGTTCTGTAGGACATATAGTAGAGATGTATAGCAGAACGTGGGATGTGCAAGAATAGGTCAAGGAGTTATGGACTGGAAGATGTTGTTTGGCAGCAACTAGTCTGTGGATTTCAATTATAACCTGAGATTGGAAATGTGAGGATGGATGTAAGTACTCAGCAAGAAAAAATGCAAGAACAGAAGTTAGCTGAGGAAGTAACTCAGGAGAAGAGTAACATATAACTATCAGACAAGGAAAGAAGAGTCCAGGAAGAATAAAGAAAATGTAGCCCTAGCCAGGGTGGCTTAATGGGTAGAGCATCGACCTTCAGACTGAAGGATTCTGGGTTTGATTCTGATCAAGGGTATATACCCATTCTGGGGTCCATCCCTAGTAGGGGACATGTAGGAGGCAGCCGATAAAATGATTCTCTCTCTTCATTGATGTTTCTATCTCTCTTTCCCTCTCCCTACCTCTTTGAAACACAACAAAACAAAGCAAAATAGGGCAAAACAAACAAACAAACAAACAAAAACTGTAAACCGAAGGTAAAGCATAGAAGAGACAAGCAAGGAGAGAGAATTTCAAGAAGGGAGTAGAAACGCTTTAAATAAAAATACTAAGTAAAAGAAGAGAAAAGAACATTTGGCTTTGACAGTTCGCTTTGGTTTGTTTCATGATACAGTCACTCTCAGTTGACATAAAGCCAGATTTTTGTTGCTTGAGGAGGGAGGAAAAGGTCTAGCATCCCATGAAACTCACATTTCCCCAAATGATGTTCACCTTGATCCTATAAGGTAGATGTCTATCTCTAGTTTCTGTGGTAGAAGGGAGGTTCATGATTCCTATCACCATTCTCAGCTGTTTCACAACTAAAGCTTTTAAACTTAACATGAAATATAACTTGATGTTGTAGATATAACGTGATAATTTCTTATGAATTGGTAGTAAACTATGATATTGTTAAAAACAGCATTTAATAGAAAATTGTGTATAAATTCTGGCTCTGTAATATCCACTAGGAGAAAAGAAAAGTTAGACTACACCCTTAATTGTTGGATTCTTTATTAATATACCTTATAGAGATTTCACAAAATAATTTTCACTACTTATTTAAGAAAGGCAGTCCTATGATTTTGTGCCTTTAAAATTATGCCAGGTCCTACCATTTGTATTGTCTTAAGAATAACCAAGTCTTCACTCTATATTGTAGAACTTTATTTTATACTCTGGGGATGTGATTATTTGCATATACTGACAAGCATTATGAACATTTAAAAGGCAGAAACCAGAATCTCTCAATGATGAATTGTTTTTATGATTCCTACTAGGAAAACATCTAACTCAAAATTCAGCCATTGTCTGTCCTTCAACTAGCCATGGAGAGACTGAGAGAAAGTCCAGGGGTCATGTAAACTTTGGGATTATTACCTAAGAACCATTTTACATTAGTAACAACAATTCCCCTTTTATTTTTATTTTTAATTTTTAAAAATATATTTCATTTATTTTTTACGGAGAGGAAAGGAGAGGGATAGTTAGAAACATTGATGAGAAACATTGATCAGTTGCCTCCTGCACACCCCCTGTTGGGGCGGTGCCCACAACCAAGGTGCATGCCCTTGACCAGAATCGAACGTGGGATCCTTCATCCTACAGGCCGATGCTCTATCCACTGAGCCAAACCGGTTAGGGCTCAATTCCCCTTTAAAGAAAGGCCCTCAAGAACATGCAGTCATAATTTTCAAAAACTAGCCAAATTTTCTTGAGATTTGGTGAAAGATTTAGAAACCATAATTATTTCACTGCTTTATTCTTTTTCACTTTGGAGCCATCATTAGAAATAGGGGAGTCCTTAGCCTCACATCTTGGTGTACCAAACCCGGCTGTGTCAATGTAAAATCACTGAATATTGCAACGGTATGAGTCATTGTGTTATCAGTAGGGTGCCATCTGTGTCCCCACCTGTCACGGGTGAAAGTGGAGTTCTTGTGAGGTTGCAAGGAAAGGGATTTCCTGAGACTCTTACGGGAGGATGAGTGTTCTTTATTTCCCTGGAATTGAATCCCTGGTTTTCCAATGTCCTGTTTCCCTCCATCCCGCTATGGGAAAAGTCCAGCTGTGTCTTCAGCAGGGCTAGAATTAAAGCCACTTCCCTGAGTTTCCACTCCATGTCAAAGCACAGTCCAGTCCAGCACCTGGCTAGCTTAGCTTGATCCCCAGTTGTAGTCCTTTGCTTGTGAGGTTCACACGGCCATGAGCCTTGTGGCTGTTTAAGACTACATGTGGGCAAGTGAAGGTCATGGGGCAAGAGAGTAAGTGTGAATAAGCAAGCAAGCGATAGAGCAAGTAGTCTTTGGGATTATAATCAGGAACTTAACTAAACCTCCAAGATTTCATCTGCTTGCCTAGCCTTTGTGGCTTAGTGGTTGAGCAGCCACTCTTGAATCAGGTCACAGTTTGATTCCCAGTCAGGGTACATACCCAGGTTGCAGGCTTTTTCCCCTGTAAGGAAGCATGCAGGAGGCAGCTGATCATTGATCTCTCTCTCTCTCTCTCTCTCTCTCTCCCCCTTTCTCTCTTTGAAATCAATTTAAAAAATATATTTGAAAAAAAGATTTTGCCTGCTTACAATGGCTTCATCCCCCTAGCCAATTATCTTTTTATCAGGTTAGACTGACAGGCAAGCACCTTCCCTAAGTCACCCAACTTCACTGCATAAAACTCCCATCTCCCCCTTTTTTGACCCCTGCCCTCAGTGATCTTCAGGGAATGGATCATTGGTTTCCTGAAGAGCATGAAGCTGTATCTTCCTTGTGAAGCTGCCCGCATGACCATGTTATAATGTCTGCTCTCTCTTTTGCTCTCTTCCTATTACTAATATTAATAACTAATGATGACAATAACAATTGAACTAAGGAATCATATTTTTTAAAGTTTTATATTTTTATAGCCAATAAGAATATTTTCAAGTGCTCGTCTGTATATTGTAAATAAATTTGATGGAGAATAATTGCCTGCTTATATAATTTCTCAAGAAAAAAAATCATTGATCTTAGCTGCCAAATTATTTAAAATTCTATAATTTCCACCACTGTGTGAGTCAGTGGCAATCTTGATAAAACATAAAGAACTTCTGTAATAATTATACTTTTTGGAAATCATACTTTTTGTCACAATTTGAAGCTATTAGTATTTGCTAGACTTCAAATTTCTGGAAGTCTGACAAAACTGAAATAGTAAGAAACTGGATGGAGAGTACTCATTTGCTTAGCTGTGAGAAATGTGCTCAAATGCCCTGAGTTTCCATCTGATTCAGAGAAGGGAACTTGGGAGGAAAGGAGCAGGTAAGAAAGTGAGATCCAGGGGTGGAATCTGGGGTGGGGTTTCTGAACTATCAGATCTAGAGCTGTAAGAATCACTCTGTGGTTTTAGCAGTTGTGCTCTGCATGGAAGCTGACAAGCTCCCTCCCTGGGAGGAATGAATGGAATGTGGATTCTCCACTTTACCTTGGGCTGTGAAAACACAAGGAGCTCTTTACCTCCATCAGTGCAAGGCATTCAGGACTCATGGGGAGAGGGTCCAGGGTTTCCTCATAAATCAAAGTGAAGACTGCAATATTACAACTCACTGATCATATTATCCTGGCATTATTTCAACATATATTTTAAAAATGAAACCAAGCAAGCAACACATTGAGAAATAGGGGAGGAGGTAAAAGAGTACACTATCTAAGAGCCCATCTATTAAGTTTGGCATGGGCCAAACCTTTGACTCAGATTATGGTGTTGCACAAAATAGTGGTGTAATCTTTAAGGTCATAAATAACTTAAGCATGTGTAATATCTGCTTAATTATTTGGAATGAAAGAAATTTAAAAAGCATTACAGAATCACATGTCTGCCACGGGTACTTACTAATATGAGCTGCATAATTGGTGACATAATTTTATCTCTCTGGGCTTCAGTTTCATTATCTGAAAAAAAAGAAAAGAAGTTAGATCAGTTATTTAAACTCCTATCTTTTCAAGTTCTTGATTAAAAATAATTTGCAACTGTTGTTCTATTTTAAATATTATACACATCATATGATTAAAAATTGTCATTTTATTTTAGTTTTCTAAATAAATATAATTTATGCCCTGCAAAAATATCCAAGAACTATTAAAAAATTAAGAAAACCTGTACTCACATCATCCTGAGAAACCACAATAAATATTTTTGTTTGTCACACAAAGTTTTTACAACACATACACTGAGTGGCCATATTATTATGATCTCTGAACACATAATCTGACCTCTTTCTCTCTCTCTCTCTCTCTCTCTCTCTCTCTCTCTCTCTCTCTCTCTCTCCCATTTCTGTTGGGATTATGTATCTTCTATAATTGAAAATTTGTAGTATTGAGTGGAGGCCTAGGCCAGCAATGGCAGGCAGAAAGCTTGGCTTTCTCCATTGCCAGGGAAACCCAAGCCTCACTCCTGTCTCAGTGGCAGCAGCTATTTTAGTTTGGGTTTATTTGCATAATCTGCTGTGGATTGGCTGGTGGACATGGCTTGATGGGAGGTATGGTCAATTTACATATTACTATTTTATTAGATAGGACTAGGGGCTCAGTGCATGAAATATTTGCACTGGGAGGAGGGGTCCCCTCAGCGCAGCCTGCCCCCTCTCACATACTGGGAGTCCTCAGGGGATGTCCTACTGATGGCTTAGTCCCATTCTCCATGGGGAGTGGGCCTAAGCCACAGTCTGGCTTTGTAGGAGACCACCGGGCTGATCAGGGAAAAGCACCAGCCCTATCATCCCACTGCTGCAGCCACTGCCAGTCACCACAGCCACCAAGGTGTTTTCATCAACCCAGCCTCCGGTCCCTTGACCATGAAAAAATGCCAACTTTCCTTAGGCATTTTCAAGATGTGCCTTTCATAGGATATAACATTTCTTTATTTTTCTTTTTTTATCCTCACCTGAGGATGTTTCTGTTGATTTTTAGAGAATGTGGAAGAGAAAGGGAAAGACAAAGAGAAACATCAAAGTGAGAGGAACACTTTGATTGGTAACCTCCGGCATGAGCCCTGAGCTGGGCCCTAGCCAGGGAGAAGCCTGCAACCTTGGTACATGCCCTTGATCAGAACATAACCCACACCCTGCAGTTGATAAACCTAGGCATTATCCACTGAGCAAAACTGCCTAGAGAAAGGATATGATATTTCTTAGCCCTCCAGCAGCAGACCTTTGTTTTTTTATCCAGGAGTGTGGTGGAAGAACCCTAGATTACTTTTTTGGATTCTTATAGCCAAATTACTAAGAATATTACCAGTGGTGTACAGGGAGCTTAGCCAATGAGCGGTCAGAAAAGGTGTTTCCTCTACAGTTCACATCTAACTCCTCTGATCTCAGGTTCCAACCTTGCCAACGCCTAAAGACTCTGGCCCTGAGCAGGGGACCCCAGTTAGCTGTGATTGCCCTGCTCCAGCCTGGCCAAGGCCCCAAACCTCTGGCCAAGGATCTGAGGCTCAGGTCTAGGGCAGGGGACCACCATCGCCCTTGATTGCCCTACTCCGCCCCGGGCCAAGGCCACAAGCCTCTGGCTGATGCTCTGAGGATGGGGCCCTGGGCGGTTGACCCCAGCATGTGCAATCACCCTGCTGTCTCTGTTTGAGGCTCGGGCCCTGGGCAGTTGACCTCCAGTGCGGGGCGCATGCCGTGCCACCCTGCCCTCCAGCGCTGCTGCCCCCCTCCTGCCCATTCCTGATTGGCTGGTAGCATAGTGAATGTATGGTAATTTGCATGTTTCTCTCTTATTAAATAGGATTTGGGCAGCTTTGCCAGGAAGCTGTAGTTTAATACTCCCCAGGTCTATTCCCCTCAGATCACTGGGGGAAGAAATAGGAAAAAGGAAGAATAAAGGGATGCCCAGGAAAGTTGGTGTGAAATAGGAATTTTAGGGGAATATAAGCCGGCTTAAGGAATTTTTTTTAGAATTGGGGTCCATGGAAAAACACAGGGCTACAGACTGGGAGAAGATACATTTCCATAACACAAGGAAGCCAAGTGCAGTTACATTTCTATGACAAGGGAACTGGAAGTAGCCAAAAAAGGTCTATATTTACAAAATAAAGGAGGAAGAAAGCCCAGAAGAAATGGAAGCACAATGAGGGAGGAAGGCCTCGGGAATCACTGTCGTGACCAATTCAAAAGGGAATATTGACCAATCAGAGAGGCTATCAGGACACAGAAACTGCAGCTTTTAAAAACCATGGAAACATAAAGTCTGTGAGAACCTTTCCCCCTTCTCACAAGGGAGTCCATTCTGTGGGACTCTTTCCTTCTCCCCACATGGGAGTCTGTACTTTGTTCTTCAGTAAATCTCCACCTTTGCTATACTACCTTCTGTCCATGGATTCATTCTTCTACTCTGGTGGACATAGAATTTCAGTTCCAATCCAAAAATGCCACTCCAGTGGGAATGTACTTGCTTGTCAATCAAACCTGAGGACAGCTCATTGGCCAGAATAGACATGGTCACTAAAAGCATGGGAAGATTTGGAAGATTTAATCCCCTAAAAGGAGTTCACTCTCCTGCTCTTGCACTCTTGTGTTTTGGGACTCTTCTGAACGTTGTTACAGAATGTGCACTCTCTTGGCTCCCCTGCAGTCGCCCACATGGCTCACGGCCATGTGGACCCCAGACAATGGACCAATGGACTGCAATAGCCTATGCTGTACTATTCCCAGCTCCACCAGGGAAAAGAAGCTCTGACTCAGACTCTGCTTCTAGCCTTACTGAATCCCCAGCTGCACATCTTCCAGGATTAGATTAAGGGAAATGGGACTTTAGAAACTGAGGGATGTAATTCCATACAAATAAAAATCATTCATGTTCCTATGAGAGTCTCAGAAAATTCTTTTTCTGGAGATATTGTAAGGACCCCATCCTCACCACTCAGTGGGAAAGGGATAGCTCATTTTCACAGATAATAGTTATACTTTGCACTTTCAGTTTTCTCCAGTGAACTCTTTGTTTGCAATAGTCCATAAACATGTATCCCTCTCTTTTGCATCTCTGCATTTGTTTGAGTGGTTTGCCATCAGAAGACATGTCCCAAGTGGTACTTTTTTGCTGTTTCTGAAGACTCCCAGTAGCTTGAGAGAAATCTAGCTGTCTATTTAAGGTCAATAATAATCTATTGATGAACATTTAAATCACTTGTTTCTTCTATTGTTTATGTTTCACTAGGCATATTTACATACTTCAGTGAACATTTCCCTAAGATAAATTCCAAGAAGTAGAATTATTACATTAAAGAAAATGTGTTTTAATTTGACAGTTATTATTTTTAATTAAAGAAGACATCGTAAAAATTTTGCAAAAATGTATGAAAATCATGATTAGTCATAATTTAACATTTTGTTGAACTTTCATTAAGTGATTTTTCTCTGAATATAGCTTTTAACATAACTAAGACTAAATAAATTTGCAAGAATACATTTTTAAAATAACAGCATATTTCTCACTCTGCAGACAGGTTTTAAGAATGGAACGAGTGTTAAAATCCAAAGCTCCTCACAGGGCAATTAACAGAGAGACATGTCCTACACAGGCCCCTTACTCTGGAAACTGACTTCAATGGCCGTGAAGAAATGGGCGTTGCTGGTTTGTGAGCCCATATGAAGTTGATTCTCCCTCTTTTTCACATGGCGTGGTAAGTGATCCTAGAATTTTAATAGTCTAAAGGTATAGAAGTAATCTAATTATTTTACCATGTTGGTTGATACCAACCTAGACATGTCTACTTAGTTATAAATAAGCCCAAACTACTTTTTTTAGAGGGGGGAGGGAGGAGGGAAACACACAGCCTTTTATCAAACACCATGCTCTGTGCCTTAAAAGTATGTTCATTAATCTACAAAAAGAAAAAAGAGAAAGAAAGAGGAAAGAAAGAAAGAAAGAAAGAAAGAAAGAAAGAAAGCAAGCAAGCTGCAATTTAGGTTCTGTCATGCCTGTGGAAACTGAAGCATAGGGTCCTATATAATAAAAATCTTATATGCAAATCAACCGAACTGCATAACAACTGGTCACTAGGATGTGCACTGACCACCAGGAGTCAGACACTCAACACAGGATTTTTCCCCTGGTGGTTAGTGCACTCCCACAAGGGGAGCACTGCTCAGCCAGAAGCCGGGTTCATGGCTGCCAAGTGCAGCAAGCAGTGTGAAGAGCCTCTCCCACCTCCGCCTCATGTGGGCAGTAAAGAGCGAGAGGTCCTGGATTGCAAGAGCCCCAGACTGCAAGAGGGATGTCTGACTGCAAGCTTAGGCCTGATCCCCAGGGGATATAGGGACTAACATGGCAGGCAGACATCCCCTGAGGGTTCCTGGACTATGAGAGGATACAAGCTGGGCTGAGGTACCTTCACCCCTCCAGGGCACAAATCTTGTGCACCAGGCCTCTAGTTATTAAATAATATGCCAAGGTCAAAGAGCTGGTAAATGGAGGATTGAAGCTAAAGCTGAGGCACTCATGACCCATTATTCTCCTTAAATCATCATGTTTTATTTATAGTAAGTTTATTGAACATGATAAATTCATGTCAATACAAAGATCACCAATTAATCACAACATGAGTGAAGATTACATTTTTGCTGTTCTCATAATGTTTGTTTTAATGTCATATTTGCTCAGTCTAAAGATATAAGGTTTGCTTTGGGATGAATTCTATTCCTTACCCTTTGTACTACCAATCCTGGGGTGCAGGAGTTGCTTTTATTTGCTACTTTCTCCCCATCCCTGTCCCTAGTTTTTACAATAAAGTGACATTACCTATCCTACTCTTATTCACTCATTTATGTGGGGTTTTTGTTACTATTTAACATATGACCTCTTTTTCTAAGACCCCCAAACATATCTCAAAATTATTAATGATCAGAAAGTTATTTCTTTTTTCTTAAAGTTGATGGAGAATTTGAGAACTACTAAGTAAGATTATATTTTTGTTTTACAAAAGATGCATATATATCAAATCTCTTCCATTATGTAAATCTTAATATTTTATAAAATGTGAATATCCTCTTTGAGATGTATGGGTTATTTTTCCTTTCTTAAATAGTTGAGAGAATTGAAATCACAGAAGTATATTGTGTGACTTCCCCAAGGTTATTTAGCAAACCAGCTACAGAATTGCAGAATTCAAACCAACTAAAATTAGAACACAAAATACCTTTTAAAAATAAAACTGTAGAGGCTTTAAAATAATCAGCAGAGTCTAGATTAAAACTACTTAATATGTGATAAACAATCAAAGAGATTGTTTTATTTTTAATAAAAGGCAAATACTCTAAAAGCATGTAACTGATCTTGAAAGATACTGAGTTTTCAATCATAAAATGTCCTCATATAAATCAAATTCACACAGGGGATTAAATCCATTCAGTCCTGCTCAAGGTTATGGAGCATATGTAATAGAAAAAGGCTTTTAGAAATATACTTGAGTAAGCCATTTTGATCTATTTATCTTGATTGCTCTTTATCTCCTGATAGTTTACTTCTCAGCTTTAGTGTTGGGTTAAAAAAAGTTTGTCAGTCTTTACTTTGTGCTTGTCTACAGGTTGTAATGATGATTCTGTATCTCTAATATTCATTCCAAAGTACATTGTGTATGCTCTTTGTTTAAATGATTAGTTCCAGAAATATTTAAGAAGCTTTCTCTACCTAAAATAAACATTCTGAAGGTCCATTAAAGAGTAAGAGATGATGAGTGGTGTGTTTTGTGTTAAGCATGACTGTGGCTCAAATAGTGAAATCTTCACTGTGTTGTAAAAATAGTCTCAATTCCTCTTCATTAAAACAAATAATTTGGTTGCCTGAAAGTCTAGGATACCCATATCATCCAGACAAATCCAAGAGCTGAGATATGTGTGGCATTTGTTATTTGAATTCCCACACCTTTCCATGCTAGAGTGATAACCTGCAGATATATTATGAAATGCAGTCAAATACAAAGCCTAAAATAAGTTCAGATCATAAGTTGAAATATTTACAAGTTGATATAATATTAATGAATTCGTATTGAAATTTTTATGACATTTATTTAGTGCAGAAGAGAAATTAATCTTACTCTGAATATCTAACATATGTAACTGATTATTCTATAAAAACCTGATCCTTTAATGTGATGTCTTAATATTTGAATTCTTTGAGTAGAAAAAAAATATCACATACACTAGGATACTTGAGATAAAAAACAAAATTAATCTAAATAATGGTTTTAAAAATTAGCTATCATCTTGTTTGACATAATAGTATAAAATGAGCACTAACTTATTTTACAGCAATGTACTTTAAAACTCAAAATTTCTTGACTCTAATTCCATAGCAGTGTTCACTGTGGAATTTTGGAACATGCAAAAATAACTTATTAAAAATAAGGGTTAAAAAAAATGGACTGTCTAAGAAAATCTGGTAGTTCCATGACTCTAGAGATATGGAAATTTACATAATATATATTGCATGCTTGTGTTCATGTGTGTGTACTCTAGAGAGAATGAAGTTGCACATTCAGTTTATATATGAACATGTACAGAGTTTATAATTGGATTTGGTAACTTTAAGATCCATTTCTAAAAAAACATCCATATTATAGAGAGAGGACATGGTATTGAAATTAAAAAACAAAATTAAAAAATGTATAATTGGATCATCACATTAAGTTGAAAATCAGTATCAAGCTTTATAAAATCAGGTACAAATAGGTTTTGGCTTATATTATTTTCCAAAGCAATAGCCTTCAATATATTTCCTTCCAAAAATAAATAAACAAACAAACAAATAAAGACAAATATGTGGTTACTATAAAAAACTTAACAGAAGATAGTATAAAAAGAATAGATCTAATATTTTAGGAAATTTCTGAACTTATTAACTAAAAGCTAAAATTACATATGGCAAAAAAATCACAGCTGACAATAACAGCATAATTTCTAACTACAGTGTAAAATTACCAATTTTCATGCAGCTGCAACATTTCACATCACATGCCCCATTGAAATAAATTATTTTCAAGTGAATATAATCAATAGAATATTTACTGTCACACTTCTAATCCCATTAGGTTAGAAATATGTGGGGAATTCTTAAAGCCAGATTTTTTAATCAGAAAATAAATGTGAATAGAAATTAGCCCTTAATTATCTTAATGTCACTCTCAAAGTAATATAAATGTCACATTAGATCTAATGTTTTTCTTTAAAAATTATTGAAATGTGTATTATTGTGATTATTAAAATAATCAGTTTAATTTTATCATTAGTTTAATAATATACTCATAACATATTTTTAGAAATCTATTATTTGCAATTTTTAGGTCGAGGTAGTGAGGAGCTCAGAGCCAAAGCATGCATCTGCCAGGTAGATGGTGACAGATAATTGGAGCCTTCCTAGACTCCCAGCCTGAGACAGAAATTCCACACTGCTCATACCCTCCGCCCTCCCCCCAACTGGTAGGCAGAGTTATAATGTAACTGTCATCTGCTGCCAAGAAATCCCAGAGATATTGAACCACCAATCAGCGCATGCAGAGTGCCCTGGGCCCAACCCCTTCCTGTTCCTCCCCTCAAAAGGCGAGTTTATGGCTTCATAAATTGCTGCTTTCTCCAGCCCAGCTGTGGTCCATCATTCTTCTTCCCCTCTTCTAATCCTGGTTTCTCTACCCCACCCATAATGAATCTCACTCATTAGTGTGAAATAAACCCCCCCTTTAACATGTCTTGGTCTCTAACTCCCATTGCACCTTGAACGAACCTTACAGCAGCAATTCTCTGTAGGAATGAATGTTACTAAGAGTCATAAGATATGAAATTCAGGCACTGTTATTGTGCTGCCTTCCACTCAGTCACTTGATCTTTGCTGTCCTCATTTGTGAAACAGATGGTTTGGAGTAAATAATCTCTGAAATCCTTGGTTTTATTTTAAAAGGCAAATGTTTAATAGTCTTTTGTTTTAGGTACTTTTCTCTCTTTTCCATATCCAGTGCAGAGAGAGAGAGAGAGATATTGGGTCCAGTTTCTGAGTACAGGAGCTGGGGATTAAGAAGTAAAAGTATAGAAGATGAAGATGCAGTAATAGAAAAAATAGCTGGGGCTGGGTGGGATGTCTGTTCTCTTTGAGGGACAGAGAGCATCTGACACCCAAACAGCAGCAGTTTATTTATAATCCAAAAAATACAAAGGTGCCGGAATCCAATCCCCATCTCACCAATAGAAAGATGTGAATAGGAAGCCCAGAAGGCTGGTAAACAACCTTAATTGGCTCTGAAAGGTCAGAGCTAAAACATTGTTAATTAAAGCAGCTTCCTAATCAAACAATCGTGTAAATCCTTACTGATAAAATAATCTGCCTGTTACTGGAATTGCCTGCTTAAGGGCAATGGGTGTATCCCAAACCTGAACATAAGGGATAGCCAAATGCCTTGGATTTAGCCCACAAACATTTAAGGAGTGCTCAAGGTGTCTTGCCTGGGGCACCCCCCTCCCCCACATCTAGGTACTTTTTATACTTTAAAAGTACTTTATTAGCCGTTTGCAAGTAATCTTTTAGTGAAGCTATTATAGAATTAGAAGACTTTTGGAGGCTTCTGCATACTAATTAGAATAAGTGTTTCACTCCGTTTCTCTGATTCAGGAGCCCTTGCTCTTAAGTGCCCTTCTTAAATGAAGTTACGTATTTGGAACCTTCATCAAATTGGCCATTAGAACTTTTAAGTTGTTTTGGCTAAGATGGTTCTTTTTATTACAAAGACACTAGAGTTGGAGCCAAAATATTTGTAAGTTTAACCAGATGGAGGCCCCAAGTGAAGAAGCTCTTAAGAAGACTTAGAAACTGAGAGTCCATATCTGGAAAAGTACCTCAAAAGGTAGACTACTCACCAAACAGGGATTAAAGTGCAGTGGTAGCAAGCCAAGATGGCGGAACAATCATTCCCTATGCAGTCATCCCCAGGTCCCAAGGAAAGCAGATGACCTTGACCAAAATACAGAAAATCACACAACCAGACTTCCAGTTCTCACTTGCTCATGCCACAAATCTGAATGCTACCTGAAGATCATGTTGTATTTTCCCAGAATATTCATTATCCCAGTTCCCTGGGCCAGTGACTTACAATGTTTGTCCATAGTCCCCTGGAAGTCTCTATGAACTATGCAGGAATATCTGTGAAGTCAAAACTATCTTCATAATAATATTTACATGTAATTTGCCTATTTCACTGTGTTGACATTAGTTCCAATGTTACAAAAACAATAGAAGCTAAAATTTGGTTTCTTAGCACAATCAAAGCACCGACACCAAACATTAACAGAGGTGACCAAAAACACTTCCAGTTTAAAAAAAAGATCAGTTTCTTTTAAGAATATTTGCCGAACTGGTTTGGCTCAGTGGATAGAGCGTCAGCCTCTGGACTGAAGGGTCCCAGGTTCGATCTGGTCAAGGGCAAGTACCTTGGCTGCGGGCACATTCCCAGTGGGAAGTGTGCAGGAGGCAGCTGATCGATGTTTCTCTCTCATCGATGTTTCTGACTTTCTGTCTCTCTCCTTTCCTCTCTGTGAAAAATCTATAAAAGAATATTCATCCTAGAAGAAACAGTAAAATTATTAATATTAAAATTTCAACCTTTAAGTGTATGTCTTTGTAATATTCTGTGTGACAAAATAAGCATTTCTGCTGCATACTAAAATATGAGCGTTGTCTAAGAAAAGCACTTGTCCTTTTTTTTCCATGGAATATCATTACTATTTGATAAACCAACTGACAGACAAATTATTGCTATTCATAACTGGGTAGTTGGCAGACATTTTCTCACAAATGAAGAAAGGGAGTCTTTCATTTCAAAGAAAACAACCGGTGCAATTTGTTGAAATATTTCAAGCCTTCAAGTGAAAATTTTGATTATGGACAATTTGTATTTGCCACCTGGTGCTTCCTAATACTCAAGCTTTTTCTGATGAAATGGGAGGTGCTATAAGTGCAGATAATATTCTAAAATACTGCATAATAAAATATATCAATGTTTGCATAACTCAGTGAGCCAATATTTTCCAAATGACCAAAATGCGATATTATAAAATCATGCATAAATATAAAATCCAATCAAAGTACAAGATAGATCTATGGACTTCAATGTAACAGTATAAAACAATTATTGATATGGTTTCAGATTTCTTATTGCAACTAGCCTTTAAAAACCTGCAGCTTACTGCTTGGTGGTGTAGTCGTAAAGGATAATAACCACTATTAATTATAGGAAAAAACAAGTTCTTTCTTTCTCAAAAAACACAGCTGCTCATGACATACTGTGATGTGTCACCTTCTTGGTGACATACTGTGAGCTCAGCAAAGTGTACTCCACCCATGTTTTGCAGTGGTATTCTCCTCCTCCCATATCTATTTTATGTTTACACTTAAAATGTTGGCACCTGGTTGTGCAGGGCAATCTGCTTTTCTATATGACCACCATCAACTTGCTTCAGGCCTTCTCCTCTCAGTCTCATCACGGGCACCAGAGTGATCTTGTAAAATACACAAAGCAGATTATGGCATGCCTCTGCTTTAATCCTTCAACGTTTGCCAACTCATTCATTCTAAAACTGAAGTTTTTAATATGACCTAGATATCCCACCCAGAGGATCTGGCTCCCTGTTAACTCTCTGACTTCATCTCCTATTGATTTCCTCTTTGCTTATCACACAGCATCTGCACTGCTATCCTTGCTCTTTTGAACACATTAGGCAGACTTTTGCTTAAGGGTCTTTGCATTTGCTATACCCTCTGCCTGCAATGTTCCTCCTCTGTATTTCCACATGGCTATCTCACTCTTTTAGGTCTTTACTCAGATAGAATCTCAGTGAGAAAGTCCATGACTACCCTCTTTGAAGTTGTAACTCTCTGTCCCTCATTTACTGTTATTCACAGACTCATTTCTTCCATAGCATTTACTATCTAGTGGACTGTATTCTCAAATTTTATTATAAATTTTGCTATTTTAGAATGCAACTCCCAAAAAGGGTTGGGATTTTTTCATTATTTTGTACACTGCTATAACTCATTACCTTGAGCAGTGCCTGCCAATGAATGGGATTCAATTATTTTGTATTAATTGGGTGAACTGGATGAATATCCATGAGTGTCTATCACGTATAGACACTGTGTCAGACTCCAGAATCCAAGTGATTATTAAGACATAATCTCAAAAGAGCTCAAGTATAGTTAGGAAAGAGTTAGAGGATATAGACTGTGTAGTGGGGAGAGAATTAGACAAAATTGATTTGCTCTATGTTACTTTATTTTTATTCAATATTTCCCATTAACACTTGAAATGTATAATGTTATCCTAAATGATATTCAGTTTGACATATCTTTATGATAAAAAAAACTCCATAACCATACTCCCAGGAACATTTATGATTATGTCTGATACATACAATCATGTCAATATACAGAATATACAAATTATTTTCAATAAAGTTACTTATAAAACAGTGAGCTGACATTAGCATTATTTCAATTAAAACTATAATGCTATAAAGCAGCTATTTGGGACAGAAATTGAGATCTAAACCATCAGCATCTGTCAAGGTAGTCCAAATCAAGGAAATGTGCCTATTTGGAAAGATAACTCCATTGACACATTTAATCCTTCTAACATATTACTCAAAATTATGTGTGAATTACATATGTAAAGTATAAATGACTTGGCTTAAGGATTTAAGATGCCTTATTTTTTAAACTGCGATATGCTAACTGTGAGAACTATACTAACTATTATGATGTTATATGTATTGAAGTGAGTGTCTTAAAACAGAGTTCTGGGGAAACTATATCTGAATGTAATACTGAAAACAATCATGTCTTTTATTAAATTATCATATTAATAAAAGGCTAATATGTAAATTGTCCCCTCAACCAGGAGTTCCACCAGGAGTTTGACCAGGGGACAGGCTGGCTGGCCAACCATCCATGGCCCATTCTACTGGCTGGCCCTACCCCTGATCATCCCCCTACCCTAATCAGAGGCCAGGATGGCAGTTCATCCTCCCACATTCGGTCCCCCTAGCGGGCCCGGCCCAATTAGCCCTGATTGGGATGGGCTGGCTGGACCCCACCTGTGCATGAATTCGTGCATCAGGCCTCTAGTTTTATATGATACTAAAAAGATTGCTAAATATTGAAATGCATGTGGACCAATACAGGCAAAGAAACATTAAAGTAAATGTCAAATGAACAAAATAAACTGGAAGATGTTCATTCTTGGCCAAAAGTCTACAGGAGAACGGTAAACAAATTGTAAGAAAATTATTAGTGATTTCTGTCTCTTTCCTATTACCTACTCAGGATCTGCAAATCTTTACAACTTTTCTACATTTTCCTAGAAGGTATTTTTAATATTTGTTTTACTTAGTATTTTAGTTGAACTGTTTTGTTTTTTTACCAGTTTTCACTACTGAATTATTTTAACTTAAAAAATATAGGTATATGAAATAAGTATTACAATATTCTTTTAAAAATTTAATGACTTTTAAATAAAAAATTAAATTACAGTTTGCATTCAATATTATGTTATTAGTTCAGTTGTAGTGGTTGTTCTTCACTTTAGACTTTGGAAAACATATCCTGAATCTTAAATTTAGATGTGTTTTGTCTTAAATTTCTACTCCAGAGGATTAAGTTCTGCTATTGATTATCTTTTACTGCTTTCTAATTATAGATATACCTTCTGTGACATAAGTACTTCATAAAAATAACTGCAAAGTATCAACTTCCCCTTGAAATAGCTTAGATTTTTAGGGAAGGGATAGGAATAAGAATTACTAGTGGGACTGGTATTTTTTCCTATTGATTTCTCATCACACTCATTGACGTTTGGAGGTTGATGTGTGGTAAACAATTTATTATTAATTGACTGTTTTTCTCTAATTAAAACATATATTTGATTATGAATGATTATACATGACTCCAATATTATAGTAAACAAGTAATATAAAAAGCAAAAATGTATATCTAATAATTAGAGTACTGCCCAAATCTCATAGGTCTGAGCCCTTGCACATGTCAACTGTTCTGACTGGACTATGTATTCTTGCCCCCTTTATATTTCTTCTCACCCTTCTTTTTCAGTTTTCCACTGAAACAAAAAATTAATTTTATTGAAAAGATAATGTTGTATCTTATGAAAGTCAGAGCTGCTAGGCCTGGAAGCAGGATAGAGAAAGATATCAGTAACAAACATAGCAGTGCTTGCTTTTCATTTCTTATCTCTGCTTCTCTTTTATCCACCTTCTAGCCTTGCTCTCTCAGCCTTTACATATAGATAACAGACTATGGCAGATTCATAATTTCTGAATTTACTTCTCTCAGTTCAAGATACACCCATCTAGATGGATTAAATCCAAATTCCAAATTCCTAGGAGAGAACATCTGGAGCAATTTGGGTCCTGGGCTTATTTATGGTCTAGTCAATTGTGGTAAGTAGATAGGATCTAATAGTAACAGGGCAGATCCTGGTGAAGGGACTGGAGAAGCGAAGGATGAGTCTCCAAAATGTATCTTCTTCTTGGCTAACTTCCTATGAAATTATCAAGCCTAATTTTAGTGTCATCTTTTCTGGAAAAAATCTTTCTACCACCATCACTATCCAATTAATAGATTGAATTAATATATTTTAGTGCCACTAATTCAACACTCTTCTTGTCTTTTTCATTCACTGACAAACACTTTGTCTCTCAATTATATGTATCTAATCTTGCTTTGTATTAATCATTCTATGGTACCTCAGAAATGTTTGTTGAATAAATACATCAATGTATGAAGGAACAAAGATTCATGTTTGGGTGTGTTTATTTGCATTCTTTCATAATAAAAGAAATGTAAATTATTTGGAAAGATATAGTCTAAGATTTTTAAAGACAATGAACTCTATCTTCTTTCTTAAAAAAACAGCTGTATTAAGATATAATGCATATGTGATGCAAACTGCCCATTTTCATGTATAATTCAGTGGTTTATAATATATTCACAGTTATGCAATCCTCACCACTTTTTTAGAGCATTTTCATCATCCTGTCCTGTACCCATTAACTGTCATTCCCCATTTCCCTCCATTATCTCAGCCCTAGACAAGCACCTATTTACTTTATTTCAGTCTCTATGGATTTACCAATTTTGGAACTTTCATATAAGTGAGATCATACAGTATGTGGTCTTTTGTGACTGGCTTCTTTCATGTGGCATTATGTTTTCTAGGTTTAATCATGTTTAGAGCATGTATCAGTAATTCATTCCTTATTATAATCAAACACTTTTCTATTCAATAGATATACCATATTTTATTTATCTTTTTTATCAATTTATAAACATTTGGATTGTCTCTGCCTTTGGCTATTATGAATAATGCTACTATAAATATTCATGTACAAGATTTTTATGTATTTTTTATTTGTTTTGAGTATGTATATACCTAGAGATGGAACTCCTGGATCATATGGTAACTCTATGTTTAACTTTTAAAAAAATGTCCTAATGTTTGCTAAAGGGCTATACTGTTTTACGGGAGGATCTGGAGGCACATTTGTTTATAGAAGAAATACAAATTGCCAATAAGTGCATGTGCAAAACACTCAACATTATTATTCATCAGAGAAATACAATTTAAAACCACAATGGGATAACTACTTTGTATATCTAAGAAGGTTTTAACTTAATGATAGATAATAATAAGCATTGACAAGGATGTTGAAAAATTGGAAGCTTCTCTTTGTTTTCACACTTACTCTAACATTGCACTCCATCTTCTGTGTCCATCCAACAATGATATTTATGAACTGATCCAATGATCAATTCTCTAATGCTATAAGACATTGTACTATTTAAATCTCATTTTGTCATGCTTTTTAATATCACTTTAAAAGGAATAGCGCTATTATTAGTATAGAGATAGGTAAAATAATAAAAAATAAAAAAATATATTTTTAAAAATTGAAATTGTTTTTGAAGGAATAATGCCTGCACTTGGTTAAAAATTAATAGCATACAATGTAGTATCCAAATAAGCATCTTTCCATTCCTGACCACCAGTCCTTTAATTCCCCTCCTTAGAAAGACTCTGTTTCAGTTTCTTCCTTTCCAAAAGCACGTCACTCTCAAAGGCCCGATGTATATATGGATTCTTTTTTTAAAGTTTATACCAATGGTAATATACTGTTCAGTATATTATTCTACATACACTCAAATATTTACTTCCTAATATGGAGAATACAAGACTTGCTATACTTACCATAGAAACTGCAAAAGTAGTTGCAAATAAGATAGCAGATTTGACTACATTAAAATTATATATGACAGGGGAAATGATGCATACTTTTTAAAATCAATAAATACTTGTGGCAAATATATTTTGCTTTTTTTACTTCATAATTCATCTTGAGAGTTAGTCTCTATTGTGTCTGCTTCATTCCTTGTAATGGCTGTATGAGATTCTCTTTTAAGAGTATACCATAAAATAGTTCACTGGAATATCAATACCATCTTATGACTCATTTAGTTGGTCCAGATGGTCTACAAATATTTTAAAGTGACTTTTTATATTCATCATCTATTCAGACTTATTGATGTCTATTCTCTTTGTATTTTTATCTTGCATATTTCCTCATTAAACTGCATATAATCAGATTGCCTATGTTTGACTCAAAGAGAACAGAATGGCATTTCCCTTACCATAGTAGAAGGAATAAAGAAGTTTTTTCTTTTATTTCCAAAAAAAAAAAAATACTGAATATAGAAAACAATTTTAATTGCATATATATTATTGACAAGTTCATAAAAATAAGTTTGGAGATTTGGACTCTTAAAAGGTTAAGAGATACCTGCGTACATTTTGCCTGTTTTTATCTCCTTTCATAGAGTCAATACACAAAAACTATTGGTCATTTATCAGGAACAAAACACAATTGATGTTACACAAATAGATCACTTAAAAGGGAGAACAAGAAAAGATGGTGGGTGAGATCCTAGGGAGCAGTCACATTGAATAATTGTATCTATGGACAGAGATGTAAGACATTGAAAAGCACAGAAAACCCATTAAGGAGAGTTTTAAGCAACTCCACTCTGGCCCAGTCTTCAGGTCACCAGAAATCACTGCGTTTTCACTTACAGTGCATGACACATTGCCTTTTGCATACCTAATCCTTCAGGTCAATACATGGCCCTCCACAATTTTCCAGTCCCCTAGTAAAGTAAAATCAACCCATCTTGAGTTTCATTACCTCAGTGCACTGCTGGGTGACTGGATAATTAATGTTTTCAAGAAATTTGAACTATTGGGTTAATGATATGCTAGATAATACTTTTATTGTAGCAACTGAACACTCTCAAAGGAGTGTTAATGTCAGAATTCAGGCACCTCAGCAGGGTCCCTCCGTAGGAGGGCATATCTTGACCTCTCTCAAATTTTACCCAATAAATAATGTTACTTCACCCTATTCTGTACAGATTTCATTTTATCTCTCATTGCTTTGCTCACATTAAAAATATTTTTCAATTAGTTTATGTTGAATTAAACTCTCCATTCATACCAAGATCTTCAATTGGACATTTATAGTTTACAGCCTCATTTTCACGTTCAGTATCTCAGTGCAGTGATTTATAGTTGAAACCCCCCTTTTTAAATGGAAACTCAAGTACATGAGAAAGATATTTAATCTAGTGCTGTTAATATTAGGAACAAAAGCAACTTTAACCTAAGCTATTTTATTCAATAAAGTGAAAGGCCACTTAAAAGACCAAACAACAAATGTTGTCTCCTAAATGTTTAAGGAAGATAAAAATAATTAATTTCATCAATTCTCATTTTCTTTTCATCAGTTTTCACCTGGGTAATGTCAACATATTTTCTTTAAAGAAAACATGTAAAGGATCTATGTATAGTTTTAAAAGTGTAATGTGTTTTTTACATTTTTAATTAAGATTTTAGCTTTTAGAGCAGCTTCAGGTTCACAGCAAAATTGAGGGGGGAGGTATAGAGATTTGCCATCTGCCTCCTACCTTCACACATGCACAGCCTCCTCCATTATCAATATCCCCACTGGAGTGGTACATTTGTTACAACTGATGCACCTACGGCCACACATCATACTCATTCAAAGTCCCTAGTTATGTTGTGGGTGTTGTGTATCATAAGTAATGAACACATTTTTTTCCACCCCACCCGCCTCACCACACACACACACACACACACACACACACACACACACACACACACACACACACTGATACATACACTCTCTTCTAGGGAAGCTCTGCTCCTTAAAATCTCTCTCACTTTTTCTCTAGGTGTCATTGTGGGGCATTTCATGCATGCACATTACAAGCAGCCTTCAGCACCTGTGCCCCAGCACCCACTCACTGTGACTAAGGGCTGATGTGTGTGCTTGTGGTTACCACTGAAGTGCCAGCCTCCCATTGCTCTGCATGCAGTTGCCCAAGTGCCACTACTGTGCTACCACTTCAGACTGGATGCCAATGGAGAGGAGGAGGTAATCCAGCACAGGCTGGGGAAATGTGTTGGAGTGTGCATTCCCAGCACGCTGGGCTGTGAGACCCATATGCCAAAACCACAATGAAATTAATTATTCATCACAGTCAGGAGGCTACAACTCTCACTGACTTTGTGTTCAGCCTCCAGATATCTCACACTGATTTTTGTTTGAAAATAACTCTCAAACCTTTTATTTATAGCTCCTCTACCTTTAAATGCATATAACGAATCTTGGAATAGAATACACACTGCTGTGAATATTAGGGTGCCATATTCAGAATTTCCATTGCTGAATGCTAGTATCCATTGATGGAGGTTTCCCAACAGAAAAGTTCTATATCTATCTTATTAAGTTCACTCAGACAACTTGGGTAGTTAAGCTCAAGCTGGGTCCAAGCTAATAGAAAATGGTAGCAACATTTCTTTATAAGAAGCTGTTGGCTGTAAAATTCCCCAAACTGTATAAGAGGGTTTATTGCTCTGAACAGAGACATTCTTATTAACTTGGAGAAACTTTGGGATTTATTGCCATCATGATTTCCTAATATTTTGTAAAAAGTAGATCCCAATTAAATTCCTCTAAAGTATATGTACAATTTAATAAATGTTTTCACCAATGTCATAAATTTTAACACGATTTTGCCTTATTTCTAGGGCAAGACAATAGTTAATTTCCTACTGGAATGAGTTTTTAAATTGGTTATTACTGATGGTTAAATGAAATACGATCGTTCTGTAGAATATTTAACAAATTACAGATTTTGATAAGTAGCTCATAGGTCATTTAAGAAACAAATAATACACAAGTTAGATTACAGTATTGAGGTAATACAAGTCTTTAACTTGTCAGGACTTTAAAGATTCTGTTTTTCCAACCTTTGGTTTATGACATCACAGATATTTTCAATGAAATTAGAGCCTTGTAATTCTGCACAGGGTGTATGTTTTCACTGCATAATAAATATAAAAACTGTACCTGTACCTTGGGTCCTTTTGCAATTCAGGGAGGGGGATAATTTTCCATACAAAAGCTTAACCTGTTTAAAGTATTGAAGCCTTTAGAGTGCTTTCTGTGTAATAAAACTAATTGTGAAACCAAGCCAGTGAAACTTACCATATATCCAGAGCAATGCTGATGTAAAGCTAATCATTTGTTACCATGAAAAGCCTATTTGTCGAACAGCCAATAAAGTTCAAAGAACTTGTTTTTTGCAGTCCGGCACTTTCTCTATGGAGAAAGGTGTTTACTGCAGACTGCATTCTCTTTGCCAATTAGCACCTGCCAATGATTAAGAGTTAGAAGACCCCTGCCAAGCAAAGTGTTTGCCTAGAATTTCCTTCTTGCTGATAAAATGGAAAAGGTTACATAAATTTTGTATTGTGTTTTTATTGAAAATGATCCAGTCATAACACTTTATATAGAATATATATTGGTTAAAAAGAAATGAGTTTCTTTAAGTTTTCATTAATTTTTAAAATACTGATCAACTAAAATGCTTGCAGATATTTTAGGAACACTCACTATTTTTTTTTAAACACAAAATTTTATGACTTCATTGATTTCTATGTTGATATCAGTAAAAATGTTATAGCAGTGTGTTAAAGTGCACTTAATTGTCATTTCAACCTGAAGCATTCTGAGCAAATGTTTGCAATGCAGATTTCCTTTTGTCTTAGTCTTTTAAAGAATTTTACCATTAATCTCTAACAAAATAAATTTTTCTTTGATTTGGGTTGAAAATATTTTAAAGGAGCCTGATTTCTTCAACATATATAATTATATGTTGAAAGCCATAAGTATAATTCTATAGTTATAGAACAGTAGTTTTATTGAATGGTATATCATAAATCATAATCATGTAAGAACAGATTTTAGTGTTTATAACCATGTTTTGTGCAACATTTTGAATTCTGGAATAATAAAGTCTGTTTAACAATGAGTTATATAACTGGGTTCCACTGTTTTTGCAGCCACATTCACTGGGTTGCAGTTTCCATTTCTTATTTAAGAGATGGCTGGATTTCAACTGTAAAAGAGTGGCATTTAGGTGATTTTTTGAAAAAGAGATATATAAATCTACCAGATGGAATCAACACATTTTGGAAAGTTCTGATGATCGTAGTCCAAAGTAATGATTTTTTAAAAAGAACTAAATTTAACATTAAATGCATCTTCTTTCAAAGGAACTTGTTAAGTCTGCCAATCACATTGAAATATATTATCATGATATAACTTTTTAAACAGCATATCAATATCTCATAGTCTGTATTATATATTACATTTTTATTATATCACATTATGAAGAAAACCGAGGAATTTTTGCTACTCTATTAACAAAATTTGATTCCTTTTATTTCGTTTTATAGCTTTACTAATTTCGTTTGGTTTGGACTTTCAGGTATATGGTACTGCCTGTCCAAAAATTCTGCCAAATTTTGGGTGGTAGTGTAGAGAAATTATCAATATTACTGTGGAGGGTTTCTAATGAGAGAACCCACAATAAGTTGGTAAGACTTAAATGTATCCGAGGCCCACCTTATCTGCAGGAAATATGTTCCAAGACGCCCAGTCAATACCTGAAGCCACAAATAACACCATATAATATGTTTTTTTCCTATACATACATACCTATGACAAAGGTTAATTTATAAATTAGGCAAAATAAGAGGTCAAAAGCAACAATGATAACATAGAACAATTGTAATTATATACTGTAATAAAATTTATGTGAATGTGTTCTCTCTCAAAAATTATTTTCGTATTGTACTCATTCTTTTTCTTGTGAGGATGTGCGATGATATAATGCCTACATAATAAGAAGAAATAAGATGAATGACATAGGCGTTGTGATGTGGCATTAGGCTTCTCTAAGGCATACTTGAAATAAGACCCTGTATCCAGACAGCCATCTGATAAGAAAGGTGGCTTCTATATGACGAGAGGGCAAGTAATGCATACAGCATGGAGATGCTGGAAAAAGGGATGATTCATGTCCTGGGTGGGATGCAGCAGGATAGTGAGAGATTTCATCACACTACCAGAATATTATGTAATTTAAAATTTACACATTGTTTATTTCTGGAATTTTTCATTTAATATTTTTAGATAGTGTTTGACCATAAAAAATGAATCCATGGATAAGGAAGAACTATAGTAATGTTGATTGCTATGTTTCCCCCTACATTTTCAATGCAGTAAGAATAGGTTTTCCATAGAAAATTAATCTTCTATTAATTTCTATTCTTCTAGGATTTTTATGGTTTCAAGTCTAATAATTAAGTCTTTAACCCATTTTGAGTTTATTCTTGTGTATGGTGTAATAAGGTGGCTTAGTTTCATTTTTTTGACATGTACACTATCTCTATCTTTTTGCATGTTTTGCCTCCTTTGTCAAATATTAATGGACTGTAAAGGTGAGGGTTTATTTCTGGGCTGTCTATTTCATTTCACTGATCTATATGCCTCTTTTTATGCCAGTATCATGCTGTTTGGATTTCTATGGCCTTCGTTTGATGTCAGGTAATGGGATTCTTCCAACTATGTTCTTCTTTCTCAAGATTGCTGTTGCTATTTGGGTCTTTTGTGGTTTTATATAAAGTTTTGGAATTATCTGTTCTAGATCTGTAAAATATACCATTGCTCTCTTGAAGGGAATTGTGTTGAATCTATAGATTGCCTGGGCTACTAGGGACATTTTAATTATGTTAATTTTTTTTCTATCACGAACATGGTATACACTTCCATTTATTTGTATATTCTTCAATTTCTTACTTCAGTGTCATAATTTTCTGAGTACAGGTCTTTTATGTCCTTGGTTAAATTTATTTCTAGGTATTTTACTATTTTTGAATCAATTGTCAATGGGATTGTTTTTTAAATTTCTCTTTCTGATAGTTCATTATTGCTGTAAAAATGAAACTGATTTCTGGATATTTATTTTTTATCTAAATTGTGGACATTTTATCATAGCAATATTTTTTCTCATATATCATCTTGAGTGAGGGAAACAAAAGACAAAGAAACAAATGGGACCCATATTTTAGTTTAACATAACCGCCATCAAACTAAAATAATTTGCACAGCAAAGGATACCATCAACAAAATGAAGACAGCTTCTCAAATGAATGGGAGAATGATACATATGATAAAGGGTTAATATCCAAAATTTATAAAGAATTTATACAACTCAATACCAAAAAACAAACAATCTAAGTAAATAATGGACAAATGTTTTAAAACTATTATATGTTTTATTTGTGTTTGTTTTCACCTTTATATAACTTTCTTTTCTGCCTATTTCCACCTCTAACAGACATCACATATTTCCTCTAGGAACAGCCACTCTAGTTGTATAGACCTAAGGTCATAGGGTTCATTTAAATTTATTGCTTTAATTGTGTACAAAACTTTGTTTTGTTCTTCTGTGACTGTTTAAGAGTTTCTTAACATACCTTTGTGGAATGGCCCCTTGGGAATATATATATATATATATATATATATATATATATATATATATGTTTTCAGCAACATTGTAAAAATAATTTTTATTTACTTTCCAAGTGTGTGAAATCTAAGGAAGGCTATTAAGTTGGAACATTATTTTTTATAAATATAGTGATGACTGAAAGAGGCAAGAGAAAATTAACACACACTCCGTCCCTGTGAAAAGACCATTTACAGATCAAAGTCCTTTCCTCTGTGTTGAATAAAGCTTATCCAGTGCGAGAAATAAAAATGCAGCAATTTCCTTAAGTACATTATTATAACTAATTAAATCAGTACTTTCAAAGCTTTTCACCAGTGACTTCAAAGCTTTTTGAAGTGTTGCTTTGATGTATTCCACTTTTAACATCTTCTACTGGCATTTTTTCTTTATTTAAAATTAATTTGTGATTCATATAATAAAAATTGATAAGTAGAATAAATTGCTAGTTAAATATGGAGTTTTTTAAATTTCATGTTGAGCTTATATTGGGGTCAGTCACACTCTAGAAGACTATATTGGGGAAATAGTAATAATTCTTTCTTCTGCTGTGCTGTATTCATGTAATTTCTAATATAACTAAAATTTTGGAGACACTACATAAATATTTTTGAAAGTGAGCATTTTTCTTTGATTAATTGCCTAACAAATAGTTACCTCAGCTTTTCCTAATATGAAAGCTACATTTGTATCAATAACAAGAAGGAAAGGAAAGAGAAAGGGGTGATGGTGGTGGTAGGGTGGTGGTATTTTTTATACTTTCCCCATTTGGTCTAAAAATGAGTAAAGTATTTTTTTATTTTATCTTTTTAATTTTATTGTTTAAAGTATTACAAATAATAGTACATATGTTTCCTTTTTCCCTTATTGACCTCCGCCTGTTGGTGATTGATGTCAAAGACGGAACGACACAGCCAGAGTCAAGAAAGATGCATAAAGAGGAGCGATAACGGAGGACCAGCTGCAATCCACAACTGGCACCGAACTCTGCTACCTTATTTCTTTTATTCTGTTTATCTAATCACAATCGCCACCTGGAGTAAAGCAGGCTGATTGAATCACTAGGACAAATCTTTTTCATCTAAAACTTCCTCATTCTTGCTTGCCCTGACTGTGGTCACATAGAACCCCCAATCTACGAGGAGATCACATACCATGAAATGTCAAGAGGGATAATTTATAAAGGTCAAAGGATTGAGTCAGAACACCCTGGACCATGCTCCCAGGAACATCCCTGCATGCAGGGGCTCAAGGAAACGTGCCCAGAGTTGTTCTTACTCAAAACCTGTATCTACATCTCCCTGGCCTCTCCTACCCGCCCCCTGCACATGCCCTCCTCTTTTTCCTCCCCAGTGTCTTGTGTCCATTGGTTATGTTTATATGCATGCGTACAAGTCCTTTGGTTGACGTCTTAACCCCAAGTAAGGTATTTTTAATGAGGGAAAAAAACCAACCCTTTAAATTTTAAAAAAATTAAGCTGAGAAAAGTACTTTGTAAAATATAGAATTTTAGGGCTCCTAGAAATAGGCAGTTGTGCTGCTTCTGTGAGTAAAGCCCTGTATACAGTAACATCCTGGGAACTTGATTTTACCTTAAGCTTCCTGAGAGAATATTATTGATCTAGCTTCCTTGCTGGATTAGTTTAGCAAACTAGAACTGAACCATTCCATGTGCAGCAATTGCCCATCCTCACTGCAATTTTCAATTTTTCTAGGGCTTCATCTTTCTTATCAACCCATATCAGTAGTATATACAGCTAGGGGTCAGTGGCTCACTTGTTTCTTTGCCTTGCTTTTAATCTTAAAAGGGATAGATTTACAGCACATGGTTTCTTCAAAATATGAGCTAAGTTCAAGAATTCTTATTTGGTAGGTAGTGAAAAATGGAGATCTACATGGCATTATCACCCCTCACCTAACCTTCCCCCAAACTCTGTCAGGTTTTCAATTAAACTTTTCATTCAAAAGGAAATCCTGGAGAAAGTCCATATTGATGATAAAACAAAGAAGTGATGTGTGGTAGAAATATATGAAGCTAATAAAGCTAAGAATACCCTGGGCTCATGTCTCAGTTGGTTGGAGTGTCCCCTGTGCACCAGAAGGTCAGGGTTTCACATGCCTTGGTTGTGGGTTTGATCCTCTGTAGGGGCTCATATAGGGGGCAACCAATTAATATATCTCTCTCATATCGATGTTTCTCTCTCTCTCTCTCTCTCTCTCTCTCTCTCTCTCTCTCTCTCTCTCCTGCCCCCTTCTTCTCTCTCTGAATAGAATTTTAAAAAAAGAATATTAATGCTTGGGTGTGCCCTATAAAAATTTTTGTGCAATATCCCTGGTCATGTCAGAGATGCCCAACACTGAAAGACACTAGATGCCTAAAAAAAGCATAAATAAAACACTGGAAGGACTACTTGTAGACTTGGCTGCCTCAGCTTGCAGCTCAGTTTTGCATAAAAGGTACCACTAGGCCTTAGCAGACCTGCATATAAGTAAGCCAACTCAGTACCTTACTACAACATCCAATTGATAAAATGCGGACTGCTCCGGGGAACCATTATTGAAAGCACAGATAAAGTCCAAGACCTAAACAGATGAAGACAGGTAAGCCATATTATTAACAGAATATTCTGTGAATAATAATATAAATTCTCCCCATATTTATAAATAAAAATATAATAGAATTCTAATTTTTATAGAAACTGGTAAATCATTCTTAAATCATATGGAATATTAAATGCCCAAGTGTATAAAAAACTTCTATTTCAGTGAATATAATTTTTTTATTTTGTGAACTTCATGGTAGATATTTGGGAGTGTTTACTTTAAGATATATATCAAACTTAAGATTTTGTACATTCAATTAAGAAGTTTTTAAAAAATCATATAACAAAAGACACTACTCAAAAATTTTTCAAAAGAAAGCCACACCCTGTAAGCAACTATATTCAATACATGTTATTAAAAAACTAAGGGGAAGATAAAAACCACATCAAAGAACTATGAAAAACCAAAATAAGAAATCACCCCTGGCAAATTATTGAATAGACAATAAGCTTATGGAAAAGATATTCATCTTCCATAATAATTAGGATAATACAAAGTAGCAAAATAGTTTCATTTCACAATTATTATATTGGGGGAAAACTTGAAGTTGTTGCCCTAACCGGTTTTGCTCAGTGGATAGAGCATAGGCCTGCAGGCTGAAGGGTCCCAGGTTTGATTCCGGTCAAGGGCATGTACCTCGGTTGTGGGCACATTCCAGTAGGGAGTGTGCAGGAGGCAGTTGATTGATGTTTCTCTCTCATCAATGTTTCTAACTCTCTATATCTCTCTCTTCCTCTCTGTAAAAAAAATCCATAAAATATATATATATATATATATTTAAAAAATTAGAGTTGTTTACTTTCAATGGTTATTAAGAATAAGAAAAAATAGAAAAATAATACATTACTATTAAGAGCAACAACCATTTTCAGTAGTTAAGGTCTAGTAGAATTGCTATAAGGTGCCTAGGATGGGAACACATAGCTCTAAGAGTGGTGTTTACATAGATTAAAATGGGGTCATGTTTGTGGCAAATACACCTCAAACAAGATGGGTATATGTATATATACTTATTATAAAACTAGAGGCCTGATGCACGAAATTTGTGCATGGTGGGGGTGTTGTCCCTCAGCCCAGCCTGCACCCTTTCCAATCCGGAACCTCTTGAGGGATGTCCAACTGCCTGTTTAGGCCCGATCCTAGTAGGATGGGGCCTAAAGGGACAGTCGGACATCCTTCTCACAATCCAGGACTGCTGGTTCCAAACTGCTTGCCTGCCTGCCTCCCTGATTGCCACTAAACGCTTCTGCCTGCCAGCCTGATCACCCCTAACCACTACCTTGCCAGACTAATTGATGTCTAACTGCTCCCCTGCCATTCTGTTTGTCCCCAACTTCCCTCCTCTGCTGGCCTGGCCCTAACTGCCCTCCCCTAGAGGCTTGATCAGTTCCAACTGTCCTCCCTTGCAGGCCTGGGCCCTCCCAACTACCCTCTCCTGCTGGCATAGTGGCCCACAACTACCCTCCTTTGTAGGTCTGGAACATCCCACTATCCTCCTCTGCTGGCCATCTTGTGGTGGCCATCTTGTGTCCACATGGGGGCAGGATCTTTGACTACATGGTGGCAGCCCTCTTGTGTGTTGGAGTGACGGTCAATCTGCATATTACTATTTTATTAGATAGGATAGAGGCCTGGTGCATGGGTAGGGACCAGCTGGTTTGCCTTGAAGAGTGTCCTGGATCAGGGTAGGGGTTCCCTTGGGCTGTCGGGCAGCCTGGGCAAGGGGCCTGTGGTGGTTTGCAGGCTGGCCATGTCCCCCAGTGACCCGAGCAGCGGCCCTGGGATCTGGGATTAATTTATGTTCTACAATGGAAAGTTTGTAGCCTGGAGTGGAGCCAAGCCTTTTGCTTGCTACCTGGCAACAGCCATTTCTGTTTGAAACTTTGTAGCCTAAAGTGGAGGCCTAGGCTAGGGCTGCAGAACTTTGGCTTCTTCTATCACCCTGGCAACCCTAGCCTCTCTCTCTCCAGCTCCGTGGCTGCTGCCATTTCTGTCTGGATTATGTATCTTCTATAATTGAAACTTTGTAACATTGAGTGGAGGCTTAGGCCAGCAAGGGCAGGTGGAAAGCTTGGCTTCCTCCATTGCCAAGGAAACCCAAGCCCTTCTCCTGCTCTCAGTGGCCGCAGCCATCTTGGTTGGGGTTTATTTGCATGATTTGCTCCTGATTGGTTGTGGGGCATGGCTGTGGCTTGATCAGAGGTATGGTCAATTTGCATATTACTCTTATTAGACAGGATACTTATATTTGAAATATATCATATTTAAAATATTTGATATTAAACACTTAATATTTATATTAAATGCAGCATTACAATTTAGATATTAATATGTAAGTGATATAAGCATGAGGATATTTCATATACATCTTATACAAAATATGTATATATTATAAAATATTTATAATTATATATAAATAAAAACATATAGTTATTTTTTATAAAATATACATGTCCAAAGACAGGGTTTAAGAATACATATCATAAAAAAGAATGCATATTGCTGCATTATTTATTAGAAAAAATTATTTCCATCACTAGAGAACTGATTAAAAATTGATAAATAATTGCTCATAATATAGTAATCCCCTTTCATTTTCAGGGGATTTGTTTCAAGATCCCCAATGGATATCTGAAACTGCAGATAGTACCAAAACCTATATATATTATGTTTTTTCCTATACATATGTACCTATGGTAAAGTTTGATTTACGAGTTAGGCACAGTAAGAGAAAAATAACAACAATAATAAAATAGAACAATTATAACAATATACTTTAATAAAAATAATTTATTGTATTGTGTTCATCCATTTTAATACATATATATGTGTGATATATATATATATATATATATATATATATATATATATATATAATTTTATTTCAGAGAGGAAGGGAGGGGAGAGAGATAGAAATATCACTGATGATAGAGAATCATTGATCAACTGTCTCCTGCATGCCCCACGCAGGGGATCTAGCCTGCAATCCAGGCATGTGCCCTGACAGGGAATGGAACTGTGACCTCCTATTTCATAGATCGACACTCATCCAGTGAGTCATGCTAGCTGGGTCACTCTTCTTTTTTTAATTGTTTAAATTGATTTTTAGAAAGAGGAGAAAAGAGAGTGAGAGAGTGAATGTCAGCTGGCTGCCTACTGCACGCTCCCTACTGGGGATTGAACCCATAGTAATCCAGGCATGTTTCCTGACTGGGAATCAAGCGGGTGACCTTTTGGGGCACAGGACAGTGCCCAACCAACTGAACAACAGCAGTCAAGGCATCACCTTTCTTCTAGCGATGATGTGAGATGATAAATGTCTGTGTGAGGAGAAGTGAGTTGAATGACACAGGCATTGTGACACAGTGTTAGACTACTATAAGGGTTACTTAAGCACAAGTACTGTGACACTGTGAAAGAAAATCTGATAACTGAGATGGCTATAAGTGACCAACAGTGAAGTAGCACAAACAGTGTAGATGTGCTGGACCAAGGGATAATTCATATATTGGTAGGAGGGATCAGATGATGTAAGATTTCATCACCATACTCAAAATGGCATGCAATCTAAAGTTTATGAAATGTTTATCTCTAGAGTTTCCCATTTAATAATTTTGGACCAGGGTAGACTTGCAGGTAACTGAAACCATGGAAAGGAAACCATAGATAAAGCAATGTATAATATATAATACTTAAAAGGATGAATTAAGTCATGATACATATCCTAGTCAGATCTCAAAAACACAATTTTGAGTGAAAAGTAAATTATAAAAATGCATTTATATAAAAATTTAAAACACATTAACAGCATTATATATTTGTGGACATATTACATAGGCATTACAGATATTAAAGAAATAAGAACATGAATAGAATGATGTACATACATTTAGCATAGTGATTATCTTAAAGATAATGGAAAGGCATTGGGAAGGTATTGGTTTTGAACTTTAAAGCATTTTTTGAACAATTATTTGAATCAACTATAGCAAACCTTAATGTGTGTTAAATTGCAATGATGAGGACATGAGTATTTCATGTTGTTATTTGTACCTTTTTACTTTGAAATATTTCATAATTAAATAAGAATCTTTAAAGTTGAAAGTGGCCCATTATAAGTTTTTTTTTAAAATGAAAGTCAAATAAGATGGAGATGTGCCATTGACCATTAGCTTTTGACAGAGACTGATTATCAAACTTTAGTGTGCATCAAGCATACCTGTAAGACACACTAAAACACAAGGCGCTAGAAACCACTAGAAACCAGAGTGACTGACGAAATAATTCTAAGAGGAGCTCAAAAATGTACATTTCTAAAAAATTTATTGATGATATTGTTACTGCTTGTCTGGGGAACACACTTTGATATTCAATGATGTAGGTTATAGGTGACATTGACAAGAATTTTTCCTAGTGAGTTGAAGAAAGAATATAAAGCATTCTAAATTAATGAGCACATTTTATTATGGTACCACTGTCAAAAACTAATTTAAATGAGATTAAAACCCATATGATCATTGCCTTAAATATTGTATAAATTGAATGTTAGAATAGGAAATCACTTTAGTATATTGAAAAGTGTTGATACTGACAAATGGTACCTATTACTTAATCTTTGATATAAAATATTAGAAACCTGAAATTTATAAATTTAATGTCATCATAATACTTTGTCCAAATTATACTTATCTATGTATTATATGTATACATTCACAAATACACTTACATATTTAGAAGTATATATTGGCCTTTGATATTAAAATGGTACTTGATATTTAGGAAACTAACAGCAAATGGATATTTGATATGCACTTTAAACAAGTCCTTTAATTTGAGATCCAAATTTCAGTATCACACCAATTTTAGATACTAAAAGTATTTTAGGATTAATTGCATTTAACTTGATAACTCTCTGGGCTGTGTCCTTTGGGACATAAACATGAATTAGAATTACTCCATGGCTTTCCAGCAAAATCCATTAAGGGAAATGTAGCCCAGAGAGATTGTCTTACATCTGACATTGCTCAATGTGCTTACAGCATTAAATGGATACTCTACAACGAATGATTAATTTGTTATTAAAAAAGTTGCTAATGTAGATTTTTCTTTTATTAAGATTATTTTCATACCTTAAACTCTTTATAAGGAAGTTGAACAGAATTTATATGTGTATTGACTTCTTTTTAATTAGAAGAGTTTTAATTGGGATGTCAAAGTAATTTTTAAACATTTTTTTTAAAATGCAATGAGCATTTCTCTTAAAATGTAGGTTAATAAGTTACTATCACTTTCTGGCTAACCTTCACATTGTCTTTTTCATGTAACAGAGGGGCAGTGACTACACTGTGTGAATCTGGAACCATGGCTACATTTGGCAAAAGTATCAAAATTACCCCCCAGGTAATTTTCCAGATCACATCTTATATTTGATCAGTTCTAGTTCTTTATGTCTAGGAAGGACCTGGAAGTGTGACTTTTATTCTAATGTTGACTGGCTACACTTGGACTTGAGGAACATTAGGGGATAGAGGAACCGTTTGGGAGTATAAAATGTTTCAGGGAGGCGCTGACCTACACCAAGTGCTCACACTATTATTTTCTGATTGCTGAGGCCATGTTGATTCTGCACTGTAATAATGCCCAGCTTTTTTAGAACAAAAAAATCTTCTGAGAGGTAAGTCAGGTTGAAAATATGTAACATCAAGGGTAACAGCACCTGTCATCATAAAAAATAATCTTGCTTCTCTATGTTCCAGTTGTTTCTTTTTTAGAAAAGGGGTTAAATAAGCCCTCTTCCTTTGCCTAGGGCCATGCACCTGCGTGAATCTTTTGTACCAAAGCCTTTGTTCCTCATGCTTGAAATCTCTTGACACTTTCACTGTTACCGTTGCCTCTTCATGTTTATTTGGATACAGCTAATACTGTCTTCCCTTGTAACCTCTAGCTACTGTACCAGTTTTGGCTGTTCAGGACAAAGGATTCAGAAAAAATGCAAAAAGACAATGATTACATGGTTCAACAGAAGGACATTTGATTTTCTTAAAAAAAAAAAAAAGAGCCAAGAACAAGGCTAAAGTATGAGTGCACCTGTATGGGGCTTCACTCATCCTCTTGTGCCTTGTATTATGTCATTATTTTAAAATAATTTAGGTTTGCTTTTATTCTGCACTAGATAAAGACTGCTTGAAAATACAGGCTGCATCAACATTAGGGGCAAAACCAGTGGCAGTATTATAAAAAGATTAGTAGATAATAGTTGTTGAATACCAATTAATGTTTTATTTGATTTAGCAAAATTTTATACAGCACACACTATGGGTACTTTACAAATAGGATCGCATTGAAATTCTTAAAACAATTCATAACATAGGTAGTATGCCGCTTTGGGTGGACTGCTATTTCTTTCAGCAGCTATCTAAGGTATAGGTTAATATTATTCTCACTTTACAGATACAGAAAAGGAAGTTTATATTCAGGGTTTTAGAATCCCAAGGCATCCTGATTTGATATGCATATAAATGCTATTGATCACAACATAAATAATAGAACTATATTGGCCCTGGCACTGAGCTAGTCTCTGGTAATATAAAGTTAGAATGTTTGTTGGAAGAATATTTGAATGTGTTAGAAGTGAAAGACTGACTTGGGTTGCTGAGTGACAGTTTTACAGGTGTATTCTAGTGCTACCTTTTTCTCTGCTGTGAACATAGTTTAGTTCCCTTTTTAACTGTGGTTCTGTCCTTTGATGTAGGGAGGAAGCCTGAGGGGGATGGTGAGGGGAACACAAGAGAATTCAGCACCTTCCATGTCTGTGTTGGTATAAACAAACAGGAGAAAGGCACACCATCAACTAAGGAAAACAACCCCAGAGAATGTGCATTCTAAGGAATATTTGATCTCCTTTGGATTCATTAGTATGAATTTTGTTCTGTCTCCACAGATCTTAGATATGACAAAGCCCAGAGCTGTTCATCTGCGTGGCATCTCTTCACCCCAATTAGCTTGTTATTGTTCTCTGATGTCTCTGATTTTCGAAGAGTTTCAGTTAGATTAACTATCTTCATGCTTTGAGATCTTATTGTTGAGCTCTGAGAGCCTCTGCCCAAAGACATAAGAACAAATAAATAATGTCTCTTCATTTATTACACGAGAAATGAGGGGGATATCCTAAGGGAATAGTAAGATAAACAAACATTGTTCTTGAACTGTTCTCATTCTCGCTCTCTCTCTCTCTCTCTCTCTCTCTCTCTCTCTCTCAGTTGTTCAAAACTTCCATGGATAATACCCCTAATGTTTTTAGAATAAACTATTTTTCTAGAGCAGAATTACAGAACAACATTGAGTCATCCTCATGTGGCATTTTCAAAATGAATAATGGAAATACACACATGCCTGCATATTAAGGCAGTAATTTACATGTTAGTGGAGAGCATAAAGGTAAAGAGTTAAAATTTTTTTAATAACAATATTTTCAGCATTTTTTTTCTAAGTACAAGATCAATTTCAATAGTGACTACCAATTCTCTCTACTACCCATATCATCCACAAGCAAAGTACTGGGACAAGTAAAATATAGGAAGCACCACTACCTTCTTCCATTGTATTACTCATAACTTCTTAGGCCATTATATTTAATTTAGACTCGTTATTTAAGGGACATAGGAAAAAAATAGAGGAAATGAGGTTATTCAGGTTGTCTAAGAATACAGAAGATAAATTTAGTAATGATTTTCAAGCTCAGAGAGACTGTATCCCCAATTCCCCTGAGGTTGGAAAAGGACAGAGAAGTCTTAAACCACAGAGTAAGAAGATTATGTTGGTTATATAAGCATAGCAGGTCAGGGTGAAAACAATTATGAAATCATCTGGTCAGCCCCTTCCCTGTCAGAGGAGGAAGCTGAAGGCCACAGAGGGAAGCTCAGAGTGTAAGATTGTATTGTAGGCGGTGAAGTAGAAGCTGCATTCTTTTTTTTTTTTTTTTTTTAATATATTTTATTGATTTTTTACAGAGCAGAAGGGAGAGGGATAGAAAGTCAGAAACATCGATGAGAGAGAGAGAGACATCGATCAGCTGCCTCTTGCAAGCCCCCTACCGGGGATGTGCCCGCAGCCAAGGTACATGCCCTTGCCGGAATCGAACCCAGGACCCTTCAGTCCGCAGTCCGACGCTCTATCCACTGAGCCAAACCGGTCTCGGCAGAAGCTGCACTCTTAACGGACTCTGCCTTCCATCAGTGAAGGAGACTATCAAGAGATGATAGGCTTTCTTTTGCAGAATGATGAGATTTTATAAACACAAGGGACTTGATCCTTTTCAGTTTTGCATTGATCAGCAAAGAACACTTCTCATCATTTTCACTTGACTCTGGTAAAGAAAAAGAGATAATTTTCTCTTGTTTTTTCGTTTGTTTGTTTTTGTTTTTGTTTTTCCTCTTTGGGTGTGGAATATTGTTTGCATGAGTAAATCATTTGAGAACCATATCTTGAGCACATTTTCATATGCATTGCTAAGGAGAACAATGTAGTGCCTTTTCTAAGAAATGTATAGCTCAGTGCAATAATTCCCAGAAAAATGATGTGTGGATAGGTCCATGCTTATTTGTAAAAAAGTTTTAAGCACTTTTGGAACGATGGTGTTACAAATATTTCCTAAAGCTAAATTGGTTTTTTTTCAAATTGTCACTCATACTTTTTTTCCACATGTATTAAAATACCTTTCATTTTATTTATAAAATATTAAGAGTATATTTGATGTTAAGATTTTTACTGACTGAGTTATGAAAGAAACAATTATTGCTTTATGAAATTTAAAAATCTGGTCAAATTAAATGAGTTGATTATTATCATTATGAAAAATGTGCTGTGATAAAGTCATTGTGGCAAAGCACAGAAACACTGTGTTAGTTTTGAGTATTAGACTTAGCCTTATTTGTCCAAAAATAACATAATAACATATACCTGACTTAGAAGAAGTCTAGAGTTAGTCAGTACAGGGCTGATATATTTTTCCAGCTCACTGCTTTATCATCTTAGAGTTTATTTCAAAAGAACTATTGTATTCCAACCATTTTATTCAAAGAGAAAGCCAGAAAAAGAACATAGAACCTTTTTTATCTTTTGACCTCAAATTTACATGAGATATTTCTTTCAGAAATTTCACCAATAGACTTCATTTCGTATATTTCATCGGCCGGAACTATGTCACATGTTTACTGCTAGATACAAGAGAGGCTGGGAAATTGATCACTTTTATCTGGACCCACTGCTGGTACAAATAAGACAAGTAAGAAAGTCTTATCAGTTACCTAGTGTTTAAGTACTATCGTTTGAATAAGGGAAGGTGAAAAAAGAATTGTGAATAAAGCAAAGGGAGTTTACAGATTATTATTTTCAAACACTATTAAACAAATTTTTTTCCCTTTAGGATTAAGTTTCTTTTTCTTTCTTTTTTTCTTTTTTTGTATTTATACAGAAAAAAACATCTATTTTTTTCCAGGTAAGGATGACTTGATATTCTACATAGAAGGAACTGAGAAACCCAGCTAGTTATGTGTGGTCTTGAGTGAAAGAAATATTAGCTTTGATAGAATTGGTAGCTGCTTCTTCCTGCTAATGCCTCCTAAAAATAAATTGTTAACATAACATCAGTTGTCAGTACCTTGTCTAAAGATACTGTGTATTTTTGTATACACTTAAGCATAGTTCGATCTTTGCTTTTGTAATTAAAGAGTAGGGGTTTGGTTAACCCCTATCTTGGTTTATTGTTAATAACTAAGTTGAGTATTTTAGTTAAAAAAGAATGAACTTGAGCCTGGCTGGGTGGCTCAGTTGCTTGAAATGTTCTTCTGTACACGAAAAGGTTTCGGGTTTGATTCTCAGTCAGGGCACATACCCAGGTTGTGGGTTTGTTCCTTGGTCTGGGCATGTATATAAGACAACTGATCAATCTCTCTCTCTCTCCCTCCTTCCCTCCCTCCTCTTCCCCTCTCTCTAAAGATTAATGGAAACATATCATTGGGTGAGGATTTAAAAAACAAATAAGAATCAACGTTACTTTCTCTGCTAATTATATGATTATATATTATTATTTTATTATATCAACTTATGTTCTATTTAGAAGTAATGTGTTAAACTTGAAATTTTATTGATTTTAATCATTCTCTACAGTTGCAATGCAGGCTGGAAAGGGGACATGAAACTCTTCTTTACAGAAGCAAAGCAATATTTTCTCCTATATTACAGTTTCACATCTAGATTATGTGAAAGGTGTCACTAGGAAGAAATGTAGTCACGATATAAAAGACTAATATTATGGTAGCACTATTCTCAACTTTGAAGGGTTGGGGTAAATATCTAAGTAATTATTAACTACTAGAGGCCTGGTACAGGAAAATGTGTGCACTCAGTGGGGTCCCTCAGCCCCTCCTGCACCCTCTTACAGTCTGGGACCCCTTGGGGGATGTCCAACTGATGGCTTAGGCCTGCTTCCCATGACACAGTTAGTTGGACATCCATAGTGCGGTCATGGAGGCGGGAGAGGCTGAGTGGTGTTCCTCCTGTGGAAGCACACTGACTCCCAGGGGGCAGCTCCTGCATTGTTCATAGCAACTGGTTGTTCCACTGTTTGGGTCAATTTGCATATTTCCTTTTTATTACATAAGGATTCTGTCTTTTTAGAAGTCAAGTACTTAGGCATATAAATTTTCAAAGTTGGGCGAACAGTTTGTTTTCATTTACATAACTTAAAAATTTTTGTAGTTGGACTATAAAATCAGGTTAATCCTCAAATGTTCAGTATGTTTTATAATCATATCTATAGCTATTTAAAATTAGTTAATAAACATATTGATTAGCTTAATTTTCTGAGTTTCATGACTGGCATATGGAGGTGTCCATGTTTTATCTTATTTGTTTGTTTAAATCATACCCAATTAATTACAGGCAGTCAACCTAAGTTCTGTCTAGTGGAATCTCCATATTAAAGTGGCTTGTTAAAGATGTTTGTGTTCCATTACAACAATAATTGTATACTATTTAGTTCCAAGAAAAATAACAATGGTATCTTTCTTTTGCAATTCAAGTTTAGTGTGTATAGATATGAGTCTTCATTGTCTGGGCTGTGTATATGCATGTGTATGAGATATGGAGGGAGTTCTCCCACTTATTGTTTTGTATCCATAGTTCCAATATAGTAAATTGACAATACTTTGTGGTAACCTTCCAAAATCTAACTTTGATCTCATTTCATGACCCATCCAAATTACTCAAAAGGACAAAAACAACAGGGAAGAATGAGTAATTTTGTTTCAAGTAAACTCTGCATTTCTATTTTTAGAAATTGGCATACCTTGGCTTTTCTGCTTAGAATACAACTGGAGTTTGTAATTTAGATGTGAGTTTTGGTTTCCTTATTCAAACTAAAAGTTTATAAATTAAGGTCATGTTAAAAATCTTATAGTAAAGTTATAGGAAGTACATTAATCTTGAAGTGAGTAAAATGAGTTTCTTATTGGGGAATTTGGGAGAGAAAAAAATAGAAAAATACATAAGGATTATTGCACTTTTACCCATACAACTATGTATTTTCTTTAAGGATGATCTTTTTATATTTGCATAACCTGGAAAAAAGTTTGCCTTTGAAAATGTGGGTTATTTGGATAATAGCTTACAACAAATGAAAAATGATTTTGTTTGGTAATATATTCACAGGGTTCAAAAATAATAAACCATAGAAAGATGTGCAACAAAAAGTCTTACATTTATTCCTGTGTCCATCTAGACATTATCTATCCCACTCTTACACATAACTGCTCATATACATTTCCAATGTATAATTCTTATTTTTATTATTTCTGACTTTCTTGAAGCAGATGCAAATAAGTATAAATATGTATTCTCCCCTTTCTTTACACAGAATGTAGTACACACACTGTTTTTCCTCCCTTAATGATGTATCTTGGAGATCTTTCAACATCAGTTTATTCAGGGATCTAAACGCAAAGGTGTTAAGTATGTAAAGTAGCAATCAGACTAGAGAGGAATAAAGTTCAAATAACTTCTGAGTCATATACAGATGTGATATTTAAATTATAATTCCCAGAGAATAAAATTAGCCAATATTTTTTAATTTAACAAGATATAATATATTCATAGATTTTCATTGACCTGGAGTCTTACAGTAAAAATTGAACCTGGTTTTGCATATACTAGCAGGTTGGCGTATTGTTCTAATTTATATACTATGCTTAAACTTTGTATAAACCTATCTTATATTCTTATGAAAATAGTTTACAATAAGACTATTGCTTTCTCTTAAAATACCAAAAAATAATTTCTAGAAAAAAAAGTCCTACTATTTATTAATTTATGTTTAAATCTCTAGTAGCTTTTAATGGCTACTAGATGGCATTTCAAAATTATTGACCAAGATGATTTGTAAACTTTTAGGAAGCTTGAGTTTTATCTAAAAGTGCAATTCTAGTGATGTTTAGACAGATACTGATTCCTACTGGCTGTTATTACTTAATGCAAATGAAAAAAAGAGGGGGAGTAGAAGGGTGGGAGACAAAAATGGAGAGAGGGAGGGGAACAGAAAAGTAATATAAATAATCAGGTGCACAATCTTCCTAGCTCTGTATGCTTTCTACACTCACATTACAGTCTCACATTTTCCAGCAGACAGTTCTAACCTTAGCTCTGAAACCAAGCTCTCATGTGTATAATTAAGTTCTGTCTTCCTTAAATGCCTCTTATGTAGTGGGACTTGATCTGGTCAATGATGTTAGGCTTTCATTCCAAAAGCAAGTCCATTTTCCAAAACCATATAGTAGTCTGGCCAAGTTCTGCAGACTTCCTTGGAGTTGTTGTTTGTTTGTTTGTTTGTTTGTTTTGAAGAAAACTAAACAAGGCTGGCCAGGGTGGCTCAGTGGTGGAGCATTACTCTATCAACCAGGAGGCCATGGTTCGATTCCCCGTCATGGCATATGCCTGGGTTGCAGGCTTGATCCCAGATCCCCAGAGTGGAGCATGCAAGAAGCAGCCAATCAATGATTCTCTCTCATCATCGATATTTCTCTCTCCCTTTCCTCTCTAAAATCAGTAAAAGTATATTAAAAAAAAAAAACCCAACCAAACAACCAACCAAACAAACAAACAAACACAAACCTGACAAGAACAACCCAATATAGGCTGCATTCTAAAATCAATTAGTTTGCTGAATTATAAGACTCATTTTTAGGGGAGGAGATCCTGAACGGTGGTTAGTGAGGGGTGATGAAACAACTAAACAGCCAGTTGTGTGGGGCAACCAGGCCTGCAGTGGTCTGTGAGGTGTGACCAGGCAGGGGGGATAGGTTGGGGCAACCAGGCTGGTAGGAAGGGAGCCATTGGGGATGACTAGGGCAGCAGAAGGGTGAAGTTGGGGGCAATCATGCTGCTAGGGGGGCAGTTTGGGGTAACCAGGCCATAGGGAGGAGGCATTTAGGAGTGACCAAGTCAGCAGGGATGGACAGTTGGGGGCGACCTGGCCAAACCAGAGCACAGTGAGGGTCAAACAGGTTGGCAGGGGGGAAGTTAGGGGTGACCAGGTAGGTAGGCAGACTGGTGAGGGATTAAGAGCCAGTGGTCCAGGATTGTGAGAGAGGTGTCCAACTGCCGGTTCAGGCCCTGATCAGGCCTGAGGGGTCCCAGATTGGAGAGGGTGCAGGATGGGCTAAGGGGATCCCCCCTCCCATGCACAAATTTGGTGCACTGGGCCTCTAGTGTTAAGTAAGTAGAGATAAGTAAATCAGGAGAAGAGATAGTGGGCTGAGGTGAAGAAAGGAAAAAAAAAGACACCAGATCTAGGATGTCATCTGTTTGTTTATTCTCGTATAAAAGGTACACATCTGAAATGTCTGCAGGAAGTTCCCAGTCGGGAATATATTACAATGTAACACTGGGGCGCAGCAGGTGCTTCTCAGGTTCAGTTCAGACACGGCGCCAGTCCGCCCTCTCCTTGGCTCTACCCCCTGCAGGGAACCTGACCGTCCTGGTCGCGTCTCTGTCTGTCTGTCTGTCCTGAGATCTAGGGAATATGAAGGACTACTGAGCCTTTTTCCTGAGAGTAGTCCTGTAGATGGTGGGAGAGGCTACAGCCCAAGAGCTGTGCTCAATTCGATGATTGACCTCTAGTCTGCTCACAAGTCTTCAAGCCAGGCGTTATTTTATGTGAGAAGGAATATTGGTCTCTTTGTGATTTTCCTTGCTTGTTTTGTGTCCATCTGTGTGTGAGTGTTTCAACATTCCATCTTTACTTTGAGACTTCAGATGCCACACTGTAACTACAATAGCATACCTACCTGAAATCTTCTCAGACATTCATTCTCTCTGGAAGACCATTAGATATCATTGATTTCCATTCCTGTTTTGTATATTGATTGAAAAGATCACATACATGTCATGTAATTTAAAGGATTTCTCTAATTTTTAGAATAGTAGATTAAAATATGCTAAAGATTAAAATGTTAAAGCAATGAGGTCCTTTGGGAAATATTAATTGGGAGGTTGTCATATTTAATACAAAGGAATGTATTTTTCTTAAAATGTGTATGTGTGGTTCTTTTTTCTTACTTTATCATACTAAATGTATGTTCAATTAAAGTCATTAGACAGAGTTATCTCAGAAAGGTATTAATATACATATTTCCTTTTCAATAATTTATTAACCTTGAACTGTAGATAAGTTAATTGTTTGTAGCTGTCAGAGGCAAAATGCTACTTCCACTTCAACTAGCTACTGTAGTTAAGTTGAACATATGGCTTGAACTTAAAGAATGTTCTTAATCAGAGTTTCTATGATAATAATTATTGTCAAATAGATCAGGCATAAGGAATTTATTAGTCTAGATTCACAATTTATTAATGTTATATCATTCAGAGTAGTGTTTTAGAGGTGGTTTTTTTTTCACTCTTGCAGGGAAAATATAATAGCTCTCTCACAAAGTGTGTATTTCTTTCACAAAGTTTGCGTGTGTGTGTGTATATGTGTGTGTGTGTGTGTGTATGTGTGTGTGTGACTAGAATCACCCAAGACTACTTAAATCTTATCTGCTTAGGTGTTCAATAGGACTTTATTAGGTTGTGTTCCTTGGTAAATAACCCATGGTTTTCTAGTTTATCTGCTTAATTGAAATGTTCTAATTTGTGATGGTTCATGCATTTAAGCAATTCAATCTAGAATTAGATAATAAAGAGATCACACTTTATTTTAAACCATTTTTATTTTTTATTTTCTTTAAAGTTTGGATCTGGTATATTTTATATCTTAAGGTCTATTTATTACAATTTGTTTTGTTTAATTAGCAGAAGTCTATTTTTTACATTGTTCATTTCACTATTAATTACCTATATTTAAGATTAATTTGTACATAAATAAATGTTCTGAAATAGAGTGTTGATGATTAAGAGTCTGATGCCAGTTATTGACAGTTATTAGTGCTATAATTTGATGTATTTTTGTGAAATTGTTATTGAAGAATATTGCAATCATGTAAGCAATTTGTTGATTTGTCAAATAAAAGACCACATACAGTCCTTGAGCAATTGTAACATTAGCCTATTATTAAAATACAGCTGTCTATCAAATGATTGTTTATTTTAGGAACCAAATGGAAATCATGGAAGGTGAAAATTTGGAAAATTTTCATAATGAGATTCTTTTTAAATGAGAAAACATTGAAAAAAATATTCAGTAATGTTGTTCTTTTTTTTTTTTTTAATGTTTTTATTGATTCCAGAGAGGAAGAGAGAGGGATAGAGTGATAGAAACATCTATGATGAGAGATAGCTACTGATTGGCTGCCTCCCTCATGCCTCACATTGGGGGTCAAGCCCACAGTCCGGGCATGTGTCCTGACTGGGAATGGAACCATGACCTCCTGATTCACAGGCTAACATTCAATCATCTGAGCCACACCTCTCAGGACTTAGCAATATTTTTCATTTTCAGTGTACCTCACTATCTTAAACAAAATTTCTATTTTCTTTTTATCACTCTGACAAGTTTTTGTCTCACTATATATTATACCCAACTGGCAATTTTACCATACAGCATATTATTTAATCTATCTTTGTATTTTTGGAATAAAACTCTCTTATGTTTTGTGAAGAATGGTGTATTATTAGAAGAAGCCATGCAATTAATTTGAAAATAAATAGCCATTAATTTTGGGCAAATCAAATTCCTAAAAATCATGCCAATCACTATAAAAGGGAATAAGTGAAAAAAATCTTCATATGGAAGTCTAAATAAAACAAACTAAAACAGCGTTATTTATAGTTCCTACTTCAATTTCAATATTCTTTCTTTTTCTTTATTTTATTATTGATACTGTTACAGATGTCCCCATTTCCTCCATCACCCTTGTTCCCCTCTATCCAGCTTCCAACCCTTCCCCCTGGCCATCACCACACTGCTGTCTATGTCCATGGGTTATAGAGTGTAAGTTTACGTCATATTCTCCTGAACAAAAAGACACTTTCTCACATATTCAGCTTGGGATTACAATGCAATGTTAATGGCACATTCAGCATTGTGGTCATACACAGAAATAACAAAAACCACTTAAAGGCTTCACAAGAAGTTTCTACATATATCATAATTTACAAACTAAGAATACTCTGATATAATTTCAATTACAATCCTTCTTGGCTTATTCATATAACATTTAAACTGTCATTTATATCTGAATTAACACATTAGCAGCATTCCCCAATAGGGTCTATCAGCAAATATGTAATGAGAGATAAACATGGAAAAGCTCCTCAGGGTTACATCAAAGGATCATTTATTAATTAACTCAATAAATGTTTACTAAGCACCCACTTTGTGATAGTTCCACTTCCCTCCTCCCACCCCACCCTCCCACTTTGGTTTGTTTGTTTTGCTAGATAGTGGAGAGTCCTTTAGGGGAATGCAAGATGTAGTCTTTGCATCACAGCGGGCACAGGATCATACAAAATTGAAAACATGTGGGAGTGGTATTAAAATTTTTTTGCTGACAACAGATAGTATAAACAAGAAAAGCAAGGTCTAATTCATGAATATGCCAGGGAACGTCTTGGCATGTGAGCTGACACATTCCATACAAGGTTTTTTGGCACAAAGGGCTTTTTTCCCCCTCCTTTGGGAAAGACAGAACATGTATGTGCATATAAGTAAGTACAAACTATTGTCTTCCCTGCCCTCTTGAAGAGCATAATTAGTAGAGATTATAGGTAGGAAGAGATGTTCTTCCAATTAATATGTAAATATAGAGATGTGTCCTTATACTAAGCTTTAATCCAAATATATTTATGACACTGTCAGTGCCTGCTAGAGAGGGGCCAAAGGACCATGAATTTCAGAGTTTAAAATTTTAAACTCTGAAAGGCAAATATATTTTGCTTTTAATATCAACTTGGGTATATGTCAGATTTTTGTTACACTGATATTTATACTATTGCAGGACCAGAGTTGCTCAGTGGTTGAGGGTTAACTTATGACCCAAAAAGGCATGGTTTGATTCCCAGTCAGGCACATGCTGGGGTTGTGGGCTCAATCTCCAGTGCAAGAGGCAGCGGATCCATAATTCTCTCTCATCATTGATGTTTCTCTCTCTCTCTCCCTCTCCTTTCTTCTCAGAAATCAATAAAAATATATTTAAGAAAATAAATTTTAAAAAGAAAAATAATTAAAAAATACATTATACTGTTTTTGTTCTTGCATTTTCCAGGGAGAATTATTTTTTAATTAATTATGTATGTTATTATCCATCAGTAATTTAGATAAGAATGTTTGCCTGGCATGATTTCATCTCTATAGCCTTGCTCTCATTCTTCTGCAACTTATGAACTAAATAAACAAGTTCACACACACACACACACACACACACACACACACACACACACACGCACTGCTGATGTTGGAACATAAAATAAAATTTCCCATTCAGAAAGGGAAGGAATAAAAGACTTGAAGCGGACACTTGCCCATTACAATTTTGAAATCCCACTGGGAAGACTTTCTTGAAAGTCACTTACCTTGAGCATGGGGTAGGGGGCGTGGGTTAGGTTCTAATTTATCTCTCTTGAAGAAATAATATTTTTCCATTTTCTCTGTGGCCTCTGATCCACTCATTTGGAGACTCCTCCTCATCCATTTCTCTTTATGGCAGCATCTGAAGTGAATGTTAGAGAGAATACCTTCTTTCGGGCTACCTTCAAAGTCTGCCTCATGCTGAAGGGAAATTGGGGTCTCAGTTTTATTATTATTATCCATTTGTTATTGTAAGTCTGCAACAGTCAAAGGCTTCTTTAGTTAAAACGTGATATTTGGCAATAAAATTATCTCAAGCTGTACATACACTTTTTAATTTTAGTCTTGATTTTATTCAACTGGGTCATTTCATTGAATCATTGTTTAATCCTTTTAAAATATCATCACCAATGCTGGGGTCTAAAATCTATAGTGTTTCCTCCTTTACAAGGCACAGGATGTCAAAACTACTTTATTTTATTCTGTTTCTAAAATGTCCAATTTACTCCCATATTTCTCTCTTTGATGGCAATACTTTGTAAAAAACAGTCAATAATGTTCAAAAATGTACTAATTCTTTGATTTGTTTTCCCAACCATATCCCTAATGATTCTAGCTGAAAAGACAGTCTGACTTTCAAGTTACTGCATACAACAGTCTTCCCAAAGTTTTGCCTCTGCATAATATGGATCATCTTTCCAATTTTAACATCACTTTTTTTTTTTTTTTTTGCTGTCCACCACCTAATCTCTAAATCTATAATAAACATTTTAGGTCTTTATCCACAGCAGTAACCCTCAGATAACACCAATCTGTGAAATAGTCAGGATGACCTCAGGTATGCTGTGATTAAAAATAAAGCATGAGCCGAGACTGGTTTGGCTCAGTGGATAGAGCATCGGACTGCGGACTGAAGGGTCCCGAGTTTGATTCCGGCAAGGGCATGTGCCATGGCTGCAGGCACATCCCCAGTGGAGGGCGTGCAGGAGGAAGTTGGTCGATGTCTCTCTCAGAGATGTTTCAGACTTTCTATCTCTCTCCCTTCCGCTCTGTAAAAAAATCAATAAAATATATTTTAAAAATAAATAAATAAAGCATAAAAACTCAGTAGCTTAGTAACAACAAAGTTTTTACTTATTTCTTCTGTCACAGTCTGATGTGCATTGGGTTTAATGCTTTTTGCCTGTTTACTTTCAAGCAGTTACCCAGCCGTTCAGTCTATTTTTATTGTATGACGCTGATAACTTAGGCTCATGGTTCCTAAAAAGCATCAAAAAAGTTCCAGAGGTAGGTCAGGAAGTACTTTTCTCCCCCACCCACTTTGGCCAGAAGTAAGAGATCTGAACTCCACACAGCTATAAGAATATGACATCATTCCTGCCCTGGCCAGTGTGGCTTCCTGGGTTGGAGCATAGACCCTTACACCAAGAGGTGGCGGTTCAATTCTCAGACAGGGCACATGCCTGGGTTGTGGGTTAATCTCCTGGTTGAGTCTTCACAGGAAGCAATTGATTGATGTTTATCTCTCACACACTCTCTCTCTCTGTTCATCTCTCTCCAAAACAAGGAATATGACATTTTGTGTTTTCAGGAAGGATTTGATGAGCATCTAGACAGTATATGCAACATATTTCCTACAGTTACTTTTTATTAAAATAACAAAAAGAATCTATATAATCTGGATAATATAATACCGAAGATTAATTAATTTAAAAGAACAGTCCTCTTTACCCCTAACATATTGTCATTGAAATAATGTCATTCTTTACCACTTTAAAAAAATATATTTTTATTGATTTTTTACAGAGAGAAAGGGATAGAGAGTTAGAAACACCCATCTGCTGCCTCCTGCACACCACCCCCTACTGGGGATGTGCCTGCAACCAAGGTACATGCCCTTGACCAGAATGGAACCTGGGACCCTTCAGGCCACAGTCCCACGCTCTGCCCTCTGAGCCAAACTGGTTAGGGCTCTCTACCACTTTTTTCAAAGTAAAACTTCTTTTCTCTTTTTTTCCCAGTGACATCAACTTCCATTTCTTTCTACTCCTCTCTTTCAGCATATTATTGTGTTTATTTACTTGGCCCTATTGTTTAATTCATTCCCTCATATTTTTTGGGAAAAAAAGATTTCACACTTTTCCCTTCTGTAAAACTTCGCAATTTATAGTGTGGAAATTCCTAGGGAGAAAATACACCTTCCTTAGAGCTGATTGCTTAATTCTCTTGTTCCTTTTTCTTCATTACTCAGAATAAATGATTTTATGGTAGCAATAATCACTGTACTTATTTGCTCAAACCAAAGTCAGTGTTGGACCAAATTCAGAACCCAAGGTTGAGGAATATGGGAGTAGTCTTTGGAAATGGTTGTTGGATTTACCTCACCTCCATTAGACTCATATCTAAGAAATGTCAGGGGTGAGTTGCCAAACCCATCATAATTATAATTTGATATTAGAATCCTTGATATCTTTAAAATATACCAAAAGTGACCTATACAGAGTGTGGATCTTTATAACAAGTCTATGAATTACCTTTGAGTAATTAAGACCTCGAGATATTCACAGAAATGAGGGCTTTATTCTGGCTCTAAATCTATTCTACATTTCTGATTTCTGTTGAATATCCTAACCACCATTCAAATTTCTAGAATTTAGTTCCTGGAATGTAGTTCCTAAAAATTCCTTAAACTGTAGATAACAATTAGCCTAAAGCAGATATCCCAATCCTGCTAACTTCTAAGATCCCCTACAGATACCTAGAAGAATAGGTCTACATGGTGACCCAGGGCAGAGATTTGAATTAGCCCAACTGAGGTTGCACTTCTGGTACCGAAAGACTGATTTTGTGAGAAATCGACTTTCTGGAGATTACTTTAAGAACTAACTTATAGTCTGATTTTATAGGCCTTTACTTTTAACAGATAAATAATTTCAAATTATATAATTTTTATTCATATTCTCTTAAAAATAAAGTGCCCTGGCCAGATGGCTCAATTGGTTGGAGCATTCATTTTCCCATACACCAAAAGGTTACAGTTTTGATTCCTGCTCAGGCACATACCTAGGTTTCCACAGTTGGGCACTTATGGGAGGCAACAGCTCAATGTGTCTCTCCCACATCAATGTGTCTCTCTGTTAAAATCAATAAAAACATATCCTCTGATGAAGATTAACAAATAAAAATAAATAAATAAAGGAACAGGCTATACCTACCTGGCTCTAAGAGAGCACATTGAGTTTTTTTTAAAAAATGCGATTAGATGTTCATCAAAAATGAAAAGCCATAGGGTTTTTATATGTTAAACTAGAGGCTGCATTTATTTCTTTCCACTTCTGACCTTGTGACTTTTATTTATTTATTTTTTACTTTCACTTCCTCTTATAACTCTTAACTCACATGATATATTTCATTACGTCAGTATATAGTAAAAGTAACTGAGAAGGGTATTCTGAGAGTATGAAAACCCTTAAAACAAGTTATATTACATATCATAATATATTTAGTAATCTAGAGTCTTCCATAGGAAATAAGAATCCATACTTTTTATACTAGAAAGTGCAAGTGATTCTGCAAATTCAACTACATGTATCAATTTGTCTGCTAAGAATGGAATGAAAAGAATAGTGAGAAATCCCTTTCTTATTAATATATATTTTGCCAGATTAAAAACAACAGTGCTGAAATAACACATTAGTTATATACTTTGGAGGCTTTCTGCATCTATGAATTGAATGGCCAATATTAGCAGCATGGCATTATACAATATCAATGAACTCAAACCTGGCTTCTCTATTACAATTAAATCAAAGTACATTGAATGTGGTTTTTAATGGTCATAGCTGCTGAAGAATATTGATGTCAAAAGTAGGGTATTTTCTTGAAAAATACCTTGCATTGGGCAAGTGTAGGCATTTCCTGAGAGTCAATGTTAATATTATTCTTTCAAGTGTTTTTAATGTATATAAACATAACCTTTTATTGAATCATTTAAGACTCTTAGTGGAAATCTTGTGGTTCATGTTACAATAATGGATCTTTAGAGATTCAAGTGGCCAATTACTTAACTAAATAAAGGAATTGCTTTTCTAATCTGCTCTGTAATGTTTAGTTAACATGTTCAAAACAAAGTACATGGTGCACTGTTTCTTGTTTCCTTTTTCTTATGAGTAATATGGGACCATCAATGAAGTCCCACAATGCTGTTATAAATTGGATTCTAGAAATGCATGATGTTAGAAGGTTTGTGCAAATTTCACAAATGTGAAGCAAAGAAAAAAATTTGCAAAATGTTATTTTAATATTTCAGTTGCTAGGTTAAATTTTTCAGGACTGTGAGAAAGATTGTGTTTCTCCTACAATTTTCAATATATATATAAACTATGCTTTCTCTGTTAGACCAAGGATGCATAACATAGTCAATTTGAGAATCAAACCATTATAGATATTCTTCATGCATATCTGAGATATGGACCCATTTTTGGAGCTTCAATCATCAGTACTATGAATATATTTTAATCAATATTCTGGAAATGTATTATCACTGTTACTGGAGAGCCAACATCAAAGAAGACATATGAGTTGGATGGGAGTTTTAGATCAGATAGCTAGAGAACCCAAAGGGCAGTTGTGAACATTTTTTAGCACTTGTTCAAAGAGACAGACAAGAAAATAAAATGTTTCATTTGGTAAAGTCCAGACAGATGGTAACCGAGAGGAAACATCAAAATAGTGAGGGCACATGTATATACACAACTTGATTCCTGAGAAAGGGTATTCACTCAGAATTACCCTGGAAAATCTGGGCGGTAAATATTAGTGTATTCTCCTCAGTGGTACAGGCTCAGGGAAACTTCCTCTCATGTGCTTGGGGCTTGGGTTCCATTCTCTTCTCATATGTGCTCTCCTGGGAAATTTCATTTACTCATGTGGCTATGACTACTACCTATACTTTCCTCCAAGACTCACCCCTTTTCTGAACCCAGAGTAGACCTTTTCTTTGGTGTCTCGCAGTACTTTAAAATCAATATAACCCAAAAGGGATTCCTTATCCCCACCTCTGCTTCTCACCAAACATCCTAACATTCTCACTCTTTCTGCCCCTCCTATAATCTCCAACTCTGGTTATCACAGCCATATATACAGTCATTTAAGTAAAAATTCTGGAAATAATTAAGTAGAGGGAAAAGTCCACAAGTCTAGAAAATTGTAAAAGTGATTGCTGGGTATATAATAAGGATATGTTATATTTATATGCAAGGTGTTCAAAACTTATGGTAGAATAGAGATTCTAAGAAAAAAATATATATATAGTCGAGAAACATTAGACAAATGCTCTTGAATCTTCACCAAAACTTGCACTGTTCTTGCAAGTCCTCATCCCAACACAAACTCCCATTTTATCTCCTCAAGGCAAAAGCTGATGGGCACTTGACCTTTTAGTTAGACAAAAGCCTTTAAGACTGGCTTCTATCTCTAAAGAGGATTTTCTAAATAGTTCCTCTTTTCTTCTAGCATTTTAAGAACCAAGAATGGAGGACTTAGCTGAAAACATTCTTCAATGCTATAGGAAAGAGTCAATTTAGTCTAAGGTTTTCTGTTCTTTTTTGGGAAGTAGTTATGGAGGCTGGGGAAGAAAATAGAAGTGAGAGATATAAGGAGTTTCATATAGAGTTTTTAAAGTTCAGAAAATTCAGAGATATTTGGCGTTCACATCTATGTAGACAAATTTTGTTCATTGGGCTTTCATGGGAGTTTGGTATAAGGTATAATATCAAAGCCCAATGTTATGTGTGCCTTGACACCTGGGGAAAACTGAGATGGACTTGAATGTCCTAACCACAAATTTCCTTCCCTGCTCTGCTCCTATAGCTCAAGTCCCTTATCCAAACAATTTCCTTATCACTATGATCAGGTGCAGTTCCTAATTATCTTTAAGTAGCAGGCTTCATTTCCCTTTCACCTCTTGGGATTAGTCAAACAAGCCACTCATAATCTCTTTGAAACAGGGGCACTCCACCCTCTAAAAAACCTGCCTTCCACAGCTCCTGGTACAACCTCATATGACTCTGCTGGGTGTGTGATATTCTCTTCCTTCAGGCTATGAGTAGATGGGACTAATAAACATTGTGAATCTCATCTGCCAGTTTAGGGTGCCATGTGGTTAGCCATCCCTATAACACTAGAAAGAGAATCTCTCCCTCAAGGTGAAGAGGAGGTAATTAAAAAAGAAAAGTGTAACCTGGCCAGTGAGTTAAATGATTAGAGCATTAGCCCACCACCAAAGGATCACCAGTTCCATTTGGGGGTTGCATTCTGGGTCGTGGGTCCTGGGCCCCAGCAGAAACATTTGGGAGGCAGCCAATCAATGTGTCTCTCTCACATTGATGTTTCTCTCTCCTCCTCCCTTTCTTTCCATCTCTTCCACTCTCTTTAAAAATCAATGAGAAGCTAAAACCGGTTTGGTTCAGTGGATAGATAGAGCATCAGTCTGCAGACTGAAGGGTCCCAGGTTCGATTTTGGTCAAGGGCCTGTACCTTGGCTGCAGGCACATCCCCAGTAGGGGGTGTGCAAGAGGCAGCTGATTGATGTTTCTCTCATTGATGTTTCTGACTTTCTATAGGGGGTGTGCAAGAGGCAGCTGATTGATGTTTCTCTCATTGATGTTTCTGACTTTCTATCACTCTCCCTTCCTCTCTGTAAAAAATCAATAAAATATATTTTTTAAAAATCAATGAGAAAACATATCCTCTGGTGAGGATTAACAAAACAAAAGGAATAAAAAAGGAGTAAAGGTGTAGTAGATATGCCGGGATTCTATAGGAATACAGATCTCTCCTCTCTCTCTCTCTCTCTCTCTCTCTCTCTCTCTCTCTCTCTCTCTCTCTCTCTCTTCCATGGAGGGCTTTGGGAAGATATCTCTGCATCAAAGAGGAAAAAAGCACATCAAAGAGAACTTGATGACAACATATTTTGAAATAAAGAAAAACATTATTTTTTTGGCTAAATTTCTGGGTGACTTGCCAGAAGTTTAATTCCAACTAGTTTAGTGCCAACTAGTTTGCTACAACCTCAAAACAAAGCATTGTTCCTTCTAAACAGCTCTAAACTTGCTTTTGGTTTCATTAAGCTATGTCTTCCAAAAACTTATGGTATATCTGAAGCATGCATGTAGCTGAGCATGCACAATGTTTAGAGATTTAATGTAAAGTCGGAGGCTGATCCTTATTGTGCTTAATTATTAAATTATTAAGTTGGTCATAAATGTATTGGGAACTAATTGCTTTTAGTTCAGATTAATTGCTATCATGCTTATTTATAATCTGAGGCTTTATTCATTTTAATCTTTATGATAGGTAGAAGTCTGAGATGATCTTTTTTCTTTTATTAAACCATGATTAACTTACTGAACTTAGTCCACAGACACATGCTCACATGTACCTTCTACTTTCCCTGAGGTAATGGAAAATAATTATAGTCACTTTCCTGCAATCATCATTCTTACAAGTAAATATCAGAACTTCAAGGTTATGCTCACAGATACTTAGTCTGAAGACTGCTCTCTTAAAAAAAAAAGTACAGTCTAGGATTTTGTAGCAGTTACGAAATCCTAAGAGTTGAGTCCTACAATTATTTTTGTAGATTTTTTTCCTTTTATTCTTCTTTTTCATCACCCTCTTTTTCTATTAACTACTTGAGTAAATATAATACAATTCAAGAAAGAAAATTTAGCCTAACCGGAGTGGTTCAGTGGTTGAGCATCGACCCATGAACCAAGAGGTCGCTGGTTCCATTCTTGGTCAGGGCGCAGGCTTAGGTTTCAGGCTTGATTGCCAATAGGGGGCATGCAGGAGGCAGCCAATGATGTTTAGCTCTTGTCAATATTCCTATATCTCTATCCCTCTTCCTCTGTCCCTCTAAAAATCAACATATTAAAGGTATTCATGGTAATTCTCTTGGGAAACACACTCTTTTAATACCAGTTTGAGGGCCAGTGTGAATGAATACTGACTAGCACAAAAGAAGGAACTGAGGAGGAGTATCATCTTATGAAAAGCTGATTGCTGAATGGAGCCCATGTAGCTGATGGCAAATGTTGTGACTAAATCTTTGGGAGGTCTGCTGTCAGCCACCTGAGTATTTCTTCGTTCCCACTGAATAGCCATAAATTAGTAGGAGCGCTGAAAAGTCTGTCGACAATGTCGCATGCCTGCAGGGACCAGGCTTTCATCTTTTCTTACATAAACAAAATAAAGATTAATTTCAATGTGATTAGAAGTTTAAAGGGACTACTTTATTTCTTCACTTGGAATATAAAAGGAGGCTGCCTTTATCAAAACTTTATAACCAAAAGATCTTATGTCCCATAAAAGTTTGTTAAGTATTCGTATCTTTATTCAAAATAATATTTAAGTAACTAAAATTATAGAAAGAAATATTTCTAAAAAAGGTAGATTAATTTCTCAAACTAAATGCATGTAATGTAGAAGACAATATATAATCACAAAATATAAGTTCCACTTGTAAATAAAATGACTTAGTCTAGTTTCTTATTGCTATGAATTCTTGTTCAACACGCTAAGAGTTTTTGAGCCTTAGGTGCATTTCCATTATTTAACAGAAAAAAAGGCATTCTTCCACCTCCTTGTGACTATTAGGAGGTTATTTTTATTTTTACAGTTCAAGACACACCTGTGCTGCTACTCATATAAGTAACTTTAATATATTACAGTCATAAAATACATCTGATGGTTAGAATTTGGTTCCCAAGAGATTACCTAAATACTAAGTTTCAGAATTTTTTTTAACTAGAAGTTTCTGCTTTTCACTCATTCCCTTTCTACCCCTTCTCTTCCCACAGCCTCTAGATTTGTTCTAGTGGGATTAGCCTCAAAGGCCAAATAATGACTTTAAATTATAGACCCAGGAGCAGAAAACTGTTTCAGCCATCAAATTCGCTTAATATTGGCCTTGCTTCTGTTTAGTGTTATGCTGCCTTTGAAGGCTGCCCTTCCAGTGAACAGTTTCCCCAGAGCCAGGAAGAAATGTCTGCTCTTTGGTTTACAAAATTCCTTCTATATTATTTTGCTGTTCCAGTTTCTATGCTGTGATTTGCTTGGCAATGACCTTCTTGACAACTCCCCATACCACTTTGTTTATGCCTGTCTTACAGCACTTACCTAACTTTGCCTTTTATTATAGTTGTATTTTTACTTATTTTATTGAACCATTAAATGTTATAATTATAAAGGGAGAACAACACCTGTCCATTATTTTTATACTCACCCCATAGCATGAATTAAATGTGTATGCCTTTTATTTTAATTTCAGTTTTGGTAATTAATTTTTTTCTTAATTTTAAATGGATAGTGTTTTTGTTCCCTTTCCTTCTTTTTACTTGGTATACGATTGTCTGATTTTTCAGTTTTGAGCATAATATTTTGAAAAACAACCCGTTCTAAGTCCGCCGAAGGTTTATATCCTATATTTGATATTCTGCTCCTAAACATGACAGTTATCTAATATCACACTCTTCCTATTTTAAGGTTGTTCCAATGCTCACCCCAACAATTTTGCAATAACCATGGCTGTGTTCCTTCGATAAAACAAGGAAAATACCACAGGCTGAAGAGGGCAGCAGAATCCTTATGCTTCAAAGATCAAGAATGAGTAGCTTCTCAGTCAGGAAAGAGGACAGATGAGGAATTAGCCTGAGAGGAGCATCTTGGTCTTAAAAGAGGTAAGAGAGTTCTTGGAGGTTTTTAGCCTCTGCTTACTAATTAAAGTATAGAAGATTAAATTTACCTTTTTTTTTTTCATGTATGAAACAGAGAAGGTAATGCATACCTCAAAAAGTTGTAAGGATTACAGCATCCATTCAACCTATTTACTAAGATTCTCTCACACGGCAAGCTCTGGTGAGACCATGTCTGGTCCATTGCAATAAGTTACAAATGAAAGCTGAGTTTAACTGGCACAGGTCTAGAGAGGACAGTGGGGAAGGAAATGTTAATCTTATTAAAATAAATTTATTACAGATGATGTGATAGTTATCATTGGCTAACTTAATTCTGGTCAGTATGTGTTCATTCTGAAAAATACCTTTATAATAATTGGGACTCTCCAAATAGAATTCTGTAAGTAGGAATGAATGACTATCTATTGTTGATATTGCAGAAAGAGAATGTCAGAAAATGAATCCCAAAATGGTTTTTAAATACAATTTTCTATAATAGTGCTTTTCCTACTCTGCAGTGCTTTCTAGTACCAAAAAGTAATTCTCCAATTCTCTGGACAACAACAGCATGTCCAAAGATCCAATTCAATTCTGATACTAACTACTCAGAGTTAGTACAGACCCAACAAGTTAACCCACTTCAGATAACAGTAGCAAGCCCAGAGCCTTCTGTACTTCTTATCAAACTAGAGTCCCAGTGCACAAAATTTGTGCACAGGGGACGGGGCATGTCCCTTAGCCCAGCCTGCACCCTCTCCAATCTGGGACCCCTTGAGGGATGTCTAACTGCCGGTCTAAATTGGCAATTGGACATCCTTCTTACAATCCAGGACTGCTGGCTCCAAACTGCATACCTGCCTGACTCCCTGATTGCCCCTAACTGCTTCTATCTGCCAGCCTGATCACTCCCTAACCACTACCCTGTGAACCTAATTGATGTCTAACTGCTCCCCTGCCAGCCTGTTTGTCCCCAACTTCCCTCCTCTGCTGCCTGGTCACCCCTAACTGCCCTCCCCTGCAGGCTTGATCGCCCTCAACTGACCTCCCTTGCAGGCCTGGTCCCTCCCAACTACCCTCCCCTGCTGGCTTGATCACCCACAACTGCCCTCCCTTGCAGGGCATGGAACCTCCAATAGCCCTCCTCTGCTGGCCATCTTGTGGTGGCCATCTTGTGTCCACATGGGGACAGGATCTTTGACCACATGAAGGCATGTGTGTTGGAGTGATGGTCAATCTGCAAATTGTACTTTTATTAGATAAGATAGAGGCCTGGTGTATGGGTGGGGGCCAGCTGGTTTGCCCTGAAGAGTGTTCCAGATCAGGGTGAGGATTCCTTTGGGATGAGGGGCAGCCTGGGCAAGGGACCTATGGAGGTTTGCAGGCCGGCCATGCCTCCAGCGACCCAAGCTGAGGCCCTTGTATCTGGGATTAATCTATGTCTACAATTGAAACTTTGTAGCCTGGAGCGGAGCTAAGCCTTCTACTCACTCTGGGTGGCAGCCATTTCTGTTTGAAACACTGTAGCCTAGAGTGGAGGCATAGGCCAGCAATGGCAGACTGAAAGCTTGGCTTCCTCTGTTGCCAGGGAAACCCAAGCTTTCCTCCTGCTCTCAGTGGTGGCAGCCATCTTGGTTGGGGTTTATTTGCATAATTTGCCCCTGATTGGCTGGTGTGCATGGCTGTGGGCGTGGCTTGTGGGTGCAGCGAAGGCATGGTCAAATTTGCATATTACTCTTTTATTATATAGGATGGCTACAAATTGGCTTCCCTATCACCTTTCATCAGGTTCAATAATTTGCAAGAATGGCTCATGGAACTCAAGAAGGAACTTTAATTACCATTACAGTTTTATCATAAAGGATACAAATGAAAGCGATGCATAGAGCAAAGTATGGAGGGAGGGGCATGGAGTTTTCAGGCTTTCTCCCAGTAGGCCACACTCTCAGCAAATCTATGTGTTCACTAACCTGGAAGCTCTCCAAACACCATTACGTAAGGATGATTGATGATGAGCTCAATCTTCAGCATTCTCCCCTCCCCAGAGGTTGTAGAGGATGGAGCTGAAAGGTCTATGCTTCCAGTCAATGTTAGGTCTTTCTGGCTACTACCTCCCAGCTTCAAGCTGTCTAGGGGACCGCTAAGAATGCCTCATTAGAACAAAAGATGCATGTTCATACATTGAAAACATTGGAGGTAGAAGAGAGAATTCTAGAAACATTCCTTGTAGATCGAAGAGAATAGGGTTTAGTATGGAAATTAAGAGAATTTGTCCTCAGACAGGGACACAAATAGTTTCTCTATGGTAATGGCAGAAAAACAAAATATTAGGATACAAATGTATAAGGGGGAGACTTGGGGGTGAAAAATCTATGGAACTTCCTTCTGATAGTTAATATTCTCCATGAGGAAAGCAAGAATGAGAATGGAGAAGTGTAAGAAATTATAATGTAGAGTGGATAATTTAAAGAAGTAAAAATAAAAACAAAATATAAGTATCATGCAGGAAAAAGGCTCTGTCCATGTCACAAATTTAAAGGGAGATGATTCATCACTGAGTATATGTTTTTCTATAACTATGACAGTCTAGACATGAAAGAAGAGGTATATTCAACCAGCTTTGTGATTTTATTAATATTATTATTATTATTTTCCAAATAAGGATGGTGGAACAGAAGATGGAGGGGGTTTAGGGTTTTTGCAAGGGAAGAATTACAATGATTGCCATTGACTATAAATTGAATTAGAAAACTAGAGAAGGGATGAAGGGTGAAGGGGGAGGGGAAGTGAAATGGTTGTAGTTCAGTGAGTTGGAGATCTCAGTATTTTTTCTGTCAGAATGAGAAATAAAAAGAGGTGATGTTCAGAAACAGGTAATGCTTAGATTTAAACTATAGGAAGGGTACAGTTACTAGCAATAAAAAGCCCGAATTACTGGTATCAATATTAAAGTAAGTGGCTGAGGTTAAATGGAGAAAAATAACTGGGGAGAAGAGGTGAAAGACTCAGAAGCCAGAAAAATTAGAGCATGATGTATGTAAATATTTACTAGTAAATCATCTAGAAGTGTAACAGCAATAGTTATGGCATGAGTGATGTTGTATTAGTCATTTAGTCATTGTTCTCTGGAGAAACAAAATGAGAGAGAGAGAGAGAGAGAGAGAGAGAGAGAGAGAGAGAGAGAGAGAGAGAGAGAGAGAATATTTATTATGAGGGATTTTCTCATGTGATTATGGAGTTGAGAAGTCCCAGAATCAGCTGTTAGAGTTGGTGGGCCAGAAAAGCTGGTGGTCTAGCTCCAGTGCAAACCCCAATGCCTGAGAAGCAGGGAAGCCAATGGCATATACTCAGAGCCAGATGGCTTGAGAACCAGGAACATTGATGTCCAAGGTAGGAAAAGGTAGATGTCCTGGATCAAGTATATAGAAAATTTGACCTTCCTTTGACTTTTTCTTCCGTTCAGGCCCTTGGTTGATTACATAAAGGTAATCTTTATTCAGTCTGTGGATTCAAATGTTTATCTCTTCCAGAAACACCCTCACAGACACACCTCAAAATAATGTTTTTACCAGCTATCTGACCATCCCTTAGCTCAGCCAAGTTGACACATAAAATGAATCATCATAGACATTAAGCCAAGAGTTAAAATATCAAAGAATGAAATATGTTACCAAGAAATCATTTGCTTCAAATATTCCAGGGAAGAGAGCTGAGATGTTTTGCATGAAAAGAAGAGAAGTTTTGTGTATGTTTGGGGACAGGATGGGATGTGGTTCAGCATGCATGAGAGACAAGAATAAAAGAAAAGAATGTAGGTCTAATGGTCTATGATGGAAGGGCATAGAGTCACACATGGGCTGGCCAACAGGGGCTTTGCAGAACATGAATGTCTGATTTGTACTGTAATGTGACTTATTATTCAATGAACTCTGTTATTCTATCATGCCCAGCTTTGGAATAAATTCTACCAAATCTATTATAAATATTTTGTGCACATTTTACCATGTTAATATTTTGTAGAAATTGTTCCACATTTTGTTTCATAAAGGGGTGAACAGAGACTGACAGACAGAAGCAAGAACACAGGAGGGAGAGAAGTCCAAGAGAATATAAGCCTCATATCAGCTTAAAGTTTGGGGAGTGCTTTAGAGTTCCTCAAGTTGAGCATTTGGTGGGCTATAAACGAGGGATGTTTTAGCCAAGTTTTCTTACCTAGCAACTACAATCTGGTCTGTCTGTCTATATATTCATGTTATAGTTTACCAGTAGCAGTAATTTTTTTAAACAATCATCTCTCTAATGAACCTTTGTCGATAATTGCCCTCATCTTCACCCCATGAAATTGTAACACCACAGATTCTGTTTATGTACTGAGGTTCTTTAAAGGATCACAAACCACTTTAAGTGTCTAAATATTTTTCACTCTCCTCAAGAACCAGTTTTTATCCCCTTGCCTACATGATATAATGATATAAATTTTCATATGCTGAATATCTCTGTCTAGTGTTCTTTTTACTGCAACCATGCACCCTTGCTTTCTAGAAAGAATTCTTTAGGGAAAATGATCCGTTGTGTTCCTGTCACAAATCTTATCTCGTTCATGTAATTTTTTTTTCTCATAACCATCTCCAATGGGAATTTCCTAGTAGAGTTTCCAAAGCAATTTAATTCCTTATTAGTATGGTTAATTCAAGAACATTTAAGCAAGTTTCCACTTTCCTTGGGGGTCCAGGACATGTTAAATGGTTTTGTATCATCATGTTCTAATCCTAAGTAATAAAACATGGTCCAGGAACAGCTGCTTAAATGACTTGGCCTCCTGGGTACACAGTTCACATTTTCTTGCACCATAAATCTATAATCATTTATACCAAACATTCTCTCCATTCACACCAGATGTGGGTGGAATAATAGGATGAGGATGAAGGCAGTGAAGGTCAGAAACATATTTGAATAATATTGGCCTCCTTCAAAACTTGGATTTTCAAAGCCTATGTACAATGCATCTTACTTTTTCTTTGGTGTCATGTATGGGTTCATGTCCAAATTTTCACCTGGACATCACAGTATGCTTTTTATTTTAAGAAATTGCTTAGACATTTTAGCCTCCAGAACTTTGAGAAAACATATTTAAGTTGTTTAAGCCCCACACTTTGTGGTATTTTGTTATGGCAGCCTATTAGGTTAAGATATATGTATAATATTATATCTATACTATAGGAATTTTACATATGGTATAATATATATATATATAACATTATACACACACACATAAGTATTTTTCCTAAGGTGAGTAGGATCTTAGGAATTGAAAAGAGGGCAAGAATTGGTGATATAACTTAAACAGCTGTCCATTTCTCTTACTCCATAGCTTACCTTCTGGTTAGAGATGTTGGTGAAGAAAAGTGTACATTTTTCCTGGATATTAGTAGTGGAGTTGAATTTTAGGAGGCACCTGTAGTCACCAGTGCCTATTTTAGCATTTGAACATTTAAAAAAATCAGTATACCTAAAGAGAATAATTTACTCCTATGTTTCTCCTGTCTAAAACATTTCATACTTAAACAAAATGTCTACATGACAGCAATATAGAGTGTTAAACCAATCCAGATGTTTAGATCTTTTTATACTTGATTTGACCTAAATAAAACTTACGAAACATAAATCTGGCCTTACATTATAGTTATACACACCATTATATATTGCCTACCTCCCTTGCTCTTACAAAATGGCATCACACTATGCACATTAAAAAACAATTTTTTTTTTCTCCTCTAAAAAATATCTTGCAACTACTTGCTTTTAAGGTCATCATCTCTAGATCTAAGTAGTATTTAAACACGGATTAGCTGCATAATATGGATATTAAGTAATTTATATGGTTTTTTAATAATGGCCATCACTATTTCTAGTTTCTGCTCAATTGGTGTTGTAACAAAGACTAATGTAATATATTCTTATTTGCTGATGCATTTATTTCAGAAGGGAAAAATCTTAGAAGTAGTTTTGCTGTGTCAATGTGTGCATATTTCATGTTTTACTAGAGTGCCAAATATCTTTTCATAAATAGGATAGCAAACTTTACATGCACTTACACTAGTAATTTTTAAGGTTATCATTCTCTTTCAACTCACCAACACTTCATATTATTAATAATTTTATGTATTTTATTTTTCATCATTGCAAACTTTCCTAACTTAAAAATTATTATGAGCCTTGGCTAATGTAGTTTGAGCATCAGCACATGCACTGAAAGATCATGGGTTGAAATCCCAGTCAAGGGCAGCTACCTGGGTTTCAGGTTTGATCCAAACAACTGAGCCACATTGGTGAGGGTGATATATAAGTTTTAATTAATATAATTTAATGCCTTAAATTAAAGGAGGTTTCACTGCCAACATGAGGTGAAAAGAAAGCAATGATCTTATCAGCATAATTTATTGAAAATATGATGCTCATGTTGTAGCATGAATTCTCTCAGCAATTCCTTACTTTGTTGTTCAGCTCTTCAATGATGGTGACATATTAGAATAAATGGGGAACTCATTTTCTTTAATATTTAATATAATAGCAGTGTGAAAACAGCAACACAATTAGTTTTGCAATTTGAAATAGGCTCATTTAGGTTAAAATACATTTCTGCTTCAAAATGTAACTAAATCTATGTAATAACAATATGTGCAAGACAAAATAAACTTGGAAAAACAAAGCTCCATTTCAACATGAAGAAAGGAAGGCTCTTACTTCCCTGTACAGACCTGCCACCATGGCATAGCCACCTTACTCTGGTGGGGAATTTCATGATAGCTTATAAAACGTTGAAGTTTCCGAAGCAATTTAAATATGATCTTTAATGACTTTAGAATGGATTAGCCCTTGACCTTTCTGCTCCCATGGCATTTTTCTCCACTAGCTTTGACATATGTTACAGAAAATTATGCTCTTCAGATCTCTTTGAAACTTCCAATTATGTCAAGAGGCTTAACTTGACTTTTGATTGACTTATAATGGCAAGAGCTAATCTTTGAAGGGGATTATAGATGCAAATCAATGCTCTTTGGGACTTTATATTAGCTGTAATTCTGTTAACATTAAAAGGATACATTGAAAAATAACCAGGTTATGATATAATTTATGTTTTGTGATTTAAAACAATAGAATTGATTTCCAAATAAGTCCATATTATGATATGACTTTTGTTTCTACAGTATTTCTCATTCTTGCTCATTTACTAGTAAAGTTGATACAAAAAGTGTATAAAACACAAGGGTGTGAAAAAGCAGGTTTAAAGTTATAATACAAATAAATAATACAAGAATAAACTCTGTGTTTCTTATACTTACAACTGCAAACTTACTTCAGCCTATCTCTGTATAGTGTATCAATAAATTGAACATTTTATTCAATTTAATTTGGGAGAATGTAATTATAAGACCAGAAACACAATTTATAAATGAATAACAGAAAAACAATATTAAAACAAGTAATTGACAAAGTTCTTACAAAAACAGTTTCAGATGCAAAAAGAAGTGAAAGGAAGCAAATATAGAAAGTAAGCTGAGACACAGAAGAAGAAACGTAGAAAATACTGAGATGGTAAACAGAAATGACTAAAATAATTATTAAGATACTCCACACAATAAATAGCATAATGTTAATTTCACATGAACATTTTTGAAAGGGGGAAATTATATATATATATATATATATATATATATATATATATATATATATAATGTGTGTGTGTGTGTGTGTGCGCGTGCGCGTGTGAGTATGTGTGTGTGTGTGTGTGTGTGTGTGGTTTACTGATCTTTAAAAATAATGATGTAGGGAGAACCAAGATGGCGGCATAGATAAACACCTATTCTTCTGCCCCGCGCAATGTTTTAAGAACTACAACATAATAGCAGAACAGACATCACCCAGAATCGCCAGAAAGCTGGCTGAGTGAAAACTCCACAAATAAGAGTAAAGTTGGGATACTAAGACTCAGAGGAGCAGCTGGAGCGCAGCCTTGAAGAAAGAAACAGGTTAGGAGCCATCCTGGTCACGCACACGGGCTGTAGGGCTGGAGCAGCAACCCCGGCTGGATTTCGCCAACAGGGAGGGCGGAGATGTCCCACTACACAGATTCCCCAGTGCCAGGCGAGGTCCAAGGTTGGGGGATGCACCCTGGAAGCCGGGCGCGGCAGAGGTCTCCTAGTCTGCAGAGAAACCCAGAGGTTGGGAAAAGAACTTTGCGCGCAAGTGTCGCACAAACCCGCGACTTGCCCCCTGGAAACTTGTCTCCTGCTCCCGGAAACCATCTATTTTATAACCCTGGGCTAGACTTTGGGTGTGCAGACACATTTGGGGAGAGGCAGAGTTGTCTGGCAAGGGGAAGAGACTAGCGGCTTTCTCTTGGAGGTGTCTGCAGCCATCCCCATCCAACAGAGACCCGCGCACAAGCGCCGCATAGGACATAGCTGACACTGAGGCTGCCTGTGCAGCTCAGAGACTCCGCCCATCTAACCTGAACACAATCTCCCTTCGCAGCCAATTGGCCTGGAGGTCAAACCCTCTTAGGGCTAACAACAACAAGCTGGGTTTAAATTCAAAAATACCGTACAACCCATAAAAGATTGCAGTAAGAGTACCCACCTCAGGTAACTGGAGAGGCTGAGCCACTGTCCCTTTGAGGATATCTACCACATAAAGCAGCCACCATGCAGAGATATGGAAAGAAATCAGGTGTGAAAGAAATGGAGAAGAAAAGACGACAAGACATAGAGTTCAAAACCATGGTTATAAGGTTTTTCAAGAGGCTCCTAGAAAAGGCTGATGAAGTTAATGAGAATTATGAGGAAATAAACAAGACCAACCAGGAAATGAATGAGACTTACAAGAAAATGAATGATACCTACAAGGAAATGAATGAGACCCTCAAGGAAATGAACAAGACCTCTGAGGATATGAACCAGACCCTCATGGATATGAAAAAGGACCAACTAGAAATCAAGCATACACAGACTGAAATAAAAAATTACACAAAGTCCTAAAAGCAGTCCAGAGGGCCACAAGAACCAAGTCAAAGATTTGAAATACAAAGAAGCAAAATCCACTCAGCTGGAAAAGCAAGAAACAAAAAGAATTCAGATAATTGAAGATAGCGTAAGGGGCCTCTGGGACAACCTCAAGCATGCCAACATCCGAATTATTGGGGAGCCAGAAGAAGAGAGAGGAAGGTAATGAAAACCTACTTGAAGAAATAGTGACTGAAAACTTCCCACACCCGGTGAAAGAAACTGACTTAAAAGCCCAAGAAGTACACAGAACCCCAAAATATAGGAATCTAAAGAGAACTACACCAAGACATATCATAATTAAAATGCCAAGAGCAAAAGATAAAGAGAGAATATTAAAAGCAGCAAGAGAAAAACAGTTGGTTACCTACAGGGGAGCACCCATACGATTGTCAGCAGATTTCTCAACAGAAACGATGTAGGACAGATGGGAGTGGCAAGAAATATTCAAAATAATGAAGAGCAAGAATCTACAACCAAGATTACTCTATCCAGCAAAGCTATCATTCAGAATTGAAGGTCAGACAAAGTGCTTCGCAGATAAGAAAAAGCTAAAGGAGTTCATCACCACCAAACGAGTATTATATGAAATGCTGAAAGATATTCTTTAAGAAGAGAAAGAAGAAAAAGGTAAAAATATAAATTATGAACAACAAATACACATCTATCAACAAATGAACATAAAAATCAAGTGAATTGATAGGCTGATGAACAAGATAAACTGGTGAATATAACAGAAACATGGACATAGAGAGGGAATGGACTGACAATTCTTGGGTAGAAAAGGGTTGTGGGAAGTATAGCAAGAGATTGGACAAAAATCTTGCAACAATGGGAGAGGACAGTGGGGAGGGGGAGGGGAGGGTGGAGGGTGGGATAGGTACAGGGTGGAGGGGAGATATAGGGGGATAAAAAGGGGAAACAATGTAATTAATAAACTGAACAATAAAGATAAAAAATAATAAAATTAAAAAAATAATGATGTAATTTAATTACTTATGTAGATTTACATAGGAAGAAACTATAGATTATGAATAATTGATAATTAATATTAAGAATATAGAACTTGAAGGCAGTAATTATGAATAGAATATTTTCATTCAAGTTTATAACTCTTGAGTATAATTCTAAATGAAACAATCTAAATGAAGCACAAATTCAAAAGGACTGCTGTCATTCTTGTGCATAAGTAACTTAGATTAAAAATATCTAGTTCTCTAGGCAAGTAAAAATCTGTTAGGTTAGGATATTGTTTTGACTTACTTTATTTATGGGATTTACAGTGAAAGTGGTAGATAAATGCATGACAATTTCTTCTAGTTAGATTTATACATTTATTTAGTTACTGTATGCATTCTTGTATTTAAAGATTTAAAATGAAATGAGTTGAATTATATCATAAACATTTATATGTCAAGATCCTAACCACCTGTACCTTAGAATGTGAACTTATTAGGAGATCCTATTTTTGTAGATGTAATTATTTAAACTGAGATGAGGTCATACTGGAGTAAGGTGGGCTCTCAATCCAGTCTGACTGGCAGGCTTATGAAAGAATACCAGGTGACTAGACAAATACACACACACAGAAAAAAATGCCATGTGAAGAGGAAGGCAGAGATGAGGGTGATGTTTCTACAGGCCAAGAAACCCCAAATCTTGCTAACAAAATACCAGAAGCTAGACAGAGAGGCATGGAATATATTTTTTTCTCATAACTCACTTAAAGAACCAAACCTGCCAATATTTTGATATTGGACTTCTAGCCTCCAGAACTGTGCAATGATACATTTTTGTTGTATAAGCCATTTAATTAGTTGCATTTTATTACATCACCCCTAGTAAATGAACACAATAAACATTCATTGTCCTTCTAAATTTTCTATAATGCATTTAAAACCAATGGAATAGAAATAAATAGTACATAGTAAATTAGTAAACTTAGAACAGAGAAAGCCTGAATTATAGTGTAAGCACGAGATGCGAAAACTAGTACAATCTAAATAAATCCAGTGAATATTTATCAATAAATATGCAAAAACATAAAATAACCAATTATCTACTTGTCCTATCTAATAAAAGAGTAATATGCAAATTGACCATACCTCTGATCAAGCCATGCCCACAGACATGCCCACCAGCCAATCAGGAGCAAATTATGCAAATAAACACCAACCAAGATGGCTGTTGCCACTGAGAGCAAGAGGGAGGCTTGGGTTTCCCCAGTAATGGAGGAAACCAAGCTTTCCACCTGCCATTGCTGGCCTAGGTCTCCACTCAATGCTACAAAGTTTCAATTAGAGAAGATACATAATCCAAACAGAAATGGCGGCAGCCATGGAGCTGGAGAGAGAAGAGGCTAGGGTTGGCAGGATGATGGAAGAAGCCAAACTTCTACAGCCCTAGCCTAGGCCTCCACTCTAACTACAAAATTTCAAACAGAAATGGCTATCACTACAGAGTGAGCAGAAGGCTTGGCTCTGCTCCAAGATACAAAGTTTCAATTGTAGAACATAAATTAATACCTGATCCCAGGGCCTCCGCTTGGGTCACTGGGGGGTATGGCCAGCCTGCAAAACACCATAGGCCCCTCGCCTAGGCCATCTCACACCCCAAGGGAACCCCTACCCTGATCCAGGACACTCTTCAGGGCAAACTAGCCGGTCCCCACCCATGCATCAGGCCTCTATCCTAACTAATAAAAGAGTAATACACAGATTGACAATCACTCTAACACACAAGAGGGCTGCCCCTATGTGATCAAAGATCCTGCCCCCATATGGACACAAGATGGCCACCACAAGATGGCCAGCAGGAGCAGGAAAGGACAGTGGGAGGTTCCAGGCCTGCAAGGGAGGGCAGTTGAGGGCCATAAGGCCAGCAGGGGAGGGCAGTTGGAAGGGACCAGGCCTGCAAGGGAGGGCAGTTGGGGGTAATCAAGCCTGTAGGGTAGGGCAGTTAGGGGTGACCAGGCCAACAGAAGAGGGAAGTTGGGGACAAATAGGATGGCAGGGGAACAGTTAGACATCAATTAGGCTGGCAGGGTAGTGGTTAGGGGGTGATCATGCTGGCAGAGAGAAGTGGTTAGGGGCAATCAGGGAGGTAGGCAGGTGAGCATTTTGGAGCTAGCAGTCCTGGATTGTAAGAAGGATGTCTGGCTGCCCATTTAGGCCCGATCCTACCGGGATCGTGCCTAAATGGGCAGCCAGACATCCCTCGAGGGGTCCCATATTGGAGAGGGTACAGGCTGGGCTGAGGAACACCCCCCCACTCCCCCTACTCCATGCACGAATTTCATGCACTGGGCCTCTATTATAATAATAAAAACATAATATCTAAATTGACCAAATGGCCAAACACCAGAATAATTATCTGGAAAACCATGCTATGACATGCACTAGGCCAGGCCAGCTAAGGCGGGTACAATGTGATTGGTCCCATAGCCCACTGTAGCCCCATGATCATCAGGCAGAGGGAGGCCCAGGCCACTGGCCAGGGACCAATCAATGGGGTGGGGGTGGGCTCCGCAATTGCCCCAAAGAGGGAGGCTCAGGCCACCCTCTGTGGGCAATTAATTAGGAGGTTCCATGGAACTAGGGATTTGGGGGTGTGTGGTGGTGGTGGACATGGGCAGTGCCCGGCCAAGGCTGGTGCAGGTGGGGGGTGGGGCCACGAGGCAGTGTACATTTCGTGCATCATGCCTCTAGTATGTAATAAATAAGGACTAATGCTGGTATTAGAATTCCTTTGTTCCTGGTCTAATAGATAAAATTTGGATTGATTTCACAAATATATACCATTTCTTACTCTGCTAGTATAATATATAGTTCTTGAGTTCATCCATAACCTATCTATTTATTTTCAGATACCCTAGTTATTTGCTGGCTATGATAAATTCTACTAAAAATTAGAGCATTGATATTGTTCTAGCCTAAGACTTTAGTCATACAAATAACTCAAGGGTTGCAGGATGGGGTTCTTTTATTGTTTTTTATTTCTGCTGCAACTCCTTATTAGACAGAGTCTTTAGGTCAGGTGAGAAAAGAGAGACTAGTGCCATCATGACCTGTTAAAATTCCAGTAGAAGCTATTGCAATATATCTCACCTTTAACTGATTCATAAGGTTGATTGACATAGTCTTCCAAGTCTATTTATTCATGGAAATTGAAATATGCTAAGTTGTTTGGGTAATAAGTTGTTCATTAAAGTTCCTGAGCATTTCTCCTTACCTATAGAGCTGCGTTCTTATTGAAATTCAGGTGTTTTTGTTTTTATTTTGAGAATATATATATATATATATATATATATATATACACACATATATGTTAGAGGGAGGGATGAGAGAGAGAGGGAGTGGGTGAGAGAGAGAGAGAGAGAGAGAGAGAGAGAGAGAGAGAGAGAGACATTAATGTGAGAGAGAAACATCATCAATTGGCTACCCCTGCAGGCCCCCTCCTGGGATTGAACCTGAGACCTGGGCATGTGCCCTGACCAGGAATCAAACCTGTGGCTTCTCCTTGCAAGGAAGGACACTCATTCAACTGAGCGACACTGGCCAGGGCCAGGTGTTTTTTTACTTAATCCTCTTTATGCCAATTTTATTTGTTATAGCAATTATAGAATTCCATTAATATTATGCCAACCACTGAAATATGACTACAAAAAAAGAATAAAAAAGATGTGGTTTCTACTAATGGAATTCTTTGAAAAATCTTGATAAGGATAAGTCAATAAAAAATTGCTGTCAAATTTAGTACGGATGAAACAACTATTAAAAATGGGGAAATAGGTTTAAAAGCTAGAACTACTATTTATTTAAACAGTTTTGTAAGTTTCTTTAAGTCCTTATTCTCTTTAACAAATTTTAAAGTGAAAAGCATAGATGATTAAGGGTATGCTTTCTAGAATATATCACAAAATACTTTATTTAATGTACCATACTCAAAGAAGAGTCCTGGCTCTACATCATAAAATTAGTAAATGAACACATATGCTTATGCTTTACATTAAAACAAGATGTATGCATTTTATATTGATGTTTTAAAATTCCATGCTTAAACAAAACATTTTAATTAACCAAGCAAACTACTACTTCTGATCTAGTCAGATAGAAGAATGTCAAATATTTTTATTTTCAATCTAAAATAATCTATAACTCATTATCTGCATTGACAGAAATCTGGGTAGAGCCAAATCACTGAAAATATTGATCTTGTTAGGAGGGTTGAGAAATGAAGAAGATAAAAATAAACATGAGGGGAAAAAGGAAGGATCTATGTGAAAGAAAAATCTCTGTATGAAATCCAAAATTGCTGAATGCAAAATATAAAATAACACATCTTATAGTTCTTCTGGATTTTAGATCTATTCATAGTAAGATTTCCAAACTTACTAATACTGTCTGTTCACCTAAAGTTAAATATTAAGGGCATAATTAAGCTTACAAAGTAAAATTAATCTTATTTGGCAGAGGCCAAAATATAATGACCTCTGAGGTGAAACAAAGAACAATATAGGATGGTTCAGAATAAGGACAATATCTGTTCCAGAGCCCACACTTCTAACTCTTCTGCTATGCTTCCTTATCAGTTGCTGTTAGGAAATTATTACCTGGCATAAATATGTTAGTTAAGTCAGAAGATTTGATAGTATCATTAAAGTAATAAATATAAATAGAAAAGAAAAGAGGAAAAAATAAGAGATTGAGATTGAGAAATGGAGGAATTGTCAAGGTTGTTCAGGGAGTTAAAAACCCCAAAAGAGGGGTGTTCTGTAAACCAAATGGAGAAAAAATTTCAAGAGGAGACACTGAGAAACTGTGTCAAATAGTTCTTATAGATCAAGTATGATGAGTATTAAGAACTGGCCAATGGACTTTGCAAAATTCAGGTCATTGGTGGTTTTGACTAGATTCTGTGGACTACTGAGAACCAAGCAGTCACTGGTGTGGGTTTAAGAAAGAATGGGAAGAAGGAATTGGTTAACTCTTTCTAAAACCAAAGAAATTGAGCAGTACATGGTGGAGAAAGTGGAATCAAGAGATAGTTTTTTTTTTTAATTTTGTTTTTAGATAACAGTGATCATCATATATTTGAATGCCAGTGTCAGTCCTATCAATAAAAATTGATGTTAATTCATATATCTTGCAAACATGAAGCTTATAGTTCTTTTACAGTCTAATTCTCTCTCATAACAAAATGAATAAAAATGGGAAATAGTAGAAATGTTTTGTGCTTTATCAATTTTGTATAGCTCTCAGAAATTTCTTTAGATATACATATCTGAAATCTTTCAATTTAAAACAAATATTTATAAGATTCTTCTCAATCCTCTATATGATTTTTTGTTGCAAACTTCCCTGTGACATTTCACTACTTACTTAGTGAATAAATTGGTCAGCTGAATTTAAATCAAGTTGCTAACATAATTTAATCAATACATGTGATGGTTTGAAGGCATAAATTATTTAAGTAAATAACAAAAACAAAGAGCTACCAAAAATACTAATCAAGAAAAATGGGAATCTGAATTTAAAGGTAATATTTCTTTTGTCCATCATTTAAAATAATTACAGTACCTAAAACTTATGGAACATATTTTTTTGACCATTAGAAACACCTATTTTTTTCTTTAACTTATTATGTTTCATTTGACTTATATAGTAATCCAAAATTACTTTATATATTTAAGTATAACAAATAACCCAAACGTTGCCTCTTCAATTCAAATCTATTATCCTTGCAATGTTATCATTGGGAATGTAACTGATTAAATATTCATATTTAGTATTAAACATTTATAGTAGAAATTTTAAAACCATATTAGAGGAACAGCATGTTGCTGTGTTTTTTTTTATTGAAGCATTTGATCAAATAACAAAGTTTAATTAAATTGAATACTCAAAAGGAATTTAGATTTAAAGTGTCATAGTTTTGAAGTTATGTATTTTTACTTCCAAATGGCTTACTCAACTTTCCTATTTCTATTCAGATGGTATAAATCTTTTGCCTTTTAAAAAATGCTTACTCACTGTTGTATTCTCTTCCAAGTTCCTAAACTGAACTTATTTTCAAAACTGTTAATTCAGTACCAAAATCTATATTGTTAAATTACAAATTAATATAAATTATAATAAAACAAGATATAAGATATTTATGGTTTAGCTAGTCTAGAAAAGGATGGCTTAAGTTTTATATTTTTATTCCCTAATGTTTTGTTTGAGGTTGCTGATGGTGAGGATGTAAAAAAAAATCACAAAGACTATGCTTAATTTATGAAAAAACCATATTTTCTAAAATGTTTTTTTTATTGATTTCGCAGAGAGGAAGGGAGAGGGAGATGGTCATCAATGATGAGAGAGTTCATGGTCAACACCTGCCAGACAATTTATGAAAAATCTTTGATATTTTATTATTTTAGGTTAGTTCTAATATTGCCATTTCAATGATGTAGCTAAAATGGAATGAAAAACAAATACTTGACGAGACTTTTATTTGGATTGCAAAATCAGTATTTACAACTCTAATTTTCTTGTTTTAGAAAAGTATGCAGAGTGGTTTAAGTTCCAATATTATTTTTAAAATTACTAACTCTTATCACCCAGGGTCAAGTGGTTTGTTTTAAATCTGCTCTAATCAAACTTTCATTATCATCAGGACACTGAAACTTCTGTTATAAAAGAAAACAATGATCTTCATGTTATTTATTGATTGATTGATTTTTTAAATTGATTTTGAGAGAGAGAGAGAGAGAGAGAGAGAGAGAGAGAGAGAAACATAGAGGCGAGAATAAAATGCTGATTGGCTATTTCCTGCCCACCCCCACTCACCAGAGATTGCAAACCAGGCATGTGTCCTGACCAAGAAGCCAACCAGCATCTAACTTCTCATTGCATGGGATGATGCTCAATCAACTGAGCCGCACTGGCCAGGCCCCTCTTCATGTGATTAAGTCCAACAGTCAATTCTCATATTATTTTGCTGACAGCCAAAGCTGACATTTAGTCACTCTATAGTAGATTAAAAATAGCCATGGATTCTTTTACATTCCTCAGTGAAAGCTGAGGTCTATGTCTCCTCTTATATTGTGCAGGTCACACTACCAGTTTCAGGACCCAGACCTTAAGGCACAGGCACCTTTACCTCATCCTAAAAAACACTTTCTTACTTTCCTTACACTGAGACCACCATGTTGGAGATGCCACTGTAGGCGCTCTGATAGACTATTGCAGTTGAGCTCAGCCTTTCAGGCATCCCTGCTATGAAGCCAGACATGTGCAGGAAATTGTAGTGGACACTCCAGATCAGCCCTGAGCCAGTTAAACATCTCCAAAAATCTTAGTCAGTCCTCTGAAGAGCAAAATATTCACGTATGAGAGCTCTGCCCAAATTATTGACCCACAAAATTGTGACTATATAATAAACTAGAGGCCTAATGCACAAATTTGTGCGCATTTAAAGGAAATTAATTACAAGGTGACCAGCGAGGTGGGACTGGGCAAGAAGGGCCAGACACACCCTGGAGACAACCTCTCTCTAGCTGGCCTCACCTAAGGCAGTGCCAGGGCTCGAAAGGCAACTGTGGAGTGAACAGGGTCCCTCCGGCAGGTGGGGTCTCTCAGTCTGGCCTGTGGGGATTGGGTCAAAACCGAGAGTCCAACATCCCCCAAGGGGTCCTGGAGTGCAAGAGGGCACTCTGCAAAGTTGCTATCACTCAGAAGCTCCTGTATTGAGTGTCTGTCCCCTGGTGGTCAGTGTACATCATACTTGCCAGCTGGTTGGCTGGTCAGCCAGTCAGCTGGTTGCTTAGCCTTTTAAATATATAGATAGTTGCTGTTTTAACAGGCTAAGTTTCAAGGTGGCTTGATTCATAGTAATAGAAACATGAAACACAATGCCTTCTTTTTTATAATATTTCTTCAAATTGCTTCTGTGAGTAATATTTTCTTGTTTTTTCTCCCACCTCACTGACAGCTTAGTGTCTTTTTAAAAAATATATATATATATATATATATATATATATATATATATATATATATATTATTTCAGAGAGGAAAGAAAAGGGAGAGAGAGAAACATCAATGATGAGAGAGAGTGATTGATTAGCTGCCTCCTGCACTCCCCTACTGGGGATAAAACCTGCAACGAAGACATGTTCCCTTGACCAGAATTGAACCTTGGACCCTTTAGTCTGTAGGCAGATGCTCTATCTACTGAGCCAAACCAGTTAGGACTAGTTTATTGTCTTCTTTTTAAAATCTTTATGGTTCAGTTTATTAATTATATTGTTCCCTTTTTTCCCCTATAAATCCCCTCCACCTGGTACCCATCCCACCCTCTGCCCTCACCCCCCTCCACTGTCCTCTCTCATAGTTGCATGATTTTTGTCCAGTCTCTTGCTGCACTTCCCACACCCCTTTCTCCCCAAGAATTGTCAGTCCATTCCCTCTCTATGTCCATGATTCTGTTACATTCACCAGTTTATTCTGTTCATATGCTTATTAATTCACTTGATTTTTAGATTCATTTGTTGATAGATGTATATTTGTTGTTCAAAATTTACACTTTTATCTTTTTATTCTTCCTCTACTTAGAGAATATCTTTCAGCATTTCATATAATATTGGTTTGGTGGTGATGAACTCCTTTAGCTTTTTCTTATCTGCGAAGCACTTTATCTGGCCTTCAATTCTGCATGATAGCTTTGCTGGATAGAGTAATCTTGGTTGTAGATTCTTGCTATTCATCATTTTGAATTCATCTTGCCACTCCCATCTGGCCTGCATCATTTCTGTTGAGAAATCTGCTGACAATCGTATGGGTGCTCCCTTATAGGTAACTAACTGTTTTTCTCTTGCTGCTTTTGATATTCTCTCTTTATCTTTTGCTCTTGGCATTTTAATTATGATGTGTCTTGGTGTGGTCCTCTTAGGGTTCCTATATTTTGGGGTTCGGTGCGCTTCTTGGACTCCTAAGTCAATTTCTTTCATCAGGTGTGGGAAGTTTTCAGTCACTATTTCTTCAAATAGGTTTTCATTGTCTTGGTTTCTCTCTTTTTCTGGCACCCCTGTAATTTGGATGTTGGTATGCTTGAGGTTGTCCCAGAAGCCCCTTACATTATCTTCAATTTTTTGGATTCTTTTGGTTTCTTGCTTTTTCAGCTGAGTGGATTTTACCTCTTTGTATTTCAAATCTTTAACTTGGTTCTTAGGGTGCTCCAGAGCACTTTTAGGTCTTTGTATAATATTTTTTGTTTCAGTCAGTGTATGCTTAATTTCTGGTTGGTCCTTTTTCATATCCTTGAGAGTCTCCTTCATATCCTTGAGGGTCTCGTTCATTTCCTTGTAGGACTCATTCATTTGCTTGTCGGTCTTGCTTATTTCTTTATAGGTCTTGACCTTTTGTAGGAGCCTCTTGAGAAGCCCTATAACCGTGGTTTTGAATTCCATGTCCAGTAGTTTTTTTTCCTCCATTTCTTTCACCTCTGATTTCTTTCCATGTCTCTGCATGGTGGCTGCTTCCCTGAGTTGGTCAATTAGCTTTTTGTGGTAGATGTCCTACTAGGGACAGTGGCTCAGCCTCACCAGTTACCTGAGGTGGATATGGGTTGCACAGTCTTGCTGAAGTTAAGCTCAGTTTAATCGTTGTTAGCACTTGGAGGGGTTGACCTCCAGGCCAATTGTCTGTGAAGTTCTGCTGTGCTCAGGTTGCATGGGTGGAGTCTCCGGGCCAAGCAGACAGCGTCAGCTGTGCCCTATGTGGCCCCAGGGTCTCTGAGAGAGAGCCGCTGCTGAGCTCCACCAGCTGCTAGAGAATTCAGCCTCTCCCCAAATGAGTCTGCACACCCAATGTCTCACTCAAGATCACAAAATAATGCAGTCTGACAGTTTCCCGAATGAAAGAGCAAGTCACAAGTGCTCTGCACGGTCACGCAGCTGCGCTGTTCCCAAGCTCATGCGCACTCTGCACAAGCTCGCCTTCTCCACAAGCCGGCCGACCCCTGCAGCCCCCGAGCTTCGGCGTGCCCTCCCACTGTCCAGTTTTTACCTTGTATGATAGTGGGTTCCCTGGACTTCGCCCAGAGCTGGAGAATCAGTCCAGTGGGATGCCTTTGTCTCCCCCGTTTAAGAAAACTGGCCGGTTTTCAGCCACTCGCCCTCTCCGCTGGCGCTTGCTACTCCAAACCTCTGACTCCGCGCGAATCTTCAACACTGTCTGCTGCTCCTCCAAGTCACAGTGTCTTATCTTCACTTTTATTTGTGGAATTTTCACTCAGCCAGCTTTCTGGTGATTCTGGACGGTGTTTGTTCTTTCGTTAAGTTGTAGTTTAAAAATTGTTGTGTATGACGGCAAGATAGTGTTTTACCTATGCCGCCATCGTGTTTCTCAAAACTTTTTCTCAGTTTATTGTCTTTTTCTTGGTCAATTCATTAGCTGGTTGCCTTATTCCTCAATGTTCATGTCCCTGGATTGAGTAGTTACTGTTTTGATATGTGTGACTGTTATTTACATTGGAACATGTATTTATTTCAGATAGCTCTTTGATTTTTTAACTTTTAAAAAATTATTTATTTTATTGTTGATAGTATTACAGATGTTTTCCTATCCCTCTTCATCCCTCCTCCCCACTTTACTCCCACTCCAGGCCTTTACCACATATTGTCTATGTCCATGGGCTTTGCATATATGCATATACATTATTTGGCAATATCTTCCTGTTGCTCTACTCCTCCTGTCTGAGATCTGTTATTCTCTATGACTAAAACTATTAGTAATGTTTACAGAGAAGTGAGAGATATAGGCAATCTGTTACATTATGCTTTAAGCCTGACAGTTTTGTCAGCTCTGTGATTTGTAGTCTTGTGTTTTGATATCTTTAAATCACACATTTTTGCCTTTTCCATTTGATACAAAATATTAAAGTTAATTTTCTCAAATATAAGTTATTAGTGAAAACATAAATTGCTATGGTTTGCATTTATCTACTGATTGATGATTAGTGACATTGAGCATCTTTTCATATGGTAATTTGTATATCCTTTGGAGAAGTGTCTATTCAGGGCCTTTGCCCATTTTTTAAATTGGATTGTTTGTTTTCTTAATGTTGAGTTTAATGAGTTCTTCCCTTGTCAGATGTATTATTGGTGATTATGTTCTCCCATTCGGTGGCTTGTTTTTCCATTTTTTTGATGGTTTCTTTTGCTGTGCTAAAACCTTTAGTTTGATGTAGTCCCATTCATTTACTTTTTTTTTCTCTTTGGTTTTCTTTGCCTGAAGAGGTATATCAGAAAAAAATTATTGCTATGGGAAATATCTGAGATTTTACTGCCTATAATTCTTCATGACTTACATTTAAGTTTTTAGTCCATGATATAAGATCTAGTTACATTTTTTGCATGTATCTGCCCAATTTTCCCAGCACCTCTTATTGAATAGACTATCTTTACCCCATTGTATGTTCTTACCTCCTTTGTCAAATATTACTTAACCATAAAAGTGTGGGTTTTTTTTTTGGGTTCTCTATTCTGTTCCATTGATCTATTATCTGTTTTTATACCAGCACCATGCTGTTTTGATTACTATGAACTTGTGATTATAGTTTGGTATTAGATAGCATGATTTCTTCAACTTTGTTATTCTTGATCAAGATTGTTGAGGCTGTTCAGGATTTTTTTCACACCTGTAACAATGACTATTAGCAATAAATCAACAAACAAGCCTTGATAAGGATGTGGAGGCCTTGGTAAGGATGTTGGTGGGGATGCAGTTTGATACAGCCAAACCTTATTTACAATAACTAAGATTTGGAAGCAGCCCAAGTGTCCATCAGCAGATGAGTAGATAAAAAAGCCGTGGTACCTTTCTTTGCACAACAAAATACTACTTGCATGTAAAGAAGAAGGAAATCTTACCTTTTGTGACAGCATGGATGGACCTGGAGAATATTATGCTAAGTGAAATAAGCCAGTCACAGAAAGTCAAATACCATATGATTTCATTTATATTTGGAATCTAATGAATAAAACAAACTAACAAACAAAACAAAAACAGATTAATTGATACATAAAACTGACTGAAGCTGTCTGAGGGGAGGTGGGCTGGTGACAAAGGTGAAGGAATTAAGGAAAAAATCTCCTAGACACAGACTACATTATGGTAATTGCCAAAGGGAGAGGAGTTGGGGGAAGTGGGCAAGGGCAAAGGGGAGATAAATAGTGAAGGAAAGAGACTTGACTTTGGGTGGTGAACACACAACGCAGTATGCAGATGATGTATTAGAGACCTGTACACCTGAAACCTGAATGGTTTTATTAACCAATGTCACCCCAATAATTTAATTAAGACAAACATAAAATTGTTATATCTTTAAAACAGAAACTCTTCTCTTATTTAGATATGGGAGTGAAGAAAAGTTTTCCTGACCTCACACCACCTGATGAGGCTATTGGAACGAAATTCTTGGACTGGAACCTGGATCCTTTGTCTGCAGGAATCAAAGAATGAATTCACAGACAGAAGATAGTGTAGCAAAGGTGGATATTTATTAAAGAATAAGTATGGACTTCCACATGGCGAGAGGGAAAGAGTTCCACAGAATGAACTCACACGTAGGAGGGGGAAAGGGTACTACTAAGTTCCTTTTCCCTATGGCTTATAAAGGCTGCAGATCCTGTTGCCTTGACATCCCCTCTGATTGGTCACTAGTCCCTTACACTGGTTACTACAGTAACTCCTGAGCCCAAAGGTCAAAACCTCACATGAAATATGTGAGATTCCTCCCCTCCCTCTTCCCAACCCCCATTCTTTATTGTTTTCCTATTCTCTTTGGGCTTTCTTCTTCTCTGGATGAAGGGCTTCCTTCTCTTTATTTTGTAAATACTGTATAGACCATTTGCTGTTCCCAGTTGAAAAGTACCTGTTGCAGCTTTCCAGCTTCCTTATTCTATCGATCTATACCTTCTGCAGCTCTGCAGCCCTGTGCTTCCTCCTTGGTCCCCTTAATTTCTAAAATTTCCTAAAATCTGTCTTTTTCAGCCCTAAAAATTCCTATTTCACTATGATATGCTCTTATCACAGCAACTGTTATCACTTTATAACAGCTTGATTATCATGCAAACTGAGTATTTTCTTAGTCATTATTTTAAATATTATTTTTTCTGAAAATATTTCTTGGCTCTGATTAAAATGTACTGAGTCAGATATTTACAGTGTGAAAAGAAACATAGTCATTTTATAAAAGAATGCAAATAATGTAGGTTTCATAATTGCTTTCTTTCACATTAATTTTATTTATTTAAAAATAATATTCATAAAATGAGTATTTGGTGAAGTGTGGTTTTAAAAAATTACTGAAGTTATTAAAAACAGTGAAGTGCCATCTGGTATAGTTCAGTAGTTGAGCAAAGATCCATGAACCAACAGGTCACAGTTCAATTCCCAATCAGGGCACATGCCCAGGTTTCCAGCTTGATCCCCAGCAGAGGGCATGTAGGAGTCAACTGATCAATGTTATTCTCCCATCATTGATGTTTCTATTCCTCTCTCCCTCTCCTTTCCTCTCTTTGAAATCAATAAAAACATATAAAAAAATAATGAAGTAACACACAATGTTTAATTAATATAAACAATGTATTTATAGGAACATTTTTTATTTTAAAATTGGTTGTTTATTGTGCATATATTATTCAGGAGTAAAATAATTCATTATTTTACAACAGATGTTGCCAACTTTGATCCTTTAGTTCAGGTTTATTATATATACTTTTGGCTCTGATAGTAGTATACTTAACTTTATCAAATTGAATCAATATTTCTGTGGCTTTCTAATGTTTCTCTAACTAGACTATAAACTGCTGAATATATAACCAATGAGTAAATTTAAAGAGTAAATACATTGATTTATTTACTATAGGTACTCAAAGCGTTAATACATGATGTTTTTATAATGTGTGTGCTGTGAACCATAAAAATATACTTGCCAAAATGCCAAAAAGCTAACAGAAAACACACACAACACATAAATATATGGAGTCACAAATTTCCCAAGATATGCTGAGTGATAGAAAGTAGCCTTACACAAAAGAGCACAAACTATATGATTTAATTACTATAGGTAATTCTATAGCTAAAATTAACTTATTAGGGAAGAAGTCAGAATGATGGTTTTATATTAATAGGCATGGTAAAGATTGACTTAAAAGGATATGACAGAACAATTTGGATGAATGGCAATATTTAATAGCTATTTATCAAATGTATACAGCTGTATGCATTTATCACGATTTATAGAATGGTATAATGAACAATGGTACATTTGTGCATCAATTGTGTGTAAATTTTATAGAACTGGAAACAAATACTGAACAAAAGAAATGTAAACAAATAAAAAATGTAAATAAGTCTGACAGTTTTAGCTAATGATATGCATGCTAAAGTGTTTATGATTGTTTACAATAATTTTTTTCAACTTATAAAAAATTTATAAATTTTAATGTGAAAATTCTTGAGAAAAATTTGTTTCTTAATTTTTCAAACTGATTTCTCAAAATATTTTTACATAAAATTACTTTTTGTTTTAAATATATGCAAAATCATAAGATAATAACATTATCAAAGGTTTGCTAAAATTATCTTAAAACTAGAATCCATATAATTTTCTGTGTCAGTTACATTTTATTTTAAGCTTTCTCATTCTCTATTTGTTAAGAAAACTGACTTAGGCCTTCAATAGTATAAAAGTAAATTAGAATGCTGTGCATTCTATGTTAATTATACTGGACAGCCAAATAACCTTCTGGGCATCCTTCCAATGAAGCCACCACAGTGAGGGCTGAGACAGAGGTGGTTAAGGACAATCAGGCCGGTAGGCAAGTGGTTAGGAGTGATCAGCAGGCAGAAAAGCAAGCGGTTAGGACCCAGTGGTCCCTGGATCAGGACTAAATTGGCAGCCAGACATTTCCTGAGGGGTCCAGGATTGTGAGAGGGTACAGGCCAGGCTGAGGGACTCTCCACCCCCATGCATGAATTTTGTGCACCGGGGCCCTAGTTACTATATAAAAAAATACAACTTTTTAATTTTATTTTAAAAACTGATATTTTAGCTACTCTACCCCCCAGAAAACTACTATTGTATACATTCTTAAAATGGTAATACCCTGACCAAAGTGTTTTATATAATTAATGACTCTCATGTAAATAGCTGGCTTACAATCATAACTGTCCTGAGCCTCAGGTAAATAATCAGTGTGGCAAAAGTAGGTTTACAGTTGTTCATATGGAAAATAATATGATAATTACTAAATAATAACACAAGAATAAACTGTTTTGCATGCTCACAACGATAAACCTACCTTTGACCCAATGTGTATTGGTATTACCTTTATGAAAAAAGAAAGTACTAAGTATGAATTTGTTCTGACAGTTCTGATTTGATTCATTGGTCTCTGATCAGCAAGAATGCAGTGCATTATTCTCATAGTTTTGCACTGGCTTGTTAAAAAGCCATTGGAAGCATAGCCAGACTTACAAGTAACTAATCATTTGCTTTAAGAGTGAAAGAAAATCAATGTTAATAAACCAATGAAATGATCCAGAAGAATGATGTGACAATTAATTTTATGTATTAAATTGTCTAGGCTATGGTGCCTACTTGATTGGTCAAATACCAGTTTAGATGGTATTGTGAAGGTATTTTTTAGATATAATTACCACTCAAATCAGTAGACATTGAGTAAAGCAGATTATATTCCACACTGTCCTGGGCCTCAGCCAATCAGTTGAAGGTTTGAGAGAAAAGAATGAGGCCCTGGCCAATGTGGCTTAGTTGGTTGGAATGTCATCCAGTACACCAGAAGGCACTGTCCCTGAGTGGAGCGCTCACAGGAGGCAACCAATCAATGCTTCTCCCTCACATTGATGTTTCGCTCTCTCTCTGCTCCTTCCTCTTCTCTAAAATCAGTAAACATATCCTTTGGTGATAATTAAAAGAAAAGAAAAGAAAAGAAAAGAAAAAAAAGAAAGAAAAGAAAAGAAAAAAAAGAAAGAAAAGAAAAGAAAAGAAAAAGAAAAAAAAAAGAAAAGAAAAGTTAGAAGTTCTGAGAAGGAAGGAGTTTTGCATCTAAGACTGCCTTTGGGCTCAAGACTACAACATCAACTCTTCCAGTATTATCAACTTGCTAGTTCCACCAATCACAAGGGCCAATTCCGTGAAATAAATCTCTCTTACTCTCTGTTTTTCTCTTATGTTACTGGTTCTGTTTCCCTGGGAAACTCTAATAATTACAATAATAAAGGTCTAGAGAAAAAGGTGGCATAGGTAGCAGGACTTTCTCAATGTCCACATTTTTTATAAACCCTTTTTTATATATGCAGTAATTTGAATTTGAAAATACTCTACTATAAGGTGAAACACTAAAGAAACTGTATATAGTGCAAGAAACAGTACATACTGGTTTTTCACTATAGCTCCTTAACTGGAGATATTCTGATTGAACACAGAGTGTTTAAAAGGAACACGTTTTATATCCAACTTGGATTTGCTAGCAGTGTAAAGAATATAAATTGTCTTAGTCAGTTTGGGCTGATATAACGAAGTACCATAGATGGGTGGCTTAAACAATAAACATTGTGAGAAATATAGTTCTGGGGGCAGAGAAATCAAAGATCAAAGTATCAACTCAAAGCAGTCTGGGAGTTATTATCAACTTCTACCTCTTCCAATATCTAAATTTATTCAACTAAAAAGTTCCACCTGTGTTTTAGACTTTTATCAATTTTTGCCTAGGTTATTTTAATAAGTCATTCTTTTTCTGCCTTTATGCTGAGGTGGTCTAGTTTACAGATGTGTTTTTTTTTCTCTTATGATTCTGATTGTATCCTCTTTTTCTTTCTTCAGCAGTATTCTATTTCTGCCTTCTAAGAGGCAGACATTTTTTAGTATATAATTTTCAACTGAATTAGTAGATAATTTTACCGTTTGTATTCTAACTAGTAGCCTAGCAGATAATTAAAAGATGTAGGCTCTGGAATAAGAAAAGTATTTCAGAGCTCCCTCCCACTTTGTTGCCTGATCTGAGTGAATTGGACAAGATTCATAATCCTTCTAAGTGTCAGCTTTCCTATCTCTAAATAAGCAGGCCTACTTCATGCTGTTGAGATGACTACAACGGTGATGAGGTGATGAATGAAAAATACTTATTTACTACATTCCTGATAGAAGGGGTATTTAATAAATGCCAGCTATTGTTATTTAATTGAGATTATAGAGAAGGGTTGACCTCATAGGTTATTTTAATTTTTAAAAATCTTACTTTGACCAATTTAAATTTGCTTTTATAAGGAAAAGAATAATTGACCTTCACTCTTAACTTGACCTACTAGAGCAGTGGTTTTCAACCTTTCTAATGCCACAACCCTTTAATACAGTTCCTTATGTTGTGATGACCCTCAACCATAAAATTATTTTTGTTGCCACTTTATAACTGTCATTTTTCTACTGTTAATGAATCGTAATGTAAATATCTGTGTTTTCCGATGGTCTTAGGCCCTACAACCTGTCGTGACCCACAGGCTGGAAACTATTAGCAGGGTTGCCTAAGACCATCAGAAAACACAGATATTTACATTACAATTCATAACAGTAGCAAAATTAGAGTTATGAAGTAGCAATGAAAATACTTTTATGGTTGGGGGTCATGACAATATGAGGAACTATATTAAAGGGTCGCAGCATCAGAAAGGTTGAAAACCACTGTACTAAAGGTAACTTACTCATTCTTGTAAATACTTCTTTCCATGTCTCCTTCCAATACTTGTTTTCTTCTAGACCTTTTTTTGTTCCATCTTTAAATAAACAAATCTCTGAAAATGTCCCCTCAAAATGAAGCATAAAATGATTTTAACCTCACTTCTAAAATTCTTACTAGTAATAAATACCTTAAAAGATGAAAATATGTACTGAATAACTACATACTACTTCTACAGTAGTTGAATCATCCAGCAAAATGCTAGGTAATTTCATTTTATTGTAACAACTTAATAATCAGAAAACTTGCCTATAGACTTCTGGTTATTGTTATATTTATTGAATATGAACTTCTAAGTAGTTGTCTGAGGATACCATTTAAATTTATTAAATGTGATTTGGGGCCTTTTTCTTATGTGAAGATTATTTAGGTTCACAATATGCACATTGTTATATGGTTATAAAAGAGTTCTAGAGAACAGTTTTGAAGAAAATAATGACAATATTTTCTTCTGTTTTATTTAATGACATCAAAGTTTAACTTAACATCTGGTATTATTTTTGCTTAAGAAAAGGAACTATGTTAAAAGTAATTGGGGAAAAATCTATGTTATTAAGTCCAGAACACATGTAAAATTGCATATATGTTTTGAATTTTATACTTGGTTTAAAAATTTTTAAAGTTGAGGAGGAAAAGATGGCGGCGGGTCAGAAGGACGCGTAATCATTTGTGTCCCGGGGTAGACGGGGTGAGCAGCTGAGGGTCGCGGGGGGGAGTGTTTGTTGGTGAGTGGGGGGACAGTAGGGCTTTGGGAGCAGGAAGGGGACTGCCAGATTAGCCGCCCTTAACGGAGCGGCTCCGGTGCGGCTCGGTTCTCTCCCGGAGCCTGGCTCAGAGGCGGCTGCGCCATCTTAAAGGGGAAGAGCCTGTAGATTTTACAGTTGCGGTACCCACTGGGCATCTGAGACGCCCACCTCCCCCCCAACATCGGTTCCTAGTTGGTGAAGAAGCGGACTCCGAGGAAACCTGAGCTCAGCCGCGGAAAGGTCAGGTTTCTCCGGGGGTTGAGGGAGCTGGTAACACAGGGAGATTCGCACCTGGCGAAAAAAGAGGAAAAGTCTGTGGCTGTTGGAGCCGGCAAACGTGGAAGAGGGTCCTCGGAGCTGGTGACAGGAGGGGGGATACATAGAGGGCGACACATTTGGACCTGAAGGAGAGGGCCAGCCTGGCAGTTTTGGGAGGGAGCGGGCTGCCAAACCCAAGGGGAGAAAGGGTTTCGCGCAAACATACCAGCAGGACGTGAGTTCGCGCGCCTCCGTTTGTCCCCTCTAAATCCGAATTTCTCAGCACTGAACGAGGAACGGGGGATCCCCTGGTGTGGGAGAACCTGGGAGACCACAGGGGCGAGCTGTTTTTCTGACGCTGGGGATCAGAACAGGTCCTCACCATTAGAGAGGCAGCTCTGGGGTAGCCTACTTCCACAAATCAGTAGTAAATACCATAGACATAGCGGGATTTTAGATCAGGCTAGAAAGGACCAATAGACCCGGAGGTCAGTTCAGAAACACTGCCACCTAGGGGCTGAATCATAAATTGTCTCTTGTGTAACACAAATTAAGGAATCAATTTTGTTCTACTACTATTTAAAATTTTTAAGTGCCATTTTATTCCATCTTTATTCTACTCAGACATTAGTGATATATAGTCTTTTTTCATCTACCCTTTAGTATCTCTTTAACCTACTTCAGCTTCCCCCTTATGCCAGAACTCTCTTGCTAACCTTTCCTTAGTTAGTGTCTTATTCCCCTTACACTTTTTCTGGTTTAGATTTTCCTTATTCTCTCTTTTTAGCCCCTGTTAAAATTTCACCCCACTTTTATATCCAATCTCCAACCACCTGCTCCAAGTCCATACACATCTAATGCTTCTCTGACTTCACTATCCTAAAATGTTTTTCTCTCGGTCCTGCTGATGTTGTTTATATTTTATGCACATTTGTGAAATTGGTTTGGTTATTCTTTCCTTTTAATTTGTTTTGTGGAGCGGGAGTTGGCATTGTTTTGTGTATTGGTGACGTTTATATTGTTTTTTGATAGACTTAAGCTTCTGTGTTCCCTAACCTCCCTTGATATTAGTTGTTGTATGTAGTTTCTATCAGTCTCCAGGTACTAGTTGCTGGCTTTTGCTGGGATTAGTGGTGGTCCTCTGGGAGGTTCCAACCCATATTTATAGTTTACTCCCTTTTCCTTTCTTTTTACTCCTCCCCCTTTTCCCAACTTTATTTTGGCATTCCCTGTCTTTCTTTCTTCCTTTCTTTCTTTCTTTTTCTTTCTTCCTTTCTTCCTTTCTTTCTTTCTTTTTGTCTTTCTTTATTTTGTGTGTGCGAGTGTGTTTTCTCTCACTCTCTTACCCCACCTATCACCTAATTTACCTTCCTTTGGCAATCACTTTTAATTTGGAGTTACCAATTCTGTGAATACATACTTCTTCTGTGCCTGGTGTGCTGCACTTGGTTGTGTTGTAGTCTGAGCCTTTAAATCAACACAGGAGAGTGAGAACTACATAACAAGACACACAGAGAAGAAAGACTATGGGGAGACAAAGAAATAGCCCACCAATGAAAGAAAAGCAAGCCTCACCAGAAAAAGAGGTAACTGAAATGGAAGCAAACAACCTGTCAGAGAGAGAGTTCAGAGAAATGGTCATAGGGTGGATGAAGAGAACAGAAGCCAAAACAAGTAAGAACCATGAGGAATTGAAGAGGAATCAAGAGGAAATGAAGAAGAGCCAGGAAGAAATGAATAAGAAATATGAAGAAATGAAGAAGACTTATGAAGATATGAAGACGAATTATGAAGAAATGAAGAAAAATTATGAAGAAATGAAGAAGACCCAAGAAGAAATGAAAAGTGACATTGCTGAGGTAAAGAACTCCATAGAAAGTATCAGGAGTAGACTAGATGAAGCAGAGGACCGCATCAGTGAGCTGGAAGACAAGGTAGGAAAAAACACCCAAGTAGAGCAGCTTCTAGAAAAAAAAATTAAAAAGCAGGAGGAGAGCCTAAGGGAACTTTGGGACAACATGAAACAAAACAACATACGTATAATAGGGCTTCCAGAGGGACAGGAAACTGAGCAAGGAATAGAAAACCTGTTGGAAGAAATAATGACAGAAAACTTCCCTGATATAGGAAAGAAAAAACCCACACAAATCCAAGAAGCTCACAGAGTTCCAAGCAAATTAAACCCCAAAAGACCTACACCAAGGCATGTTATAATTAAATTGGCAAACATCAACGACAAAGTGAGAATCCTAAAAGCTGCCAGAGACAGACAGAAAGTCACCTACAAAGGAACCCCCATCAGATTAGCAAGTGATTTCTCAACAGAAACTTATCAGGCCAGAAGGGATTGGAATGAAATATACAAAGTTATGCAAAGAAAGGGTCTGAATCCTAGAATACTGTACCCAGCAAGGCTATCAATAAAAATTGAAGGTCAAATCAGGAGCTTCACAGACAAAAAAGGTCTAAGGGAATACATTACCACCAAACCAGCAATGCAAGAAATGCTCAAGGGTCTGCTGTGAAAAGCAATAGGAAGCCGTAAAAGAACATAGGGGCAAAGAACAAAAATGGCTATAAATAACTATCTATCAATAATTACTTTAAATGTAAATGGTTTAAATGCTCCAATCAAAAGACATAGGGTAATAGACTGGATAAGAAAACACGACCCATATATCTGCTGCCTACAAGAAACCCACCTCCAAAAAAAAGATGCACACAGACTGAGGGTGAAAGGATGGAAAAAGGTTCTTCAGGCGAATGGAAATGGAAAAAAAGCTGGGGTAGCAATACTTATATCCGACAAATTAGATCTCAAAGTGAAGGATGTAACAAGAGATAAAGAAGGCCACTACATAATACTAAAGGGAGCAATCCAACAAGAAGAAATAACTCTGGTAAACATATATGCACCCAATATAGGAGCACCCAAATACATACTAAAACTCCTAGAGGATATCAAGGGAGAGATAGACAGCAATACTATCATAGTAGGAGACTTTAATACCCCACTATCACCATTGGACAAATCCTCTAAACAAAAAATTAGTAGAGAAACATCACTCCTCAATGAATCACTAGACCAGAAAGAATTAATTGACATCTTCAGATCATTTCACCCCAGAGCCACAGAATATACATTCTTTTCAAGTGCCCATGGGTCATTCTCAAAGATAGACCATGTGTTGGGTCATAGGCAAAGTCTCTCCAAATTCAAGAAGATAGAAATCATATCAAACACATTCTCAGATCACAATGGCATAAAGCTGGAAATCAACTACAATAGAAACAACCCAAAGAAATCAAACACATGGAGACTAAACAGCATGCTATTAAACTATGACTGGGTTACGATGGAGATCAAGGAAGAGATAGAAAACATCATGGAAACAAATGACAACGACAGCACAACAATCCAAAATCTATGGGACACAGTGAAAGCAGTTCTGAGAGGGAAGTTCATAGCTCTACAATCCTACTGCAGAAAACTAGAAACAGCGGCAATAAATTATCTAACACAACAACTCAAAGATTTAGAAAGAAAGCAACAAGAAAAGCCCAGTGTAAGCAGAAGGAAGGAAATAGTAAAGATCAGAGCAGAAATAAATGACATAGAGACCAAAGAAACAATACAGAAGATCAACAAAACCAAAAGCTGGTTCTTTGAAAGATTAAACAAGATTGATGAACCTCTAGCCAGACTCACCAAGAAGCAAAGAGAGAGGACCCTAATAAATAAAATCAGAAATGAAAGAGGTGAAATAACAACAGACCCCATTGAAATACAAAGGATTGTTAAAAAATACTATGAACAACTCTACTCCAACAAACTAGACAATCTGGAGGAAATGGATATATTTCTGGAAAAATATAACCTCCCAAAACTCAATCAGGAAGAATCTAAACAACTCAACAGACCAATAACTATGGAAGAAATTGAAGCAGTCATCATAAAGCTTCCGGCAAACAAAAGCCCAGGGCCAGACGGCTTCACAGGGGAGTTTTACCAAACATTCAAGGAAGAACTAAAACCTATACTCCTCAGACTATTCCAGAAAATTCAAGAGGATGGAACACTTCCAAACTCCTTCTATGAAGCTAACATCACCCTAATACCAAAACCAGATAAAGATGACACAATGAAAGAGAATTACAGGCCAATATCCCTCATGAATATAGATGCCAAAATCCTCAATAAAATTCTAGCAAATCGGATCCAGCAGTACATCAGAAAGATCATACACCATGACCAAGTAGGATTTATCCCAGGAATGCAAGGATGGTACAATATCCGCAAATCAATAAATGTGATACATCACATTAACAAATTGAGAGATAAAAATCACATAGTCATATCAATTGATGCAGAAAAAGCATTTGACAAAATCCAACACCCTTTCTTGATAAAAACTCTCAACAAGGTAGGAATAGAAGGATCATACCTCAACATAATAAAAGCCATATATGAGAAACCCACAGCAAACATCATACTCAATGAGCAAAAACTACAACCATTTCCCTTAAGAACAGGAACAAGACAGGGCTGCCCACTCTCTCCACTCCTATTCAACATAGTACTGGAAGTATTAGCCATTGCAATTAGACAAGAAGAAGAAATAAAAGGCATCCAAATTGGAAAAGAAGAAGTAAAGCTATCCTTATTTGCAGATGACATGATATTGTACATAAAAAACCCAAAAGACTCCATAAAAAAGCTAATAGACTTAATAAATGAGTTCAGCAATGTAGCAGGCTACAAAATCAATGCCAAGAAATCTATGGCATTCCTATACACCAATAGTGAACTCACAGAAAGGGAGACTAAAAAAGCAATCCCATTTACCATCACACCAAAAAAATTAAGATACCTAGGAATAAACTTAACTAAGGAGGTAAAAGACCTATTCGCAGAAAACTACAGGACGCTAAAAAAAGAGATAGAGGAAGATGTAAACAGATGGAAGAACATTCCATGTTCATGGATTGGGAGAATCAACATAATTAAAATGTCCATACTACCCAAAGCAATCTATAAATTTAATGCACTCCCCATTAAAATACCAATGGCATACTTCACAGACCTAGAAAGAACTCTCCAAAAATTCATCTGGAATAAAAAAAGGCCCCGGATAGCCACAGCAATCCTGAGAAAGAAGCACAAAGTTGGAGGGATTTCAATACCAGATTTCAAGCTGTATTACAAAGCTACTGTTCTCAAAACAGCCTGGTACTGGCACAAGAACAGACATATAGATCAATGGAATAGAATAGAGAATCCAGATGTCAACCCAAACCACTATGCTCAATTAATATTTGACAAAGGAGGTATGAACATAAAATGGCATCAAGATAGTCTCTTCAATAAATGGTGTTGGGAAAATTGGATAGATACATGCAAAAAAATGAAACTAGACCACCAACTTACACCATACACAAAAATAAACTCCAAATGGATACAGGACTTAAACATAAGACAGGAAACCATAAAAACATTAGAGGAAGCTACAGGAAATAAAATCTCAGACATATGCCAAAAGAACTTCTTTGATGATACTGCTCCTAGGGCAATGGAAGCTAAAGACAGAATAAACAAATGGGACTACATCAAAATAAAAAGCTTTTGCACAGCTAAAGAAACCATCAACAAAACAACAAGAAAACCCACTGTATGGGAGAACATATTTGCAAATGTTATCAGTGATAAAGGTTTAATCTCAAGCATCTACAGTCAACTCACACAACTCAATAAAAGGAAGACAAATGATCCAATAAAAAAATGGGCAACAGACCTAAATAGAACCTTTTCTAAAGAAGACAAAAGGAAGGCCCAGAGACATATGAAAACTTGCTCAAAGTCACTAATTATCCGAGAGATGCAAATCAAAACGACTATGCGGTACCATCTCACACCTGTCAGAATGGCTTACATCAACAAATCTACAAATGACAAGTGCTGGCGAGGATGCGGAGAAAAAGGAACTCTCCTGCACTGTTGGTGGGATTGTAGACTGGTACAGCCACTGTGGAGAACAGTATGGTGTTTCCTCAAAAAACTAAAAATGGAGCTCCCATTCAGCCCAGTGATCCCACTTCTAGGAATATACCCCAAGAAACTAGAAAGGCGAATTAGAAAGGATATATGTACCCCTATGTTCATAGCAGCACAATTTATCATAGCTAAGACTTGGAAACAGCCTAAGTGCCCATCAGCAGATGAGTGGATTAAAAAACTGTGGTACATCTACACAATGGAATACTACGCTGCGGTAAAAAAGAAAGAGCTCCTACCATTTGTAACAACATGGACGGAATTAGAGAGCATTATGCTAAGTGAAATTAGCCAGGCAGAGAAAGACAAATATCACATGATCTCACTCATTTGAGGAATATAATGAATGACACAGACTGATGAACAAGAATGGATCCAGAGACTGAGAAAAGTCCATCAAAATGTCAAACCTCAGGGTAAGTGGCAGGTGGTGGGAGTAAGGGGGAAAGTCAATATATTTGAATGCTTGAATTAAGGTAAGTGATTTGTGTTTTTATATCCCTGACAAAGTTTATTTAAAGTTATAAAAAAAAATTGGCAGCTAGTTTGAGATTGAATTAACATGGCCTAGAGCATGTCATCTCTTATGGACACCAGTTCTTAGGCTAGGACCTCCTTAACCTCCCGTGACACCACAATACCCTTACATGATATTATTCTACAATGTCATTATAATATTTGATATTTGACAACAGCATATTATACAATTATCCCAAATAAACTTACAAACTAATTCTTTGAATGTTGGGCAGCAACTTAAAAAAAAAGGATAGGAAAGGAATTAATCCCTTTCAGAAGGGATGAAGGCACTGGGAAGGAATCCGAGCATTCTATATTGGCCCCCCTGGCCCTTTTGCCAAGAGGGAACCTCTTCTCATTATCCAAATACACACAGCTGATGCGTGAACTTTCAGTTCAAGCTGTGGTCGAAGTCTCTGGGCAGTTGGCACCATGGATCAGTCTCTCGGCCAGTGGCGTGAGCTGGGCCCTCTCTGGAGAAGAAACCTGGGTCACCCGAGATATGTGATCAGTACCGGGACCCCGCCAGCAGGCGAGGGGACCCCAAGGCAGGTACTGGACGTGGAGGCCACAGGGGGGCATAGACTACAAAGGAGACAGGACCGAACCTCACATCACCCTGTTTGGCCCCGGAGGATGGCTGGTTAGCCAGAGACGGGTAAGATTCCTCAGGGAAGGAACAACCTAAGACAGGCACAGTCGCAGAGGGGCCAACAGGAGAGAACCAAAAGATCAACAGAGGTGGGGCACAGACCCTCATCCACAAACCTTACAGGGGCTTGAATTCTCACCCCTCCTGAGGAAGGTCTCCTACCCCCACGGCTGCTACACCTCCCACGCACAACTCACACCGGGACCCAGGTGGTAGACAGAGACTCGGCCAGCAATAGCTGCCCTATTTCTAAATTTAATTTATTACAAGGAATTCTGAGGCCTACTCAAAAATGCAAATATTCCTTTCCACAAGTATTTACTGGGTAAACTATGATTTCTGCTTGAGTATTAAAATTGACAGTAAAATAGTAATCAAGTTTTCAGATTAATTTAAATTGGCCAAGTGAAATAAGTGAATACTCAAGAAAATCTAACTGTACTGGACAAAAAGCTTTTCCTAAAACATTAACTAAATTATCTATTAGTAGTTCATCTCACTGCAAAATTGCCTAACATCCAAAGAACCTAAAGTAGTAATATTTGTGTGCAAAAATTAAAATTTAAAATTACCAAGACTGCAAGATAAAATTTCCAAAAGCCCCTATTAACCAAAACAAGGGGGGATGGGGACAATGAGGTAATATCATGTAAGGAAAAATATCCTATAAGTAAAATACATGTAGAAAATTCTTACCCCAGAAAAGAAAATTCCATTTGTAAAACCAGCTGCAGGACACCCCCCCAAAAAACACACATGGTGTCAAAATAAGCCAAAAGGAATATCATTTAGGCAAAAAAATTAAAAAGAATCCCAAGTCTATTTTGCAGAGAGGATCCCTTTGTTAACCTTTGGTCGAGAATGTGTTTGTGTGTTTGCAGAGAACAACTCCAAGACCATGCGGGTTCCTGCGACAATGAGGAACTGACGGGCCTGTTCCATCAACGAGGACGGTCCAGAGATGGCGGATGCTGACAACACCTTGCCATGCTAGCAGTCGGCAGCTGTGTGGGGCTGTAGGCGGCCCAGGAACATACCAGAGAGGATGGATCTTGCATTGCCACGATGTGTCCACCATCTGGATACCATTGCTGACATGTACACATGAAGAACTATTTGACATTGAAACTGGGACTCAGAACAGTTGGACATCGAAACTGACACTCAAACTTTTTTTTGCTCTTATACGTTTGTTTTCAGTATGCAGAGGCAAGGTATTTTTGAAGAAAAGAAACAGGGGAGAGTGATTAATATAGAGGCAGGGTGGCCTCGAACAGACTGTCAAGCTACAGGGGGAAGGCTGGAGTGGAGGGGAGGCAGATGCTGGGGGAGATCAACCGAAAGACCTGTAAGCATACATATGAGCATAACCAATGAATGAAAGACTCTGGGGTGGGGAGGGAGGCAGGTGGGGACATGTGTGGGGGGCTAGGGGAGGATGGGGGGAGGATATTGGGGGGGAGGAAAACATATGTACTACTATTAAATATAAGTTATATTGTAAATAAAATTTAAAAAAAAAAGAAAAACAGAAAAAACAAAGAAGTAACAATTTTATTCTGTGAAGAACAAAAAAAATATCAATTTTAAAGAGAAAACAATTAAATAAATAAGTAAAATATTCCCAAAAGAAAAAAAAAAAAAAAAAAAAAAAAAAAAAAAAATTTTTAAAGTTGATAATGGTATATGTAACCAATAGTGTGAAAATGATAATTTGATAATGGTGTGTTTTTATAAACTAAAATATACCTTATTATATAATTAAGAATTTGAATATTATAATTTGTATCTTTAGGAAAATTACATTTAGTTTTTTAAAGTTTTGTTGTTAAAAGCAATGTGTCACTAATTTAAGTTATACAGTCTTTCAATTACACAGTATTTAAAATAAATCAGGTTGCCGAAACCGGTTTTGCTCAGTGGATAGAGAGTCGGCCTGTGGACTGAGAGGTCCCAGGTTCGATTCCGGTCAAGGGTATGTACCTTGGTTGCGGGCACATCCCCAGTAGGAGATGTGCAGGAGGTAGCTGGTCGATATTTCTCTCTCATCGATGTTTCTGACTTTCTATCCCTCTTCCTTCCTTTCTGTAAAAAAATCAATAAAATATATTTAAAAAATAAAATAAAATAAATCAGGTTAATTCATGAGGAAACTCTTTAAATTTAAAATTGTTTATGCTGAGACCAGTTTAGTTCAGTGAATAGAGCATCGGATTGTGGACTGGAGGGTCCCGGATTCGATTCCGGTCGGGGACATGTGCCTTGGCTGCGGGCACATCCCCAGTAGGGGGTGTGCAAGAGGCAGCTGATCGATGTCTCTCTCTCATCGATGTTTCTGACTTTCTATCCCTCTCCCTTCTGCTCTGAAAAAATCAATAAAATATATTTTTAAAAAATTTAAAATTGTTTATAATACATGAAAATAGATTTTAACATTTTATATAAATAATGTTGTAGAGCATTGTTAAATATTGAATTAAATCTAATCTCTGGTTATCTCAGCCTATTTCATCCAGTTTCTATTCCCAATATATAAAAAACCAGGGGTTGTCATGACTGAAACAACTGGATAGACAACCCAACAGCTGGCTGCATGGGGTGACAAGGCCAGAAGAGGGGCAGTTGGGGGAGTCCAGGCCAGAGGAGGAGGGCAGTTGGGAGGGATCAAGCCAGCAGGCAGAGGCAGTTAGGGGTGATCAGGTTGGCAGGAGTGGCAGTTAGGGACAATCAGGCAGGCAGGCAGGCAGGTGAGCAGTTAGGAGCCAGAGGTCCTGGATTGTGAGAGGGATGTCTGACTGCTGGTTTAGGCCCGATCCCCAGAATCATCCCCTCAGGGGTCCCAGATTGGAGAGGGTGAATGCTGGGCTGAGGGGACGCCCCCTTCCCATGCACAAATTTCAGGCCTCTAGTTATGATATAAAAGCTTTCAACTATAAATTTATAGGGTTCTTTATTCTATTATTTGGCTGTCATTGTGGTCTTTCAAAAGTATTGGTCCCTATATTCTCTATAGTATCTATATTTCAACAATTTACTTATATGTACCACATTTAAAGTAGAATCTACAATTTGATTAAGAATATCTTTTTCTTGGGAAAATCAATAAGCAGTATATATAGTAATGCCAATCCAGAACCAAGTGCTAAGAGGATGTTTTGTTAAATGTCATATATAGAATAGAGAAGGACATCTTCCTGTATCTCAGAGTGACTTATCAAAGCTCACAGCAGCCACACTACTTGCAATGTTAATTATAGTTATACCAGTCCAGATGTTTTACTAGAAGAAAGATCATTTAGTTGATTAATAATTATTATTCCCTTGAAGAATATGATAAGTCCACCTTTGTATATAAATCTTTAGTGTGGAATTATGCCAAGCTTATAAGCTATAAATTTTTATGTTATGAAATCTGTAAATTGAAATGAAAACATTCATCTAGAGTCTACATTTTTATATAAGTATACAATTATGAATAATTTGTAAGATATTTAGTTCTTTAGCAATGTTTTACAGAATATATTAAAGTGATACATTCTAAATTCATTGCTTTAATGATAAGTAATCAGGCATTGAGTTAGCTTCACACAAAACATATTCTGATTATTACCAAATTTTCAAATAGCTAGAAATGTGGAAATGTAAATGTATTAAAAACATGGGGTTTGGTGTCAGACTAACCTGGCTTTCTTCAGTTACTGTGTAACTTTGGATAAGTGTCTTAACATCTCAGAGCCTAATATTTCTTATTTGTAAAGTAGGCATAAAAAGACATACCTCATCACAATATTTCCCAATTAAATAAGGTATCAGACCAAAAGCTCATCATGGTAAATTATCTCAGTAAATTTGAGTTTCTTTTCTCTATCATTTGACTAGAAAAAAAAAGTCAAAACAACAATAAGAAAACAAATCTCTGAGTATAAACAATTTTAGATTATTTTACCATTTAGCAATACTCAGAATTGGGCCTTTTTCTCTATACACTCAAATTCTAATTTTGTTCCCTTTCTAGAATAATCGAATGCAATTACTTTGAACAATGCACTTGTTCAAAACCAGTTAAAGTAAGTGCTAAAGCTAATTACTTTGCAGAACTCCAAGATAAAGCAAGCATGTCTCATTGCGTAGTTTGTGTGTTTAGTCCTTTCTTTTTCGAGACCAAATTTGCATCTGGTGTTCCTATTTATTCATGAATGACATTGGATGACCTGTTCTCTGCAACTTTTATTACATTCATCATACAGAAGAGCTCAGATCTACCATTACTAGCACTTACATCCTTGGTGGTTTGAAGATAAAAGCACTATTTAGTATTGGGCTTCTATTGCATACAAAATTCATTTGTTTATACTGTTTTGATTTTTGTTGTTGAGAAGTTTTAATAATGCCTGTTTAAATTAAAATATGTCTTTGCAAAGACCAAACTGCAGGGTCTCTGATTGATTCATTAATCACAAGTTAAATTGTTTACAATTCTGATCCTCACAAAGGCAGGCAAGTTATGGGAATCCCACCTATATAATCAGAGGAGGTTCAAACCAGTGCAGTTGCTCTAATAAATTGGACTAAGTCCTAGTGTCTTCAGGGAAGAGTGTGGGTGAATGGGGTTGGGGGGTACATTTTAAAAATATATTTTTATTTTTTTATAGAGAGCAAGGAAGAGGGAGAGAGAGTTAGAAACATCAATAAGAGAGAAACATCAATGATCAGCTGCCCCCTGCACACTCCTTATTGGAGACTGAGCCTGCAACCAAGGTACAAGCTCTTGACCGGAATTGAGCCTGAGACCTTTCAGTCCAAGGCTCGACGATCTATCCACTGAGCCAAATGGGTCAGGGAGGAAGTGGAGGTCTTGAGCTACTGCTGGAATATCATTTCTGGAGGCCCCCATGGGAGGATGAGATATGGTAGAAAGCTTTATTTCAATAGAATTACATATGTTCAGTAGAGCTAAAAGCAAAGCCAGTGTCCAGAGTTTCTGTTCCATGTTGCAGCTGAGTCCAGTTCAGCATCGGGCTAGTTGCAGTCCGTTAGTCCACTGTGTGTGGGGTCTACATGGCCATGGACCATGAAAGCCCTGCAAGCCAGGAATCAATTGCAACACAACAAGAGCCAAAAGCTAAGAGTGCAAGAGCCAAGGGAGTGCACCCCCTACAACAAGAGTCCCCAGAGAACCAAGCAAGAGCCAAGAGGGCCACGAGAGCCAATTCCTTTGTTCAGGAAATTAAGTATCTCAAATCTTCCTACTTGCAGTGGCATGCATAGTTTGGCCAATAACTTCTGTTCCCAGGTGTGACTGACTGAAAACACTTTTGTTCGTCTTCCCAATTTTACTGAGCACTGTGTCTATCTTCCTCTCTGTCCAGTCCTTTCTTCCCACCGGGATCTGTGGGGAATATATTAGTGGCTTCCTAGAGAGTAAAGCTGTGGCTTCCTGATGAAGCTGCAGCCCAAATAACATGTCTATAATATTTGACCTTCCTGTTGCTCCTTTCCTATTATTAATAAACTTGAGGCCCGGTGCATGAAAGCCTGCACCCTCTCCAATCCAGAACCCTTTGGGGGAATGTCTGACTGCCGGTTTAGGGAGTCAGACACCCCTCTCACAATCTGGGACTGCTGGATCCTAATCACTCACCTGCCTGCCTGCCTGGTCACCCCTAACTGCCCCTCCTGCTGGCCTGATCACCCCTCACTGCCTCTGCATGCTGGCCTGATTGCTTCTAACTACCCCTCTCTGCTGGCCTGGCTGCCTCCAATAGCTCTCCTACCAGCCTGATTGTCCCTCACAGCCCCTCCACTGGCCTAGCCACCCCACACAGCCTGCTTGTTCAGTTGTTTTGTCATCCCTCACTCACCCCTCTGCTGGCCTGGTCATAGGCAGCCATCTTTGTGAGGGTATGATGGTCAATTTGCATACTGCCTCTTTAATATATAGGATAGATTAATTACAAAGAAATACAAAGGTATCACTAGTAAGTCATTTGCTGACAGAACTGGCAGCTTTCACTTTCTGTCAGCAAGTATCATGCCTGCCCTGGCAATCTGTGTTCTTGCAACTGAAGTCCAGATGATCCATCCAAACTGCTCAGACCCTTGAGACCTTGCCTAACTCCCAGGAAGTACTATTCCCAAAAGTCAGATTTCCTTCCTTCCTGTCTTGGAGATCTTAATGGCTTCGCTGAATTTATTTGAATAGTGACCATAGCAGAGTTCTGTTCCTGTGTGGTTGTGTTATTGTTCTTGTTTGTTTTTAAGTTGGTTCATTTATTATTTGTGAGATGAATGGTAGAAAGAATTGGATTATCTCAAAGAGGTTTCATTCAAAGACCACTGCTGCTTTTAATCCAAATTTGAAAAAAATAATTCCACTAATTAATAAATCAAATTTATATGGAGATAAGTTTGGGGGTCATTATATCAATAGTCATAAAAGTAATGTGTAGAGAAGTGTACAGGATGATCTATCAGCATATGAAAAATATTAAAATTCTATTTATATTAATTTTTAATAGAAAAACAAAAAAATGAAGCTGTAATAAAATCAACCACATGAGTTTATATTGGTTCTCTCAAATAGTCCTTTATTTACTTGAGTACTTGCCTTGTGATTTATCTGAAAGGAAAGCCATGTCACATATTGCAGCTTTTGGGTGCTGATATGCTATCTAGCAAAACATAAAATACCCTCCCAAGATAGACATGGCTTAAAAAATCCTTTAAGTAAACTCTAGGCTGAAAATGATACCAATAATACAAGAGTTAGAATAAGAACTTTCTAAAATTGGTTTGTAAAAAAGGCTGTTATGACAATAATTCTAACATTCAATATTTTTTTCTGTATTTTTATTTCTTAATAGCAGAATAAAAGGGTTATATAACTAGATATGTTACCAGTCAGATGAGACCTTTCTTCTTGTCTTCTTGTAGGAAAGATTTCATTCAAGAGACAAAGTATAGAAAAGCAAGCAAGAACACTCTTAGGGAGTGAAACAAGGAAGGGCATAGAAGAGGCAACAGGAGAGCTCAGGTTGGGCTGCTTTGGCTAGTGGGGTAGTAAGAGAAAAGGGGGCCTTTGACACAGGTTCAGGGGTTAACCTTGGACAAGATACTGCTGTCAAGCTGCTGCTCCTTTTGTTGCAAGTCCCATGGGGTCCCTTGAAGTTTTGTAGATACATGCCTGTGGGGAGGGGGGAAAGGGGTAGTGAAGGGCAAATAGTTCTGTATATACTTCCTCAGAAAAGTCACCTCATTTAACATTCCTTTTTCCTCATTTATAAAATGGAACTATCATGATTGCCTTTTTTTGAATACCAACCATATACCAGCACTCACCATATATTATCTATTTTATCCTCACAAGAACCCTTTTGTATAGCTATTGTTATTTCCACGTGTCAATGAAAAACAAAACAAAACAAAACTGGTCAGTATTGCTCCGTGGTTGAGCATCCACCTATGAACCAGGAGGTCAGGGTTTGATTCCTGGTCAGGGCATATGCCTGGGTTGTGGGCTTGATTCCCAGTGGGAGACACACAAGCGGCAGCTTACTGAGGATTCTCTTATCATTGATGTTTCTATCTCTCTCTCCCTCTTCCTCTTTCTCTGAAATCAATAAAAATATATTAACTAAAATCACAACAACAAAACCTTGAGGTTTTGGTATGTGACTAGTAGTTGAGACTTGAAGTCATTTGAGTCTAGCTTTAAATTGGTTACAACCTCCCTTGTAATGCATTTTATTGCTGATATTGCAATAGGTTTATTAAGAAAATTAAGATATGAACTAAAATCTTGTATTTTCTAAGAACAGAATACACACCCTGTGGATTAGGAGAGCAGACGCCTAACTGAAAAACAAATCTGCCAGATTTCTCCATGATTGAACCCAAAGTGGACTAAGGTCAAGAAACATCTGTGTTTTCTTCATAGTTACAATATTTTCTACAAACATTGTACCTATTTTTCCTACTAATTTCTAAATGTGGAAACTGGCTTGGTGATCTTCTTCTCTTCAATTTGAAAAAGGTTCATGAATGCCTTTCACTTCCACATTGTCCCTTCACTTGCCTTTTCTTAGGCCATCCATCTTAGCAGAAAGATTAGATGGTTGGAGGCAGGCAGTTATGGCTTTGAATCAATAAATTTTCTATATACTCTGAATCTTAATTTTCATATCTACAAAGTGATAATCTTAGCATTAAGGATTGTTTTGAGGATTAAATAGAGATTAAATAAATACTGAGTAAAATGTTAAATATTACAGCTCTACAATTTTGAAATTCAAAATGATTTGAAAATAATAAAGCATTAGCAATTCAGTTGGTGACAGTATCTAACCTGAAATGATATAAGTGTATTTACAGGGTGAAAAATATATTTTCTTCTGCAAATATTTTGATGAATTTAGTTATACATTGTAGCAACAGACTCTAGAGGAAATAAGACATAAGTTATGGCATATGCATCATTTAACTTTTCAAAACCTCAAATTCAGGATTTCAAAAAGACACCTGGCCTTAAAGTTTTAGAAAAAGTATACAGGCATATTATATTGTCATTAAATATAATAAAATTCTAGCTTAAAACGTCTATGTAAGACATGGAACTGCTACATGTAGTAATATTGTTCATTATGTTTACACTGAACTGTCAAGATTTATATTAAAACACTTTTCACTTGAGGTGACAAAATTATTGCTGTACATGACTTGGTAAAATTAATATGACTTTTTCAAAGCTGAAGAAATTGAATTATAGAAAGATATATTTAATTTTTGCAAAATTAAGTTAAAATTAAGATTATAGTTGAGACTAAGAATCCTTAATTCATTTCTTTTGTGTTCAGCTCCTTGATTACACATTTTCCATTTTCAGCACAAGTACTTTAGGAAATGACTGTAAGAAATAGCAACTAGTCTTTTCTATTTTTAAAAAATTAGGCATACAAAGTAAAATTTTGAAGGGGAATGTTTGTACTTTATTCTTATATTTGTTATTTGTTTAGAGGAATTTGCTCTAGCAGATAGTTTAAAAATATAGATTATAAGAATATGTGTGATATGTAAGAAAACACACATATGCAAACCTACATATCTATGCTGTTTAGCCATCTAGTGGCTTCAGAATAAAATTCCAGGCCAAAGTAGAAATTACTATGTTATCCTAACTACTGCTATGGAATGCTTTTTTTTTTAATTATAGAGTTTTTTTTTAAATACTTTAACAATCATTTAAGAATAGTTTAATGTTGTTTCACATAGCAAATCCTGCTTTCAAATTTTCATAAACTGTACCTACTTCGGATGGACTAAAATAAAGTTAAACTGCTTGCCATTTTAACTTAATGTTACAACATACCATAGTTTACATCAGTGGTACACAAATGTTTTGCTCTTTTTCCTTACATTAAAAGATAGATCTGCCTTTCCTATCACTTGATTGTTTTGGATGAAAACAGAATCTAAGCACTGGTTTGTCTCAGGATGAAAACAGTAAAATAGAGTCATGTCTTGGAATTTATACTCTCCCATCATTAGACTTCTTATTTTTGTAGAGAATATCCTATATTCCATGCAGTTTCATGTATTTTCTAACATCAAACACCAAAAATTATGTTCAAAGATAAAATATAAAGGGTACTAGGATAATTTTCCAGTTTGCAGCCTTTACTCTATGGCTGAATTCTTGGTCTTGCCTTATCAAAGATTTACCTATCCCTTACCTTTATCTCTTATTTTGTGGTTTGTTAGATTTTTTGTGTGTATGTATGCTTTTCATAACTTGGCAAGCTTAGTTATTTAGAGTTAAAAAGAACTAGAGATGCCACACAATGTTTTTTGCTTCCCTAAAAAAAATCTGCTATTTTTTACTCTTGTGGAGTAGCTGTATTAATAAATCAATAAAATGATATTATTTATAGTAAGTCAAGAGTTTTGGATTTAGACTTCTCATTGTTGTGATGAACTCAATTTATCTTTAAATGAAACAGAAAAAGAATCTTGTGACAAAAAATCTTTATATTTATTAATGTAAGCCAATCTAACAAAAATTATTGTCTTATTCATTACTAACCAGCTTTATAGACCATAACAAAAAACATGTTTATTTATAAGTTTGCATTTATTTATTAGCCACTATCTTTGCAAATTCCTGAGAATTATATGTGTGGCCAATGTGGGAATCAAAAACACTTATTTTGTTCTGTGTAGGCTTCTGGGTAATATTTCTTTGAAGTTTCACTTATGTGACCAGTCACATCAGTTCATGTCACTGAGTTTCTTTCTCTTAAAAAGAGAACACTGACTAGGTTCTATTGCAAACTTTAGATTCCAGATAAAAAGGAACTAAAAATCATCCTGCATTTTGTTATAGCAGTTGCTATGTAGGGAGTGAATAACTATTTTGTTGATTAGCTTATACATTCTTATCTTTACCTACTGCGACATGACCGTGCTTCAGAGACAGAATTAAAGAAGAAATGAACAAAACATTTTTACAGCAATTTTAAAGTTTTCAGCAGAGTTAAGGGCTATAGTCTTAGAAGTTTTCTAAATGTTTATTAATCTAGTGAAAGACTTCTTTATTTCGTTATATTTTTTTTTTTTAGGAATTTGGAATTGTAATAATACACCCTTTTTCTTGGGGGTAACAATTTACCATAAGAGGATGTTCTTGAATGATATTTCCAGAATGGAAAAACTGTTTGATATCTCAATGCTTTTTTTTTTCTTTTCTATTGTCTGAAATGTCAATAGATTATCAATAGTAATTAAAAAACACATTTCATTGTTACAAGTTAAATTAACAGGTGCCTTTTAGTAGAAAATAAACTTTCTTTAGTGTTATTGTAGATATGATTCCTTTTTAAATTACATAATGGGAATTTTAATCTTTATATGTCAGTTGAGATTAAAGTATTACATTTAATTATATAGCACTTTTAAAAGTTGGAAGGCTAAACTGTTTTATTATGAAATTTTGCATTTGAATTACTTAATCCATTTTACAAAGAATTTACATCTCATTTCTTGAAAGAATATTGCCTGTGAGCTAATCCTGTGCATTAGAGATTTATGCTCATGGTTTCTTGGCATACTAAGGGATACTTGCCTGAGATTAGTTTGAAGATTTAGCAAAAAGATACATAGAAAATAAATTTAAAATATAATGCTTCCATTCAAATGGGGCAGAACATGGCAAGTCTCTACATTGCAGATGAACAAAAGGATTCAGGAAATCAGAATGCTATTTAGGAAAAATAGATACAAACTTAGAAAGTAATTATCTTGGAAGGTTTCCCCAGCTTGTCCAAAAAATAAGTCTCTTTATCTAATTACAAGAAGGGAAAAAATAAGGAAAAATTTGCAATACATGCAGAAGACTGTGGCAAAGGAAAAATAAAATTATTGTCCCTTTGAAAAGCACTGAAATAATTTGGAACATAATTTACTCACTAATTATAGCCAGTTAATATTATAAGAGACATATTGATTGGCAGAAGGCTCAGCTACAAGGTGTTCAATGCTCTATATTTCTGCTGAACTAATTAATGCACCTCCAGGCATCGGCCATGGGGTCAATTTTCAACAGAAGGGTATTCCAGTCCTCTGTGTCTTTTGATTCCTCAGTGCTTGAACATCTGAGTGCAAAACTGAGATTGTAGAGTTGGCAGTACCTGTTACACATTTCCCACATCCTCTTCCGCTAAATAGAATAGTTTCAGAAGCCATGTGTGAGAGTGACATTTGGTAACAGACCGCTAGTGCTGTCACTTAGGCATTAAAATAATCAACTTATTTTTTTAACTTTAATTAGCTTGTTTTTTTCTACTCTAATATCAATTGAAATTTAAAATTTAAGACAAACAATGATGATGAGGCATGTTAGCATCCGTCTGCTTTTCTCCTTGGTGAACTGAGGAGTTGTAAGCAGTTTTATTATTCCAAATATAGCATAGCTTATAATGCATGGAAAGTAGGCTTGTGTCATCTAAAACAATTATAATTATTTTGGTGATGCAATACCATAAGAAACTTTTACATGTTATTCAACATACTGAGAGGTTTCATTTAAGAGTCTAAATTCAGTTATTTAAAATGCAAAAATGGCCAAAACCGGTTTGGCTCAGTGGATAGAGCGTCAGCCTGCGGACTGAAAGGTCCCAGGTTCGATTCCAGTCAAGGCATGTACCTCGGCTGCAGACACTTCCCCAGTAGGGGGTGTGCAAGAGGCAGCTGATCGATCATCGATGTTTCTGACTTTCTATCCCTCTCCCTTCCTCTCTGTAATAAATCAATAAATATATATATATTTTAAAAATGCAAATATGGCCCTGGCTGGTGTGGCTCACTTGGTTAGAGTTTCCTGCCCTGCACCAAAGGTTCAATTTGATTCCTGGTGAGGGCACATACCTAGGTTTTGGAGCTCCTTTGGGAGGCAACTGATCAATCCACATATCTTTCTCACGCTGATGTTTCTCTCTTTTCCTCCCCTTCTGAAAAAAATCAAATGTAAATTTTGTTCAATATTTGTTATTTATTAGAAGAATGTAATGTATAATAAGGTAGGACAGAGGCTGTTGCCTGAAATAATTTTAGAATTAGGTATACTTTGTTTTGAATTTCAGTTCCTGCATTCACCAGGTAGGCAAATTAGTAGCTCAGTTTCCTTCTCTGAGAAATGGGCATAATAAATCGGAAGTTGTTTTGAGGATTATATTAAGTGCTATGTAGTGCTTAAAGTGACTAGCAGGTGGCAAGTACTTTTAATGCAATAATATTAATGTGATGATGTTAAACATAGTTTAAATAACATACTTATAATTAGTTATAAGTAATACAATTATATTATATTAAATAATATAGTATATTATATTAGCTAATATTTTCATTTTATATTGATGGCATGACACAATAACATTTCTTTAAAATATATCAATTTTAATATATATTTTATAGTACACTGTAACATACTATTAACATACCATCCAGATATAATAATAAAAGAGTAATATGCTAATTAGACTGGATGTCCTTCCAGACCACCTTCTGGACCAAGCTGGGGCCAAGAGGAAAGCCTGGGTCTCAGGTGCCAGAGGGGAGCCGGTGCCAGAAGCCAGGGGAAGGAAGGTGTACTCTTGCACAAATTTTGTCCATCAGGCCTCTAGTATTTTATCTTTTGCAACGAGGGCGGGTGGGGAGGCTGTGAACCTAAGCCCAGTCTCCACCCTCTCCAATCTGGACCCTTCTGGTAGGATCGAGCCTAAATGGGCAATTGGACAAACCTCTCATAATCCAGGAATGCTGGGTCCCAACTGTTTGCCTGCCTAACTTCCTTGTTGCCCTTAATTGCTTCTGCCTGCTAGCCTGATCACCCCCTAACCCTGTGATGGCAAACCTGTGACTCTGACACATGTAGCCATTTTCAATGACATGCAGCTGCATGCGGTCCCATATAGAGAATTACGTTTCATTCTCGGCTACTGCACCTGGCCATGCAGTAGCTAAGGATGAAACATTTGCTGTAGTGTAGTGTAGATGCTCTGTGCTGGAGGTCTGTAGGCCAAAACAACAGAACTCCAGCACAGAGTGTCTAGTTCTGGGACTTCTGGTTAGGCCTTTAGGAGATCTTTGACCTCACTCCTGGCCAGTGCAGCAAGGAGCAGCCCAATGTTGTGGGGGATGCATCTCTGGAGGCCCTGTGATCGCCATTACCAGCAACCACATAACCACAACAACCATCATCCAATCTACTGTCCTGGGGTGTCGTGGATTTCTAATTGATCATCATTACTGAGATAAGTGAGGAGGAGGCTGTGCTATGGGTGCTGTTTCACCATTAGAAATAGCGGCAGACATCTTAATTTAAATAAGGAACATCATTTTGCAGCATAGTGCAGAATCCATTTCACCACTATTACTGTTGTGCATCCTTATTAACCCCTATTTCTGCTTATTAACCCTGCCCTTTCCTAAAAGACAGTTACATGTGACATCTTGTGGTCAGTTAGGCTAGTTAACCCCTAATTGCCTGCAGGGCTAACAGGCTATCTATAATCCTATCTTCTGTCACTGCTCTCCTGATGGAGAACCCTCTCCCCCCAAAAACAACAACAACAACAACAACAACAACAAAAACAAGGTTAAGTAAAGGAATGTATGGCATTATAGAAAAAAAAATGGCAGATCATTTTGCATTCTATGTACTGAAATGTTAGTAAGTAGAACGTGGAATATAAATAGACATTTTGAAACTAATCATTCCCAGCTCTTGAACAAAAGTGAGGATGAAAAGAAGGAATACATTTCCAGGCAGCTATACCTTTATAGGAGCCAATCTAATTCCATCCTTAAATTTATAAAAGGCTCTACAAATTTAACATCTGCAAGTTTGAGCATTGCTCACTTCATAGCTCACCATGGAAAAGCACTTAGTGAGGGAGAATTTGTTAAAGAAACTCTCCTAAGATGTGCCCCAGTTCTATTTCACAATATGCAGAATAAAGATTCAATTATTAAGATAATATGTGAGTTACCACTCAATAGAAATATCATAAAAGACTGAATAATGAGACTGAACACAAATGTACAACATCAATTAAAGAGAGATATAAGTAATTGTAAATATTTTTTAATCTCTCTTGATGAAACTCCTGATGTCACATCACATGCTCAGTTGGCCATTATTGGTCAATATTCTGATGGTCTCTCAATGAGAGAAGACGTGATAAAGTTAGTATCAGTGCCAGCAAGTACATCAGGAAGCGAAATATGTAAGGTTGTTATACAAACATTCCGTGACCTAAGCATTGATATCTCTAAAGTTGTGTCAGTGATGACAGATGGGGCACCAAATATGGTTGGGAAAAAAGTCGGATTTGTCAAATTGTTTATGGAATCTATTGTGCCTTTTCATTGTATTATCCATCAGGAGGTTTTATGTGCCAAGGCACGATTAACTGACTTAAACGACTTAATGTCAGTTGTTACAAAAATAGTTAATTTAATAGCTGCTTGCTCCCTTCAAAAGCGCGAATTTTCTGCACTTTTACTGGAGGTTGATTCTATCTACAGTGGACTGGTGATGTAAAGTAAGGTAAGATGGCTGAGCTGAGGCAAAGTTCTTGAGCGCTTTGTGGAGTGCTTTGAAGAAATTAAGGTATTTCTTGAGGATAAGGATCTGGGAAACTTTTCTCAGCTCAATGATAAGTGGGTCAACACCCTGATATTTTTTTTTTACAATTTTTTCTGTTCATATTAATGAACTGAACTTAAAGTTACAAGGTTTTGGCAAAAGTATTAACTTTATGTTTGGATACATAAAAGCATTTGGTGAAAGTAAACTTAAAATTTTCAAGAGAGATGTAGAAACTAAAATTTATAAGTATTTTCCTCAAGTAACAAAATTTTTTGAGAAGGCCAGTGCAACTGTATAAAATGAAATGGAATTCTTGCATATAAAGTACCAGCATGTTTTAGACTCATTACTTGACCGGTTTAGTGACAGATTTAATCAATTTAGAAGCCCAGAACAGACCATTAAAATAATTGAATATCCTGATGTAGTAGTCTACAGTATTTTGGGATTAAATGGTTTCCAATGGATGGAAATTGATGATTTGGATATGCAACTTGCAGAATTTCAAGACAGCATCTGAGCTCAGGTGTTTGTCAACTTGAGGTCAACACTTGAGAATCTGGAAAGGTGCTGCTTGAACAATCAAGAGGAGTGCCACTATGAACAGGAAATTTGGACTGCCTGGAATTGATTACCAGACACTTTTAGCACTCTGAAAAATATAGCATGGCTTTATTCACAATTTTTCCCTCTACCTACTTTTGTGAGACCTTATTCTTAGCATTAAATAATATGAAATTCAACAAAAGAAACAGATTGACAGATGAAATTAGTAGCACTTGCTTGGGCTTGAAGTGGACAAAATACCCATTTTCAATTGAAGGATTAGCCAATGAAATTCAGCAACAAAAATTCACTAACAGGCAGGTTAATTAAAGAATTCCCCCTCCCACTCACTTATCTTAGTTCATGGCACCCCACACAAGTTAAATAATATAAAGACCAACAACAACAACAACAAAAAACCGACTGACAGATGAACAAAGAAGTCACTAGGCAGGTAATTTAAATAATTAGTTTTTGGTTTATTAAATTCAGTTATATATTACAATTATACATTTTTGTTATTTAAACTATAAATATCATGAAATTATGTTTTTTTCTCTAAGTGACACACCACCTGAGTTATGCTCCTTTTTTTTGGCGAATTTTGACACACCAAGCTCAAAAGGTTGCCCATCATTGCCCTAACCACTCCTTTGCCAACCTAATTAATGCCTAACTGCCCCCCTGCAAGCCTGATTATCCCTAACTGCCCTCCCCTGCAGGCTTGATTGCCCCCAACTGCCTTCCCTTGCAGGCCTGGTCCCTCCCAACTCTCCTCCCCTGCTGGCCATCTTGTGATGGCCATCTTATGTCTACATGGGGGCAGCCATATTTGACCACATAGGGGCAGCCATTTTGTGTTGGAGTGATGGTCAATTTGCATATTACTCTTTTATTAGATAGGACAGAGGTCTGGTGCATGGGTGGGAGCCAGCTGGTTTCCCCTGCAAGGTGTCCTGGATCAGGGTGGGGATTCCCTTGGGGCTTGGATGGCCTGGGCAAGGGGCGTGTGGTGGTTTGCAGGCCGGCTACACTTCCAGTGACCCAAGTAGAGACCCTGGTATGTGGGATTTATTTATCTTCTATAATTACAATTTTATAGCCTTGAGTGGAGGCCAGGGCAGGCCAGGGTGGGAAGGAAGCTTGGCTTCCTCCATTGCTGGGGCAACCCAAGCCTCTTGCTCTCTACAGCTCTGTGGCTGCCAACATTTTTGTTGGGATTTATTTATCTTCTGTAATTGAAAATTTGTAACCTTGAGTGGAGGCCTGGGCAGGCCAGGGTGGGCGAGAAGCTTGGCTTCTTCCATCGCTGGGGCAACCCAAGCCTCTTGCTCTCTATAGCTTCTTGGCTGCAGCCATTATAGTTGGGTTAATTTGCATACTCACTCCTGATTGGCTGTAGGTGTGACTTGTGGGTGTCATGAAGGTCTAGTCAATTTGCATGTTTCTCTTTTTTTAGAGAGCATTAGTTTATTAAAATTTAATAATATGTACCTGATTAGTGAAATCAAACAAGGTAAGAATGAAAAATAATGTAATATATTTTACTTGTGTTTTTTTCAACAAAGTACATACTTGACGCTTTTTACATAGCACATCAGGACTAGAAGTAACATGTAAACTTTATACTGCTATTCTGTGAACCTACAGAGGAAATAGGATATCTAAATTATAAAGGGAGAAAATAATGCATTGCTTGCAACATCTAATTCTTTCTTCAAGCTGAAATTCTCTTATGCCCCAAGTAAGAACCAGTCTTCAAATGGCCTCCACAAGCCCAGAGTGAGATGTAAAATGGCAGCTTGCTCTGAGGATTCTAATGATAATTGTAAATTTATCTACTTAAGAGGTCAAGAAAAGACAGTCACTGTAGGAGTGGCTGTTCCTTCAGGTGATTTCTGTTCTGTGAAGTCAGAAATTTCTCTCTTCAATTTAACTCTTTCACTTTATATGAAGCTTTTCTCTAAGCTAGTTTTTAATATTTTAAATTATTTTTCTGACTTTCTCCTGAACTCACTACCTAAACTTCAAATTGCTATCACTGACTTTGATATGAAACAGATCTGAATTATGAAGCGTTGACAATTAATACATGAAAGTCCATGTTGATATGCATTGGCATCATTCTGGGTTTATGGTATTTGTTAGGCAACACCACGGTGGATTTTGGCATTTGGGCACAATAATCATATTGACACCACTTATATCAGAGAATAAAGAGAATAGGATATTTTATTTAGGGTTTCCTTTTAGTAAAACGTGATTTCTTTGTAGGTTTTACTATAAAAATAACTTTCTTAGAAATCCATTAAAAAATGAAGCAGTGATCAAATATTTATCTGACATTCTAGCCTGTTATCTGGTTGGCATTCTTCCACACAGCTGCTTGTAAGATATATTTACTTTTATAACTGCAGATCCTTATCCATTGGAAAATAAAAAAAATATTAAAAGACTATTCCTAGAGCACTATCACATTTGGCAGTCACAAGTAATCTCCAAATTCAGAATCAGTCAGCAAAGTAAATTCCAGATAGTTGAAACCATGTGACTCGCTGGCATATATTTTTTTAAATATTTCTATTGATTTTCAAAGAGAGGAAAGGGGAGGGAGAGAGAATCAGCAATCACTGCCTCCTTCTGGGGATCAAGCCCCAACCCAGGCAGGTCCTCTGACAGGAACTGAACTCTGATCTCCTGGTTCAGCTACTGAGGACGGACCAGGCAAGCTGACATCTTTTCATAGATTAAGGTTTAGAAAATTTGATTTATAAAATGGTATTAAAAATTACTGAAGATTAAGACTCTCTATGGCTGAGAGGCAATGCTGGGAAAGATTCCACTTGGTTGTTTAGCTCTGATCTGGAGTGAATTTTCAGTACTCTGGCCGTCCACTGCCGTGCACCATCTGCCCACTGGGTTTTGTAATACTCAGACAAAGGGAAGTTGATCATAAAGACCAATAAAGAAGATAACGAATCTCATTGTCCCACTAGCTGGTTTGGCTCAGTGGAGAGACCATCCGCTGTGGACTGGGGGGTCCCAGGATTTATTTAAGTTGGGGTTGTGAGCTTGATCCCCAGTAAAGGGCATGCAGGAAGCAGCCAATCAATCACTCCCTCTCGTCATTGATGTTTCTATCTCTCTCTTCCTTCCTATCTGAAATCAATAAAAATATTTTCTTAAAAAGAATCTCATTGTCTCAATAAGACATAATGAAAGTAACAGCAATCGCTGCATATGCTAAGTGTTGTCCTAAAGTCTCTGCTGTCATTCAATAAAAAAAGATCATTTTTTTCTATTTGTGGTTACCATTTATAATTTATAGAATGTCTCTTATGAAAGTCCCAATCTCTTTCAGTCTTCAAACTCCTCAAATTAAGTTTTTACCCTTTACTTATAAAGAGTAAAACTCTTCAAATTAATAGAGTCAGGAACACTAATATAACATAATATGTATTACCAGTGTAAGGTTATCTATCTATCTATCTATCTATCTATCTATCATCTACAGGGTGGGACAAAAATAGGTTTACAGTTGTATGAGAAGCACAGTGTATTCTTATATTATTATTTAATTATTGTATTATTTCCCATATAAACAAATGTAAATCTACTTTGCCCTGCCCTTTTTATATATTTTAAGTGTTTGTGAAGTATAAAAGACAAAAGTTAATATAGTTTGTCTATAAAAATAATAAATAAAATGTCAAACATAAGTACAAAGACAGTAATAAAATATTTCAAGTTATGCAGAAACAGATTCAGTCTATGTTGTATGTGGAAAACTTCCAAATATATAGAAAAAAAATCTTACTATCATAGAGAAATGCTGCAATATGAGGATAACATTTTTTTTTCTTTTACTACTGGGGAATAAAGAGCTGAAAAAGCAAAGTCCTAAAACAGAGAGAAGATACAAGAAGCTTAATGCACCAAAGTATAGATCTATTTATTGTTTTCCTCTCCAAAAAAACTTGTCCCACTTATGATTTTAAATAGACCACTAATTAGTGACTCTTTTATTTTTATTTTTAAAATATATTTTTTATTTATTTTAAACAGGAAGGGAGAGGGAGAGACTTATATAAACACTAGAGGCCCAGTGCATGAAACTCATGCACTGGGGGTGGGGTTCCCTCAGCCCAGCATGCTCCCTCTTGCAGTCCAGGAGCCCTTGGGGGATGTCCGACTGAGGGACCTAAGCTGTCAGTTAGACATCCTTAGCACTGCTATGGAGGCAGGAGAGGCTCCTGCCAGCACTGCTGCACTGGACAGTGGTGAGCCCAACCGCTGGCTGAGCAGCTCTCCCTCTATGGGAGCACACTGAGCACCAGGGGGCAGCTCTTGTGTTGAGCATCTGCCCCCTAGTGGTCAGTATGCATGATAGCGACCAGTCATTCTGCCATTTAGTTGATTATCATATTAGCCTTTTATAATACAGGATCAATGATAAGAGAGAATCATTGATCAACTACCTCTTGCATATCTCACAATAGGGATCAAGCCCAAAACCTGGGCATATGCCCTGATCTGGAATCAAACCTTGACCTCCTGGCTCAAAGGTCAACACTCAACCACTTCACCACACTGGCTGGGCTCTGACTCCCTTTTAATAATAGAATTTAATTGTCATAAAATAAAACTAATACAACTAAATGTTTCAACTTTAAAAACTGTTACATGTTCATTAAAATACAAAAAGGTGAGAATCTTCATGGATTTTTAGATCAATATGAAGTGTTGATCAGTCAGAATTTTTCTTCCTTTTATTGATTGTAAGTGATGCTGAGGTTTTCCAACACAGATACTTGATCAGTTAGGAAGATATTCCCTTAAATGAAAAAGGGTAAGTAGCGTCATAACTTGGAAACGTTTAAGGCCTTTTACTTTTACCTACTCTCACAAGATAGCACGTTACTGTCCCGTGTAAGCTTTCCCATTGAGAAGAGGTCATCATATTATACGATATGAAAATTTGGGGCTGATTGGAAAGATGAATTAAAAAAATAAATACCCTCATAACAAAACCACTTCTTTAGTGTTTGATTTCCATGAGCTCCCAACAATCATGCAACAAGTAAAGGTACGCATACATAATGAACACACATACACATACATACAAATGTGCACATACATGTATTTCAGAAACTTCCAAATAAGAAAGCAAACCTTAGGTGGCCAAAGGAAACCATTCTGATTTAGAGCAATATATGATTTTAATAAAGAGTTCTAAAACAATAATGAACTAAGCCAAGTATGGGCTAAGTATACATTAGGAATTAGCACAGCAAAATGCACAGACACAGAGCACAATTGATGAATCTAACATTTATACCAAATAAACCAATTTTCTACTTCTAAAAATTAGTAAGAAATATATTTTATTTTCTACGCATTACGATATTAATTTTATTGTATTATGTTGATTGCACTATATACATTATGATTATTTTACACTCTTTTATTTATTTTATTTTTATTCTAGATCTAATAAATCATTTGTACATGCTTTTGTATTCTTCAGGAGCTTAACTTTAGTTCTCCATTGTAGTACTGAGTATATGTTTGTTGAATGAAATATGTACATAATTGTTCACCAAGTTACATATAATCGAAGAAATTAAATAAACACATTGCTCTGACAAAGGAAAAAATGGTGCATTATTTGTTTTAGTAACCAGAAGAGTTTCATATAAGTAGTCAGACAACTTAAGAAAATAGAGATATTTATATAGCAACGGGTTAGAATGATTACTTCTTAATAAATTGCTCTTAATCATTTGAATAATAGATAGTATCTGTTCTATTTGTTAATATTCATATTAAATATATTGTGACAATGAAACTTGCCAAACGTGTAGCAGCACCAAAATATGTTGGTAATAAATTCTTCAAAGCCCTTTGACGAGTAAGCATAGCTCATTATACCTTCGAGAATTGTTAACTGAGATGACTCACTGTGATAACTTGACAGATGGAAAAAGAAAAGACCCAGGAAGGTACAATAACTCCTGATCTCACACCAGAGACACTGAAAACACAAAGAATATTATTAGGGGTTTTTTTTTGTTTGTTTGTTTTACTATATACATAAACTTTACATTTTCCTTGACAAATTTCTCCCACACACCAATTTTTTAAATAAGTTACATAGTGCTATTTATTTATTTGCATAACTATTCTTCACTGTAAAATACTTTGGACTTCACCATGGTGTGACTGTTCCAGGTTCAGTTAATGCTATGTGTTGTGACTCAAAAGCAGAAACGACATCTGTGTTGTTCACCTCTGGATCTCCATCGATTGGGATGGTGTTGGGACATTACAGATACTTGACCAATAGTGAGGAATTCAAATTGTTAGCTTCAGTCACTGACTTGAACATTTCAGAATACTATTTTTAAATATTAGCACTATCTTTGGTGTAATGAATTCTATCTACATGATTTTTAATTGTTTATAGTCTAATTCTGTTTAGATTGCTTGTGTTTTGTACTGGCACTTTTCTCCAAGTCTCCTTTCTTATTCAACAAGCTTTAGACGTTAATCTTAATAAATGATAGGAATAGAAATTAAGTAACTAAAATACTGCCTTTAAAGTACCATTTTCTTAGTTAACTGATACTTGAATAAAAAGGCGTTTAAGTCTTCTTTTAACTATTTATTTGATTCTATTTCCAGGATTGTTTAATGACTGTATATAATTCATTATTAATCCAATGTGTTTATAAGCAATGCTGTATTCTTAATCTGTCATCATTGGTGCTGATAAGGATTTGTAAAGCTAATGTGGCATGGTCTTATGTTCTGACAATGAAGCATCACCCCTGCCTGGAGCTATTTAAATGTACCCTGAAAAAACTTGTTCAATATTTCTTTGTTATTATCCCAAACACCTAGTTCAGTGTACATAGTTATCAGTACTATTGAAATAGTTAGAAGGGCTAATTAGCTTAATTGGAAAATGTAAAATCAGAAAGGTTGATACCTTCTCTTGGAAACTGAATTGTGGCATCGATACACTTCAGGGGTGTGGTTCAAAATGTATTTGACATTTACCAGGCCACACCTGTAAGTACTTACACTACAGTCTATTTTCTGTTGGTAAAGTCTTGCTTGACTTGTACCACAAGCCCTTTTTGTAGGATTCCTATCTTAGTAATTAGCATAGAGTGTACTTAATGTCAAATTAACAACCTACAATATTTGAGGAACAACTGTAAAAAATGAGCAACCTCAAATTAAAAAAAAAAGTCAGTATAAAGTTCTAGGATAGTGAACTGAAGTCGGAGTCTCTGGGTTTAAATCTGCCTTAATCAAGTGCTATCTTTCATGACATGTTACTTAACAGCCTACTGTCTCTGTTTTCTTGTCTGTAAAAAGGAGATAATAATTGTAACTAAATTTCAGGATCAGTGTGATACATGTGAAGGTATCAGATACATATTAATATTAATAGCTCCATGAATATTTTTCATTTTGATGATTAAGATATTAATTCTTGATCATTTTGATACACAAAATACATTCAAAGATGATCCTTTCAACACCTGTTTGCTGAATTCTTCTCTGGCAAACTTGTCCTCCAACCTATTTCAGCCACACAGTCTCATGGTGATACTGCAGTGCCCAATAGGATAGGCACACACGTGTGGCTCTTATTGAAATTAAATACAATTACATTTTCGTCCCTCATTTTTACTAACCATATTTCAAGTTTTCAATAGCCACATGTGGCCAGTGGCCATTATATTGTACAACCCAGATGTAAACAATTCCTATCATCACTGACAATTTTATTAGATTGTACAGCTTACATTCGTTAACTTTAATTCATCAATCATAGTTTTATGCATTCTACTGTTTTATCAACACCTATGTTTCTAGATCACTATTTGTTTTACTATGACTTCAACAATATTTTTACCCTATCTGTTACTCTAATTTATCAGTTCTCAAATTTTTTTTTAATTTCAAGAACACTTTATGCTTTAAAAAAACTATGAAGATGCCATAATTCTTTTATTTATGTATGTGATATCTAGTGTTTTTATTGTATTACTAGATGCCCGGTGCATGAATTCATGCACGGGTGGGATCCAAAGTGGGGTGGAGGGGAGGCCAGGATGTGATAGGCCCTCTAGGCAGGCGGTGGGATGCCCTTGCAGGCCGCAGGTCAGGATCTGTCCAGCTGACTTTTTCGAGGATTCTCAGGAGCCACCTGGTGGCCGCTTTTATATTGTTTCTTCCTTGCAGAGCATCTAAGGAGGGGAAGGGGCTGCAGTGCCCGAGGCCTCTTTCCAGGAGGCCGGCAGTGCTATTGGGATTGTGCTGGTGGCGTTGGTCCATCAGTGCCTGGCCCATTCTCCAGAGATTGGATCTGCAGGACTACTGAGGGAATGGCTGCCAAGGGCTGGTAGACCACTGGGATGGGTCTGTCAGCTGAGCAGCACTTCCGCTTTGGGAGCGCACTGACCACCAGGGGGCAGCTCCTGCATTGAGTATCTGCCCCTGGTGGTCAGTTCAAGTCATAGCAACCAGTTGTTCTGATGGTTCCAGTCATTCAGTCACTTAGGCTTTTGTATACTAGTATATAGATAACTTAAAAGTTAAACATAAAAAAGTATTTAGAAGTTTATTATAAATACATTAGAGGCTCGATGCATGAAACTCATGCCAGGGGGTTTGGCCCCCACTGCTGCTGCAGCTGCCTTGCCCCTGCTGCTGCCATGGCTGGAGGCCTCTGCCTCTGTCATCACTGCCACCACTGCAGCCACCTCTGCCTCAGCTTCTGCCTGACATGGCGGCCACCTTAGCCCTCACAGCCCTGGCTTTGTCCAGCAGTTTGTCTGGAAGGATGTCTGGTTTAATTAGCATATTACACTTTTATTATTATACTAGGGGCTTGGTGCATGGAATTCATGCACTGGGGGTGGGAGGTCCCTCAGCCCAACCTGCCCTCTCTCCCTCAGGGGATGTCCTAATGATGGCTCACCCCTGCCCTGACCAAGACCGAAAGCCTCTGGTGGAGACTTTCGCCCTTGGACAGGGCACCTCCGCCAGGGGACCCCAGCTATCTGTCACCCTATGATACAGCTGATCGCTGGTTGTCCCCGACCCCACCCCAGCTCCGGCCCAAGTCTGCCCCAAGGCCGGCAGGGAGGGAAAGCCCGTTCCCTCCTGCTGTGCGGCCACTGGGTGGGGACGCGGACTCAGCACTCGTGGCCCTGGCCAGCACCACCCGTCCCCTCCCTTGTTCCCGCCCTCCACTAAGCTGGCCTGTGCCACCTGTTCCCCCTCTCCACCAAGCCGGCCCACACTGCCTGTTCCCTTCCTCAGCCAAGCCGGCCCACACCGCCTGTTCCCTCCCTTCATGTGGCCCAAGCTGGAGGCACCAATGCTGCGCTTGTAGCCCTGGCTGGCCCGTTCTCTCAGTGGCCACAGCCATCTTGGTTGTGGTTTATTTGCTCCTGCTTGGCTTGAGGGTGTGGCTTGTGGGCATGGCTTGTGGGTGTAGCGGAGGTACAGTCAATTTGCATTTTACCCTTTTATTAGATAGGATATATTTTAGCATTCATTTCCACAGTTAAGAAATTACCACATATCCCAAGCAAAAATAAATTTGAAGCAAAGTAGCTTTGTTTTACATTATGAAAATTTCTTTACTATCGAGCTAAAAGGTGGTAGATGGATTCTCATATCTGTTTACATATTGAATCTGTTCATGTATTAAATCATGAGCTTCTATAAAATTGTAGATTCATGTAAGATTCATGTAGATTCATGAAAGAATTAGAGTTAACAAAGGAACTAACATCTTAGTAGCATTATGAACATAGTTTGAACCCTCTGAAAGTTTCTTAAAAAATTCTCAGAGATGCCCAGGCCACACATAGAGAAACACTGTTCTAGACTCTATTATCTTTTCACTGTCCCTCACTCCATGAAGTCCTCTTTTCCCTCACCCAGCTTAAGTACTGCATTGCATATAAAATAAATGTCCTTATCTATATTCATTTATCACAATAGTTTGGCAAAGCCACAACCGTGGTCTATTCCATCCCATTCTACAGCTGCCTCTGTGCAGATGAAAGCTGATGAAAACAGTCATGCTGAATTCTCTCACTTTTTGATATATGGGAGGACACTCCAACCAACTGAGCCGCACTGGCCAGGCAAGGATTCTGCTTTCTCCATTAATGTCCTATTAATTACATATGCATAATCTTAGTATCTATCTATTATCTATCTATCTATCTATCTATCTATCTATCTATCTATCTATCTTCCTATTTACCTATATCTATCATCTCCTATCGAGTGCACTATTCTCTCTTCTTGCTCCTTTCTGACTTTTTAAGGATAAGAGTTCCTAACAGACAATAGTGTGGTGAAGGCCTGGGACAGGGCACAGGTGTGGGCTAAATGGGGACAATGAAGGAAAAAAGGGGGCATCTGTAAAATGTTCCACAATAAAGATTTTTTAAAAAGAGTTCCTAGACTTCAGATCAATGTGATGATGTTGCTAGTCTGACATAACATTAACAAAACTGAGTTCTTGCTTTGGAGCATAATCTATGCAGGTCTAATTCTGCTCATACCCATACATGGTCATCTACTCATTCTTTGGAAACTTAGTCACTGAGGCCTTGATAACATTTATCCGCATAAGTTTTAAAAATAAATTGCAGAGCTTGAATGTAATTTTATTATTTGTAGAAACAATTGTATCAATTGATATGATTAAAAAATACAGTTTTCGTTACATGTTTATAATTCTGAATATAAATTTATCAAAAATATCATTATAAATCTTATAAAATATTAAGATCCCATAACAGTGAATTAAGAAAACTTAGACACAAATTATGTGGTCTCTTTTAACCAAAATAGATCAAATCAAATGAGAGTAAGGCTGAAATGGTTGGTTAGAGCATATGTGGAATTTCCCGTTCAGTGTTGGATGTTACTTTTAAAGTTGTATCTATAAGCTAGAATGCATTAGAAGACAGTAGTAAGGAAAATGAGTCCAAATAAAATTAACTTATGTGTTCAATTATTTTGAGGCAGCTTATTTAGATGTATGTAAGAGGTGGAAATAGAATGAAGTGTCAAGAACAAGAGGAAAATTAAAACATATAATGATTACATAGTAATGCAGGTTTTAATGACTGTGTAGGGTGTTGTGGATACATGGTCTTTAAGTTCTAGAGTTTCCTGGCATCTACTTAGAAAATATGGTATCAATCTGACTCACATTGTCCCAGTAGAAAAAATAATTTTAAAAAAGCATGCATATTACTCAACCTTCTCCTGGCACTAAGCCTAAGAGAAATGACTCATATGGCTTTTTATATTAGGATCACTGAGTAATGTAGAAAACAAGGTCCTCAACAACATCCCCCAATAAATAAAATAACAGATTCCACATGTCATTTATGGTGCCCCACAGAATAAACCAGGGCAAAATACTGTGAAAAGCACCTCTCCCAGGAGCCAGCCTGGTATAGAAATGAAGAATTTTCTGGACCTTAAGTTAATTAAGAGACAAAACTTAACTATCAAACATGAGTTGAGACTAAGCCACTGGACCAGCGGAAAGCACATGATGGTGGGGATATTGGGGCAGTTGACATAACAAGAGCTGGACAGCAGAGTGCTGAACTGAACAAGATCATACAGGTGGCCTGCATTTATTTCCATCTATGCCACTTACTGACATTGTAACTCGAGCAAAATCATGGAACCTCTCTGTGCTTGTTGGCTTCTTTTTGAAATAAGGATGTTGACCATGCCATTTCTATCTCATACAACTGTAAAGTCCTGTGCAAAAGGTTTGGCATCTGATAAATGCAAAATAAGTGTTAGCTATTGCTTTATCTTTAGATTTGAGAAGGGCTACACACAAGAGGATAAAGTTTGTTCTGTTTGACACTAAGAGGAGGGATTAGAATAAACACACTCCATCCTCATTATCCAAGGACTTGGTGTTTGCAAAGTCACCTATTTGCTAAAATTTCTGTGTAACCCCAAAATTTACACTAGGGGTGTGCCTTTGCAATAATTGGCAGATGTGTAGAGAGCAGTGAAACTTTGAATCACCTAACCTGTGTGTTGCCATTTGAGGTTGAACAGGGAAAGCTCAGCCTCTCCTACCATAAACAAGTGCCCTCCTCACATTCCTCTCTTTGGGCTGTTTTGCTGTCTAAAATTACCCACAAGCATAGTTTGGAAGTGTATGGGGTTCCTATTGCAGGAAGCTGGAATGTGTCTTTGGGAAAAAATTTAGAAAGATGGAAAAAAAAAAGGGAGATGACAAGACTCTGGTGTCTGTGCTGCTTTAAGAGTTAGTGTGTCCTTAGTTATTTTGAAACATACATTGAGTGACCATTTATCCGCAATTATGTAAAGAGAAAGCAAACAAAATTCTTGTTTCAGGTGTAAATCCAATAGCTGTAAGGAAAATGACTATATAGAAAACAAATGTCTTCATAATAAAAATATTTGGTAATTATAAGGCATTAAGAATTTTGTTTATTTTCTTTAAAAAGTTACAGTTTGGAGAAAAATGACTGCTATTTGTTGTTGTTTTTATCTTGTTTCTGGTGTTAAGTAATATTTGCATTTATAACTGTGTCAGGGCAAGTCTTGTTGCCTGATTTTAGCTATTACAGCAGCCACGCACCTGTATCCTGGCACATCTGTACAAGAGTAGAACAATGTGAAAACGCAAATGTTTATCTCTACAAGGCAATACCGAATTATCCTTCAAAGTGGTTATATAATAAAGATCCTAACAGCTACATCAGAGAGGTCCACTGACTCACGTGCACACCAGCCCTCAGCTTCATCTGATATTTTCAATTATGCCAATTTGAAGGTGTGACTGGAAATAGTGACAAATTGCAGCCTGAATTTGTTTATTTCTAATCATTATTAAGGGTGAACAATTTTCCTGTTTAAGGTCTTTAATGTTTCCTCCTCAGTGAAATGCTTATTCGTAATTTTTAATAGTCTTTTTGTTTATAGCATTTTTGGTTCACAGAAAAATTCAGAAGAAGGTACAAAGATTTTCCATATACTCCCTGCCCACCCTCCACAGACTCCTCTACTATCAAAATCCTGCCTTTTCATGAATTTTGTACACTTGTCTAGTGATTAATATAAATTATCTCTGAACAGCCATCTATTTCCTGGTTTCCGGCTTGTCTTTTTACTGTTCTGTGTTGTCTTTTGAGGAACAGAAGATTTTAATTTAAATGTAGCTTATCAACCCTTTTTAAAAAAATAAATAGGTTTTTATTGATTTCAGAAAGAGGAAGAGAGAGGGAGGAGAGACAGAAACATCAATGTGGGGATGGAGCCGGCAACCCAGACATGTGCCTTGACAGGGAATCAAACTATCACCTCCTAGTCCCGGGATCAGCAAACTGCGGCTCGTGAGCCACACGAGGTTCTTTGGCCCCTTGAGTGTGGCTCTTCCACAAAATACTAGGGCCTGAGAGAGTCTATTTTGAAGAAGTGGCGTTAGAAGAAGTTTAAGCTTAAAAAATTGACTCTCAAAAGAAATTTCAATTCTATTGTACTGTTGATATATGGGTCTGTTGGCTAATGAGTTTGCCAACCACTGTCCTAGTCCATAGGTCAAAGCTCAAGCACTGGGCCACACCAGCTGCGCTATCAATCATTTTTTTCATCAGTTATCACCTTTCTGTTTTACAAAGCCTATTCTAGCCCAAGGCCATGAAAAGATCTTCCTATAAATTCTTACAATTATTTTTTTCTACTTTTGCTTTTCACTTATAATCCACTGGAATGGATTATTTTATACAACAATGTGAGGCCCTATTCTAATACTTTCTGTTAGCGATCATTGTAAACCCACTGGAAACAGAAGGGCTTTAATACACTTTAGTGGAATGGAAAGACTAAGTGCCGTGTCCTAAATGGGTTAACAGTGGGCATCAAGCAATCAAAATAAGTAAGATTTGGATACATAACAACAGTCACAGAGATATTAAAAATAAGGATCCGGGGTGCTAAATCATTTGAAATGGATGGAGGAAATGAAAATCTGTATGTGCAAAGGCTCAGATGGACTTCTGCTTGATGGACAGGTAGTGAGCTTTTGCAACCTCGTATTCTGACTGCTGATGTTTTCATCCCTGGCCCTCAAAATTCTAAGTCTTTTGGCCCTTGCTAGAGGGTATCTTAAAAGTGGTAAATGCCTTGTACACAACAGCTGCTTAAGAAATGTTTGTTTAATTGAACTGGAATGCACATTATAAAATTACAAAATAAGGAATATGTGTTATAGATCCACAAATGATTGGAATAAAGAAAGGAATTAAATAAAGGAAGAAGGGGAGAGGATAGAAAAGAATATGAGAATTTCATTTTCTAAGTCTTGTGTCACACTATTACTTAATTTTTTTTTTCTTAAATTTTTGAGGAAGACTCCTTTTTGTGGAAGAATCACATGACAAGAATTACTTGCACTCTCTAAATGGAATACATCTATAGAATGAGGGGTGAGTCTGCATCAGGGGCAGGGGGTTCTAGACACCAGAGAAGTAAAGGCACATCTTATGAGACATTGTAGGGTACACTTTAAAAAACACACAAAAAACACAAGAAGGCTGTCTTATGTATTTCCTGATTATTTTGTTGCTCTGTCCTTCCCATGCTCCCATGGGTGGTGAGACACCATTCTCTGGATGCTTGTCTGCTATTACCCATAATGAATTTTTAATGGCCTTTTTTCTACGTTCAGGAAATGGAAATGGCCTGACAGTGAATGTTCCATGACTACTAATGATTTCCTTCCCTCTTGGTACTGAAAAAGTTATGTGGAAAGGAAACTCACCCGAAGCAATCATGTCATAAAATGATACTCATTTGAACTGCTTACCTTTACGAAGATGTAAGTACCATTTAAGTGCATTAAGGCTAATGATGTGAAAGACCTAAAAATAATCATACTCTTTAGCAGTATGACCCAATCCTTGCTTCACAAATACCTTACATAATTAGATGTGGCTCTGCCCAAACTCACTTAAATATTTTTAGTCACTTGTTTTCACTGATGTATAAATAAAAGAATTTTCTTCTGGTTATTCCATGTATGAATGCAAGCTTAAAAACTTACTTAGACACTTAGAGCCAAGAAGAGTAAATATCATACTTTCCTAATGTTTCTAATTGGAGTAGATGAGTGATTAAAAAAACCCAAAACAACCCCCACACCAAACACCTGTTGGAATTGAGGAAGCCTATTGTTCCTGTTGGTTAAATGAAACAAAGCTTTATTCTTTTCTGCAAGTCATACACACAATACTGCATTGTATATTGAAGAAGTGAAAAAATATCCCATGAAGACCCACTCCCTAAAGATATCAGAGGGTACTGCAGATGAGTGAAAACTTTAGTTAAATGCCCATGAATACTGGTCATGGTTTAAAATTTAAATACCTTTTGGGAAATTCTGTATGTTTATCTCAAAATATAGATGAGATTGAAATGAAAGGCAATAAATCACAATGCAATCTTACACAGAGTAATTAGGTATTTGTTAGCTGTGGTATGCACTTAAACTGACAATTGAATTTTGGGATAAAAATCAAACAGAATGAAGAAAATTGATATTCTGACCTTCATGTAAAGGGGAGATGACTGAAATATGATCAGTTATTCTTTATTTCCACTTTATTTTAAGATTAGGACAAGGAAGAATGTTAAGTCCCAGCAAAAAGGGATATAGGTAAAATAGAATGGGAAGAATCTGAGTAAACTTCTGAATCTGAGTACATTTAACTGTTTCCTCCACTGAGATTACATCAGTAGAATGTTGAACTGTTTGGGCAACTCAAATGAAATGATGGTAAAGATGTGTAGTCTGGAGCTCTTGTCAAAGTAGAATAGATATGACAGTAGGCCCATCATGAAACATGCACAAAGATTGTAACAAAGTAAGAGTAGTTTGGAATAGGCTGGGGCTTACTTGTTTGGGATATTATTTAAATACATTGATTCTGGAATTTTATAACTCTGCAAACAAGTCTACTTGTGAAGTTCATTGTGGGGTGATCATTATGAGGTCCAAGAAGCAGAAACAAGTTAAAACCGGAGAAAACAAAGAGTAATAATGAGTGTGTTATGTATAAAACTAATAAAATTATTTAAAAATCTTGTCAAAGTATAATTGACAGGAAAGTGAAATCACATAGGGAAGCAGGTAATCTGTTTTTCAGTATGAACCTTAGTTGTAAAAAAATAGTCTTATGTGAAATGAAATGGGGAAAGTATGTAATATATATTATATCTATGCATGTATTTGTATGTATGCTTAACCATATGTTTCTATAGTTATTTAATTCTACCTAAATATGTATGTGTGTATTTGTGTATGTGCTTATTATACACTAGAGGCCCAGTGCAAGGATTCATGCACCAGTGGGGTCCCTTGACCTGGCCTGTGGGGACTGGGCCAAAACTGGCTCTCTGATATTCCCTGAGGGGGTCCCAGATTGTGCAAGGGACCCCACCAGTGCATGATTAGGATTGGGTAGGGACTGTGGGAGGGCTCCAGGGAATGTCTGGCCCATCTTGCCCAATCCCAACTGGCTGGACCACAGCAGCAAGCTAACATACTGGTTGGAACGTCTGCCCCCTGGTGATCAGTGCATGTCATAGCGACTGGTCGAACAGTAGAATGAATGGTCAGACACTTAACATATTAGGCTTTTAATATATAAGCTGTGTTTATATACTATATGTATATACATATATACATACACAAGCACATATACATGGTATTTATGAATTGCCACTGCTGAGCACAGTGCTAGACACATAGGATAAATGCCACAAATGCATTCTCACAGAAGTTTCTATTTATATAAAAGCTGAAGCGACTGTTACCAGAATGACTGGAATACCAGAACAACTGGAATGACCAGAATGACTGGAATGACTGCTCAGCCAGTTGCTATGATGCACTGACCATGACGGGACAGATGCTCAGTGCAGGAGCTGCCCCCTGGTGGTCAGTGCACTCCCACAGCCAACCTCCCATAGCTGGCCAACCTTTGGCGTCCCCTTCCACCCCCCTGGTGCCCCCTCCTCTCACCCCTCATAGGCCTTGATCTCCAGCCAGGCTAAAGGAACCCACCGTGCATGAATTCATGCACTGGGCCTGTAGTATGATATATTTAGGATTGACATTATCCCCTACACTCTAACAAACATGCATTCCTCCAAGAGGAAAAACATTGTCTAAACTGTGCTCATGGCTTAGCCTCTTTTTGCTTTTAATATAGAGGGGAAAAGGAAAGAAGCTGTGGAAGGAAAAAAGAAAGTTGTCTAGAAGGTACCTGTGAAGAAAGAACTTTGGGCAGAAGGAGAAAATGAGAATAAGAGGCATGTCATCTGCTTTCAGGGACAAATTTGTAAACAAGCAAGATGTACTTAAAGAAGGTTTTTTTTTTTTTTGTAAGTTTTGATGTGATATGCTACCTCCATATCCCCAAGACTCATTCAGAGAAATTTGCATCATTCCTAATGCTTCCAATATCCAACTATGATTTTTTTTTCTTAGATAGAACCAGGGGCTGATTTTTCTATGCCCTCTGCTGCTTTCTCTTCCCCTTATAGTGTGTCTTTCATCCTCAGTTGCCTCCTTGAGACAATGCATGATTTCAGTGTCCTTAAGGTATAGGGAACCAACCAAATTTTATATATTTCTCTTTCTCCTGAAGATACAATATGGATCTAACACTGATTAGAATGTCTAAGTATAAAGAGAAAGATATATGTCACTATAAACAAATATAATGACTATTCCAAACAGAATTTAATGTTTAACAAATAATTTAATTGTTCCTTAAATCCTATACCAAATATTTTATGTAATTCTGGAAAATAAAAGCCTAAATATTTGTGGTTTTATGCATATTTGATGCCATTGATGTTGCAAATAAAATGGTTCTAATTTCATCTAGATTTTACAAGGTTTTGGAACCATTTAGCTCAAACTCTATAAAATAGTAAGCGTGAATATAATTTTTTGTAAGAAGTATGATTTGGTCATGGATACAATAGAGAAAAAGGATATTAATGTTTTTAATACTCATAAATTTTAAACAATTATATATTATTTATATAAATATTTCCAACTACAGGATGATACTGATTTCATAAAAAGAAGTGTTTGTAGATTTTAAAAAATTAGAGCTAGAGAAGTGACTCATTGTCTAGTAAATTAATAATTTTAATTAGCTTTTTGATTGATTAGAACTGGTTCAGTCATTGCTAACAGAAAGCTTTACTTATATTCTACTATGTAAATTCTACAATTAATTTATCTGTTACACATAAATAGCTTACCAATATGCTAATTGGCAATATACTTGATTTAGAAAAACACAGACTTCTTGGGATTATTTTAGACTAAAGAATTGAGAACTTAAAGTGAATTTGCTTGGAATTTACAAGGCAGTGACAATTCTGCAGGGGCTTTATACATGAGTGGTATTTTCATAGGCTAATTGCTGCTCACTGGATAGCTAAGAAGAGCCCATTAATGTTATTGCTCTAAATGAACACTATTTTTAAATGACAAAAAGGTACTGACAGCTGAAATAGATAAAATCAACAAAGATATGAGAGAATAAAACTCAGTTGTTATCACTACTCATTGAGAAGCTATTTTCTTGAATTTCACATTTATTCATAAATTATATTAGCATTTGTTGTGCCCATTAATTATGTTTGATGGTGAGATTAAAACCATATGTTCTTAAACTACACAAATAATGAAGGTGGTTGCTAAAGCAAAGCAATGCATGCCTATAGAAAATGGCAATGTTTGCTGCTCCAGGTCTTCTCTCACGCTATACTCCTATACAGTTCCATTTCTGACTTATGAAAATGTTACGAGCATAACTTGAAGTTGCCCTGTTTCTTAGCATTTGACCTGTTTTCTGATAAACTTCATGCATCAGAATGTTAACAGCTGCAAATAAGACTACCCAGCTAACAGCGGTAGAGATAGCCTCTTCATATAACAAAGCACAAGCTGGCCCCTTGGGGTTGAAGATGGATGCCATAGTCAAAAGCATTGTACAGAGTAAAGACTATTCTGTTATTTTTGTTTGTTTGTTTGTTTGTTTTGTTTGTTTGTTTTTTCTATTGGGAAGGGAAAGAAAACACTAACCAAAACCCAAGATCCTCTCAGGTTCTGTTTGTACTGGTTTGTCTGCCCATGCCCTAGCTACACATTACTGCTGGGAAAGACAGCCGCTGATATTTCCAACTACTCCAGTGGGAGACAGGCTTTGCTAGGAAAAAAGAAATAGTCATAGATAATGATGTATGGTTGGCACAGGACCCACACTTCCTATCAGTTGTGTACAACAGTGCCTGTTTCCAGAGAGCCTCACCAATACTGTGAATTGTCAAATTTTAGCTTTTCCATGTCTGCTAAATGAGAAAAGGTACCCTAGTGTGATTTCAATTTGATGTTCTCTTATAATAAAAGATAGAATACACGTATTACTTCTTTGCTCCTGGAAAAATGGAGTAATCTCTTTAATTATCTTTCATTTATTGTATGTGAGTGCTACTGTATCATATATTTTCTAATTAAAACAGTTTTATTTGAGCCCTGGCCAGTGTGCCTCAATTGGTTGGGCATCATCCCGTGCACTGAAAGGTTTCTGGTTCAATTCCCTATCAGGCACATGCCTGGGTGGCAGGCTCCATCCCTGGTAGGGGTGTGCAGGAGGCAGCTGATCAGTATTTTGCTCTCACATTGATGTTTCTCTAACTCTCCTTCTCCTTTCCCCTCTCTCCAAAAATTAATAAAAATTTTTAACTTAATAGGTGGTACTTTAATATGTAGCAATTTTTTCACTTAGAAGATCTTCTTACATAGCATATTGTCTTATAAATTTTGTACATATCACCTATATAAAATAATTTAAAATTATTTGTTTTAGCATAGTCTATTTAAATGGAACTTCTTTGATAGATACTGAATTATTTCCAATCATTCACTGATATAGACATTGACATATTATAAAAATATAAACATTTCTTCACACACACATGCAAATAAATTTATAGGAGAAGATACTGAATCAAACATACATGCACTTTTAACTTTGACAGTTATTGCCTAATTGTCCACAGGGTTCATTAAAACCTATAGTTCCGCCAATAATATATGACAGGATATTTCTCTACAAAACTATTTTGATGACATTGCTCTTTCAATTTACTTGGTTGACACCCCACTCTTTTCTTGAATTTATTAACATTCTTCATCAAGCTTTAGCTTTTCCTAAAGATAAGTATTGAACGGACAATTTATTACATTACACAGGTGATATAATAAATGCAACACTATCAATAAACAAGTTATTATTGTCCTTAACTTTCATTGAATGCATTTTTAGGTACCAGGTCCCATAAGTACTTATATTTCTTAATTCTTACAGAAATAGGGAACTGTTATTAATCTTCCTCTTTTGTAGCTGAAGAAATAAAAGACAGGAGATATTTCATCTTTCAAAAATGCACTGCAAGCAACTGGGAGTACTGGGACTTGAACTCATGTAGCCTGTTTCCAGATCCCTTGCCCTTAACCACCACAACATCTTGTACTAATTCAACAATAACTTCTTTTATTCCTGATGACTTTTCAGCAAGCATTTCTCATCCTAAGACAGGCTCAGCTGTGCTTCCTTCCTTTGGGTTTCCTGATATATCCTTGTGAGCTTACAGTTAATCCTCCTGAAATCTGCTTGAGAGGTTTTAGTTCCTTTCTATCAAACATGCTCTGATGAAGATGGCAAGAAAAACTGTGTACAAAAGTCTGCTTGTCTCGTTTGCCCCACCCTCTTTAAACAGTGCAATAAACAGGTCCTTATACTGTACTGAGAAGCTTCCTTTGGGGAGAATATCTTTTAATTCTGAACTCGGCGTAATGGGCACCTCATCTATTTCCAGAAACCAGCACTGAGTCAACTAAGAGTGACAACCTCTGGGAGACAATGTAATATAAATAAACTGGAATTTCTTTATTCAAACTTCATGTTGTTTCATTGCTGAGAATTGTGAGACCCAGTGAGTCTTTAACTGACACCCAAACACTGCAATTATTGTTTAGAATAGAGGCTTTGTGCGTGGGTCTAAATTGGATATGTCACTCCTTCCCAGGGAGAGATCAGAATCTGGGTAAAGTTTCAAGCTTTAGAGATCAGTTAGGTTTCGGCCCTGGAACCAAGTGTGTTTGATGTGCTTGAAGAAAGAGCTATAATTGTTCGCCTATGCTTCTCTGAAAAAGAAGACAAAGTTGATGGATGTGAGTTGACTCTGGGTTTCTAAAAGGCAGACCTGGGGGAACCCAATACATTCAAGATTGTGACTATGGACCCATTATGTTTAGAACAAGTAAACATAATGGGCAGAGTATCCTGTTTAGATAAATGTTGCAGGAGGGGCAGGAGCCTGGGTCTATAGGGTTTGACAATCTCAGAATGCAAATATGTTTTCTCAGGTTCATAGGTGGGGAGATGAATGTACGGCTATATAGTAAAAAGACATTCCATATGATACCTGTAAAAATTGAAGGACTGAACTTTGAAGTAAGGCATAAAATGCCAAGCAGAGAAGTTCTAAGAGAGAATGAATGCAGTGGCTATAAAAACATGCCTCCGACAGAAGGCACTCTGGCATCACAGTTCAGAATAAACTTGTGAATATGATTACTGATGAAAGAAAAAGCAGAGTCAAAGCGAACAATCCTGGAAACCTGCACCAATAACCCAGAAAAGAAAAAAATCAAACAAACTGAGAAGCACAGCCAAACATATAGTAGCTGGCCACATTTATATTTGAGCTTCACTTCACGGAGCTTGCCTGGGACATGGTGCCTGCCGTTCAAATTTCTTTACATTTCCTGTCTCTCATCTCAGTTTGGAGAAGCTTAAATGACTTGAGTCAAAAAATACAGTTGACTCTTGGTTTCTTTCCAAGATTCAGTAGCTCCACTAGGTGCCTCTTGAGAACAGTCACCAGTAATTACCAGTTGAGGGAATGTTTGCTAGTAGCACAATACATAGCCAGAATTCTGTAACTCTGTGCACTGAATTGATTTGGTTAGCACACCAGTTACTTAGAATATCCCTAAATGCCAGCTTGATAAGCCACTATCTTGTCATTATTTAAAAATAAATCTCACATAAGATTTAATTTCTCTCTCAGATGTGACAGAAAGCACTCTCAATTCCCCGGCGTATCCCTCTCTTTCATAACAGTTTGACTTGGCATGTCTGTGGTTCTTCTTCAGCCGTCTATGCAGTCTTACAGAGTTCAATGAACTTTGTAAAATATCTTTTGAACATGTTATTATCTATTAATCTTCCATTTTTAGGGTGAAAGAATAAGTTAATCTTGGAATCTGTGAGTTATTGTGAAGTTCCAAGAACCAGAGACTGGCTATAACTCAGTAGCATTCTATGGTGCATTGTCTGTTGAAAATTCAGAAATTAACTTATTTTTGGTGACATCGAGGGTTTGCATTATAGTAAAGTTTCTTTTTCTTTAAATTCTAATCTATTGATTGTTTTTTTTTGCTTCAGATATATTTAAATTTTAAACTACTTACAGACATGTTATAGCCACTCAATGTACAGTCTGATCAAAACCTAGAATTTATTTTCTCTGTGTCTTTTTCCTTAATTTCTAAATGCATGTAAAATTGAAAGGAAATGTAACCCACATGGTTTCAGTCATTTGTATTGAAATTGTGAAAATGTTTACTTTAAGAGCTCTTTGAAGTTCAAAATTTTTAATAGCCCATTCAAACCTTTTTATCTCTAAACTACCATTATATTTTGGCAGAATTAACAAAGATAAACACCTAAAGGTTAGGGTTCAGCTAGAAATTCCAAACTCTCATATTTTCTCCCACGTGTTCTAAACTTAAAAATTCCCCACAAAACCTCTTTTCTCTAGTACCAAATGGACAATGAGCAATTGGAATATGGTAAGTGTCCTCTTTTCTTTACTCCATTCAAATGTAAAGGTGTGATTTATTTACTTAACAACATTATTTAATAGGTGATATTATTTTAAAATATACTACTAGAAAACTAAAGATAATATATAATACTAGAGGCTTGGTGCATGAAATTTGTGCCCTGGGTGTGTGTGTGGGGGGGTCACTCAGCCTGGCCAGTGCCCTCTCACAGTCCAGGAGCCCTGTGATGGATCATCCCAAAGACACAGACCCTATCCATCAGGCAGGAGTTCTGCAATGGATCACCCCCACATAGGGAAGCCCCACCCACCCACCCACCCCAGCCTTGCAGGCCAGTAGCCTGGGCCTCCCTCTGCAGGATGATCATGGGGCAATGGCCAGGCCCCCCACCAATCACATCACACCTACGTTGGCCGGACTGACATCAGTGGGTGTCATAGCATGGTCATCCAGAAGGTCATTCAGACAGTCATTCTGCTGTTCAGTCATTTGGTCGATTTGCATATTATCCTTTTATTATTATAGACAATTTTATTTTAATACATAGTTCAAAACCATTATTTTTTTTAAATTAAATGTATTAAGGTAACACTGGTTTATAAGATTATATAGGTTTCAAGTGTAAAATTCTATGACAAGTCATATATACTAGTATATATACTGCATTATGTCAAAAGTATTGTTTTTATATTGTAACTATTTTATTTACATGGAACTAAGCAACAGGGATATAGAAATTCCAGTTTAGTATGAAAGATGGTCAAGATCTAACAGAGGTAAAACATCCTGTGCTATTAGACAAAGTAGGATACTTTAAGGTCAATGATTCTTGACTAATTAATTGCATAATATTAATCAAGATGTACTGTACTATCAGACCTGCATTCAACTTTACTTTTCTCTTGCTTGATCTGTCACTCATATTCCCATTCCTATATCTCCCCAAGTTGTTTATCATTTTTCTCTTTAAATTAGTCCCCCCAAATTTAATGGTAGCAATAGAACTTCAGTGGAAGTGGCTCTTAATTAATAGAAATATGACATATATGTACCATATGCATTGGTGGGTAAAATGACTTATGTCCTACATGTCAAATCTCAATGGTATGATAGCTACTTCAGCTATATGTGTATGAAGTTAGTAGAGAAATAAAACGATCTAGTTAAATTGTATTGTCTTGTTGATGGCCAGGATCCTCAATTAAGTTATAAAATGTGTTAAAAGTAAGTGCATCTGATAAAAAATGGAATAAAATATGAATAGGAAATATGGTTACTTTTAAAATAATAATAGGTTTGGGGCGGGGAGGGGGGGAAGCTGGGGATATGTGCTGGGGGGTGGGGGAGGCTGGGGGGACGATAAGGGGGAGGGGGAAAGGAAAACATGTACTACTATTATACTGCAAAAAATCAATAAAAAATAATTTAAAAAAATAAATAAATAAATAAATAAAATAATAATAGGTTTGCAACATGATATAATAGCCACACAATTACCTAATGGATAGAAATAGCAATCAAGCATTATATATTACTAGAAGCCTGGTGTATGAAATTTATACACTGGGGGCGGGGAGGAGGTGTCCCTCAGGCCAGCCTGTGCCCTCTTGCAGTCCAGGAGCCCTCGGGGGATGTCTAAGGTGGGAGAGTGGGCTAAGCTGGCAGTCGGACTTCCTCAGTGCTGCCATGGAGGCAGGAAAGGCTCCTGCCACTGTGGCTGCAAATTTGCCAGCCATGAGCCCAGCTCAGGGCTTCTGGCTGAACAGTACTCCCCCTGTTGGAGTGCACCAACCACCAGGGGGAAGCTCCAGCATTGAGCGTTTGCCCTCTGCTGTTCAGTGCATGTAATCTCTGGTGGTCAGTGTGTGTCATAGTGACTGGTCATTCTGCAGTTCGGTCGATTTGCATATTAGCCTCTTATTATATAGGATACCTAAATTTTATTCAGCAATACATTTTTATACTTATCAATCTAATATTTCTGGGGATTTTCATGAAATTTGGCAATATTTAACTACTAGAGGCCCAGTGCACAAAATTTGTGCATGTGGGGAGGGGGGGGGATGTCCCTTAGCCCAGCCTGCACCCTCTCCAATCTGGGAGCCCTTGAGGGATGTCTGAGTGCCCGTTTCGGCCCAATACTGATCGGGCCTAATCTGGCACTTGGACATCCCTCTCGCAATCCAGCACTGCTGGCTGCAAATTGCTCACCTGCCTGCCTCCCTGATTGCCCCTAACCACTTCTGCCTGCTAGCATGATCACCCACTAACAACTACCCTGACAGCCTGATTGATGTCTAAGTACTCCCCTGCCAGCCTGTTTGCCCCCAACTTTCCTCCTCTGCCAGCCTGATCACCCCTAACCGTTCTCCCCTGCAGGCTTGATCACCCCCAACTGCCCTCCCTTGCAGGCCTGGTCCCTCCCAACTGCCCTCCCCTGCTGTCCTGATGGTCTACAACTGCCCTCCCTTGCAGGGCCTGGAACCTCCCAAATGCTCCCCCCCCCACTGGCCATCTAGTGGTGGCCATCTTGTGTCCACATGGGGACAGGATCTTTGACCACATGGAGGCAGCTCTCTTGTGGGTTGGAGTGATGGTGAATCTGCGTATTTCTCTTTTATTAGATAGGATAGAGGCCTGGTGAATGGGTGGAGCCCAGCTGGTTTGCCCTGAAGAGTGTCCCAGAACAGGGTAGGGGGGTTTTCTTGGGGTGAGAGGTGGCCTGGGCTAGGGGCCTGTGGAGGTTTGCAGGCTGGCCATGCCCCCAACTACCCAAGTGGAGGCCTTGGTATCTGGGATTAATCTATGTCTACAATTGAAACTTTGTAACCCGGAGCGGAGCCAAGTCTTCTTTCACTCCCTGGCAGCAGCCATTTCTGTTTGAAACTTTGTAGCCTAGAGTGGAGGCCTAGGCTAGCAATGGCAGGCTGAAAGCTTGGCTTCCTCTGTTGCCAGGGAAACCCAAGCCTCTGTTATCTCTAGCTCAGTGGCTGCTGCCATTTCTGTATCTTTTATAACTGAAACTTTGTAACATTGAGTGGAGGTGTAGGCAGGCAATGGCAGGTGGAAAGCTTGGCTTCCTCTGTTGCAGGGGAAACCCAAGCCTTCCTCCTGCTCTCAGTGGCGGCAGCCATTTTGGTTGAGGTTTATTTGCATAATCTGCTCCTGATTGGCTGGTGGGCATAGTTTGTGGGCGTGGCTTGTGTGTAGCAAAGGTACAGTCAAATTTGCATATTACTCTTTTATTAGATAGGATGGATATTGGTAACAAAATTCTTAAGTAGAAATGGTAGAACTCATGTATCATTTGATAGCATACATTTTTCTTTAATGATTTTTAGATGTTTCATTTTTGGTAACCATGCAAACATTCAAATTCTATGACTTTTTTTGGAATCATATTAATAACAGTAGTATTTGTAGTTATTCTCTTTTACAAAAATGTCAAAAGTTACGTTTTGTTTTCAATTCTCACCCAAGTATACACTTAGAGAGAGGGAGGAAGGGAGGGGGAGAGAGAAATATTGATGTGAGAGAGAGACATCAATCAGTTGGCTTCCATATGTTCCTCAACTGGGGATCATAGTTGCAACCCAGGTATGTGCCCTGACAGGGAATTAAACCGGTAACCTTTCAATGCATGAAACAATGCTCAACCAACTGAGCTCTTCCAGCTGGGTGAAAGGTTATTTTTTAAAAAATAAGGCTTATTTTCTAACTTATAAAATAATTATACTTTTACATATATTGAAAACTTTGTAACCTGGAAAAAGTTACTGCTTAATTTTTTCTATTATTTAAGAAATGGTAAACCATACTGCAATGTGCAATAATCTTTACTATTAAGAAAAAACAGTTGAAAATTATTGAACTGTGCCATCTTTTTTTCTGTACTGATTGTAAAATGGAACATTTTTATTTTTATTAATTATTTTCTTTTTCTTTGCAATATTTTCAGTCTTTTATAAATTACTTTGCAGGTTTTGTTTGTTTTGTGTGCCTTTTTTTTTTTTTTTTTTTTGCCAAGATTACATACTAGGACCTGGCTCTCTCACAGAAAGCAGATTTGCACATATTTAGGAAGTTCAGTCTATTATGTGCTTAACCATGTGGCTGAAATGATTCTCTGATGTGCATTAGCAGAATGGCCATATTTTCTTATTTTTCATCTGGATTTTCTACTGTACTTGGGTGAAAAGCCAGTAAGGCAAGCATGGCATTCTCTGTGAACCTATAATTGGAACTCTCCTGTTAAGAAGAGAAAGCATGACCTCACCATGGACACTAATACACATGGGAACTTTCTCAACTACTAGCTGCCTAGCAACTTCAGGATTGCAAAGGAAAGAGTCCCTAAGGCATTTTGAACGGACAGTTCCAAAGTGGACTGATTCTCTGTTCTAAATGAAAAAGTGTGATCCATCTCAAGATACATGAGGATACTAAAGTGGAATTTTTTCTCATCTCGGTTTATCTGAGCCATTAAAACCAGAGATTATATATTCTAAAGTGAAACAACCATACCGAATTGTCAAATGTAGGTGGCTGAAAACTGTCAGAAAACTCTTAAGCCTTTACCCATGTCTAGGATATGAAAAATTCAGGAGGTAAAGATTAAAGCATAAAACAGAATTTTTAAAGAGAGCTGTTGCTGTGCTATAACTTCCAATACTTTTTTTCACTAAAAGGTCAGTTAAAATGGTTTTTATTTCCTTTAATCCTCACCCAAGGATATGTGATATGTTTATAGACTTGAGAGAGAGAAACATTGATGTGAGAGAGAGACATCAATCAGTTGCCTCCCATATGCACCCTGACCAGGGATCAAATCCACCATGTAGGTATGTGCCCTGCATGGCTGACTGGGAATCACACTCACAACATGTTGGTGTGTGAGAAAATGCTCAAGCAACTGAGCCATCCGGCCAGGGTGTGACAGTGGTTTTAATGAAACCACAGAGAGCTAGATGTGCATTCTCTGATATTAGGAATCTGACAGTAGACTATTCACTACTATCTGAGTGAGTTGTAGGCTCCTTCGGTGCTACTGAATGAGCTGGAGCATGTGATAAAGGTCACTGGTTATTTTGCCAAAGTGGGTTTAGTGTAGCACAGGGACAATACAATTATGATGATGTAAAATGGATTATATTGATACAAGATGTGAGAAAGTATAGACAGTACATACAGACATTAGTTTTGGATGAGATACTCTATAAAGGGTGCAGAGAAATGTGGCATGGAAGGTGGTTAAAAAAATGTGCTTTCTTATGGTATATCCATTAAGGAAAAAAAAAATGATTCCAGAGAGAGAGAGAGAAAGTGTATGTGATTGCAAGAACAATGTCTTTGGTATGCTAAAGGAGGTAGTATACAGTGCACAAAAAGACTGAATTGCTTTTCCTTAAGATAATGCTATTTTATTAAACTTAGGGTACTGTCAATAAAATGTATATACCTTAAAAAAAAAGAATGAATGGCGTTTGATAACTGCAGGAAGAATTCATCCTTTGTAAGAGGAGAGAGGGTAGAGCTCCTAGGACCAAGTCCAAAATCCTGAAGTCAATTAGAGAACCTTAAATTATTTTGCCCTTATCTTTAGCCTCATTTATTGTGTTTCTTTCATTGCCCCCTTTGCACAAATGCTAACATCTTCTGGTTTATTTTACAGTCACTCATTGTTCTCTCACCTTCAGTCTGTACTCATGTTATTTCCACTATTTTGACCACTCTCCTTCAATACAAAAACACATCGCCCCTACTTTTATTACTGTGTTCAGTTAAACATGATTTGTGTTTTATGGGTAGACTTACCTATCCCTTCTAAGGAATACCTTTCTTATCCCTAAATAGATAAACAAGCTCTAGTTTTGCTAATACACAGTCATATTCTATAACATTTATTTCATTAACATTTATTTGTTTGCCTTCCCTGCTTCATTGTGAGCTCCATGTAGATAATGATTAGGTCTTTCTTTTGACAATGCTGCATCCTATAATAGTTGACATATACTAGATATTTAATTAATTTGGTGACAAACTATCTTGCATGGTTCATTGTAAGGGAAATTCAACCCTTAACTTATCTTTAATCAAGAATCTGAACCCAAAAAGCTCTATGAAATATGCCGTTAATATAAGAGGAGCAGTTAGACTATGTTGATTAACACAAAATTTAAGGTGGATAAACAATTACTTAACAGAGAAAAAAGAAAAGCAGGAATGAAGCTAGGGGTAAATGAATGATAGAAGAGGTATTGATAAAGACCTAAAGCATTGGCTAAGCTTTGGCACAAAACTGGCTTAATGGAAGGAATAAAGTCACTCTGTTTTTCAAGGGAAGAATACAAATTTCCCCACACTCTGTTTTCAATTCAGTCAAAATAACACTGGCCTTTTCTTTTTTCTTAACTTGATCATGCTTCAGACTTATGCTCAATTTAGAGGACTTGATTACTCTTAAATATAGTTTGGCAATAGCATTTTCCATCTTGCTCGCATTAACTGAGTATCTGCTTTATATTATTTTTTCCCAAATTTGTTTTTAGAAAATGAATGCCAACCAATTTTCTAATGTAAATATTAAGTTTTTGTTTTCCTTCTGTATTTCTGACATAGCTACCTTTTTCAAATTGTCCTTGAGAAATTATTAAGTATTCAATCCATATTTTGTACATATGGTAAATGTTTGAGAACTTACTATGAAAAGTCGTTTTTCTTGGTATAGAGGAGTATAGAGGGCATTTATTCCTTTCATAGTAACAGAAATAGTTATACAACTAATTATAAAATACAATGGAAGGTGATCAGAGCTACTGGAAGATTGAAAGTGATGTGCCTTTGGAGCACAGATGAAGGAAGAATAAATTGCCACCAGAGAAATGAAAGGGTCATAGAGGAATTTGAATAAGGCCTGTGCTAGGAGTACTAGCTGAGAGCATTCAAGCATAAAACAAACAAACAAACAAACAAACAAACAAACAAAAAACATGCTTTCTAGCTCAGAGGTATCAAAGTGTGTCTGGGTAAGTGACTTCCTGGTGTGATAGGAAAACTGTCACAAATGAGAAAGATTAGGGACATGAGACAGGAAAGGAACCTAGAGCCAAAGTGCACAGGACATTGCATGGCTCTCTGAACCTTAAAACTCTAGTCTATGTGATAAATGTAATTCAAATTCAGATTTTCAAACAGAACTCATTGGAAGAATTGGTTCAAAATAACCGCAAAGAATGAACCCGGAGAGATAGCCATATAAGAGGAAAGAGAGAAAGAGGCCCGAGCTTTGAAGAAAAGAAACTCCCATTCATTTACTGAGCTCCTACTAGGCACCTGAGACAGATGCTTTTAGAAAGTCTGAGTCAATTTGCAATAATCCCTGAAGTGGGGGTTTCTACATCCCCTGAGGGCACCTTTATTGTCCAGAATAGGTCCCAGCCCCTTCTGTCCTGCCCACTCTTGGCAATAAAGTGGTTTCTTTCCTGAAAAGAAAGAAATTAGCAATTCTGATCTGCTCATTATTTAAGTGCCCTTCAAGTTTTAATTCAATTAATTCTCCCAGCAGCCCAAATGGAGGAGGCCCAGGGAGGGTAAATAAAAAACGTAGCTTCTCCGCAGCTGAACCGAAATGGGAATAAAGCTATATAGTGTTTTATGGGTCAACAGTAAACACCCTGGGGTCCTTTATGATAACAGTAGGAGGAGTGGAGAGAGAGATTGAGAACTAGGTACCGAGTTCCTTTCAAATGATTTTTTATTTTTGTTATAAATTTGAGAAGTACAGGTAAAAGTATATAACAATTTCAGGGTATTATCTTTCCACTACCAAGTGCAGTGTAATAATTAGGAGGATGAACTGGAAAGGATTCCTGGATTGAGTTCTGTCCTGTCAGTTGCTAGCTGTGTGACCTTCAGGTAGTTACTTACTGGCTCTGCGCCTGTTTCTTTGTCTCCAATACAGGGATCTCAAATATTGCTGATCTTAGTGTACTGCGGATTAAATGAGTTTATATTGATAAAGCGCTTGAGAACAGTGCCTTGAATGCACCATAACTAGCACTATATAAATGATTTTTAAATAAAATAGTAACCAAAATTTCAATTATAGCAACCACGTCCAGTAAATGAAATCTTAATGTAGAGCAAAAACTAAAAAAAATCTCTATTTACATATAGGGTTCAACAATGTTTAACCTCGGAGGGGAGATTTATATATTAGGAAAAAGAGGCATCCAAATAAATAATTTCTGTTTTTTATTCTGAATTGACTTTGCTTTCCCTAGAGGACCTAGGACTGATCTTCCCGCTTGCCTTAAAGGCCTAACCAAAGTAAATACTGTATAGAAATGCCTCATTTTGTAAACAGAGCATTTGATGGACTTCTCCAATTAGCTCTCATGGAATGAGCCTGAACTGCTCATAGTTACTGGATTGAACTTGGAGATTTTATTACAGATATGTAAGCATGTCATTTTTTTCTTCATCTGTAACTGCAGAGAGTCATACTGCTTTGCTAAAAATGGAAATTATAGCAATTTTCATTTCATACAATTTCTGAATGTATCCCAATTTCAGCATATTTGGAGCAATAACCATGTACATGAAATAGCCTGATAGGATTTGAGCGAAATTTTTGTTCCAGAGTGTTTATCTTTAGACTTTGATTCAACCTAATAAGCATCATCATCTCTAAGGTTTTTAGAAGTTAATATCTAAATAATCGGGCTTCATGGTGAATGCTTGCATTCTATTTAAGAAGTAGATTTTAGAATCTATTGGCAAAATCAGAACACAGGCAGTGGATCAAGTATGAAGCAATCCCTTTTTTGTGTGTATAATGATAGTACAATTCATTGGGGCAAAGTCTGCACGTTTATTTTCAAATTTTTTGGAATGGTCCCAGATATTAAAGATGCTCTTTTTTTTTTTTTTTTTCTGTTCAATCTATTTTTCTTACTACAGAGAGCTGGCTTTGGATTGATAAATAAATCAGGAAAGAAAGCCTTGGTTGATTCCAATGAAGTGCTAAAGCAGCTTACCAGTGGTCCTGTAAAGGTGAATAAAGGTCATTAGAACATCCTCCTGAGCTTTTCATAAACAGCCTACTTTCATGCTAGAGAGAGCTGCTTATTTACCTGGCTCATTTTCTCACATTACCTCCTGGCATCACTACTACATCTAACATAAATCGTTGATGTTATAGCAATTTCTGATTTTCCCTCTTGGCATAAAAATTCTGAGCTCACCTATTGGTTAATAAGATAGGTTACTTAAGATAGTTTTTGAGGCAGAGACCAGATACTGGTTTTTAAACATCTCAAAGATGAGGTATCTATCACTCCCATTTGCAATCACCACTTAAAAGCGGGTCTTAGTATGAGTTATGGCATAATCTACTATTTCACTGAAATATACACTTATAGTTAAATCCATTTTTTTTTACATAGAGTAAGATAAAAATTTGATTAAAACATTAATTTTTTTGCATCCTACACATTTTTGATAAGTTGTATTTTAATTTTTATTTAGCTCAAAGTATTTTTAAATTTTATCTTTATTGTTAAAGGCATTATAAATGTCCATTATTTATTTTTGATATATGTGTGTTTAAAATATTCTGTTGTGAGAGAAGCAGTATCTTCTGCGAGATAGCTTTCAAATTTTCCTACTGAATCTAGTTTATGACGTTACCACTTTTGGTTAAGCTGATACTGATGAATTTTGATTTTCACCCTTTAGAAATGAAGAGTACCAATTACTTTGAAGTAAAACACTAAAAGGTTTTATTTTTATTGGTGGGCCATGTTTGAGAGCTATAGTTAGCATGTGCAGATGTTAGAGGATAAAATATTAAACACAAAGAATTTATTATTTCCAGTCCTTACCCTTAAAAGTCAGATGGATCCCAAAGATGATCCTTGGTTAATAAAATAGACCAATGGAGGGCCTGCAAACAACAGAAGCTGAGAGAGAGCCAAACTCTAAGAAAGAAATGGTCTGGAAAATATGGATGCAAATGAAAAGGCAGAACTCAGCTCAAGTTGGTGTTGGAAATATCCCAGAAGGGTTAAGTCTGCAGGCAGAATAAGACTACAAGAGAGATGTAGCAACTCATTTGAGGAGTGGGATCTTGGGCAAAAGAGTTTTAAAAGAGATTTTAATAAATTTGTATTTTATATGTGCTAACCCTCTCCTTTGTCTTACGAAATCTTCAGAAAAATCTTCACTTTCCTTTAATGATATTATTTTGAATTTTTATTTACTTGTCATAAGAGTGTAAATATTCTTTTTTTGGTTTATTAAGGTATTATTTAGAAACAATAAAATGAGGTTTTGTCTCAGTATGGGATGACTCCAGCTAATGAACCACAGAGCCTAACTTCTCTAATCAAGGACTCTTGTGAACAAATGGTTTTTACCTCTCTTCCCTGACCAGAGAATAAATAGCTTATATCACCCTGGTCAGGGAGATAGAGGCAAGAGACACAATTAATAGCATTTGTGTCAGCCGAACCCAAGGGCAGATGAAGTCATGGTGGTGGTAGGCAAACTCATTCATCAACAGAGCGGCAAACTGCCGCTTGCGAGCCGCATGTGGCTCATGAGCCAAAGTTTGCCGACCACTGAGTCAGGGGAACAAATAACTAAAAATCTTTCGAGAGCCAGACAGACCCCAGATAAAAATAAAGTGGTGAAACTGACCAGAGCATAATCCCAAACTTTCCTATACACTCATTTTGATGCATCAGCACGTTGAAAATGCATTTGGAAAGCTGATATTCTACTGAAACTCTCCTCTATGATTCTTGCCCACAGAAGAAAGAAAAAACCTTCAAGACAAAGGATGCTGGGTGGGCTCTCTTTGGAGCATGCTTGAATTTTTTACTTCCCTTCTCCTAAACTCCAGGAGTCCCCAAGAGACTTGCAACCAGGGACTCAGCGGGCAGAGTCAGCTTGTTTGGGCTTATACCCTGAACCTGTCTCCAAGGCCTTCTTTTCTCTGACTCTCCATGGAGCTAACGGAGCCCGCCTTGGTGCACTTCTGTAGCTGTGACTCTCACTTCCCAGTGGGCTCATAGCAGCCTCGCCTTGGCTCACTTCTTCCCTAGAACATTCCTAGGAAACCACAGCAGCCCCGCCTAGGCTCTCTCCTGTTGTTTCTTCTCCCTAAGCCCTCCCTTCATTTCCCTGTCCCAGCTTTAATAAACACATTCTCAGAATCACCTGGGCTCGGGTTGTGAAATCGTGCCCGCACAGAGTCAAGAACCCACACATGACAGGCCTGTCTGAGGCACACCCTCTCTGGGCATGATCCCTGTCTGCTGACAGAGAGGAGCAGAAAGTTGGATAACAAAATGTTCCCACCTAAAATAAATTTAATATTTTGGCAGAGACCCCTATGAAACAGTGCTCATAAGCTAGTAGGGTACTCTTGGAAGTTTAGGAAAAGTGATGGCCTGAAATACATGCTAGAGGAAGGGCTGTCTTAGCTTGCTCAGGCTAGTGTAGCAAAATACCAGAGACTGGGTGGTTATTAAACAACAGGCAAGGCTAAGATCAAAATGCTGGCAGATTCATTTCATGGTGAGAGCTCTTTTCCTGGTTGGCAGACCTCTGCCTTCTTGTGATATCTTTATATGACACAGAGAGGAAGCTCTTGTGATTCTTCCTTTTCTCAAAGGAAAACTAATCTAGTTATGAGGTCTCCATCCTCATGATCTCATTGAAACCTCTCTCCTAAGGAGCCCACCTCTTAATAGCATCACATTGGCGGGAAAGGCTTCAACATGTGGATTTGGCAGTGGAGGTGGTGGTGGTGGCGGTGACGCAAACATTCAGTCTCTGACAGTCTCTAAAGGCTCAAGCAGGTGTGTGTGCTGTACTAGATAAGGCAGAGGGAGGGGGAGAACCCACAGCCAACTGTGGGAGGACCCAGAGGACCCTCCATTTATCAAAGCAGAAGAGAGCATGTTGGAGTGAGCCAGTATCACTGAGAAGCCCCTTGGTAGTTGTCCTCTGTAGGGGAAGCTCATTGCAGAAAATGCTGATTCAGAACAGAGGTCCCTAAGAGTAATAAGGATCCTGAAAAAGCAGAGTCCAGCTGGTAGCACTTAACTGTCAGAATTCAGGTGGGAGCAATTACCATAATGAATAGCAAGGTCTGAGTGGCAGTCTGTGATCCCGACCCACAGAGAGCTATTAAAAAAATAGAACACAATGTTCTGAGGCACAAGAGTGTAGGGAAGCCAACAGGAATTCTGCTTCATTTGTACAATAAAAAAAAAAAAGGAAGGTGGATAATGAGGATGCTGAGGGCAGCTTCAGCAATACAATGTCACCTTCTCAGGCCCAGTTTCCCTACATGAGCCAGGTCTACACCCAGAATCCACTGCCTCAGGAGACACATATCACACTCCAAAGGAAGGACTCTACAACAGGCCTGTAAGTGTGTACAGTAGTGATAGCCCAGTGCTTTTCTAAAGAAACATGTGACCATCTATTGTATACTGGGAGAAAGGGGCATAGGGGTTTAAGACCTAGGACAGAGGGCCTGAATCGATACCAATAACCCAGGTCACTCTTACACCGGTTCATGAGGACTCGGTAATGAAGTCCTGGCCAAGATCTGGCTCATAGAGTGTCCACTGGGTCCAGAGACCTATCAAGTGTTTTTCCCTCAGTCTCTGACAGAGTTAAGGGTATTTTTTTTTTTAAGAAGAACAGCTGCAAGGTCCTCTTAAAGAATAAACATGTGTCATTCTCCATGAGGACATGGTATACACCATGTGAATATTATTTTGTAGTCAACCCAAATGATAAAACAATGTATGGGTACTGGAACCAAGAGCTATAACTACTGCCATATCACTCCCAATGAGGCAGCTAGGAAGTTGGAGATGATTTTTTTTGCCTTCCCACCTGGTACAGAAATGCCCAGGGGGTGGGGTGGTGGGGGTGGCATTTGGCAATATCTATGGACATTTTTGGTTGTCACAGCTAAAGGATTCTACTGGAAATTGTGACTTTAAGCAAAACCACATATATTAAAAAAAAAAACTAATTTTACCACAGGCTGATATAAACAAGAATTAATTTCCTACAGCTTATTTCTGGTCACAAAAACACTACCAAACTTTTAAATAAAGATGCAACCACTTTTATTATTATTATTATTTTATATATAGACTAGAGGCCCAATGCACAAAATTTGTGCAATGAGGTTGGCCCTTGCAGTCACAGTGGCTTGCCTCAGCCCTCGCAGCCCCTCCTTTGTCCAGAAGGTCATCCAGAAGGTTGTTGGACCATCTGGTTTAATTAGGATATTACACTTTTATTATTATAGATATACTTTATTGATTTCAGAGAGATGTAGGGAGAGGGAGATTGAAATATCAATGATGAGAGGATATCATTGATCTGCTGCCTCCTGCACACCCTCACTGGGGATCGAACCTGCCACCTGAGCATGTGCCCTTGAGCATGTCCCGGGACCCTTCAGTCTGCAGGCCAACACTCTATCCATTGAGCCAAACTGGATAGGGCCCAAAACACTTATTTTATAAAAAAAGATTTTTATTGATTTCAGAGAGAGGAAAGACAGAGAGGAAAATGAAAACATCAAGGATGAGAGAGAATCATTGATTGGCTGCCTCCTGCTCAATTCCTAGGGATTGATCCTGCAACCCAGGCATGTGCCCTTGACCAGAGTCAAACTCAGGACCCTTCAGTTCACAGGCTGATGCTCTATCCACTGAACCAAACCAGCCAGGGCCCACTTCAAATATTAAACATGAAATGTAAGCTATACATACATTTAAGAAAGAATAGTAAAAGGAAGTTAGATAATTCCTTTCTAACCTGCTTATTCCATTTCAAGGTCTGGGTGGACAGAGAGCAGCTCAGGCAGCAATGCAGGAGCCCATCCTGGACAGGACACCCTTCTATGGGAGGGCACACACACACACACATGCACACTCACACTCATACTCATACACTCACCCAGACTGGGACAACTCAGACATACCAGTGCACCTCACATACACATCTTTGGAACTAGGGTCCCTGGAGAAAACCCATGGAGACATGGGAGAACTTGCAAACTCCACACAGGCAGTTAGTGGCCTCAATAGGGAATCAATTATTATTTTTCTCTTATCAGCATTATAATGACACTCTGTTGACTGAGAGGACATTATCAAGGACTTGCTATACATTGGATTGAGAGGATAGCTAAGGGACATCTATATCCTGATGGAGCATTGCCTTCCCAAGTAGCCTTTTACTTTAAGTGCCCAATTCTCAGGAGTACTTCACTTCATGAGCTTCCTTTAAGGTTTGAGAGAAAATTAGATATTAGAAAAATTAATTAGAAATTGGACTCTTATCTACCCTATTGAGTTCTTTACATTATGTGTCATAGTTTGTGGTTTATAACTTTTTTATTCATTGGAGTTAGTAGAGGAAATGAAAAAGAATAAGATTTCTATGGGAATTCCAATTTAGTAAGTGAGGTACAGAGCCCCCAAGTCTGGATTTTAAGCCAGTTCCCTCGTTCCATTCAACTTGAAGTATGGTCCTTGGACACATAGTATTGGTATCACTGGGAAACTTAAAAAAAAATGAGAATCTCAGGCCTCACCCTAAACCATCTGAAGTATTTTAGTAACTTTTTGTACATAAATTAAAATTGAGAAGCACTGATCTAACACCCAAGTTTGTTAACCTGATGATGGACAGTCAAGAAAAACCTTGACAGTAAGACATCATTCTTTATTATGATTTAGTTGCATGTACCTCAAACATGTGTGGCTTCTTAACTATCTTATCGGTATGACCTATGCATAATTAATTTGATTTTGGGAACAGTTTATCAGAAAACAAAATCTCAGCCCTAGAATGAACCTCTGTCTGCCACATTCCTCTTATTCAGATTGGGTTAACTGTTCTTTGTACACTTGAATAGTCAAATGGTTTACTTTGTCTCTTCTCAATGTAATCTCATCAGAGAGTCCTTCTCTACCCATGTATGAAAATTAATCTCAATATCCATCACTCTCTACCCCCTCACTTGCTTTTTTTATTTGCTTACTTGTAATGGTTTGACATCTTTCATATTCACTGTCCACTCTTGCTTGCATGTGCATGTGTATACTCCTACACACTCACAGGAATTTAAACTGCAATTTAAGGACTTTTATTTTCACTGGGGTATCCTATGAACTTATAAAATTACTAATTTATATACATACTCAGTAAATATTGGTTGAATGCCAAGCAATATGGCAGAAGAACACAAAAGATAATTTTTTAATATGTAAATCTTATCTTTTGACAGTCTCTTGACTTTCTAAATCCTTTAAGCTTATAGTTGAAGAACCTGATGATTCAACCAGTGAATGTTGTACTGCAGGAAGACTGAATGCCAGGTAGATTTTTATCTAGGTGATAAATAATTTTTCATGTACATGTAATGAATTTCTTTGGAAAATTGCATGTAAATATGCAAATATCTAACCTTTATCTCTAATGTTTTTGGTATTTGACTTGTAAACTATGGTCTAAGATCACAAACGATGAATTGTATTTAATATCTTTTTTGCTTTATCAGAATGTCTCAAGCTAAAATACAGCATGAGATATTTACATAGAGAAATCAGGTTATGTGCTGAAAATTTTATGTTGCAAAAATTTATCAAGAATTAACTAAGAGAAGACTCTTGAAGAATTAGGGGACATGAAGAGATTTCAGATAAATGCCTCACTTTCAGGTAGCTTAAAATCTATTTGTGGAGATAATACACCCGTAGGCAAAGAAAATTACAGTGCAAAGTAGAAAGTGACAAATTAATGGTAGAGAAAGCAAGTTACCCTCTGATCAGAGAAGACAAGTTGCAGTCAGAAAAGATTTCATAGAGGAGGGAGGGTAGTTCCAACGAAATATAAACATTTTCCTAAATTTCTCCAAATGAAAGCCAACTTAAGGAATTAATGCATAATGACTTTTCAAAGTTGAACCAGAAAAAAAATAATGAGTAATGTAAATAAATTCTCTAATCCAGCCAGGAGCATAGGTAGAACTCCGGGTGATTAATCGACTACCACAAAAGACATAATAGTTCTTATTGACTCTAGACATAAAGAGTTACTGCTTGCACAGCTTCTTCTCTTTTGAAGAGGAACACATACCTTTAATGTTTTCAGTGCCTGCTGAGTTGACTATAACTCACAGGTAGAAACCATGTTTATGTTTCTAAGGAACCCCCAAGGGTGATGACATACCAGAATAATGTGAACAAGCAGCCCTTTTAATGCTTACAGTAGTGAATGGGTTTGAGCAATATACATTCCAGATCAAACTGAAAAGGAAACTAATCAAAAGCTGCAGGGATCGGTAATATCAATACAACTTCAAATTTGATCCCTGTTATTCAAAAAATCTGAAAAGGTGATACCTGCAGGTGTCAGGCTGAATTATGTTGCTACCTTTTTATTAGAATTCCTAATTATTATATTAAGCAGTTCTTTTTAGAAACTGCTTTGGTATATATTCAACCCAATCTATTTGTGTACTCTTTCAATACTACATTGTCATTTTTACCTGTTTAATTTAGAGATATTTATTTTCTTCTTAATTTATCTTTATTATTGAAAGTATTACAGAGAGAACCAAGATGGTGGCATAGGTAAACACCTATTGTTCTGCCCCACGCAACAATTCAAAAACTACAACATAACAACAAAATAAACATCACCCAGAATTACCAGAAAGCTGGCTGAATGAAAACTCCACAAATAAAAGTAAAGGTGGGACACTGAGACTCAGAAGAGCGGTGGGAGCACAGCCTTTAAGACAGAAACAGGTTAGGAGCTGTCCTGTTCGCACGCGCGGGCTGTAGGGCTGGAACAGCAACCCCGGATGGATTTCGCCAACGGGGAGGGCAGAGACGTCCCACTGCACAAATTCCCCAGCACCAGGCGAGGTCCGAGGTCCAGGGGATGCACCCTGGAAGCTGGGCGCGGCAGAGGTCTCCTAGTCTGTGGAGAAACCGGGCAGCTGGGAAAAGAAGTTTGCATGCAAGTGTCACATAAACGCACGACTTGCTCCCTGGAAACTTGTCTCCTGGTCCCGAAAACCACATGTTTTACAACCCTGGGCGAGACTTTGGGTGTGCAGACTCATTTGGGGAGAGGCAGAGTTGTCTGGCAAGGGGAAGAGATTAGCAACTTTCTCTTGGAGGTGCCTGCAGCCATCCCCATCCAACAGAGCGCCACATAGGACGTAGCTGACACTGAGGCTGCCTGTGCAGCTCAGAGACTCTGCCCATCCAACCTGAACACAGTCTCCCTTCAAAGCCAGTTGGCCTGGAGGTCAAACCCTCCTAGGGCTACCAACAACAAGCTGGGTTTAAATTAAAAAATACTGTACAACCCATAAAGGATTGCAGTAAGAGTACCCATCTCAAATAACTGGGGAGGCTGTGCCACTGACCCTTAGAGGACATCTACCACATAAAGCAGCCACCATGCAGAGATATGGAAAGAAATCAGGTGTGAAAGCAATGGAGAAGAAAAGACGACAAGACATAGAGTTCAAAACCATGGTTATACGGCTTTTCAAGAGGCTCCTAGAAAAGGCCGATGAACTTAATGAGAATTATGAGGAAATAAACAAGACCAACCAGGAAATGAATGAGACTTACAAGGAAATGAATGAGACTCTCAAGGAAATGAACAAGGCCTCTGAGGATACGAACCAGACCCTCACAGATAAAAAAAAAAAAAGGACCAACTAGAAATCAAGCTTACACAGACTGAAATAAAAAATATCACACAAAGTCCTAAAAGCAGTCCAGAGGGCCACAAGAACCAACTCAAATATTTGAAATGCAAAGAAGCAAAATCCACTTGGCTGGAAAAGCAAGAAACAAAAAGAATTCAGATAATTGAAGATAGCGTAAGGGGCCTCTGGGACAACCTCAAGCATACCAACATCTGAATTATTGGGCTCCCAGAAAAAGAGAGAGAGCAAGTTAATGAAAACCTACTTGAAGAAATAGTGACTGAAAACTTCCCCCACCTGGTGAAAGAAACTGACTTAAAAGCTCAAGAAGTACACAGAACCCCAAAATATAGGAATCTAAAGAGGACCACACCAAGACATATCATAATTAAAATGCCAAGAGCAAAAGATTAACAGAGAATATTAAAAGCAGCAAGAGAAAAACAGTTGGTTACCTACAGGGGAGCAGCCATACGATTCTCAGCGGATTTCTCAACAGAAACGATGCAGGCCAGACGCGAGTGGCAAGAAATATTCAAAATAATGAATGGCAAGAATCTACAACCAAGATTACTCAATCCAGCAAAGCTATCATTCAGAATTGAAGGTCAGATAAAGTGCTTCGCAGATAAGAAAAAGCTAAAGGAGTTCATCACCACCAAACCAGAATTATATGAAATGCTGAAAGATATTCTTTAAGAAGAGGAAGAAGAAAAAGGTAAAAATATAAATTACGAACAACAAATACACATCTATCAACAAATGAACATAAAAATCAAGTGAATTGATAGGCTGATGAACAGGATAAACTGGTGAATATAACAGAGACATGGACATAGAGAGGGAATGGACTGACAATTCTTGGGAAGAAAAGGGTTGTGGGAAGTACAGCAAGAGATTGGACAAAAATCTTGCAACAATGGGAGAGGACAGTGGGGAGGGGGAAGTGAGGGTGGAGGGTGGGATAGGTACAGGGTGGAAGGGAGCTATAGGGGGATAAAAAAGGAAAAACAATGTAATTAATAAACTGAACAATAAAGATAAAAAAAAGAATTACAGATATCTTCCCCCCTTTTTTCCCACTGACCTCATCCTCCCTACACCCACCCCTTCTAAGCCTTCATCACACTATTGTTTGTGTCCATGAACTATGGATGCATATATATGCATATAAATTCCCAGTTAGGTGAGTCTCTCTCCCTTATTACCCCAACCCATCTTCCCTTCTTTTATTTTTTTTTCAGCTCTCCTTCAGCCCCAACACCATTGTCCATACCCTTGTACCTCACAGCAACAGATGAGCAAATAAAAATGTTTTATTTTTATTACAATAGAAATTAGCCAAAGGAAAGGCTCAGGTACTTACCACTAAGAATCACTTTAGATATTGCACATAATGCTTTGCATGGAAATACAAATGTGAAATCATCAGATAAAGTGGTTTCTACTCAGTTCTCTTTAAGTTACAAAAATCCTTTGTCCACAATAACCGCAAATGAGTGATTTTTACACAAAACTCATACAATATTTCCTCTTGTTCTCCTCTTACCACTTCATGTAATTTTTACAAATCTGCCTGATATACTAAACCACAGACAGAAACAAAGAACAAGTAGGGTCAGGAGACTGTAAAAGTCTAACAATGACATAAGGGTAAGTCGAACTGAAAATTCTCAATTAAAAGAGAAAAGGTGGTTCTGGTTTAAGATAACGACAAAGAAGACCTTGAACACACCTACCACAGACACACCAAGTCTACAGCTACATATGGAACAATTTCTTGTGAAAACATCTAAAGGCTAGCTGGGGAAAGACCACAAATCAGGCAAACAAGTCCTGTATGAGGCGCTGAAACACAATCTCGCCATAAACTCCACTCTTGTCTGGCTCTCCAATATTTGTAGCTGCCATCAGGAGAGACCCCTATAACAGTTTGAATCTGGTGGTACACTCTGGGGGGAACACTCTGAAGGCTTCATATGGTCTCCAATGAAAACATTTAAATGTTATAAAATTTAATGTGTTATAATATCTTATTCAGAAATTTCCAAATTTCTTCATGTCCTAAAACATTCCTCAAAGTTGTTTTAGGCACTGTCACTGAAGGTAAAGGTGGGGTGAGAGTGGCTATGAATAAGGCACACTTCACCTCAAATCTTGGTTCGAGGAGAAGAGACACATTCAATTGTTTCTTTCAATATTCAATATTGGGCTTTCTTGTTTGAAAGAAAGGATTTGTGTCCATTTTGGACCCCCATAAAGCATACACCAATATGGAACAAAGACCTGTGAAGGATAAAGGTGAGAGGAATAGACTAAATGTGATATCTGAATCCTCAGAGAAGCAGATGCCAAGATGACATTGAAAATATCAGGATTTTATAGTAGAAATGCCTGTGTGAAAAACAATGGGCAGGCTGCTAGGTAATGCTGGGACAGCCATTAAACAGAGATGCAAGCCTGATCCTAAGGGAAGAAGAGAGGGAAGGTTTAATGGAAGTATTTCAGACAGCTGTGCAAACTAAGAGAGTTAGTGAGGTCTTAAGGGAGTTCTCAAGATAAATTTGGCCTTCAGAGGAGTCCTGTTTCTAAGAATGGCCTGCTTGAGCATCCTTCAGTCATTAATGGGGAGCATCCATGAAACGGGTAATCTTGCACACTTAGCAATGGCTGCTAGATCTCAGCAGACAGGGTCTTTGGTCAGTGAATTCTCTCTGCAGTTGGAGGTCTGTGAAGTACATTTTCACAGCTGCCACGTGGGTGAGTGCCAGACTACAGTATGGATCCAATACTTGTGACGAAACAGAGGTAAGGGAAAAAGGTTGAGTAATAAAGGCCTCAGATTACAGTGCAGCTCTGAGGAACTCCTACTAGCCTGATGGAGAAACTGAGCAAGATGACCTGATAGAGGAAATGACCTTCATTAGGCACAAATGATGCAGTTCTTTTACTCGTACTGCTCTCAGTCTTTGTAAGTCAGTTTTTGCAAGTAGCCCAGGGGAAAGTGGCCAAACACCACAGCAAACACCACAGCAGATTGTAAAAGTGCAGCCGCTGGGAGCTGTCAGCCAACTACATTCTTTGGAGAAAGTTTTTTTTCCTGAGGGAAGATCTGGCTGGTGCACCTTCATGGCCACCGCATGATATGAGAAAAACTTTTTGAAAATTATATATCTTAATAAGTGCTAATTTTACAGATTGTGAAATTTAATAATTGTATATAAAATGAATTTTCAAGGTCACATAGTTGTTTTATAGCCAAGACTAAAACCAAAATATCTTTATCCTCTATCCAGAATTATCTCTACCATATTTTCACGAATTTCCAGCATTCAGTTCCACAATATAGCCATTAAAACCTTCAAATAATTACAGGATGAAGAGAAATCACAATCTGGTTTGCATCCTGCCTTAATCTGTTTTTTTCTTTGCAAATTTTGAAATGATCAATCAGTAAGTGAAAACTTTAAGGTGAATAGATAAAGATGATGCTTTATTTATTTTTAAAACTTCTATTGATTTACAAATGAAGAAATAAAGTCATAGTTGGGCTGAATAGTAATGATATGAATTAATCCAATTTGTCTCATTGAAAAATCATCAAAGAAAACTGCTCACTTCTTTGGGTATGCTGTTTTCATATATTTGAAGATGCTCCTGTTGATAAGATTTATTGTTATCTGTTAAGGAAAAGAGAGTCAGAAAAATCATTTATCTATAGTCCCTTAACCAGTACCCTACTCTTCAAGACCTGCTTCTGGAACTTGAAATCACAATTTGTAAAAATACTTCATAGTATTTCCCTTTCTCTTTTGAAATGTAAGACAAATAAGTAGAAAGAATATTGAGCTTTACATAAAACAAATTCAATAAATAAAATTTAATTAGAAAGGTGAATTCTGGTGTTGCGATTTGTAAAATTAGGGTGTTTCTCCATATTTTAATCTCCCCCCTTAATTTTTTTAATTTGTTAAACAATATAATCCTACGTGGTTATTAAGTTGACTTTCTTTTTGTGTATACTAGACTGATGTATATACTTTAATGGCAAAAGATAAAATATCTGCCTCAGTCAGTTACTGAGTTTAGAGCATTGACTCAAGGACTGAGAGTCTCAGGTTCAATTCTGGTCAAGGGTATCCACCTCAGGTACAGGTTCCATCCCAGCCCCAGTCAGGGCAAGTGATGGAGGCAACCAATCAATGTGTCTCTTTCACATCAATGTTTCTCTCTCTCTATCTCTCCATCCCCTCCACACTCTCTAAAAATCAATGGAAAAATATTCTAGGGTGAGGATAAACAACAACAACAAAAAGGATAAAATATTTTAGCTCCTCTATGAAGGTTTTCCTGACTGCATGCTCAGCGGTGTCTTTTGCTTATTGTCAGAAGAAAAGACAATGAAACCATTCAGCAGCTTAACTAAAACTGAGATTAACTATACCAAAAGAGCCAATTTTATAAGAGGATATGTACAACATTTTTTTCTGGTGTGTTTGAGTTTTGGATCAACAACCTATAACGTCAGATTATAATTATTAATAATTAATGAAATACTAGGAACTGTGCTACAGAAGAAATTAAATACCCTCATTTGACTCACTAAAGGCTTAATAACCAGATCTGAAATGAATTAAGAGATCATTCAAATCATTTTCTTTCCTAGAAAATAGCCAATAAATTAGCAACTGCTTGATCAAGAATTACCCTAATTGTTAAGATAATGTCTTCATTAATAGGTTATGGCATCTTATACACTAGCTTAATTTATTCTCTGTGAAGTGGCTCAAAATTGTTTCTATCCATTTTTCCACATGGAAGCACTTTTATTTTATTTTATTTTTTTGTTTTTGTTTTATCTTTATTGTTCAGTTTATTAATTACATTGTTTCCCCTTTTTATCCCATAATAGCTCCCCTCCACCCTGTACCTATCCAACCCTCCACCCTCACCTCCCCCTCCCCACTGTCCTCTCCTATTGTTGCAAGGTTTTTGTCCAGTCTCTTGCTGCACTTCCCACAACCCTTTTCTCCCCAAGAATTGTCAGTCCATTCCCTCTCTATGTCCATGTCTCTGTTAATATTCACCAGTCTATCCTGTTCAACAGCCTATCAATTCACTTGATTTTTGTGTTCATTTGTCGATAGATGTGTATTTGTTGTTCATAATTTTAATCTTTACCTTTTTCTTCTACCTCTTTTTAAAGAATATCTTTTAGCATTTCATATAATTCTGGTTTGGTGGTGATGAACTCCTTTAGCTTTTTCTTATCTGCGAAGCACTTTATCTGACCTTCAATTCTGAATGATAGCTTTGCTGGATAGAGTAATCTTGGTTGTAGATTCTTGCTGTTCATCACTTTGAATATTTCTTGCCACTCCCGTCTGGCCTGCAGTCGTTTCTGTTGAGAAATCCGCTGACAATCGTATGGGTGCTCCCTTATAGGTAACCAACTGTTTCTCTCTTGCTGCTTTTAATATTCTCTCTTTGTCTTTTGCTCTTGGCATTTTAATTATGATGTGCCTTGGTGTGGTCCTCTTAAGGTTCCTATATATTGGGGTTCGGTGCACTTCTTGGACTCCTAAGTCAATTTCTTTCACCAGGTGTGGGAAGTTTTCAGTCACTATTTCTTCTAGTAGGTTTTCATTATCTTGCTCTCTCGCTTTTTCTGGCACCCCTATAATTCGGATGTTGGTATGCTTGAGGTTGTCCCAGAGGCCCCTTACACTATCTTCAATTTTTTGGATTCTTTTGGTTTCTTGCTTTTTCAGCTGAGTGGATTTCACCTCTTTGTATTTCAAATCTTTAACTTGGTTCTTGGGGTGCTCCAGAGCACTTTTAGGTCTTTGTATGATATTTTTTGTTTCAGTCAGTGTATGCTTAATTTCTGGTTGGTCCTTTTTCATATCCTTGAAAGTCTCCTTTATATCCTTGAGGGTCTCTTTCATTTCCTTGTAGGACTCCTTCATTTCCACCTTGGTCTTGATCATTTCTTTGCAGCTCTCGTTTATATCCTTGAGGGTCTTGTTCATTTTCTTGTAGGACTCATTCATTTCCTTTGTGGTCTTGCTTATTTCCTTATAGGCCTCGACCTTTTGTTGGAGCCTCTTGAAAAACCCTATAACCGTGGTTCTGAATTCCATGTCCAATCGTTTTTTTTCCTCCATTTCTTTCACATCTGATTTCTTTCCATGTCGCTGCATGGTGGCTGCTTCCCTGAGTTGGTCAATTAGCTTTGTGTGGTAGACTTCCTACTAGGGACAGTGGCTCAGCCTCCCCGGTTACCTGAGGTGGATATGGGCTGCACAGTCTTGCTGAATTTAAGCTCAGTTAATCGTTGTTAGCACTTGGAGGGTTGACCTCCAGGCCAATTGTCTGTGAAGCTCAGCTGTGCTCAGGTTGGGTGGGCGGAGTCTCCAGGCCAAGCAGACAGCGTTAGCTCCGCCCTATGCGGCCCTGGGGACTCTGTGCTGGGGGCAATGGCCGCCAGCACCTCTGAGAGAGAGCTGCTGCCGACCTCCACCGGCTGCCAGGGAATTCAGACTGTCCCAAAATGACTCTGCATGCGCAATGTCTCACCCAGGGTCATAAAACAAAGCAGACTGACGGTTTTCTGAATGAGAGACAAGTCGCGGAGTGCTCTCTGCGCCATCCTGCAGCCACGCTGTTCGCGCACAGGCTGCCCTCTCCACAAGCCTGGAGACCCGGCAACACCCGAGCTTCGGTGTGCCCTCCCACTGTCCAGTTTTCACCCCGTGTGATAGTGGGTTCTCTGGACTTCGCCCAGAGTTCGAGAATCAGTCCAGTGGGATGCCTTTGTCTCCCCGTTCGAGAAAACTGGCCGGTTTTCAGCCGCCCGCCCTCTCCGCGGCGTGCGCTCCAAACCTCTCTCCGCACGAATCTTTCAAAGCTGTCCACCGCCACTCCTCCGAGTCACAGTGTCTTATCTTCACTTTTATTTGTGGAATTTTCACTCGGCGGGCTTTCTGGTGATTCTGGAAGGTGTTTGTTCTTTCGTTAAGTTGTAGTATTAAAATTGCTGATTATGACTGCAAGATAGGTGTTTTACCTTTGCCGCCATCTTAGTTCTCGGAAGCACTTTTATTTTAAAGACAGCTTTTAGGCTATTTGTCTTCACATTTTAGCTACATAATTGTAGCTAAATGTGTACTAATTTAATTTTCTTTTAAGAATAGATATTTTGCTACTGTAGCTTTAAATGTATCTTGGATATCATTAAAAGCCTTGCCGAAAGGAGGTGCAGTTGGGAGAGTGCATAGAAGTTTTTATTTCCTTGGCTGTGTTAAAAAATAGGATTCTAGATGATAATTAAAGAAGAGAGAAGAATTTAGCTCCTTCAAATCCTTTTAGACTCTGGAGTGAAATCTCTGAGGAAATTGCAGGAGAAATGACAGAGGAGAACGAGCTTTAAAAATAACAAAATCTGCTAATTAGATTTAATTGGGCCACCTCCTTACTATCATCATAATCATTCTCTAGTATTATTACACATACAAGGAAAAATAATGAAAACATTTCATAGTGAACAAACTACAAGTCTGAAAAAAAAAGTGAGACATTTTATAAAATGTAGAAGTAGTCTTATTGCAGCTACCTTAAAAAATTAGTTTATATTTTTGCATGCATGCATCCTAGTGTCCATTAATAAAAATTAGAATGCATTATGTGAAACCTAGATAATGGTGAGAGATTTTTACACTTCTAAACTAAAATCAGGATTTACCCTTTTTAATCAAAATGTTTTAATTCTTTTGCACAATGAGACAGAGTAATATCTAAATTCTATAGAAATTAAGTTTTCACTAGCATATATAAAGCCTTCCAAAACCCAGGATTTACTTTTAGCCATGTTCTGATAATATCCCTTTGAAAACTGATTATTAAAGATTATCTTCTAGGAAGTTGAATATATTTGACTCCAGTTACATAGAAACTTATGGTAAAGTTAGAAACATTGATTTGCAAGTGTTTTTATGTGTAGAGACATAGTATTTTGTCAAAATGTATACAATACAAATTTTGATTTTTTTATTGAATATTACCTTTTAGTAATGTTACTTTAAACCAGTTTTTGTGATATTATTATTTAGTACTTCAACCTTGTTAACTCTTAAAATATATTAAGGTGCAAAGCAAAAATGAAAGATTTGCTATGTTAATCTAGAGGTATTATAGTTTCACATAAGTTTTATACATCACAACAGAATAGCAAAGAAAAAAAAGAAAGAAATAATCAGATAAAGGAAAATTATTTTCTATGTTGGTATTCTAGTTTCCTATTCCATAAATGTAAAAACATCCCATGAAAACCGGAAAAGTTCATGCAAAATAGATGAAATAAAAAAGCTTGCTAACTTGGAGATTGAATTTTTCTAATACATTCACTCCTATAGCTATTATGACATCTTATTTTAATTTTTCTAGGTTCCTTCTTCATTTCTTTTATAGGTAGTAGCCAAAATTAAGAGGATCTCACTGGGTGGCAAAGTTGGTACTTAATGGCCTAGGTTTCTATTTCTTAGCTAAAACTGAAGTTAGATATTTTTACATAATTCTCTTTTAACACTGTCTATACTACTTGTCATGAACAAGACTTAAAAGTTATAATAAATCATTCTCTATTCAGGGAAACATGTATGTACATTTTTATTGCAGTCAGTTGTATATAAAATTTTAATGATTTTTTAATCAAGTGTGAAGATCAAATATATTATTCATTGTATATAATCAAAGAAAGACTACACACTTTGTGTGTTTAAATAAAGTCTAGATTATGAATGTGGAATGCATTTTAGAATTAATTTTGTATATGAAACAGCATTTTATCATTTTCCAGATACATTTGGCCTACCAGTCATGTCAAGTTTGCTATCTATTGTCACTGCCTATAAAAATAGCTTCTTTCTGCATTTATTAGGTGGAATAAATTATTCAGGATGTGGCAAAGGAGGTTTATAGTTGTCAGTACACAAAACAGAGTTTATTCTTATATCATTACTTATTAATTATTGTATTACTTATATTATTGATTATTATATTACTTTTGCCCCAGACTGTATATGCAAAAAGATAGGTTTTGTTTTGGCCATGACATTTTGGCAGATATTGGGGCTACTGGCAGCAATATAGGTTAATCTAAACACCCCTCTTTCTGCTTGATGAACACATCTGTCATATCCAACCATCACAAGGGAATTTTTATCTAAAAAAAAAAGATTTTATTTCTGATTCTAGCCTTGGTTGTATCATGCAATTGTTGGTAAGGCTACTTCAGTGCCTTACTAACTAGAAAGATATAAACAAGTAATTCATTAGTTATGGAAAAGTCAAATTCATTAGTTACGCAGAGGTCAAATTTTTTCAGTTTTAAAAGGAAATGCTGCTTCATATGAAAAACATTCCAAAGATGAATAAATGGTTTCTTGTTACAGAGAAGTCAATATTTTAAGTCCACACAAACTGAGGCATTTTATACCGAATTCTTCATGTTGCCTTAGAAAAATCTCATTCATAAATATAGCCATATAGTATTATATTGCACTTAAGTCTCAGGTTCAAAGTGTTCTTGAGTTAATATTGTTTCAGCAATGAATCACTGTAACATGTACCTTGTTCACAACTGTTATTCAGAGTAATCATTTGTGGTATAACCGTGATTGCCTGACAGATTATGTGGTGAATTCAGAGGGCCTTTTCCTTGACATCACTACCCAATAGAGACTAGGAAATAGAGACCACAAACTATAGAGTCCTAGACAGCTGAACTCCATGGCTGGAAAGTGTGCTGCTTTTGGAATTTCTCTTTAGTTTTGGATAATGAAATTGTGCATGACCAATTTCTAAAACACAGTTAAAAACCAAATATATTGGACATGATTTCCTTTCATGTAAAAATATAGACTCTACTTTTCTTAAAATTATTAAAATTTATTGTTGCTTCCATTTTTATTATATTCAGAACACATACAATTACTGCTATTACTATTACTACATTACTAGTAAAAGCTGATATTTATTCTATGTTTTTATACTCTGAATCTGGTATGCATGACATTTCTTAGAACAGTTCTATCAAGGTAGTACAATTAGTATCATCCCCATCTTTCAGATAAGGCAAACAGAATAAATAAGTTATTCCATGTGACACACATCAACTAAATGGTAGAGCTAAGATTTGTATAAAGCTAGGTCTGCTTTTAACCAGTAGCCAGGAAGATATTTGAAGCACCTAAGCATTCCGGTGAATTTCAGGGATAGCGGTACAAGAGGGTCACATTGTGGCTGTGGTCAAAGATATCATTTTCATTGTGGCCACTTGTCTATAGGTACAATAGATCTGCATCATGTGGCTATTCCTCGGGTGAAATGTCTGTAACTCCCTCAATATGACCTGTCATTGGTGCTAACTTTTATCAGCATGGCAAGTATTTAATACAATAATTATCTCCAATACTACCTTTTTATGGGCTTTGCCATCAACATATATGCATGAATATATTTCAATTTGGCTTACACAAATACATGCAAGTGTCTTTATAGCAGAATAAATGTTAAAATATAATCCCACTTTTCATGTAAATAATGTGAATCAGATGAGATAAATCAAGAGTGAGTGACATTTTCTTTCTCTTGCATATCATATCAGTTTTGGTGACTCATGCTTCTGTAGCTAGAGCCGACAATGCCATCTGGTGTGCAGAGCAGGTGCTGCTATGAATATGGAGACAACAAACTCATAAACCCACAACCCCACAATCTCAGATTTCAATCAATGTTACTCATTATATTTACTCGAAGAAATTTAAAGTCAGGAAAAATATTAATTGCTTTTTTTACTGATAAGGAATGAAAGGTATAGCTGTGCTCTGTACACCTGGACATTCATCCTCATTCCCTTCTTCCCTTCTCCCCCTCACACCACACACAGGCCTTTATGGTATCAACTCAAAGCCTCATCCACTGATGAGTCACTACAGTTATGTGTTCAAGTGATCATGCAGGAACACACTAAAAAGAATGGCAGAAACATTAGGGAGACCTTAACAAAAGGAACACTTGATCTTTTAAAGAGGAATATCATAAAGGTGGCTAAACACAAAAGGATGTAGGCGCATCACTGAAAACTTCTTGTAAGCAGGTGGAGAAAGCACAAATACAGATACTTGGTGATGCCATTAGAATGTGTAACAAAATCTTAAAAGCATATCAAACACCATTACATTAACAGCCTCAGCCTGGATTCAAATCTGTGCTTTATCACTTGTCATCCTGCTCAAAACTCATCTCCACTGTGTTGTTCACATGGAGGTAATTGTAGTACTCATCTCAAAGAATCATGCTGAGGATTCAACTAGATATTATACATAAGACAAAATAGAGAGTTCTTAACATGTACTAAAGATTCAACTGTTTGGTACTAAAAAAGAATCTATCAGAAAGGGATACACACTGGTCTGGAATTAGAGCAAGTTCTCTCTGACTCAGTCCTCCACCATCTATGGATCTAATTCATTGGCTACAATTTAGTCCTATACCACACCAAGTGTCAAGGAAAGCTGTGGCTTGCAACCAAGTTTCTGTTATAATGAAGCAGAAAAGAATTTATGTTGGAAATGCAAGTATTAATCTCTAACATAGTATGTTGTTATTAAATCTAAATTTGAACTGAACCAGTTGCTCATTCATAACAATATATTGAATATTCAGCTACATTTGGACTCTTGATACCTAATGACTAACTGCAACATCATTAAATACTGGAGGCCCAGTGCATGAGTTTGTGTACCAGTGAGGTCCCTCTGTCTGGCCTGCGGGATTGGACTGAAACAGGCTCTCCGGCATTGCCTGAAGGTTCCCAGATTGTGAGAAGGCATGGGCCAATCTGAGAGACCACACCAGTGCCTGATCAGGCTCAGGAGGGGGCTCAGGAGGGATGCACCATCAAGTTAACCTACTGGTCGACTGTCTGCACTTTTGTGGTCAGTGCACATCATAGCAAGTGGTTGAGTGGCCTTAGCATATCATTAGCATATTACACTTGGATTGGTTGAACGGCTGACTGGCCTACCAGACACTTAGCATATTAAGCCTTTATTATATTGGATTCTCCAAATTTCTCCCCATCTACTCCTGACCATAAAAAAATAATGCAGAAAAAATACTAACACTTATTTGTTCCACTATCCACCAATTTTCACCTCAAAACACATACATAATCTGCTTTACACTGTGAAAGCAAATGTGTAGTCTCTCATTTCCTGGGAAATAAAGCAAGATTTATTAATGAGAGCACCAGTAAATTCCCTTCCTCAGTACAAAAAAATCTGTCAAGTTCTTTTGGCATTCTATACATTTAGCATAAGTCATTCTATCAGAATAAACTTTTTCCTACAATTGCAGGGAATGTGTCAATTACTAGAATGCTTTCCAAAAACACATTGAGTTAGTGTTACATATACTAATATTAATTAATACAAATATTAATTACTACCTATATTATATTAAGTCACTAATTAATACTAGTATTTTTGAGATTTCTTTGGAATATCTACACATACTTATACCATCTGAGACAAAAATAATTGTACTTGTTTTTTCCCCCCAATATTTTTAGGTTTAATCAACCCCATATTGCGTTGTCTACCACCTTCAGCACAAAATTGAAGTGGTGAAAGTTTACGTTATCCTTACTTTTTTTTTCCCAATCTTAAAGAGAAAGGATTACATAGTTCATCTTTTAATGTGATAGTTGTAGATTTATTTTGGTAGACAATTATAATTAAATCCCTAGATTTTGAAATAATGTTTATATTATAAATGGTTGTTGAATTTTACCAAATGTTTTCTCTCCCTCTGCAGATAGTCATATAGTTCTTCTATCTTATTTTTAAGGTGATGTTACAATAATTGTTTTATGAATGATAATTTTAAATGTCTGAAATAACTGATATTTAAACATGGAAACATGTGTATGTAAGTATAAGATTATAAATATTTTGTTTGTAATTTTTATATTTATGTACATTAGTAACACTATATATTTTCATTTTTGTAATGGCCATACCACATATTGGTATGATAATTATGTTGGTTTCAGAAAATGAACTGAGAAATATGTTTTCCTTTTCTATTCCCTAGAATAGTTTGTATTTGGACAAATTTATTTCTTCAATATATGGAGAAATTTATCAGCAAAGACATCTGGACTTGGAGTTTTTTTCATGGGAAAGTTTTAAATTATGATTTCAATTTCTTTTAAGTTGTTTTTCTAGAATACCATTTTTATATTTTATCCTCAAGCTTCACTAAGATTAAAAACATTAATATAAAGTGAGTGTTGACAAGTGAAACTCAAGTAAATATAAGAATTCAGAAAATATGGAAAGGGTTTCAGTTTATATAGAAGTTCAAGTTACTGATGTTAGAATATACAGAAGAGTGATATAAGTATGCTTATGTTCCATTTATAATGAACCCAAATTATATTTATACTAGGGACCTGGTGCAAGAAGTTCATGCACCTCAACCCAACCTGCCCCCTCTCACATACTGGGAGCCCTCAGGGGATGTCCAACTGATGGCTAACCCCCAGCCTCAGGTGAGGCTTTTAGGCTTTGGGCACCCAGCCATCACCCTGCTCAGCTCAGCCCTGGCTGCCTGCGACCACCCGGCCCTGGAGGCTGGGCGCTCGCTGCCACTTCTGCTCACGGCATCCAGGGGATGGGCGCTCGCCACCACTGCCATTTCATCTCCACCTCCAGGGCCCGGCACTCACGTCACTTGGCCCTGCCCCTGCTCCTGATTGGCTGGTAGCATAGCCAATCAGGAGCAAAGGTATGGCCAAATTTGCATGTTTCTCTTTTATTATATAAGATTTTCAAAAATAGTAATTTTTGTTTAGAAACAAATGTGCAGTGTCAATGGGTTTTAGCAATTTGAAGAAATTGTTTATTTTATTTTGTCAGATTATTATATACTAGAGGCCCGGTGCACAAAATCTGTGCACTTGGGGGAGGTTCCCTCCACCTGGCCTGTGCCCTGTAAACACTCAATTGGACATCCTTAGCATTACCACGGAGGCAGGAGAGGCTCCCACCACTTCTGCTGTGCTTGCCAGCCATGAGCCCAGCTTCTGGCTGAGCAGCGCTCTCCCTGTGGGAGCACACTGACCACCAGGGGGCAGCTTCTGCCCCCTGGTAGTCAGTGTGCATTATAGTAACCGGTCATGCCACTATTCGGTCATTTGCATATTAGCTTTTTTATTATATAGCATTTTTTTTTCAATTTGCAAGCAGCAAAAAATTACCAGATTACAAAAATAACCATGATAGGTACCTCAGCTCTTCCTTGTAATAAACCTATTAAGCTAGTATTTCCTGTTGTCACATCTCCATCTTCTATAAAATCTATGATCTTTTACTTTATTCTACCTCATGGGGAAGGTAATTTGAAAGGCCACAGGAAGTTGTTTCAGAGCCTCCATGAAGATGATGCCATATTTACCAAGAGATCAAGCAATCAACATGTTATCTGTCAGGGAAATTTGCTCTTTATTGACTTGGCCATACCACACTTGGAGATAAATTCATTTACTGGCTTCAGGCTTGGGCACCCCCATGTAATATATTTTCCCACAATTCTCAGCATGTTAATGGAAGCCTTGCTGAGCCTAACAAAGATGTCATTTAAAATCTGGTAAAGGTGAAGAAACTGCTGCCACCTTTTGGACGTTGGGCTCACACCATCGTTACCTCTGATCCTGGTGACAAATACCAACTTGTGTTACAGAGGTACATAGAAGTCACCAGCTATTCTTACCATTCTAGCTATTCGAGCTCACTTATGTACATATGCCTATGTTCTTTGTGATAGTGCTTAGCATGTTCACAGGTAAGCTTTCGCCTTGTCTTTCAAAGTATCTTTTGGGGGAATGTTTTTCTCAGGTGTTTGATCTTCAGCTCTGTGAAAGTCCTTGCCTTTTTCTTAAGGATCCTGGCACAGCAGGAACCTTATTGTTCTCACCTTCCTCGGTTCCAGCTGGAAAAGAGGTGGTCAGGTTATTTTTGTATCTCAATGTAAATATGCAAATTCACCTGTTTAAAACCCACCAGTTGTCTAGATGGTTCCTCCCTGTCCTCTGTCCACACACATAATAAGTAATCTATATGTATTAGAAAGTTAAATGAACGTGGTTTTTTTGCATTTGGTTTTAATTATGTCCTCTGATTGGCTCATCTACTTCTGAAAATCAAGTATTTCCCATTTGAAATAATTTTAAGAATTTGTTTGATAGAAAGGATATCTACCATAAGTTTGCATGATTTTATTTTGAAAGTAACCATGGCTTTCTAATTTGAGCTGGACTGAGAGGGAAAAGCATACTTAGTTTTTACTTATTGAGTCCAGAATTTTTTTTTAACCTGGGTCATTCATGAAATAGTTCCATATGCCATTGTACAAAATGATATATTTATGTAAAATTACCTAGTTTTCTTGTAGTTGGTGATATTATGTTATCTATCACTTTCTTAAAGCGAGGTAAGAAAGTAAAGAATAAAAAATAGAGTAATTATTTATATTGTTGTTATTTTCTCAAGAAAGTTTTCTTATGTTTTATATATTGTTTAGCATAAAAGATAGATTTAAAAATGCTTACTCTCCCAATGACATTTTTTAAAGAAATAGAATGAAAACTTAATTTGTGTAGAGTCACAAAAACCCTAGATAGCTATAATAATCCAGACTAGTTGATCTTTGGAAAACTATTTATTCCGGTCCTTTGCCCATTTTAAAAATTGGATTATTAGGATTTTTTGTTTGTTTGTTTGTTTTTTGTGTGTGTTTGTTTTTAATTTATGAGTCCTTTATATATTTCGGATATTGATCTCAATAAGATATATATTTTTCAAATATTTTTTTCCATTCATTCCGATTGTCTTTTCACTTTCTTGAATTTTCTTCTTTTCTTTTTTTTTTTTTTTTTTGCTTTGCAGAGCTTTTTAGTTTGATGCAGTCCCATTTGTTTATTTTTTATTTTGTTGCTTATATGTTAGATGTGGTTTCCAAAAAAAGTTATTACCAAAACCAAGGTCAAGGAGTTTCCACCCCCCAGGAGTGTCATCCTTTCAGGTCTCACATTTAAATCCTTAATCCACTGACAGTAGAATTTTTATGACATAGCTGAATCTAAGTATTTCATTAAGCAACTAATTAAATCATTAGGCACATTGATTTTTAGTTAATGTTCATTGGTAGTATATTTTACAAAATAATATTAATAAATATAGATTTATTATTTTAGTTTAGCAGATAACCATTTGCATTTTGCTAAAAAGCTCAATCTAATTTCAATTATAACTTACTCCTTATCAAATGTTAAAAAGTCACTATCAAGTTTTTAAAAATCATATAAATGTTTACTATGGTTTTTGTACTTTAGAATTAGTATTCTCTCCACTATATTGTAAGCTACTTTCATAATGGGGATATATAATATTTTGCTTTGAAACCCTGGCACCAAGCAGAGATTAGGCACATGGATTGGTTGCTTCCTGCACTCGCCCCAACCAGGGGAGAAGATCAAAACAGCAACCCAGGTATGTGCCCTTGACTTGGAATTAAACCCACCATCCTTCAGTTGGCCTGCCGACCCTATAACCATTGAGCCATGCCAGCCAGGGGAATTTCTTAATCTTTTTACTTAAATTTAAACCAAATTCAACCATCTTCTGATAAGAAAATAGAGATGGACACACTACTCTTATTTTGGTCCAGTCAATGGCAACTTTAATTTCAAGGATTCATAAGTTACAAACAAAAACCAGGTAGAGGTTTGTTATTCTCTAAGAAACCCAGACTCAGAGATTGAAAGATAACCATTAGCAGACTGTTCTTCATAACCTGCAAAGCTGTCAGAAACTGAACTTAATCTGTGTACTCTCCTATTTCTATCAGTAGAATAGGCTTCTTCTATTTATATGATCACCCTTAAATGAAGGCTAGCAGCCTTCACCCAACATTTGTCATTTGCCTGGCATTCATTATTGGTTGACTATAGTCTGTGTTTTTGAAGTTCTCACTAGAAATAATCTAATTGGTTTCATTCAGCCTATGAATCCTTCATCTTTTCATGTTTATCCCAATGTAAACAGCAATGCTCATGGCTATAGATTCATATGATACCAGGACACCCAGACCCAGAAACTCTAGATGTGGTAGATACTCTGGAATGGGGCAATACTGTATCAATTTAAAGAGAGCAGTTGCCCTACATAGTAGGATCTGAGGCTATTCTCTTTCTTGCTTATTTCTTTCATTGCTCTCCATTTACAATTCTTAAAGATAAACTAATTTAGACAATATTTAAATAGTTTTGAAATTAGTGTTTTTGTTCCGTTGACTTAGACTGCTTCGTTTCCCTTACTCATCTTTTTTCTCCACTTTCAAATATTTGTAACCTACATAATGCTTATGTAAGAATAATCCCATCTAAGACAGAGGGGATATACAAATTGACCATCACTCTGTCACAAAGATGACGGCACGCATAGCCACAAGATGGTGGCACCCAGTCCTCTCAGTTCTGCTGGAGTCCCCTAGTTCTGAGGGGATAGCCACTGAGAGTGGCCAGCCTGAGCAGCCTGGCGGAATGCTTGCGTCATCGCCGTGGTGATGAGACAAGTGTTCCACCCCAGCCGTGGAGGGCCTCTGGGCAGGCCAGGTGCAGAACGCTTGCATTGTTGCAGGCTGGATTGAGGGACCTCCTACCCCCCATGCACAAATTTCATGCACTGGGACTTCAGTTAAGAAATAATTACAAAATCATAATAAAATGTAATATTTCTAAAGGCTTACTTTATCTCTCATCTGTGCTCTCACCTTCCAAACAATGATAGTGGCCAAAAGTGCAGGACCTGGAGTTAGATCATTTAGTTTCTTATTCTAGCTCCATTTCATTCAAGCATTATGATCTTTGGCCATATGTATATCATGTAAGTTTGCTTAATACATATACTTTATTGCAAATATTAAACATGAAGTAGGTGTTTAATAAATAGCAACTATCACTACTACATTATTACAACTACTACTACTACTACTAATCACTTATATTTAAACTTATTCATTTTTTAGGATTTTCAAGTTAATTAAAAGTGTTCAATTACTTTCTTGTAGCTCTCTACAAAGAATATATAAAATTTTAACATGAGCCTCAATAATTTTCTGTCAATTTTGTCCATTGGAAAAATTCTATCCGCTGTATTGAGATTCACCCAAAACATTTTGCTCTGTTTATCATAAGAATAGTCATTTTTGAGGCTGCCTCACTGTTTTTACCCTTTACATATTTCTTTCTTATTTTCTATTCTAATGTAAGTAGTTTAGAATACTATAGGTCATTAAGGGAGGGGATTAAAATATCTACTTTTTACTTTTTAAAAACTTTAATTTTTATTCAACTTATATTGTTTTCAATTGTCTCACATTAGGAGAATAAAAATAACTGAATATATAGCATTCCTTTTGACAACTTTCGTTGTCTATTTCAGAAGAACAGTAAGGATGGCTCAAATATAAGTCATTTATGCACATAAATTATAAGCATAGAACAATCTTAGCCATTGAGATAATTCACACTGTGGAAGGCTTGGTTTGCCTCAAATCTTGCTTTTATGTAAATGTTTATATCAAAGTGCAAATCAAGAGGAAGGTCTTTTTTAGATTAGTGTTAAACGTGAGGATACATGACAGCTCAATTGCCGGGAATAAACATTGTCTGGTGCCTCCAGTCTTATTTCCAAGAATGGCAGTCTTCAGGAGTGTTCACTAAACTCTTTCCAGGAAGAGCTCTGTGAGAATGGCAGCTGGTGTAGAGCCGTCACGACACTGAAATTCTTCAGCCAGTCATTCCTGGGAGGAGGATTATGAAACAGATGTACGGAAACCTTATATTTACATATGATGAGAGTAACTCACGTGGTGATGAGATTAGACTTTTCTTTGGCCCCTCTGAAAACCTAGTGTTATTTAACTGAAACAATAGTATCCTGATCCAAATAGGTAAAATAAAATTACATTAATAATAAATATTTGAAATCAAATAGATATTTTCTTAATCCCAGCTAAATTATCTTCTTATTGTTCTCTCTCTCTCTCTCTCTCTCTCTCTCTCTCTCTCTCTCTCTCTCTCTCTCTTTTTCTCCTTCTGCAGTCAAGGAGACTTGTATTCAGACAGGTTGCAGCAAGTTCATAGAATGTTCTTCTGAGGTCACTGAAGTAAGTATTTTTGACCAAAAAACATCTCAAAACCCAACTGTATTTTTGTTGTTGTTTCTATTTTCAAAGTAAAAATAATGTTTTTTGTTGTTGTTGAAAGTGAGTGATTCTAGAAACTAATTAATTGTTTTAATGTCTCTGGTTCATATACATTTTGTGCTTTTGGCAGGAGTTGTTCTTTATCATAATTTTAAAGAGAAATGATAGTTATTAAGTCCAGTATACTCTGTAAAAATATTAAATGGAATGTAATGCAAATACATCTACATAGCCCTCAACCTATTTCCAAAGGGAAGGAAACATCATACTTGTTTTTGCACTGCCATGCCTGATAGCACATTTCAGACACTAATCTTCCTGGTGTTAAGTGCCAGAGCCTGTGCTATTGGATAGCACTTGACATTTAATTTGAAACTCAGATGATGAGAAACATACCTAAGTGAAGGGATAGAAGGGGTATTTATAGGAAAGGGGAATCAACTTATTAATGTATTGATTTATTCATTCAGTGTGTCTTTCCAAAACACCATGCTGTCTAATTGGATATTGAAAGAGTGAAATGGGCAAGTAAAACAATACACTTTCCTTTAAGTCCTTCGAATCATAAAGGCGAGGACACTCATCTGCATGATTAATATAAAGGAGTGTACAGATGAGTTCCAAGAAGCATTTTGAGTAATGAGCTGAGCCCCAAACTGGCAGCCTCAGACTCGCATGTTGTTCTTACACTATAGGTCTCTCTGAAATCTCATCTCAGGAGCATGGTTAGAAAGAATGCCAGATGGTGAGGTGTCTTTTAAATTCCATCCCTGGGTCAAAGTTGATGACCAGATGTAACAGATCTGGAAGAAGGACTCTAAGCCAGATGGAAAGGGCTTTTTAAACACACACACACAAACACATATATACTCTATATATTTTAGGAAGACTAGAATCCTGTTGGTTCTTTAGTAACTCATGAATATTGTATCTATTTTCCAAGTAGAATCTTTAGAGATAAATCCATTAATATTAAGAGATCTATAGTTTTAAGTTTATGTTAACAAAAGTATAGACCTTCATTTGTTAGAAACATTGTAATATACAAGCTTGATTGTAAATCAAGTGATTGTTAACCAAGTGACAATAAGTCTTGAAGAGTCCATATCAGTGACCTTGAATCAAACTCCTTGTTATATTATAAAAATATTCAGATGACTTTTCTTCCAAATACCCATGCCTTTGGAGGCAGTTAGTCATTGGCTTGCTCTCAATATCTTTTGCAGACTTACCTTTCTTAGATATTTATTCACTCTATAAATATTTTTCTCCCATTTATTATACCAGTCATCCAAATCAAAACACTCTGCAATATCAATTTCCCTGAAGTATGTGGTCTGGATATCTGAAGAGCTCTCTGGAAATAAAACATTGATCCTAAGTCAATGAAAATATGCATACTTTTAATTCATTGCTGATCATAAGAAAACTAAATAATATTCTAGAGATCAAACAAAACAAACAATTCACAAAAACAATAACAAAAAAGTAGTGAGACAAGTGATTAGAAAACAAAAACTAAAATAAATAAATATCCCAATAAGAGTTTATGTCAATAGATTGTCAGTAAAGAAATTTCTATCAGATGTACTTAAGGAAGAGGCAAAATGGCCAGAGATCATAAAGTAATAATGAACAAAGAAATAAGTAAATGTGTAAGTAAACTGAAATATGTACGGTCTATATAAGATAATAATAGCAGTGAAAAATGTATTGTTTATACAAGATAATAATAACATGGTCTAACTTATCGATTTAACAAAAAACAAATACAATTCTGCATATTAATATTATATAAACAAGGAAAGGAAATATTAGAATTTAAGAGTTTTAGTCTGGCAGCTGTGCTCAGTGGTTGTGCACTGACCTATGAACTAGGATCATGGTTTGATTTCAGGTCGGGGCACATGCCAGGGTTTTAGGCTCGATCCCTAATGGGGTGTTTAGGAGGCAGCCAATTAAAGATTCTCTCTCAGCTTTGCTGTTTCTATCTCTCTCTCCTCCTTCCTCTCTGAAATCAATAAAAATGTATTAAAAAATAATTGGGAACAGTTGAAAAAATCTTTTAAAAAATAGAGTTCTGAGTATCTTGTATTATATATTAGGGGATTGAAATACTGAGTAAATTTTGAATCTTAAGTTAAATATATATGTAATTTAATTTCAAAGTATCTCTGTCAAAGAGAAATAATTAAAATAATAAAATAATTGGTATGCCAAAAAGTAAAATATAAGATAAAAGGAAATAGAAAACGTGACATTAAGAATGTAAAATAAAATGGTAGAAATAAGTCTAGCAAATGTGTCAGTTATCACAATAGAATTAATAGGCCAAGCTTGACAGATATGATAATTAAGTAAAATCTATGTATATACTATCTGAATAAAAATGGAAGATGCAAAAAGTACATTTAATGACAAAAGTATGGAATAATTAGTTAACTTCAGAGTACAGGACATTCTGAGAGCAATTGTCCATAAGTCAATGTCATGAAGATAGTGGTGAAGGTGGCATGGCAGAGATCAATTCAAGAGCAAAATCTGTTTATGTATGCCTTGAGAGACATAAAACCCAACTGTAGCTTGTTTGCCCTGGGCAGTGTGATCAGTGGTTAGAGCATAGGCCTGTGCACAGGTCACAGATTGGATTAGCAATCAAGGGTACATACCTGGGTTGGGGGTCCATTCTCTGGCCCCGGTAAGGGGCATGTGAGGGAGGTGGCCAGTCAATGTGTCTCTCTCACACTTATGTTTGTTTCTCTCTCTCTTTCCTCCTCATCCCTTCCACTCTATATAAAAAGCAATAAAAAAATATCCTTGGGTGAGGATTAAAACAACAAAAAAAATTATACCTAGCCAGTTTGGCTCAGTGGATAGAGTGTTGGCCTGCAGACTGAAAGGTCCCAGGTTCGATTCTGGTCAAGGGCATATACCTTGGTTGCAGGCACATTCCCAGTAGGAGGTATGCAGGAGGCAGCTGATCGATGTTTCTCTCTCATTAATGTTTCTAACTTTTTATCCCTCTCCCTTCCTCTCTGTAAAAAAATCAATAAAATATATTTTTAAAAATTGTACCTTGTTTCAGTCATAATTCAAATGATCTGAGTATAAAAATACATAGTTTAGTAATAAGGGGAAATTTGCACAGGAGAATAATGACAAAGTCAATTGGAGTTGGACACAATCTCTTTCAAGGCCTGAGTTACTGAAGGTTCAGGGATTGCTTCAGAAATGGAGATTAAGCATTTGGGGTACAAATACTACAAAGTTACACTCTGCATCTTCAATGACAAAGAAATGATAACCAAAAAACTGGACTATTTGATGTACGTGGTGCATACATTTGAAACATTTTATATGATTAGTTAGCTATATGTTGATTCAACATATCCAATGAGACTATAAACAGTTCATTTATTTTTTCTATACTGTCTTTTGAAACTTCCTATAGGGAAGCTCTAGAGTTACACCTAATGCATTTTATTAGGCTTTGATTAACAATATAGATCCAAAAACACTGAAGCATTCAATAGACTGATGAATTTCAGAAGAAAGTGGTGGTGGGGAGAGAGACTAGGCAAATAACTTATATGCATACTAGAAGTCCGGTGAATGGATTCGTGCACCAGTGGTCTCTCAGCCTGGCCTGCAGGAATCAGTGGAACTCTGTGCCATCGCAACCTGGCCTTACCCACCAGCTTATTGGGCTCCAGTCCACTGTCCAGGTCGATCCCGCACAGCACAAAGTAGTGAGTGAAGAGGCAGGTGGCCAGGGAGGAGCCCAAGCTCAGGCTGGGCACCTTGCCACTCTTGCTCAGCTCATTCTGGCCCTGCAGCACCTGCCCCCACTGCTCCTCGAATGCTCAGGGGGAGTGTCCATGAGAGAGACTCACGCTATCGCCACTGCACTTGCCCCAGGTCTGGTGCCTGTCTATCAGCTGAGCTGCCACCAGGGGGAAGCTCCTGCACAGAGAGTCTGCTCCCTGGTGGTCAGTGCACATCATAGCTTCCGGCCAGTCATCCAGTCACTTAGGCTTTTATATATATGAATATGTATAGCCCATGGGCAGATAATAGTTTGGTGAACGTCTGGGAAGAGGTGTGAGCAGGGTGCATGGGGTCAATGGAGAAAAAGAGGGATGGGATATCTGTAATACTTTCAACAATAAAGATAAGTTAAAATAATATTTTAAATAATCAAAGTGTAATTCTATAGGGTTCTAAATCAATATAATCTAATTAATTACTTTAATATTAGGATAAATATTATAATACTAGAGGCCAGATGCACGAAATTCGAACACGGGAAGGGCAGGTTGTATCTCTCTGCCCAGCCTGCACCCACTCTAATCTGGGACCCCTAAAGGGATGTCTGACTGCCCGTTTGGGCTCAATCCTTCCTACCGGATTGAGCCTAAACGGGAAGTCAGACATGCATCTTACAATCCAGGACTGCTGGATACCAACTGCTCGTCTGCCTGCCTTTCTGATTGCCCCTAACTGCTTCTGCCTGCCAGCCTGATCACCCCCTAACCACTCCCATGCCAGCCAGATTGATGCCTAATTGCTCCCCTGCCAGCCTGTTTGCCCCTAACTGCCCTCCCCTGCAGGCCTGGTCCCCCCCAATTTCTCTCCGCTGAAGGCCTGAGTCCCCCCCAAGTGCCCTTCCCTGCAGGCCCCATTGCCCCCAACTTCCCTCCTCTACTGACTGGTCATCCCTAACTTCCTTCCCCTGCAGGCTTGATTGCCCTCAACTGCCTCCCTTGCAGCCTGGTCCCTCCCAGCTGCCCTTCCCTGTTCGTCATCTTGTGGTGGCCATCTTGTGTCCACATGGGGGCAGGATCTCTGACTACATGGAGGCAGCCATCTTGTGCATTGGAGTGATGGTCAATCTGCAAATTACTCTTTTATTAGATAGGATAGAGGCCTGGTGCATGGGTACGGGCCAGTTGGTTTGCCCTGAAGGCTGTCCCAGATCAGGGTGAGGGTTCCCTTGGGGCATAGGGTGGCATGGGTGAGAGGCCTGTGGTGGTTTTCATTCCTGTCATGCCCCCCAGCAACCCAAGTGGAGGCCCTGGTATCTGGAATTTATTTATGTTCTACAATTGAAACTTTGTAGCCTAGAGTGAAGCCAAGCCTCCTGCTCACTCCGTGGCTGCCGCCATTTCTGTTGAGACATTTACCTTCTATAATTGAAACTTTGTAGCCTTCAGCAGAGACCAAGGCAGGCCAGGACTGCAGAAAGTTTGGCTTCCTCCATCGCCAGGGGCAACCCTCTACTCTCTCCAGCTCCGTGGCTGCTGCCATTTCTGTTGGGATATATGTATCTTCTATAATTTAAACTTTGTGGCATTGAGTGGAGGCCTAGGCTGGCAAGGGCAGGCAGAACGCTTTGGGTTTCCATTGCGGCCGGGGAAACCCAAACCTCCTTCCTGCTCTCTGTGGCCGGCAGCCATCTTGGTTGGGGGTTAATTTGCATATAACTCCTGATTGGCTGATGGGCATGGTTGGTGGGTATGGCTTGTGATTATCAGAGGTGTGGTCAATTTGCATATTACTCTTTTATTAGATAGGATAGTTTACTATTACATAAAAATCAACTATCTTAATATATTTCCTCTAGTGAAGAGGTATTTTAATGTCATAAAATACAAATGGAAAGCCTCAATTTTAGAAGGTAAAATTCTATCATCAGCACATTGCGTGCTTAAGGGCTTCCTCCTTAACCACAGATAAAGTCACCAATATTCATTTTACAACTTTCCTCCCAACCCTTGTTTAGGTTGGATTTCCAGGCTGGCTTCCAAGAATCAGCTCACTCTTCCCATTCACTAATCCTGGAAGTTGTTCCCTGTCTTTTCTTTTGGGTTTAACATTAAACATTTAAGAGCTCATTTATGTCTCTGCATGAGACTCTAACTTTATTTTACTCTTTGCTTTATGCTTTCCTACTAAGATCAACACCAGTTATAGCCACCATAAAGTTCAGGTCGAAGGTTGCCAGACCAGGTGAGGGTCCAGATATTACTAATCCAATGAAAAAGAATTCCATTCTTTTATTTTCTTTAAAGACATATTTATTCAGCATCATGCTTAGACTATTACTTTTGGCAATCAACAGCATGAATTGCAAAAAAAAAAACGCACCACGCTACATTAAAACCCTTTGTTGGAATGCTTTACACTTCCCAGAGAAAAGAAACTACAATAACCAGTGATTCAATTAGTCACAAATACAGTCCTCAAGGTTTTCCTGCCCATTCATGTAAGTATTGTCTAAAACATGTCTTCTGTGTGGCAGTTAGGCCCTGCGACCACTGTGCATGGCTGAGTCCGCAAATCTGTTGTAACCTATAGGTTCCCTGTCACTTCTCTGGCTTTCCTCTCCTGCTAAGCTCTGTTTCCTGGAAGTAACTAAAACCTTCTGCCACTGCCATAGCTATTGCCACCGCTGGAACAGCCATAGCCCCACTGATTTTGTGGTTTGGCAAAGAATTGGCCTCCACTACCATAAGGGCCAGACCTTCTGCTCCAAAGTACCCTCCTCTCATGGGTCCAAAATCTGAAGATTGATTGTAATTGCCAAAATCATTGTAGCTTTTGCCACTTCTCAAATTGTTTCCATCATTACTAAATCTTTTATAGCCATCCTCACTGCCACTATATCCACCAGCACAGCTGCCACCAAAGCCGCCTCAACCACTGAGGTTTTCTCCACAACCAAAGTGATATTCCCACCAACATTGTCAGAACCACTTTGGCTGAAGTGCTGGCCATCTCTTGCTTAGATAGGGCTTTGCTTACTTCACAGCTGTGGCCATTCACAGGGTGGTATCCCTGAGTGATAATCTTGTCGACAGAGTCATGGTCATCAAAGTTTCTAAAGCATAGCCTCTCTTCTCGCCACTGCCTTGGTCAGTCATGATTTCAATCAATTTTCCCTTACTGTTCAAAATAACTTCTTGGGTGATGTTCTTCAGTGTCTTCTATGATACCACCAACAAAAGTCTTTTTCACAGTTAAGTGGGCACCGCTTGCTTTTGGAATCTTCTTCTGAGACAGCGCTCTCTGGTTCCACAATCTTCTATCCACCTGTGTGGCCTTCAATGCACAGCCGCACACACCTTCTCCACAGTAACATAGGTGACAGACCCACAGCTTCTGGGGACACAGTCTGTGAGCATCCCCCATGGCTCAACATGGCTCCCTCAGACTCTCATTGATTGTTTCACAGCTCAAACCACTGATAGAGGCTCCCCCAGCTGTTCTGGCTCTTTGGGAGGCTCTGATTTAGACATGATGACTGTGGGAGGGAAGAGTTTAATGATGCAGAAAAAAAAAAAAGAATTCCATTCTTTTAAAATGAACACATTTAAAATGTGTTCATTAAAAAAAAATTCTAAATCTTTTCTTTATTATAGGTCCTTCTGGCCAGGTTATTATAACACTTACAATCATGTTCAGACAGTCAAATATGTGGGATTTGCAGTTAAACAAAGTTGATGTTGACCATACAAGGGAAAAGATAGGTGAATACTGGCTGGGGAAGTATTGTAGGCTGTTTCCTATACTATCTATGATATAAAGCAAGTCTCTTTATCTTTCTGGGACTTTTTTGATTTATTTACACAGTGTACATGTACTAGGTTTCCCCCCCCCAAAAAAATTGCTGCTTATTACATTATATCTAGCTTTTTTATCTTTGTTAATGATGCATCCTATGTCTGAAAACTTCCCCTGAGTGGTCTGGACTATACAAGTAACATCTACCTTTGTGTTTCAATGGCAACTTATGCGGCTCTCTTAGGTTTACAATTAAATTGTCATCATTTCTTTTGCCTCCCATTAAACTGAAATCCTCTTGTTCATTCTTATTTTCTCACTGTCCATCTTGGATTCAACACATAATGTGTGTTCATTAAATATTTATTGAAAATATGAATGAATTACAAAGAATATTTCCAGTTTATATCTGTATCATATCATACAGTGTTGTTATTGTGTGTGTGTGTGTGTGTGTGTGTGTGTGTGTGTGTGTATTTTAATTATGTTGTTTGATCCAGTTTTGAGGTCCTAAGCAGGGGTCAACCAGTTTCTCTTCTTGAGCAGCTAGTCAAGTACACACCCGACTATTTCCCTTGTTGGGCACGTACACTCTGCCCACTGTGCATCCGCCCTAATCACCTCCAGCTTTCTGTTGCCATGTCCCTAGGTGCAAAAACCTTGTGTGGCCCTGCCTGGAAGCCTTCTCCTAGTTGGGAGCTATAACTAACAAGAAGTACTGCCTTTCATCTATCTGGTGTTAGTAGGCTATTTCTTACCATCAAAAGGACCTTTAAATTTCATAAAGCACATAACCACCCTTACCTATGTGTGGTAAAAGCTATGTGTGTCAAATAAAAAAACAACAACACAATTTAGCCTTTATATTCAGAACTCCAAATAAAATGTCCCTTAGAATTTGGGAATAAAAAATATTTATTATAAAAAATATTGAAATAACTGACCTAGAGTGGACAAAAATATGTGAAGATTACTACCATTTTTTAAAACTAACTTTAAACTCTTTAAAAGGAGCAATTATGCCATGTTCCACACTTATATACCTCTTGTCTTTCTAGATGCATAATAGGAACTTAAAGACAATTACCAAGTGATTGAGTTTAGGACATAAGTTGATTGGTCTTCCAAAGAAAAAATAATACTATTTCATGATTTCTGTGAGGACAACTTAGTACAATCTAACTATATTAATTTAAGGTGATATTTAAACCAAATAAGATAGATACAATATGGTAATAAAATAGATCAAATAACAGAATTTAATTGCAATCAAATTCAGACATAAGTAGTATGCAATTTTAAAGTGTGCCCTATGTTCTTTTTTGCAGTTTCCAGCATCTGCTGAATTTACTCTATAGGTTGTATTGTCCTTACATTTTGGCAGAAACATAAGAGAGAACATATTTTCCTTACTGCCCCTCACACTCTTTGATTGGAAGGTTCCACTACTTTATTTGGATATTTTCCATCATACTCCTTATAGTATCCATATGCTAGCTTTTTATGCCTGTTAATGTTTTCTTTACTCTGGGCACCCTTCCAAACACACTACTTTGAAATATGGAACTCCTTATTTAGTTATATAGCCAATATCTAAAAACCTCAACTAAGAAAAGATTTCCACCAGCATTTTCAAAGGTGCTGTTAAGATCAATCAAGGCAGCCACTCAATGAGTGTGGAAAAGAGTCTTATAACAGCTCAGGAAACCATTCCATAAAGCCTCTACCGAGGAGAACATATCGGAAGACGGATACTACAAACCACCCTAAGGGGAAGCCAGCCAAGCTCAGCAGCAACAGATGGGGAAGAAACGCACTTATTGACTAACTTCCTTGTGAGGTTGTATTTATGTTTCTACTCATTGGGTGCAGATCATGTTTTTCTGCCAACAGTAAATGCTATTGATTTAATACATGTGCGCTCTGCACCGCACTATAGCCCTCTGAAATGTAGCGATGGAAGAGAAACATAGAGTTTGTTTTCTAAGATGCAGAAGATAACCCATAGACTATTTAGACACCTTTGCTCCAGAAAGGCTCATGGCTAAGGAATTTGCATATTGTCTTTTGGGAAAAAAAAGGATAGACATGAAACAAAATACATTTTGGATAGAGATAGGTGATGCTGCTTCTTTTCCAGATGTCTGCCCAATTTCCTGGCCAGAAATCTCAAAGATTTATATGAAAATTTCCTTAAAAAATGCTTACCCATGCTCTGTGAAGAAAAAGCAAGGCACATAACGACTTCATCATCTCAGAGTGAGTCGTAATGAACAAGATACCACACCATTACTGAGAAAATATGAGTTCAGAGAAACCAGAGATTGGGGCTCCCTGGCCATTGGCAAAGCCAGCCTGGCTAACAGGAGCAGAGGCTTTTGATCCTATTGTGGATTTGCCCCTTTGCCATGATGACATACCACCTCCGGCATTCAGGAAGTAAACATTTTAAAGTAACTGGCTATGTCACTTGAAAATCCAATCCCAGAGTGGCTGGCTGGAAGCCAAGGAGTTACTCCCAGATGCATAAGAAAAGTGGTTGCAGCATATAATTAGGTTAATGCTGGACTAGACCCTGCTTTTGATGAGTTGGCAACTCCCATGACTGCTTTGCTTTAAGTGGGCTGGTGCCTGGGAGGGGAATATACCTCTGGGACTTAAGAGGAGACAAGCACCAGAAAACAATTGAAGGGCTAGGATTTCACAAACGGTTCGAATAATGGAATCATAGAACAGAAAGGTCCTCCATATGGGTTCCTGACACTGCATGGGTTTTAGTCTGAAAGATGAAATCTGGTCTACTTTTTCATCTAGATCTCCATAAAAGGAGGCTCCGCCATCCTCTTCGGTGGTTTTAAGGTTTAAAATATCAAAAAGTTCTTCCATATGACACCTTGAAGTCTCTATTACAGTTAAGACCTAGTAATTTCTCTCAGAATATTCTTTCATATACATGTGTGTGATTCCCTCAGACTAACTTCTACAAATTTTTCATTAGAATCACTTTCTACACTCTGAAAATTTAAATTTCACTGTGGCTCAAAATTGACCATCATTCCATAAATTCTCAGTTTGATAACATGGAAAACATTGCACTCTGGTTCTTGGATTCCCTGTTAAAGTTATGGTCACTTACAATAAGTAATGTCTTCTAGTCTCCTTGACACTTTTTTTTTTGGACCTCACTCGAGGATATTTTTTTATTGATTTTTAGAGAAAGAGAGAAGGAGAGAGAGAAAAATATTGATTGGTTTCTCATACATACTTTGACTGGGGATTGAACCCACAATCTAGGTATGTGCCGTGACCCTGCTGGGGAATCAAACCTGTACGTTTTGGTGCAGGGGAGGACACTCCAATTAACTGAGCCACCAGGGTCTATTCAACACTGTTGTTAATTGGAAGAGACTATGAGGGGCACTAAATAAACCTGTTACCCAATATTAAATGGTTATCTTACTTAAAATCAAATTTGGCTGAAAGTGAGAATAAAAAAAATCAACATATATAATGAGTATCTGCTATATAAGATAATATGCTGATTTTTATGAAAAAATACGAACTATTATTTTATTTATTATTGAACATATAGAATCATATTTTCTAAAGTTTTCCATTATATCTCAGAAACATACATCTTTCAAAAATTTTACCTATAATGTGCCTGAGTCATATGCTACACTGAAATATTACAGATGCTGTCACTTTCAAACTGAACATTTAATCATATTGCTAAGAGATTGTGTGTACTCTGGGATATAATTCTAAAAATGTTTTTTTTTTTCTCAGTAGCACATTTTCTAGTCTTCCAGCAACAGAAATCAACATCGACCCCCTAATATGGCATAATTTCCTGGCACCATCAATCTTCTACCTGGTGATAGGTTCATTAGATTGGATTGCTAATCATCATGGAAAGAGCAATATTTTGTTCTTACTGGTATACTATGTATAGAGATTTGTCATTCTTGCATGCAATGCTTCTCCCAAAACTACCATCTATGAACTTACAGAATGCCTTGTACACTGTCACCTGCATTGCTCTGATCAAGGAACTCCCTCCACAGTGGATGGAGTGCATGAGTGGACCCATGCTCTTGGAACCCCTCAGTCTTACTGTGTCCCCCATCATTCTGAAGCAGCTGACAGAATGGTTACATAGCTCTACGAAGAACCAGTTACAATCCAGACAGGTAGAACCATATCTTAGGGCTCAGTTCATGTTCTCCAGGAGACTGTATAGGCTCTACATCAGCGACCAATATATGTGCTGTTTTTCCAATAGCCAGAATTCTCAGGTGTGGGAAAAAGGTGGGGATGGGAGTAACACTGTTACACATGGTGATCCACTAGCAAAATGCTTGCTTCCTGCTGCTGATCTAGAGGCCTTAGTGCCAAAGGGAGGAATGCTTGCACCAATTACGCCACTGAAATAGAAGTTAAGACTGCCTCACACCTGCTTGGAGCTCCTCATGCCTCTGCTCTGCAGGCATAAAAGGGAACTTAGTGAGCTTATTGAATCTATCGATCCTAATATCTAGGGGAAATAGGACTGCTACTCTGCAATGGAAATAAGGACAAACATGTTTGGAAGATGTTTCTTAGTACTACCATGCCCTGCCATTGAAATCCATGGGCAGCTACAAGTATCCATTTCATGGAGGACTGCGAATGTCCAGTCCCTTCAGGAACGAAGGTTTGGGTCCCTTCATCAGGCAAACAAGCACAACCAGCTTCGCTATTTGCTGACGATAGTGAAAAAAGGTAGTTATAAATACCAGTGTCAGCCATGTAGCTAGTTGCAGAAACAAGGGTTATAATTGTTATGTCCTTATTGCTTGGTGAATATGTTTGTGTATATTATGTGGAAAATCCTAGCCAATATAAAAATATAGGCAATAAAAATGATGACAAGAGATAAAAAACATTATGAGAATTAGAACACATACAAAAGAAATAAAAAAGGCAGAAAGAAGATAAAGTTAATTTTTAAAACCCTCTCAATGAATATAGTTAGCAAGGCATTCACAAAAGTGAGTTGCAACGTCATATTTTGACAAACACCATCATCTTTATTATAGAACTAGAGGCTCAGTGCATGAAATTTGAGCATAGGGTTGAGGGTGCACCCAGCCTGCACCCTCTCCAATCTGGAACCCTTGAGGGATGTCCGACCACCCATTTAGGCCCAGTCCCACCAGACCTAAACGAGTGGTCAGACATCACTCTCACAATCCAGGACTGCTGGCTCCCAACCGCTTGCCTGCCAGCCTGATTACCCCCTAACCACTCCACTGCCAGCCTGATCAACACCTAACTGCCCTTCCCTGCAGGCCTGGCTCCCTCCCAACTGTCCTCCACTGTAGGCCTGGTCTGCCCAACTGCTCTCCCTTGCTGGCTTGGTCACCCCTAAATGCCCTCCCTACTGGTCTGATCGCTTATAACTGCCCTCCCTTGCAGAACTGGTCTTTTCTAACTGACCTCCACTGCAGGCCTCACCCGCCGCTCCCCCAACTGCTCTTCCTTGCAGGCCTGTCCCCGCAACTGCCCTCCCCTGAAGTCTTGTTCCTCCCTAATTGCCCTCCCCTGCTGACTTGGTCTCCCCCAATTGCCTTCCTTGCTGGCCTGGTCTCCTCAACTGCCCTCTTCTGCCACCTGGTCAGCTCCAACTACCCACAACTGTCCTCCTCTGTCAGCTATCTTGTAGTGGGCATCTTGTGTCCACATGGGGCAGCCATGTTTGACCACATGGGGGTGGTCATCTTGTGTCTTGAAGTGATGGTCAATTTGCATATACTCTTTTATTAGATAGGATGTTATGCTGAGCAGTAACTTTTTTAAAAACTAGAGGACTGGTGCACAATAATTCTGCACTGCAGCGGGGCGGGGGGGGGGGGGGGGAGGGTTGTGCCTCAGCCCGGTCTTTGCTCTCTCACAGCCTAGGATCTCAAGGGGTCTATAGCTCTGCCACAAAGGTGGGAGAGGCTACTACTGTTCCTGCAGCTGCGCTCACCAACCCTGAGCTGGGCTCTTGGCTGAGCAGAGCTCCTCATGTGGGAGCACTGACCACCAGGGGGCAGCTCCTGTGTTGAACATCTGTCCCCTGGTGGTCAGTGTACATCATATTAATTGGTTGTTCCACTGGTCAGTCAATTTGCATATTAGCTTTTTATTATATAGGATTATTTAATAACAAAGACCTTGTTTTTATGGTTATTATTATACTAATATTTTAGATGATCAAATAGAACACAGAACTTACTAAAATGAAATAACACTTTTAAATTTTCAGAATTTTACTAGTAGGAGATTCTAGTTAATTACAAAGAACCAAAGGTTGTCTATATTGTTTTGTGTAAACTGTTCTCAGCAAACAGACTTTATTTTGAAATACTGAAAACAGAGTCTTAGTTACACATTTTTAGGCAAACTATGTTTGCTTTCAAGGATCAAGATGAAAAGTGATGTTCTACAAAAAAATGAAAATTTTATATGCAATCTTAAATTAATTGCTGAATATGAGCCATTTTTCAAGGGAACCTGGAAAATATCAAATGGAAACTATGTAACTAACTTAAAACATTCTAAGATTAATTGAAATTATTATAAAGTATATAGAGAATAACGATCCAAATAAAGTAGAAAACAAATATAACACTTACCTGTATATTTTACATTACACAATAAATAACAATCACTGACAATTACTTGTCCTACTATTACAGTGGGAAATTCTTGGAGTGATTTTTAAATAACTATTTGATAAACAGAAAATAAGCATGGTTTTAACTTACCTTTGAGTAATATTCATAGTCTGTTATATAACAATATTACTTTTAAGAGCTGAAAGCATTTCATAAAAACAGTCCCAAATACACAGATTATGTGCCATAAATTCCTAACCTTGATGTCCTTAAAGAGAAAGCTACTGCTGGGATACCAGAAACATGACTTTGGTATTTTGCCATAATTACAAGTTTTGTCTTTGGTTTATCTTAAACACATTTGACAACTTGGGTTTTTCTCTAAAGAGAAAATCTGCTCCTTGTTATAAAGTTGTAAATGTATTTTTGAAGATTTAAAAGTGAAACTGGAATATAAGCAAAATATGAAAAAGTTTTTCAAAGTTGATAAAGCTTAAATATGCTATTTTAATTTCAATTTGGAAAGATGGTTTAGATTGCTTGATAAAACTAGAGAGAAATTATAGAGTCCTCATATGGCCATATTTAAAAGGTAACTTTTTTGTCACTTTAAAATTTATTTATTAAAAAGTTGAGAGAAATTTCAGTAGAAATGAAATATAAGATGAAATGATAGTGGTGCACAATTATATCCCTAGAAGTCATCCTGATATGCAGAGGTGAATTGTAGCAAAAAAACTTTTGGATCAATACTAAAACAGAAATTTAAGAGGAAGAAATAAATTTTGATTATAAGTAATGAACAGACACATTTATTATAGGATGATCAAGATAAGCAAATCATAGTCACACATTTGAAAATACTAATGATAAAAATAATATAAAATGTACAATATGTTACTACAATAAAGCAATGGAATATTTAAGAGACTTTGATATACCCTATAATAATTTGGCTTCTAAAGGAAAAAAAACTTGGTAGACATCTTCCAATTTGACAACAATCCTAAAAATTTTCATGTTATTAATTGATAGGCTAAAAAAATTCCAACAGATACTTTTTCTAGTATCTCTATAGTAAATTCTATTACAAGATGTTGTTAAATTAAGAACCAATCAAAATGTATACAACCAAAAGTGTAAGAAAAAAAACATTATTATAAGTGTGTCAGACCACTAACAAAAAGTCATAGACTTTCTTACTAGGATGATTTTAGATCGTGGCACTGCTTTAGCTAACTTACTGGGTGAGCAAGGAGGAATCTGCCATAGCAAACAGCTTTTGCTGTACATGCACCAACACCTCTGGTATTGCAGCAAATATAAGAAATGAATGAACAAGCTACGTGGCTAAAACAGGTTAATGCCCTTTCAGCTACATTCTTTGATACCAGCTGTGGTTTGATTCAGGGGGGCCTTGGCTGGGAGTATATATCCTTCTCTTGGTACTGTCCTCCTAATAAGTCATCACTGTAGTCTCCCTGGGGGGGCCTTAAATTCATATTCATAGCCATCAGCAGCACTGGGCTTGGAGAAAAGAACCAAAATGAGCAGGAAAAATAAGATTTCCATGGATCTGACATCATAAACTATGAGTTGCACAATGAGACAAGAGCAAGATAAGTCTGATGGTGACAGAGAATGATGCTAATACTAAGTTTCTGATTAATATCTCACATCTGAGAAGATGAGCAAAATGGGGGAGTTGTTTAAGTATTTAAACAAAGAGGCCTTTAAACTTAATGTCGCTCTAATGCCATGGAGGCCTGCATAAGCAACCACATCTAAGCCTGTGCATGCCTCAAGTCTAGGAAATCAAAATGCTAGGGACAAACAATCAAAAACAGCCAACCAGGCTTTCAATGATAGCCATTCAGATAATTTACTTTCTTTGATCCCATGCTGTCTCTGTGTAAGTTTTTCCCCTGACTTCTGCTGGGGAGCGGTCCTAACCACTGCCAATTTGGCACTGACCAATTCCAACTTTTATTTTTTGCTCAAATAATCTCAAATGACTATACTTTTGATCTCATGGATCCTGAGAAGGGGATTCAGGGTTCCCAAAGAATCCATAGGAAACACTTTGGGAAACATGCTCCAGTAGAACAACAGATACACGTTTACTGAATGGCCCTGGCCAGTGTGGCTCAGTCGATTGGGTGTCCCTTGCACTCACTGAAGAGTTGCAGGTTTGATTCCTGATCAGTGCACATGCCCAGGTTGTGTCTTAATTCCCAGTAGGGGCCTTGTAGGAGGCAGCAAACTGATATTTTACTCTCACAACAAGGGATCTCTCTCTCTCCCTCTTCCTCTCCTCTTCCTCTTTTTCTAAAAAAGAATCAATAAAAAAGATTTAAAAGAAGTTTAGCAAATAGAGTGACAAATAGAGTATCATAAAAACTATTCATTTGTCTCTAAATGTTCATATTATTAAGCTATGAAAGGCATTATTCTCAATGTTAAGCTGTCCTTCCCAAATTTTGGCATGAGCAGAAAGGACAGTAAATAATAAACTCATTTTTATTTATTTTACTTCAAAGTAAATTTAAGAAATCCCAATTTATTACCAAGTAGTTGTGTGAGAAAATGTGTTAACATTTTATTTCCTTGATATTTAGCGATTTATTCTTTATGTTTCTGACCCATAGTCTGAAAATGTTAATATTGTTAGATTTTCAAACTTGTTAAAAACCATTGCTTTTCATTAAAGCTCATTGTGGCTCAGCCACTGTGGAAAGCAACATGGAGTCACCTCAAAGATTACAAATGGAGCTGCCTTATGACTCAGTTACTCCGCTTCTGGGAATTTATCTGAAGAAATCCAAAAATCCCTAATTTGAAAGAATATATGCGTCCTTATGTTTATTGCAGAATTATTACAAATCAATATTTAAAAGCAGCCCAAGTGTCCATCAATACCTGAGTGCACAAAAAACTATGGTACACGTACACAATGAAATACTATTCTGCCATAAAAGGAAGAAACTCTTACTCTCTGCAATAGTATGGATAGACCTGGAGAGCATTATGCTAAGTGAAATAAGCCAGTCAGAAAACACAAGTACCATATGATTTCACTCATGCGGATTCAACGAACAAACTGAACTACTAAGCAAAATGGAGACAAACTCATTGAGCAGGTAGACAGCTATGGTAGGTGAGGTGTTTTTTTGTTTTGTTTGTTCTTTTGTGGGGGATTGAGAAAAACAAACAAACAAACAAAGAGAGAGAAAAAAATCACTCATGGCAGATTTTTCTTTTTTAAAATATATTTTATTGATTTTTTTACAGAGAGGAAGGGAGAGGAATAGAGAGTTAAAAACATTGATCAGCTGCTTCCTGCATACCCCCTACTGGGATGTGCCTGCAACCAAAGTATATGCCCTTGACTGGAATTGAACTTGGGACCCTTCAGTCCACAGACCAACTCTCTATCCATTGAGCCAAACTGGTTAGGGCAGGAGTTTGGTTTTTCATTAGCTGGTTTCAGCTGTCACCTATTTTCTATTTATAATAAATTGACCATAATTTCTTTGAAGAAATTTAGGACCACTTCTTTTTTCTCTGCAAACACAAAATAAAAACATTGGGTGGCTGCACATGATATTTTGAGTGGGTGTGTACTTAGAATAATTTTCTCCATGATTACTGCTCTCTACACTCAGCTCCGTTACTCAGAGTCTTATTAAAATATTTAGTTTCTAAATATGATTATCTAAATCCTTAGGGAAATAAATAAATTAAAGAATAAAACGCCCATGCATCTTTCATTCCAATATTTTTGCACTCATAACTAGTGTGTGCAGCCCTGTGCTTCTTTCTTTATCTTCATCTATAAAAATATGTACTGTGAATTATTTATTTGTCTGACCTAATACCAGAATTCCGTGCTCACTTGGATGCTTTATGAACTAGAAAATTAGGAGTGGCCTGGCATCCTTGGCGAATCACTAACAAAATTGGTGCTCTCCTTCAGAGCAGATGGGAAAAAAACAAGGCTTATTAGGAAACATGCACAGATATAGCATGTGATGGATAAACATGTTCCTAGAAATAAAGAAAATCAATTACTGTTTTGGTGTGATAATAAAATCTTTCCCTATTTATTCTCATTGATCCGTTGGTCATTTGCTTATTTTTTTCACAACTCTCGATCCGGGCACTGAGATTACATTTGTGAGGAGAAGACATACTGAGGTATTGCTAACTGAACCTTGATGAGGGAGTTCCAAGGTGGTAGCAACCTAAAAGCCCCTCTAAAGATATCCTCAATCAATGCGATTTTTAAATAATTTTTTTGCGGCTCTGGGGGCCAAATATAGGGGGGATCTCCCTTTTCTGCATCCAGCACGGAAAGAGAGATGGAACCTGTTCGGAATGGAGGGAGCGAGGATTAAGGAAAGTGAAGAGAGAATAGAAGAAAGCTGGGTGCCAGGGGGGAGAATAGAAGAAAGCTGGGTGCCAGGTGGGACACAGTCTTCTCTCTCAAGGAGAGACAGGGACAGGGACCCAGAGCCTAAGCAGCAAGTTTATTTTATATTCCAAAATACAAAGGGGTTGTACTGGAAAACTTAGCATAAAAGGACCTTGGGTGGGCCCAGATCTTATTTCCTCATTCCGGGTGCTATACGTGATTTACATATCAATACCCACACCCAAGGACACCTGGGCAAAGTCAAGAGTCAGTAATGATAACACATCACCTTCTTGGTGAGATGTGTATCTGAAATGTGTCTCTGATTCAGCTAACAATAATTAAAGAAATGCCCAAGTCCATTCCCTTGGGGCCCTCAACAATTTTTGAAAAGACTTAATTTTTATGGAGTGGTTTTAGGTTCACAGCAATTTTGAGAGAAAGGGAGAGAGATTTCACATATATTCCCTGCCCCAGAACATGCAAAGCCTCCTTAATTATTACACCCTCCACCACAGGGCTACATTTGTTATAGGGGATGAACCAACAGTGACACATCATTTTCACTTAAGTCCATAACTGACATCAAAGTTGACTCTTGGTAGTGGCCTACATTCTATGGGTTTGACCAGGTATCCATCACTCTAAATATTATATAGTTTTAATGTCATAAAAATCCTCTGTGCTCCATCTATTCATCCTTTCTCTCTCCCCTCAAAAGCTGGCAATCATTAACTCTTTTACTGTTTCCATTTTTGCCTTTTTCCGAAGTTCATGTGGTTGAAATCATACAGGTGGAGCTTTTTCAGATTGGCTACTCTCACTAATATTCATTTAAGTTTCCTGTGTCTTTTCAGGGCTTACTAGCCCTTTTTTAAAAAAGCACTAAATAATACTCCATTGTCTAAATGTGCACTATTTATCCATTTACCTACACAAAGACATCTGGATTGCTTCCCAGTTTTGTCTATTATCAATAAAGCCATCATAAACATGTGTCTGCAGGGTTTTGCCCAGGCATACATTTTCAGTTGCTTTGAGTAAATACCAAGTAGCACAATTGCCGATTCATATGGCCAGAGTATGTTTAATTTTGTAAGAAACCACCAAACATTTTTTCCAAAGTGGCTGTACTATTTTGCATTCCATCAGCAAGGAAACAGTGTGTGTTCCTGTTGCTCCACATCCTTGCTGGTGTTTGATGTTGTCAAGGTCTGGAGTTGGCCATATGAGTAGGTGTGGCATTGTAGTTTTTATTTGCATTCTCCTAATGATATATGATGTGGAACATCTGTTCAGATGCCTTTCTGCTTTTGTATGTCTTCTTTGGTGAAGTGTCTGTCAAAGTTTTTTTTTGCCCATTTTTAATTGTTTTTTATTGTTGACTTTTAAGAGTCCTTTGTGTATTTTGGAAACCAGATACGTCTTTTACAAATATGTTTTCCTAGGCTATGACTTGTATTTTTATTCTCTTAATATTGTTTTTCAGAGATCAGAAATTTTTATTTTTAATGAAATCTAGTTTATAAACTATTTCTTCTATGGATCTTGTTTTTGGCATTTTATCTTAAAAACTCATTTCTGAACCAAAAGTTATCTATGTTATCTTTTAGGACTTTTATAATTTTGCATTTTACATTAAGATATGATTCTTATTCATTTATTTGTATGAAGGATCTAATCCTTATAACAAATTTTTAAAAAGTCCAGGGAACATCGATAATAAAGACATTGGCATCTTGTAGATCCCTGAAGTTCATTTTTCTTTTGCTGAAAGCTCATGTAATTGATAGGATTTTGAAAATTTCCATAATTTATTTGTATATATTTTTAATAATATGACCTGTAGTGAGAAAAAGGCTCTAAATTATTACCTATTTGTGAATACCTTGTACTGTTAATACAGTAAGTTTCTCCTTATTTCTCTGTTATTTTGTGACACCTGAAAAATCCTAATATATAAAAACCCTAGGTTGTAATGACCAGTAACAACTGGTGGCTGACCAACCAAAAGTCAATGCTGGCTCCACCCCCAAGCAAGTGGTAAGGGGAAATCAGGTAGACAGGCAGAGGGTTTAGGGATGATCAGGTAGGCAGACCAGAGGTTAGGGGTGATCAGGTAAAGCAGACAGCCTCTTGCTGGGCTGGCCCCACCCACAAGCAGGTGGTTAGGGGGAATCAGGCAGGCAGGCAGTGGTTAGGGGTAATCAAGTAGGCAGATGGCCCCGCCCCCAGCAAAGAAAGAAGGAGGCCCAGGCCAGCCAAATCATTGCAAACCTAGCCTGTGGCCTAAAGAGGGAGGCCACTGGTGACAGGGAAGGGGCAGCAGCGCTGCACAGATGGCAAGCAGTGGCAGTGGTGGGGGTGGAGCCAGCTGCCTGCAGCCCAGGGAAGAAAAGCCCCAATAGGCCCTGATCTCAGGCCAGGCCTAGGGACCCTACCCAAAGGTTCACAGATTGTGAGAGGGTGCAGGCCAGGCTGAAGGACACCCCTGAGTGCACAAATTTGTGCACCAGGTCAATAGTTGCTATATAACATTTTAGATGTTGTGTATATGAATTAGTATTCCTGAGTATCTCTAGACTAGCAATGTTCAACCAGTATGCCATAGCACACTGATGTGCCAAATGAATTTTTAGAACATGCAATACCTGACAATTTAGTCAGGTGCACTGATCTCTTTTTCCTTAGGTTGTCAAATAAAAGAATGACAACAGTCTAACAACCACAGTCCAGTGTGAATGAATCAAAAATACACTTATAACTATTTTTTTTTAGATGAGCAATATATATACTAGAGGCCCAGTGCACAAAATTTGTGTACTTGGGATCAGCCTACACTCTCAGGGAGTGGGCCTAAGCCAGCAGGTGGACATCCCTAGCACTTCCCCAGAGGTAGGAGAGGGTCCTGCCACCACCATTGTGCTCAGCAGTATTGAACCCAGATTCTGGCTGAGTGGTGCTGTGGGAGCACACTGACCACCAGGTGGCAGCTCCTGCATTGAGCAACTGCCCCCTGGTGGTCAGTGTGCATCATAGCAACTGGCCGTTCTGCTGTTCAGTCAATTTGCATTTTAGCATTTTATTATAGAGGATGTGTGTGTGTGTGTGTGTGTGTGTGTCACAGAAATTTAGTAATTGGTTTATGTGTGTCATGAAATTAAAATGTTGAAAATCACTGCCCTAGACAATTTATTTAGCTCTGAGTACTCTTTAGAATGTGAGATTTTAGCTGCATACACTCACCTGCCTTAAATGCTTCAAACAAAGCAATAATCAGCACCAACAATCTTCCTTATTCCACAAAGTATAAATTAGAAGATTGAAACCTTCTACAAATGGAGAAATGCTATTAATGAGAAAGCAAGTTTCCCCTTGCCTTCTCTCTCTCAGAATCCTGTATTCCCCTCATCATATTCACTAACTATACAATTATTTTCTTCCCTTTGTTACAGTTTGCTTCTCTCACTAGAATGCATGTCAGGGGAGCTGTTTTACTTTTTCTGTTTTATTTATAATTATATCCTGGGCCCAGCACAGCACCCAACACAGAGTAGACACTTTTAAACAAGGTATTGAGTTTAATGCTTTAAAATAAAAGATTATATTAATATTTGCCACTAGAGGGCATTTTCCTTCCATCTGAAAATCTTAGTCCTTGTCTTTTTAAAATTGGAGATACTGAGTACACTTTATTAACTTGGAAAGATAAAATATTTCTGATCAATCACCTCAAATTATTAAGAACACATATGCTCTATGGCACATATTTCTCTAAAATATGTATTTTATAGTTAAGCCAGCTAGAATTTAAAACACTGATCTAATAACTATCCAGGCTTTCCAATTTAGATTCATATATTAACACACACACACACACACACACAAAGATATTTAAATGATATGAAATAGACATAATGGCCAAAACCATGCATTATATAGTATTTCAGTTATCTAAGAATATATTATACTAGAGACCCATTGCAGGAAGATTCCTGTAAGAATAGAGCTTCCTGCAGCCTGAGCAAAGCTCCCTCCCATCTCCTCTGCCTTGCTCCGTCCCTTCTCCCCTGCCCCTGCTTGTTGCTTACTTTTCTACAGCTTGGCGCCCTTCTGCAGTGCTTGGCTTCCTTCTATGCAGTATTTTGTGCATGGATATGCAAATTAATCACCATCTTGGTTGGGCTAATTTGCATAATTTGCTAATGCTTGGCTGGTGGGCGTGGCTGTGGGTGTGGCTTCATAGGAGGTGCGGCCAATTTGCATATTATTTTTTTATTAGATAGGATGTTTGATATGATTTAGTAAGAGATGGATAACTTTTGAATACGTTAAAACAAAGTTTTGTTTTCATAAAAGAGCACAAAACAAAGTCAACATTCACAGTGAGGCTCTCCTGCTGAAGTTCCTGTTTCGATCCCCCTGGACGCAGCCTCAGAGATGGAGTGAGCCTGCTAGATGAGATGTTCCTTAGGAGATCCCTGGGTGCCACACCTGTGGAAAAGAAGTGAAGAAACAGGAATGGGCAAAGACTGAATGCAGGCTCCAGAGGCTGACAGGAGTCAATGCTACAATGCCCTCTGGGGCCAAAAAGATCCATTAGAGCAGTTGGAAGTTCCGCCCACATGGCTGGCCCTATCTTCCTCCATCTACCATCACTGGGCATGGACCACAGGGAAGGGAGCAGTTGGGAGAGTCAGTAGTGCAGCTGGGGAATGAATCCCTAAGGAGGCTGGGAGAGGAAGGACAGGGCCACAGGTCTTGCTTTGGAGGGAGATCTGGGACTTGCCCGGCCATGTCTATCACAGACTAGTTTTATGTTGAATTTATGTGAAACACTAGGTAAGTGGGGACTCCGGAATGGATAAGTTTAGTTAGGAACAAAGTGTATTTTGTAAAGCAAGTGAAATACTTCAGTGGGTGATATTTTAAATGGATGTTTAAGACATATTGTTACTGTTCAGCCAGAAGTTGAGAGAAAAGTGTAGTCACCTTGCATAGTGAGTTTTAAGTGGAACAAAGATGTTATTGACATAGTTTAACATTGATAAAGTTATTCTGCTTTGTTAGGTTTTGATATATATATATACACATACACATACCCACTCTAATTCTAAATGTTTCTATTAATATTTTTGATTAGAGATCATTATGTTTTAAGTATCAAGAAGTTTAAGATTTTTAAATAGCAAATTTGCCTGAAGGCTTTTTCAAGAAAATTTAAAGAACTAGGTGTGAAAAACAAAAACCACTCTCTTAACTGTAAAAGCTTCTCTGGTTAGTTTTCTCTATCAAAAGACATACCTTTGTCTTCCTTGCCCCCACCCTTTCTTCCGACTTTACTTTTTAAAGTGAATTTTTACTTTATTTTATGTAATTTAGAGTGGAATAAAGTCGCAATGAGGAAATATTTTCAACAATTCTGTAATTCAGCTATCAAGAACCGAAATTCTTTGTTCAATAACTTTCTGACCTAAAAAGTTCAAGGAAAGCCTCCTGTATGTTCCCACCTTGTTTACCAGAAGATGGCGCTCTTGCTCCTCAGCAGCGAACCTGGAGTCTTTGAAACTCCTCACACTATCAGTTACATATCCCCCCTTGAAAGAAGGACAATAAAAAAAGGCGCCTTCAGCATGTTTATCTGAACCCATTGAGATTATTTAAATGCAGGTGCAACTAATCCTTTCAAGATGTAATGAAGCTCAATAAATCCTCCTTTTGCAATATCTTCTCTGGTCTTCGGGGCTGATTTTGCTTTTTGTACCAAGCAAAGTGCAGAATTGCTCTGCACAATGCTGTGTGTTTAAGCAATAAGGAGACTGCTCCATTGTCTCTTGTCAAGCTGCTTGGGACGCAATTTCCTTTTTCCTGTTCTCAAAATTAGCTGATGAGAGCAAGTTCCCAGGTGAGCATAAGTTCTCCAGATCCCTCCCACCCCGTGAAATTGGTGACCAAAGAACCATGCCTTCACTAGCTGTTATTCTCAACTTTATGCACTGGCAAATTCACTGGGGCACAGTATATCATCCCCCCATATTTCTATAGCTGCTTCTTCTTATTACAACAAAGTATTTAGATGCTATTTAGTTTTCTTTAAGTTATTGTGTAAATACTGGAGCTATAAATTGGAAATTTTCAGAATTATTATAAACATTGTGATCACTATCAGGCAAATATACATGTGTATATAATATTAAATATATATATATGTAGATTTATATATGATATTATTTCTTTATATCATATAGGATAACTTGCCCTTTGAACTGGATAACTCATAACTATCATTTCAAGCTAATGTTTTTGGTCATTTTTTAAGGAATATCATATCCTCAAGTGCAATTAGAAATACTTCTGCTATTTAGTTATGACATTCTGTGAGAAATAGGGATACATAATAAACAAACAGGACATCTCTAAATTATTCTTAGCCCAAGTAAGTACAATAACATCAATTGATAAGCTTTGGGTTTTAGCCCTTCAATCACAGTTTAGAAAATAAGCTGCTAATGAGAATGAATGAAAGGTAAATGCAGAAGAAGCCTTTATTCATGACAATGATTTAGGGCTGATGTCTTCCTCCTTTAATATTCCTCAGCTTTTCTACTGCCATTGTATTCATACTAAAGTGTTAGATACGGAAATAACACTTTGTGCCCACCTGGAGTTATCCCTCCCTATTGACTATATACTAGTTGTTGAAGGGCTAACCAAATAGATATGTTTTGACCAAAGCAACCAGAGAGGTCTTTTAAAATCCTCAAGACTGAGTTCATTTCCTGCCTATTTTAAGATTTTTCCAGCATTTTCAAATTGCACTTAAAATTAAAATCTATATACATGTTTGTTACATGTATTTTGAATTCCTCTCTAATTTGATATCCTACCCTTTTTTAAGGTGCACTGTCTTGATTTGGGATCCCAGAATGCAACAGGCTTGTCACAGCCTTAGGATCTTTGCAACAACCATTTCTTTTATCTCCAACACTCTTAATGCTCTTTGGGAGTGTGTGCCTGTGAGTGTGTGTCTATTTACATTCAAATCCCAGAATCAATGGCATTCATTGACTTTCTAAGAAAAGTTCTCTTTTTAATTTATCCACAATGGATCACTGTTGTGTTGGTTTCCTAGGCCTATCATAACAAATTGCCCCAAACTAGGTGTTCTGTTCTAGAGACCAGAAGTCTGGAAGTCTGAAACCAAGGTGCCCCCTATGCAGGCTCTAGGGGAGACTCCTATCTTTCCCCTTCAGCTCCTGGAGGCTCTTGGCATTCCTAGCCTTGTGGAAGCATATCTCCAGTCTTAGCCTCCTCTATCTTCCCATGCCTTTCTCCCCTGTGTGTCTTTCTTCTCCTCTCGTCCTACAAAGACACTGGTCACTAGTAGCTTGATTTAGGGCCTACCTCAGTCCAGTATTATATCTGCAAAAACCCTATTTCCAAATAAGGTCACATGGATTTAAAAAAATTGATTTCAAGAGAAAGGGAGAGATAAATTAGAAACATTAATGATGAGGGAGAATCATTGGTTAGCTGCCTCCTGCACACCCCCTACTGGGGATTGAGCTTGCAACTTGGCATGTGTCCTGAACAGGAATTGAACCATGACCTCCTGGTTCATAGGTCAACACTCAACCACTGAGGCACACCCGCTGTGCTAGATAGATTTGGATGGACATTTTTAAGTCCACTATATTCACTGTTTGATATATTTCATGATTATGTATTGATTTCTTTATTGTCTTTTTCATGTCACCTACCACTAGAATGTCGGCTCCCTGAAATAAGAAACATTGTCTGTATGTTTATATGCTGTACTGGCATATAATATAATTTCAGTAAATCCTTTTTTATTTTTAATAAATGAATGAAATGCTGCTTCCAGTCATCATAGCTAAAACCCTCAAACAGTGCTGGCATATGACTAATCTGAGGCACATGACTAAACTAATCTGGTAGATAAAGCTTCTGAGCATGTAAAACTAGATATTGGACTTTGTTGAATAGAAGAAAGTAATTTTTTCTTTATGTGGCCTTTGTTTGGTTAATCTTTAGAATATGCCTTGGTTTTCCCTAACTCAACAAAACTTCTCTTTATTTAAACCTCTCCCACTTCCAATAGCAGTCAGTGGTAACAGATGAAAGCTAGCAGTGGATACAGATAATATCACAACTCCTAAAAGCATCTTTGAATATCACAAATGTGATCTCTCCTTTAACTCTTTGAAGGTATATCCAGGGTATTCCAAAAAATGTATACACACACTTTGAATAATTTAAAAGATAGTGTTTATTAAAATACATTTCATTTTCAAAATTGAGCTATCAGCTGTTAAAGTGTATATAGGTTTTTTTTTGGATACACCCTGCATGTATTTTAAATTCCTGTTATCAATACCTAGTCACAAAAGGTTTCATCCTTGGCTGCTTATCATACTAGAGGCCTGGTGCATGAAAATTCATGCACTGGATAGGGGAGTCCTTCACCCTTGCCTGCCCCCTATCACAGTCTGGGAACCCTCAGGGGCAGGAGGTGACCCAGCAATTAGGGGAAGGTGACACCCCATCACACCTCTGCTGCTGCCACTACTGGCAGCACAAGCCTTGGCTGGCTCTGGTTACCTGAGCCTCAGGTGGCCCTGGGTGGCTGAGGGGCTGAAGGGACTGGGCACCACATCTTGTGGATGTGGACACTGCCATCTTTGAGGGTGGGTAGTCAAGTCAATTAGCATATTTCTTCCTTATTGGCTGTGTGTGCCACCATATTTATGACAGTTTGAGAGTCATTTAGCATATTCCCCCTTTATTAGATAGGATGAAGAACTTTTAAAAATCCTGATTCCTAGGTAGGACCCTACCAAATAGATCATAATATCAAACCCTCATTTATTGAGGTCTCAACACTTTTTAAAGAGATGCTAATGCAGCAATGGTTGATAATCATTACTGTATCTGATCCATTTTCTCCCCTGAGGCTGGCTCTCTGAAGATGTCTTGTGATCCAAAAGTGTTCCTGCTAGTAGTCCAGCTTCTTTTCCAGGTGTTGCTCTTTTAGCTTCGGGCATTTGTCTGAGGGTGGAGTGCCCAAACTACAGCTGGCTCTTGAACTGCTCAAAGTTTTCAGTGGTTCTGGTAGAAGGGCAAGATTAGTCTTAAATAGAAGGGTTTCTGCTCTTTTATTCTGGGCCTTTTCACTCCCATTTTTCTCTCACATTGCCAGCTGTCTAAAGAGCATTGTCTTCGGTCTCCAATGCTGTAACTATATCTTGAGACAAACACTAATAACATAGCTTGTCTTGGTGGAGAGGGATGTGGTGTGTGGGATGACAGAGGGGCAGGAAATGTGTGTGGGCTGCAGATAAACTATTCTCTTTGTGGTACCCCAATTAGTTCTACTACAATTGCTCCAGGTTCCTCCCATTCCAGGCATTCACTATGGGATTTCTGAGGCTTTGCTCCTATGAAATAAAAAAAAATCATACTCTTTCAAAAATTTGTTAAGCTAACATTCTTCTACTTTATCAAAGTTTGTCTCCTTTCAGTCTTTCAGGAATAGTTTAGTTGTGACCTTCTGAAACTTTCCTTTCCATTTCTGATTATAGCTCTACAATTATGCAATCATATATATATATATATATATATATATATATATATATATACATACACACTTTCTTGCAGTTCTAGGGTGTAATGTGAACAAAAAAGGTTGTAGTGTGTACTCTGTATGCCTTTTGGTACAATGCAATGGCATAGTATCAAGTTATATATACTTTTTACTAATATATATACTATATATTACATGCAAATTTCTCATTCATGCTCAAAGATGGCGCTACTTGTTAAGAAGATTTAACATATTTCTAGTAATGTTTTAACTACAAATTAACCGATTAAAGATCTATTGAGAACCTATTACTATGTTTTTAAAACTGAACTGGAAGCTGCAGTTATAAAGATAAATAGGACATGCTTTATTTTCTCTCAAGAAGCTCTCCATTTGGTTAAGATGCCAGTCAGATAAAAACACAGAGGATTTAGCTGATACATAATACAATGACTGCTAGAGTAGAAGCATATTTAGAAAGTTTTCTGAAGATTAAAAATAATGTAACTGATGCCTTTGAATGATCAATATTTGATATTTTTCATTGCTTTTTTGGTTTGTGGTCATTCTCAATTTCCTCTGTATTATTCGTCTGAGTTTGGGACTCTCACTGGGAGGATAGGGAGGGTAGTGGTGCTTTCCTTAAGACTTCATAGTTTGAATCCCTTGGCTGCCTATGGTCATGTTATCTAAGCACATAGTAATGCCTTTCTGTTGGTTTTCCATTTTTTTTATACAATTTGACATTGACTCTGCCTCTTTGTCCTGTGAGCTGTGTGAAATCTTGGTTTAAAATATGTCACTGTATTTTAGCGTAGTGTCAGAATGACCTGCCTGTTGCCATTGTCTGCTGGAGAGCAATCTATATAACAAGTGCATTTCCTCAACAACTTAATTATATTGTTTCTGCCTGGGGTTACTATATTTGATTTTAGAAACCATCCCATTACTGCTCTTCTTCATATACACTTGGCCCAAAATAGCTCGAGTAAAGAATCCCAATTAGATTGAGCTATAGTGGGTTTTCTTTAGCTAAATCTTACTGGAGAATCCTGTTTGTGTTTTTCATGTATGGAACAGATGTCTCATGCTTCTATCTTTTTTTGAGAAGAAAACTATATTTCAATAGAGTGTCATAATTCAATTACTAGTATATGAAGGTGTTAATGTGAAGTTTCTTTTTCTATCTATTAGATAATTTGGGGTGTTCAATAGCTGCTAACTGTCAAAAAACGGAAATTATTCCACACAATATCATTGTAGATTGCTGAGTTATTGTGACATTTTACATACCTTTCTAAAATTTGCATTTGCTAGCCCATAATACTGTTAAGATAATTTTATGCCTATATTGAACAAATACTTTAAAATTTCTCTGTTTTCCTGTGTTATTTGTGCACTTAATGTGCTTTTAATTATAATAAACTAATTAACTTAAATTGAAAGTACTGACAAAATTTGAAATATTAATTTAGATAATTTAATTCTGGGTTCAGCTTGACTAAATATTTCAGTAGTAGATATTTTTATGATGTAGCTAACTGCAGATGTATAGCTGGCTAATTTTCAGGGTTGGGTTAACAGTGAATAAGAAGCTCAATGTCTTTTTTTAAATGAAACAGGCTTTAAAATCTTTAGAGATAAATTTAGCATATATAAAACATAATTTTGTTCTATCCTAATGGAAATCCTTTTTTAAAGTTAGGTTTTACTGTTTTGAAAGTTACACCTCAGTTTTAAAATATTAGGTGCCATAATAAATGTAATTAAGAGTAATAGTGTTCTCATTTCAAAAGTAGAGGAATTAAAGTTCTTTTGCAAATATATCGCTCATTTGAAACCACAGTCATTTGAAGAATTCATATAATATTAGCCTTCTCAATGAACAAAAAATTGGGGAATTGATCCAAATAAGAAAATACAATATTCAACTCGCCTGGGATTTCAGAGACAGAGTCAGAAAAGAGCTGTTGTTAAGAAAATGTTCCTGAATAAATAAATTGTCCATATTTCTCCATGTTAATCTGTTTCATTTACTCTTTGAATTTTATATTACTTTCTTTCTCCTATCCAACTTGATTTTATTCTCTATAACTTATGAGGAAGTGGAGAAAGAAAAGTCTATTTTCTCATAATGTGGCTTCTAATAAGTAAGGTCGTGGAGGCTAAAGAAATACTTTGAGTGCAGATTTAATTACTCAGTATTTGCAATAATACTTATTCACTTGTTTATTTTGGTTCACCAGCAATGAAGCATTATAATTTTGTGATTTATGGCACCTACTTAACTTTTAATAAAAATAGATGAATTTAGTAAATGAACTCAATTCATATTCGGGATCTACACATGTCAAACACTTTGTCTCTATTCATGTCATTACAACCTCAAATAACATTGGTTAAGTTCTACCAACTGACACTATCATAGATTTACAATGTGTCAATTTTCCCCTTGTAGGCTTTTAATTTGAAGAAGGACAGATGTTGAGATTCAAACTGAGTGGGACCAGTTCTCCATTAAATGGTTTCCACTTGATTCTATGTTATGGCATAACATTTGCAAGTGAAAGCTCTTATATGGTTGGTTAACAGGAATTAATTTAAGTAGAAAAATTATAAGGGTCAGTCAGCTGAGAATTTATATTATAAAAACTTTGGTAGGAGTTTATCTCAGATTAAAGGATTTCTGTGTGGTAGTCCAGTTTTAAAGCATACACTCTTATGCTAACACATTAGATGCTCTCAATAGTTATTGAATTAATGAACTAAGGTATATTTTATAATCAAAATTTAATTATTAATAATGGTAAAAGGGAAGAGATACAGTGAAAATAGTGAAACTTTCAAATAATATAACTATCTGTTTTAACACTTGTAATGTATTATAGACGCCCTCTTGGTACATCTGCCATTCTGAGTACTTTCACCACTTTAGTTTATATATTGAAGCCACATGGGAAAGGATAATTTCAGCCACAGCTGTGCGACTGTCTGGTTAACCATTTTAGCCTTCACACCAATACTGACATAGTTTCCATTTTACAAAGCTATCATTACTTGTCAGGCTGATCCACATCGTTAGCTGAAACTTCTTTTTATTCTTTTATTTCCTTTGTTTTCAATTCTAAGTTGTCAGGTACCATCTTTGAAGGTAAAAAATAAATAACATGTCTTTATTTCATCCTTCATGATGCATTCAGGTGCAGCCAACCCCCCTTAGCTGTATCTAACCACCTACCGAACTCACTGACTCCTTGCCTCATTTTCCGTAAATAACACTTAAAATGCATTGTCCATAATACTGGGCTGAAGTAAACTGACACTTTCCACCGTTTACTACATGCAAGGCATGTGACTTACACAGTAAATATATTATGTATTTAAATCTTAACAGAAATTCTGTAAATATCTATTATTCCATTTAGCAAAAACGAAATAGCTTGCTAGCAGAGAGCAAAGACAGGCTACATCTTTCATTTAGCAAACAGTGATTAAATTCATACTCTATCCAGAGCACTCTGCTTAGTGCTAATGGAAATGGTGAGTTATTAGATAACACTTGTTTAATGGTTGATTGTTTGCTTCACACACTAGAATGTAAAAGCCTTTAGTACAGGAATTTTGTGTTTTTTCATCACTAAATATTCAGCGCCTTAGAACCATTCTTGATATACAACAGTGATCATTAAACATTTAATGAATGTATGAACAAATGAGAGAGATAGAGAGAGAGAGAGAGAGAGAGAGAGAGAGAGAGAGAGAGAGAGAGAGAGAGAGAGAGAGAGAAAGAAAGAAAGAAAGAAAGAAAGAAAGAAAGAAGAAGAAGGAAGAAGAAGGAAGGAAGGAAGGAAGAAGGAAGAAGGAAGGAAGAAAGAAAGGAAAAGAAAGAAAGGGAAAGAAACAAGTCTTCTTGGAGTAATTATATATGAATCAGAGGTATAAAAGAAAGATATCCAAAACAATAGCAACAATTACATCATATGTGGAAGCAATTCTTTGCCCAGGAATGCAAACTTGATCTAAAAGCAAGAGGTAATAGTTTTACAATCTATTTTTATGCTCATTAATTATTTTTTTCATGATTTTCCCAACCAGATTAGGTTAATTAGAATTTAAAATTTACCAAAGTCCTGGAGGTAGAAGAGAAAAAATCAAACAATGAAAGGATTTTGCAACTCCGTAACACTTGGGAATTACTGTGGTCAGATCTGTAAAAGGTTTTTACTCTGTGTAAGGAATTCACATAGACTGGATCTCCAGGGAAGATGTCAGGTGCAGGTTGGCTATCTTCATGGAGCGTTTGTACTTTCTAGACTCATCTGGACTCTTGTAATGTTACATTCTTCAAGATAATGTCACATGGAGATGTCTTCAAATTGAAACATAAAATGTCAAGAGGAAAAGTTGCCAAGAAATTCAGACTGAGACATTTTATGATGTGAAAATAGCCTTTGCAAAACCTCTAGATACTCATATACTGAGAGGTTTTTACTTGAGATGTTGACAGCCTGCTGATGCTTTCCCCCAGAACAAACCCATTCTTAAGATAGAAGTCTTCCTGGAGTATATTTTAAAAAGTGAACACACTTAGCTAAATATAAATTGTGCATAACATTACAGTTATGTGAAGGAAATGAGTAATCTAAACTTCTGGGATCTTTCTACATAAAAACAAAACAATTATTAAGGAGGGATTAATAGGTATGGAGTCATAGAAGCTACTAGCAGGCAAATAGAAAAGCAGAACTATCAAAAATATTTACACAAAAACATTTTATGTGACTGAATTTGTATAAATATTTTAATTACCATGGATAACTGTTTATGTTAACTTTATACATCCTAGATATTGTGATATCTAGTAAGAAAATGACTCCTCTATAAGGATACATGAACTCTAGCATCAAAGCCTCCCGTGTCCATTTCTCTGTATCATGGGGTAGGAATGCTGGATCTTCCTGAGAAAAGGAAGCTATTCCAGAATTGCTTTGGAGATTTTGTTTAAAGGTATGTGATCTATGAATTGCCATAATACATATATATTTTTTCTCTTAATATATTCATTATTTCCTCTTATATCTTTCAGGATTAACCCTGAATATTAGCTTGCTACTTCCTGTAAGTCAGGTTTATATCTCTTGTGTCCAGAACATAGTAAGGACTTGATAAATGAGATACATCAATGTCTTCTGGTCTTGCCAGTGTCAATTCTTCCATAACATAAATTTCTTTCTTTTTTTAAAAAAATAAATTGATTTCTGAGAGGAAGGGAGAGGAAGAGAGAAAAAGAAACATCAGTGATGAGAGAGAATCATTGATCGATTGGCTGCCTCCTACAAGTCTGAAATGAGGGTTTAAATTAAGACTCTTAATAAAGATTATTAAGAAACTAAAAAAAATCTGTGTATACTTATTGCTCCTACTGTTCAGTTGTATGGAACATACTGGGAACTAGAATATGTTAGAAGCATTAAGACCTGGATAGTAGAAGAATTGATATGGCACCAGGGATGGTTGCAGTTTCCTAGAACAGGTGTCTGGCTCTGGCTATATTAGAATAATCTGGGATAGGTTCTACGTATGTCAGCAATAGTGCCAGAGTCAGTGTGGGATAAGTGCAGATATGTAGCATAGAAGCTTGGAGTAGGGTTGAATGTAGAAGAACAGCAGGGACTGAAGGTGGGTTGCAGCAGGGATACGAGTCAGAACTTGGAGGAACATTCAGCCATGAAGTGCCATGTCACATTTTATTTTTCCAAATGAGTTGCCTATGAATTTGGTGATAAAGGTTGAGCTGTTGGATTTGTTCCTATTGAAGTGCATATTTCTAGTGAGGGAGGTGATATAACCTATTCTATTGATTAACAGGGCAGTGGTCGGCAAACTGCGGCTTGAGAGCCACATGCTGCTCTTTGGCCCCTGGAGTGTGGCTGTTCCACAAAATACCATGCCCTAGGCAAGTCGGTTTTGAAGAAGTGGTTATAGAAGAAGTTTAAGTTTAAAAAATTTGGCTCTCAAAAGAAATTTCAATCATCGAACTGTTGATATTTGGTTCTGTTGACTAATGAGTTTGCTGACCACTGGTATAGGGAATGCAAAGATGAGGAAGGTATATAGGTGCTTGAGATGTCAATGCTGTAGATTCCCATCAAATAAATGTAGCTTTAAAAATAAGGATTCTACAACTTACCTGCTTCAAATTTTGAATAGATAGAGGTCTATTAGTTAGTTTGGATATGTTTGAATTAGTTAAGACACACACACACACACACACACACACACACACACACACACACACATACACACACACACACCCCCCTACATAATAAGCAACTCTGAACAAATCATGTCCCTTTTTGGATTAACCCAAACTCTAAAATTACTTTTCTTCCAGCACCACTGGAAAGTTCAGATTTCTCAAAGGAAGAAAGGTAAAGTTAGTTACTCTCCCGCCTTCTTTCCCACTTTCCTTTATAATTTCACATCGTGGTTTCTGCTCTGACCTCTCAACCACATGTAGCTCTTTGGCCCTCTCTGGAAGTGGTCTGAATCCTCCTGCTCCATCCATTGCCATTGTCCTTTTTTAACCTCAAGGTGGAAATGATGAAGAGCCCTCTGTAAAATGTTGTTCTTTGAACAATTTTCAAGGCCTTCTGACTAATTAAAGCTTTCACCACTTAACATTATACTCATTAGATGTAAGCTACTGGTCACTACTCTAGCATGATCAGCATAGGAATTGTCCAGTAAAGGAGTATGGATTCTTCACTGTATCTTGCCAATAAAACAGCTCCTGAGGCTCACTGGTCTTCAACTGTATCTCAGAGTCACACATTTGCCAGTGCAGACCTGAAATGGACCGATCATTTGCTATCAATGGAGATTTGAATTTAAAATTTTTTTAGCATTGAGTTTTGGCTAATGACATAGCTGTGGATGCTATATGAGACTTCATATATGGTTTACCCTTTTATGTTAAAAATGTAAAAATGTGTTTGGTCACATTAAGAAGCTGATATTCAATGGCACAAAATTAAACGGTTATGTTTTACAGCTTAGGGACAGTAAACTCCCATCTCTTTGGTAGTGACTTGATTTTGTCCTTAAAGCTGCTCAATTAGTGTATCCTATCTGTTTTGGAAACATTCTTGAACCTCAAATTGCCCCCAAACTCCCATTCCCCTGGCTTCCAATTTATTCTTTTTCCCCAACAAAAATGTAGGAGTCTATGTTACACATTAGCAAATCAGCAGTATTTTAAGATGATTTACAGATCGCTTAAGTGAAAAGTGCACTTCCAAACTCCATGGCTGGAAACTCCCTTGAGCTTTAATTTAATCTTGGCTTTCTGAAATCTCATTGACATAAAACATCCGGTACTTAAGTTGTAAATGGTTTTATGAACATAATTTTTAATTGGCCTACATGCTGCTTCTAATCAATAAACTATTTTCATTGAAACAATAGCATAGTCTTTTTTCTTTTCTTAAGGACAGCTATTCTGGTTGGTAAGAATGTATATACCTGTGACAACAGATAGTCTAACATGAATTTCATGAGCTGCATTCAACACATAGTATTTGTTGCTTTGACATGCAACAGTGAGTGTGACATAAATAATTTCATTCATTCACAGTCATACTTGAGGGAAAAGTTCAAGGTGAATTTAACATCACAAAAACATTTGTAGTTGTACAACAAATAGTAGGTATTAGCAATTTTTGCTAGTAGCAAAATGGCAAAGTTACTGAAACCTTTGTAAATATCCTCTGGTACTTAAGCAATGCACACATGGATTTTATTTATGGTGCTTTTCAATAACCCTGAACTTGGGATCAGTTGGTTGTACTGTAAAAAACAATAGTAAGACCACCCAGGATGAAGTGAAAAATAAATCTTAGAAATATATGGCATGTGCACATGTGTACGCTTTTAATGTTGGTTGTGTTTTTAAGTATTGTGATTTAATGGCACCATTTTTAAAGGAAATGATGTTTGATTATTGATTTTGCTAAATAGAATATTTAATTATAAAAGGCTTTTTGGCCTGGCTGGCATGGTTCAGAGGTTGAGCATCGACCTATGAACCAGGAGATCATGGTTCAATTCCAGATCAGGGCACATACCCGGGTTGGAAGCTCAGATACCCAGTGTGGGGTTTGCAGGACGCAGCTGATTAATGATTCTTTCTCATAATTGATGTTCCTATCTTTTCCTCCCCCTTCCTCTCTGAAATCAATAACAATAATTAAAAGATAAAAACATAACTAGATGAAACTATTTATAAAGTTGAGGTTTTCATATTCTTTATTTTATCTAAGACAACAACAACAACCTAAACTAGCACAGCCAGCCTCACTTTTAAAAGCTGAATAGCAGAAATATCTTCTAAGAGGAATTCTCTCATTTCCAATCATTGTTGGGTAAATATTACTTAAAATACAACTTCCTGTAATTTCGATGACAATTATTTTCACAATATGTAATAATTACTCTTCAGTGATAGTCTAAGTAAATTTACCCTGATATATCAGGGTCTGGACAGTTTAGTATTTGACTTCTGCCCCTAGTTCCTACAGACCCTGGAGATAGGTTGGCCTTCCTAGGACTCAGACAGAAGCTCTTGGGCCAGTGAAGTTTGACAAAATCAGCCATGAAATGCAGCAAGAATGACCTAAATTTTGTGCCTCTGAAAGAGAATGAGATGCAAATCTGTAGGAACAAATCACTTAGTACACTGCTGCTGGAACATTAATGCACGCAAAAATCGGAGGATTTCGCGAATTCTGAATCAGTTTTGACTCAGAAAGTCTGGGGTGAGTCTTAGGTATCTATTTCTCATAAGCTCTCAGGTGATGTCTGTAGTCCACACTTTGTCCAGATGTGTCTAGGAGCCTGGACTTAGTAGATGATTGACCAAAGTAGACAAGATCAATAGCACATCCGTGGGATCTCCAGAAGAGAAGAAAGAGGAAGTGAACTGGAACCTACTTATCTACACTGTTAATAAAGAGATGAAGGCAATGTTCCTTTATGCTTTTACTTCTTTGAAGATCAGTGCACTTTCTCTCTTCATGCTCTCACAGCTTTCGAGATTTTTCTGCTCCTTATGCTTTTAAAATTTCTTTTGAACACTCTCTTCTAACCCCATAGTATTCTGTTAATATATTCTGTCATTATGAGGCCAATAAGTGAAAGCTGTATGTAGAAGGCAGGTTGCGTTGTATTCAGTGCAAGACATTTAAAATGAGCAGGACTGACCAGAAGCACAGAGAAACACAGAGCTTAAAAATGCATCAAAGGAGGAGACATAGGCCCTGGCAGGGCAGTTCAGTTGGTCAGAGCGTTGTTCCATTACACCAAGATTGTGGGTTTGAGCCCTGGTCAGGACACATGCAAGCCACAAGCAATGATTACATAAAAAAATTGGAATAACAGATTGTTATCTCTCTTTATTTTACAAATAAAAACTAAAAAAAAAAAAAAAAGCAGAGATACCTATACTAAAGTCATACCAGTAAAAGAAAGTCTAGTTCAATATTTTCTGAAAATTATCTTTGATGCTATCATGAATTTATATACTGCTCATTAAGTTTTGACATTAATACTTCTTTAAAAAGTTATGGGCAGTATAAAATATTTTTGTATTGTGGGAAGCCAGACATTGCCTCATCAATAGAGATGTAAAAAGAACAAACAGGAAACCTGGTCAAAGCTTAATGGATCTGTTTACTCATTGTTTAAGTGAGACTTTAGTTGCCCCTCCTCTAGTCTTATGTTAAGTATGAACTGTTTACTCATTGTTTAGGTGAGACTAGTTGCCCCTCCTCTAGTCTCATGTTAAGTATGAACTATTCACATATTGTTTAGGTGACACACTGGTAATTGTAAAAGCTTCCACACCTTTTGTCTTATGTTAATTCTTGCTGGTTGATTTCATTGTTGGAATTTCCTGGCCTAAAGGACATGGATGTATCACTTGGCCCTAATAAAAGGGGATAGGAAAACCAGAGCGATGGTGTCCTCCTGCCAGAGGTGTACTCCCACCTGGCCCCCATTATTCTCCAAAATGGATGCTTTTCGAATCTCTCTTCATTTGTGTGCGGCCTTCTCTAGACTCTGAACCCTGACATGGGAACCCTGGACATGGAGGACGTGAAAAGGATTTCTACACTGTATAATCATTATTTTTCTACCTACCAGCTTGTCTAATATAAACAGTAGTCTTTCCTGGGGACCAGCCCAAATGGTCTCTTAAAGTTTCTATGAATGGAATAATCCTACCTCAAAGCCTACATTGTTATTTCATGTCTTTATGCTGCTTTTCATCAATATCCAAGAAAGTTAAAGCTGAAAGATGACAAAACTTCAAACAAAAGCAATTATTTTAAAAGAATTACCAAATAATTGAAGCCTATCAGTGTTCACACTTTTGGAACTTTTATCCTTTCCTGCCAGACCTTGAAGTTTGTCAGATTTTGCTGAGACCTTCATATTAGTGAACATCTGGAGCATGTCATAGTTTGGTCTTATTTTTGCCTAAGAGTTTCTTTGTGGATTTGCCTCCCACAACACATATGGTTTATTTCTTACGTTTATCCTTAGCTTGGCAGGGTTTTTTGATGGCATGTCTCTTTTCATCTATACTTTTAAAAGGAGCGATCTTGCATAAATTATTATCTTTTTAGGTGTGAATTATGATAGTGCTTTTTTTCATGTGTTCCTTACAGACTATGAATAAATGTCTGCTCTTACATTTTCTTCCTGTAAGTTATATTTTATTATAAGAAATATAATTTCTTCTATACTCTATATGTTTTCAACTTAATTCTGTTTTTGATAGTTCTTCATCAGCAATTGCTTAGACTATGTCTCACTATTTTTTATATGAAACTCTACTTAATGCAATCTAGTTCATTTGAGCTTATAAAAAATAATTATGTCATTTTCTGGAATATAGTTTGTGAAATAATATATAGAGATGTGTTTTCTTTCCACACACATCTCCAAGCTTGAAAATGTTAACTTTGAAAACTAAGTACAAGTGAGTACTTAGTACAGAACAATTGGGTAACTCACTCTTAGAATACATCCTTTGAGGTGGTGATAGTAGACAGTAGTCCTTAAAATTAGAAATTAAAAGTTGACCTAATTAAAAATTAAGATAAATGTGTTGGTATCTTAATTGGATAGATTATTATCTCATAATTTTTATCAGAGGATAAAATATAAATAAATTCTACGTTCTTTATCTTTAACTGGGTGTCCCATAGAATTTGTCTGGAGAATTCTTATCGGAAAAGACAAGTAGAAAAGTGCTTAAATGAATAATATGACTGAAATTATTGTCATTTAGAATTTAGAATTTTACAATTTAGAATTTTTACATTTTTCTTAGATGTTCCTCTAATTTGATATTTTTAAATTAAATCATCTAGATATATGTACCCAGTACATACATATATATATAATATGACTGTTATATACTAGGAAGTAGCAATTTAATCAAAAGTGTTTATAAAGTTGATATAGTTGTATACTTTTATCAAAATACCATTTTGAAGTTTTCTTCACAAAATAATTCACTTCAAATTATAAATTGGAAAAAACCAAAATGGCGGCATAGATAAACACCTAGCCTTTTGCCCCGAACAACAATTACGAGAATAGAACTGAAGGACAGAACGGACACTGTCCAGAACCACGAGAAGGCTGGCTGACTGGAAGATCTGAAATTGGAGGGTCATAGAAGTCCACACGGATAATCAGAGCCTCTGCAAAGCCCAAGTAAGGTGGAGACTGAGAGGACGGGGTGTCTGAACCTGGCAGGGGTGCTCTGGTAGAAAGGAGACAAAAACTCCAGGCTGTGCTCAAAACCTGGGGGAACCAGGCCTTTACGGGGAGAACCTGGATTTCGGGCAGAATCCCAGGGCAAGAGCCAGAGGCAGATCTCCGTAGGCGTGCGTGTGAGTGCGTGCAGAGGGGAGAAACGGGTCGCTGGCTGTGTCTGTTAGGAGAAAGGAGCTCCAGCCAGAGGCAGAACTCCTGGGGTGTGTACGAGTGCTCACAGTGAGGGCATTGTGTTGACTGTGTGGCTGGCCTCTGGTGGAAGGGAAAAGGAGTTCCAATTGCTCTGAACCCAGGTGCTAGGCAAAAATCTGAGATTCCTGATCCATTGGGGACTGGACGTTCTGGTGGCAGGCAAAATGCAGGGGCATCTTTCTCACAGAGGTGCCTGTGGCAATTGCCTGCAGACGCTAGGACCTGGAGACCTGGTGGGCTGGGGTTGACTGGAAGCCAAGGCTGTCGGCTCCACCCTGAAACTCTGCCCCACCCAGAAACTCTGCCACATCCAAACTGAGCACAGAGACTTTGGCAAGTTTGCAAGTCCAGGTGCAGAAGGCTGTCTCCTAAACTAGAAACAGCTGATCCTCACAGTCAGTTGGCCTGGAGGTCAATTCCTCCCAGTAATACCAACAACAAACAAGACTTATCTGCAACAAGGTTGTATACACAGTCCACAAAGGGGTGCACCAAGAGTGTACACCTCAGGTAACAGGGGAGGCCAAGACACCTAGCATACAAAGCTACCCAACCAACTCAGGGAATCAATGAAAATGGGGAGAAAAAGGAAAAGATTGTAAACAAAAGAAATGGAGGAAAACAAACAACTGGATATAGAGTTCAAAACCACAGTGAAAAGGTATTTCAAGAGGCTCCTAGAAAAAACTGATAAGCTCAGCGAGAACCTCGAGGATATGAAAAAGGACCAAATAGAAACTAAACATACATTGACTGAAATAAAAAATATTTTACAGAAACCCAACAGCAGACTAGAGGAACGCAAGAATCAAGTCAAAGATTTGAAATACCAAGAGGCCAAAAACACTCAACGAAAAAGAAAAAAGAAAAAAGAATCCAAAAATTTGAGGATAGTGTAAAAATCCTCTGGGACAACTTCAAACATACCAACATCAGAATTATGGGGGTGCCTGAAGAAGAGAGAGAGAAAGATATGGAAAACATATTTGAAGAATTAATGACTTAAAATTTCCCCCACCTGGTGAAAGAAATAGACTTACAAGTTCAGGAAGTGCACAGAACCCCAAGCAAAAGGAATCCAAAGAAGACCACACCAAGACACATCATAATTAAAATGCCAAGAGCAAAGGACAAAGAGAGAATATTAAAAGCAAAAGGGAGCACCCATATGCTTGTCAGCTGACTTCTCAACAGAAACTATTCAGGCCAGATGGGAGTGGCAAGAAATTTTCAAAGTGATGAATAGCAAGAACCTACAACCAATATTACTCTACCCAGCAAAGCTATCATTCAGAATTGAAGGTCAGATAAAGAGCTTCACAGATAAGAAGAAGCTAAAGGAGTTCATCAACACCAAACCAATATTATACGAAATGCTGAAAGATATTCTTGAAGAAGAAGAAGAAGAAGAAGAAGAAGAAGAAGAAGAAGAAGGAGAAGAAGTTGTCTTCTTCAAACTAAAGCATGGATGGAACTAGAGAACATTATACTAAGTGAAATAAGCCAGTCAAAGAAAGATAAGTATCACATGATCTCATTCATTTATGGAATATGATGAAAAACATAAACTGATGAACAAAAACAGATCCAGAGACAGAAAAGCATTGATTGTCAAACCTCAGAGGGATGGTAGGGGAGGGGTGAATAAGGGGAAGAGATCAACCAAAGGACTTCTATGCATGCATATAAGCCTAATCAATGAACACAGACACCAGGGGGGTGAAGGCATAAGTGGTGACCAGGGGAGGAGGGGATTGGAAAGGGTAATGGGTGATGAGGACACATATGTAATACCTTAATCAATAAAGAAATTAAAAATATTATAAATTGAATATAACAAAATCATAATAAAATTAAAAGGAGGCTTTATAAATACATATATAATTCAAAAATATTTTTTATTTTGGTTATATAATAAAACTAGTGGCCCAGTGCACAAAATTCGTGCATGGGAGAGGGGTTCCCTCAGCTCAGCCTGCACCCTCTCTAATCAGGGACCCTTTTGGGGATATCTGACTGTTGGCAGTCAGACATCCCTCTCGCAGTCTAGGAACACTGGCTCCTAACTGCTCACTGGCCTGCCTGATGGATCGCTGCTAACCACCTCTGCCTGCCTGGTCACCCCTAACAACCTCTACTTGCCTGTGTGATCACCCCTAAGTGCTCCCCTGCTCTCCTGATTGCTCCTAACTGCCTCTGCTTTGCCCCACACCTGGGACCCAGGCTTCCCAACCTCTGGCCAGCTATAGTCATTGAGGATCTGGGCCAGCTTCACTCAGGCTGGCCACAGCCACAGGCAGCTGCAGGCACCCTTTACACAGCCCAACCTGGCCCCATGGGGCCCTGCCCCTCCACGATGCCCCGGCTTGGGGAGCAGCAGATGCTGCCCTGCCACCCCCAGCCAGCCTGTGGCGTCTGCTCCATCCCTCCACTGGGCCCCAACCGGGACCGCCAGGGCAGCATCCACTCCCCAGGCCGAGGCCCCTCCCACCGCCCCTCGCCTCATGTGGGCTTCGGCCCCACCTCCTGCCCCTGATTGGCTGGTAGCGTAGTGAAGGTACAGTAATTTGCATGTTTCTCTTTTATTAGATAGGACATGTGAAGAAACCTCATTTGTATCAGTTAAAGTATTATTTTTTGGCCTGAATTCAACTTAAGAAAGATGCATGAAGAAACCAATACTTTTTACTTGATTTTGTTTTTTTGTTATAAAAAGTAAATTATAGACATCACTTCGAGTGTTTTATAACTGAACACTTGACCAACATTTCATATTAATGTACATCTTAAAATATCTTAGATCATCAAGTGCCCAAGTTAACAATTACTTTTCTAAATATACATTGTTTTCAGATGATCTAAACTAAAATAATGCTTATTGCATTGGTAATTTATTAAAAGTTTTATAGATTACTTACTTTCACTATATAACATATTGATAAAAATTGTGTTCTAATCGGATCAAATAAAAATATTTTAATCTGGTACTTAAAGTTTGCTAAATGTTAAATCAAGATAAGCTATTTCTTACATTTCTCTTCTGCAGAGGTGGGATAATAAAATTGTTCTACTTCATATAAGAAAGATCAAATGAGATCATGAACATACCTTGAACATCATGAAGTGATATAAAAATGTAATGTACTATCATCAAACAGAAGCTTTAGTAAAGCTTTATTACACTTCTATTTCTATTGATTTTATTTACTATTATATTAAACTAGAGGCCCAGTGCATGGATTTGTGCACTGGTGGCGCATGGCCTGCGGGGATTAGTCTGCTGTGAGAGTGCCTGTCATTTTGGTCAGCTGCTTCTCTCGGTCGTTCTGCCATACAGCCACTGGCTTTTATATATATAGATTATAATTTCATACAATGCAATATATATTAAAGTTTCTATTGTTAGATGTAATATACTGATATTAATTAGCTAATTTTATAAAAGCATAAACATTTCCTTTAAACAAGTTAAAATATTACTTCTCAATAATAAAAATAGAGCTACCTGATATTACATAATTTTAGTAAATACTGTCTAATGACAAAGATGAGTTTAGGAAGATATCAGTATGGAAAAAATTGCAGATTATATTCCAATTTCCTTTTAGGGTAAGAGGATAAGTTACATTTTGAAAGATTAGGGATTTTTAAGTTTAAGATATTTTCTGTTTGTTTTTTTTAATTTTAAAGGGTTTAAAAAGTTAAAGGAGAAACCTTAATAGTGGCAAGTTTCTAACATCAATGACTATTGTTTTGATAAAAATATAATAATACTGGGATGAATATTTACTCAAACTTTTCTGAGTGAATACATTTAATAACTGTAAGAATTCAATATAATCTTTGATAGCAGACTTTTCCATATGGATACCAGATTTTATTTTTGATGTAGTATAATATTCACTAGATAATAATATAACCTGCTTCCCAAACCAAATAAAATGTAACTAATTTCAACAAACATACCACTAGGGTCAAAAGTAATGCAAGAAAAAAATGAGCAATGTTTCTGAAATTGGTATATGGAAATAATGCAAATTTGAACAGATGTACCATTTTTATTTAGTATTTAAATTCAAATAGAATTTATTGAATGGTATATTGAGACCCATGTTAATTTGTTTATCAGCCATTTAAAATACTGCATTAAATATTTAAAGATTAATAAAATTATTATTATTTTTTTTAATTCAAAGATGAAAACCTTCTAAAAATTGAGGCATATTAAAAAAATCCTAAAGTGGAAAAGCTGTTCGTGTTTAGACATACAACTTTGTCTAAAAATGCTTAAGCTTCTGTAAATGTATTTATATAAAAAAGGGTTAAAACATTATAAACTGGGCTACACAAATGACATGGATTTTTAAAAATGTCTTTACTTGAGGTATAATGTTTCAGCAAAATGTACAAAGAAAGGATGAAAGTTGAGACTTTAAAACTACTCAAGTTGTGATGATTTGAGTACATTTATAAAAACTTTTACGTAGGTACTGTATAAATAAACAGTGTGTCTACAAGTATTATGTTTACATTAAAAGAAATAAAATACATTCTTTTGTTATATGAGAAAACCTGACAGTTTAATATAATGGTGATGTGAAGTTGACAAATTCAAGATGTGGTTAGGCCTCCTCACTTTTTAAAAACTTTTTTTTTTTTTTGCATGTGTGTAAAAATAAGTCCTTGCTTGTCAGCTATATATGCTAAACTCACTTGCATCATTGTTTAGCCTTGAAATACTCCACCTAGGGTAACCATGAACAAATACAAGCTTCATATTTTAATATCTTTGGTGAAGTTTCTTCAAACCAAAAAAAAATATTTGCAAATTAGCAAGGGAATGTGAGAACTTGTGGCTGAGCATTCTAATACTAGATGAATGAGACAATGCAGAAGGAAAGTGAACTATAAGAGAAAGTGCCTGTTGGATTGTTAAAGCACAGAGAGGTCAACCTGATGAGGCTGTCTTCACCCAGCCACTCATCTGTGAAATCCTCAGTTCCAGGTGAAGTGTGGTCAGTGGACCTAGAAAGGAGATCATGGCATAAAGTTTAATTTGAAGATGGTTGTGGGAACACTGCCTAGTAAGGACTTCAGCTGAGTCAAAGAAAAGAGGTCAACATTAAGAGGTAAGGTAGGAAAGAAAGCAAAGCGGGTAGGGGGTGGAAGGAAGCAGAGTGCATGACAACATGTGCTAGATGAGAATGCATTTTACAAATAGAGGGCATTAACCCCGAATCTAGGAAACAACGAACAAGTGCACCATTGACTCATAGTAGCAGGAAATTTTACTTTTCTTGATGAGCCACATGCTCCATCCACTTGGAATACTTGTTCCAAGGATAAAATCACTTTCCATGCCTTTTCTCCATCTTCCTTATTTTGTCTATTCAGATCTCCCTTCTTCTATTCATCTGGACAAATGTGTCTTATATTTCAACATATAGTTTGCATATTACTTTTCTGCCTGTGTGTGCTTGCATGTTTGAAATGAAACCAAGCTCTTTTCTTGGCCAGGTTGACTGTAAAAATGGTCATACGATATGAAGCATGATTTCTGTGATTTCATTCTCTCATTTATCGTTCCTTTTAATATATTCTCAACAAACATATGTTTCTTTAAGTATAAAATTTGTTAGAAATAAAATAATATGATTTTTCAGACTTTTTGAAAGAGAATGTTTTCTTCTTCATGGAAACATGTATTTTGTGAATATAAATATTGATTTTTAATAATTACTACAAAGTTAAAATAGAAAGGATGGCTGTCTTTGGCATTAGGCCAGCTATATTTAACACCTTACAACTCATGAAACTTGCAAGATTTCCATTAAAGTGAAATCAAATGGTGTGCAAATAGTGAATTCATAAAGAAAAGATTTCAAAATGTTATGCTATTCACTCCATGTTAATTCTCGCTTATAACCTTCAGGATCATCGATTTCAATAACAAATTTGCAGACATCTTTGTAGGTCCTGAATAAAACCAAAATGATTCTGATAATGACAACTTATAGAGTTTCATCTTCATATTTTCTTTTTAGGCATGTCATAAAAATATTGATATTTAAGTTAAAGGTTATAAAATTTCACATCATCACCATAAGTACAGAACCCAGTCTACCGATGACTATAATGCAGAAACCTGACAGCTGATTGTGTAGCCACCTGACTGGTTCTTCACGTTTCTTGAACTTTATGTTCCTTGACATTATATGCTGGAGAGGACAGTAAAGACATCTGAATTCAAATGTTTTGAAGAAATGTGTATTTAGCAACTGAATACATGCCAAAAGGAATAATTTACAGTAGCAGTTTCATTACATTTTCTTTCCAGTTTTGTAGTTCCCATCTGAAATGCAATGATAAATACAGATATGGAACATATGTACTACCTGGAAAAAAAACATGCTTATTGAATGGGCACACAGCTCCTGCCCTTAAATAGCACATGAACCACCTTGTCACTCAGGTGGGAAATCTGGCATTTTCGGGTGATGTTGAACACACTGAAATGGAGTACCTGTATAATGTTGCATTGTACACTCGTCTTCTTTTCAAAATTATTTACATCTCTTTGCCTAATGTGTAGGTAGCAAAAATATTAAGCACATACCATTGAAAATCACTAAGTAATACATAAAAATTACTATTAAAAGTGCATTTACATGCATTTACATTTTACATTTCATTTCAACTGGGCCATAATTTCTCTGATGCAATGTACCTTTTTCCTATCTTAAGAATGTCATCATAATTTGCTTAAGCACACACACATGAATCTCTTAACTTGTTTCCAACTCTGATGATCCATGCATATATCAGTCTATCAAATTAAACTGAATGGGATATTATTTTTCGTGCAACCTGTCCACTGTCAATACACATTGGCAGAAAATTGTAACTGTATTAAGAGTTATTTACCTGCAAATTATATCCTTAATTTTCTTCGAAAACTTAGACCTGATGGTTTATAAAGACATGCCAGTAGATTTATTAGTTTTTTATTTCTTTTAAAGTCTAGACTTTCCATAGGTATTTCATAATGCTAAACAAAATACATTTAGATATTGGAAGACATCTTGAAATTATTATCCCTAGCCCTTCGAATTTTTTATTTTTAAAGACTAATAAGAAATAAGATACTTTTTGTTATTGCGAATAAATTTGTTTTAGTTGCAAATATAGAATGAAATGCAACACCGAATTTTAGTACAGTTAAGATACTCTATAAAAATAAAAGAATGACCTATTTTTAGAACCCTCTTTGTTCTTTGATTTACATTTCACACTTTCCCCCCTCTATATGAGTGTGTTCTTCAAATAATTTAAAATTCAGATAACATTAGAGTATGTACTTCTAAAAGTAATACTGTATTAATCAATGGAGCCTAAAATGGAATTTTGAATATTTTTAAGCTTTCATTTGAAACAAGTGCCAACAAATTGTTTATTCAACATAATCATTAAAACTGTAGCATGAGCTTCAATGTGTGAAAACTTTCAGCTGATAGAAATTTTAGAAAATTCACTCTAGTCTGAGGTGAGAAGTTAATGCTGAGTTAATTAAAATCCCAAGACAGAGTTAGAATTTCAGTGCTGCTTTCATTAAGTAGCAATAGGATGCTTCTTTTGCATTTTTGTGCACGTTGAAGGGCATAGGGAGGGGTTTCTGGCAAGGGGAATGCTGTGCAAAAGAAATTACTGTAATGCTGATGGGTCTATGGGTCTTGAAGTCAATGACTCTCAAGGAATCATCTTAGGACAAGAAAGCAGGCAAGCCCTTAGTTAATAATCATTACCTTATTTTATAAGTTGTTGCAAGAGACAAGGCTTTATATGTTTTAAGTGTGAATTGTGTCCTGGAAAACAGTTTGTACAAAAGTCACTCCCACTAACATGAAAATAAGTCATGTTCTTTAGACAGATAACTGTCTTAAATGAGAAATAAGAGGCAGTTGATACAGATGTAAACAGAGTTGAGAAATTTGCTTTTAAGATAATGTTCTTAATATTAATGATTTCTCTTTTAAAAAATATTAGGTGGCACAGGTGTAATTCCTAATGGAATCATGGGGAGAGAGTTCTTATGTCTCAAGTATTGTGCAGGGATTCAAACTCAAAATTAAGAGACATTTTCTATTAATATTATGTTAAGATAATGCTTATTAATTTTAAGAAATATTCAGTTCCATTTTCCTCATTTATTCATTAGATACAACAAAATGCATTTAACATATCAATTTGTTTCTTCCCTTTTTTGGGGGGGTGTGTGGCGGTTAAATGCTCTGTTTTTCCAAGAACATTATGCAGGTTAAAATTAATTTAGATAATACTTAAAGAAGGAGAGGTGTTATTTGTTTGAAACCATCAGAAAAATAAAACATAATTTATCTAGGTTTTAGGAATTAACTTCTAATGATGTGTATATATTTCTAAAACAGTATTATTGGCTCTCCTTCTTGCAGAACAGAAAACAAAATTTTGAAAAAAAAAGCAGCACAGAATTGGTATTTTAGAAGCAAAAACTATATAGCACAATAATTGTAAGACAAAAACCTACTCTAGCTTAGGAAAGAGCTAAATTTTACTGCATATTTGTCATGGTACATTTAAATTATAGTTTTAATAAAATACATCTTTAGATCAAAGCTGAAAGAAGACATCAGTAGTAGATCAGTGTATTCCATTTTTCTTCTGGATGATGGATGGTTTATGTTTTTCATATTTCCACAGACCATTTCATTCAGTATCATTTTACTCCTCCAGTACATATAAACAGGAGTGCTGGTAGACAAAAATATCCATGAATCCAATCACGTTTTGGAATATTCATCAGCCCAGTAAATCCATGCAGTTTATTTTAAAGTTTTAGTTAAATAAAATGGCTTTGCTGATGCAATTTTTCTTCTTTAGATGGCAATATGGCAAATGACATTTTTATTTCTCAGGCAAAGAAAGCAAAACCTGTACAGTGAAATCCCATAGGAAACATTAAGACTGCTACAGGGAACATCTGTGTTCACCTGCCCTCTATTACCTGTTGGCATTAGGAAGAAAGCCTGTTAGGAAAGTTATTCATGGACTTAATTTATAATTGGCGGAACTCAGTTGCATTTTCCACCGTTGTAAACATCCACATAATGCCATGAAAAAAGTTCATGTATATTGCATTTTTTTCCAGTTACTGTCTTAGGCAAGTTTCTACTTGTTTGAGGTTTCTAGAGGTAATGAAACTCAGACACTTCTGGGTGCCCTCTCAAATTCATGGGTCCTCCTGTTTCTACCTTTCTTATTTTCCTGCAAGTGCTTCCATTTGTTACTGTTTCCTTGGGTGTGTCCTGGCCTTTGCCGACGTTGTTTTCGGTCCCTTTTCCAAACTTGTTCACAGAACTCATCCATTGTGTTCAGGTTGGGGTGGTTGATGAGCTGCATGAAGTCTCTGTACCAGACCTTCTGGCTAGGTGTCATGCTGTGGGACATTTCTTTGGTCTTAGGGCCATCTCCATCATCATCTTTATGAAGAAGCTCTTCCAAATGCTCAGTGTCAATGACTTCCAGGGTCACTTTAAGTAGAGTTTGCATGAAGCCGTGTTCCACGGCATGACACAGGTAGTTGCCTGAATTTTTCCGCTGTAGACTGCGCAGTAGAAGGCCTTGTTCTGTCCTGATGATATGATCATCCACTCTAATCTGGCAGAAGGAAAAAAAGACAGTAAAATACATATACTTAAAAGAAATGTAATTTCTGAAACTCTATCTCTGTAAAAATTTAGATTATGTGTTGATGCACATTGTAAAGTTTCTAGCTTAAGAGATATTTTCTTATCAGAAAAAAAAGTTATAAATTTTTCAATTGTTTTTTTAAGATGCATTGCAAAACACTGGCTCCCTATGGTTTCAATAAAATCTCTCATTACAATAATTTAAATTATTCAAGGTAATGAAAGGAAAGTATTAATATATATTTTATTTTTTACATTTGAAAGAAGGCATGCAAATACAGGATTAAGTTAACATTAACTATTGGAATTGGAAATGCAGAGCCATGATAGTAGAAAACAATGCAGCATTAGAATGAACATTTAGTAAGATTTGAAAAAAATGAAACACAAACATCAGCAATGGAACAAGTAGCATTATAAGCTTAATAATTATTCATTTTCCTAGGTCTTAGATGTGACAGAACCATGCTCTTGAATATATCTAACCTCACTTTTATTTTGAATACAGTTTCTAACAGAGATGTCTAACAGTAACAAACAAAACCAACCTTGACATTTGTGTGATGTGATTACATACTTAAAAACAGCTTCAGATGTCAAAAAATAGGATAATTTTTGCCTTTATACTCAGATTATGTTCATAAAATTGTCTGCACATAATATATTTAAAATGACCTGCATAGTCTGGTTACCCTTATTTAATGCTTTTAGAAAGCGCAGAGTTCTCACTGATATTTTCTATGCACAATTCTTTATTTTTACAGAGGAATGTATGTATCCATTGAGAAGGAAGCTCTGTCTGATACTATATGCTAATTTCATATGAGAGTTCATACTGGAACCTTACATACTTCATCATAAATCTACTATTCCCTTTCTAAACCTGCCTTTCTCATTGGAGGTGGAAGCTAATGAAGAAAAAAACACACACATTTAGATAGCAGAATTAATTTAATAAAAATTAAAATTACTGGGGGGATTTGTTTTCTCACTAGACAAATATATATAACATAACTGCTTTGTAGATAACTACAGAAAGAAGAAAGAATATTCTGAAATATATCCCCAAATGGCTTCTGAGACACAACTCACATTTGTTTCTCTAACTCCTAGCACAAAGCCTGTCATATAACCATCCTTCAATGAGTATGTGTGTAGTGAATGAGCTATTATTGAGTGAAGAAAAGGATAAAGATTCACAGCACTCCTCTCAATATTCACGCGGTTTCATTGCGGTACCTCTTCTTTTCGCTCCTCATTTCGCCTCTGGAACTGCCAATAGACCAGAGCTCGCTGTGATTTGGGGCTGCATTCCAGGAATGTGCTGCTGTTTTCTACCCCATAGATGATTCTTTCCTCAAGGCTGTGGCCATGGTGCTTATCTGTTCAGTGAAGAAGAAATGAAATGAGAAATGTTAGAGAAATAAACACAACTTTTCAATGTATTTGTTTGGAAATTCAAGAGATAAATTTATTGCCAAGTGGGAGGCTTTTTCAAATTGATTGTGGATGGCAGAAATGTCAAGGATGTAAAGTTTCAGAAACCAAGTGCTTATCAAAATAGACATTACTTTGGTATATATTATATGAGCCACATGCAGATATTTGTCTACCAGAAAACAGCATGACAGCAACAAAATCTGTCATATATGCAGTATAACTATATATTTTTAGATGCCATGGTAATTCTGTTCAAGAAATGATTTTCACTGTAAAACTCTATGCTCTGATCAGTGGGGCCAGTTCATATTACAATATTTTCCAACAGTAAAGTTATTCAACTAGGCCTTTGAAAACAAGATTTTGCCTCTTTGTATTGTATTTGTATATGTTTTTTATCTACAAAATCAAATTTACTGATCAATATTTATCTAGTATTTTACAAATGGCAGAGTTCAGGAATTTTGTATTCCTTGCCAATAGCTCCCAAACAACCCACAGGTTTGTTCTGAAGGTCAATTGATGTGAAATGGTAGGGATGGCTCAGAGGAAAGATGTGCTATTCTGACGCCATGTGGTTTCAATTGTTCTCATTTTAAAATGACACATCTTGCAATATTTTTAAGAATCAGTCTAAAGAATATGGCAAAAGTCAATAATAAAATGCAACAATAAGAAATCCTGTTTCCTGATTAAGTTTCTATTATTTTACCCTTTATGTAACCTTCAATGTGGTAAATGAAACACAGTTAAGATCAAAAGTATGACACCTGGGGTGTAGGTAAAACTAATTTAGAGTAAAAAAAAATCCTCTTTATTATCTTGTATAATCCTGTTTCCATTATGACATCCTGCACAGTCTGGAACTCATTATATTAATTTAGAAAATAATAAATATATTTTCATATGCATAGAGGGCTGACAGTAAGAGACAGATGAAAACTTTTTGTTCTCTATTTCAGACTTAGCTATATTTTTTATTTAAGTCCCCCCCCCGCCTCTTTTTTTGGTATCACTTTTTGAGTTTTACTCTCCTTATAATCAAAATGAGTACTTTTGTCTGTTGTACACAATATGATTTGTTCTCTTTAGATTGAAAACTTTCCAAATCCTCCTTCCATCTGATCCTTGTGTACATGGCCGATGTCCATCATCTCTCAGTCTCACTCTGTCTAGAATCAACCTTCTGCCTCCATTTGCTATTTCCAGGGATGTGAACATCAGTGCCTTTTCCTCTATTAATGGAGGTGTGAAATACAACTCTTTTAATATAGGGAAGTATCTGTCCCTTCTTATTTAAAAGATCAATCCCTTAGAAATAGGAAAGAAAAACACTAGGAAATGAATTAAATGCAAATAAACAACATTTAATCTACTTGGAGTCATTTTTTCATACTGCAGATATATGTCTTTTTCAATATCAACATTGAATATGGTAGTATTTTTTCACTGATATTATTAGTGTATCTTTGATTGAATAGATATGGCACACATTGCTCTGATAGTTTGCAAGACATCTGCTTCCCTGGATAATAAACAGTACTATACCATCACCCATACACTTAAATTTTGTTAAAATGATTAAATGTTTTCACACCAATACAATTTTTTTAAAAAAGAAGTCTTAATTTAGTAAAAGAAATCATTTTACTTTTAGGAAGAGACTTTTCATTGCAGCTCTAAATATTAATGAAATCCTACTATATTTAACAGCATGACAACACAGAAAAAATTCTACTAGAGTCAGAAACAAAGAACACTGGGATCCACTATCTTCTGGTTACCATCCATGGCTCCCAGGCCTACTTTTCTTGTTGACTTGTTTCTCACTTAATGTATGCTATTATAAACTAGAGGCCTGGTACACAACATTTGTGCACTGGAGGAGGGTCTGTCGGCCCAGCCTGTACCCTCTCGCAGCCCAGAACCCCTTGGGGAATGTCCATCTGTCGTGGAGGCAGGAGAGGCTCCTGCTGTGCTCACCAGCCAAGAGCCCTTCTTCTGGCTGAGCAGTGCTCCTGCTGTGGGAACTCATTGACCACCAGGGGCAGCTCCTGCATTGAGCATCTACACCCTGGTGGTCAGTGTGATTCATAGTGACTAGTTATTCTGCCGTTTGGTTGATTTGCATATCAGGGTTTTATTATATAGAATATATATATATATATATATATATATATATATATATGTTATTGATCTCAAACATAGAACTTGTAAAATACTTTTGTATATTTGTTACTCCAAAGCTAAGACAAATGTAACCTGCATAATAAGAAAGAAGAGGCTTTAATATTAATATTAATTAATAGCAATTAGGTACTTTCAAAAAATCACTAACTCATCTTCTTCTCAATTAATTTAATCATACTCTCTGGTACATAAGAGAGTTTTGGGGTAACCTTCCCAATAATCCTGAGAAACCTGCTTAGTTTTTAGTTTCTCTTTAAGATATTCCTGATGATATAAAACATTTTCTTTCTGGTGTAATTTTTTTTGGAATTATTTAGATCTTCATGAACAATTTAATATTTAATGTACTTTGTGACTCATCAGTTTATCATATTTCCCCTTCTACATTGGCCAAAAAATCTTTTAATAAAATGTATGTCTTACCCTTACAACTTCTTTTTTTTAATGTATTTTTATTGATTTCAGAAAGGAAGGAAGATGGAGAGAGAGATAGAAACATCAATGATGAGAGACTCAGTGATCAGCTGCCTCCTGTTTTGCTACATAACAAAATATTTATAACCCTTTAAAATGTTTTCTTTGTGGTTCATAAAATATATCTACATAAAAATAACAGTATAATGACTGAATACAGAAATAATTATGAATATGTAAGGTGATATTATTGTCATGGTTGTTCTTTTAATATTTCACACTGTTAATTCATTCATAAGTTAGAATCTTTTATTGAAAATTAATTCTAGACAAGTTATGAACTCCTCCCCAAAATCAATCCTGCTCCATCACCACCAAAAAAGAAATCATTTTCTTTTTTATGCTTCCTAGCATCTTGTTTTGCATATATCATTAGAGTACTATAGTTTATTAGAATTACTTATTAATCTAGTTATCTTCCTCCAAACTATACATTCTCCAAGACAGTCATTAACCCGTGGCTGAAGTTTTCTGAATGGCAAATCTAGGCAACTATTTATCCTGCATTTAAAACTAAAATCTCATGTAACTTTGATATCCTCAAGACAGATTTACCATACATAGTTTTATTCAAAATAATTTTAAATGTAATCAATTTGAAAGGGCATAGAGTGTATATCCTGATTATGACATAATGCATTGTTAAACATTTAAAGCTATTAGCCCTGTGCACAAATCCGTGTGCCTGCAGCTTTCTGCAGGGCCTGACTACTCCATGCCCACTGCTCAGAGATTCTCCTTGGCTCAGTGCCCCATCCGTGGCTGGGCATGAAACGCCTGCCTTGTTGCTGCATTGATGAAGCAAGCATTCCGCAAGACCATTCATGCTGCCCGCTCTCTGCGGCTACCTGCCTTGAACTGGGGAACACTGGCAAGGCTAAGAAGACTGAGTGCTACCATATTATGGCTATGGGTACTGCCATCTTTGTGAGAGAGTGATGATTAATTTGCATATTACCTTTTACTAGATAGGATATTCTAAATTTGTTAAATTTCAGAATGTTACAACAGTTGATTTAAGATAACGTAAGATAAAATGATGACTACTCAAGTATACTCCAGAATAAAAAATTCAAATATGGGATAAGAAGAGAAAGAAATTTGATAAATCAAAGAATACAGGGTAATATTTCCAGGGATCCCTAAATCTCTAATGGATATTCTTGCCCATGAGTAATTTTGTATGTTTCCAGAAAAAAAGCAATTTCAATGTAATCCATTTAGAAATATATTTCACACTTAGGAAGCAACTGTTTTGAATACAAACTTTTGTAATGAAAATTACTAGTAGAAGAGAAGGGTATAGTTGTTAAATTTGCATAATGAATTCTCATAGGTTGAATTGAATATTTAGAGCAAAATAGTTGAGAGAACAACAAACATTAAAATAATTTTAAATGCACCACAGTGTTTTTGAATAACACAATGTTACAGTATGTTGCAGCTGTTAATGAAAAGTAATAATGTTTTTAAGGAAGCAATCTTCAATTAATCATTTCCTCTTTTAGTGGAATAATTTATGGAAATCAAATGAGCCTAATAAACCAGAAAGAATGGGAGGAAAGAAAGAAGTTAAATAAATTGCTTCCTTTTGTAACAACAAAAAGTCATGATATCCATCATTTGGCCAGAAATATCATATTGCTAAAGGCCTTATTTAGTATTTGATTCTCTTCCAATAAAGCAGAAACAGAAGGCATCACATTTCAGCTTTCCATTTATTTCACTCTCTATTTTAACCCCATAAATGTCTTCCAAGATTGAAAAGTTAATAATGGAAGGATCTTAAAAAATTGATGTCATGTAGAAAAGACAAAGTTGGGTGAGTTAATAAAATGTGTTTATCCAACTATTTGATCTCTTTTATCATTTTTGATGTCTTCCCTTTTATGCTATTGAAAAGTTGAATTTCATAAATAATGAAAATAAAACAATTTGGGGGAGGGGCAAATGGTTGTAAATTATTTTAAATATTTAACAAATATAGTTAATAGCTGATGTACATAAAGGTAAATCTAATTTTAGTTGTTTTTAACACAATGTAATTTTAATATTTTACTATATAGATTTTTCTCAATAATATTTGCTGTTAAAATTTAAGCAAAGAAGGAAAATATTTTGATTAAAATGCTCTTATTGGTATACAGATAGGTAAATGCATAAATGTCAGATATGACCAGGTTATTTTAATTTTAAAAAATATTTTTATTGATTTTAGAGAGGAAGGAAGAGAGAGAGATAGAAACATCAATAATGACAGAGAATCATTGATGAGCTGCCTCCCACACACCCCACACTGGGGATCGAGCCTGCAACCCAGGCATGCACCCCCAACTGGAATTGAACCCAAGACCCTTCAGTCCGCAGGCAAATGTTCTATCTACTGAGCCAACCCAGCCAAGGCTAGGATATTTTAATCTTACTGTTCATAGGTAATTCTTGTTTCAGAGAGAGTCACTAGTATTTTATTTTTTAGTGACTTATTAAAATCTAAAATAAAAAAACAAAATTGAGGTATTATGAATTTACTAAAAAGCCATCTGAACATTTATATTTAATACTGGGCTTAAAATCTTGTGATGCCCAAACCTTGCAATGCTTCTTAACACAGAGCAGGCTGAAACTCAATTACATGAGAAGCAACCCCAATATCAAGAAATCTGCTGTAATATTGATTTAGTCTATATTGAACATATAAAATGTCTTATCTTCAACACATACATAATTTGTATATCAGAGTAAAATTATCAGGATCATTTATATTTAGACAGGAAACACAGATTTTGATGTTTAATTTACTTTTTCTCCACAGGTATGATATGAGATGGTGGAAAATACCCACTTGCTGAAGTATAAACCTTCCATAAACAATAATGAAAAATACCATCTTCCATTCTAATATGTTTTCCTTTTAAGTTTTGGAACTGAAGAATATAGTATGCTTAAAAGTTTTCTGTTTACAATGGTTAAATTATAGATATAAAAACATTTGGGTGATCTCTGGTGACATATTTTAAAAGTTTAATGAACAATGATGGCATTAACTATTTCAAACTTCTCAGATTGTATGTGCATGTTCTGCACACATATATTATGAATAATTGAATTATTTGCCTAAGGTACTATCAGAAGATGATTATTGTGATAATTGTCTCCAGTGGAAATAGTTTCAAAAATAATTTCTAAAAGTTATCTATAATAATAAAAACGTAAATGTTAATTAGACCAGAAGCCAAACAACCTTCATGATGTCCTTCTGGACAAACTTCTGGATGAAGCCGGGTTGTATGAATTCTGTGCATCGGGCCTCTAGTAAAAGATAATACTGTAATAAGTTCATTCTAGGTAGATACTTTGGTATCAGAATCTTTGGTATCAGATCTTTGGTATCAGAATGATCTTACAGTTGCTCTTGATATGAATTTAAGTTGTTTTCTTTCAGAAAAAAAAAATTGTTCTTCTGCCAGACACATGGGACCCTGCTAAACTGATACCTTTTTAAATTAGTCTTGTCTGAGATTTTTGGTCCACCCTGTTGGTGAATTCAGAAAGTAAACATTCATGAGTACCACCTTGTGGTTCAAGGAGTATGTCTTCCCCTTTTTAATACCCATAATTGTGGTTGAAACAACCAAATATCCTTGGTACCTTCTTCTTCATGGGAATGTATTTCTCCTTTATGCTCAGACTGGAACTTATTGTGTCCTGGCTTGATACCAGGACCATCTATTAGATTGTCCATATTGGGTAGTTTTTCTATTTTAGCAGTATACTAAAAATGCTGTATCTTACATTCAGTGGCTTCTTAGACTTGATACAAGTTGGTAATTTATTAAAGTTAGGGATTTTTTTTAGGACTGACATTATGCTCATCTATCATATCTTCCTGTTTCTCTTGGGACTAAAAGCTCAAAATCATAGTTGGATGCTTCTACATGAATAAAAAACGCCGATCCACAGACCAGGTTAGCACTGCCACAGAATACTATATTCACAATTCTGTAGATTATGAAAATGACACGGCCAAAGATATTTTATGAAATTTTGATGCCAACCAAGACATAAATTGAGCTAGTTGTGGAAATATTTAAGAAGATCGAATTCTGTGGATGTTTTACTATGGAGATGCTAGAGGGGAAATATAGAACAGCCAAAGGGGCTATTACAAAGTGAAATTCAATGATGGCATTAAACTAGAAGTTAGGATATAAAATATTTCCAAGATGAAAAAATCTAAGATGATGTTAATTTAAAAAAACTGTTACTTATGGTGCAGCTTTTTCTTCTCTAGATTTGTAGACCACAGTTTGACTCATTCTTGTTTGGTAAGGAAGAGGACAGGGGAGGTAGTTTAAAGGTAAATTAACTCAGCCCCTCACGCCTTGAATGCAAATTCAGACTGGCTTCAATTTTGTGCACCACAGTTATTACAGGGAAGGGAACATGCTGCAAAAACTTGAGGTTTGTCTTTAGCCTTCTGTATGAGGTATAAGCGGGAGGACAGAAAGATCTGCCAGCACATATATATTTATGGTTTTGCACTAAAATTTCCCCAGGTGAAGGGCCACTAGTGATGAAAGAGAGCTTTCTGGATGGAGGGGAAGGGGAGCTGGATTTCTGTTTCACCCAGGGCAGTTAGCTCATCAAATGCAGTCTTTACTCAGAGGGAGCAAAGCGCTGAGTGAGTGCTAAAGGTTTCATCAAGAGGAAAATTTCTTCCACTTCATTCTGAATTATTTTATGTAGTCTCTCTATTAAAACTTCAGGATATGTAAAATATAGAGTGTTACAAACTATGTTTACCATCACAGCTGGAACTGATTGTCCTGAAATGTATAATTTGGCTTCAAGTTGCCTAGCAGCTTTCTGTGAAAACATATCTTTGTATGTTTCCATATGAGCACAACTATTTTATTCCATGCGGGATGTGACATTAGCAAGACAACATACATGACTTAATGGGGTTGAGCTTTGGATTTTTGCTCATTTTACTTTCAAGTATTGATAACACCTATTTTAAGACAATCCACTGATTCCCAAGGTGCAACTCAGCCTGACCATATGGGTATACCTGACTAAGTTTCCAAACATTTAAAATTTACTATAATCTTTGGTGTATATAAACATATCATGATTTGTTAATTATCAAACAAGGAGACAAGGAAATAAGAGGCCTTCAAAAAGGGAATGTTTTATTGTTGCAGAACTTCTTGGACTATTTTACCATTTCCTCCCATATATCACAAGCATCTCCTTAGAGGTGCTTACCCCCTACACACCACTTAGTAACAATGAAGCACAGAAAGTCTCTTTCCTCTTTATAACGTGCATTTCGATGGGAGAATTAGGAGAAAGCTTGTTTTACATTCATTTTACTTTCTGTAGGCAAGCAATTCTATAGTAGCAATGTTTATAGGCTTCCACCAAAATAATTTCATCAAAGCATAATTTTAAAAGCTGAAGCACTTGCTAATGCCTAATCAATCAACATTAACTTATTCACAGCTTCACTTTTTAAAAAGTAAATACAGCCCAAACCGGTTTGGCTCAGTGGATAGAGCATCAGCCTGGGAAAGGCCCCAGGTTTGATTCTGGTCAAGGGCATGTACCTTGGCTGTGGGCACATCCCTAGTAGGGGGTGTGTAAGAGGCAGCTGATCTATGTTTTTCTCTCATCGATGTTTCTGACTTCTTATCCCTCTCCCTTCCTCTCTCTGTAAAAAAAATCAATAAAATATATTTAAAAAAGTAAATACACCATTGGTCAGCTTTTCCTTGCATATGTACACTCACAATTCCAGCATATATATAATTAAAAAATACTAACTAGAGTCCTAGCCAATTTTGCTCAGTGCATAAAGCATAGGCCTGTGGACTGAGGGGTCCCGTGTTCGTTTCCAGTCAAGGGCACATGCCCATGTTGCGGGCTTGATCCCCAGTAGAGGGTGTGCAAGAGGTAGCCAATTAATGTTTCTCTCTCATCATTGATGTTTCTGTCTCCCTCTCCCTCTCCTTTCCTCTCTAAAATTAATAAAAATGTTTTTTTTTTAAAACTAACTAGGTCTTTGAAGGGACTGGATTTCTAAACAAATGGATGAATCTGTAAAATATTGTATTTAAGCTGTCTTGTTTTAAAATTGTAAAGTGATTTTTATATTATATTACAAATTATCAGCAAAATATAAATATATGTAGCAATCTTCAAAATATAGCATAATATCCTATATATACTGATGTTTAAAATTATTTATTAGTTAATTGTTTGGCATTTCTTAATATATTTTATTTCTGTATATGATTATGTTAATAATAACAATGTATGACAAATCATTTATACAAAAAAACAATAGATGTTATTTAGTTCAAATCTCTTCTGAAAAACCAAAACAATAAGTATCTATGCTATAGTGGGAATATTTAGATTATCCATTCAACAAATATTTGTCTACATGGTATTTATTATCATGATATTCATGATATTACATCTGTTATAGCCCCAGATATATAAGAATGAGCAAAATAGCAAGGTACATACCAATATAGAGATTAAAGTCTGATTAAAAATAAGCTCTAGATATATTATCTTATATTCTTTTTTCCATTTATCATTAGATTCTCCATAGCTAAGCAAGAAGATTATTTAATACAATGAAAATATTTATAAGATAGCATAGCTTAAATAGTGCTTATCATAATTCAATAATTTTACATAAAATAGATGAATAGAAGACCAGTTTTATCGTCCAATTTAATTATGCCATTTGAAAAATTTAAGGGGATAGATTAATAACACACTATATCCACAATGACAAAAAGTAATAACATTTACTTAATATAGTGGTATATATTTTCTTTATAATAAGAATAATAATAGACAGGAAACTCCTTGGTAAGAAACTGTTACAAGAAAAATTGATCCAAAATATAGGCTAATCATAGCTATCTGTCTTCTTGTATTGCTATCCTCAAAACAATCCTGTGAATGTTCATAAACCAGAGAGCAGTACATATAGAACACATGACAGGGATCTACTTTCAGTAGTTAGGTTTTGGAATGCATGCTAGGGTTGCTAGGGTGCTGCTTGTGCAGTGTGTTTTCTTTTGCTACATTAGTGAAACATGAATATTCTATTTGCAGAATTAGTCGATCAAATCTAAATTAACTATTAAACATATTAGACCTTCCTTTAAGATTAAAAGACACCAAAAAGTTAATAGTATAATTATGTTCAATTACATGTAAAATGTTCTCATTTTACCTATAAATTCTTCATAGCAGTGATGTCATTGATAAGTTTCCCCAGCAGAGGGAAGCACAGCTTCATTATTATTTTTGTAAAAGGTTGAAATAGGAAAATGAGATATTCTACAATTTTACTCCATTTTACATGAGGACTTGGTTGGTATTTCAGCATAAACTAAGCACCTTGACATGAAGTAGACCTTGAGATCTGTTAGGAGGCATAGAATGAATTTGATCCCAAATCCCCAGTTCAGAAGAATATTCTATTACTAAATCAGCGTGAAGATACCGGAATTACCTTCTACTAGACTAGGATATCCAATAACAATGAATTGGGCATCATCAGCATATTAATGAATATTTTGAGTGACATTTTAAGAATATAATGCCCTTTCTTCTTTGATATATTTAAAAGAATACTTTTGTTGCCTATTCCTCTCACGTGGCAGCTATATTTGAAATCATGTACTTAAACTGGCTTCTTTTGTTAATATGAGAATATATAGCTTTAAGTCTCATAAGGATTTAAAATCTTGATGTGTGCCTTTCATGTGTGTGTGTGTGTATATATATATATATATATATATATATATATATATGCTTGATTTCTTGTGATTTCATGCCAGTGTTAGCAGATTGAAAGATGAAAAATGTTGTAACTTACCATGGTGCTGTAAGTCTGAACAGTGAGTTAATGGGTCTCCATTTCGTATATCTTGTCGTCTTGTGCGTCTAAAACAATTCATTTAAAAGATATTATTGTATTTCTATACGTTCTTGGGAATTTGTCATAGAATTAAGGTGAATTAAAAAACAAAGACTTTAAGACTTTATCAAAAGTGATGCATCCATGACTGAAATATTTTTTAAAATAGCTCATTATACCTGTAAAATCAGTCTCCAAGATGATCAAAACGGGAAACAGTATACAAATCTATTACAATGTGTTCAAAGTCTTTAAGTCATTGATAATCAATTTTCTTTCTTTTTTTTTTCTACTGGGTGTGATTCAATAAGGATCTAACATCTAGAAACTCCTAAATTCTTAACATCTTAAATTCTGAACCTGAGCAAAAAGCATGAAAAATAGAATAGCAATCCATTTCTTCAATAAACAGAATTAAACATTTTTTTTCTGATCACTAAAGAGGAAGTAAGCTTGAAAATTAAAATTCACATGAATGTTATCTTTCCCTTAACACATATCTTTGTTACATTAATAAGATGCAGTTAAATTTGAAAGTATTAAGATTATGAATTCTATTTTTAAGTTAGTTTTTAATTTTCTTTTATGGTTGCTATATCAACATTTAAAAAAATATGTCTTTATGATCATAGGACTATGATTGCAAACTAATTTACCTGTGAAGTGAATAAAAGAAGAAAAGCAATAACAAAAATTGAAGAACAAGGCCTTTTTTTCATCAGAATAGGGCAGGAGAGAAGACAATGAACTTACCTCTAAAAGAAAAGCCAAATTTGCTATAATATCTAAAAGAGTTTCTCCTATTTGTACTGCTCAGATCATGTTAGTCGCAGTACATTCTGTGTGGCCCATCTGAACTTAGCTAATGGTTGACCCGGAAGAAGGAGGTTGGCTTTAGCAACTGTGGTGCAAACAAGAGGGTACTTGGAGAAAGAGACTAAAAGTGGAGACTGGTATGTGTAACAGACCGGAAAAGATTGGGGACACTTGCCCAACTGTTTTCTGCATCTATTTTAATGGGTATTGTCTTTCTGAAAAGTTAGTTACCATCCCTGAAAAGAGCTCTCCCAAAGGTCATTGAGAATTTGTTACTGTATTCATAAATTTAGAAGTCCAAAGTATTTATAGATTCCTATTTGTAGAATTGGTGAGACTATCAACATATGTTGCACATTCAAAATTGAGCCAACAAGAGAACTTGTGAAACAGGAAACACAAAGCACTTGGGAAGGCATTTTTTACTGCATTCAAGCTTTTGAAAAATGCCTTCACAAGGAATATATAAATGTGAGGTCTCTAAACATCCTTTACAAAGAAACATGCAGTTGGATTAAGTAAAATCTGCAAGGCATAACAAAATATGTTAATAATAATCCCTTCAATCATGAATTGTAGGAATGCAATAGACACATTTCAAATATATAACACACAGCTTTTTAACATATCAGAGCTGTAGTTATGATTTTTAACCCTTTTTATTAAAATTAGAATGGATTATTACTAAATTAGGCTATATTATATATTTTCACATGGAAAGGAAATAATACTCAATTTTAGTTCAAACATGAGTTCACATATTTTATTAACATTAAAAACCCCATAAAGCAAAATGATTTTTAGGAACCATAACATTTTAATTAAATACTTAATTGCTATAAAAACTGCACATTGTTATTTTTTAAAATTATCCATGGTTTCTTTAATCAATAATGCATTATCTGCACAGTTTTTGTTTTAAATGTAAACTTCCAACAAAATCAGTAGGAATATCAAAATGATACAAACATATCATCTCAATTCTGAATGTTAAAGGCTTAAGAAAACTGTATTTATAAAATGAATAGGCTAATACTACATGAACATTTAATATTGTGAACTATCTTTCATCCATATGAGTTGATTATATGCTAGATTTAACTTGAAGATGATTTACCACTCCATTTTCCCCTGTGTAAAATGAAGTTGCAAAACTTCATCACTTCCAAGTACAAACATCCAAAAATATTATTGTGATGTTTTAGATTTCCCTCAGTAATTAATAACACCACCATTACATTTGTACCCAACTATCCTATTACACATTTTTCTGACTGTTGTGACTAAGGAAAAGAGGAGAAAAAACACACACCCTCCAAACATCTTTTTATTAATTGAAAAAAAAAAGTTGGTATATTTGTATGAAGGAAGCGATTTCAAAAATAAAATAGTGTATGCTAAGTAGCAAACATTTTGTTTATTTCTAATAACTTTCCTACCTCTTTGCAGTAGGAAAGTAGCGAGAGCAGGAGGAGCCGTCCCAGGCACAGTACGGGTCTCGGGCGAGGCAGCACTCGGCGCAGGCTTTCCCGTAGACGTCACAGCGGTGCAGAGGCAGCTGGGCAACCCCCGCCATGGAGCCAATGTAGAGCTGTTGCTGTAGAAAGAATTTATTGCTATGACAAAACTAACTTGTTTTTCAAAGTATTCTTTAAAAAAGTTTATACATAGCAAAGATACATTTATATTTGTAGGGTTTTTTTTTAATCTCATTATTTGTAGTTTCTTCAAAGGCCTGGCAAATAATGTGACCATTTAAAAACAGAGCAACAGAGGAGAACCAAGGTGGCAGCATAGGTAAAACACCTATCTTGCCATCATACACAGCAATTTTAAAACTACAACTTAACGAAAGAACAAACACCATCCAGAGTCACCGGAAAGCGGGCTGAGTGAAAATTCCACAAATAAAAATGAAGATAAGACACTGTTACTCGGAGGAGTGGCTGGGGACAGTGTTGAAAATATGCACAGAGAGAGGTTTGTAGAGCGCCAGTGGATAGGGTGGGTGGCTGAAAACCAGCCAGTTTTCTTGAATGGGGGAGACAAAGATGTCCCACTGGACTGATTCTCCAGCTCTGGGTGAAGTCCAGGGAACCCACAATCATATGGGGTAAAAACTGGACAGTGGGAGGGCACACTGAAGCTCGGGTGCTGCAGGGGTCTGCTGGCTTGTGGAGAAGGCGAGCTTGTGCAGAGTGCATGTGAACTTGGAAACAACGCAGCTGCCTGTCTGCGCAGAGCGTGCTCATGACTTGCTCTTTCATTTGGGAAACCATCAGACTACTTTGTTTTACGACTCTGGGTGAGACGTTGGGTGTGCAGACTCACTTGGGGAGAGTCTGAATTCCCCGGCGGCAGCTGGTGGAGCCGGCCTCGGCTCTCTCTCAGAGGTGCTGGTGGCCATTGCCCCTTGACACAGAGTCCCTGGGGCCATATAGGGCGGAGCTAACATTGTCTGCTTGGCCCGGAGACTCCGCCCATCCAACCCGAGCACAGCTGAACTTCACAGACAATTGGCCTGGAGGTCAACACCTCCAAGTGTTAACAACGATTAACCTGAGCTTAACTTCAGCAAGACTGTGCAACCCATATCCACCTCAGGTAACTGGGAGGCTGAGCCACTGTGCCTTGTAGGATGTCTACCACACAAAGCTAATTGACCAACTCAGGGAAGCAGCCACCATGCAGAGACATGGAAAGAAATCAGGTGTGAAAGAAATGGAGGGAAAAAAACAACTGGACATGAAATTCAAAACCACAGTCATAGGGCTTCTGAGAGGCTCCTAGAAAAGGTTGAGACCTATAAAGAAATAAGCAAGACCTACAAGGAAATGAACAAGACCCTCAAGGATATGAATGAGACCTGCAAGGAAATGATCAAGACCAACATGGAAATGAATGAGTCCTACAAGGATATGAACGAGATTCTCAAGGATATGAAAAAGGACCAACCAGAAATTAAGCATACACTGACTGAAATAAAAAATATTATACAAAGACATAAAAGTACTCTAGAGCACTCCAAGAACCATGTTAAAGATTTGAAATACAAAGAGGTAAAATCCACTCAGCTGAAAAAGCAAGAAACCAAAAGAATCCAAAAAATTGAAGATAGTATAAGGGGCCTCTGGGACAACCTCAAGCATACCAACATCCAAATTATAGGGGTGTCAGAAAAAGAGAGAGACCAAGACAATGAAAACCTATTTGAAGAAATAGTGACTGAAAATTTCCCACACCTGGTGAAAGAAATTGACTTAGGAATCCAAGAAGCACACTGATCCCCAATATATAGGAACCCTAAGAGGACCACACCAAGGCACGTCATAATTAAAATGCCAAGAGCAAAAGACAAAGAGAGAATATTAAGAGCAGCAAGAGAAAAACAGTTAGTTACCTATAAGGGAGCACCCATACGATCGTCAGCAGATTTCTCAACAGAAACGATGCAGGCCAGATGGGAGTGGTAAGAAATATTCAAAGTGATGAATAGCAAGAATCTACAATCAAGATTACTCTGTCCAGCAAAGCTATCATGCAGAATTGAGGGTCAGATAAAGTGCTTCGCAGATAAGAAAAAGCTAAAGGAGTTCATCACCACCAAACCAACATTATATGAAATGCTGAAAGATATTCTTTAAGAAGAGGAAGAAGAAAAAGGTAAAGATGAACATTATGAACAACAAATACACATCTTTCAACAAATGAACATAAAAATCAAGTGAATTGATAGGCTGTTGAACAGGATAGACTGGTGAATATAACAGAGACATGGACATAGAGAGGGAATGGACTGACAATTCTTGGGGAGAAAAGGAGTGTGGGAAGTGCAGCAAGAGACTGGACAAAAATCATGCAACTATGGGAGAGGACAGTGGAGGGGGATGAGGGCGGAGGGTGGGATGGGTACCAGGTGGAGGGGAGCTATAGGGGGAAAAAAGGGAACAATGTAATTAATAAACTGGACAATAAAGATTAAAAAATAAAAAAATAAAAACAGAGCAACATGAAAATTTAAATCTTTGATGGAAAACAGGTGAATTTTATAAGTATAAACCAAAGGGAGGTAAAGGAAGACAGTGATAGTGATATGTTTACTATACCTAAATAAAAAATTAAAGAAGATGTTAAGATGAACAATGTAATGATAAAATCTTCAGTTGTTTTTTTTTGTTCTTAGATAGCTTGTTTTTGCTTCTACTGTTCATAATTTTGATTGATCAAATGATCTACCTTGCTGTGTATTCCCGAGGCAGCGACCATTTGCTTCTGACTCCTGGGTACCCACGTTGCCTGGGATGTAGTTTTAGGGCTTGCATTTCTGAGACGTTTTGCTCAAAACCAAATGTGTTGTCCTCGCACTACCTCCAGGAAGATTACTTTAAAAAGTAATCTACAAAATGAGTTCTCATTTGAAATGTCATCCAAGAGAGAGATTAAGTACACTCTGGCTGGTGGAGCAGATCTAAAGCTAAAGCTCAGGCACTTTGGGCAATGCTGTGACTGGCAGCGAGATACCTGGATTCTAAATCTCCCCTACACTAACTCTCATTGTGACCTTAGGTCAACCACATTATTTTCTAAGCCTTTCCCATAAAACAAACATATTTAAGTCTTTAAAGTATGCATCCAGATAAAATGTTTTTCTATGCCGTTATCCTCAATGAGTTTGGAGTCATCCAATAAAGCAGAATATAGGAGGAAAAAATGTTTCTAGGACCAACAAATTCAAGATTTCAGCATAGTATGAAAAGCAACATTTACAAAATTGAGCCAATGTAGCATATCAGCTGCAAATTTATCTAAATACAAAATGAAATTAAATAAAATTATTTTGTGTTTTCTTCACATTTACTGTAGTTGGAGGCATAGCTTCCTTTTCTTGCACTAAACGATTGAATAAACCCTATGTAAATACTGAAATACGTAACAATTTGCATGGAAAAGATCTTCAAAGTGTTTTTTTTTATTTTCTCAACTATTATAAATAAAAAATAAGTTACAGAAAAGCTGCTCTCTGAAGCATGTGTGCTCTTTTAAATATTGCAAACTTCCTGACAGTCAGCAATGGGTGTAAATAAAATTGCATTTCCAGAAGACTTTCAAAGATGGACTGCATATATGAATAAACAAATAAGCTGAATAAAAACAGAAGTATCTATTAGAATGAAATAAATTGTTAAGGTTATAAGGAGTAATTTTATAGAAAATAATTTTGTGCTTCAAGCTAACCAACTAATTTTATCTTTATACAAGAAAGGGGAAAAAGAAATAATAAAAAGGAAACAAAAAAAGGAAGAAAAAAATGGAGCTGAGAGGAAAGAAGTGATACAACAAAAAACAAACCACAGTGGAAGGAGTTATCCTGACCAATATTGCTCATTTCATTCCAGTAAGTGAAAACTATTTATAGTATAGTATTCTAGTATAGTACAGAGTATACATTACAGCTGCTCAACTTCTTACTATATTAATCTTTTATTACTATATATTTGACTGATGATATAAACCATGGCAAACTAAGAAATGAAAAAGTCCTTGGGAAGAAAAAAATGAAGTATCATCTCTCAGCTTTTCAGTGAGAGACACTTAGGTTAAACTTTATCTTTCTTAAAAGCATCTGCAGTGTGCAATAACAGTTGACCATAATTTGAAAATATTTGCAAATAACTTAATTCACAGAATTAACTCCCCCCTCCTATCCTTCATTTGTTTTCCAAAAGCATCATTAAAAAATAAACTTAGATTGTATTGAAACAAGCAATCTCAATGTAAATTTAAAAATGAAACAGACATACAATACCTAAACAATTAAATTAGTTAAAATAGGGTATTAATATCTCAAAGCATGTTTGGCCTTGGTGAATAAGGACACACTGAACCATATATTGTGGTCATAACTATTTAAAAAGCTATTGACCAAGTTGGTCAACCCATGCAAAAGACCTCTATGTTTGTCTAATAACTTTTAAGAAGAATGAGCAAAATTCATACAGATTTTTAAAAATATGGCATTTGAGTAGAAAGAGTTGTTATTATCTAAATATTTAAACATACCATATCTCTTTAAGAGAAAACCAGAAAATAATACATGGGAAGAACTGAAAACTCCATATATGGCAACTAAAATTATTGTAATAAAAACCTAAAGTTCATAAAATGCCAAAAATTAAATACAGCTCAATGGCCAGCTTATATCTTACAATTATTATGCAGTACTATTAATGATTTGCAAAACCAATTATGCTATCTAAATGAAATACATGGGAGGCTTGCAGGCACCATTGAGCTTAATCCAGTCACTAGCAAGCAACCTGATGTGCTTTTTCTGCCCAATTTAACATCACCATAGGCTTTCTCACTATCCTCCTTAACAAGTTGCAGGTCATGAAGCAGGAGATGAGTCCATTTATCCAGAAAATTAGTTGTAACACTGATTATCCCTCTTGAAACTATTGCCTCACTCTTACAATTTCCAGGAGCATAAAAGAAATTGAATCACATTTTAATGATATCGAACTCTCACTATTGGAAAATAAAGACCGGGGACACTTTTTTCCATCATGGAATTTTAAATTGATAAACTGTTTTTTGTTTGTTTGTTTTTTTGGTATTTTTTATTTTGGTGAAATGCATTGCAGGTAATAGGCAATTGTTGAGTTAGCTTTAACATTTTTTAAACAGAAAGATGTTTTACAATACTAGATACAACATAATGAAGATTGGCAATGAAACCGAGCAGAGAATAATTAACGTAACAAATCATTATGGGAAAGAGTATACCAGTCTTGATTTCATCCTGGAAATCCCCAGATTTGCTTGCCAACATTTGACAATTTTTAGATGATAAGAACAGGTGAACACATGCTTACGGAGTCTAAGATTAGGTCAATAATATCTGCACTCTGAGTTTCTGTAAATATCTTGGAGGTTATCAATCTACTTTGACATGTGTGGAAAGGATATATTCTGTTTTATTGGCACAGTACTTTAGTGTCTTGTACAAGGGCTAATGCCTGGTCAGAGATAAAACAGTTCCAAGATAAGATTAGCCAAATGATTCTCATATTAAACAATTTTGTGTATAAATTCTCACTGCAGTGAGTGAGGGGCTCCCCACTCCATTCTGTGTTTTTTTTTCCTGCTAGGTTATTTCATAATTAATTATTAATTCAACTTAATATTAAAGCATTTTTAAAATAAAATTACCAGTTCCATATTGCCTAGAAAAGCTAGATACCATTTATGGGGAAAAGGTTTTTGGTTAGCAGTTAAAATTATATTCGTTTTGTACATGTCATTTAGCATTTAGAAGTCATTTGGGTTCACGTGTCCTGCCAAGCATTCATTCAATGTGACTGGAAAGTCTGTTAACATGCTGTCCATAACCTATGAACTCATAGAGTTTAATAACATCATTTGGCAGTGACTGTTTTGCCGGTATCCCTTCATAGTAAGCCAAACTAAATGTTTTCTCTAGACTATAATACCACTGAAAAAGTAAGTGACCTTTAAAATCAAGATCTCCAAACATATACAGTCTAGTGCAGTGGTCGGCAAACTCATTAGTCAATAGAGCCACAGTTTGCCCACCACTGGTCTAGTGCATGCTTTTAAGCCTATAAAAAGTACTTTGTTTATGTATATAGATGAATTAAATTTAAACTCTGAAATATCCACCACTGTTATTTTTACATGAAAGATGAATACAATTATTAGTAAATTATATTACAATAACCAGAAATGCTATAATGAAAATTTACAACAAGTAATAATCTAACAAGTATATTTATAGGACATATGAGATTGGTCAAAATGTGAAGGCAATGAAAATATCTTTAGATTTGATTCTACCAGCTTTTTGTAAAAACATTTCTTTCTCTTTTTTGAACAATTGCCAATTATATGGATCATCCACATATTCGTATATTTTAAACACAAAATTAAAACAATGTAGAATACTGATTTTAATATATAATGATATTACCTGTTTAGTGGAAAGCTCCATTGCTGAAATAGTAGTTGGTTCCTAAAGAAGGAAAATAAAATGTGAACCTTTGGTCAATTATAAAAGTCATCAATTAATTAACATAGAACACAAACATAGGTTTTCAGAGAGAGAGAAAAAAAACTTCAGTGCCCGTAAGAAGCAATGTAATTGAGAAATAAGATACATGAAAGAAATGTTATAGATAAGGTTTAAATGTATAGAAGAGACAATAAAAGTGTGTTAATGTCTTTCAGCCAAAGACTACTAGGGACACACCTATAGTTAATCAAGTTGGGTTTACTGCTCACTGCAATAATGGATGCCGTGGAATTGCTTAGTAAGCAAAAGGACTTACATCTTTCGGACTTGTGTTAGGTAACTTGATAAAGGGTTCAAGAAAGTGGGATTTTGCTCTGCACTGGATGCTGTCAGAAAGCTGAGGTAATTCCTTAATTGGGTATCTTTATAAATCTTATTTAGAAGGAGAGAAGAATAGAGTGAGGATAAAGCAGTGATTGGAAACAAATATTGATCATTCATATAGGTAGGATACGAGATTTAGTAATATTTAATGGTTTGGACAATGTTTGTATTCTTGTCTGTGTTCAGGTATAATTACAAGAAGGTCTTGCTTTCCTCTTGACTCATCAGGGTCTCAGAGCGACCCTGTCTGCTGTTGGTGTTCTGTGAAAATGTGTACATTCACCTCGAGAGCTGAAAGTGCCAGGCCATCACCGAACAGCATCAATGATGACCTGCTAATGCTAGTTTCCAGCCACTGGGGACTGTAGGAGCTCAGTTGGGATGAAGCACTGTTAAGTGTTCTATGGAAGCCTACCAAGTGGGGCTTATTACTCACTGCAATGAAGGATGCCATGGAACTTCTCAGTTAAGGCTTACCTCTTTTGGGCTTGTGTTAGGTGATTTAAACACATGTAGTTAGCATAAATAAATACTCTTCTTTTATGTACTTAGACCATCAAAGGGTTATTCGTCTGAACTCATAAGAAGGAGATTGCTTAGGGGTTTCAGAGGTGGCTAATGAGAACAAGGCTTTGTTGGGTAGGAAGAATAATTTTAAAAGGCCTCACTGTGTAGGAGGCTGAAACAGCCCTAAACAAAGTATAAAGAGCTGAACTCTGGAACCAAACAAAAACAGTATGGATTCCAACAATAACCCAAACCTGGCTATACGTGTGATACTATGTGAGGTACGTAACTTCTTTGTAATTCAGTTTTCTCATCTGAGAGGATGATTGAGAAGATTAAATGAGTTAATAAATGTAAAGCACTTTGCAAATGTGCTTGTTTCTCTCTCTCTCCCTCTCTCTTTCTCTCTCTCTCTCTCTCTCTCTCTCTCTCTCTCTCTCTCTCTCTCTCTCTCTCTCTCCCTCTCTCTCTCTCTCTCTCTCTCACACACACACACACACACACACACACACACACACACACACACACACACACAGACACATCCTTTTCTTGCTTTAGCCTTTCTATTTAGTGCTTATCACTATCTGAAAATATACACAAGTTTCCCCCAACTTCCAAAAGCAGAATCTGAGGTAAGCTCTTATCTGCAGCTGGAGAGTAGGAGTGAAGAATTAAGGAGAGAGGAAGGAGGGGAAATCAATAGAAGGATATGTCACTGAAGTTACCACTGAAAGAAAATCTAAGAATAATGGTCAGTGACTGCCAAAACTTTCCACTGAGGTTTTTACCAGGAAAAGTTTTTATTCATTCCATTACTCAGCGGATGCCCACAGGGATGTTTAATCTCCCACACTCCCAGCTGTGACTCTTGCTTGCCCTTTTGCCTGCTGTCAGAGAAGTCCTGGGGCAGAAAGAGAAAGACACACAGTGGGAATTAGAGGTAGGCTAATAGGATGTGAGGAGGGTCAGCAGAGCATCTAATATGTCTTCTTAGTTGTTTGTCTGCCCCTTCAACCCCAACACCTCACCCCAACACACAAATTTAGGACAGGAATTTTTGTTTTATTCATGGCCCTATCCTTAGCACCTGGGATTGTTCCTGGCATTTATAAGTTTTCTGTAAGTATTTTTTGAATGAATGAATGAATGAATGAATTAATTAATTAATTAGTCATCTACCAATTTTCTCCTTTTTCTTTTATCTTTTCTATTTTTGCCCAGAATAGTCTGTTCCTTCCACTGAATTTATATATGAAATAAAGGCTGCTATCATTTAAAAAGTCCTTAATTCTGCCCTGGCTAGTATGAGTGAGTTGGTTGGACATTGTCCCATGAACTGCTGGTTTGATTCCCAGTCAGAGCACATGCACCCACATTCCTGGTGGAGACCATGCAGGAGGTAGATGATTGATGTTACACTCTCTCATTGATGTTTCTCTCTTCTCCCTTCCTCTCTCTAAAAATCTATAAAATACTCTTTAAAAAATAAAATAAATAAAAAATTAAAAATAAAAGTCCTTAATTCTTCAATCTTAGCTAGAATATCTTTAAAAATATTATATGCTCACTGTCTTTATTTGCTCATATCCCATTCAGTGCCAGTCATCCTTTGGCACACTGAGTCTAGTCCTTACACTAGAGAAGTTGCCTAACATTCTCAGATCCAGAAATTAGCAAATAACTGATCTGCTGAATGAACACTTTCAGTCTGTCTTATTATTTCTGGACTTTGTTTAGATGGCATCATTGACTACTTATTTCTTCAAACTAATGTTTCAGTTTTCTCACATCCTTTGACTTGGAATTATTGAGAACTAAACATTTTTCCCTGAGCTCTGCACTTGCAAATTACAGCTAAAGGACTTGATAAAACCTTGAGAAACCATCACAGCAGCTTATACTTAAACAATCTTAGTGACTGATCCTGTGTACACTGTGCAGAATTTATATCACCAGAGATATTCAAACTGCAGGAAAGGAGGATCTATCATACTGTATACTGTTTGCACTCATTCTAAAAAAAGAAAATTTGATCCTTTCATTTGAAAGTCTTCTGAACTGGCAGTCTTACAGATTCAGAAACTGGTTTAAAATGTATGTGGCCACTAAACTTTGTTTTTCTTCTGTTTCATAGGCATGCCCCTTATTAAACACCTGATTTCTTGTTTATACAATATAGGTCTCACTTTGGGAGCACATCTATATCACCACTTCCTAAAATGACACTCAGTGATTTAACTGAACTGACTTATTTTCAGGATTACATAATTGAGTCAACAAAATGTGAAGCAAACTACCAACTTTGCTTCTGGAATCATACAACAATCCCATATCAAGAGGATGTGCTTTGGGAATTCCAGTCCATTCCTACTTTGGAAGAATCAGCTAATAACATATCTGTTCCATGGTACCCCATTAGATCATGCAGGGAGAGACTTCTACATCTTGTATAGGCAGGGACCACAGCCCCTGTCAACAGGAAGCAGTTAATGAAGACATGCTGTCCTCCCTCATCAGCTCTAAGATATTTCCCTAAAAGATTTCATGGATGGGAGTGTCTGAAGGGGAAATGAGACATGCTAGTAAGGCAGGGCAAGTAGGTTAGGGAAACTGAGAATGATAGTTAAACACCCAAGTAGTTTACAAGCATCTAGTAAATAGAAAAAATCCTATCTTCATAACAAGGATACTTAAGAGTAAATGGTTTACATTTCTCCTTCCCAACCAGAGTATAAATAGCTTAAATCATCCCAAGAAGACAGAGGGAAGCTAAGAAGAGAGGGACAGGAACCATGGGGAAGAGGGAGGAGGAAATAAACCAAAAATCCAAGTAAGCAATGTTACTAAGGCAACCCATCTGGGTAGGGAAGGAAGGGTGCGTGAGGGAGACATGAGCTTTAAAATGTTTAATGTTGCTAAGACAGGAAACTTGCAGATAACCAATCACAAGGTAGTAAGGCATATAAACCAATCCCAAGGCATTTGCAAAGGCAAAATTCTTTGAAAGGACTAATCAGGAAATTATATATTCTATATAATAAAAACCTAATATGCAAATAAATCGAATGGCGGAATGACTTGTTACTATGATGCGCACTGACCACCAGGGGGAAGATGCTCAATACAGCAGCTGCCCCCAACCCACAGACCCCAGGCCAGCCAAGGCGGGTGCCAGTGGGGGCCACCCTGATTGCCCTGCTTGTTGCCCTGCAAATCAGCCCTGATTGCCAACCAAGCCTAGGGATCCTATTCATGCATGAATTTCATGCACTGGGCCTCTAGTAAAGTATATAAAAAAACACACATGCTTCCTCTTCTCTCTCTCTGGTGTGCTAGGTTCTTGGGTTGATGGCATGTGTGAGGGCCCTCATGGCCATAAGCCACGTTCTCCCCTGTGCCCATGTGGCTTATGGCCATAAGGGCCCTCTCACATGGACAATTAGACTTTAATTAGTTTGGATGCTGAGCTACTCCCAATTGTAATATGGAAAGGAAGCCCTGGATACTGGGCTCCTCCTCAAATCTCAGCTGCACCTTTTTCCAGGACTGGCTCCTTTCAATAAACTTCAGTTCCACTAACACAACTTGAGTCTCCAATTTCTCGCGATAATGAACTTGGACTCAAAAACCCCATATTTTGATTTTAATCCTACTAGATAGAGATAGCAGAAATCCAGTTAGAACCATTTATGCCAACCACACCCAAAGACAGATGAGGTTAAGGCAATAAACCTCATGTTGGCACATCAACATAAAGCTGATGTATATTCTATTGAGATCTTCCTTTAATACCTTTCCTAAACCCCAGGACTTTAAAACCCTGAAGAAAGAGGACCCAGAGCTTGCTTTCCCTCCTGGTAGCATGCCCATGCCTTTCCCCTTCCCCTCTTCTTTCTACACAGACATGCATCTCTTAAAGTCTGAGGGTCCCCACAAGACTTGCAACCAGGAGAGCAATGGGCAGCAGCAGCTCATACTGGCCTAACACTCTGAACCTGTCTCCAAGAACCCCCTTTATTCTGACTTCCCAGAGAGTCAAAGCAGGCCCACCTAGGCTCTCTCCTCTTGCTTCTTCTGTCCTAAGCCTTTCCTTGTTTCACTTTCCTCAACTTTAAAAAACATATTTTCAAAATAAAATAAAACAACTAGATAAAAGACAAACTGCTTGAGAAATACATGAGATAAATGATTGAGAATGTAGACTGATTTTATTAGGATAATTTGAAGATTCCCCATAGTTTAAATTAATGATATTAAAAATAAATATTTTCTATAGGAATTATAAACCATAAAGACAACTATGATGAGAGGAATGTCTATCAATTTTCTCTATTCAGTGATACAATTTTTAGAATTTATAGTAGCATCAAATCACAAAAATTAAGAAGATAATTCATCACTGATTTTCACCTCATAGAAAACAAAGTTGACTATGTTATTTAGTTTTGTATAATATTGAAATCAATGATCCAAACACTGAATTTAGAAGTGTTAAAAAGAAACATTTTCCATAGTAACTTCTTTAATTCCAAAAGTTTCACAGGAGAAATGATTATGTGATTTTAAAAGCAGCTAACTTTAAGCAGACTTTCAAGGTGCAAGAAAAGGGTTTCTTAGAGAATTATTAAGCTTACCTAATTGAAGTAAAAGTTAGATATGTTTAAGTTCTTTGAAAATCTTAAGTAAAACTATCTAAAACTGAAGCTGATTAACATTCATTCATTTCATGGTTATTGAATTACATATCCACAAGGTAGATGAAAATGAATTGTTTCATACATAAATTGTAAAGCAAAACAAATATCAATCCACACCAAACTCACATTATGATACATTATGATTTCAACATTCTTAAATTAAGATCTTAAAATCCCTTAATTAAAAGAACCTTATTTACTTTTTCAAACAAGAAAATTAACAGTTTGGAATAAGATGAACTATATGCTGCTTTAGTTGAATTTGAATAGATACAATATTAAGATGACATCCTTTTAAATAAGCTATATTTTGTGCTGAGAAATAGCTGGTGGAGAATATAATTTCCATTTAAATCAAATATAGCTTCTTAAGCAATTTTTCATGCAAACTGGCTCATTTGCAAATTCAATTGGTATTCAAATAAAATTATATTAAAAAAGCATCTTTTCAACATTTTCTATGACTTTAATTTACTATATATTTTTTCAGATATTTTAATCTAGTCCTTATTAAACTTACACTTGCATAGGTTTTCAACCTGCTGGTCCCAGGAGAATCTGACATAGCTCTCTGGATGCTAAACACGGGCACTCTTTTAGAATAAGTTAATAATCTAGGTTTTGGAAAGCATCAATTATGTTTTACATTTGAATGAAAATGAAAACTCTTTCATTTACTTGCTCAGCTGTTCATGGAATATTGCATAAGTTGGGTTTAAAATGCATGTGTTATTGATGTAACTGTCTTGCAATTCCTTGCAGTTAATAGAACTATAAATAAACCCATTGCACTAAAGTACTGCAACTTGATGTAATCCTTCAATGTCTCAAAAGTAAAACCATCTTGAGTGAAAAATCCCACCTTGAGTGAAATAAAAATCTAGATATGTATGGCTTTTATTCCTTTTGAATATTTTTAATAAGATATAGATGTGGAATTTTCAAGCGTTTTAGAGGAGACTTTCATTTGTCTAACTAGTTAATAATAGCTAACAGTTGCTGATAATCTTAATTTTCCTTTTTTATGTATTTTGTTGTTGACAATATTAGAGATGTCTCCCATTTACCCTCCTTTTGCTTCCCTCTACCCAGCCCCTATTCCCCTGCTCCAGGTCCTCACCACCCTATTGCCCATGCCCATGGGTGATGCAATTAAGTCTACTAGGGGCCCAGTGCACGAATTTGTGCACCTTGAAATGACTGTGGGCTGTGATACTGTGGTGGGCATAGGGGCAGGTCTTCACCCATCCTCCATGCCTACCAGCAGCCCTACTCCTGTTACCACCACTCCCACGCACTGATGGCACTGGCCCTGCTTGCACCCTCTGACAGTGTCGAGTGATTGGGGCTCGTGCCAGCAATGGGTTCAAGCAGGTCTGGCATGGTCAGTGGATGTGAGTGGCGGCTGCTGCCAAGATCACCCTTCAGGAGCAGGGGGAGGTAGAGAAGCTCTCAGGGGTGATCAGGGTCTGTGCAGGACACCAGTGAGAGCAGAGCCGTAACCAGCAGCAGGCATGAGTGCCAGGCTGGACCATGGCATGCAGGAGCAAAGAATTTCCAGTAACCACCAGAGGCTTACTCTGATGACAGCAACTGGTGCCCTACCTTGGTCTGGCACCCCCACTCACCTGCTCCATCATCGCCCCATGGCATCTGCCTGCCATGTTCCCCACTCTGCTGCCTGCTGCAGATACCCACCATGTCTGCATGCATCCCATGGTGGTCAGTGCACATCATAATGGCCAGTTTTACAGTTGTTCTGCCATTTGGTTTATTTGCATATTAGCCTTTTATTATATAGGATACATTCATTGGTTTATCTATCTTCATCCCCCTACCTCAACATGGAGGTATGTCAGTCTGTTTTATACCCCCATGCTTCGTGTCTTATTTTGTTGGTCAATTCATTTTGTTCATTAGATTCCACAAATGAGATCATGTCATATTTGTCTTTCTCAGATTGGCTTAATTCACTTAGCATAATAAATAATCATAATTAAAATACTTTAAAAATTATGAACTGAGAAATTGAGGATCAACTGACTGTAACCAGCATGGTCCTAGGATCATATAGTAAATATATAAATATAGATTAGTGATTATAATAATATTTGGAATTAAGTTTGTCTTAGTATTTTAATGTCATTTTGAATATATAATGACAATTCAAAGTCATTTCTAGAGTTTTATAAAAATGCCAATTTTATTTCACTTCTTACTACCTATTAAAATTTTATTCTAAAGTGGAAATGTTATTATAGAGAAATTTTTTTTCTATACTCCGATTGGGATGTGATGTCACCCAAATAAAAGTATATTGGATGTAACTGAAACCACTGGAATGTTCTGTGATTAGCAAGGGTGTTTTCCTAACACCACCCTCAAGATGGTAATGGACATAGTACTGGCTCTAATTCAGGATTTTATTTGAGATTTGGTTTTTCAGTCTAGCAAAGACACATAATGAATATGGTCTCCTGGAGAAATTATGGTAAAATTAATGGGTTAGATGACATTAAATATCTCTTTTTAAAGTCCAAGAATATCAGATACTACCATGACCCTAAATTTGTGCCTTGTCTATTTATCTTGTCAAATTACCATTTTGCTCAGGTTAAATCTTTTTAATTTTATTTTATGTTAAATAGAATGACTCATAAGGTTCACTTAAAAATACAGAGACTGTAACATTTCTCTGCTTTTTTCACTGTGTATAGCAATTGCTTTAATGTGTTGTGTTTTTTTCTCTCACTGCAAATTTAAACAAAGTTTGACAGTGAAATATTCCAATTGCTAGACCACAATATATGTATGAACTTTGCCTGATAGAACAGAATGTTGAAAGTAAATATTTCTCTAAACTCTGCCCCAATATGTTTTGTCTACTTGAGGACCAAAGAAATAACAATGACAATAATGCAGAGCAGAGAACATAGAAGCAAACTAGAACATTTATCTATGAAAGGAGATGTGTTCTATGTTGCAAACAATCTTTTTACAAAATTATAAATACATAAATACTTGTTTCCATGCCTGAACTATATTACCTATTTATATTAAATTGTTAGAGACTGATAAAGAAATTTTCTTGTGGTATCTTAAAAATTACACAATATCATTTAAAGTTATCATTAGGTATAACTCAGTTGTGTATTTCTCTGGAAATTGCAATATGCTAACAAATCTAATTGATATTAAACATATGTGCTTGCAACCACTCAAGATTTTGTAAACAGTAATTTAAGATCAGAATAAATTAACCTTTATTAATCTGAATTTTTATTAACTTACTAAAAAATGTACCTAAGAAGGAAAATATAAACAAAATTCCAGAGATATGGGGAATATAAACTAGCAAGAATATAGTATTATTATAAAATTATACATGTTCTGATTCATAAAACCCCATAACATAATTAATAAAACAAATATTAATTTTACAATGGCATGGCATAAATTGATACAATTATATGAAATAAAACTTAACTGTAATAATAGATAACAGATTAAGTCCTTGAAACTATGATGAAGAACATGTAAGAATCTGTAAGCTGCATAAGCTCAGGAACCATGCCCTAACTAGTTTGGCTCAGTGGATATTGCATCTGCTTATGAACTGAAGGGTCCCGAGTTCAATTCAGGTCAAGGGCATGTACCTTGGTTGCGGGCACATCCCCAGTAGGGGGTGTGCAGGAGGAAGCTGATTGCTGTTTCTCTCTCATCATTGTTTCTGACTTTCTATCCCTCTCCCTTCCTCTCTGTAAAAGAATCAATAAAATATATTTTTAAAAAGTTGCAGAATGGTTGAATGTATTCATTCCCCTATCATTCTGAAAGTATTTCCCTTAAATTGATTCATGGAAGTTACCTATCATCCCAGTTATACTGTAAAGTGTGAAAGAACAGATTTTGGAGGTGGGAACTCATCAAGTTTGTTCATTGAGGTAACTTACATAAATAATATACAATGTAAATCATATATATTATCATTGAGAAAATAAAATATGAGCCAAGAATACATTTCTCTACATTTTTAGATTTTACTAGCATTGAAAATTTCAAGGTTTATTTTGACTAGTGTCTGGCTTTCCAATTGACAAGCTAATTAGAAGGGTATGCTAGACTTCTTGTCCATACCAAGTTTAGTGTGCAGCTGTCCTGAGGGAAAGACATAGGAGTGAACTTGTTAACACTTGAAATTAAGCAGCACTCACCCGAAAAACTGCCATTTCTTCCAGCAGAACTTCTTCTAAATCATGCCAAGTCTCTTTAGGAATTGAAACCACCTTAAGAACAGTTCCGACATCTTTGAGAGAAAATGGAGAAGAGCACAATTTAAACAGACTTCAACAGAGTTTAGTGTTAATGAATGGATTCAGTATTTGACCAGAAAGAACATTCTGACCTCAGTCTCCCTTTTACTTTTTTTGTGACAGGATTATTAAAACATTCATATGCATTTCATGCCATTAGATAAACCATAAACATAGCTTGAAACTAAAAGAAGCAATTTTTTAGAAATAAATGAAGCTTTGAAGGTGATATCTCCCTGAACTTGTATAATTAAAAGTACATACAATAATTACTAGGTTGGATTATTCTTTTTAATCTCTATTGTCAGATGTCTCAGAAAAAAATATTACAAAAATAATACCAGCTTTGAAATGACAGGTTTTTCCCCACTTTTATTATGAAATCAGGGTCTACTATGAAGACTTAATGGAGTTGCAAAAAGTCAGGAATGTTGTCAAGCAACAGGTAATTGTTGAGTGGTTAGAGCTTCAGAGCCTGGCTTCTCATACTCTTGACACCTGAAAGCCTTTAGAACTTAGAGGCCCCTAAAGACAGCTCAATGATCATTAAGTGATGAATGACAATTTTATTTCTCCAAATAAACACCTTGGATTACTTACTGCATTGTTTTTTTCCCAATAATTGGTTAACATTTTGGTTTATAAATTTTACAGTACTGAAGAATTTAAAATTCAAAAGCATAAATCATAAAGACTATTAAGTTGAATACATTTTAGATAGATTTCAAGCATTGTTGATTCTAATTTTAAATTGTTCTAATGACAAGATCTGTATTTTTGTCTAAGTTGGGTTAAGAAGATATTAATTTTCTAATATTTACAGGCACATTCCTATTTCTTGATAAAATGAAGAACAGGGCATTATTAAATTAAAAATAATTGACTTCAACAGTTTAATTCTAATCAGATGATCAATTATACTTAGTTTCAACTGGCTCATTTTAATCAAGCTTAAAGACTCATTATTTGAGAAGAAATTCTTGCCAGTAAAAAATAAGTTATGGCAGAAAAAAATTCAATGTATTCATATCACTGATAACCATTCTCAGAGGATCAATGTGATGTGATATATGAGATCAAAAAAGGTTGCTAGTGTATTCCTTGTAAAGTTAAAAAAAAATCCCCTTTTAAGAAGATCCTTCTATGTTTACAGGACCTTAGACTCCTTATAATACCAAAGATTAAAGGTACATTAGGTTAAACTACTTAGTGCCTCTGATGGGTCTCCAGTATCCAAACATCACTTTATCTGTGTTTCAGATCGAGTTTTACTGAGTAGTATTTCAAACAATTTCACACAAACTGAATCAGATTACTCAACCAGGATCAATACGTTATGATGTGCTACTTAGTTAAAAGATAAAATTACTGTAATCAATTTACTTTGCTGACAGATGACCCAGGTCTGTGCTGACCGATAGCCAGCCAAATCATCAGACATTTAACATGCTCATGAAACTGGTTCCTTTAAGGACAGCCTTTGTCCAAGTAGAATTAAAAACTCATGACTGGGTTTCTTTGGTCAAATAGCCAAAAGCCAGTTTTTGTTGCACTGACAATGAGTGAGGGACTTCTCAACATGCTTAGGTCAGAGGTGAAGAAAAAGGCAAGTGTGACATTAGTGAACAAAATGAATTACTCTGTAGAGAGATCTAATTATAATTTGACATTAAATAATAAACTAAAATTTATAAAAAAGAAGTCATATCATCTTATAATTTCTAAACATATTTATCATCAGAAGTCGATATTTGTAACTCATTGACTTTTACCAAACATTGAATCTCATTGGGATTCTGTAATGTGATATAGAAACTTTCTCACTCATAATAGTCATGTATTGCTCAGAACCTGACACTGTTACACCTGATCACATAGGTATTTCACAATTTTGTTATAAAACTTTAAGTTATTAAAGCACTTACTCCAAGGTTGTCATTTCATGAAGTTAATGCAATCTTTAGCCTGTTTCTCACCAAGGGAAAATAAATGTTATTATTTATTTTAGGTTTTAGTGAAGCACTCACCCAGTTTCCCATTGATTTATGTCAGTTAACAATGCTAATGGAGACTAGGAATTTATTACCTTGGAACTCGACCCTAAGTAGATTGTTTCAAATTTGTAACTGGCACTTTGAAAAAAGCATTATTAAAGAGAGTAGGGGAAAAATAAAATAATATGTCATACTAGTAATGGAATTCTTTCTGAAAATATACCTGTAAAAAGTTTATTTTCTAATCATAGAAGTATTAAATTATATATAAATTGAATTTATATATAAATGAATCTAAAAATGTATGTGATTATCCTATAATTCCATTCTGTTGTTATTCTGATAGAGTGGTTTTACCCTCTTTAAATGGCAAAACACTGAACACATTTTGTTGCCCAAATTTATTTGCTGGGAAATTTGCATTTTATGGCATTTTTAAAGTTTGGATAATTTTGCATCAATTAATTCAGAAACCATTATTGAATCTCTTAGCAATTAATAATATGGTTTGAGTAATACATCTTTGTTCTAGAAAGCCACTGTCCAGAAAGAGCTATGACTCGATTATGGATATTGATTATTTACCTAATCATTAGCTTAAACTGATTAGACTTATCAACTTTTGATTGAAACAAAAATTGAATTTAATATATGTCAAATGGCTTATAAAGATAACACATTAAAATAATAGAATGTTCAGGGTTTTTTTAGTCATTTATTAACATGTAAATATACCTTGAAAATGACTATAAAAACTTTCTTTGATGCTCAGTAAACTTAATCAGCTGAATTCAATAGTCTTTAAGGGAATTTAAAGCTGAAGTCAAATATTTACCTGTTCCAATAAACATGACATCATACTGGCCATCTTCTGCATCCACTCGATCCACTACAATTTGTGTAAACTGATAATTTACATCTGTTTTGACCATTATTGGGCGATTATTAATAGGAAACACTGGATTGTACATGGCTGGATGGCTTCTTGCAAATGTTATAACATCATCAGGAAGGTCTTTGGTAGAGTCAAATCCACCAAATGTTTTGCTGGGACACTAAAATATAAAGAGAAGGAATATTTTGATTAAAATATAGTTAACATGATTATAAGTAATCTGTCTGTAATAACAAAAGCATAATATGCTAATTAGACTGCATAGCCAGACGACCTTCCAGATGACCTTCCAGATGAAGCCGCAGCTGTGACTGTGAGGGTCAACTCCCTTGCACAAATTTCGGGCATCGGCCCTCTAGTCCTAATATATAAAAACCCAGGGTTCGTAATGTCCAAAATGACCAAAGGCTCAATAGACCTGAAGCCAGTCCTGCAGTCAGTGCTGGGTTGTTATGGTGACCCAGCATTGACTGCCTCCAGTGGGGGTGCAGTGACCCATCACTGACTGCAAAGGGGGCTGCAAATAAGGCCTGGAGAGAGGCCTGAAGAGAGAGGCAGGGTCTGATCTGCAGCCTCCGTGGCAGCTGTTGATCAGCCATTGCCTTTTTCTTTTTCTCCAGGCTTTGCCAGCAGCCACACCTCTGTTTCTCTCCAGGCTTCCCCAAGGGCTGCTGATCAGCCCTGCCTCTCTGACCAGGCCCAGAGATAGACTCAGAGAAGTTGACTGACATATAAACTGACCCATCAGAACCGAATTTGGGTGAACTGTGTGGAGCCAATGGTTACCTAGCAGGTAGAGCTTTTCACGATGACTCCCATAGAAACCAACCAATCACAACCAAACTAGCTGGCAGGGGAGGGCAGTTGGGGGTGAGATCAGGTCAGCAGGGGAGGGCAGTTAGGGGTGATCAGGGTGATGAGAGAGAGCAATTGGGGGCGAGATCAGGCTGGAAGAGGAGGGAAGTTGGGGGTGACATTGGGTTGGCAGGGGAGAGCAGTATGGGGCAACCAGGCCATAGGGGAGGGTAGTTGAGGGTGATATCACACCAACAAGGGACGGCAGTAAGGAGTGGTCAGGCAGGCAAGCAGAGGCAGATGGGGGTGATGAGGCAGGCAGGTAGAGAGGTTAGGGGTGATCAGGAAGGCAGGCAGGTAGGTGAGTAGTTACAGAGATGTGTCACTGCCACAAGGATTGAGCCTAAACCAGCAGTCAGACATCCCCCAAGGGATCCCCAATTGGAGAGGATGCAGGATGGGCTGAGGGAATCCCTCTCCATACATGAATTTCATGTACTGGGCCACTACGATTTATATAAAAGGCTAAGTGACCACCTGACTGTAGCTATGATGTGCGGTGACCATCAGGGGCAGATGCTCAATGCAGGAGCTGCCAAGCTGCAGTGACTTGGCAGCAGTGGTTCTTAGGTAATGCACCCTGGAACCAGAGAGGAGGGAGCTCCATTTTGGGGTGCATCACCCGAGAACCACTTTATCGCAATCTGTGAGCCCCTTGGGGGATGTCAAAAGGCAAATTTCAATCCAATCCCCAAAGGCCAGACCGAGGGACCCACTCACTCTGCAGACACCCTTTGAGCCGTGGCACTGCTCTAGGTGCAGTTAGCCAGGGAAAGACCACAGGAGGTTGGCTCTGGGAAGTGTCTGGCCCTTTTCACCCAGTCCCACCCCACCAGCCACCTACTAATTAAAATCTTTTCAATGTGCATGAATCTGTGCACTAGGGCACTAGTATAATAATCCTATATAATAAAAGGCAAATATGCAAATCAACCAAATGGAGGAGCCACTGGTCACTATGATGTGCACTGACCACCAGGGGGCAGATGCTCAACACAGGAGCTTTCCCCAGTTTGCAGGCCCTGATTGCCTGATCAAGGCCTGCAAGCAAAGCTCTCAGTCACTTCCCCCAGCAGACAGGCTACAATCACCCCATGGTTCAAACACTCAGAGTATGATATCTCCAGTTTCATGCTTTTTGTCTTCCACTTAAGAAATTTCTGTCACTTAACGTAACAGCTTTGGAGCTAAAAGAAATTTTGAGAAGTTCTATCAAGAGACTTAGAAGAAGAAACCAATTGTCTGTATTACCTTGAAATCTATCATTAATAATTCATGAGAAATTGGTGGCAGATGTGGGTGGTGCTAGGCCAGGGTCCCTGCCCCACCAGCCACCCTCTACACAGAGGGTGACCAGCAGCAGGGGGCAGGGCCAGCGAGTAGGTGGCAACAGCCAACCTCTTGGTCCCTCTCCCTGGCCAGCAGGCTCTGATCATCCAATGGCAAATGGGGAAACCGGGGGTGGGTGGGGTGGGTGGCGGCTGGGGATAGGGTAGTGCTGGCTGCCAGCAGCCAAGAAATATGGCCCTGATTCTAGGCCAGGCCTAGGGACTGTACCTATATACAAATTTTGTGTGCCAGGTCTCTAGTATATGACATAAATGTCCTGGGAATCTAAACCTGTGATTATTTTTAAGTAAAAGAAATGATGTTAATTAGATTAGTAGATATAATATAAACTATGTATTTCCTAAACATATCTTACGTCTCAATGGGATTTAGTTATGTCACCATTTCTTACCAAAAATTGCAAATGCATCTAATGAAATCAATGTATGGAAGGATGCCTCTATTAGTAGCGAAACCATACATTTTATTTATATGATATATGAAGTATTTGGAATAGTGAATGGAATATATTAAAATTACATGTTAGAGACATTCAGAATAACTTTAGATATATTTGATTTAGAATAATGTTTTTAGATATATTTGATTTTTATTGTATGTACATGCCAAAATACAAACGCTCTTTTCAAACTAAAAGCCAATATAAATTATTATTTATTGTGTTGTTTCTGGTATAGCTCTGAAAAGGTCCCACAAAACATATCAAAAGTACTACCTCTAAAAGTTTAGGGATAAGACCAGGTGTTATTGTTTAAACTGCAGTGTACTAAAACTGACCAATCAGAATGGACCAAGTAGGGTAGATGAGAGCCATAGGAGTCAGAAAGGATGCACTGTAGTACACTGGCAAAATACCATCGCTAGATATAAATGCTCCAGAGAAAGCAATAAACCAAAAATGAGAAAATTCAGATTTCACAGTATCTTTTATTTCATTATGTGGTTCAAACACTCAGAGTACAATAGCTGCAGTTTCATGCTTTTTGTCTTTCACTTAAGTAATTTCTGCCACTTAACAGCTTTGGAGCTAAAAGAAATTTTGAGAAGTTCTAATAAGAGACTTAGAAGGAGAAATCAAGTGTCTGTATCACCTTGAAGTCTATCATTAATAATTCATGAGAAATAAAATAAATAAACCTTTTTTGAAAAAAGAGTATGTATTTATGCACATATATGTATATATACATTTGTTGTATACATATACATATATATGTAACATACACACACACACACACACATACATACCAGTGTAACAGTTAAAGGATTTAAGGAATTACTTTCTCTTTAAGTAAATTACAAAATTACTTATTTTATATTATAGAAATATAAAAAAATTCTATAAATTCTTAGAAGAAATGATAAAACATATTTATGACATTTTCATTATTTTTTGCTTTTCTACTACAATTTAAATATAGCTTGCAAAAATTTAGAAATGTGTGATTTAAAGTTACAGTAAGGAATTTGTTTTTGTTTTATCTTATATCTGTGTCATTATTTTGCCTTTCTGGACTTTTATTTTTGTATCTAGCATTTCTTAGTTACAGGTTTTTCTTTAAAAATAAATGCCATCTACCATGGCTGGTGACACTCGGTTAGCTAGAGCATCGTCTGGAGAACTGAAGGGTTGCTGGTTCAAATTCAGGTCAGGTTTTGGGTTTTATTCCTGTTCAGGGTGCATTGAAAAGGCGCCCCCTCCTCTTTCTCTTTCTTATCACTAAAATACATATCATTGGGTAAAAATAAAAAAAAGAAGATAAATAACAATAAATATCATCTACTGACACATTATTTAAATGTCACAGAATATTTTCTACCAGTAATGTAATGAAATATGAACTTCTCAGCTGCCACCTTTTGGGGATTAATGAACTCATCCAAGTAAATTTTATTCATGGAATTAGATGTTATCTCCTCCTGGCATCCGTCTCCTAATTCCTATATCAGGCAATCCTTTCTGCCTTCCGCTTTTCACACTGGTGCATATTGCTTACTTAATTTCCCATGTTATAACAACTCTCCATAAATAATGGGTGAGAGCACAGGCTCTAGAACCAAATTGTCTGGACTGCATCCTCAATCCTGTCCTTGCCTCAGAGTCCTCATCTGTGAAATGGGAACAATAACAGGGCTATTGAGTACAATGTTCTATATAATAAAAGTATAATATGCAAATTGACTGAACGGCAGAATGACCAGTCACTATGACACACACTGACCACCAGGGGGCAGGGCAGATGTTCAACTCAAGAGCTGCCCCCTGTTGGTCAGTGCACTCCCACAGCGGGTGCGCTGCTCAGCCAGAAGCTGGGCTCACGACTGGCGAACCTAGTGGCAGTGGCCCATCTCACCTCAGAGTCAGTGCTAAGGCTAAGGAGCAGTGAGCTGGACTCATGGCTGGCAAGCTCAGCAGCAGTGGTGGGTGGTAAGGAGTGAGGGGTCCCAGACTGTGAGAACCCCAGACTGCAAGAGGGATATCTTACTGCCTTGGGGATCGGGCCTCAGCTGGCAGCAGACATTCCCTGAGGGGTCCCAGATTGTGAGAAGGTCCAGGCAGGGCTGAGCCCCACCCTCGAACCCCTCCACCCCAGTGCATGATTCTCGAGTACTGGGTCTCTAGTACATTAATAGGTATAAATCTCTTAAAACAGGATCTGGCATACAATAATTTTAATTACTGTCATTAATTCCAAATATATTTTATACATCTTCAGATCAAATACATTGTAACTCCAAATAGTAGCATTAGTAGCATAATATCTAGCACATTGGAGTAATTCCTAAATTTGTTGACATGAACCTCACAAGAGTTTGTATTTAGAATATAGTGGCATTCATTAGCCATAGAGATATAAATAGCCATAGAGATATAAACATGTCCAGCAATAAAGTAAAAACAGTTTGCCATTAAGAAATAGAGTAAATGTCTTGTGCTTTTTATAAAACTAATTGGGCTTCACATAATCAATAGATATTCCATCTTGTTCATTTATTCTTCTGAAAGTTTGTTTGTTTGTTTGTTTGTTTATTTATTTATTTATTTATATCTGCAAGCTCTATCAGCCAGAAGTAATATTTGTAAAAAGGAACATTTTTAATTTGCTCATATATAAGTTTAGCAATACAGAAATACAAGACTATTAAAAGAATTTATGCCTAATAAAATTATAGAAAACATAACTTACTTAAATTTAATAGAATTAAAAAAATAAGTGAAATGAAAGTAATGGTTATTCTTCAAATACAAGTTTTTCATCACATAAAATTACTTCCTTAATGGTTCTTAGGATTTAAAAAGTCAAATTTAAGTGAATGGTTCTATCAAAATATTCTATTACTTCTGCTATCATATTGAGGACAACTTCACTCATTTTCTACCATTCTGAAGTCTTTTCTTTTTTATCCCGACTTTAAATAAGATTCAAAGCTATTTATATTTTGAGTTATGTCCACTGTTTTTTTTAAGCCTGCATGTGTCCAGGGCTGCTAGATGGAAAGGAGACTTTGGCAATGGCAGACAGCATCTCATAAAGTAATAGGTCCTGTACATTCTATGAGATTTTTTTTCACATATTTTCTTTACCTATAATATTGTTAAAAAACTGTTTTTCTCCATTTAAACCTCTGCTATGATCAGAGAAAATAAGTACAGGTGTACCCTAATTATTCCAACTCTCCATGAAGGCCATTTTCACTATATTCCATTCAGAAAATAAAATAAATAAACCTGACCATTCAGTTTCTAATACTCAAAAATGATGGGTATTAATAACTGGTAAGCACTGATGTTCATAAGGAAAATGGTTTTAAATATGGAGTTCCACTGTGTCACTGAAATTCTTTCCTTGCTTTCATTTATAGTCTGGGAATCCTGGTTTTACATAACCTGCATTTAATATCTGGGTATAGCTGCTATGTTAAAATTTTAAGCTGACATTAGTACTTTTTTATATTTTAAGCATCTAGGCTACTTACAGTTCCTGGTCGTGGGTAGGGGACTCTTCCTTGGTAAGGCACCCACTGGTAGTTGGGACCATCTCTGTGAGCATATGGACCAAGGAACACCCTTCTCACATCACTCATGCTGTACATACACACAGCTGACCCCTTGAAGATGTTACTAAAAAAGAGAGACAAGAACAAATTTTTATCTCTATACAATGGCAAAGTACTGGTGATACTGAGTTCTTAAATTTTGAATATCAATGATCAAAAGGAACACAAATTCTTAGCAATATCAAATAGTTTTTGAGACATTTAAATTTATCTATATATTTAAATAGTATATAAGAAACAAATTATGATCCTCAAAAATAGAAAACATGGAATAAACCATCTCTATTATTTGTAGAATATATACTCATATCATGCATAATTTTTTACAGGAAGAACACTTGCACTGATATTGTAATAAATAATGTTTAATTTTGACATCAACTAGAAATAAAAATGTAAACTTTGGTAATATGGTAAGCCTCATGTGTTATAAATGAAACCAGGAAACTTTTAAACAAGAAGGCCTAAGACTTCATTTTAAAGCTTAAATGAGCAGAAAATGAATAGTCAAGGTCATATGATGTGTTACATTATATTATTTAAAACTCCCAAACCACAATAAATTTAGATCAGCTAATTGTTGTGATGGTATTTAAAATCACTTCTTCCCAACACAGAAAATCATTTTAAGTCAGTAGCTATCACATCCTAATCAAGGTGGAGTATTATAGCAATTATCCCCATCATTTTGCTAGACAAAAATCAGGTAATTGAAGCAAACTGGAAGTTTGCCATGAGTTGCCAAAATTTTCCATTTTATTTTACTTATATAAATACATGTTGAGAGATGTATTTATAGCACGATATAAAACAGTTGTGCATATTTAAAATATGGAATGCTTATCTTTTAACCAATCTTTCCCAGAGAAAATTACATATAAATCAGACCAAATGAAAAACATGTGCTTATAAGATTTTATTATATAGAAATCACTGCATATATATAATGTCTAGTGGAGTGCAAGCTTCATGAGGGATGAAAGCATGCCTGGGTTCTTTTACGTAGCTTCAGTTGCATATTGCATGACCCCTGACACAGAGTTGATATCAGTAAATAGAAGTAGAATTTAGTAACAAACTATATATATAAAAGTCTAAGCGACTATCTCACTGTTTGAACATCTGCCATGTAGCTATGACACACAATGATGACTGGGGGGGGGGGGGGACAGACACCCTGAGCAGTAGAGGAGGGAGCCTGATTTCTTGTGGAATCAACCATGGGTTAGGTTGCTGCTGGGGCACTGTCAGCCTCAAATCTGCCTCACCTCCTAGAACCAGAGAGAAGGGAGATGGTAAGGAGACGGTGGGCATTCAGGTCCTGGGGGCTGGGTCTGCAGGAGGATCTCATAATCTAGGACCCTTCATGGGAGGTCACAGAGCTGGTTTTGGCCTGATCCCTGCAGTCCAGGCTGAGGTACCCCACTGGTGCAAGAATCCATGCACTGGGCCTCTAGTATTTTCATAATAAAATAGCACATTAATACACATATGATACATCATAGAGTCTAATGTTTAACCATTTTCATCTCTTGATGAAATAAGTCAACACTGATTATGATTTACGGCTCATAAGACAAAATCACATGCAGACATCCATCTCCCTGAAGTAGAGAGGCAGAATTATTTTACTCGTTATTAAGCCAGTGATTTTAAAAGTGTGTTCTCTAAGACCAACAGCATGGGATCACTTGGGAATGTATTAGAAATGCAAATTCTTAGGTCCTGCCCCATTCCCTTAGAATCAGGAATTGTGGGGGCAGGGCCTAGCAATCTGTATTTTGACATGCTCTCTAGGTGATTCAATGAATGCTCAAGTCTGAGAACCACTGTATAAACAGAAGAAGCAGAGAGAAGGGTAAGTTTGTTTAATTAGGACCTCTCACCTTCTTTAGTTGTCATTCTGTTTCTAAACCAAAGGGGGAAACTATTTAGGCTTGTATATCATTTTAGCAATATGGGTTTTTAAATTTTTACTTGTTATTTTTAAAATTAAGTAAAAATATCCAATCAATTTATAATGGATTTAATATTTACAGAATAAATCAATTTTGGATATTGCAGTTATTCTTCCTTTTATGCTATCACAATCCTCTGCATTTTACCTGACTTTTGATTTTAAATTACTTTTCTTTTAAACATTTATCTATATAGGAACACATATCGTTATTTATGTGCTTTTATATTTCCTTAAATAATTCCAGGTAATGTAAAGTTTATACTGAATGTAATAGAAAATAATTGCTGTTTGATTTATAGCAAGAGCCTTGAGGGGCATATAAAGTGGGTGGAAAAAGGGCAAAAGGGGAAGAAGAAAAAGGCAGAAAGGAGGGAGGGATAAAGAGTGAGGAAAGAAGAGGGGCTAGGGAAACAAGGAGAAGAGATAGGAGAGGGAAGGGGAAATGCTTTTCTTACTCTTTATATTATTGTGAACTTATAAAACAGATTCCCACTTTTATAAAATTCTACATTGTGCTCAATTTTTAAAATCAAAGCTATATATAGAACATGACATATATTTTTCAGAATTATTTTTGTAGTGATATTTTTTGCTAAAATTTATTTTTTAAACTATTGAGATTATAATGTATTCTAGCCATCCAAGAATGCACACCTCAAACACTAAACCAACATTGTTCTTCCATGAATATATTTTACAAATGATGGATGCTAAGAAAGCAGCTAAAGGACATGATGAAATTGTAAAAAGTTATTTACCTGGAAGTTGTAAACACTCCATATACAATTGGATTTTTAAGGTCTTTAGAATTCATTAGGAATATATCCTCTGTTTGAAAACAAAATTGAGAAAAGTTGCATTTTTTATTGTCATGGCAAAGTCTGAGCAAACATTCTCTGTAAAATATCACTAGCTGTACTTACGAAGTTCATCAAAGTGAGTGTCAATGCCATTTGGACCTGGCACTGAACAAATCAGACGAGCTTTGAGGAATGTTGTCCATTTATTCACCAGACTTCTGTGTCCCCCGAAGTCGTTCTGAAAGGGAAAAATGCTGGTTTTGGGAACTTTGCATCTAAAAGCTAATCTCAAATATTTATCTTATCTTGAGGTAGATTCATAATACAATTCCTCATATTTCAAAATGAGGAAGGAGGGAATTTGAGTGACATGATACAAATACCTGTGCTTTTTAAATCATATTGCTGGTAAAATTTATTCATTCAAACTTTATTCAAGGAATGACATAGAGGAGAAGGCAGTTAGGGGCAATCAGGCTGGCAAGAGAGAGCAGTTAGGGGTGACTGGTCCAGCAGGGGAGGGCGGTTAGGGGCAACCAGGCTGGCAAGAGAGAGCAGTTAGGGGTGACTGGTCCAGCAGGAGAGGGAAGTTGGGGGTGATCAGGCCTGCAGGGGAGGGCAATTGGGGGTGACCAGGCTGGCAGGGGAGAGTTTAGAGGGTGATTAGGCTGGCAGTCAAAAGTGGTAAGGGGCAATCAGGCAGGCAGGCAGGCGAGCAGTTGGGAGCCAACAGTCTTGGATTATGAGAGGAATCCCAGATTGAAGAGAGTGCAGGCTGGGCTGAGGGAATAACAGTTGACTTTGTCCATATTGCACATATACTGTACTTACAGTGGTAGAGGGGAAATTAGTACTGTTATCATATCTTCACACTGATAGTAATTAATCCACAAGTACTGATCAATTTTATTATATATATCTAACATTATAATGCCATATTACATTTAATTTTGTGTGATACAGTAAATAATTACTCAGATTAACTTCAAAGCTTCAAAATTATATATGTACATATGTACATAGGATGTTATAATCATCAATTTATAAAAACAAGATTTAATACTTTTTTATTAATACTTTAATTATCCTAACAACAAATATTCATTAAAATTATACATTACAGGAAAGTGTGCTAGGTCTGAGGATACAAAAATGTATATATTCTCCTAGGCAATATATAAAATTTATCTAGACTTTCAAACTAAGACCATATAATATAATATAGCTTCTATTTGCTTATTTGACTATGAAGAGTTACTCATAAACAATGATATGTTTTCAGTCATTTTTCAACATTTAAATATTTATTAATGATAATTCAAGAATTTTAGTCAGATTTTTCATTGCATTTGTACATAGGTGGAAAAGAAAAAAAAATGTGATTCAACAGTCTCTTCCTCAATTTATTTTTCTTCACCTCACCTTGCATATCTGACCTATTCTAGCATGAGTGGCTTTTCCAGTGTGTTCTCCATCTATCGCATTTTCACGGAAGAAAAAATATACTTTGTCATCTTCAGGGTTGTCACTCTCTGGGATGAGGTGGGCACTAATGAACCTTGGATCTGAGAGACAAATTATAGGATAAATATGAATTCATATTTGGATATAACACCATTCATTACAGTGCATTTTCACTTTCTTCTAACTCCTATTTGATATATTTTAAGAACTAATTTTGCTTAGTTCACTTTTTTTCTAGTATATGTGAACTATTCTCTTTTCAAGTGAGAGTTGACATTTAATATTTTTGTATATTACTTTCAGGTATATGGCATGGGCGTTAGACAATAATAGAATTTACATGGTGCCTCCCATAATAACTCTAGTATGCACCCATCACCAGACATTCTTATTCAATATTGTTGACTGTATTTACTATGATAAACTTATATCCCCATGACTATTCTATAACTGCAATTGTGTACTTCTTAATTCCTTCACCTTTTTGACCAAGGTCCCCAACCAGTCTCCCATATGGCACCATACGTTTGTTTTCTGTATTTATGAGTTTCTGTTTTGTTTGTGCATTCTTTATGTATTTTAAACTATGTTACAAGTTACTTATATGTTACCAAAACACTCATTAATTTTTTCCCCTAGAAAGTTAGGACTAAGTGCAGAAATCAGCAGTGTGACCACATAGTTCAAATGGATTACTGGCTAAAAAAATATTTGGCAAACTTTAAGTGTTACCTAATATTACTTATTGCCATCACCAATAAGTCTTCTTCCTTTCAAGCATAAGATAGTCTAAATCAAACTAACCAATTCATCTATTCCAGTTTCCAGCAAATATCAGGTAGGAGGGGAGAAAGGAGATCCACATAATACAACAAGGAAACATAAATCCTGTCACGTTGTTCCCATCTTGATGAACAGCAAAATCATTTTCTAGGCACTCAAGCCAAAAACCCTGGAGCCACCCTGAGTCCTCTCTGTCTCTCACATTCCACATTCTATCAGCCATTCCTATTTTCACCATTTCCTACCACATCCTTTAAGACCTGCCTCTCTCAGACAACCATTGCCAGCGATAGACACCTTATAGCCTCTTTGATTCTACCTTATCAACCTCTGCCCACTTCTACACACAACAGCCAGAGTGAACCTCTGATATGTCACTTCCCTCTCTAAAGCCTGCTATATCTTTTCAAACCACACACAATGAAATATTAACTCCCATAGTAATCAGGAGCCCTATATGATCCAGCCCATGCTACCCCACATGGCTTTTCGTCACCTACCCTTCCTTCCCTAAGTCACTCCCAGGTAGCCAGGCCTCCCCCTTCTGGTTCTCAAACAAGTGAAGCACTCTATTCCTGCCTCAGATCATTCTGGCCTGTGTATCTCTCTGTCCTCCTATATCCTCACGTGTGGGTTCCTACTTCTACTCAGGTCTTTGTTCAAATATTACCTTATCAAAAAGCCCCTTGCTGATTACCTTCTTTAATTCAAATTTATTTTTTTAATTGTAATCCTTACACCAAGCCTTTTAAAAAAACACACTTATTTTCATTCATTAATTTTGTTCCTGCTATTAAACAGCTCTCTACCTCTCTCTCTATCTAATATTCATTTGCTTACTTTCTTTTCTCTCTCCACTCAATGCAGTATAATTTCCATGAGAATAAGAACTTGGCATGTTTTGTTTGGTGCTATGATTCAATAACCTAAAAGACAGTGAGCAGTCAACAAATATCTGTGCTAGGAGGGAAGGAAGGAAAAAAGGTAAAAATAAGACTACCTAGATTATACATTTTTGTATTTTATATGATAAACTTATATCCCCATGACTATTCTGTAACTGCAATTGTGTACTCTTAATTTCTTCACTTTTTTAACCAAGATCCCAAACAGTCTCCCATACGGCACCATAGGTTTGTTCTCTGTATCTATGAGTTTTTTTCTGTTTTGTTTGTCCATTCTGTAAATGCTTCTGTAAATACCTACGTTTATCTGGTTGTGGCTCATACAAACTGTATAAAATATGTTCTAGCTTCACAGATTTACTATGTAACATACTAAGAAGTTGAGTTTTTCTCACTGAGAGCACTTAGGACATTGCAAGTATTTGAATTCTTAGAGTAATCTACCTATACTCCCATGGTACATTATGTTAACAATGAAATATATACCCACAGGTCAGCCTCATACTTAAGAGACCAGAAAAGAATTCAGAATCCTGAAACCAGATTTATTTATGTTATTGAATCCTAGTCTTTACACCTAGGAATAATCATTGTTATCCTCTTCTCCATGCTTGTAGCCTTCCTTTAACATTTGTTCTGGGACCATGTACGTAGTATAGCTCGCAGGGCCACACTCCGCTATCCTTAGGCAAATTATATAGATGCTCTAAATAATGTAAAACATATGAAATATTATCTATTCACATTTTAAGTTCAGTGTTCCACTGTAATAAAAGTAGGAAAATAGTAACTTAAAAATTGGAATCATTTAGCACCAGAATTTTTTAGATACATAAAATAATGTATTACTTTAACCTTAATAATTGTTTGTAAATCTGATCTTCATAAAATTGTACTTGTTCATATATATATATATATATATATATATATATATATATATATATATAGAGGAGTGTTGAGAGGAATAGTTAATGTGACAGTAGGAGTTTTAATGTACAAACCAAATAAGTATTACTTCACCGATGAAATTAGACTCCTAGAAGTGAGGTGTGAGTGAATGAAAGAACACAGTTCATCACTTGCATCTTTTGTGACTTTTTTATTTTATTTTTTTGAGAGAGAGAAAGTGGGGAAGGGACAGAAAGAAGGAGAGAAACATGGGGTGTGACAGAAACATCAGTTGGTTGCCTCCTGTATATGCCCCGAATGGGGATGAAATCTGCAACCTGGATATGGCCCTGACCTGGGATTGAACCTGCGTCATTTGGGTATATGGGATGACACTCCAACCAACTGAGCCACCTGGCCGATGTTTCGGTGACCTTGGCAATACTCTCAGATATCAGATGCCTAATTTTAAAGTTGGGTTCCATTCACCCTGTGTGTCACAAATAGTTTATATACAAATATTTTATTATTTTAATTAAATTTATTAGTGTGACATTGGTCAACATGAACATATACAAACATATATTTTAAACTTAAATAGTGCATGTGAAACAATTTTATAAAATGTTAACAAAGGTATTATGTTATTATTAGATGATACCAAAAGGAAGCCTCAATCACATGTTAAGTTTAAGGGATAACATTAAAATCCAGCTACAGAATTTTTATTTTTAATTATAAAAGCTCACACATTGTTCTGCTTTAGTCCTGGAGCAAAGGAGAAGAGGTTGGTCTAATATATTACCTTCCAAATTAGTAAAGTTCTCCATATAAACACTTGAATAACTTAAATAATTTCAAGTAATTAAATCCAACTATCTTTTATTTCATCATAAATATATACAAGACACCATGTAAAAAAAATGAATAATATGTATTTCTTGTTCTCAGAAAGCTATAATCTAACAAAAGCAATGTTAGAAGCACAAAAAACAACAATACAAAGAAATTTTACATGTATAAACATTCTCTTGATGTTTGGATATGAGAGAAGTCATGTCAAGCATCATGTTCACTTTTTAAAATATGTCAGTATAATTATCAGCTTACAAATGTGGATGCTAGTGAGAAATAATTAAAATAATATATAAAGTACTTGGTAAAAGGGTTTTCAATCCTTATCTCCCCTTCAATATCTGATACTATAGGAGTGGAGGATATCGTAGACAAGTTAACAGTTTGACATAGCTTCAGATACAGCCAAAAACTAAAATTATACATGGAAAATAACAGTTAAATTTATTAAAATAGAAAGAGAGAATATAAAAGAATAATGTCAATTTAATAAAACTTATCTTTAAGAAAGTTAGATTATATCTTATACTGGAAAAGATTCATTCTTATTATAATAAAACTAGAGGAGCAGTGCATGAAAATTCATTCACTGGAGGGGGGTCCCTCAGCCTGCTTTCCCCCTCCAGAAGGCCTCATGGGTGGGAGGTGACCCAGCAATCAGGGGAAGGCGACGCCCCCATCATACCTCTGCTGCTGCTACTGCCAGCAGCACAAGCCTCAGCTGGCCCTCGTTACCTGAGCCTTGGGCAGCCCTGGGTGACTGGGCAGCCCCATCCAAGGACTGTGTGCACCTCAGGCCAGCCTTGGTGGCTGGGGGTCTGAGGGCCTGGGTGCTGCTATCTTGTGGCTGTGGGCGCTGCCATCTTTGAGGGAGTGACAGTCAAGTCAATTAGCATATTCCTTCCTTATTGGCTGTGGGCACCACCATCTTTGTGAGAGCGTGACAATTAGCATATTCCCTCTTTTTTAGATAGGATAGGTGTCTCTATATGATCTCTTCAAAAAATTTAAAATAAATATTTTTCTAATATTTCAAATTTAGAAATTCATCTCTTTGGTCAAAACCTCTGCTCACTACTCATGATCTACTTTTTCAATCCCTCAATTTTGTCTTCCATTTTCTTGTGCTATTTTGTCCTCTTACCCCCTTTCTTATTCCCTTAGACTATTCCTCTCTTCACTGGTGAATTTTCTTTAATCAATCTGAATATTCTAATCAGTCATTCTAATTGTCTTCCCTTTTTCCCTAGGACCTCTTAGCCTTATGAACATTCACTATTTCTGCTATGCAAAACCCAGAACTTTCTTCCACTTGCTTCTATATCTAAGTGAGGGTAAAGAAAATCATGTAGTATTAGTAAATGGGTGTGCTATAAATTCACTCTATCTTAGATAAGAATCTTGGCATCTCTAAGGAATTTTTATATTTATGATTCACTAAAAACTTTTAAAAATCATTCAGATTATCTTAAAATCAATAAGGTACTACCATCTCTCACTTTACATTCTGAAGATGAATTTGCTATTTGCTATATTGATAAGACTGAGACCACCCTCCTTTTTCTTCCTTCATCCCCCAATTTTCCTTTCTGTGCAGAAATGAGCTATCCGCTAAGTCTAAGGCCTCCCTTTATTTGCTATCAATCCAATCATGTATAGAATATTACTCCAATAACAATCTTTCTTCTTCATGTAATCACTCACCATTTTTTATTTTCATTTATAAAATATTTTCTAAGCACTTACTAGGTGCTCCACAGAGTTAAATATTAGGAGATATTATGGTATAAAGTGTTATGATTACTGTCTGTGAGAGAATACCAACAATTAAATAGAGAAATTATGAAACTGCATAAAAAGAACAAAACTAAGGTTTGGAAAGAATGCAAAAGGAAATAGAAGAGACAATCTTGCCTTGAAAGAATTAGAGAACATTTTTCTCAGAAGATATGACATATAATTCAGGGCCTGAAGAAGAACCAGGAATGTCCCAGGCAGAAGGAACATTTGTGACAAGTCACAGAAACAGAAGAGAATGCTGTGCACACAGAGAGTGATCAGTAAAGGCAGAGGTGGTCAGATATGATGAGAGAAAGTTAAACAGAGGCCAGGACAAAAAGGAAAGTAGCTTATTGTCCTAATAGCTATGAGGGAAACCCTGAGTGTTTTAAACCTAGTAATGCCATTCTCAGATTTCTATTTTAAGGAGATCATTCTGGTTGCTGTAGAGAAAACAGTTATAGTGTGTCAAGAATGAAGGCAGAAAGATCAGTCTGGGAGTGGTGAGAAATTATGGTAATATTGAGCTGTAAGTAAAGAAGGAGACACATGAAGGGATTATGTGAAAGTAAAATTGATGGATTATATATATTGATAAGATGTTGAATAAAGGAGCAGTGAGAAAAACCATGAAAAAAATTAAAGAAATGTCTGATTTAAATAACTGGTTGCATGGGATTCATTTATTTGGTTAGAGAACATTTGAGAAAGGATAGATATGAGAGTGAGGAAGAAAGATGAGCTCGAAATTCAAATTCTGACTAAAATGTTCTACCCAGATATCTCACTGCAGCTGTAATTCATCACACCAAGCAAGAAGCATAGCAACTTCTCTTTTAAAAATTCTTTTGCTCCTTCCTACTTTTCCATTTTGGTCATTGTCAACATCAATATCTATATATAAAATGTTATTTTACCTTAAATTGCCTCCCTCCATCTCCTACAGTTCTCCTTTGAACTCTTAATTTATTATCAAATACATCCCTGCTACCATTTTACTACCTTTTTAATGTTACCCTCACAATTAATGTCCTTTTGAATTTACAGTTATATTTTTGTAATCATCTAACTGGCTTTCTATATGTATTATCTATTTCTTCTAAGGCATGCATACAGAGCTTCAGAAATAACTATGAGTGCATTAATACCATACATTATCCAAAAACAGATGGCAGGTATAATAGGATATGACAAAATAGCATAAATTAAGCAGAGAGGACAATAATTCTGCTGTTACTCTGAGCCAGAAAAAGGGCTAAGAGCAGTTATTACATCTATCTATCTATCTATCTATCTATCTATCTATCTATCTATCTCCAATCCTTCTACCACAAGAAGAAAATGAGAAACATTATCAGTTATTTATTCAGTTTCTCTAATGTATAAAATAAATGAAGGGCAATCAGTATCATTCACAAATGAAATTTGACCTATTGTTCCAGCAGAACTGACTACTACACCTCCTTTAAATGCTTAGTGAACCTGTTTATCATTCTAGAAAACACCATAGGTACTGACTTTATAGGCATGCGGTTCACATAACACGAACGTTTGCTTCTACATCTCTAATAACATTTAATTCTTTTTCTATTATCCTCATGTTCTTATTTAGTATGACAGGCATTTATCATATACTAGAGGCCCAGTACACAAAATTCGTGCAGGGGGGTGGGGATTGTCCCTCAGCCCAGCTTGCACCCTCTCCAATCTGAGACCTCTGGCAGAGGGATGTCCAACTGCCCGTTTAGGCCTGATCCCACTGATATCAGGCCTAAACGGGCAGTTGGACATCCTTCTCACAATCCAGGACTGCTGGTTCCAAATTGCTCACCTGCCTGCTTCCCTGATTGCACCTAACCACTTCTGTCTGCCAGCCTGATTACCCCCTCACCACTACCTTGCCAGCCTAATTGATGTCTAACTGCTCCCCTGCCAGCCTGTTTGCCCCCAACTTCCCTCCTCTGCCGGCCTGGTCACCCCTAACTGCCCTCCCCTGCAGGCTTGATCACCCACAACAACCCTTCCTTTCAGGCCTGATCCCTCCCAACTTTCCTCCTCTGCTGGCCATCTTGTGGTGGCCATCTTGTGTCCAAATAGGTGCAGCCCTCCTGTGTGTTGGAGTGATGGTCAATCTGCAAATTACTCTTTTATTAAATAGGATAGAGGCCCGGTACAGGGTGGAGGCAGCTGGTTTTCCCTGAAGGGTGTCCAGGATCAGGTGGAGGTTCCGTTTGGGGCCTGTGATGGTTTGCAGGCTGGCCATGCACTCCAGCAACCCAAGTGGAGGCTCTGGGATCTGCGATTAATTTATGTTCTAAAATTAAAATTTTATAGCCTGGAGTGGAGCCAAGCCTTCTGCTCACTCCAAGGAGACAGCCATTTCTGTTTGGGTTTATTTAACTTCTATAATTGAAACTTTGTAGCCCAGAATGGAGGCCTAGGTGCTAGGGCTGCAGAAGCTTGGCTTCCTCCATTGTTGGGGAAACCCAAGCCTCCTTCCTGCTCCCAGTGGCTACAGCCAGCTTGGTTGGAGTTTATATGCTCCAGATTTGCTGGTGGGCATGGCTTGTGGGTGTAGCAAAGGTACAGTCAATTTGCATATTACTCTTTTATTAGATAGGATTCCTAGACAGGATTATTAGATAGGATTCCTCCCTCTCTTGCCTTCAGCTTCTCAACAAAACAAAGTATTCCTTGAATCACATTCTGAATCTGTCCCACTGCAACCACTCGGATGACGGCCCTCACATTACTCTCCTGATAGTCACATGCCGTCTATTTCCCTGCTTCTGGCCTCACCTTCTCCTAACCATCATGCACATTCCCTGGCACCTGGTACACATTTTTAAATTAGGATCCATCAAACTCTGATTTACTCACTTGTTTTCTTTTCCCTTTTCTTCTTATAAGCCAGTCTTTTTATTTTTATTTTTGTTATTTCTTTCATGTTAAGCTTAATTTCTGAAGCAGCACTGTCCTTAAGAAGTGAATGAATTACAATATCCTAAACTAAAATGTGTAGATTTTATTTTTATTTTCATTCTGTGACTTTTTAAAAAAATTACTTTTCAGTTACAGCTAAGCTGCAGTGTGATATTAGTTTCAGGTCTACAACATAATTTTAGGTATTTATATAACACTAGAGGCCTGGTGCATGGATTTATGCATGGTGGGGTCCCTCGGCCTGGTCTGTGGGGATCGGCCAAACTGGCTCTCCAACATCCCTCAAGGGGTTCCGGATTGTGAGAGGGCAGTTCTTGAGTGACATACTCTAGATAACGTGCCCCATTGCAATGTTCTCTACTCTGTAAAGTTCACAATCTCATGATGATAATTTAACAAAATCCTTCAGCTTGTACAATTAAAAAATATTTCTTGCGACCTATAGCAGGAAACCAGTGTGGATGTAAGTTAAAGTTGACATCAAAAGAAAGTGGAAAAAACCCATTTAAGCAAGATCAAAGTGCATTTATCTCAGCAGCACAAAACGGCAATGCAAACACTGTGAAAGGTAAATACAGTTGGAAAGGATTCTCTCATTTGGATAGCTTAACTGGTATGCCTTTGGGGAAGAAACTTTGTCTTTGCAGGTACTGTGGTACTTTTGCAATGCCCTGAGCACATGGCAGAAGCTGAACAAATAATCATATTTAATTATCTTGGGCCAATGCTATCATGTGAAGCATGGGATCTGTAGTCAAGATAATAGCCTTAAACCCTGGGTAAATACACTTCTCTTTCTCCCCCCCCCACCCCTTTATCTGCTTTACCACCCCCTTGACATTCTTCCACACCTCATCTCACAGATGGCATTTCTTGCAAAATTCACGTTTGGGTACCACCTGCCACTTGAAATAGTAGCGTTCTGTCGAAATATTTTTAGCAGCTGCAAATTAAACTGTCCTTCAGGTGCAATCTCGCACTTAATGAAAATGACACCTTGGCACAGGACATGCAGCTGCCTTTATGATTCATTTGGCAGCCTGAGCTTATTTAAATAATGAACACATTTTACTGCTCTCAGCATTAGGATCAGTCAGGATCTTGGGTATAGCAACATTTTGACTAACATTTGGCTGGACCTATCCTTTCCATGAACAAGCCCACAAAGTATAAGATCATATAACTGCTTTGTAGAAAAATATTTTTCTGAAAATGAATTAAATTTAAAGGATGATTAATGAAGGCTTTCAGAGTGTCTATAAATTTAGAAGCTAGGAGATATATTGGGTATCTAGGATATAAATTATACATAGTGCATTAGAATAGAGGATGGAATGAATGATTGTAAGCTGTATTCTGTAAATACTACAAGGACTAGTTTCACACCATGAAACTCATTCAATCCTCTTGCAAAGCATGTTAGGAGGTTCCACAGCAGAATGAGAAAACCATAAATCCACTGGGAAAAAACAATAACAAAATTACCAATCTCTGAATCAATTAAGATTCTACTTATGAGAGTAAAAGGAACTTTTCAAAATTGCACAGTTTATCTATTATCTATCTATCTATCTATCTATCTATCTATCTATCTATCTATCTATCTATATCTATCTATCATCTATCTATCATCTATATCATAAAAGGCCTGCGGTGGTGATGCTGTAAGGGCATCACAACCAACTAGTCACCAGGAGATGCGTGGGGCAGGGCTTACATGGGGCTGGCGGCGGGAGAAGGGTACAGTGAAGAGTGTGCAGCAAGGTGGGTGGTGGGCGGGTGGGGGCAGGGAGCATGGCACAAGTACCCAGGTAGGGAGTGAAGGTGCTCTCACAGCAGGGGCGGGGGTGGGGGCCACACTGCAGCAGGAGTAGGTGGGGCGTGGGGGAAGGATGAAAACTGGGAGCATTCTGGGGCACTGGCAGTGTCCACGGAGATTGTGAGGTATTGCAGGATGCTGGATATGGCCCTGATGGCGAGCTAGGCCTAGGGGACCCTACACGCACACACCTTAATTGTGCTCTGGGCCATATATATATATATATATATATATATATATATATATATATATATATATATTCTTATTTTCTTCACAGAAAAAAAGTTATCCGACTGACCTAATAACTATTCATGAAGGTAAATCCTTACTAGATACACACCTTCAATTACCAAAATAATTCTTTTTTCACTGTGATTGGAAATAGAGAAAACTGTAAAATCCAAGCTTCTCCCATTCACTAGATTTGTAACCTCAAAAAATAAATTAATGTCAACTAACTTCAGTTTCCTTATAGACTTAGTCAGAATAACATAAGTATATATGTCTGAGAAGTGCTGGGAGAAATATATATCTTCTTTCCCTCCTTCCCTCTGTCTGTCTCTTTTTCTTTCCTTTTACCTACCTATCTACCTACCTATGTCAGCTTATCATCGGTCTTCACAATTGCTAGTTGTTATCATAACACTATTTAGAAAGTTTTTAGAAATCTCCTATGTTTAAAAGTTAATGATACACAATGGAATACTATGCTATGGTAAAAAAGGAGTTCTTACTATTTGCAACAGCATGGATGGAACTGGAGAGCATGTGCTAAGTGAAATAAGCCAGTCAGAGAAAGATAAATATCACATGATCTCACTCATTGGTGGACTATAATGAGCAACAGAAACCGATGAACAAACCAGATCCAGAGACAGAGAAATATTTATTAAACCGTCAAACCTCACAGGGAAAGTAAGGGAGCATAGGACTTGTATCCATACATATAAGCCTAACCAATGGACACAGACACCAGGGAGGTGAGAGCATGAGTGATGGGATTGGAGGGGAGGGGTTAATGGGAGAATAAGGACACATGTATAATACCTTAATCAGTGAAGAGAAAAAAGTAAAAAATATGTTAATGGTAACATACACTTTGATTGTGACTGAAAGCAAGTTGAATCAGGAGCAACTGATGAGGAAGGAGTAAACCTGTTAAAAAAAACAACTGAGAGGAACAAATAGCAATTTAGGTAAATTGTAAAACCCTTTTAAAATTTTTCAAAATATTTCCAGTATCATAGCCTCAGATTTCAAAATAGTTATTAGCTAGCTGGAGGGGAAATTGGTGATGGGGACAACTCATCACCACATGACAGCCAGCACACCAGCTGACAGCCACTGTGACTGTTTTCTTCCCTTCAACTTTGGTGCAACATGAGGGCTGGGGGTGGGAGAGTAGCCCCCTGAATCAAAAGACCTTGAATGGAACTTTCAGCACATTGGGAATGTAGGGAATGCAGCACAAAGTCATCTTACATTCTTAGCTAACAGCCTACGCAGAATGGATATATCATTTTTGGCTGTGGAACAGAAAAACTTCTGGCTGCCAAGGAACAGGCCTGGAAAAACTTCTGATGCTTAGCTGGCTGGGAAACTATGATCAGCTCTTGAGATAGTTTAACCCGGAGAAAGTTGAAGATGAGTCATGTCAGGAAGGAGAGAAGGGCTGATTGGGATGGAAGATGAGCCCGAATGGTAAGTAAATAACAGGAACTATTTACTGTGCTCTTTCCTTGTGCTTTTCATACATTTTCCTAATCCACACTCATCCCAGGAGAAACCCTGACATTAAGACCCATTAAATACCTAAAGTGCAAGCTAGCACATAAACAAAAGCTGAGTTCTTTCTAGAGCTTCATGAGGCATGAGTGTTTACCCATGGATTTTCCACCAGGTCTACATGTTGCATGGGCTTGTACACCATTTGGTTATTTTGTTTACTATTTTAACAAGGAAAGCAGTTTTTAATAGTAATAAAAATTAGTGGAAAAAGTTACTGTTTTCTACCACTACAAAATAAGTCTATTTGAATTAAACAGTCATAATCAAATCAAACTTTCCACAGTTTTTCTCAACTGAAGGCACATTACGGAAGAGGAAGTGGAAAGTCTTTGGGATATTGGGCTTAGGAGAAGACACATATAAAGTAATCACAAACATAAATGTGGAGTGTGGTGTCTCCAGAAGTATATGTCAAATAAAATTATGGTTTCCCTTATTTAATACTTCAAAGAGAAAATGTTATTCCACTGTCATATTTTCAGCTTTATCTGCCATATCTACTTAGTTGTAATTTCTTACCAATTCCATCCCTCACACATTTTTTTAGTGTATTTTTCCTTATTTCTTTTGCTCTAATTAATGTTCTTTCATCTGTCTCCTAAAGTTTTGGCATGTCTTCTTCAAGATTGACTTGCCTCAAATCATTCTTTTAAATCAATACCTCACAATTCTGCCAATGTGAATTTCTAAACATAAACTTAATTGTATTGATGGTTTTTCAAAAGGCTAAATAATTAAATTCAGTCACCATTATCTATTTTACTTATTTTTAAATTTAAGTATAGTTGGCATACAATCCTTTCTAATAAAAGAGTATATGCAAATTGACCATCACTCCAACACAAAAGATAGCTGCCCCCATGTGGACACAAGATGGCCTCCACAAGATGGCCAGCAGGGGAGGGCAGTTGGGAGGGACCAGGTCTACAAGTAAGAGCAGTTGTAGGTGATCAGGCCAGCAGGGGAGGGCAGTTGGGGGTGATCAAGCCTGCAGGGAAGGGCAGTTAGGGGTGACCAGGCTGGCAGAGGAGGGACGTTGGGGGTGACTGTGCCTGCAGGGAAGGGCAGTTTGAGGGAACCCAAGCCTGCAGGGGAGAGCAGTTGGGGGGACCAGGTCTGCAGGGGAGGGCAGTTAGGGGCAAACAGGCTGGCAAGGGATCAGTTAGGCATTGATTGATCAGGCTGGCAGGGGAGTGTTTAGGCATTGATCAGGCTGGCAGGTTGAAACAGTTAGGGGCAATCAGAAAGGCAGGAAGACGAGTAGTTGGACACCAGCAGTCCTGGATTGTGAGAGGGATCCCAGATTGGAGAGGGTACAGGATAGGGTAAGGGACACACCCCTCTCCCCCATGCATGAATTTTGTGTACCAGGCCTCTAGTATTACATAAATTTTAGGTGTGCAATACAGTGAATCAACATCATTAAATTCAGACTCCTTTAAAGATATTCAAGGTCTACATTTAGTAGGCTCACCTACTAAGAAAAATTGCATTTCCCCTACAACTTTCTGTCTTATCACTCTGGATTCCCAGAACTTTCTTTCTTAAGTGACTTTACTTATGCAAAACCTGTTTGAAGAATCATGTCATTGTTCAAGACTCTTTTCAAATACGTTCCAAAGTGCATAGTGCTTTATTTAATTCTTGAGGTGGAAACTTGTCCTTTGAGTTTCTACAATATTATATTTTGTTTGCATTTTAATTAGAGTAATTATACTTTCCCACTTATCTGAGTTTATTTTTTTTCTCCCCTCCTCATCTGGGGATATTTACTATTGATTCGAGAGAGAAACATTAATGTGAGAGAGAAACATGGATGGTTGCTCCACTCATGTGCCCCGAACAGAGATCAAACCCGCATATGTGCCCTCACTGGGAATTATATCCGAGACCTCTAGGTTATGACTCTAACCACTTATCTACACTGGTCAGGGCACCCTGGATTATTATTCATAATGATGCAGTGTGTTTGTTCCCTAAGTTCTTTTAATTTAAATTTATTTATGTATTTATTTGAGAGAGATATAAATATCTATTTGTTGTTCTGCTTATTTATGCATTCATTGGTTGTATGTACCCTGATTAGGGATTGAACCCACAATCTTGGCATATCAGGAAAACCCTCTAACCAACTGAGCTATCCAGCCAAGGCTGTTCACTTTTGAGGCATGGTTTTGTCATTCATTTTTGAATTTCCTCTATTAGAGTCACTCCACTCAGAAGCCTGGAATTAGTCTTGAGTTTACCTTCCTCTCCATTGACAGTTTATTACTCACCAAGTTTTATTTCCATCACTCTGTCTTTCATATCTTTTTGTATCCTTCATGTTTTAATTTAGGTCCTTACAGTGTTTTCATCCTTTCTATAGCTTTTTAAGTTTCTTGTTATCAGCCTCACTTTCCTACATTTTTTTCTTTCACATAATGCCAAGAGTGACTTCAATATCAATACTCAATTTGATTATGCCAATCTATTGCTTAACATCCTTCTTCATATAATTTTTAAAAATATATTTTATTGAATTTTTACAGAGAGGAAGGGGGAGAGATAGAAAGTTAGAAACATCGATGAGAGAGAAACATCCATCAGCTGCCTCATGCACACCCCCTACTGGGGGATGTGCCTGCAACCAAGGTACATGCCCTTAACCAGGATCAAACCTGGGACCTTTCAATCTGCAGGCTGATGATCTATCCACTGAGCCAAACTAGTTTCGGCTTCATGTAATTTTTTTATGGAAGTATGAAATGGTCTGGAAGTATTTTGTAAAACCAAATACGTTCTTATCCTGTGATTCAGCCATTCCATTTCTAGCTATTTAATTAAGTTAAATGAAAATATATGTCTATAACAAGATTTGAACAAAAATGTTTATAGCAGGTTTATTAAGGCCAAGTATCTATCAATAAAAACATATAACACCAGGGTATAGCCATACCATTAAATGCTGATTAGAAACAAAAAGGCACAAATTACTGATATATGCAATGACATGACTGAATTTTAAAAATAATGTAATAAAGAACATATATATAATTCCATTTATTTGTTTCTAGAATAGGTAAGAGTAATCTATTGTGGAAAATACAGAACAGTATATTCCTCTGGGGGCAAGGGTGTAGAGACTAGCTAGAAATGGACAAGATAAAATTTCTGAAACATTCCATACATTAATAGATATTTCAGTTACAGAGGAATATCATTTGTCAAAAACTCATTGAATAGTTTACTTAAGATTAGTACACTTAATTGCATATAAATCTTGACATAATAGAAACAAATACATAAACAAATATTGAACTCATATCACTATTAATCATATTTAAGAAGTGTGCTGATGCCTGATATCTACTTTGATTTCATTTAAAAAATAGTTGATGGATGGACAGGAATGAATGGATAGACAGAAAGCGATAAGTTATAGTAAACTATAAATTTGTAGCATCTAGGTGGAGGACCAAGATGTATAATTATATAATTCTTTCAATTTCCTGAATATGAAAATTATCTATGCCTGCTAAAACAAAAAGTAGTTTTTCCTAATTTTCAGCAAAGGTGATCTTAGGTAGATAAAAATATTCCTGTAAATTTGTAATAATATAGTATGTAACTACAATATTATAGGTGGCAAAGAGTCATTTACTTTTTTCTTCACTAATACTTACCTGTGGCTCAGTTTTAAAGTAAGTGATAGCAAAATTAAGAATTTCAAGCATATAACTGAGCCTGAAAACTGAGCATCACTTAGATTTTCATAGACATGCAAATTTGATATAATGTAATCTTCAATGTATGGTTTACTTTTCTATATCTAGAAACTATGTCTGATTCCTTTTATTAAACATTATGGTCTTTGACATCTATTCAAATAGAAACATTTTCAAATATAACTGACTATATTGTGTAGAATTCTGTTTGGAAAGTAAATTGAAAATAGCTCATCTGGCATGGCTCAGTGGTGAGTATCCATCTATGAACCAGGAGGTCACGGTTCCATTCTTGGTTGGGCACATGTCCGGGTTGTGGACTCCATCCCTTGTACGGAGCATGCAGGAGGCAACTGATCAATAATTCTCTCTCACTATTAATGTTTCTGTCTCTCTCTGCCTCCCCCTTCCACTCTGAAGCCAATAAAAGCATATTTTTTAAAAGAAAGAAATATTTAGTTTGTGTATTGTTTTTTAAAGAAAATACATCTTGTCATATTTTGTTTTTACCTTTCTGTTTTGCTGACTGATTTATTTCTAGAATGCATATCTTCCAACCATTTCTCTATTTTGATAAATTTCACAAATTGCAGGAATGTAGTGCTGAGCACAAAGTGGGTTTTAAGTAAAGTGATTGGAATATTAATCTAATTAAACTAAGTGGATATGTCATAAGGTTATATGACTATTTTGTTGTTATTATTTTATAATTATCTACCAAAATGTGGTCTTTGTTTCTACTGTCTTGTAAATATGTAGTCTTTTTCTTTCATTGACTGGTTATATAAGAAGGAATTACTCAACATTTCACTGTGGAAATTATATAATTATGCACTTTATTCATTATATACTAGAAGCCTGTTGCACGATATTTGTGCAAGAATAGGCCTTCCATACCTGGCTTCACTCCTGGCTTCCTGCAAGTCTTTGTTCCTGGGTAGCCCAGGAGCCTCCAAGTCCCCACTCCTGGACAGAGCATCGCTCCTGTAGTTCCCTCCCACTCCATGCCTGCATATGTAAATTAGCCCACCACCTTTGTTAGGTTAATTTGCATACTCACTCCTGATAGGCTGTGGGTATAGCAGAGGTACAGTCAATTAACATGTTTGTCTATTATTAGGTAATATTAGAATAACTTTTTCCATTGCAGATTTTGGGAGTTGTATACAATGTCCTGCTATTTGCAAGAACTGTTTGACTGTTTGACTGATAGCTATGAGATGCACTGACCACCAGGGGTAGATGCTTAATACAAGAGCTGTGGAGCTGAGGTGATTTGGCAGCTGTGGTTCTCAGGTGATGAGCTAGGTTCTGGGGTGCATTAACTGAGACCACTCTCTCGCAATCTGGGACACCTTGGGGGATGTCAGAGAGCTGGTTTCAGCCTGATCTCTGCAGGTGAGACCAAGGGATCTCACTGGTGCATAAATTCGTGGACTAGGCCTCTAGTGTTAAATATAAATTAGAATTTTTTTGATGCAATTAGATTAATCCAGCTTCCTCAATTATAATGTTTTAGGCATTTCTATAAATTTTGACATTTATTCCCTCAACTACAGGAAGCTGCAATATTTATTGATTATTCCATATATTAGGTCTTCAGTGAATAAATTCATTCCATTAATGCAGTCATCTATCTTCATAAACTGTTTTTTATCATTTACATTATATTTTTGAATTATGTTAAACATTAACTAATGTCTGATTAGATTATTTGTTTTTTGAGAAAATCAGATGGGATTTCATGAAGGAAATAATCTCTAGAAAAAATATTTTTATGAAATTATAATGGTTATATATGCACATGCATGTACACACATATAGGATACATATATTGTGAGTATTAATTTTTATTACTTAAAGATATCAATGACTTAAGACAGATTTTTTTCCCCCTGAAATTTTCTAAACATTGAAAGGTTTGGGAAAAAAAGAATTATCCTTTTACTTTGCCATTACCAGTGATGTCAACATGAAGGAAAATTAAATAGGATATGTAAAATATAAATTATTCTCCCTACATACAAAATTATGCTGTCAATAGAGTCCATGCTTAAAAAATAATTATGCTACTTTGCATACAATACAAATTAAAAATAAATTTTGGGTTTGGATGAAGAAAACCCAAACTTTCATTTCCTACATCTAAAGAAAATAGAATTTTCTATTTAGTAAAGCCATTACACCATAGTAACAAGTAATTTATATGATCTTACCCAATCAATAACTTAACATTAAAACTTTCTCTCTTAAATAGAAAATTGGTAGAGGTTCAAGAAATGTGGTATTACCTAACTCTCTTCATTTTAAATTAGAACACGTTTTCCTTCCCTTTGCCAGAAAGTTCATCAATTTTTTAGACAGTGTTCTTACTCTGCTTTAGATGAAATAACCTCAATTAAGTGTGTATGATTTATTTTCTAAAAATTTCAGTGCTTAAGCAATGAGCTAAAAAATTCACCACACCAAGAAATATAGTACAGGTGTGATTTAAATCTATTTTTAAAAGAAAAAAGAATAAAACCAGTGCCTACTTTCAACTCTTTCTCCAATACATAATCATGCCTCACTAGTTGGTAATGGTTAAAATAAAGATAAATATATAAAATTAAGATGCATTTCATAAAAGTAATTAAATCTTTTGAAAGATGATTATAGATGAGAAGGAAAACACAAGACACTAGATAAAATATTAGCAAGAAATTTGTTAAATAACCTTTATCCAAAATACACAAAGAACTCTTAAAACTCAATAATGACCTATCCAAAAGACTTGTATGCATGCATATTAGCATAACCAATGGACACAGACCCTGGGATGGTGGGGGATTCCCAAGGGTAGGATTGTCTGGGGAGGGGAGGGTCCAATCAGGGAAAAAGAAGATACATATAAAACTTTAGACAATAAAAAAAGATAAAAAACTCAATAATGAAACAAACAAACAACTTGATTCAAAAGTGGGACAGAGAATTTGACAGACATCTCATCAAAGAAGAGATAGGGGTTCTGGTCAAGATAACAGCATACGTAAATGTGGTAGTGGAATCATCCACAACATCAAAATTACAACTAAAATACTGAAAAACTGTCATTCAGAATTGCCTGAACTCCACCAGAAGAGAAGTCTTAGAACTAAGGATAGAAAAAGAAGCTGCATCAAGACTGGTTGAAAGGGTGGACATGCAAAACAGGCTGCTTCCATACCCAAATGTGTCCTATACAAATCAGGAGGCATATCTCAGATGCAAAGGAACACCATCACTTCTGAGGGTGCCCGCCCCACACCAGGCCTCTCATCTCATGGTTCTAGTTGCAGGAAGAGAAGTTTCCATAACTTCTGGCTGTGAAAACCATCAGGGATTGCGGCTAAGTGAGATGGAGGGCTCTAGAATCCAACATTCCTATAGCAGGGCCCTTGCATGAATTTACTCAGACTTACTTGGTCTGTGTTCCAGCACTGGGGAGCCAGGAACATATAGGGAGGAATGAGTTGTCATTGGGGCAAGAGTTAGAGAGACAGATTTCTCCCAGACAGAGTGATCACAGAGGCCATTGTTCCCTTGTTGAGTCCTATCCTCACAGAATCAGTAGGTAGGCATCTTATTTGAGTATCCATTAACCTGGCTTACACTTTTGGACCCACTGTGATGATTCCTTGAAACCCTACCCCACCCAACTTATGGGCCCTACCCAAGCATTTTCCAGGGTTTTGCGATACAATTGACCCATTTGGCTCATGCTTTGGACTTTTCCTAAAATCTTTCAAACAAGCAACATCTGACCTCAGCATCCCACATACCTCTCGCTAAGAAGCCTCAGGTCCAACACCAGCCAGCCTCAGTTTCCAGCTGGGTCTCTCTTGGGCACCTTCAAACTCAGCATAAGTAGTAGCTATCTATAGATAGTTTGGTAATTTATACTGGGTGTCCCCAGGCAAGACACAGGTGGCAGCTATTCTTGGCTTATACATCCTGGGAGGCCTCAGAGCCTGCATATCCAGTGGATAGCTTCAGACCACAATGAAGCACAACACAAACTTCTTCACAAGGGATACACTCAAGGAGTAGACTCAACTGGCACCAGAGCACCACTGAAGTAAATCCTGCTCCAGGGGTCAGACCCTGCACAGCTGGTCCTCCATGGTGGTTGCAGCCATTCCTCACAGCCAATCAGACTGGGGGATAAATCCCTCCCATTGAGATACCAAGAGCAAGCAAAGTTGAACTACAATAGGAGGATGTCCAGAGCCCACACCGTGGGAGTAGGAGTATATGAAAAATCTCTGTACCTTTCCCTCAGTTTTGCTATGAATGTAACTAAAATTGATATAGTAGAGGCCCAGTGCATAAATTCATGCATGGGTGGAGTCTGGCCAGTTTAGCCAAGGAGAGGGGACATGGCCTGTTGGTTGGCCTGCCTGCAGGTCAAACTCCTGGTCCAGGGGCCAGTATACATATTAGCCCTTTATTATATAGGATATACACTGAGTGGCCAGATTATTATGCATTCAGAGAGTATAATAATATGGCCACTCAGTATAGACACAGCCCAGCACTTGCCTTTGTCTGTTGGTCAAATCCAATGCATCTCTTCAGACCCTTACAACAAATACAGGCCAATTGGAAGACGTGGGCCCCAGTGGCAGAGCCAGGCCCCACAATCACCCAGAATTTAGGCTAATGCAACTAGGTAGCAATCTCCATGGAACAGAACACATTGTTTTAGAGTCTTAATTCTCCCAAAAGCCCTCCCCTACATATTTCCTCTTTATTAGATAGGATTTTTTTCTTTAACGTATTAGACAACCCTAACTGGTTTGGCTAGGTGGATGGAACATCAGCCTGCATACTCAAGGGTCCCAGGTTTGATTCCTGTCACGGGCATGTACCTTGGTTTGGGGCACATACCTAGTGGGGAGTATGCAGGAGGCAGCTGATCGATGTTTCTCTCTCATAGATGTTTCTAGTTCTCTATCCCTTTCCCTTCTTCTCTGTAAAAAAAAAATATATATATATATATATATATTTAAATATATATATATGTATATATACACACACACACACATATATATATATATATTTAAAAAGAAACATTTAAGATTCCTCCATATCTGCGTGGCTAGTGTGACTCAGTGGTTGAGACCCAGGCTGCTGGCGCTGGCAGGGGATCAGGCCATGGGGGTGCGCACCCCTGCCAGGCTGAGACCCCAGCCCTGGCTGCCGCCATTGGGAGGACGATCCGGCTGTGGTGGTGCATGCCTCTTCTAGGCTGAGACCATGGGCTGATGCTGCTGGGAGGGGACTGGGCCGAGTGGATTGAATTGCCTCTGGGCATCATTCCACCAGGCCGCTTACTCTGTAGGCTCTCAGCAGCAGCCCTCCCTGAGACTGGGGGTCTCCAGTGGGGCTGAGAGGACTAGCTGTCGCCATCTGGTGGCTATGGGTGCCGTCATTTTTGTCACGGAGTGATGGTTAATTTGCATATTACTATTTTATTAGGTAGGATAACTGTATTAGCACGTTACCTATATTAATAATGCTTTTCTATTCATTAAGAACTTTAATTAGGATTCTTCATCTTTTTCTTCTTTATCAGGGTAAAAACCTTTCCTTTTACTCCTAGCTAATATATTTTAACTATTCAAAAAAAGTCATTTGATTCATCTCATTTTTCAGCATTAAATAAGAAAAAGCAGCGGAGACCAGTTTGGCTCAGTGGATAGAGCGTCGGACTGCAGACTGAAGGGTCCCGGGTTTGATTCTGGTTGAGCATGTACCTTGGCTGCGGGCACATCCCCATTAGGGGGCGTGCAAGAGGCAGCTGATCGATGTTTCTCTCTCATCGATGTTTTTGACTTTCTATCCTTCTCCCTTCTGCTCTGTAAAAAAATCAATAAAATATATTTTTTAAAAAAGAAAAAGCATATATTTTAACATATTAAGACAATGAATAAGAGATTTCCTATTTCTTATTCATTCTTGTTAACTTTGAATTTATTAGGAATATGTGTATAAATATACACATATTTATAAGTATTCTTTTTTTGTCCAATATTGTTTTGTCCAATATTCTAATTCCATATGACTTGAATGACTTGTAAATGTTTTTATTTTTATCTATCTTCTGGGCATTGTTAAAGATTTCATACAGTTTTCTTACCCACATATTTTGTACATAATTAAAAGTTAATTTGATTAATTGAAATTTTCACCCATAAGAAACAAATACAAATCTCAAGCAAAACAAAAATACAAGCAACTATGTAATACCAATTTAATTTTTTCTATTAAATTTTCTTAAAATTTATGTGTGTACTTAATTTTTTTCCTCCCTCTGAAAAATAGCTTAGAACCTACAGATGGCAAAACTGGTATTTGTGAATGTCATTAACAGTTTGATTTAAAAAGGCAACTCCATATATTTTTTGAATATGTAAACTAAACATTTTTATATCCAGTGACATAAAAAGTCAAATATATAAGTGAAAAAGAAAAATGTGCCTTTATGATACTTGCCCATTACTAGGGCCTGAATTCCTAGTCAGCATTGACAGGGAGTTTTTCCTGAGTTGCCTCTGATTAGGCCCTTGAGTTCTAGGGAAAAGGGAATATCTGTAGGAATGTGGCCTGATTCTTAAAATAAAATAATGATTTAGGGACCAGGGAATATTTAGGTTAATTTTATTTGACACAGACCTTGACAACTTTTTAATAACATAAATGTTATTATAAATAGAAACTAATTATACTGGTTGCAACACCAGTGTAGCTTCACATTTCTATCATCTTCTGGTCAGAAAATGTTCTCAAAATGCCGGAAATTCAGAATCTTTTCAAAGGAGAAAAACATGTTTAACTGTGATATAATTAGCAGTTTCTATGGCTTTTGTTCTTAAGAGACAATAATAGTTTTGATTCTTGAAAATCCCTAATTACATTGGGAAGGAAATTCAAGGCAGAAAGGAAGATAATTTATAGTATAATTACAAAGTAATTAGAATTCACAGAAAATAAGTCTTACTATAAACCTGGTTTACTATGTAAGATCTTAGTATCCTTTAAGAAATAGTAATTCAAATTTAGCATTAGTTATCATTTTTGTACTTCCCTAATCTCAATGTGTTGAAAATAAATAATAGATGTTTTTTTAATAGAACTTCCTTTTGTTTTGAATTTTTTTCTTTTTAGGGTTATATCTATGTAACCTGAAGAGTGAGGAAGTTGTCAATTATATTTACATAAAATTTGTACTTTTTTAAATATTGGAAAGTTTCTATTGTATTACATTCCTACAATTTAAAATCTAAGGTTGCAGTACCAAATGCAATGTTGTGACATAAAAATGTATAATATTTTTGTTTCATTTGTCCTTAATTATGTTTCTTTGTACTAAAAATCTACCTAGTTTTCATTACTGGATGTTTTTGACAAAAATACATTTACAGGAAGTAAAAATCAGTTATCACATATTTTAAGTATTATGTTGCTGTTTATCATCTAATTTATTACTTTAAATAAAAGAGCATAGCCTGGCCAGAATGGCTCGGTTGTTGAGCATCAACCTATGAACCAAGAGATAACCTTTTGATTGCCAGTCAGGGCATATGTGAGCTCAATCCCCAGTATGGGGTGTGCATGAGGCAGCTGATCAATGATTTCTGTCTCTCTCCCTCTCCCTTTCTCTCTGAAATCAATACAAATATATTTTAAAAATAAAATAGCATAAGTCCTAGTCTAGCTCTAGTGAAAGACAGTTACTTTTTTATTAACCTGTTCTGAAACAAACTTTAAAAAAATGAAGCTTCTTTCAATCCTAGAAGTCACTACTAGTAAAAGTAGATTTTCATTTTTTTAAAATAATATTGTTCAGGATGTCACTGAGGCCAAACAAAACAAAACAAAACACCAAATGCTAATAGATTTTTCCATAACTATACATGCAGATTAAAAAAACACACAACTTAGAGATTTAAATAATAAAAACCACCTCAAATTGAGAAATTATTTCATTTTGGTTTAATGATAGAAAGGAGAGGCAGTAAAGCTATTTAATTTTGTATCAAATAGTGTTAAATTAAGACAATAAATGTTACTTAGGAAAACTACCCAGAACATGTATTTTAAAATTTCTAATCAACCATTGTTTTAAATAATCAAATAAGAAGTTAAAATTTTATAGAAAAATGAAATGCACTTGCTCTTAGAAAAATATTTGTCACGAATCATGATTATTGTTAATAGTTAATTAACTTTTTGTATATCTGTTAAATCTCAGAGACCAGTTGGAGAACTTATTTACTTATTTATTGGAAAACAGGCCATAGCATTTGCTGTTACTAAACCACTAAAACTCCTGGATATAAAAGAATATTGATTCTGGTTTCTCTCCACTCCCTGTCTACTTCAAACCACCAATCTCTTTTTTGTCTCCTATTTTTTTGGGATGACTTCTCCTCTTGAAAATCCTATCTAATAAAAGAGTAAGATGCAAATGGACCGTACCTCTGCTACACCCATAAGCCACACTCACAAGCCAAACCCACCAGCCAATCAGAGCGAGTATGCAAATTAATCCAACCAAGTTGAGGGTTAATTTGCATATATGGGTGCAGAAGATGGTGTAGAAGGAAGCCAAGCACTGAAGAAGGAAGCAAAGCTTCGGAGAAGTAAGCAAGTGGGGCGGGGGAGAAGGGAGGAAGTGAGGAAGCAGAGAAGGGAGGGAGCAAGGTAGTGGAGAAGGGAGGCAGCTTTACTCAGGTTGCAGAAAGCCCTATTCATGCAGGAATCTTCCTGCAATGGGTGTCTAGTTTATTTATAATTAAGAAACTGTGCTATTATAAATGACATCTTCTAAAAATCTAGAGTTAATATCTATACTTTTTCTGATTCCCATCCTTTTTCTTCACAACCTCTACAAAGGATTTCCATTGTCTTTTGAACTCTCTTATACACATATTCTCTAAGAGAAGACTGAAGACATATGATCAAAAGATAGCCTCCCTCATAAGTTGTCATCTTTTTCTGTTATTTTATAGTGAAAGCCTTAGTCAGTGATGCTGGTATTAAGTTAATGGCTAAAAATCAACTGAATAAAAAATATATTACATTTAAAAATGGATAGTACTGCCTTCTCTCTTGCTTTATGGGCTAAACCACAGTTTTAAGATATTAAATCTTGGATATTTTTCATAACAATATTTTTTCTGATATACTGCCTCAGGTAAGAGAAACAAAAGAAAAAATGGGATTACATAAAACTAAAAAGGTTTTTCACAGCAAAGAAAATGATCAAAAAAGAAAAAAAAAACAACTCACTGAATCAGAGAACATATTTGCCAATGATACATCTTATAAGGGGTTAATATCCAAAATTTATAAAGTATTTATAAAACTCATCAAGGCCAAATAGGAACAAATGTATGTTACAAAAACATTTTGAAATACTCTGTGAAAAAAATTCTTAAATATGTCTCATATTTAACTTACATTATAAACTTCAGAGTTAGACCTTTAGATAGAAACCTTTATGGTGTAAACTGGAGATTTTTACTTCAGTTTGTGATGTTATAAATTTTATTATAGTAATAGTTGTTTATTGTGGTTGAGAGATGCTGAAAAAAATCTAATCAGAAAGGTATTATTAACTATTATATATTACTTTTTTATTTTCTCCCTTTTTTCCTCCCTCTCATTTTTCTTTACAGATTTCATTCTATTAGTGGACAGGTTTTTGAAAAATATTTTATTTTCTTTATAATGACCTATTATTTCTCCATTTTAGAAAATATGTAATAGTTTTAACTAATTATATACAATAAAAGCCTAATTTGCTAAGTGTCTGGTCATCTGTTCAACCAATCAAATCATAATATGCTAATGATATGCTAAATCCATTCAACCACTTGCTATGCCATGAACTGATCACCAGGGGGCAGATGCTCTGACCAGTAGGTTAGCTTGCTGCTGGGGTCCGGCTGATTAGGACTGAGTGAGATGGGCTGGACATGCCCTGGAGCCCTCCTGTGTCCCTTCCCAGCCCTGATCATGCACAGGTGAGGTACCTCCGTCTGGCCTGTGCCCATTCACAATCTGGGATCCCTCAGGGGGTGTTGGAGAGCTGATTTAAGCTCGATCCTGCAGGCCAGGCTAAGGGACCCATGGGTGCATGAATTTGTACACCAGGCCTATAGTTAATCATGATAGCCATTACTTAGCTTCCTCAATTGCAATTAAGTTTTATTTCTTCTATTATTGTCAGAATATCCTTTATGGACATCTTTTAAAAAAATACATTTTTATTGATTTCAGAGAGGAAGGGAGAGGATAGAAACATCAATGATGAGAAAGAATCAAGCCCACAACACTGTAGCATGTGCTCTGACCTGGAATCCAACTGTGACCTCCTGGTTCATAGTTCTACTCTCGACCTGAGTCACAAACAGAGCAAAGGATATCTTTTGCTAACAAACTATGATCTCTCCAAGGACAAATAGTTTGGGATTTAATGAGTGGCTTATAGACAGTATTGACAAATAGAGTGCCTGAACATTTATACAAAATCAAGAGGAAAAAATTAATCAAAACAATACAATTTAGTGATGATTTTGCAAATCTTTATGACATGGCTACCTTTCTGTCTGGTGCTGCCACTGCTCTCACTATCAAATGACTTCTCACTCTGGACTCGCTTACCGTCTGCCATTGTTTTGCTACTTCCTGCTGCCATAGTCCTACCTCCAGCCAAGTTTTTTAATTGCTTTCTACAAGTTGCTCTCACACAGGAATTAAAAATAAGCAAGGAAGGAAGCAAAAGTAGTTCCAGTTTGAAAAAAACTGTGTAAAATTAGTTCACATTTTAAGACTCATTAGCAAACAATTATCTCAAGGTCTTTCAAAGGCAATTACGTTATAATTTTCTTAATTTGGGCACTGATCTGTTGATCAAAGTTGGCTACATTTAACTTGTTATCTCTGAAGAATGTGATTATACTCCTTTTTTTTTTTAAATTAAAGGACACTGACAGAATTAACACAACAAAGAGGTCAGTCATTAGCCTTCCTATGGCAATCAATAATTTTTCAGTCAAAATGTTTAGTAATATAACAGAAAACAAATAAAGGTTATTGATAAGAAAATCTGATACCTTATTGGTTCATCCTACACATATAAGCCCAAATTCCATTATTTGAATTGTAAGTATGACTAGATTCCTCTTTAATTCACCAAATAAATAAGATTTTGTTGTAATATGTCTTTTTTGTTTCCTAACCTCAAAATTCATTTATTTTTAATGAGATTTACAAAATTGCTTTCTCATCCTGCAAAGCAAGGGTATAATTTTTTCATCATTCTTAAGTGTGTTTACAAAACACATTTGATAAACACCGACTCTATGGGTGCTAAGCAATTAAGTGCCATTCATCAGTTTAATACTAGATTTGGCATTATTTAAGTTTGAGGATCAGTGAGATTAACATTCAATACATTATAAATAGGTCATAACACAATGTATACGCCTCAAACACAACTCTATGCCAGCTGTAACATAAACCCTGCCATATGCTAAGCTGAAAAAGCATTGTGGCTCCCAAATAGAAACTAAATCGGCTGCCACCAATTCCCCATACACATTCATATTGAGGTTTTACAAGTGTATAAATGAGGTTGCTCTATATAATACTAAATCCTGGAATCTTTTAAAATTAGTAATTAAGTGAACAAAATAAATTATTTTGATTTATATAAATTTAGAAAATTTATAAATATTGAAGACACATTTTTCATGGGTTCTTTATGATGTCAGCCTACATTAAATCAACAAATAGTTATTTAGCAAACCATCAAGCAAAATGATAAAAACTATGCTTCTAATAAGTAAAATATGTGCACTATTATTTGTGATTCAAAATTATTGAAAATAATAATAGTACCACAGATATAATGATTTAGAGTTTAAAATGCAAGATTTATCTGAAGATCCAAAAGTGTCAGAGGAAATGCATAGATTTCTGAGAGCAGCATGGCTAGTGCTTAAATCCTATAGCAACACATACATTTCTAATTTGAAAATGTTTAAATGCACTTAAGTCTTCCTTACTAATATTATTGGGAAAACATTTTAAAGACCCCTTTCCTGGATAACATTTTGTAATTTACATTTAGTTGATATATGAAGTTTAAAGCATTTTATTGCCTTTTGTCATGTGTAAATATCTTAGTAATAAGTATGTCACTAAGCTTATAAAAAAATCCTTTTTATTTTTATGGAAGTGAAGGAGTAGCAGATTTATGTTCTTCAAAAAGGGACAGACATTGCTAGGCAGAAAATCTGTAGGTGGAGACTCAGTCTAAGAAAAGAATCCCTAACCCTCCCTTCACCTTTTGTTCCCATAAGCCACTTTCATTGTGTTCCTAGAAATATGTGTCTGTCAGTTAAGTGAAATTGAATATCCTACTACATTTGTAGTGATTTGACATATGCAGATATTTTCATTGTTCCCTTCCTTAAAACTCTCATGTAATATTATGAGATGAGGTAACATCAACTGAATTAATTGGTTGTTGTTGTTTTGTTTATTTGTGCTTTTGGTTGGTTTGTTTTGGGAAATTACAATCACTATTCAAAATGCTTGGTATAAATTTACCCATACATAATCCTCATAACAACTTAACAAGGAAGAATTATTATTATTATTTCATTCAAAAAGGGAACATTGAGAACAGAGAGCTTACACGAGCTGTCTATAGTTGCTTAGCTAATTTTCTTCAACTCAATTTCTTTAAAAATTTGATTATTATTTTGATACTAACGCTAAATATTTTATATATTTTTGGTGTACTGAGTGCTTCTGACAATAATAATGATGATACTCAATTACAACAAAACAAAATAGTGTCAGAGCAGATTAGGAAAACAAACATAACTGGTTCACTGTATAAGTTTGCCAAACAAGAGTTATTCATTGTTAATGATTATTTTCTGTTGTTTACTGTATGGTTCACATCATACATACATGTGTTATGTACTATGTATGGAGCTGATATGCAAATGATAGCAGCAGCAACCACAGTTATCAAGAGCATTTATCTTATTATCAGACTATTCTTAATACCCTAAATAAACTGTCTCATGCACCCTCAGAAAAACAGTATAAGGTATTAGAATTAACTCAATTTTTTAAATCATGAAAGGGTGGTGAAAATAAGTGAAGTAAAATCCACATAGACAATAAGTGGAGGGCTTGGGATACAAACTCAGGCACACTGACCCCCAAGCCTACAAACCAGAGTCATTGAATTGTTTCTTATTTGATACATCTAGAGCGAAAGGCACTGTGATAAACACAAATATGCATTTAAGTGTTCTTCGAATTCAAAAGTGGGAAAGATAAAATCTATTGGGTGGAATGATTAAATGAAAAAAAATAGTAAATTTGGGGACAAACAACTCTATTATTTGAGTGTGTTAGTGTTTAATATTAGAGAGGTCACTTGGAATTAGATGTCAAAGGATTTGACAGGGAGTGAAATCTATATTCAATTCACTTAAAAACCGAGAGACATAAATGGATTTTGAATGGGAAAGTGTTGTGATAGCCATCAGAGCTGCATGTAGGGAGTTCTCTGCCAGTGGTATCTACAAAGGAAAAGTTTATAGAGTTTATATTTGTTAAGCCGTCTTTCAAAATTAATCATCAACAATAATTTATTGAGTAAAACAAATTTTCATGAGTCAACATTTCTGACTCAGGATCAATTTTATTGGTCACCTGAAAACTATAGCTCTAAAAAACTTAGGGAAAACATATGAATATTTTTATCAACATGAAAAGGCAGTATTTCATAATTTTTTTAATTTAGGTATTATCATATTAGTTTTTGAGACATCATAATTAAAAGCTTCCAATCTGAAAGCCTTTGAAATCTACCACTTTGAAGGTATTTTTGTCAAACCTATATTTAATGAATAGTACTCTAAATTTAAATGTATTCTGTATTCCTTCCACTGAAGTGATTAGAACATAGTTAATTTTTTTGGGGGGTGGGGTGGGTAGGGGGATTGGTCAAAACTATCCATTCCATTAAAGTTCAATGGCACTGCTTGCCACCATTCAGCTTTATCTGGCTAAAATCCTTTAATTCCTCATCCCCTGCTGTTGGGGAACTCTAGGCTCATCACACTTAACCTCTGCCTAGGCTTCTCTGAAAGAAATTTGTTTCAGTCCATTCATAGTTTCAATAGTTGAGTAAGCCACACGCAACTGCGCACTGGTCTTTTACCCTGAGCACACTAATCTGATTGTTTTTCCACTTTACAAACTCTGGGTCAACAATCAAGCTGCCGCCAGAAACTAATTAATTTGCAAACAGGCCTCTGGTGTTTTCACAGAGGGAAATCTTTTGAGAGCCATGTCAGAGAGGCCAGGCACACCATGGTTACATGCATTGTCATGGCACCCACTTCTCTGGGTAAATCTCTTGCTTGATGTCACTGCACACATGAACCCAGATTACCCAGTCAGCAGTAAATCCCTATTGAGGTCCACTGAGCTCTGAATGTACTGACTCTGGAAGAGGAAATTGGTATAGACAGGCTCTGAATTCATTAAATTGATGGTGGGGTTAGGGAGAAAAAAATTAAGAACTCAGAGAAGAGAGTTGGCTTTAATTTAAAGAATTTTCCAAGATATTATCTAATTTTGATGCATTTTCATTAAACTTAATTTAAAAGTGGGATTCCCTTGAGGGTAATAATACTCTTAAATGCTATTTTTCTAATCTTACCGTTTAACTATAAATTCTCAAATAAGTGGTTAAAAATTTGTGACTGATAAGCCATACCTGAGAGTTGTATTTTTTAGCCAATTATTAAAAAAATGTTAAAATAGTATATCCTTAATATTTTATTCAGGTACATTTTCTTAGATCCCTGAAAAACATAAAGTCACCTTCCAAACATTGCCACTGAGTTAATGTATTCCAAAGTTTTATTCATTTTTCCTCAATAGTACCATATAATTTCAAACAAAACTGATTGAGAGTGATTATATGCTTTAGACAAAGTGTGACACAGCAAGTAGGTCCTAGAAAAGAATATCAAGTAAAAGCATATTTAGTAAATTTGCTCTTTTTAAAATAGAAAGGCATATTTAATTAATTTAGTAAATGTGTTATCATTTAGAAAATAGAATAATCTGTATATTTTTGAAAATGTTATAGTTGTGGGGTGCATTCTTTATTGGGATGAAAATTTTTCTGTATAATAGATTCATAAGAAAAAAACATAACTGCTCAGATTGAGGTAAGGCATAAACACTTTTGTTGTTGAGATCTATTTTTATTTTTTTTCAATGACAGTGTAATTTCTATATTATTTTGTACTGGTTTCTGGTGTACAGCAGTGTGATTTGTTTTTTGAATTCTTTAAAATATTGCATATCCATGTTTCAGCATAATTTCAGCGAAAATATGTTTATTTTTTGTGATTCTATACAGTGATATTGAACTAACAGAGTGTAATTCGTAGATGTAATTCAAAAGTTAAAAAGACTGATTCCTTGTTTTCTTTTTGCAGGCTATGAAAACCAAGAAGACATTTGTGGTTGCAGTTGCTGTTATGACTAAATGTTCACTCTACTTATGTAATACTCGTCTGCTCATACAACCATAAAATAAGGCTTCCACATGGTTTTTTTCCCGCAGATCAGCAAAATACATTACTAACTTGCTTAAGTTGGAGAAATAATTCAAAATGGCATCATTAAATAGCCTGATATTATGCAAAACTACATAATTCGTTTTACTTATTAAAAAACCTAATTGGATACTTTGACCTAGCTTATGTCTTTAAAGATAATAGAATTAAAATAGTACATCAAAAGAGTTGTACAAATGGTTTGAGATTAGGTATCTGGTACCATGTAACATTAATTTCTATTCTTGTAATTTATTTGCAATCACATTTCCTGGTTTTATTTACATAAAAATAGATCTTGTCTAGAAATTTGAATCTTTAGAGAACATGAAGTATCCTGGTACATGACCACAGAGGAAGCTATGCTCTTTCCAATAATTGGGCCAACCAGGCTGGTATGAGTGTTACAGTGAGAGGAAGTAGAATGATGACTTGCATACCATTTCAATTACTGAATAAAGCAAGTGGGTTGGTCTATCCACAGGCACGATACTTTTAGGAAATCCACTAAAAGGAAACAGGTCTTCTGAAACGCGTGGGAAGGCCTCACACTCTGGGCATTGTAATTAAGGTCTGTTTATGCTCACTAGGCCTCGGCTCTCTCAAGGATCCATGAGGTTTCACATATTAAACCCTACTGTGACTGCCTTTGTGGGACAAAGGCTACAGAGAAGATTCACATTTAGCTGTGTTTACCACATGCCCAGTTACTTAGTACTTTTTATAGATTATCATGTGGTCATTTTTTCCCCCACAACTATAAGAGGTAGGTAGTAGTATAATCCCATTAGAAATAAGGTCAAAGTAATGTGAAACTGTTTTGCTCTAAAGACTATGGTTTTTCCTCCATAACACATAGGATTCCAATATTAATTCAAGACACTACAGAAAACAGTGTCCATCAAGTAGAAAAATAAATGTAGGCTAGCCCTTCATCTGCTCTAATGGATGGCTAATATGTACCAGAACTAGGTACTAATATTTAAATACAAAATGTTAAGAAATCATTACTATAACACTAGCATAAACTTGTTTGTATCCTTACTATGAATATATAAATGACACATTTATTTAATTTTCACATTGTTAGTAAGCCAAAATTGGAACTGAAGTTTAAAAAAAATATGCTATTTAGATAATTTATAAAGCTCAAGGAAAACATTCTGAATGTGGGCACATCATGGCAAGCACATACCAGTACCTTTCCTGAAGTCCAAAGAAGTTATAACATCTATCAGCCTTAAAGGAGGATTTGGTGTCAATAAAAAAATTTTGTGTAGAAAAAGAAGTTTTTGTTTCCTCACCTAAATGTATTATTCATTCCTAATATTTCCTGTTAAAATGAATTTAAATTGTTATTGATATTATAAAATATAAATTTTAGTATGTAATTATGAAAATAGTGAAGTTCCACCACAATCAAGATATTTCAGGTTCTAACTCTAGACAACTGTTCTGTTTTTTAATTTCAATAGAATGATATTAAAAGTCATTAAAATAGGACAACTGATTCTTCCAAAAATAAATGGCTAGAATTAATTTGAGAAAAGTAAAGGAAGTCCTGTGTCAAATTAATTTTAATAGATCTTTCATAAAGTACCTTGCAAGATAATTGATTACTTCTAATAGCACAAATGATTATGCAGTCAATGCTTCTGCCTCAAAATTCAGTTATTTTATGCATGAATGTATAAACATGATGTTTCTAACTTTATTCTCAAAGAGTACTGAATATCCTGAGGCTTGAGATTCACACAGTCCTTCATTTCTATCTACAATGTGTCTGCATCCCCATCTTGCAGCAGCTCTGGTTTCTGCACCCTGTCAAATGTAACCTTTGTGCTAATTTGGTAAAATCCGTTCTCACGTTTAGTGCTGAGAGACTGATAACTGAATTCTCAGATGAACTACACATTTACAGAGATGAAGTACAGAGCTGCGGACAATGACTCTTTTCCCACAGCGTACATTCTTCAGACTCAGCTGTCAACGTGTGAGTGTGTGCAGCACAAAGGCAGCTTTAACTTGGTGACTTTTTTCCTCTGAGGCCATAAAAATGAAATGGATACTGTACTCGCCCTCATGTTATTCCATCTTCTAATGAGATGTTCTTTCTCAGGGACATTGAGAGCCTGTATGCTTTTTAGAGTTCTTAGTAGATCAAAGTCTCCTTCTTGCAGAATAAAAACAAACATTATCCTTCCTAAATAAATATTTCAGTTTGAGAATAGACCAGATAGCAACAGTGGATATTCCAAAATTGTCCTCCTGGGGGTTTGGAGTTAAGCTCTTTTATAGTTTTACGCCAACAGTTTAATCATGATCTTAGTATCTTTTCTCTTTCTTGGTGAGACATAATTTCTCTGCTGGTCATCAAGCTACCACACATCTACCACAGGGGTAGGGATTTTATTATATGTCAAATCTCCTTTGAGTTCCATGGCATTTGCACTTAATTAAATGATCTTCGGCATCATCTACATTTGAGGAATACAGTGGGGACGTGATGTCAAACTTATTTGAAACTTGGGAGAGCAGGAAAAAGGGAACCTAAAACAAGTGACTTTCAAAGAGAAAAGACTAGTGAACAGTGATACGAACTGCAGAAGAGGCTTTTCAAAACGGAGACTGATGAACAGGTTTGGAAAGTCATCAGTGACCTTTGGAGGAGCAGTTCCATGGGATCAAAGTCAGGTTGAAAGTGTATAAAGGGGAGAAAAAGTTGAGAAAACAAGGTTCTAACAAATCTATGCACTTAGATATTTAGGGACTTCATGGCATGCCATGAGGAAAGGAGGTGTTCGAATAGATGAGCAAGTTTTCAGGTCAGAGGAAGAGTTTAGTGGTAGAGAAGAGATCAAGACAGCAAAAGCAATGTCGATTGGGATAATTTACATAAGCTCATCAATGCAATTAGGAGCAAAGGCAGACAAGTGAAATATAGAAGGTTAAGAGGCACACTAATACATTGTTAGACGTGGTCAGAAGTGTTGCAGGAGGGAAAATGCTGATTGAGCTTACTGTGGTATGTTTTATGTTTTGTATGGTCACTTTCAAGTATGTATCAGAACAAAGACTGTAACAGACAACTCATTGTCTCCTGATGTTTCAGTGATGTTCAGAGGTCATATTGGCATTTTTTCTCTAACAAGTCAATGAATGATAAAGTGATTAAGTGAATTTTGGGAGTTCCCCAGGAGAAAAAGCAGGAAAAACAAGTGTGGCAGAAGTTCAAATAATGAAATATTCAAGCATCTTACTGAAAACAGATGGACTATAAAATGGAAGATAGGGTTTTGAAAAGATTAAAAAATAAAGTAAATAAATGTTATAAAAGTTCTTTAACATTTTGAAAATACTTTCAATGTGACATTGTCATTAAGACGGTTTTTTAAAGTGTTTCATAACTTATATGATGTTCTCAAGGCAACATGGAAGTGTGGAGGAAAAAAACACACTACAGCATGAGATTTGAGATTAGTTGTGGTGTTCCTGTAAGACAGGATTGGTAAGTCATCTTATCATTTTCCATTCCTCCCTTCCGTAGCTCCAGCCCAGATCTATTTCTTTCCATAGTTAACTACTGAGAAATTTCACTTTTGGCACAAAGCAAATATTTTCCTGAATCCTTAATCTTTCTTTTCTCTTTGCCCAGCTTTCTCACACCTACAGTCATGAAGTCACTACCATGTGTTTAACTGCATATTAAATCTCAAGTCATATAGTTTGAGCTATACAAAGAAAGTCTCCCAGTTACTTACTATAGTTACACCTGTTACGTGTTTAAGTTCTTACAAGTACCACCTACCATTGAGCCACCTGGAGTCATGCTGCTCTGTCCTGATTGGGTGGTGGTGCCCAAGAGTTCGGAAGATAGCAAAGTCTCGGCCCATAAAATCAGCTGCCGTTCCAGAGTATAACTCTCCATCTGTGTTGTGACAAATAAAACCACATACACATACTTTAATTCAATTAAGGTAAGAAAAACAAAACAAACAAACAAAATGCAAGTTCAGTGTTAAAACCATGCTAAATAGAAAACAGAAATGCTCAATGCAAAGCTATTTATGTTTTAATCTTATGTCTTTGTTACAGTGAGTATTTTATTAAATCATCATTTAATAATTTAGTACTTTACTACCCATTTAGTACTAACTTTGAAAAATTGAATAAAATGTGACTCGGAGGATATTAATAAAACATGAAATATCATTCTTTTCCACTATAACCAGAGACAAACTTACAGAGTGTATACATTGTTTTTATATGTGTAAAGATAATATGATTCTAATAATCTTGCTTATGAAGAAAAAGAATCATTGCAAAATCTTGCTTATAGTTCTTATTGTATGGAAATGAAATTTCTAATATATTCATTTAAAATATTTTTCTATTTTATTATAATTCAGAAAGTGCTAACATTTTCTTTGCTAAATTTTTTCTTGCTTTTTGAATTTTAATATAGCAACTTGGAGAAGTGTGTGAATTGAATAGAAAGTATCATTAAAAAGAAAAAAGTCCACCACATTCAAAAAGAAAAAAGTCCACCACATAACCTCAGATATAACAGAGATGTGTTTATAGAGGAGGAAATTTTGACAAATAGCTCATATTCATTACAGTTCAAATTTTCTTGTTCTTTGACTCATTCCAGCTTAAACTAAACTTACTCTAGGTCAGAGTTTAATGATGGAAGACTTCTAATCAGAAGGTAAAGAATAGATGGGAACAAAAAGGGAGGAGAAAGAGAAGTTAATATTTACTGAATACCACTCTGTGCTGGCCCACCAGTCAGGCCTAGCTGGACACTTTCAAATTATCTCATTTAGTTCTGTCAACAACCCATGACGTAAGGATATCCGTATTTTACAGTTCAGGAAACTCAAGGTTGCTCAGCTAATGACTAGGCAAGTCAAGGTGAAAGTTCAAACACAGGCCCATTGGTAATTATTATGGTTTTCTTCCTTTAAACAGAAAGTGCCACATATTAGTTCACCCAGAAAATGCATTGTTGCCTATCTACTTACAGTGAATAATCAGCACAATAAAACAACAAAAAATTACAAATTTTTCTCCAAATAGTTTACCATAATGACAGTAAAAAATATATTATCTTGTTGATTATTTGGATATATTAATGTTTTAATTTAAAAATATTCAGAAAATAAAATGGGTCTAGATAAATTATAACCTAAATACTTAAATAATACTATGTCAATTTTCAAAGGACTTTCATATTTATTAGATGAGTGGCAAACTTTCTCTGAATCATCAATTATAAGTGCCTTTGAGGAAGTTTTATTAATTGGATTGCTGTATGATATTCTTTGTTCACACCCTCAATTCTCACTTGCAATTCAGGGCTTTGCAATGTAAGATAGACATTCTCAGTGGCCCAACCCAAATCAATTTCCTTGGTAAGACCTGGGTTCTCTAATGTGTTTGAATGCACCACAAATGAGCTTCGAAAACTCTAAAGCTGTGAGGAATAATGATACAAAGAGAACCATTGAACAGCTCCAATTTATGAGAATGAGTTTTTAAAAAATGATGATTAGACAGCATATTAAGTACAAATAATCAGTTTATTAAATAGAATTCATATGATATCCCAAATTGTCATAATATGATACGTTTGGGATTCAAAAACATCTATGTTTTCTTCACTTAATTAAATAGCAAGTTCAACTCTGACTTGTTCTCACCATAACATGGTACAGTAATATTTAATTTTACAATAAGGCAAAGAAATAATACTTTTTACTAAAGTTACCACAATAAGTATAATGTAAGAAAAATAACTCTGTTCTAAAAGCACAAAAATGCTTTGAATAAGCTAACTATAAGTTTCAAAGGTACTCTGAAATGTTTAAATGCATATTGTTGCCTTAATTTTAACTTATATTCAATTGCTGTAAGTAATTATTTTCTCTATGGGATGTTTGTGTCCTCCCCAATGTACTGTTTTATTAAAGTTGATATTGTATCATATTATAAATACTGATATATTAGTTTAAACTTCAAGGAAATTATGTTTCTTGTTCTTTGTGAATAACAGAGTGTAGGTGTAAAATGTATTGTGAAAGTAGCCTAAAATATCATATTGATGTCAAATAATTTCAAGTTGTGAACCTGTCCAGGGCAGCTTGTATTCTCTTTACCTTAAAAAAATAAGTTATTGGTTAATGCTTATTGTTCTCTTCACCCTGCTAATGCTGAAAATCAGAAAAAGAGAAAACAGTTTTCACCAAAAGTGAAAACTGAATAATATTATATCAGAATGTAGTCAGATAGATCATGACCAACCTGAGGTAGAATCAGAAATATAAAGAATGTCTATGCAGGAGAGAGTTACAATAACAAAAACAACAGTAACATAAGAAACTGTTACTTGAGTATAGATAGATATTTGTTTCTCTTATTCATTTAGTTAATGATTTTATAACTTCCAATTACTTTTGGTATCCATCCCACATGAGGAGGGCAAAAATCAATATAAATAAAGGCAGAGGAAGCATGACTGATTTGTTGCTGTTTCAATAAACAGTGAAAGTAGAAGAGCTATTCAGTAGAAGGGCTATTGACTCAATTTATTACTAAAAACAGAATTAAATTAAATAATTGACTTATAAACCAAAGGAAGGTTGCAGTTTGGATATCAGTTGCCTTCCGTTATAGGAAATAACCTCTCACCTGATTATTATTTTTGGCAAGAGTCATAGTGATTTCTGTGAGCTGGAGGGCACCAGATAATTGGGTGACCATGAAGGGTACATTCTCATAGTGTCAGTCCTCAATATCAATAACTATTCCTTTAAAACAGGTCTTAGAGAACATTTTCCAGTGAGGTTTCTATAGGATTCTTATCAAGGATGATTGCTCCAGGTAATACATATTTATTGCTTAGATGAAAAATTATAGGTGGTGGAATAACCTACTATTGCATTCTCACGGAGCAGAAATATAATATCAACTCAGAGTACATTTCATTTAATATACTTGTGCATCTTCACTATATATTAAAGACAGTACATTTTGTGGTTATCTGAAGTGATCTAATGATATCTGACTATAATATATTTACTGTATACTTCAGTTGGCATATCTACAACTTTGTTCAACAGAAATGCCTACTTGCCAAACTTCTTTTGTAGTTTTCTAGGTCAATTATGTAGTTATCAAATTATTGATTTTTGAGCATAATGATAATTTCTCAGTTTTATGACCATAAATATGTTTTCCTGGAGATCTGAAGTAGAGTATTAGATCAATGTTATCTTATGTTTGAAATGACACTATGGTTAAGATAGATATTTTTTGGTTTCCATATATACTAAGCCATTCGTCAAAGAAAAATATTTGTCCAATTTTATTAAATTTATTATAAAATAATATACTCAAGAAATTGTTATATTTTTATAAAAAGTGGTTGTGGATACTTTGTCCAACAGGGTTTTTAAGTCTCTCTACAAAAAGAAAAAAAATATGTATACCCAGAAAATTTAATATCTCAGAAATAATATAATGGTGTAAGATACATTAGTGTTGACAGATATAACTAACCACTCAGAAGTTGTCAAATTTAAAAGATGCTATTTGAGCACACCATTTTTTCTTAACTGTCATCCATTTAAACTGTCTGTAAGGAAAGCATTCTTTACCAAGATGAACAAACAGTTTTGTGAACTTCATTTCCACCATTGTGGAGTTATCTGAGAAACATGTGTTAAAAACAAAAAAGCTCATGTGTACTGTGGTCTTTCTGTTCAGAACTCAAAATGAAGTGAAAATATGGCTTAGATCAGTTAATGTATTAGATTACAATTCCTAAGAAGGGTGTGGTGAGGAGAAACAGAAGGTGAAAAAACATTTCCTTATGAAATCTAAGCATTACTAACATAGGTGTAAAGTGTGACATGGATGTGAACAAAATCAAACAAACCTAAAACCAAGACATTATGTCGTTAACACCTTAAGTAAATTGTAAATTCCACTCACAGAATAGCAGAGTAATTAGAAATGGAGAAAAAGAGAAGTTGTCACTCTCTCTCATGCACAGCACACACACACACACACACACACACACACACACACACACACACACACACAACACACACACAGAGATGTAATCTATTTCCTGAGAATGGAAGGGTATGAAAATAATTTTACATTTATTGAGCACATTTGTGTATATTAATGAACACAGTGTGAGGCAACAGTAGCTTTATAGTTATTTGTATGAAAAATAATACAATAATAAATAATCCTATATAATAAAAGGCTAATGTGCAAATAGACCAAATTGTGGAACAACCGGAACAACCGATCAACCTGTTGCTATGATATGTTCTGACTACCAGAGGGTGTGTGCAGAACATGGCGGCCGCTGTCCACAGTAGGACGGTGGATCAGGTGAGTGGAGGTGCCAGACCAAGGCAGGATGCTAATTGCAGTCAGCAGGGTAAGCCTCTGGTGGTAACTGAAAATTCTTTGTTCCTGCATGCCATGTGCCCGCATCCACTGCCAGTGCTGAAACTGCCATTCACACCTGCTACCTGTGCCCTGGTGCTGGTCCCGATCACTCGGCACCATCAGCAGGTGCAATTGGTGGCTGCTGGCCCTAATTGCCCCTGTGGGCTTCTCTACCACTCTCTGCTCCTGAGGGGCTATGAGGGCAGCTGCTGCCCTTCACACCTGGTAAACAGGGGACCTGGGTTCCAGTGGGAGGGACCAGGCAGGGTTGCAGAGGATGGTCCATGACTTGCCCCTGTGCCTACTACAGCCTTGCAGCTCACAGTTTTTTTCAAGGTGCACAAATTTGTGCACTGAGCCCCTAGTAACAATAATAAAATCTGTGTTAGGAGTACCAGCAACTATAAACTTACTTTTTCCCCATCCTGCATGATTTGATGGTTTTATTACTTATGTTGTCCTTTAAAACTGACACTTTTGAGTAGTTAATATGTGCACATAGTACAAAGTTATTAAAAATATAAAATGTATAAGGTACAAAATTTGTCTCCCAGACTCCCTAAAGGCAACCACTGTTACCAGTTGTTTTTGGTCTGTTTGCTTGTTTCTGGTTCATGTATATTTCAGAATATGTAAGCATTCAAATATAGTATGCTGCCTTATTTAAGCCTCATAACAAACCAATGTTATTACTATGGCCAAGCCATTTTATATACAAAGAAATTGATGTTCAGAGATGTTCAAATAATTGTCTCGATCATAGTTACTTAATGTAAGGAGTACCTTGTTTGCTCTAACATAAAGTGAGAGTATATTCTAATGTCAAATTATGTTCTTTCTTGAGACTCGGCAAATTGCTAGTTAACATTCCAGACCCTGGGAATAGACATCAGTAATAGCTCTTAGTGGTGGAATATTTATAAATTATTATCACTGCAATGCCTGGAGAAGATTTTAATGAGGAAACAAAATGCTTTCAAGTTGACTATACCTCTCAAGTCATGAAAATGTGAGATGATACTTAGTAAGAAAAAACTAAGTTTTATTCTTTTGTTATATTCACACATGGTGTTTATTCTGAGCAGGACAACAACTACTACTTTTAATGAAGAACTTTGTAAAAATGTCATAAAATATTTAGAGGTGGGTGAAAGAAGAAATATAAAAAATATTGGGGCAATTTAATATTGACAATGGTTTTTATTTAAAAAGATTTGAAAAATTAACTTTACTAATGTGATTTTAAAAACTTAGATTGTAATATTTGGGGACAATTCAGTAGCTATGTATTGCTCAGGAGATAATCCATATTTTCTATGGTCATCAGCTTAAAAACCTATGACATTTTAGAATGAGGTCATATTAAACCTTGATAGGTTTCATAAACTAAATTTTAAGCTGTCATCTGGTTTTAAAGTTTACTACTAGTTGAAAATGCTTAACAAAGGGTATAAAAGAATCTGCTGCCAAGTCCTTCTTTTAGGTGGTTTGTGCCAAACATGACATTTTATATCTCAGGTTTGGGAAAGGAGCAGCCGAGAACCACCCTGACAATTTATCTTATGTGCTGAAGTGAGAGGAATGTACTCAAAGGCTTTGGGTTGATAGGTTTTCCAAGCAGTCATTCACTCATATATAATGTGTAGACCTTGTATTTCATAGACAGTTACCCATACATGTAAAAGTTTAGGAAGTGCTATAGAAAATATTTATGTGTGAAAAGATTCCATTAAATTAGTAAGCATTCTTTTTCAAGCAGCATAAATAAAAAATGCCAGAAACATCCAACAAGGGGAATTAAATGTACTGTGAGAAGAAGAATTTATAGCATAGTTATAAAAGAAGCGAATAATCTCAATAAAGGAAGTCACGGCTCTTGAATTAAAATGGTGTTGCAGATACTTTGAGGGACTTTACCAGGTCTAATTTGGCCTGAATTCTGTACCTTTCTATCCAGTTGATTCAGATATTAATTTATATTGGCTTGAAGAAACTTCCTTGCGAATAAGCACTGAATATATTTGAAAGTGACTCAATTAGTTGATCATATCAGATAGGTGAGTTCTGGACTTCCACTTTAAAGCTGCTTTTCTGAAATGCTTACTGTAGTTTTTAGCATACATTGTCTCCTGAGCTCATAACAGTTCCCTCATTTTCTTTTCCTGTTCACAAACCTATACAGTTTTTTCCCCCCAAAGAATTTCTAGTAGAAAACACAAACTGTGTAGTTAATAGTCTTTGTGGACTTCGTGTGGTTGCATACCAAATGAACTATGTAATACTTACTTGTCATCATCCTTTCTCAATGGAATATTAAAATAAATAATCAAGCAAATCCCTCCTGAGAAACATACCACACATTAAAGCTGCTTTAGGCACAATTTTACATACTGGTTTTGAGGAAAATCTATCTTTTTTTTCTAGTATGCAGTTTAAATAAGTATAAGCTGCAAGTTTGAACAAGGGTGGATTCTTTCCCTTTGTTTAAGACACCTCTCAAATTTCTGTGTGTGCACTTAAGGAAGTCATCCACGTGTAATAACTAGGCTATCTGTAAATAGGAAAATTATAAGTGTGCTCCATTTGCTCCATTTCTTAAGGTCTTAAACTTTTGTTAAAATGCTCCATAAATGGATCAAATGGACTGAAATTATCTACATTTGCAAAGCAAGAAAGGAGATAATTCATACAGTAGTGGTTTTATTCTTAAAAGGAAAGAGATCAGTGAAATGTAGTTATGAAATAAACACTAGAGAATGCTGGAATACTAGAAAAATATATCTTTATCATTAATAGTGTAGTCAATATGAGTAGTTCTATTTTGCTGAGTAGAAAATATTTTTAAAAAGGAAAAATACTGGCAAAACTTTATGAACTTTTGACACATCAACTAATAATCCAAATACTTTAAAATATTTTCAAAATTTATTTCAGAGAGGAAGGAAGAGAGAGATAGAAACATTAATGATGAGTGAGAATCATTGATCAGCTGCCTCCTGCTGCCTCTCACTGGGGATCGAGCGCTAAAGGGAAATCGCACCATGCCCTCCTGGTACATAGGTTGACACTCAACCACTGAGCCACTCTAGCCTGTCCCAAATTAACTTTATAAAAAACAATATTTAGTATTCAAATTTCAACTAGAAATTTTATACTTGAAAAGTGTCACTATTATTTTTGTTATGTTATCAAATAATTATTCTCTATATTTTATAAAAAGGAAACAAGTTACATAATTTCCACATGATTATATAGAAACTACATTTAGGAGCAAGGTAATGACCAAGTAGATTTTGTATTTTAGGTTCTTGATATAATAAAAAGTTAAGAAGAAAAATTGTTTAATAACGTTAACTTTGTCTTGTTTAACTCCAGTCCATAAGTAGTAAAAAAATATGGAAAATTTCAATACAAACTAAGGTTTTCTCCTTCATCTGCCCATTTTTATTTTCCTACTTCTAGCATCTCAATATCTAGCTAAGCATTTAAAACCATCATCAATGCTAAAGGAAAAAAAGAAAAGGGAAAAAATTAGAAAGGAAGATGGACTAGAGAAAAGGGTATAAAGAGTATGTAAAATGTTTGTTTTATTTGAAAAATAGTGGAAGATGTAAAGTAAAAAACATGAATACAGAAGGCCTTAATCAACTCAAAGTAACACAATAGGGTCTCTGCCAATCGTACCTCCATTTAGAATGATTGTGCTGATTAAGTTTCCAAATATTGAGAGTGTGACAGATATTAGAACTACAATTAACAAGACAATTTCATTCTTTCCTTTTGACTTGTCAAAATTCTCAATTTAAATACCTTTCATGAAATGAAAACAAAACTATTCTTTCAAAATAAAAACTTGAAAGTTCTAGTGGAGATGTAGATAGCGATTGAGCCAGCAACTTCAAAGATACCATTAAACCATTTTGAAGAATCATAGTCTACATAGTACAATCATCAAAAGAGCACTTGTATTTTCTCAATTTTCAAAATATTTGAAAATATCTCAACCCTTATGCTTCTAAAATAGTTTATGTTCAATTATCTTGGCATATAACAAATAACATGCAATCTAGTTATTTTCTATAGAAAATTCAGTGTTTAATTGATTGTTGACTACACACCTATTAAGAGAGATGCTGTCATCAGTTTAGGGTCATATGGACTCTTCCCACGGCCATTTTCAAAGTGTGAATCTTCCAGCTTAAAAATGTTGTCCTGTAGATAAGAAAAAAAAAGGATAGAATGTATTTATAACAAGAAGTATTTTATCATGCCAGTTAATCAGAAAGAGATTGAATATTCATGTTCATTATCAAGGGGTATTATTATTATTTATGTAAATGGTAATGATGGCATAATAACTGAATGAATTAAAATCTAGCTATTATTAGCCAAAAAACTACTTAACTTAGTGATTTTTGGTAGTATTTATCATGTTTCAAGGAATAATGTGTGAATGAAATCTAAAGACATGTCATGATAAGAGTAGAGGGATCATTTTATCACATAGGTTTGCCAAAAGCTAGCATAATGGCTCTTGAAGCAAAGCATTTTAAATGACTCTTTTTATTCCTTCTCAAAGAGAAAAAAAAGAACTATCTTAGATGTCTAGAATAAAATACACTATCTTATTTTTCTTTATATTCCAGAATGAAATGCTAAGTAGCCATAGCAGTCACTTCTCCTACTCTTGCCATTCCTACAACTTTGAGGCTTACATGCCCCTGAAGCATTTTTTAAATTACATCTGAACTGAAATGATCCTTATCCCTTTTTCTAAGTGAGAAATATAAAACTGTATGTTATGAGAGGTGTGCCTGGAGATAGTATCATTAGGATAACAAACACACAGATGACACATTTTTATCACTGGGAAGTCTGCTCAGCTGACTCAAGTACCCGGAACCTGGAGGGCATGAGTGACTAGTACAGAAATATGCACAAGTTCCCAGGTAGAAAGGATTCCAGAAAGCACTGCAACAAAGTCCTTAACAAGGAGGCGACTAACTCATGCCTGAGACCCTGCCCTCAGGATGTGTCCTGTGTAGAGCTATTGCAACCTCTATGTAATAGCAAACTGGGGTGAGGAGTGAAGGAGCGGGGGTTGAGGGGTGGGGAGGAATGCATTTCTGAGCACTCTTTTCAGAGCCAGGTGCACTAGGGGATAAATTAGGTCAGAATATGCATGCTTTTTCCAGGAGCACATTAACTTGTCCACAGGCTGAAATAAAATAGCTTCTTTGGCAATTTCTCTAGTAGTCACATAAAAGTATTTTCTATCTTCTTAGAATAGTAAATGGTGTTCATTTATGGAACACTTTAAAATTTAATATTTCTGATGGAGCTAATGGCAGAGTTTCAAATTATGACTCTTAAAATTCACTTGGTTTAGGGAGGAAGAATGAAATAAAAAGGAAACAAAATGTGTTCCTCATTTTTATTACTTTGAGGGAGAATTACTGATTCCGTTTACTTGGTACTTAGTTATCCCCTAGCGAGGATAATCTTTAGATGGATTCTAAAATTTACACTATGTGGTAATTTACAGGGTTTCTCAGAATTATGCTAAGTTGTAGTGTAAGACAGTGATTAGAAAGCAGGCCCATGTAGGCCAATGATTGGCTTGCCACTTAATATCTTTGAAGTGCAGGTTCCCCAGAATCAGTGTTGACAATGGACTTGTTTATTAAGAAGATTTAAAAGAATTAAATAAGGCCTTTATAAGGCAGCAGGCAAAATAAAAATACAATATAATTTATTTTTATTATATTAATACTCATATTATCACTGCAAACAAAGAATATGAAAATTAAACAAACATTATCATTACTGTAAATTGTCCTAGTATAATTTGAAAGAACTATTACCTAAAGACAGCTATATTAGTCATGAAATTATAAACTTGCTTACAATATAAATTTATCACAGGCAGTTGAATATTCAGATTATAATATTAAACTTATTGGAATATGCTAAGAAAAAACATAGATGAACCTCTGAAGAAATATTTGGATGTATTTTGATAAAAATTAGGAACTAATCCAAAAGAAATATGCTTAGTGAAAGATACATACTCTACCTCCACAAATCATAAAAATATTATTAAAGTTTGTATAAATGATTATTTATCATAGGTTAGTGGTAGCAGCAGGGAGAATTGGTGATGTGGCTGAAAACATTGTCATAAATATTATAAATTTATTGTCCTCTTAAGACATTTTCCAATTCTGACAAAGATGGAGGAGCTATCTCTCAATGTATGAGACACTTGATATCTGGGATCTTGTGTCCAAGTTAATAAGACAATGGCAAGGTAGACAAGAAGTACTTCCAACCTAGTGTTTAGTATTTGATTTACAAAGTAAAGGATTAGAGTTCATAGGAAGAGAGGTTAAGCCTGTCAGTTATGGTTCAAGAGAAGATGAAAATCTATCCTCCGTCATGGTATCAGGCCATATGTTCAAAGCAGGCTTCCTTCTCCTTTTCTGCCCCCACCCCTTTTAAATGTAATTCTTACCCAAATTTCTGGGTATTTACCGTGTAATTATTATATATTCTTATATAATTCTTTTGAAGGGTAAAACATTGAATTTTCTTTCCAGCCTAGTTCGTCGGAAGCCTAGAAAAAACTAAATTTGATTTTGAATAAGGAAGTAAAAGAAATTTCCCACATACAAGTATTTGTAATATAAAATCTATACCCATTGCACACAATAATGAGGTTCAAGGTGTTGAAATAAGGCAGAGCTGGGTATTATCATTGGCTCTGCCTTTTATTAGCTTTGGGCCTCAGGCAATACCTACACTTTTTTGAGCTCGGATTCCTCATCTGTAAACAGAGAATAAGAAAATCTCATAGGGTTTATGTGAAGATTCACTGTAATAAATTACATAATTTAATACTTAGTGTGCCCTTGAAAATATTCATTAATTTCCCTTTTCTAAAGTTTTGTTTATAGTTGGCACAATAAAATCATGCTTTCTTATACTGATTGATGTCTTGTGCCACAGTGGAAATCCCTGCCTATATTTTCCATCATTGGAAATTAGGACATGTGTTTGAAGACTGAAAATGCACTGAAAATTGTTCTTTCCTATATTTAAACAGAGTCTAGTTCAGAAGGTTTGTTAAAAATATTAGTAAATATAACATATATAAAAATTCTCAATAAGACTACCTTTTTAATATGTCTGGTAAATTTAATGGGATTGATATTAGGAGACATGAATATTGTTCTTTCTGTTATCTTGTAAGACCTATTAGATATGTGAAGATGTTAATTTATTATAAATGAACTGTTTTATGTAATTGATTATTAGCATCTTACGTTGTCATATATAACATGTCACATAGAAAACTGTCCAGCTATTCTTGTTAGGCCTTTTGAAATCTTATTGCCATCAAGGATTTTCTGTTTTAAAGAGTATTACATAGATCACATATGCAAAAGTGAGACCAAAATATCACAAGAACAATGTACACAAACTGCATAGTTTATGTCTTACTTAGGCTGAAATGGTTTCCATTTTTAGTAATACATGAACAAAAATCTAGCTGCATAGATTCTAATTGCTTTAGCAGATACTATGAGCATATCTTATAATTACTGTGCCATATTTTAATACATGATTGCATCAATTTTAAGCAACTATTTTTAACTTTTGAGACCACTCTTTCCCCTTTGTCTTGTGGATTTCCTGCATGTTATTAGACTTGGGTGAGGTAAGGCATTAGAGGAAATAATAACTGTGCTAATGTCTAATCCAAAGTCTTATAAATTATAAACCATGGGTGACATCATGGCAATATATTTCCTAAATCTCATCTTGTCCAAGTAATAAAGTTAGCTAACAAAATAGAAATTTTAATTGTTTTATGTGACAATTAAAACATAAGTGATATTTATAAAAAAGACAAGAGTAAGGAAATCCTACATCTATATGATAGAATGAGACCATTTGGGTGACAAACGACATAAAATTATGCAAAGTTCAATACTTAGTATTTAAAAACATGTACTATTTATTTTTACACAAAAATGCTTTGATTTCCAGCTATACTAAATTTTTAATTAATCCCTGGTCATACCATCTATTTTCTTATCTTTGCTTGAACCCTCTTCCTCTCCCCTGCAAACCCCCCCCCCCCTTCTGCTCAGCTCTCAACTCCAGGGTGGACTTCCTTTCCTTTCAGGCTAAGTTAAAGTCACTTCCTAGGAGAAGCCTTCCAAAATTTTTGTAGATAGAAGTTATTAGCTTCTTTTGTGGATATCCTAATTACAATAGTACACAGACAATGACTATACTGGGTAAAACTATTGACTTCAGCAAAGAAGGAATGTAATAGCATCTCATAGGAAATATTGGGGCATATTGTACTTCGCCAAAGGGAGATCCTTTTGTGGATCCAATTCATCTGAAATTTATATTTCTTAAAAAGGTGACACTATGATATGGGATATGCAATAATGCAGCCATGAGACACTTGTGGCTATTTAATTTACTTGGTTAAAATTAAAATTCACATTTCTAGTTACCTTAGCTACATTCCAAGTGCTCAATGGTCATAGAGGTTTGTGAATGCCAGTACAATACTGCAGAGACTCAAATATTTCCACTGTAATGGAAGTCCTATTGGACAACATAGCTCTAGATCCTGAAACTTATTCCCTTAGTAGGAGAAAGTACAATTAGAAATCTTAGGGCTTCCAAGGAGAGAAAACTTATCATCAGATCATAATCACAGTAGAAAAAGTCCATGAATTATACTAAAAACACTAGTTTAATATTGTTTATGCTAAGCAACATTTAATGATAGTACAGATGAACAAATAAATGTTCTGTATTTTATTGTATATCATTCCTTTTTAATTTGAATGACTTTTACCTAATCTATGCAGATACAAATTTTACCCATACTTTCAAGTTTAGGTCATGACAACCAATCCACTAGAAATTCACTGATTTTTCCCAGCAGAAAAAAATGTTCATAGAACTTGCATAGCAACACCTTCATACTCTCTTTCTGACATTTGTTACCTTCATCCTTGATATTCAATATTTCAGGTGTACTGATTTTGCTATGGAATTGTTTGGGGGCAAGAGACAAATATAATTGAATACATTTCTATCTATACAAAGATAGCTTGGCATGGGCTAAATCACAATAAAAGATGCAATGACAAATCAGATTGAAAGATTAAGCGTAAGAAGCTCCATGGAAAACTGTTTCCAAGAATTGGAAGGACATAATAATATCTAATAATTTAAGGATATGACACAGTATAAACATGATTGCACAGTAGGTGTCATTATACAAAATTCAAATATTAAACCAAGTTTTAAAATGAGTTTAGATATTTTTGAAGAAAAGAAACAGGGGGGAGTGATTACTATAGAGGCAGGGTGGCCTTGAACAGGCTGTCAAGCTACAGGGGAAAGGCTGGGGTGGATGGGAGGCGGATGCTGGGGGAGATCAACCGAAGGACTTGTATGCATGCATATGAGCATAACCAATGAATGAAAGACACTGGGGCGGGAGGGGGGCAGGTGGGGACATGTGCTGGGGGGTAAGGGAGGCTGGGGGGAGGATATTGGGGGGAAAGGAAAACATATGTACTACTATTAAATATAAGTTATATTGTAAATAAAAGACATAAAAAATAAAGTGAGTTTCAAGAAACATGTTACTCCTTTTCTTGTTATATATGTTACTACTAATATAATATTATTGATACTTGGTATACACTTCAAAGATTCAAAGATAAGTTTACTCTTAATGACAAAGGATATAACCTTGCAGTCCCTTTTCTTTCATATTCCTGTTCCTCTTTAATGTTCATCTGGCCTTGTAATTCTTCACTTATCTATATATATATAAAGGTTTTAAGCATCTTTCTATCTGACTGGTAGCTATGACACTCCTGACCACCAGAAGGCAGATGCTCAAACAGGAGCTACCTTGACACCCACTGGCCATTCCTATCTGATAAAAACAATATGAAATTTGATCATCACTCTGCAACAAAGATGGTGGCACCCACAGCCAATAAGGAGGGAATATGCAAATTGATGTGACAAAGATGGTGGCTGCCACCTTGCCACTACAGGCCTCTGGGCAGTGTGCACTCAGGCAGGATTCCTGCTATTCGGGGGTTGGGGGGGAAGGAGGCAGGGGTAGAAGGAACTATAGGAGGGCAGCAGGGCTGAAGCGAAGGCAGAAGGGGGTTCTGGCCAGAGCAAAGGCGGCACCCAGAGCGAAGGCCCAGGTCTCAGGTGCTGGAGGGAAGCTGGTGCTGGCAGCCAGGGGAAGGAAGACCTATTCTTGCATGAATCTTCGTGCATTAGGCCTCTAGTTTAAAAATAAGCAGCACCACGGACCTGGAGCCAACAAACCAACACTTGGCTTCTTCCAAGTGGGACACAGGCCCTGACACCATCCTGAGTGACACCTCACCAAATTGCAGCTGACACTGCCAAGACCCCATGGTACAAAATGTGGCCCACAGCCCAGCCCAGAAATGGTCACTGTGGGCAACAGGTAATGATGTCATGTAGCCATGCCCAGCTTCCTCTCCCTAGCAACTAACCTCCTTAGAGTTTCTTCAGTCTAAGAACCCGACTTGCTTTTTCCATTTTACAGTTTAATCAAATGTTTGTGAAGTGTTTTCCCATGCCTCATCTCATTTGATCTTCACAGAAGTCTTGGAATAGGTGAATAGAACACTTGGTAGAATCCTATTTTCTTTTCATTAGCAAGCACGGATAGCAATATTAAAATATTCCTTCTAATAATTTCCTTTCAATGTTATTAATACTTAGCTTATTAATGAATTACCCTCCTTAATAGTGCAATATTCATTGAAAGATAAAGATTATCATAGTATTTGTTTTTAGAACAAATCTTTCTAATCAATGTAATATCTCTCCTGTGTATCTCACATTCTATTACAACTGGGTAACCTGATCTTTTTTTTTACTTTTAACATCTCTGGGATATAAGCAATTATAACAGCAAACTGGAAATGCTGTTTGAGCTTGTTAAATGTAATTTTCTATTTATTAAAACACATAATTAATTATTAGTATTTTCATCTTTACACTTACTTTAGAACTTTCTAATTTATATATTTTATGAAACACTAAGATGAATGCTATTTGATGCAACAATACATTAGCTGTGACTATGTAAGAATTATGTTTGAAAAGTGAATGTGAAGTTTGTAATTGTTTAATTCAAGGAGTGTATAAGGACTTATAATATTGTATAATGATAATACCTATGATATTATAATTTTTATAAAGTATTTGGTAGCTATTACACCTTACATTGAAAACATTGAAAGTGCTATTGATAACTTGAAACTTAATATTCACACAACCCTACTATTATTTTACCAGTTTTTATAGATGAGAAACTGAAATAGTTTAAATAGAATACTTAGTGTCGTAAAGCTAATAAGTGATAGAGTAAGAATTTAATAACAGGACTATCTTTTCCTAAATTTACATAAATCTTATGTGAGATGTTCCCTAAAATAGTAGAAACTGGAAACAGAGGAGTTCAAAACTGGAGAGATCAGCTTTTCTCTTCAGTATATGTAAAAGGCTTTATTTGATTTAGACCTTGAAAGATGTATTTTGGTGAGAGATGAGTATGTCTGTGTGTATGTGCAGAGTCAGAGGAGCACATAGAGAGAAGACAGAAAAAAGCAGGGAGGCAGATTATTCTATCAAGAAGAAACAGCATGACCAAAAGCCCTTCAAAAATAAGTGTAATTCATATTTAAGATATAACATGAACTTTAGTTTAGACAGTGAAAATATATACATGTATTTAGAGATAAGACTGAATATAACTTTGGAATCAAACTGTGGAAAGTTTTCTGTGCCAGAATAAGCAATTTAGTCTGTATTCAGAAGGTGTCAGAGACACAGTGATAATTTTAGCTGGAGAACAATAGCATCAAAGAGTTGTAATATTATGATGGATCTGACAGTGATGTGTAGGATGGGTTAGAGACATGCAAGCCTGATGGCAGGAAAAGAACTATTGCTATTATCTGGAGAGGGAGGGAAGTTGGTCTTCTTACAAGGTTTAAAGGAATTTTGCATGTTGTAACTTGGTTAAACCATTTAGCTTCTTTGTAGCTCACGTTTCTTAACTTCTGTTGCATCAGAATCCCAACTGAGATCCCAACAAATCTATTAATTTTTCCCTATGAAAATTAAAGCTAAGCATATAGACAGGATGGAAGCAATCTTTATAGTTTCTTGATTTCATGTGGTCATCATAAGAGGTTGCTAATTGGTTATTCCCCAGAGACCTTTTCATTTCTAACGTTATGTGATTCTATCTTACTCTCAATCTGACCTTGGGCATTTGCTTCTGCTGTTCTTTGTCCCCCTCCTTGAACATAAATATAGAGATTTTCCAGATTTTTCAACCCATTTTTATTTTCATTCTCTACACGCTAATATTTGGAACTTATTTATTTTTACAAATTCAGCTATTATACTTTTGCCCCAATTCTTCTGCTATTCTAATCATTCAAACTTGTGTTTCCTGGCCTGGACAGAATCTGCGTATTTTCCATAGTTCTTTCAAAATTGAGAGCTATTAAGAGTCCTTGGATCTTCAAAGGAATATAGGAGCAATTATGAATAATAAACTTTAAAAAATTATTCTGTCAGGAATAGTTATTTAACAATACACATTGCGGGAAGATACAAAGGAAATGTAACCTGGTCTTCATCAGTGAGAGCTGAGAAATTTAAGAAATAATGCTATATGAATAGAGCAAGTATAATTTTCTGTCATGATTATAATGTATCAGCCCTGCCACAGGTCTAACTATGGTCTAAGCTATAGCATATTAAAATTTTATGTTTCCCTACAATAAAATAAACAAAAACTATGCAAGTGACTGTTGATGAAAAAATAAATTAATTAAAAGGTAAGTTCAAGGAAAGCTATATCTGTAAATCCTAAGTATATTACTAATACCTTCCTTTCATAATCACTAATAGTTTTGAGTATTTTTAGATGTAGGATAATTATAATATTTGGTTTAAATTCAATCCAAATATAGTTGTTGGAAGCTAAAATATTTTAAAGCCATAATTATAATTATTACACTTAATAATTGCCACTATTTATTTTTAAATATATACTTTGGCAAAGAATGTTCCTCAGGAAATATAGTTACAAAACCCACTATATCATAACTGTTTTGATCAAAATGTATTTTACCTATTAAGTCAAACAATAAAAATATTCCAGTTATATATAGTTCAGTTTAATATTCAGGAAATATTTAATACTTTAAACAATAAAGAATTTAAAGAAAAAATATTCATGATACATATGACCAATCTCTAGTTAAACTTAAGCAGACTTTTTAAATTGAATACAGATACAGTTTTTGTTTCTGAGAAATTCTTGGATCCAAAATGGAAATAAAGATAACATTACCAGGGCAAACAACATTTCCATAAAGTTCATCTACAGTTTGAACCTAAGTAGAGATGCTTGCCCCCTGGCTTTATTGATTTCCATTTTTATTGTGTCTGTTCAAGCATTGCTTTAGTATAGTGGTAATCTTACCTCTGAAATTGGTCTCCAGAGCTTACATGGCTTTTCTGTGACCCAGCATTTTCCTGTTATTTGACCTTTGAAGTATATGCAGTAAAAATATTATTGTTTATGAATTATGAAATCTAGATTCTATGATTCAGTGTGCCAATTATCAATTATATGTTTTAAAACAAGTTTTTTTTAATCACTGAAGTGTTAATGTTCTTAACTATGAAATAAAAACACTCCACAAAATTACCTCAAGGATTAAATACAATAATGCATATTAACAGGGTATCATGCTTTTGCCATATAGAAGTTTAGTTTATTATCATTTTAATTATTATAAATTCAATGGTACAACTCTGCTTCAATAACATGTTGATAGCTCTTTTGCTCTGATAACAATAGCTAATATCTTAAGCAACCATCAGCTAATTGCTTGTTGGCATTTATTTTTTTATCCTTATACTAATAGGATGATTGTTCTAATTTTGTAGGTGAAGTAACAAGGAGAGAGGAAAAAGAACTTGTATTAGGTCACACAGCTAGTATATAACAGAGCTAGGTAACCTGTTTCCAGGAATTATAAAAAAGGAGGAATTATAAAATGTGCTTGATTTATACAACCAAGTTACTTTATAAACACATCATACATTAAAGTGTTGAGCAGAATATCTTAACTCAGCTTTGCATTTGAATTGACTATGTTACTAACAGAGACAAGTAGAAGGAATCACCTAATTTATAACTTTATTTTCAGAAAAACATGCAGTCACTTTGTTTTCAAGTATGTGAAAAGCTAGTATTACTTTATTCATTGTCCTTCTAGTAACAATATGTGCATACATACAGTTCATACAGCTGGGTTAAATAGTATTTGCCCTCTAAATTTAAGGAACATGAATTTATCTGGATTCCCCAAATAAACAGTGACATAATTCATCTGCTTTTTGTCATCATTAAAATTAATAGTATAAACCAAGGAAAAGAGAAAGCATATGTGTTCAGACTTCATGCAGATTATAGCTTAATAAGAGCTTAATTTGAGTTTATGCAGATATCACATACCTGTCATGGTATAATTATTCAGCTATGAATGCCGGTTAACTCCCAAGGTATATAAGAATGAAAGAAAAATATTCTATATTGGCTAGAATGAGAAGTTCCAGAACTTGAACAATTTACTCTAATGTTTTGCCCCAGTGAGACCTGATCAAGTAAGCTCAAGGAGTGAACCTACGGTCCAACAAAAAATAAAAAGTGGAACATTTTGCTCGATCTTTCCACTTAATTTTAAGTCTTCTAATTTAAAAACTAGTAATTCTTATTTGCCATCTTATAATTTCATATAGCCTCAGAGTGTTTTCACCCTCAATTTTGAAAGTAGTTATTACATTTACCAATTCTTTTTATAAATGTGTTTAGAAAATTTTATCAATGTAAGTATGTCAATACAAAGGAACATATGTACTGTAGAAGAATTGGAATCTACTTTTATGGTTACTTTACATTTTAAGATTTTTAAATAGATACCATCTGGGAAGTAATGATGGCAAGAGAATTAACACTTTATTTATATTAAGCTTTGTTTTAGCAAAGCCTTGTCATTCAAGTGTTGTCATAATCAGATGATGTAAATATAAGCTTTTCTTTCAGCAAAGCAGCAAATATTTTAAAAATAATTATTTAGGTAAAGGTATTGTAGGAAAGAGACAATCCTTGGAATTCTTGGTGAGAATATAAATTTTAGAGACTAATTTGGGACTTAGGAAGATCCTTAAAATGTCCATAAACTTTATCTTGATTATTTTGCTCTTGTAAATATATACAAATGCAAAAGAAAAAATGTAAAGCAAGAAGAGGTTCATTATGGTATTTAGAATTCTGGAAAATATTTAAATGTGGTGAGTAGGGGGAACTTATATGCATATATGAATAACCCATGGACACAGATAAATAGTGTGATGAAGGCCTAGGAGGGGCAGAAGCAGGGTAGAGACAATCAAAGGGAGAAAAATAAAATAAACAAAGGAGAGATCTATAACACTTTCAACAATAAAGATAAACTTAAAAGAAAATGCCAGTAAGAAGGGAACAGTAAGCAATGGCATATCTTCAAAATTGTATATAATGTGGGTGTTAAAATAGAAGTTTCCATTAAATATGTTAGAATACAGTCATCCCTCTGTATGTATGGGTTGGTGGCAGCAGCCCCGTTATTACCAAAATCTGAGGACTCAACTAATAGCCAATATAAAGGGCTGACTGTTCCTAGAATTAACACTTCTGTGAAGTCATTGGAAACGATATATAGTAATGGAACAACTATGCAAAAGAAAAGGCTTAAAAGAAATGCGTTAAAATTTTGTCTTTAAAAAGTTATTTGGGTATTTTTCCTATTTATCTTGATTTTTTTCTATTTTTAAAAATATATTTTATTGATTTTTTACAGAGAGGAAGGGAGAGAGACAGAGAACTAAAACATCGATTTGAGAGAAACATCAATCAGCTGCCTCCTCCAAACCTCTCACTGGGGGTGTGCCCGCAACCAAGTTACATGCCCTTGACTGGAGTCAAATCTGGTACCCTTCAGTCCACAGGGCGATGCTCTATCCACTAAGCCAAACCGGTTAGGGCAATTTTTTCTATTTTTAATATTTTATATAATGTTCATGCAGCACATTACTAACAAAACAGGGTCTCCGTATCTTATTATCTAAGTAAATATTTCAGTTGGCTGTGTCTGGACTGAATTTGGCCCACAGGGATCCTTTGCTTCCTTGACATGGGGTTTTGAAATCTTGAATTTGATTGCCTTTCATGGGACTTAGGACTTTTTCTCTTTGCATTTCTCCTTTCATATCTATATGTTACCTACATGGCCACTGTGGGCATTTGAGTTTGTAACCCATTAAGCATTGTACTTTGATCACCACCAAATACATTGCATTTACCATCTGATATTCCCCATTTTTCAGATTTATTTCAAATAAATAAATAACCAATTCCTCAGAAGGGCTGTAGTCATATTCTCCTCTCATGATGGAAGTACTACGAGGGTTAATAATGAATTAATGGTTAAACACAGAAGTAAATGGGAAAGTCACTCAAAGTGATTTGAAACTTTAATTGTCATAGTATCATACATCCCCAATGTTTTTCACTTAGTCTTTTTATATAACTAAATTGATCCGTATACTCACTGCTATTTAACAATATGTTTCTGCTTTATTAGAAAATGTATTAACTGTGTCACATATTTACAACTAAATTAATTATCCAGAACCCTAAAAGTTGAACTTTAAGGCTGTGACGACTGAAATATGTAAGCAGTCCTCAGACAAGTACTCAGATACTGAATGGCTTCTTTTGCTTTCACATTAATTAGAATAGAGACCATCTATATCACATATTGGGTTGACTTTTGGGTCATTATTTCTAATCTACTATAATGAACACATTAATTATTTATAAATAAATCTCACTGGTAGAAAACAGTTTCTGCTTATAAAGCAAGAGTTCCTTGTTTTCATATAAACAATTATAACTACATGATCTGGAATAAATCTATCATTTTTATTTGATTTATGCAAAAACGCCTTCTTTAGAGAGCTGCCTTATTTTGTTATTTTAAAAAAGAAAACCTTTCCCGCCCCTGAAATTTGAGCTGAGTCTCCTATTAATTAATTTTATGCTCTCAGATATGGCATATATTAGAACTCTAGACTTGTATTTGGAGACATTCATTTTTGCCAGTGCAAAGGGAGTACATTTCAGAAAAAAATGGAAAATTAGACAGCTCTCTAGTTGATTAATAAAAAGGTACAACACTCATTTGCCTCAAATATCCTAATGTTTAAGTCAAAATTTCTGAACAGGAGTTAAATATGGTAGATATCTGGTCTCAACAGCAAGTGAATTACTTTTGTATTTATAGATACAGATTGTCAAGTAGTTTGAAAACCGACTTGTAAGCTGCTATTCATTGTCAGAGATAATGCCACCAGAAAAAAAAAAGTTACAGGATGTTGAACCTGAAAATGTCTATGTAATGTGATGCCTAACTATGTGGGTTTCTGGAGGGGTGTGAAGAATTAAGGATATGTCACTAGTAGTGAGGGAGGATGCTGCATTTGAAATGAGTTATTTTTTGGCTAGCTGCATCAATGGACTGACTATATAGAAGTTTAGGAGGACCAAAGGGAGGATGAAAGGGGGTGTCGTAGGAAATGAGAACATAGAAGTAGGAGGGTATCCTATTACACAGAGCTTTGGAACTGATCGTAAAAATCTTAGACATTGTGCTGGGGAAACACTGTAACTCATGGGCTGGGATGAGGGCGGTGAGTGAACACAAATGGAAATGACAAATTGTGGCAAGATCAAGTAAGGAGAAATATGAGAGGAACTAAGTTGAGGAATATTCTGAATTGTATGCTAAATGTTCTGAAGGATAGCATACCTGGACATTTTGAAGTTATTATATTATTTTGCAGACAAAAGTCCAATAACATTTGCCAGAAGAAAAACAATTTAAAAACATGGAATACATTTGTTGAACTACTTATGCTATAAAATTAACTTTATCTCAAGCATCCTGTTACGTTACTCTCAATTTCTGTACACTCCTTAACTTAAAAAAAAGCCATCATTATCCATAAATATTTTATACCCCCTTGCCCTTTTAAATATAAATAAGGCATAAAAGAAAATATGTGCCCTGACTGGTTTGGCTCAGTGGATAGAGCATCAGCCTGTGGACTGAAAGGTACCAGGTTTGATACCAGTCAAGGGTGTGTGCCTTGGTTGCCGGCACATCTGCCTTGGTTGCGGGCACATCCCCAGTGGGGAGTGTACAGGAGGCAGCTGAATCAATGTTTCTCCTTGATGTTTCTGGCTTTCTATCCCGCTCCCTTCCTCTCTGTAAATATATATATGACGCATATTTGTGGGTTATCAGGAAGACATAGTTGGTTGTTAAAAGCTTTGACATCATTGGTGTTTTTGGAAGAGAGAAATACGACTGTAATTTAAATGTACGGTCAAGCCAGACTACTTGCCTTGCATACAATTTTAGTGCTTGTTTGGTAGTTTTGGCATTGTTGGGCACATTATCATTGCTCTTAATTCCTCAAAACAAGCAGCTGTATGACGTCAGAGAAGAGGTCAGAGCAATGCTGCTTCCTTGTTTTTCTTTCCCCTGTTGCTGTTGTAAATTGTCTGCGTGTGCTCTGCTCGATACTTTCCTAGAACCCAAAGGCAGAAAGCCTACTGAACATCAAAGGCAGAGAGCCTGCTGCTGTTGATACAGCTACTGCAACCACTACTCCCAAGTGGACTTGGCCAGTTTCTTCTCCGGACTAGAGTTAAATCACTGCTGCACAAGCGGAGACCATAAGAAGATGCTGGGTCCTGTGCCGGCCACTTGCACAGGCTCTGAAATTATAGCACCTGGGCGTGAGTCCAGGCTCTGCTTCTTTGTAATTGTGTGGCTGACTTTCACCTCCCGAAGGCTTTCCCCTATGTGACAATAGCATACATAAGCTATGCTATTTTTTATTATTGTTATTTTTATTCCATATCATATTTAGATTCCTCACAAAGGAGCTGTGAGGTAGGTACACTTTTCTTCATTTGACAGTAGAACAGACTGCTTACGCCCCAGGGAGCACAGCTAGTAATTAACAGAACTGGAATTTACAGTAATAATATGCATGGCCAAGGTATTATATTGGGAGATAGTAGACTTACATTTCCAAGCTGTTGCTACATGAAACGTATGATTTCTAAAATCCGTAGCAAAAATGATGTGGTTTGTGTACTGAGAAAACATTCTAATAACCAGGATCTATTATTTCTAATCTTGCTCTACCCACAAGTTGTCTTAACTTGTTTCTTCCTATGCTTAAAAAGTGGTAACCAGAGGCTTGTGCAGCAAATGATAGACCTGAGAAACAGGTTTGGATATGTAGTTTATATAGTGTTTTCCATGATCCTACCACATGCCAGGGGCTGGGGTTGCAAAGCTGAACAAAACAGACACAGTGTCAGTCCTCTGACACTTGTAGTTTTATAAAGAAGACAGACATTAAACAACTACTTATCAAACATTCATGTAATGTTGATGCATAGCATTTCTAACAGACAATATCATATGAATGACAGGATGGTGATTGAACTTGGGTGGAGACTGGGAATGGCCTAGCCAGAGAAAACTCCCCTGAAAGAAGGACAGCTAAGGATAAAACAGAAATTATGTTAGAGAAATGTTCAGAAGTAACACAAAGATTGTAGTTTATAGTAGTTCTTTTTTTGTTATTACCGGTATTATCTTACAACCTTTCCTGAACACTTCATTCCTACTCAACTCTGTTCTTGAAAACCTATTGCATTCTATTACATTTGTTCACGATCGCCGGCTTTCATCTATGTTTTTGCATTTTATTTCACTCTGTACCTTGTGATGTTCAACTTTTTTCCAAAATGACCCTATTCATGTCTTGGTCTCCTTTAGAAATAGCTTAAATATTCTTAGGCATTCCAGAATCAGAAATTCTATGGTACGTTATACATAATTATTTTATAACCAGTCATTGTTTTATGTTACATATTATTTATTTTCCAAATGCCTATATAGTTCTAAGGGAAGAAAATTATCTTTTATCTATAAATCCATAATTTTGCTATCATTGTAACATGAGCACAAAAAGTATTTGTTAAAAATGTTTGTTGATTATGACATTTTAAATAGTTAACTGGTAATTAGGATAAGATTCCTGTCTTATAGTTCAGTTTTATTTACCACTATCATAATGTGACATGAGTGTCATTCTTTGTGTTTTGTATGCTGATTATGAATACATTTTCACATCTATTTAAAGATGTTAGAATATTTTCCCTTGACTATAAAATGTGACATATTTTGAAAAATAGTGTGAAATGCATGATCCTATTTATCGTTCTTAACTTCCTGCTCAACAAATGGAACATCATGATATGAAATATTAGTTTTAGACTTCAAAAAGAAGTATGCTCTAATCACCCCTTTGCTAGCTAACATACTTTTTTGTTGCCTTAAATATTCTTTAATGGTACAATTTTTTCAGCATTTGAAAAAGTGGGAAGAGGCTTTTATTTCTTTCAAAAGCATTTTTTTTCTTAACTGAGTGAAAAGGTCATTGAAGTAAAGATCTTCCTAAGACCCAATGATGAGTCAATTTAGAACTTTCAGGAAAAAGAATGCCACGTGGTGAAAAATTATCCACAAACATGTATCTTACGCACCACTTTGCAGCATGTTTTCAGAGCAGTATATAATTCTTCCCCTTAAATGGGAACAGAATTCTCAAGTTTGTAGTGTTCTGTTTGCTATTTTACTTGAGGAAGAATATAATTTACATACATTGCCATTACTATAACTGGTACGGATATTGCCATTTCAAAAATAAAGCAAAGTCTTCAACAGAGTATTTTTAACTTCATAGGTACTAACCTATGAAACTTATCAGGTATTAATATTTTGACAAATATAACATTTATCAAAATATAACATTATATTTTGACAAATATTATCATATTGCAAATATTATAATTTAAAGGTAAAAACAGAGTGATGAACTTACTGATATTAGTGCAGTTATAGGTTTGAAGATACCATTTGACAGTCTATAACCTTCAATTACTTGACTGAAATGAAATATCTAATAAGACATAGTCATTTTTCAAAGTAGTTTAGAATTTATCATGATAAATTCATTATAAGGTACAATTTACAACAGTGATTTCTTATAACTATGCAGCCATAAAAGTGAAAGGTTATATAATGTACTGTTAATGCAAACTTGATATTTAAATAAAATATTCAAAAATATATATATAGACAAAGTAAGTAAAACATCTAAAATTTCATTTTAAGAAACAATATATTTGAAAATCTCATAATTATTATTATAACACTAGAGGCCCGGTGCATGAAATTCATGCACAGGGGGAAGGGGATGTCCATCAGCCCAGCCTGCACCCCTTCAATCTTGGACCCCTCAAGGGATGTCTGACTGCTAGTTTAGGCCTGATCTCAGTAGGACTGGGCCTAAGTAGATAGTCAGACAAGACTCTCACAATCCAGGACTGCTGGCTCCCAACTGCTTTCCTGCTTGCCTGCTTGTCTTTCCAATTGCTCCAACCACTCCTGCCTGCCAGCCTGATCACTCACTAACCACTCCCTGCCAGCTTGATTGCTCCTAAATGCCCTCCTCTGCAGGCCTGGTCAGCCCAACTGCCCTCCCCTGCAGGCCAGGTCGCCCCCAACTTCTCTCTTCTCCTGGCCTGGTCATCCATAACTGTCCTCCCCTGCAGGCTTGATCACCCCCAACTTCCCTCCCTTGCAGCCTGGTTCCTCCCAACTGCCCTCCCCTGCTGGCTGTTTTGTGGTGACCATCTTGAGTCCACATGGGGGCAGGATCTTTGACCACATAGGGGCAGCCATCTTGTGTGTTGGAGTGATAGCCAATCTGCATATTACTCTTTTATTAGATAGGATAGAAGATGGTGCATGGGTGGGGGCCAATTGGTTTGCCCTGAATGGTGTCCCAGATCAGGGTGGTGTTCCCTTGGAGTGTGGGGCCACCTGGGTGAGGGGCCTGTATTGGTTTGCAGGCCAGCCACATCCTCAGCAACCCAAGCAGAGGCTCTGCTATCTGGGAGTTATTTTCCTGCTATAATTGAAACTTTGTAGCCTTGAGTAGAGCCAAGCCTTCTGCTTGCTCCATGGCTGCTGCCATTCCTGTTGGGATTTATTTATCTTATGTAATTGAAACTTTGTATCATTTAGTGGAGGCCTGGGCCGGCCAGGTGTGCAGAAAGCTTGGTTTTCTCCATCACTGGGGAAAACCAAGTCTCCATCCTGCTCTTTCTGTGACCATAGCCATCTTGGTTGGGGTTAATTTGCATACTTGCTTCTGATTGGCCGATAGGTGTGGCTTATAGGTATAGCAGAGGTATGTTCAATTTGCATATCACTCTTTTATTAGTTAGGATAAATACTTCATGCTTGATCTGTCTTGTAATAAAATATAAACCAGAGAAATTGTGTTTTGGGAATTTTGGGAAATTTTATCTTATACATTCTCTGAGGAATGAGATAATCCAAACATTATAAAATATAATTTCTATGTTTTAAGTTGTGATAGAACTATAAGTACATATAGTTGTTATATTTGAAGTTTGATTGGAAAGAAGCTGGCAAGAACTTTATAAGCAAAATCATGGAAGTTTAGGGACTAGGTAAGTCATTTTAAGTATCTCAAAGGGAAAGATCAACATATATATTTAATATGTACATAGAAATTTGACAATAAATACTGCTATATCATGAGAAGTCCCCATTTCCATTTTTCTAAAACATGTATTCTTTAATGTTTGCTTCATAAAAAAAAAATTGTAGGGAACACAATGTTTGGAGATAATTTGCCTAAATCTGTGCATGAATAGCCTACCAAACGGCAATAGCATGTTTTCTCTGCAAGGAGGAAGGATTCAACCCAAATGCAAAGAGAAGGAAATACACAACATAGAGTTGAAGAAGCAAAGAAAAATGGCATTTAAGCTTTTATCTAATAAGAAATCAAAGTGGAATCAACTGCATGCTTTTATCTAAGTGGTTTTTTCTATTATAAATAAGACTACTGAAAATCAATACTTTTAAAGTTGTAATAACTGATACTAGTGGTTATTCATTTACTTAAATCAAAAGGATTATCAAGTATTTAAAATGTATCAGACACTGCACTGAAGAAAGCTACACAATAGGTAAAAAGAATAGGCTTTTTCATAGAATGCTGTATATTTCATTTGTAACATAAGAGAGAATCTCTGAACTAAAGGAACACAATTTATCATGTGGAATGCTGGATTAGGGAGGTGGAGGTAGACATAGAATGAGAAGTATTTATTGTCATAATGCAGAGTTTATTCATCAGAGTGTTTTACAGGTTCAAGACATTTAATCACAAGATCCTTTTGAGATAAAATGATGTAATTAAGTCCCAATCTAGCTAACACTGTGGTTAAGTCAAAGTAGTTTCTAAAATCTTAACCAGGCTTAGAGAAAACTGATTTACTTTGACTCAAGCACAATCCATACTTTTTTCACAATGAATATCCAGAAATTGATTAATTTTTTAAGAACTCAACAGTGAAGAGTTTTCATCAGTATTTTCTGTCTGTCAAAAGCGAGCAGTGATTTTTATGACAATTATTTTTTTTCTAACTTACCAAGCATTGAAGAATTTTAAAATGTTTTATCTAGAATCCAAATCAGTAATTTATGAACAAAATTAAATGCCATAATATTATAATGTCATTTTCCCCAATAGACACATGTATGTTACATTTGTACATAAGTCTGTACACTCTGCTGAATTCTAAAGTCTGAACTCTAGTCAGCTGGCCCTCTATTCTTCAACAGCATTAGTGAGTTAATGTTTTACACCTGCCAAATGCAGGCTGTTCACAAGGAGGAAAGGGGGCATTTAAAGAGAGTCAAGAAAACTTGCTCCCTGTCAAACTACTCAACCTCTGAAATACCTGATTGTTAAGCAGGTTGTGTCATCTCCTGCCAATTAAATGCTGATGGGGGAAGATGAAAGGCAATTCTTTTAGCAATTTAAAATTTGCCCTTATCCTCAGAGAGCTTTAATTCATAACTCAAACAATGGAGCATAGTTGTTTTTTTTTTTTTGTAATACTACCTTCAGTTATTATCATTTGAATGTTGGTATGCACATATTTCTGCCTTTGCCTCCTACTTGCCTCCCTTGCCCTCTCACCTTAAAACTCCCACTTCCATACACTGTCAGGAAGAGACTGCTGTTGAACATTGCTCATTATATTTATTGCTTCCTGTGTATTAGTCTTCAGAAGTGAAATGCAGATTTTAGATAAGTGTCATGAGTAAGAGCATCCAAAGAATTTTTAAGTATCATGTTTTATCCAGAGAATTAAAAAAATAATCTATTTTAACAAAGGGCCCCAAATAAAAATTAATAGACATGCTATTTTATTACTATTTATTATGCAATCAACTCATTGTTAGCTCAATATGTTTTATCAAAATGGATTATTCCTTAATTCATTCTCTCTTTTTTTTCCTTTTCATCATCTCTCCTTCCCTTCTTTCTCCTTCTTTCTTCTCTTCTTTAGGTTTAGTTATGTATCTATACAACTATTTCTTTCCTGATTTACTACATAAGGGCTCTAATCATAGAATAACTTTCAGTTGCAGATTTGTGTAAATGTTATTGAGAAAGTCTAATTTAAATCTTTTCTCTACTTAAACCTGAGGAATAAAACAATTTTATCATCATCATCAACAACAAAAGTCCTAAAATTTCAGCATAGTCATATGTTAATCATTATGGATTATCCCTGACATGAAAGTGGGATACATGTCAAATGTATAAAACGGCTTATACTGAAAAATTAGTGTCTACAAACTTGTAAAGAGACTACTTAGTGTTATTTATGTAGGGTTTACACTGGCTGGGGATTTCTCATTCTAATTTGCACCTTGTGGCTTTTTGCACAGGAAAAACACAAATATAATTAACCCTCAAGAGATGAAGAAATGATCCTCAACACTTCAGAGTTTATGACTTGAATCCTACCTGCAAATACATGTATTAGACTATTCTCTAATCCCTGTTACAGAATTTATCATCACATTATATGTATCTATTTAACTAAACTGCTTCCTCACCCATGTTGCTAAGAGAGTATATATAATAGTAGTATTACCTACAATTAATAGAGGTTGGGGAAACGTGCTCTAAGGAAGTAATGCTTAAGTTGAGATCGGTGAGATGGATTTCTTAAACATAATATGTGAAGGAAGATGTTTCCAGGAAACAAACAATAAGTACAAAGACCTCTGAGAAGAGAAACTCGGAATGAAAAGGAGCAGAAAGAGGAAAAGGAACTCCAGAGTGTCAGGAGAGGGAAGGGGAAAGTGGTCCAAACAAGGATACTGAAGTAGGAGGGTCTAAGACCAAAAGGAAGATTTCCTTAATGGCTAGGATTAAAAGGAAGTGACAGGATAATATTTGCTTTCTGAGAAGACAACTCTGACTTCACTGTGGAGACCAGACTGAAGAGAGGACAAGTGGTGGGGCTGAGGAGAGGGGTGAAGGGGAATATGAGTTAAGAATGTTATTGCATCAAGTGCAACCATATGTCTGGTGAACTTTATACCTCTGGTCTAGTGTCCAGCTAAAGCACCTGTTACATACAGGCATGATCTTCGAGGTAAATAGCTTTCTTTTTTTCTGGTTTCCTAAATATTTTCTCATTACATCTAAAATCATGGCTTCTTGCCATTTTGAGCCATGATTCAATCTCACTGGTCTCAAACAGGGTTCACTTTCCTCAACTTCAAGTGTGTGCATGTTCAAAGTTTCTTCTTTATTATCTGTTAGAAGAAATTATGGCCAACTCAAGAGAAAGGGTCCTCTGCCATGAAGTTTCAAAGTTAAGTTTCTATGTCATTATCATACCCAGGTATTGCAGAATATTCTATTACAATGACGGTCATGCTCACAAAAGAATGTCACACACGTGCAGGCATAAAGGTTCGGAACAGCTGCTATAACATTCAGAATCCTAGAAATCACTAAATTATATTATAGCAAAATTTATACTTATAACAGCATAATATGACATTGATTCTAAAAACAAAACTACCATCATCATCAGCACCATCCTTTGGGATACACCAACCAAAAAGTCTCCCAAATTTATGAAGTACTGATGAAAAGATGTTTGCCTTGGATATTTGCAAGAGATGAGTGATGGACAATGTCCAAGCTAATTCCATCTGTATACAGAACTGATCCAATTCAATACAATCATTTGCCCACGATAAATATTTATTTCCTTAAATGGAAAATAGACTAAAGTCTGTATTTACAAACATGTATTCAAGCAGTCTAAATTGACTTATATTTCTTACATTACACCCATATAATTTTTCTAAGATGTTGCCATTCACTATGATATAAACACACTACTTAGAATATGTATCATATATAATTGTGTATACAAAGATTAAATACACATATTATGTAAATATTTCCTGTTGAACACATTTGTAAAGAACTACTACAGGAATTATAAATACTTTAAATATAAATCAAATTGGATTTATTAGCTTTCTTTCTAAAGAATAAATTCTTTCTTTGAATATAATCCTTAGAAATACCTTATATCTTTGTACCTGTTGAGGTGTGTGACTATTAAATAACTTTGTTTCTGCAATTTTTCTTTCTTTTCTCATGCTCTATGTCAACACTCCACTATAATTCACCCTGTTCATTAAACCTTTTTTCTAACAGATGTTGCCTTTTTTCCTTTTACTCTTTCGTGTCATCCAGGAAAGAACAAAGTATTCAGTCATTTCTGTCCATTGTACCCAGAGGTGTGTGGGTGAAATTTTGCATGATTGTTATGTTCAGGTGGCTTTCTTAATGTCTTCAATTATTTTCTTTGATAATATTTTATGTGTTGATTGCTTTAATAGCATTTTAAATCTAGCTACTTTCATTAAATAAAATAAAATAATATAAAGTATTGCAATCACACTCAAATTGTATCTCTTTTGAAGAGACAATTAATTTACTCACAATAGATGTTACATTTGTGAAAATCATCATAAAAATTTTATCTGAAATTACATAATTTATAATTAGACCATGAATGCATGAAGAAAAAAAGTAAGACAACAATTTTAAAAAAAATATAATTGCCTAAAAATAAAAGTAATTGTCTAATATTTATTTTAATTTTGAAAAAAATCCTTAGGAATACCTTAAGTCCATGGAAAAATGTGACTTCCATATAATTTTATGTGTTTGGTAGTGAAAGTGAAGGCAATATCATGTAATGGAAAGGACTGTGAGTTCGCTGTCAGGAGAATGAATTTAAGTTCAATAGCTATGGAATTTGAGAATATTATTTAACCAATCTGAGTTTACATTATAAAATGAGGAATAGGAGTTAGAGGAGCTATGTAGTAACTGTAAGCTATAGTATTTTTTTAATGTATTTTATTGATTTTTTACAGAGCAGAAGGGAGAGGGATAGAAAGTCAGAAACATGGATGAGAGAGAAACATTGATCAGCTGCCTCTTGCACGCCCCCTACTGGGGTTGTGCCCACAGCCAAAGTACACGCCCTTGACCGGAATCAAACACGGGACCCTTCAGTCTGGAGTCCGACGCTCTATCCACTGAGCCAAACCGGTCTCGGCTATAGTATTTTTTAAATATGTATTTTTGAGCATGAATTTTATGAAAATTGTGGTTGGAGTTTAACTCTGAACATATAACTTTTTAAGAAACAAGATATCAGGTATTGCTGAGCTTTGTGTTCAGTGTAGTATTTTGCTTAAATAGTTATGCATATATAACATTTTCCAACTTAATTTCTTGTACTAAAATATCTCAAATAAAATATTTTTCTTAGCAGCAGAGTTGAAAAATAAGTTTTAGGGAATTACTGAATATTTCAGACTTTAATAAGTACAAGGTAGACAAATGAGTAGGATTAACATTTTTGTCATTCATATGCCAAACGCAAATTTTATTTTGTTTATTTTTATTTAACCTAAAGTTGATATTAAGCAAGAGACTAGAAACTACTGATTACTTTATAAACTAGAGTTTGTTAAAGCACTTCTAATTTTTTGGATTTTTGTCTGGTAAAAAAGATAACATTATATTTAATTATCAGCTACATAATTTATACCCATTGCTTGGATAAGTTATTACACCATATTCTAAAAGGAAAAAAATATTTTGCATATATTTACAATACTCTGGAATTTTAGCATGAATTAAAAACAATTCCATATTGTTGTCAACAAAAATTTGAGGCAATATCAAAGTAGTGTCTGAGCTTACTATCTAGCATGTTCTAATACAAAGAATAGATATTTCTCCTGGAAATATTACATTAGCCTTCAAAATTTAGGCCAGCTAAGGGCAAGTAAATGTGGGACAATAGACATCCATCATTTCCAGGTTAAGTAATTTAAATATGAGGTAAGACAGCTATTAAATGCCAACAAAATATAAATCAAAAGAAGAAAAGTGTGCCAGGATAAAAGCACTTAAAAGGAGCTTGAACCCTGGCATGTATACAAAACTGCATTAGCTAAACTAGAAAGATCCAGACTCAGCCTCTGTATAAAGCTTTATGATCTTCTCAAATGAGGTAACTCGTTGAAATAGAATCTGGTCTTGTACTTCTTGGTGAGTAACTTATTTTTAAGTGTATATGCATAGTGTGTACTAGGTAAGTATTTTTAAATCACTGGAGAAATCTTGGTGTATAATAATGTTGAGAAGACCAGTGTAATGTCATTTCAGTGGCAGCAAAAGTCACACACACAATGAATCAGTGAGAGGCCTGCGAATTGATTTTAAATCCCATTAGACTCCCTTTCTAACCACTCAGCAATTCCTGAGATTGCTTTCAGTGACCAAGGATGCACAATTGAATTAAAATGGCAGATTGGAAAATAAAAATAAAATAAAAATGGAAAGTAGTCATTGTGTGCGGTTTGATATCTGACAATTTGAAATGTTATATGTAAATATACAGATCTCAAATCTGTATTCAGGTACTATTATCAAATTTCTATTACTTATATAGGAATGAATTTAAATTACTAAAGTATAATAGCAAAATGTGCAATGATAGAAATAATTGTATTCAATAAAAATTGAAAGCCTATGCCATTCATTTTTTTAGGCAATGTTTCTTTAAATATTTGTTCTAGCTAAAATTTCTAAAGGCACATAAATGCAAAATCAAATTTGAGTAAAAGTGAAATTATTCCCTCCAAATAGGTTAATATTTTAATATCTTTATAGCCAGAAAGAGCTTGATAAGGCCCATTTACATTAAGCAAAATGGAATCAGTATATGCTTATCTTTAGTTATTTAATACTTTCTATGCCATATAAAATTAAGCATTTTCTGTTTATTAGCGATTTTATAATTCAATCCATATAAATATAACGATACCAAGGCTTTTATGTGTTCTTGAAATATTACATAACCAAAATATTAAGAAAAATTGAAAGGGCATATTTCAGTGCTAAGTTCACTTTCAATGAAATTTGGAAAACTCATTAATTTAAAAAATATTTTAAGAACTCTATTTCAAGTATATTCATATTAGTGGTATATATTTTGATTTTCCCTTTGGGGTAAAAATTAACTACAACTCCCTTTGATTGTAGAACATTACCACTCTCCTGTGTATGTCTGAAAAAACAAGTAGGTAGGTTTTGTCTTTGTTCGACACCTAGATTAAATATAGAGGAAATGAGTGGAAACATAAAGTAATTGTTTGCATTGGGTATCTTAACACTTCTTTTACTGAAACATGACTCCCTGATTAATATTACTTCCCAAAACCCTTTGAAGGATTCCATGAACTTGTCACTGAATTAAATTCTACCAAGCTGATGGGCACAGTCACCTTTACAGTACAAAGAACTTAATGCTCTTTAGAGAAGGTTCCTAATAATGCAAGTTGTAATTTATTTTACTTGAAATTAAATGTTTGAGCCCAGCCAGCATGGCTCAGTGGTTGAACATCGACCTATGAAACATAAGGTCAGGGTTCGATTCCTGGTTGGGGCATATGCCAAGGTTGCAGGCTCAATACCCAGCTGGGGTTGTGCAGGAAGCAGCAGATCAATGATTCTCTTTCATCATTGATGTTTCTATCTTTCTCTCCTCCTCCCTTCCTCTCCTCTCTATATATATTAAAGAAATTCAATGTTTGAGAGGGGAAAGGGTTTAGACCTGAGAATTAATAGGCACATAATACATGTTGTTGCATATGGCAGGATTTCCTATTCTATTGTATGTATATACCACATTTTCTTTATCTATTTATAGATGATAGTCATTTAGTTTGTTTCCTTATCCTAACCATTATGAAAAATGCTTCAATTAACCTAAAATATTTATGCTAGGTAAAATAAGCTAGTCACAAAGGACAAACACTTTATTATTGTACTTATATGAGAATTCTAAAATAGTCAAGTCAGAGAAAGAGAACAGAATGGTTGTCAGGGGCTGGGAGTTGGGAGAAATGGGGAATTGCTGTTCAATGGGTATACAGAATAAAGTTCTAGAAATCGGCTGTACAACACTTTGCCTATGATCAACAATACTGAGTTATACACTTAAAAAAATTGTTAAGAGAGTAAATCCTGTTTTGAGAATTCTGACCACAATAAAAAAATAATGAAAATCCTCACACGGTACAGCATCATACAAATGAGGTATAGTTGGTACACTATTAACATTCAGGCCAAATGTTATGATAGCTATAATCATAGTTTACTAGTTGTATGATGACCATCAAATATGCCAACAATGAAAGTCATTAATATTAATAAAAAATGAAAAAAAGCATAGAGAGAAGTTACAGCAGGAGAAAAATTGGGCAGAATAATAAGAGAAAATCAAGCATATAATTTTCATAATAAACTCACAGAATTAGTATAAACTACTATGCAATAATAATATCACAAGTATAGCATAGCTTGTTGATTTTCCGTTTAAAATTACTCTTTCTAAGTACTCTATAGGTGTAAGCAAAAGTAGGTTTACAGTTTTGAGTTCATAAAACAAAGTTTATTTTTGTATTATTATTTATTAATTATTGTATTATTTATTTGATTAAAACTATAAACATACTTTTGCCAACCCATGTATAACTTGTTTCCTTTTTTAAAGTTAATGTTCATTTCAATTTTTTAAACAAAATGTGATTTAAATTGCTTTCACATATGCACTTCACACAATAGCCTTCTCTAGATTTACAACCACGGAGAAACCACAATTTTATGAAATGGTATGGGTGAGAAATTCACATAATTTTGCACATGATAGCTTCCTTAATATTTTAGGCATAGCATAAACTCAGCTTATTTGCAGACTCATGAAGTGAAAATTAAGTGTGCATGGACCCCAATATGCTACAAAACATGTTTGTCTAATTATCACAAAAGAATTGGAAAACCATTTTCCCACTGAGGAGTTTAACATTGTCATCATCTCAGGTGTATTTGAAAAAGTGGCTTGGGATATTTGGATGTTATTTTGATTTGTTTCCCAATGAGAAATTTAGGTACTACTTAGTGTCTTTCACTCAATATCAGTCTAGACTCTGATAATATCGCATAATCATTTGCCATAGTCTCAAAATGGATGTATCTACCTGTCCATTAATTTTCCCCACATTTACACCAAAAATATGTTTTGAAACCAATTGTAGCAAAAATAGTAGCCTTTTCCTAAAAAAATTGTATCTCTTAACTAGCTTCTCCAAAGGCAACTTAATCCTAATTTTCAAGCCTCCTGATTTTGAAAATCCCTATACTCTATGCACAATGAAATATTTACCCATTTCTTATTGGCTTTTCATGTCTCTGTTCTCCTATTCACTGTTCTTACTGTCTTGATTATCTCCCGAGCTCATCCATACTTCACCCATTTTTTTCAAAGCCCAGCTTAAATATGATAGTTTTTGTTCATGTCACCAAGTGTTTCTTATTTACACTCACCATATTCAAATTAGGCACAGATTAATTTTTTTGAAATACAAAATAAACACAGAAAAAAATCCCTGACTTAATCCCCTAAATTTGAATTGATGATTTTACCCATTATCTCCTACTGCATGCTGCTGGTACTTCCTTTTAAATGAGTGATTTCTAGACTTAGACTTAAACCACCAAACACCATGCTTGCCTTAGGCCCATTACAAAATACCCATGAAAATCTTAAATTTCTATTCAGTAAAATGAGGATACTAAGAGCACCTACTTCATCAGATTTTATAAAGATTAATTGAGGTAATACATTCAAAACAGGCAGTATAATATTATCCTATCTAATAAAAGAATAACATGCAAATTGACCATACCTCGGCTACACTACCAGCCAATCAGGAGCAGGGGGCGTGACCAGCAGACAGGGGCATGGCCAGCAGACAGGGGGCAAGGCCAGCAGGGGCGTGGCCACAGTGCCAAGTCAGCAATCACCACACTATAAGCTCTGCCCACATGGTACTTAAGGGCCAACGAGATCCTTCCTTACAGTTACTGTGACTGAGTCACATGCAAACAAGCACCTGGGACACCTTGGGTAATGAGTGCCAGGTGTGAGGTGGAGCATGGGGATACCCTGGTGGCCACCACTGTGTGAGGCCCAGGGGTCCCTGCATGCCCCCAAGCCCAGCGCCCATGATTAGGCTGGCTGCTGGCATTTGGGGACCTTGGGAGACAGGAATGTTCCCACCCTGCCCCCAACTGCTTGTGCATGCTCTGGCCCCAAGCAGTGGTTCAAGCCCATGTCCCCAGCCCAGCACTCATAATGAGGGGGGACTGGCTGCCAGTCTCTGAGGTGTGCAGAGACCCCAGTGGCCACCACCGGATGCAAGAAGTTCACAGTCCTTTGGGTTCATGCATAACTGAACCAGAAGCAGACATCGAGTGCGGGGAGCACCAAAAATGCTGGGAAATGTAGTTCTGGTGGCAGAAGCATGGGGTGTGGCCAGCAGGACAGGAGGCGAGGCTGGCTAGGCAAGCTGTCTGCAGGGTGTGCTGTTGGAGAAGTGCCTGCCTGCTGGGTTGGTGTGGGACTCCCCAGTTCTGGATGCATTTCTCTGCTCCTTCAGTCTACATGACCTCACTCCATTGCAAGTGGCAGTGTGTGCGAATCCAGTAAGGTCATCCTTTCCCCAAGCACCATGCACACTTCATGGCTCCCCGCCTCCTTGGGCCAGAATTAGAGCCAGGAGCCTTCCAACCACAGCGCCCACCAGCCAAGTGCTCTGACTTCTGGAGATGCTGAGGAAGGCGCGCCCTCAGCAGGGCTTTAGCATCTCCAGTTTCTTAGCTTACGCCCTCTCCCCAGGAGGCTGGGGAGAACATATATGGCAAAGTTCTTTAAGCCATGGCAGTCAGAGTAGTGGGACTTGGCCAGGCAGGCACATAGAGGGGTGGGGGCCCTTTCTGGTCCTGGGGTCAGGCAGTATGCCCTGTGGTCCTGGGTGCCTGTGGCTGCCTGTGGCTATGGCTGGCCTGAGTAAAGCTGGCCCAGGTCCTGGGTGCCTATAGCTGGCCAGAGGGAGGGAAGCCTGGGTCCCAAGTGTAGGGCAAGGCAGAGGCAGTTAGGAGCAATCAGGCCAGCAGGGGAGCACTTAGGGGTGATCAGGCAGGCAGGCAGAGGTGATTAGGGGTGATAAGGCAGACAGAGGGGTTAGGGGCGATCAGTCAGGCAGGCCATGAGCAGTTAGGAGCCAGTGTTCCTAGATTGTGAGAGCGATGTCCTACTGCCAATTGTCAGACATCTCTGACTGCCAACAGTCAGACATCCCCCAAGGGGTCCCTGATTAGAGAGGGTGTAGGCTCAGCTGAGGGAATCCCGCTCAATGCACGAATTTTGTGCACCAGGCCACTAGTATCTAATAAAGAGGGAATATGCTAATTGATCCTCATGCCATTGCAAAGATGGCAGCACCCATAACCAATAAGGAGGAAATATGCTAATTGACTGCCACACCCTCAAAAATGGCAGCACCCACAGCCGCAAGATGGCAGTGCCCAGTTCCCTCAGCCCCACCAGGGTGGCAGGTGCATGGTAAGGCCAGGCCCACCCCCAGGCAGGCCCGGCTACTTTGCACACCAGCCTCTGGAGGCCCCCAGTGTCCTCAGCTCTCCAGCCACCCTGGGCTGGCCTGAGGTACAGGCAAGCCTTGGAGGGCAGCTGCCTAGCCATCCAGGGCCACCCAAGGCTCAGGTAACCAGGGCCAGCCAGGGCTTGTGCTGCTGGCAGTGGCAGTAGCTAAAGTGTGATGGGGAGTCGCCTTCCCCTGATCACCAGGTCACCTCCTGCCCCTGAGAGCTTCTAGACTGTGAGAGGGGGCAGGCCAGGCTGAGGGATCCCTCTCCAGTGCATGAATTTTCAAGCACCAGGTCTCTCTCTCTCTCTCTCTCTCTCTCTCTCTCTCTATATATATATATATATATATATATATATATATATATATATATATATAATCTGTTGCCATGACTCTGTAACAGAGAACAGCAAAACAGCCAGTTACCAGGAGGTGCAGATACCAGAACACTGTGGTCCCAGCAGGGACATGCAGCCCAATTGGAGGATTGGCTGGCCTGCAAACCGCCAGTGCCCCAAGCCCAGGTCAGCCTCACTGCCCCTTGGAGAATCAGCCATTGGTCAGCTTGCTGTCAGTGGCCTTAGAGCCAGGATTCCCATTCACCCGTACCCAGGACCCAGACAGGTTGTTATTATTTATTTATAAATTACTTTCATATATATTTTTCTAATTTTCTCTAATCTCTGAAACTTCTAAAATAGATAAAGAGCAAATAATTATATTAAAATATTTCTTCTAATTAATCCCATTTCAATGTGCATGAATTCATGCACCAGGCTACTAGTATTAGTCTATTAGTCATTGGGAGTATAACTGCTATTATTATGATATCTTCACCTATGTTGAAGTTAAATTTATATATATATGACGTACTGTATTTTTCTACATATAAGATGACTTTTTAACCCAGGAAAATCTTCTCAAAAGTTGGGTGTCGAAATCAAATCTGATGTGTTTTTTTTTAATTTTTATTTGGTATGCATTGGAAGAGGGGTAGTCTTATACAGTGAGTATATCCCAAACTCTGTATTTTAACTGGAAAAGTTGGGGGTTGTCTTATACGCCCAGTCATCTATATGCCGTAAAATAAGGGAGATATTTGGATTTCTATTCCTCAACATTACTATTAGGGCCTTGCTTAGGAAAAATGCTTCCTACATTTTTACTAGTCGATTTTATCTCTATTGAATCATTTATCTCAATACAAATTGTTTCCTATATGACTTGGGCATTGCTTGCCAAAGTTAAGAAGAATTGTAGCTACAGATCTAAAGAGCCTTTGTTATAAATGCTTTCGTTATGCCCTAGTATTCCCTCAAATCTATTTGATAAAACCTCTTTTATCATTATATCTTTTCTTCTCACCTTAGTGCTATTTTCATTATGTCACACTGATCCTCATCACTAATCTTTGCTATTTTTACTTCCTCAGATCTCATCCTATTCAAATTGATGCCCCATACAATGCTGAGGTCCATTCTTACCTCTATTAGCCTGCAACTGACACCCCTGATAGCTCTCCACTGCAACCCATGATCTCTTTTCCCTACATGTACGTTCTCTTTTATTTATAATTGGTGCAGTCAAAACACACCTTAGCAATTTACATAATGATATATCTTCATAACTTTCTATAAGGGCATATGTTGGCTTTCACAGTGAGACTGTTCAAGATTTATAAGGGTAGGTGCTTCCCACATGAAAAGTGTAAGTGCTTTCATTAGAAATGCATGAATCGGAAGCAGACAGTCCAGAGTTAGATACTGTCAGAAATAAGAATCTTACCCTTTGAGACACAGCAAGGAGGGACCTGGAGAATATTATGCTAAGTGAAATAAGCCAGTCAGAGAAAGACAAGTATTAAGACTTAAATGGCACTAAGGTCATGAGGACTGTTACTAAGAACATTAAAACAAACCCTTATTCTTGGTGGAAGGGGAGACCCTAACAAAATGTGTTTTTTTTAATATCTACATATTGGTTGTCATTGTAGAAATGACCTTATAGGTAGCCATTAAGCTTTACTGCATTTCTTAATGTTCCTTTGTTTATATCATAAATTGAGATCATGGCATTATGAGAGTATTTACAAAGTTAATACTTTCCATCTCTCATCTGGGTCCATCTTTCCTTGATTTCCTGCTCAATACATAGAAGAGGCTCATTTGGAATTTGAGAAAACATCTAGAGACTTCTCTGAAAAGCTATAGTTGTCCTAAACACATACAATTTCTTAACAGATGTAAGTTTGAAGAGGAAATAACATATACCATAAGCCATTTGGGAATATTCTGTTTCTTAAGGATGACTTACATTTTTCACTTGAGTGGCATGGATGCTAACAGCTTAAACATAAAACTCATCTATACTCTATCTCTGAAATATTCCTTCTACGAACTCTGCATGAATTTTTTATGATAAACACATGCATGTGTATGAAGTATGTGACCTCACTGGCAGTTATCTGCATTGTCTAGTACTATTGGCAAATATCCAAGAATTGATTGACACACATCTTATAGAACTGGAGTTAATTAATATGTCTATCAATTCCCAAATGTATTACAGGAAACAGAAAATGTCTTTATTACAGCAATCAATGACATACTATGTGTGGTCAGAAGGCATTCACTATACAGTAAAAGTAAGTTTTGAAAGACAATATTCAAAAGTACAAATATTGCTCTTATAATGCAAGGAGAGTAAAATAAGATCTATTTAGCTAGGGAGTAAATTGCAAACTGTTTATCACTTTTTAAAGGAATTGTTAATTTCCTCCAACAAGATCTGAAGCTCTTAAATGATAAATAGAAGTTTTATTTACTTCAAAAGTGGTGTCTTTATTTTGGTGGCCATTGGCTATCTGAATTGGTAAGTCCATTATATCATTTTCTAACAAAAGGTTTCAACAGTCCTAGGAACTCATGTAAGACAATGAGTTATATTAAAGGAAGAACACTGCAAAGAAAAAATGAGAGTAAAGTGTCCATATAATCCACACTAAAAGCAAAAATAAAAATGTCTTTTTTTGTATGATAAAATTATTTATAATATGTAAGGGCTGGACAGAGTATAAATGAAACTATTTATTTTAGGTAGTGCAGGGCCGGTAAAAGCAAAGTATGCATATTACTTTTAAACTAAAATCTAGGACAAAGATGTGTCATGTTTTTATCTGAAAAAATCATCCTTGTAAATAAAGTTACTAAATTCAAACTTCATGAAAGTTTATGAACTCTGAATATTCTGCTCTTTGTCTGACTGCTATTTTGTTTCTTTCTCTTCTAGTCTTTCAATTATCCTTATTCCTTTCCTAACTGTATAAAGCACACATTGTCTCTGTTATCAAACTCCCCAAATAGCATGACTGTTTAAATCCAAGGGTAGTGTTCTCAGTATCTGTATAGATCAATTTAAAACAGATTCTCTCTTAAGAAAGCTTAAGCACTGAAAATTAAATTCCATGTCATCTAGACAAACTATCTTGATAATTTCTTTTCCAGAATTTCCTAGATAGACTGTCTAGACGGCTCCAAATCCCCTAGGTAATTGCATAATCATCTTTTCACTGACTTCCTAAACAGTCTGGAACAGTATTTCTCAATATACAGTTGCCATAGAAATGAAGCTTGGTGGAGCTTCTAAGAGAAGTTCTTTCTTAAAGGCTCTGAGCTTCAGAATTTCAGAAAAATCCTTGCACCCCAATATTCCACATCAAAGGAAATTTAATGGAATCTTTATTTATTTATTTTTTTTCAGTTGAAGAAATGACCTCATTTGCTTGAGTAAATGGCCAGTATCCAGAACCTGTACGTTTCCATTCCCTCTCCACCCATAAGTCAGCAGTGGATAATTAAATTGATGAGTTGAGAAGGAATATGCTGTGAACTCTATGAAATAGCAACTTCAAAAATGAAACAAAATGGACATTATTTTGAAAAGTGATAAAAATAGGGGAACAATATGTAGTATTTTAATTTAAGGTCATCAATGTCATCCAAGCTTCAAAAGCAAAAATGTAGGAAAATGAGACAAGTGCAGAATCACCTGCCAACAATGAGAGCTCAGTGCCATAACTTGCATCCTCTGATGCAGTGAAGCACATGTAAGAGGCAAAGTGACACTTAAATACTAACATGAAAGAGAGCAGTGGCTTTCAGCCCTGAGATGCAAATATATTTTTTCAACATGGTAACTGATATTTTCCGCACCTATTAAACTCTCAGAACAACTCTAGGAGGCACGGACCATTCCCTGTCACTTTCTAGGTTAGAAACAGAGACAGGAAAAATTAGTAGCTTGCTCTATTTCAAGCACCTCGTATTGCATTAAGATTGGACAAAGGTCCTGCAGTCTGAGGTCAGAAGCCATGCTTTTAACAATGATGGGATTAGAACTCTTGAGTTTCTACAGCAAAAATGTCAATGGATTGCTAGGAGGGTTGCAAGGCAGTTGGAGGTAAATAGTCAAACCCTCACTTTAAATGTATGAATACTGAGGATTGAGGAGGATTTGTGTAGTTTTGTTTTACACACTGTGAGGCAGAGTCTCAGAGACGGTAAGTAATTTTCCAGTGTTCCACAGCTAGTACACTGTAGAATAACATCAAAGCCAGATGTGACACCATCTAACCTCTGATGGAAGCTCAGCTCTCCTGACTCCACTGCTCTGACAGCATGATGCCTGGCATACCGATGCATAAAGTACAATACAATGTTAGGGAATTTTCTAGAGCTATCACAAGAGTATAAAAAAGTGAAGCAATCACTCAAGTCCATTTTCTAGGGTCTCTGATGATAGAAAACGGGTAAGTAGGCAAAGAACTATGTGCAGGAACTGACTCTTGATTTAACCAATAATGTAAGTAACACTGCCTTTCCTTAAAGTTAATTTTTCACTTGGGTATGTCCTGTCCTGTGTGGCTCAGTGGTTGAGCATTGATCTATGAACCAGGAGGTCACGGTTCAATTCCTAGTCAGGGCACATGGTTGCTGGTTCAATCCCCAGGGGGGACATGCAGGAGGCCGCTGGACAGCGATTCTCTCTCATCATTGATGTTTCTATCTCTTTCTCCCTTCTCTGAAATTGATAAAAGTATATTAAAAAAACACTTCTTGGGTATGTTGCAAATACAGTATACGTGCTTGTGCAGAAGAGAAGGAGGAAGGATGTGGTGGGGAAATAGAGTGGCAATTGCCTAAACTGGTTTGACCTGAGGAAAGTGTTTAATCTTTTCAGGCTCAATAGGAAAGTAATAATAATGGTAGGTAGTTTAGAAACCACATCTAGACATCTCTAAGGTGTCTTATTAAACATTGCAACACTGTTTTGATCTCTAAGCCTTTGGGTTGAAAGAACACATTTATATCACTTTAGGACATCTTAAAAATAATTTGGAAATACTGGAGTTTAAGTTATAAAGAAGTGGCTAACATGTAAATTATATTATATTTTATCTTTAGGGTTCTAGAAATATCCTGGGAACAAATCCTTTATTTGTTAAGTATTTCTGAATTTCAATTTGGAAGAAAACCCTGTCACAAATGAATTTCTCACTGCATAAATGCGTTTATTCTTAGGATTTTGAGCCAGAAGTTATAAAAGGGCTTATAATTGAAGGATATTGGTAAGCCCAATTCATGAAACTACTTTCAATATTACTAACGTTTCCTTTCAATATTCTCCTAATTTCAATTTTTACTTAAATTTACCTCATTTTAATCTCCTTACCAAATTTCTTCACTAAAACATATTTAAAGAATCAGAAACAAATTAAAAAAACATTTTTGTATACCACCAATATAATAGCCAAAAATATAAAAATATCCCTGAGCTGAGCTAGAACAGGTATGAAAATAATTGAGGTCAAACAAGAGAGCAGATCGTTGTGCACATGTATGGCATTCTTTTATAATCCCTAGGCAGAAGAAAACAACTGGGGTGGCAGACAGTTCTGACTGAGGATGGAAATGGAGGGGGAAAGCTGGCAATAAAAAGTGAAGGGGAAAACAGTGCATACTCAGCCGGCTGACATCTGCCACACATGCAAAATGGATTTGACTCTATCATCCAGGGCGAAAGCAAGTGCTTTCTTCCTTCCTTCCTCCTGTTCCATAGTTAGCCTTGAGTGATGGTCTCATTGTTTTTGCATTCACAGATTAAAATGAATAGCAGCATCTGAATTTGAAGTAGTTCTCACTGAATATGAACCAGAAGTTAAATGAGCTGAAGACATCAGTAATGAAGCAATTGAATAGAAAGGGGTCATGGGCAAACACTATTTTCTAAAAGCCAGCTTTACCTCAGGATGATGTCCAATTGCAATGTAGGTGCAAATCGGATGAAAAGCCCCCGTGCCACAGGCGTACAAGTGAGTCTGATTATAAGCTTTAAGCACCTTGATGAAATTAGCACATTCTTTCTGTAAGACAAAAGGAAAAGCAGTAAGTTCTAGCAGGCAGCATGCCTGAGGTATCCTCTAGGGTGCTGAATATGATTGAACATATTTTTTTTACCGTTTTCATAGCATTAGTAGGGTTTATTATTCTATTGTTTGCTCATATTTTTATATGAACTGAAAACATTGAAGTTCTTAGTCTTCCGGTGGGTGAAGGTCACTAAATAAAATATTTTGTTGTACTAACCCCTTTTAATAAAAATATTTGTAATTTATTCAAAAGTAGAATAAATGTTGATAACCAATCTACAATCAAACGTGAATTGTCTAGAAATGAGACAAACAGAAAATGATTTGATTAATCAATAAATAAGGTAAATAATACAAAAGTTGTTTTTTCCCCCCAAAATCAGCTTTGAATTTAATTTTAGAAAAGGAAAACAAAAGTTAATATACACTTCTTTTAAACATAAAGTTTAACATCAATAGTAACCCATGATGGTGGGCAGTAGACTTTGAACTTCGGAAGTGCTATTTGCTAATGAGCTCTATAAACCCTAAGAAGTTAGGGCCACCTTCTCCTGGAAATGTCGCTTCAGCCTCAAAGACAATTTGGTATAATTTAAGGTGAGATAAAGATGTCAGAGTTTAGAGTACCTATAGGCTAAAGGGTGTTTTGTACAGCAAGTATAATTACAAAGTACTTTCAGAAAGTTCATGGACATCCTGACCCATACATGAAACTCCCTGCCTAATGAGTCATGGATTTCCCAGGGGAAAAAAGGAAAACTATTAATGATGAGTAAATTCTAGTCATGTTTTAGTATTATTTATAGAAGTTTAGAAATGCCTGGAAAGTTATTTTCTAAATAAGATATCTGATAAGAAATAAAATGGGTAAAATTATTTATATTCTTTCTATAGATTGTATTCTATCTGTAAATCCTATGGAAGAAAACACTTTTCTATGAGCAAACAGGAATATTAACCTTTTGTCCCTGTTGAGGAAAGATTTGAGGGAAATCTCAGATATTCATAATATTAGTTGAATAATTTTATTGGTCCAAAAGTTCAGAGCAAGAAACACTCAATTTTCACAAAATATTTTAAATAGATGAACTATATCAACATTGTAAAATGAAAACTCAAAATAGCTTTAATATGTTATGGTGTACTATCAAGTCACAAATCCTAAAAATTGAATATTTTAGGAAAATATGAGTTCATCATAGAATATATAACATCCATTCAAAAACATATAAATGAGTATTTATGTGATAAAAAAAAACTGCACTAAAAAGTACTCTGTTATTGATCATGCACCTTCTTAATTTGTTTTGTATTTTTGCCTATAAAGATTTGGAATTAAGACCCAAATATGAAACTAGAAGTGCAGGCAGAGTAAAAGCAGATTATACTGCAAACAAGCTGGGAAGCATTATAGAGATTGGGTTGGTCATAGCACTGTAACACTCCAAAAGTCACTCTCTGTGACATATGACTTACAAAGTAAGAGGTCAGAATGCATTGAGCCTTGTGTAGTCAGTGGTAGTTTATAACTGAGGTGTTACAATACTTTAATACATTTCCACACCGCGACTGTATTCTGTTCTTGCAGCTAATGACTGGGTCTTAACTCTATTATCTCCATATAAGAAGCAGGGCAGACAACCAAATGAACAGAATAATTGACATTTAAATTCAAATAATTGCTTCCTATCAGCACAGATTTTTCTAGAATGAAACCTGAGGATGTCTTATAAATATATTGTCCTCAAACTGAATTAGATCTATTTAAAGTAAAATATATAACTTTCAAGTTAGGACTCCTCATGCTTTCTTAACATATGCTGAGAAGTTTAGGAGGGTAATTACAATAAACATCTAATTTTTCCTACTGTTATTGCTACCTCAACCCTGAATTTTACTTGTGTCTGAAAATACATTAAAACATAAAATTAAGCTCTGTAACCAACGGATTTTTCAAGTTGCTATGTAGAAACATTTTCTAGCATAAAGGGTATGTGGATCTCAGCCATGTTTCTTTTAACATGGTACATCTTAGGAAAAACTGTGAAGCAGATATAACAACCTCCAAGACTCTTAGCAACAAACTCCCTGCTCTGTAACAATTTCACCTCTTTTCTCAAGAGACTAGGGCATGGATGCTTGGGCAATGGAACAAGGTTGTGGAGAGGGAAACAGCTGATAAATTCATTTACAAATGAAGCATTCATGAGTCTTACCCAGAGGATTTATCTGTGTTTTAAAGAAAATTCAGTCATTTGTGAATTCATTTTTAGGAAAATGCTTGATTGTATCACTTTCTTGGAAACATGTATGTGGCCACACACACACATAAAAATAGCCATCCTTGATTGTTGCTCAACATTCAAAATTATATATAACCACCTCCATCACTATATGTTAAAACCCAAAAAATTGGCTGTGTGTATATTGGTAAGAAAATTAATATTCTAATAAATAATAGTGGTAGTCCCAGATGGATGTCTTGTTCATTTTAGAAAAGAACAGAATTTCAGTTTATTTGCCATGTCTTTTAGATTTTCATGCAATTTTGAATACAAAACCTAATTCTCTAATCCCATTAGTAGTACCTAAGTGCATCCTGGAAATAAGAGAATAGACTAATTCTGCATAATAAAAAATAAAAGGGAGAAATTACTATCCAAGCACAAATATTTATGAATGGCCCATCTCACTGCTATAACCATTATGAATTCTAAAATCATAGAATTCATTGGTTCTTATCTCTTATAGATTGTGTAACTGATTGGAAAAAAGTAATGACTGAAGAAACTCTCAGGGTTCTTGAAAAAGATGGGATAGAGCTACACTGAAGATAATACTTTTAATTTGTTCTCTATTAACTGTCAAAGAAGAACTTCTATAATGTCAACTGTTCCTCTACCAAGCAGCTAAAGAAAAAAAAAATCCAAGGCAGAACCAGGGCTGTGAAATCTGGCAAATGTTTCACACCATTCTCACCAGGGAGTATGCTGATAACGGGAGTCTATCCTTGCTACAAAGCAACTAGACCCGCTCTGTTGGCCTTAGGCCTGGAAGGATCCCTTTCTGTTTCCCACTGAACTCTCCCAGTTGGCAGCGGGTTGTATTGTTGCCATGCCCAGGGGCTAGTTCAATATTATTCTGAAGTGAAGGTTGAGGCAGATAAAACAGAGAGAGAGAAACTCCCTGGGTTTATAGTGTGCTAAGACTGAACTGAAACAAAGAAAATGAATTAGACTTTCAAAATTGGCTAAAAATAGCTTCACGAAAATTCATCAACAATAATGGAGTGGAAACAATGAATTAAAAGAACTGGGCAGAAAAAGAACACACACCCAAAACTTGACAGAAACATGGTTCATAAGGATTTGTTCTTCAAACAGAAAACCTACATAAAAGAATATCTCTCAATCTAGTCACTCATTTGCCTTCTTTTCTCTAGCTTATTGTTGCCAAGGTTTTCCAGTGTTCCAAAACAGGATATTCACTTTATTTGGAAGCAGCCTGGACATTCCATTATAAAGAAGGAAGCGTGGCAGAAAAGGAAACACACTTCACACATTTCTGCTCTAGGGAGACAGAAGAAGAGTGTTTCTGACCTTTGCTTGAACCATGACGATTCTTAAAACTCAGAATGTAATGTACTTTTTGGCATTAGACTACTGCACTGCTTTGCTCAGCACTGGCGGATTTACAACGTAATAAAGAGAATGTAATCAGTTGAAAATGCATTCATTTTCAGCCTTTGCTCATTTTTGGAATTTAAGTTGATATACCCAGACAACTTGAGCAACAACTTGGCTTTTTGAGAGTCAGGCAACCAAGCTGACCTCTTATTTTACTGAAACGTACTCCAGACCCACAGCATTATAAATTGTTAACTTAGCCTAGAAGTTAACGTAAAGGCAGCCATAAACCAGTAAACCACAGGGCCACACCTGAAGAGCAATGATTCATCTTCCTCAGTGACAAACCATTTGCACTTATTTTTATTCATTTTTTATTTTTTAGGATTTCCAGTCCTTTCAGATCAAATGTGTAATTTCAGAGGAATTACACATAGAGATATTAGCCTGGAAAAATAAATTAGAAAGAAAATGTCTACTCCCAGAAAATGATATAGGAGCCAAATGCACAGTGATTCAAACACAAACATTACAAATATGTAGCACTGATTAGACTCTGTTACACAGTCTTTCCTGCATGGTTACAAAAATAAAGTCCATCCATCTGTCAAAACAACTGCTCCATGCATGAAAATTAAAGAGAATTGAGGTGTTTTTAACTAACTTCTGATAATTATACTTTTCACAAAAGAATATAATTTACCTCCAATTCCAATTACCTCCTTGCATGTTCTTAAATTATGGATGGAACAGTGAAATTTTGCTATAAATAAGAGAGAAAAGGAGAGAAGACTATGAAGATGAACAATCTCTTTTCAAATATATTCAGTTCATGATTAAATCTAACAACTTGTTCTGGTACAAATGTAAATTAGCCCAAAATGAAGGGCTGTAGTACAGTATTACCTCAGGTCAATGAACAGTCATTTAAAAAGAAAAAAAAGTCTATATCCCATCTGCAGTTTATATAGAAACATTTTAATGCATAATCTTGCAGCTGGGAAAGCCTTTCCCTATTATGATGGGTAGATTCATTTCTGCATGAAAATCCATCAATAAGCTTAATTTCTAAAGTTAATCTGTTGACTTTTCTTTTCCCTCTGGTCCATTTATTTAGCAAGCTAGCCGAATACTAGAATCTTCATACCAAAGTAGTAATCCATGAGATTGTTCCTGTCACTCATCTCAACCCTCTCTCTATTTAGGCTGTTCCATACTTATCTAACAATAAGGTTTCATTTCTTTTTTTTTTAAACACTGTGCTGACATCAGACCTTCCATAATCATGTTTTCCTAATACCTTGACATTCACTGAAGGTTGTTAGAATCTCTTCTTTAAAGGGACATATCTATTAAAACTAAGATTTCACTATCTTCTAATTACAATATTAGCCATCTAATGTTGAATTTGTAACTTGAGTTTTAAACAACTGTTTTATGAAATGATGTGTAGGCTGTTTTGTCTTTCTTGGGAGATATTTTTACCTTCACTACCAAGAAGGACGGCATAATAAAATCAACTGACCTTTCCACCTTAATTTTTTGTTTTAATGTGAGAGAATTTTTTCCTTAATTCTGATTTAACTGGGACAACAAAACTGGCATTATTTCATGGCTAGTTATTTAAATATATGTCTATTCATATTACTGAACAATATCATCTTTAAACTTATATTCATTGAAAAATAAATTTAAAGTGGTTTGAATGATGTGAGAAAGTAAAGACGCCTGCACTAAGCTACCAAATAATTTTACTGAAATGCTCATTTCAGTCAAGTGTCCCATTTGACTGGTTTTATATCTCCAGATTGACAGTTTGTTTTGAAGTTTTAGAAATTCTGCTTAAGATTTTATAAGTATTTTCTTTTCAAATTACTTAAAACTTTCAAACTTGGTCAAAATGATTATACACATAGCCACCATAGACCATGATATTAACAAAAGTTGCCCAAAGTATTTCTCTTCTATTTAATAATTTTTAATAATTTCACTTTGAAATTCCATATGGACGAGGGAAGTTGATAATTTATCCTTTTTGGCTTATATATATTTTTTATAATGTGCTATAAATATCATTATCACATTTGTACCACTCACTGGCTTTAATTGTGGGTGGTCCTTAATATGCACCTCCACAACCTTTTTTCACCTCATATTTCCAAAGCTCATGTTAAATCTATAATATGATGGTTAGTGTATCCCCAGAAAAAAGTAAAGTTTCATTCAGGAAGATTATCAAGTAAATAAAGAAGCAAAATACCAATGAGAACTATTAGGAACTGCTTCTTCCGGCAACTTGGAATAACCTGCTACCTACGTAGTGAGAAGATACTTGCCAAAACCCTTTTCCCAGATGAACTGTTCAAATCATTCTGGTGAAAGTTACAGAGTATAAAATTCTTACTGTATTAAAAAATAAGTATGTAAACTGATGTGTGGGTGAAATATGGTGTCCACTTAAAACTAAATATTAATTTGTCAATCAATGACAAACATTTGAATTTCATTTTAGCCACTTAAGGATATAATGGAAATTTCTAATAAAGAGGAACACAATCCAAAAATCTTCAAGCCCTCTGGAAGTTTTTATATAATGCTTCTATTACAAGTGCTAGACTTACTTTGCCAATATATACTAAAATACATTTAAATTTTAATCCTGAGTCTAAAAGAGTTCCAAAAATGTGTGTGTGTGTGTGTGTGTGCTAGTAGTCCTGTGCATGAATTAGTGCACCAGTAGTTTGCCAGTAGCTTGCCAATAGCTCACTGTCTCCCTTCAGTAGCTCTCTGCCTCCTGCCCTGCCCTCCTGTAGCCCCCCTTCCCTCTCCCCCATCCTTCCCACCTTCCACCTTTCATAGCTTGCTGCCCCACCCTCCTGCTGATCCATGATTCAGTTGTTACACTTCAAGTGTAATGATCATTTGCATATTACATCTTTATTATATAGGATATATCATTATCACATTTGTATATATGTGTGTGTGAGTGTGTGTGTGTGTGTGGCTTGATTCATGATAATTCAGTCACAATGATTACCATCATATTTTGTTTTATTGGTAAAACATATGAATTAAAAATAAGAATAAGACCTAGTTTCTAAGGTTATTTTAATGGTAAAGCTTTATTTCTTATATATATATATATCTTACCTAAGACACAAAACTAGTTTGTCCAATTGCTTTGAAATATGTATTTCATATCTAAATATGAGTTACATATATAAGCTAATAAAAGCAATTTATTAAGAACAATACCAAGTGTATATAGCAAGCTTTCAATATGTGTTAGCTATTATTACAATACCACTTTGGAATGTCAAATTAAAACTATAATCCTATTTAATGTACCTAAAATTTACCCTGAAGCAGCAATACACTCATATCTTGGAGCACATAAAAATCTGTGTTTATTTCTCTGATATTTAATAAATAAGGTATTCACTGGCTTTCATAAAAATAAGTTATCTCCACCTGAAGTGTCATCAAATTTCATCATGGGAATCATGTTTAAAAATGAATAAACTGACTATAGTCTTTCATTTGGAAGATCATATTGATTGTCCACAAAACAAAACAGTTGTAATTCATACTGTCAAGAACTGTGAAGGGTCTGTGATTTGTGTCTTACTTGTAAAAGAAGTTACCCTGGCACAGTTTCATGGATGTTGGCAGAAGATATATGTCCCCTGGGTCAGAGATAAAAGACTTCATTGCAGAAATGGCAGTACTCAGAGTATCAGCATTTCTTATGCCAGTTCCTCAAGCTCCAATTACCTCTGGGCAGTAAGAAAAGAGCCAGATGACACTAACAAATGCATTTAGTTGTATTACAGGAGAAAAACCATGGGTGGAGGGAATTCGAATATTTCATAATAGTCAAAGCATCCTGGAACCTGAGGGAGGCATTATGTTCATTTTACTGGACAGGAAGCAAACCTGTCCTTTGTGCCAATGCAGACCCTATCTCTACTTCTCAAGGCTGTTTGCAAACCAGCCTTTTACTTCACAGAGAGACAGTGCCTTCCAAGTCTCTTCACTGTACAAATACCCCTAAATATGGTCTGCAAAATAGGCAGTTAGTACCTCTTTCTTGTCAGGTGTGCAGAAGTGTGAGAGACCCATGATTATACACAGGATTTAGAGATGTAATGAATCTTATGATTGACTTTTTCTAGAATGAGAAGGTTCTCTATTCATTTAATAAATTTATATAAGGCCTTGAAGTCTCTAAAATAAAATAAAAAATATATTAAATGTGTTGGCAATTTTGACCTTTGAAAAAGTAAATGAAATTCAAGGACTAACATGCATTCTGGGCTGCACTGCAACTTAAGATGCTTGGGTAGCATCAACATCTCAATTGCATTCATATGGCAAAAATTAGTGTTGCTAAAGTCCTGCAATTTGAGCCAGAATAATTTGACAAAACGTTATCATCTATGATAGCATCAAAAGTGAGCAATAACAACTAAGGACAAAATTATAAAAATAAATCCCTCAAAAATTTCAAAAATGTCCCAAAATTCAGGTGCATGAAATATTACACTTTGAAATGGATCCAACAATAGGAATGTTATGAGAATCTGATTTTTTTTGTTCATCTCAGATGGTTGAGATTTTGATTTCCAATGATATTCAAAATATTTTTAACAGTCATACGGTTGCCATTTGGTTTTATGGCAACAGTGCAAAGAGAGATGATTTAATAGGATAAACAAAGAAGAGTCAGAGAGCGAGTGATTCGAAACAGATTCTTTTAGCAGTCTAGCATGTATTCAGTTTTCACTTGCAAAACAGGGTCAGGGAAGTTAATCCCCCAATAGGAATGTTATTGTGAATAACAAAGTGGATTTTAAGCATCAAGGCTATATAAAAAATGAAAGTAAAGTGGATAATAGCAGACAGAATGGACATATGTGGATTGTATTTTATTTCCTTATTCGGGGTCTCTGTTCAATAATATAATATATTATATATATATATTTTCAAATTACAACTCTCAAGTAATAACATGGAGAAGTTCATGAGTAGTTCACTCCTGTAATGTAGAAAAACCACAACAAAGGTTTAGAATCTACAACACCAAGAAAAGAAGGCATATTGGTATATATCCTGCATATCCACTTCTACAAGAGGAAAAATAAATTTAGATTAATGTTGTTGTCAGAAATGTCATCAGCAGCCTCAGACACATGCATGCATGCTCTCTGGAGAGAGACACAGAGCAGAAATATAAGTGATTGTGCCTTAGGCTGCAGATTCCCTCTTTACCACAAAGCCCATCTTTGTGGAATAGCTGCTCGAATTCCAGTTGCTGACTTAACATAATGTGTTTGATGCAGAACTGAGCCATGAGAAATGATGGTTTGTATCTTCCCAGATGCCTGGGAGAATAGAGAAAGGGTCCACTTTTCTGTATGATGTTACACTCAGTGACACAATCTTTGCCCACTCTCAAGGTACATAGTTAGCCAGTGTCTTTGCCCTGCTTTTCTTATTGTATTTTCCTATTGAATCCTTGCATCTGAATCTAATACTGAGAGGAGAGTAGTTCCCCCAGGACTGTTTGTTTAAAGGAGCCTTATTTCCGGAGGGCTTTCTGAGAGAACACTGAAGCCTAAAGAAAAAGAGTAAACTCAGGTTCCAGAAACCAAAGAGAGCACTCAAGGAGGTCATTAATTTACTTTTCTATAAATGCTCAGGTCAGTTCCTATTTTGGTTACAATTCTATCTTGGAGTCCTGATGGCTGCATAAACCACTCAAGCCTCATTCTTGTGGTTTTCAGCATCACAAGAGCTCTTTGAAAGGAATCACTGTCCATAAGTCACAGCTGACTATTATTTCCTCAAGAGTGCAGAATTTCCATCAAACTGTCCATGTATCATTTCAAAAATCAAGTGTTGAATGAAAATTATAAAAAAAAACCCACAAAACTTTTTACCTTGCATCTTTCTTCCCAAGTGATTATCTCAGAAATTATTGGTAAAAATAAGTATGCTATTTATTTAAAAACGTTTATCAAGGAAGAAATGTTACAAATCCCAGCGAGTCAACTAATTGCTATTCTAAAATTACATTAGAAATAAATGAAAAAAATTGGCCTATATTTTAATAATCAAAAATATTCAATCAATGCCATATATCTGATTTAAATGAAATAGATATGTAAACTGGAGTACATAAATGAGGTTATTTGAAAATAAAATAAATTTTAATAATATAAATAATAAAAGCATAAAATATATTTTGAATAATAGGTCAGTAAAAAGGAATATTAAAGAAATGGGTTACTATAAAAATAGAATAAAATACATTTTACTATGTAAATATATTTTTTGTGTTTGGTGTTTAGAACAAGAGGAAAAATGCATTTTTTTCTTAAATTAGAATATCTATAATCTGTTAAGTTTTCCTTTCATTTGATAAGTGTTATAAAAGAGAACTTAAAATCCACAATTAAATTGATTTTGTGCATAACATAAAGAAATAAAAGACAAAGATTCTATCATATTACATTAATTAGTTGATTTTGCAAAGATTGGTTGGCTAATATTGCCATACCATTGAACTTTTAAAAATTTATATCTCTCAATGGACATATAACTACCTATCTTTACCATAATATATGAAACATGATTTATAAGTTTTCAGAGCCTTTATTACAAGGTACTATAAAATGATGTCTTAGTTCAGTGGTCAGCAAACTCATTAGTCAACAGAGCCAATTATCAACAGTAGAAAGATTGAAATTTCTTTTGAGAGCCGAATGTTTTAAACTTAAACTTCTAACACTTCTTTTTTTTTTTTTGTGGAAGAGCCACACTCAAGGGGCCAAAATGCTGCAAGTGGCTCGCGAGCCATGGTTTGCTGACCACTGTCTTAGGTCCTTTTAATTTAGTTTTATAAAACCCATAAGAATTTTTGGTAAGCCAGGAAAATATAATAAACTTACCCTTCTTAGAGAGGAAATCTCTGAGATCATGATCAGGGCTACCTATACAATACTTTGAGGATCATGACTATATTGTAGCTGGTGAATTAACTGCTTCTGGGCTCACACTAGAATCTCTCATTATACAGTATTGGTAGCAGAGTTGGGGGGTGATGGACAGGACCAAACTAATTTCACTTAGAAACTGACTAAGCAACATATACAAATAATAACAACAATAATAGTTAATATTTGTATTGTGCATTATTGTCTATGTCATAATTTTACTTGTTGATTGTTTGAGTTCTAAAGGAATTCTGTGAGCTAGATATTATGATAATACCAGATTACACAAGGTATTTTTTCCAAATTTCTATTGTTTATTATCTGTGTGCTAATAGGCAAGTTAAAGTACATATATTCCATAGGACTCCAAAAACTTTATCAGAGGCACACAAATTTTGACCTTTGCTTCTAGGATAATATTCAAAATGCTCCAAAACATTTGAATAAAAAGAACTTAAGGTACTTGCTCAAATACAGTGAATAATTGGGAATATCAACATATAAGGAAAAAAATGAAGCAAGGAAAGAGAGAAGAAAGGTTTGAAGGAAGGAAGAAAAATAATAAGGGAAGAAAATGGGAAAAGAAAAAAAGAAAAAACAAAGGAAGGGGAAAAGAAAAGAATAAAAAGAAGACAAGAGGGGTAGTTTAATTATGATGACTCAGAGGCACAAATATTTCATAGAATTCAAAAGGAATTCAAGAAAAATCAAAATGTTAAAGCCAATCTGTACAAAGAATTATCTTAAATATATGTGCTACAAAACTGTATTTTGTTATCTTTTGTATATATATAAGTAATCAAAGGGAACATAGTTTTGCTTTATTTCGGCTCTTTGGTATTTTACTTTATATAAAACTGTCAATACTTCACATAATAAAAAATATACAAAATTAACTATTTTGTTTCTAAAGAGTATTTAAATTCACAAGTAAAGAATGGTATTAAGATAACACAGAAGCAATGATTATAGAGTAATAAATTACTATATGCAAATACTAAAATTATTTAATAGATTGATACTCACCAGAATATCTTTTCCAGCCCACTTGCATTCATCCCTTCTGGTGTAAGATACTGGCCACACAATCTAAGGGCAGAGAAGAAACATTACTTTATGCTAATTATGTTCTATTAGTACTAGATCCAGCATTGTAGTCTGTCAGACAAGGTTGGGGCAATGAGATAAAGAGAGTTCCATAAAGAATTATGTGGCAGAGACCTTTCAGTGTAGACTATGCAGTGGCTTCAGTTAATTGGTATTAGCTCAAATATCTCACTATTCATGTACTCAGGTGGCTTTGGTGTATATAAAAGCTGAGCAATGCAGACATTCATAGAGTCAATCAAGCATGCCTTGTTTTCTTATGCTTTGCTTTATAACTTTCACATATGTTGTGTTTTTTACAAATTAAAGACAAGACCTTCCACCATCGAAAATACTTTGGCCCATTTTATTGGGACTCCTGTTTTATTACATGGGCCTAGAACCAAGCTTGCCATACATCTGAGCTATGCCTGTAGAACTAATCAATGTGTAGTGGAAAGAACTCTAAGGCAGGCTGGGGAGAGAGAGATGTCATCTTGAGAGGAGATGAGAATTTAGTGAAGAGATTGATTGCTCTGGATCCAATGTCCTACTCCAAATGTCAGCATAACATGGTAGAACAAACAGCTGATAAGATCAGAAAAACCCATCTTTGAAAGATATATTTTTTAATAGATAAGAGTAGCTTTATTTTACTTTCAGGAGATAAAGGGGGAAATGAAGCTAGATAGATAGCTCTAAAAATAGTCACTTTTTTTTTTACCAGAAGCAAAACAGACTAATTAAGAAATAATTGTGTTTTCATCCCTATTATTTGGTCTTCATCCTTTCCAAAGTTCCTATATTTCATGAAAACCATGACAGTGGTAGATAACTAAGGTGTTCCTGGTGGCTTAGAGGACTATGCATTCCTTTCTCCTCAATCATATTAAAGCATATACTCTCATCTAAATTCTAATATAAGCTTACAGTTTTCTTTGGCAAATCCAATGACACCTGTCTGTATTCGGGCACAACAATTTAATTTTTGATATTTTATAATCAATTATGTCAGTTCAAATATTGAGTCTTTATAATGTTTTATCACTTTATAAAATTCATCTATAAATATGTGAGTGAATACATCTATATATAGAATATATGAATACATATAACTTCAGAATATATATTTAATGTATTTAATTTTTTTTTCTGAATAGTCTTAACTTGGTTTATATGTTCAGTTAATTTTAAGGTTGAAAAGAACTGAATTATCTTATAAGATAGCCTATTTTATAGATGAGAAAAATCTTAGAGTCATATGCCCAGGATATATCTCAGTGTCTCTTCTAACAATGAGACTTGTAGTAAATAGGGGTGGGCAAAGGTAGGTTTACAGTTGGGATTATACTAAATACTGTTTATTCTTGTATCATTATTTATTAATTATTGCTTTATTTTCCATATGAACATCTCTAAATCTACAGTTGCTAACCCCTACTATAATAAAGCAAATTAAAGTTAGGTGACTTGCACAGTGTCATGTTATAGTAACTGTTCTTGAGTTTAAAATCATTATTCTAGTAATAGAAGACATAATTCTAATTTTGAAACATCCCACTTCAAACATATTACTTAATTTTAATTATATCACACTGCCTATAAAAGTAAATATAATTTACTTAAGGATTTATATCTGTTTGAATATATTTGTCTGTTAAGCTCTTTTGACCCTGTTTTTAATGTTCTTCAACAACTTATTTCTTAAGCATCTACTATTGTCATAAACTCTATAGGGAATACTATAGTGTCATAATTCTTGAGGAATTTTTAAGATCATGTTAGAGATAAGATGTATGAACATAAAGGTCAAAAAATTAAGACCAGAAATACTGAGTTAGGAAAAATGTTTGGCATAGAGTATAGCATTTGGACGCAGTAATACAATTTCCACAAAATTTTCAGTCAATGTTTATTTTCAAAACCGTATAACTTATTAACTAAATAAGCTGGGAACACTCTCAAGGATAAGGATAAAACTGATAAATAGTTAGTTTCTAAGTGACCCCATTTGCAAAAGCTTGACACCAAAAATTGATCTTCCAGATCAGGATTTGGCAAACATTTTATTTAAAAGGCCAGATAATAAATATTTTAGGCTTTGTGAGCCAGATGATCTCTATCACAATTACTCAAGTCTGCCACTGTAGAATAAAAGCAGACATAGACAATATGTAAATGAATGAGTATCTGTTTTCAATAAATTTTATTTACAAGCACAGTTGACACATGAGATTAAGCATGTGTACAGTGATTGATGAACTAAGTATTTGCTGGCAATATAGAAATGTGTACATTTATATTTATGCACACATATAGCATAAACATAGATACATATATACATGAATTAAATTATAATATATTTCTATAATGGTTCAGGTATTTATTTTATGCAGGAAAATGATATAACTATATCATTTAAGGCAACAATTATAGTTTCTTTCTTGAAGATTTTTATGGTTTACTGCAGCCATTGATTTGTGATGGTCAACTCAATGTATTATTTTGTTTGCATCTGAAAAAAGATAAAGTATTAACTTAAACAAATTTTCAGTTGTCACACTGTTATATAGCTAGTGAATTCTTGAAACATTTTAAAAGTACCACAGTGCAGATATTAGAATAAAGATACCTTTTGAAAATCTTTGATATTAACCAGGTTGAATGAAAATATGTGATCCTTTGCTCCAACATACAGCCTGCTCCGTTCCTCATCCAAAAGAAAGGTATGGTAATTGGAGCTGTTGGCCAAGCCATTGAAAGTGATCACATTGTTGGATTCCAGCATTTCTGCAAGGTAACAAAACAAGACATTGGGTGTTAATCTAAGATCCTACATGAGCATAGACTTAACACATGGTGATCTGGCTACTGCCTGCTATAGTTACCAACCAATGATTTAGCTTCATTAAACTATATAGAAGCCATTTTTCTTTAAGAAATATATAGAAACCTTTTTCTTTCATTTCATTGAAATGGGAATTATACCCATTAGTTTGCGGAAGGAAGGGAGATATATAGCTTGTGCACACAGTGGTTTGAAAGAATCTCTTTGCACTTAGCAATGGATTAGAATGGTTGATATTCTATATAAAACATCTTTAATTTTACAAAGATTGTTGAAAGTTCATTCTTATTAACCAAATCATTATCTAGAAGAATAAGCATTAGGGCCATCAAAATAAAGGTAGTCTGGAGATATACTATTTAACCTCCTACGTTGTTTGAGGACTCATTTTATTGCATTATTGCATAATTTGAAACTTTTTGCCTTCAACAGACTCCCTGATCAGGGTACAAGGTGCTCACAATTTAGCTTGGGACAAGTAAAGATCAATTCCAAGTTAAGACTACCTTCCATGTTGCTATATCCCACATAATATGCAAATGCCCTGGCCTAAATTGTGAAAAAGGGGCAATACATTTTTCCTTAAATATGCATGTAAAAACTCAAGAGTAGGCCCATCTGTGATATTAACATTTCATCCACTTTATATAATATTAAAAAGTATGCGTTCACAATCTAATCTGATGAATCAGACTTTTGTAGTTATTTAGTGGAGTCATTCAACTACAAATTCAACAAATACAGATTCAGTTCTTATTATGTAAACCCGTAGGCATTGGCTAAGAAGTATGTGGAGTATAAAGATTATTAGAACCTTTATGGAAAGTTACACAAATGAGAAGCAAAAAATGAAAAGAACAACAACAAAGAGAATAATTAGAACTAAAGAAGATAATGGGGGAATTAATGTCACAAGAAGAAGTGAATAATCCTTGCAGAAAGGGTGTGGCAATTAAACCTGGCCTTAAGTAATATACTAGGGGCCTGTTGCACAAATTTGTGCATGGATGGCGTCCCTCAGCCTGGCTGATACAAGGGTCAATCGGGCTAGCCAGCTAGAGGTAGGGACTGCAGGAGGTTGGCTGTGGAATTGCACTGATCACCAAGGGGTAGCTCCTGTGTTGAGAGTCTTCCTTTTAGTAGTCATGCCCATCATATTAAACAGTTGACCAGTCATTCAGTCGACCAGTTGTAATGGTTGCTTAGGCTTTTATATATATAAACTAGAGGTCTGGTGCACAAAATTCGTGCACTGGGGGTGTGTCCCTCAGCCCAGCCTGCACCTTCTCCAATCTGGGACCCCTCGAGGAATGTCAACTGCCTGTTTAGGCCTGATCCAGTTGGACATCTCTCTCACAATCCAGGACTGCTGGCTCCCAACTGCTCACCTGTTTGCCAACCTGATCACCCCCTAACCACTCCCTGCCAACCTGATTGATGCCTAACTGCTATCTTGCCAGCCTGTTTGCCCCTAATTGCTCTCCCCTGCAGGCCTGGTCATGTCTAAATGCCCTCCTTTTCAGGCCTGGTACCCTCCAAACTGCTCTTCCTGCAGGCCTTGTTCCCCCCAAGTGCCCTTCCCTGCAGGACCTGTCACCCCCAACTTCCCTCCTCTGCCTGCCTGGTCACCCCTAATTGCCTTCCCCTATAGGCTTGATCACCCCCAACTGCCCTCCATTGCAATCCTGGTCCCTCCCAACTGCCAACTGCCCTCTCCTGCAGGCCTGATTGCCCACAACTGCCCTCCTTTGCAGGCCTGATCCCTCCTAACTGCTCTCCCCTGCTGGCTATCTTGTGGTGGCTACATTGTGTCCACATGGGGTCAGTCATCTTTGACCATATCGAGCAGACATCTTGTGTGTTGGAGGGATGGTCAATTTGCATACTACTCTTTTTTTTTCTTTTTTAGATAGATGGACTTTCAACAACAGAAAGAGATGTAGTAGAACATTCCATGCAGAGAACATGAATAAAGACCAGGAGGTAGAAATAAGGACAATATAAGAGAAATAAGTTTTAAATATTTACTATATGCCAAAATCTGCTGAATGGTTTATTAAGTAGATTCACTTAAGCCTCATAGCAACACTATGAGATGAAAATTTTCATCTCCATTTTATTTCATGAGGAAATTGACTAAATACTAAGAATATCCTAGGTCAGTGGTAGGCAAACTCATTAGTTAACAGAATGGGGAACCGCGGCTTGCGAGCTGCATGACTCACAAACTGTAGTTTGTCGACCACTGTCCTAGTTCATAGAGCTGGCTTGATGTAGACTCAAGATATCTACCTTAATCTTATGCCAGAGGCCAGGTCCTTTATATCATGCTTCATATTACTTCTAGAATTTTTTAGAATACTTAGAACTGATTGTTGAGCAGAAATGTAAAAAATGTAAGAATAAATTTTGGGGAATACAAATAACTGCCTGTTGGGAAGTTTGATTACCTCTCATTGGCACAAAATTGTCTTAGTTAATAGGCTTGTCACTACATTATTTATTTGTTATGCATTTGGTCTTTTTATAACTCTGTAGGTAATTTTATCTGCAGTTATTGCTTTCACCACTAGAAGTACTTTGACAAAATGCATATCTTCCAAGACAGATTTCCCTTCAAAGGCCAAACAAAGGCTTACTAGAAACCTCTATGTAGATACTGTACAGAAATCTCAGTGTCTGCATGACTTAAACAGAACTCACTTCCTGTTCTTTTCTTCATTACTGACATCATCGCCTTTCTGTATATTTTCAAATTGTTTGCAAATATTACTCATCCAAAAAATCATGCAAACCTTAGCCTCTTCATCATCCATAGATCCAATCCAGGTATTTTTAACACTACAAGTTTTGTTTAACACTATAACAACTTCTCCTAGAATTTTTTGCTTATATACTCACTGTCACTGTCTAGTTCAAATTGTCATGATTTATTATAATTATCTTCCTTCTAAACTTCCTCTTTGAGCTTACATCAATAAATGATGTTACACACTGCCAGCAAAATAATGCTTCTACAAAACCAAATATGACTTGTTTTGGGTAAATTTGAGAAAAAAGCTTCCATTGAATCTCATGGAAAAAAAATAAAGAAAAACAGGCAAGAAAATATTCATATTAAATGAAGGGAGGAAACAATAACAATGAAATATCAAGGCACAGCTTTTTAAGATAATATATCCAATATAGTAAAACCTAAAACATTTTAATATAGAATGCTGAAGTATGGTACCCATCCATATATCCCAGGTAGGATACAATTAGTAATAAAGGGGCTACAAATTATTTAACTTATATTTACAAATACTTTATTATAAAAACACACTCTAGGAGTCCATATGACTATAAAACTGTTGGAAAATATCTATAAATATTGAAAGTATAACTAAAGTACAAAGTCAGCATGATGATGATGATGATGATGATGATGATGATGATCACAACTAACATGTGCATGCCAGGCACTGTTTTAATGGCACACAAACACACACACACACACACACACACACACACACACACACACACGTGATATTAATTGTGTGTGCATTATCCTTTTCCTTTATCACTGTATAAAGTACAGTGAAGGCAGGAGTGAAAGGTATGAACATGAGACTATGCCTCAGACTGTTTGTGATGGGAATTCAAAAGAAACACACAAATTATCAAAATATGAAAGAATGAAGAATATCTTTTCCCAGAAGAAAATGTATCAACAATTTTGGAGCTTTTTCAATTCAAAACAACTATTTGTAAACTCTTCCAGCTCACTCCCTCATTGTCAGAAAAGGAGACAAGAGGTTTACCAAAATGCAATAAAAAATCACAGAAAAAAAGAGAAATTGACCAGCAAAGAAAGTTAATTCTGGTTGTCAAAGTTTCAAATTAATAAGAAAATCATTGAAAGACAAGAAATAAAACCTGAAAACAGACATGTCTATAGCCTAAAATATCACCATCCTCTAGGAAAATGTAATTTTACAGAAGGATCAATTGTGGAACTTACTAATAAAGAAAGAATATATTTGGGCTCTTTAATAAAAACAAATCAATAGTACTTGCTTTATAGTACAATAGCAATAACTACCAAAATCTATAGCTTAAAACAATTGTTAACTGGTCCCCTATCTTCAATTTCTCTCAACTTTTATATAATCTTCAAGGCATCATCATATAAAATTGTTATGAGTATATTTCAAAAATGTAATAGTTTTATTTTTTTAAAAAATGCACTTTCAACTACCACCATTACCTTAGCCTTATCTCTCTAATAAAAGTTGCAGTTCCTGAACTTCCCTTGGTAGCATATATAATTCCATTTTCAGAAGTCCCACAATTCTACCAGAAATGTCCAATTTACCCTTTTCTAAACCTAGCCTGTTCACTCTTGCTTCTAATTTATTTTCCCTGTTAATTATGCTTCCAGGTACAGTTAGAAGCCATTTCTCCCATGAAAACCTTGAAAATTAGGAGGTACTACTCCATCCGCTAATGCCCCACCTGCTTTGAACATAAGACACACTAATGCATTAATTGCATGCCACACATCTGCTTGGGCATTAAGGTAAATGCTTTAGTTCTCCATACAATGTTAGCACAGTGCCATAGGATCTAATTATATGTGAAGGAAATGGTTAACTAGATAATTAATTATTGTATTTGAGACCTAGAATAATCTGATTACTGCCATTTACAAAAAAAAGTGTGACTTTTATCCTTAGCAATTGCACAGGTCAGATTTAAAATCAGTTCTTCTAGCTCTCAGTTCAATGTGCTTTCTAAATAAATTTCTAGGAAAATGTGGCTTTAATTTTTCTCTGTATTTTGTGTTGCATGATTCTTGATATTGGTCAGTTTTGGGTACAACTACATGCTGAAAACATAAAAGTTGCAAACAATTTACAAAATAACTAATGCAGAATGTATTTTTTATATCTTGGAAGAATAACAATGAGTTTATATGTCATTGTTACATAAAGCAACTAAATGTTGTAAAGTAGACAACAACGATTAATACAAACATGAATTTTAAATAAACATTTATGTGAAAGATGATTAATCATTAAAACTTTAGAATTGAAGTGTAGGTCCTTTTCTTACAGTTCACATTGATTTAATTCAGTGCTTAGAGAGATGGGATAGTAATCCAGAGACTGAAATTTGTTTTTGATTCTGACTTATGTCTTAAGGCTCTTTTACAGTCAGGGTTCTATTATCAGTCAGCTCACCAGTAAGTGTTCATTAAATGCCTCTTAGTGGTAAGCATTGTATTAGCATTAGCAAAGTGGGGGGGAAAATGGGAGGAGGGGAGAGTTTCTCTGATTAACACAATTGAAAGTGGATTCTTTTCCAGATAGTCTTGGTCAATTATATACATACTGGAGGCCCGGTGCACAAAATTCATGCACTCAGGGGGTCCCTCAGCCAGCCTGCGCACTCTCACAGTCCAGGAGCCCTTGTGGGATGTCTGACTAACTGCTTAGGCCCACTCCAGGCCATCCTTAGCACTGCCACGGAGGCAGGAGAGGCTTCGCCACTGCCGCTCTCCTCACCAGCCATGAGCCTGACTCAGGGCTTCTGGTTGAGTGGCAATCCCCTTGTGGAAGCGTACTGACCGTCTGGGGACAGCTCCTGCATTAAGTGTCTGCCTCTTGATGATCAGTGCGCATCACAGTGACCGATCATTCTGCCATTAGGTCGATTTGCATATTAGCCTTTTATTATACTACTATAGGATACCACACCATAAGGTTCAGGCTGCCCTACAAATTACTATCACATTCCACATGACTATGAAAAAGCAAATGTTTTCTTTTACTTAAATATTATATGTTTCATTTTTTTTCAGTAACAAAACTATGGACAATATTCACTAACAGAGAATTAAATAGTTACAAACCACTTAGTCACCCACTATTCTGTTGCATATGCCCGGTGTAAGAATCTAAAAAAAAAAAAAAAAACCTGCCTAAGAAGGATTTCTTTGAATTGTTCTAATGCTGAGCTAATAAGCTTCTATTGAATACAGAAGTTAAGTATTTCATAAATATTTTTCCATCATAGGACACATTTATGCGAGTAACATACTGGAGAACATATTTATTTCAGTGTTCATGGAGACAGGAATCTGTTCAACCCTTAGAGTTGGAATAGAGAGAAGGACACAAGGAAGTCCAGATGATCATGTAGACATTCTCAAGGAGCATTCAAACACACAAGTCAGAGGAGCAGGTTTATATGGCTCAGAGTAAGAATTATCCAAACCCTGGATTTGGCTAATAGAAGGGTTCTACTATATGTATATAAAAATGAATAAATGGATTTCTGGGTAGGTGAGTAAGATGTATATGTTTATGAGTGTGTGATAGTGTATGTGGTTTAGATAATCCATAATTTATCCTGTTGTCCTGACTACTTCTAATCGCTTCATTCTCTAACTGCATAGTGTCTGGGTGTCACAAACAAATATATTTTATGTTTGTTAGCTAAAAGAGTTAAAGTTTGTTGCCAGACAGTGTTTCTTTGGGTGGAGGGAGAAGGAAGAGAGGGCACTCATATAGCATGTCTAGACATATTGTACTTCTTTAACTGAAATAGATACATTTTGATTATTCAGGCTTCTGGCTTACCCATAAAATGATTTCACTGCAATCAGATTTCCCTGGAGAGAGGTGGGAGGGCAATGGAGAGAAGAGTGTTGAAAACCAATGAACTAAAAACCCTTTAGATAAAATCATACAATGTGTTCTGGATATATTCTGATCTTAGTGACAATAATATCCTACTTATGATGGACACTATAAATATTTCTCCTAATAACATGCTTAATTTGGGAGTGCACATATTGAGTAATGGAAGTCAGATGAACTAATGAAACTAGTTCATAACAATTCATAGACATTTTAAAAAAACGTTTTGACGTACACAAGTAAAATTGGGGAAATGAAACTACTACATAGATAATTTGGACCAAATTTGAATTGTTCTAATGCTGAGCAAATGGGCTTTTATTAAAGAAAGAAACTGAGTAGTTCATCATTGTTTTTCCATTATAGGACATATTTATGGGAGAGTAAATGTGGTAGGAAGCTAGACAGACATGAGCAGAACAAGGACGATGGCCAGGTAGAGAAGGTCACCAGGGGTGGAAACCCTGCTTGTGAGCTAAGTTCAAAACCGAGAAAACAAGGACCTTGCCCCAGGGTAATTTTTCCTTCCCTAGAATGTGGTTGAGTATGTGGTTTAGACCCCTGACCTTTCCTCCCCTGGCATATCACTAGTCATGCAGTAGACCCCTTGGATGAGGAGGAAGGGGCCAAAGAGTGGTCTCATGGGACTCTGATTCAGGTCCTTATATAGCCACTAGAGGCCCCATGCATGAAAATTCATGCATGCAAGAGTAGGCTTTCCTTCCCCTAGTTGCTAGCACCAGCTTCCCTCTGGCACCATAGACCCTGGTCTCCCCCCCCCCCCACTCCGGGGTGACCACAGGCTCAGGGGACCCAGGCTGGCTTCCCATGTGGAGTCCAGCTTCATCAGGAAGGATGTCTGTAATGACATCCGGTCTAATTAGCACATTACCTTTTTATTATTACAGATTTCCTCAAGCATTAACCCCTAGATATAACATCTAAAAACAGTTTTGTTTTAGCTCCAGGCCCAGGGAAGCAGCAAAAACAGACAAGAGATGCCGTAGCTGACATTAGGAACAGCTACATTGACTAATGATATCTGCTTGGGCACCAGATGACTCAGAGATTCCCTAGAATGACACAAAAAAGAGCCAACACGTTTGTTGAAAATTTTTGCTCTCTCAGGGGTCATTAAATCAAGTATATCCCTGGATTACATAGGACAGCAGACTCTAAGGATTCTGTAGACCACTGCAGGACACACAGACATTCATTGCCATGAAAACAAATATCTAATTCTGAAGCAAATTTAACTTTTTCAAGAATGGGCAAAAAAGTAACATAAGTCAATGTATTATTAAACTCCCTTCTATACTTCATCAAAAAAAAGTCATTGCTTTGCTTTTACAAAGCAACAACAAAAAGCAAAATGAAAACACTAATAACAAGTTAGAATAGGTAATAAATGTCATTTAGAGTGAAATATGATCTTTTATTCTCTGCTGGACACAACACACATTAAAAAATAGATTCTCCCATTATTTTTAATGCAGAAATAATAGGGGTAAAATTTGCCTTAAACATGAGTGGGGCCTCATATTTGTGCTATATATTTCTAATGAAACCTTCAGAGTGGTTCAATGTGAGCAAAAGAGTCATGTAACATTATCTAAAGACACTGATTTCTTAATCCTTTCATTTTCCTGGTCCTTGTTTATTTTTCATATAAATAGTTAAAAGATTATCTCTGCCAATCACATTTTTACAAGAATATTGCTATTTCTAAATTTTGGACTAAATGATTTAAAGTAATTTTATACCTTCAAAATTGAAACATTTATTTTTTCAAAAACACAGAATAGATTTTTTTTCAACTTTCTCTTCAAATTAGTAAATTGTTATGAAAATGACCTATGAACTTTTACCTCAAAAAACTCTTTAAAAGCTGATGTTACATATTTTTCTATATCCCTAAGCGGCAATACCTTTTTAATAAGATTTCCAAAATTTTAAAATTTAATTTTAATTTTTAATTTTCTTATAGTATAATTGTTTTTTTTAAGGCATTTGTTTCTTATTAGGCTAAATGCCATTACTGATAAAACTCAAAATTAAGTGGAGTATTTTTTAGATTCTGGCTTTTCCCAATTATAATTTGCTTTATCATTTCTAAACACTCACAGGAGAGAAATTACTTCTACTTACAAAAATAAAAAAATAGTTTAAAAGTTCATAACTGAGTTTCTTTGATGAATTTAATGACTTCCACCTCATTTAGTAAATCAGAATCTAAAAAAAGCTACACTCACTCCTCTTGATAGGCTCTGGAGTTTATCAGCCCTGCTTTGCCACTTCATTAGCTGTCAAGAGGCAGTAAGTGATATTGTGATGAAAGTCTTGATTCAGGTAGTTGAAAATGTTCTTATTGCAAAAGTAGCAATTATCAACAGATTTGAAGTAAAAAGGAGGGGTGTATCCGGAAAAGCACATCATCTAAGTACATGCAGTTGGTTATCATCTTTGTAGACATCAAAGAAGGAGAGGTTGTTTGAACTATCAGTAGTTGTAACATTTACAAAAAGCACACACATTGATTTAATATACACAGCAGCAGAGTTATAATTGACCTTAAAACTTTTACCTTACAATCTCATGAGGGCAATGGAATAGTGATGAAAATGCATATATTTTTGAAAAGGAAGAACCTTTTGAAAAAGCTGCGTTTTTTAATATGTGTTTAAATGAATTCTTACACTTAGTCTTAAACTATTATTGTGCTAGCCTTTTCTTAAATGTATTTTTGTTTTGTTAACAAAACAAAATCAATTCTACCACAAATTTCCTCTTGAATGTCAATATAGTATTTGAGGTTCAAGTGTTACTTCAGTGAAATTTAATTTGAATTATTTAGCCTTCTATTTTCTCTCTATTTTCTACCATATTTCTGGTAAACAGGAAACTAAGCAGGAAAATCATTGGTGTATAAAATCTTAAATAACCCGACAAAAATTAGAATATATTTTCTGGTAACATTTACATGGCATTATCTGTACATTGAGAACTGATGACTCTGTCTCCACCTAATGAGACCAAACATAGATGTTAATGAATGAATAATCCTACAGTATTATGACCCATAAAAGACGAATTTTCTTTGATGTGCAATGGAATGAAGGATTCCACCAGAAAATGAATTTGGAAAAACATTAACTATATCACTTTATTATACTTCAAATGAACATATTAAAGACTGTTGGAGGTCTAGCTGTATCGAAATTTGCTTAGGGAAACTATTAAACCCAATAATTCCCAACCATGTATGTCAACAGAGCCTTTTTAAAATATATAAAAACACTCCTACTCTCAAGGAATATTTAGGGAGATATTATAATTAATGCCAGACCTTGATTATTAAAAATATAACACAACTTAATTTAAATGCTAGGATGTTAAAATGTTTGGGAGAAAATATTGGGTGGAAATTAATTTTTTAAAAATATATTTTATTGATTTTTTTTACAGAGAAGAAGGGAAAGGGATAGTTATAAACATCGATGAGAGAGAACCACTGATCAGCTTCCTCCTGCATACCACCTACTGGGGATGTGCCCGCAACCAAGGTACATGCCCTTGACTGGAATTGTACATGAGACTCTTCAGTCCACAGGCCTATGCTCTATCCACTGAGCGAAACCAATTAGGGTGGTGGGAATTATTTTTAAATCATAGGTATAACACTATTCTGAAAAAGTAAATTCAGTCCAATTCTTTCTTTGTGCTTTAGTATTGTCTGCAATTTTTTTTCAATATGACAACTTACTTTGAAAAATATGTTTTTATTGATTTCTGAAAGAGTAGGGGAAAGGAGAGAGAGAGAGAGAGAACGAAACATCAATTAGCTGCCTCCTACATACCCCCCACTGGAAACTTAGCTTGAAATCTGGGCATATACCTTGACCAGGAATTGAACCTGTGACCTCCTGGTTCATCAGATAATGTTCCAACAACTAGCCAGGGCCACAGAAGCCAGAGTTGTCTGCATTTTTTTATATTTCTGTAGGATAAAGTATTGTAATAACAATAATCCATGTTTTCAGTAGATCCCTTATATAAATTATAGCATATTTTATATAAATTTTCAAATTAAATAAAAATTATTTAAAGTAAACAGTATACCGAGAAAGGTTGTAAACTCAATGCAACAAATATTTAATATCTAATGCATATGAAACTAGTTAATATGAATTATCTGAATAAAATTTAGACAGTTTTCTATAATTTCAATTATATGCCTAGAACTAAAAATACGATGGGTGTGAGATTGATTGGGGCAATCACATAGTAAGTTATACAATGTCTAATTATTGGGTTGTGCACCTGAAACTAATATAATACAGTATTGCATGTCAACTATAATTGAAAAAAATATTTAAACCTATAAATAAACAGAAGTCACTTTCTGTATGTTTCAAGAGGTTTTTTTTTGGGGGGGGGGAGGGACGTTAGAGTATATCTATGTACACATTTGGCCAAGTCTTTGTTGTAAAATGGTATATACTGTATAACCATTGTATATTTTGTAGTATATATCCGGTATCTATGCATATGTATGCAGGCCTTGCAGTGGGACATAGGTCCCTCTGTCCTGGTGAGGGCAGGGAGCCCTTCTGGAGGCAGAACAGCGGAAGAGGCCATTTTTCCCTGTTTATGGAGGCTTGCTGAGTCTTCATGGCAGTCACAGGGCTGTGCAGTCACAGGGCTATGCTCCCGGACCTGCTTGCAGGCCATCCCTGGAGGTCCCTGTCTTGTGATGCTTTGCTAAGTGAGCAGAATATTTGGCGGGTGAGTGGGACTGGTGAGGGACATTGACCAGGCATTTATGTGAGAGGTGATAATTTTTTTTGCATACTTGCAGCCATTCCTCTGGCCTGACACCTGGGGAAAACATGGTTCACTACCCACTGCATTCAGAATCCCCACAACAGGCAGGCAGCCAGACCCTCTTGAAGGGTGAGGGTTATCCCTGCCTGCACAGTGGGAGGGTGAGCTCTGCATGTACCAGGGGCTGAAAGTCAGGCCCCCGATGCTAAGAGGGTAATGCCCAGGTCTCAAAGCCAGGCAGTGGTCCGGTGGGAACTAGAATTCAGACTAGGGCACTATTTACCGCCTGGCTCCTCTTGGTCCCTTCAGACCAGAATCAAATTCTGGAATCCCCATCATGAATACAGGGAGGGTTACTGGCTAGCTTCCTGGCATGCTCTGTAAAATATTAAAACCATGAAATCGATAGGTCTATATAAAAAAGGAGGGGCAGGGTGAGTTTGGGTGGGATGCTGAATGTCTCAGGAAAGGCTCAGAGAACCATGGAATCAAGTCCAAATGCCACCACAGTCTGAATTCACTGCCCTGAGGAAGCCAGATCTGGACCAAAGGATGGAGGAGGAGGAGGAGCTACATAAACTGCTTTTACAAATGGTCGTAACAGTAGGAAATATTTATTCACCTAATTAAAAGGCTTCAAAACACATGAATCAAAAACTATAGAACTACACATATAAATGGGCACAAATGCACTTTTATATTTAGATATGTAAATAATGTTTCAAATAATTGATAGAATAAATATATATACATATATACATATATACATATATGTGTATATATGTAAGATTACAGAAAAAATATAACACACACACACACACACACACATATACATGCAATTGATTTTTTTCAGAGAGGAACGGAGAAGGATAGAAAGTCAGAAACATCAATCAGCTGCCTCTTGCACATCCCCTACTGGGGATGTGCCTGCAGCCAAGGTACATGCCCTTAACCTGAATCAAACCTGGGACTCTTCAGCCTGCAGGCCAACGCTCCATCCACTGAGCCAAACCGGTTTTGCCCAGAAAACATATACATTATTAGCCCTCTTGACATTTGTAGAACCCTCCATCCAACAAGAATACACATTCCTTCACTTCAAGTAAACATGAAACACAAGACAACCTACATTTTGGGTAACAAAGCAAGTCTTAATAAATATAAATAATTCAAGTCATAAAATATGTACTCTGACTGCAAGGGGATTTTTTGTTATTGATTTATTTCAAGGAAAATTGTGTTTTCATGCTGAAGCAGCATGTCTGAAATGCTTGAGTCCAAATGTCCACTTCTCTCTGAGAGTATTGGAATCCTTAAAATGACAGTAGCTAGTTTGATTCCATTGTGTGCAAGTCATTGCATTTTACAAAAGCAGCTGTTTTTCATGGAATATGTCCAGGTTTTTTTCCTTGGGATATAAACCAGTGACCTCATACTTCCAACTCAAGACCTATCTATCAACACTCTTTCCCATGCAAGATTTTCATTATGCAAGATCCTTCCTACGGCTGGAGCAGCATATTGAGAACTACATAAAATAGTGTCTCTTTCAATTAGACTCAAATATCTTTAATTCCCAATAGACTTTCATAGCTTTAAAAATTTAATCCAAAGTTTGCAGGAGATTTTGGATGTCTTTTAGCTTTCATCAAATCTGTAACTTCCTAGTCTCCAGCTTTTACATTTTAAGAGGTTGATGTACTTTGGGCAGTTGTGCCTTATTCTTCCTAAACAATTTGACAAAAACACTTGACCTCGCATATGCCATGTTTTCCACTTTGGGAATTTTTCTTGGTAGAGGATTAGAAATTGTGTCAACTTGTATCGAACATTGCCTTGAGGGATTGACAAATGTAGTCTTCTTGGTTTCAATACTTGTTTCCTCTTTATAATCATTAGCTTCTTATAATTATGCTTGTGTCCTGGTTTATAAAATTTGTGCACATTAAATGGGAATTAATTAGAGGAAATATTTTAATATTGATATTTGCCCTTTCTCTATAATAGAAGTGTCAGGGATGAAAGAAAATTAGTAAAATGTACATGAAAATCTCCCTCCTGTCAGAGTTTGGAGCATGCCACAGGACCTAGAGTCAAGTCCCAACGCACCACCCACATGTGTTTTGAAAACGCAGGAGACCCAAACCCAGCCAGCCCCAACCCCATTGGGTGAAACCCATATCCAGCTGGCCCCACCCCCATTAAGCCACTCCAGGGAGGGGGCACAGCCTTAGGTCCCTTGGCCTGGTGGCCTGAGGTCCCTTGCTCTGGCCAGGCACCATATAGCCTCAGGTCGTGGCTTTATGGCATCCTATCTAATTTGCATATTCCTCTATTATATAGATAGTGGAGGATGAAGAAGGCCCAACTAATATGTTATATGTGTATTTCTACCCTAACTCACAATAAAAAAGTTTTTAAATCATGTGTTCTATTTGCTGGTGAGATCTGCAGAGATTTCCTTATTTATACTACTAATACTTTTTTCTTAAATTTAAGCAACATAATATCATCCTATCTAATTAAAGAGTAATATGCAAATTTGATGCTATCTTTGCCACACCCACAAGCTATACCCACCAGCCAATCAGGAGCAGATTATGCAAATAAACCCTAACCAAAATGGCTGCCACCACTGAGAGCAGGAGGAAGGCTTGGGTTGCCCCGGCAACAGAGGAAGCCACGCTTTCTGCCTGCCATTGCCTGCCTAAGCCTCCACTCACTGTTACAAAGTTTCAATTATAAAAGATACAGAAATGGGGGCAGCCATGAGGTGGAGAGAACAGAGGCTTGGGTTTCCCTGGCGACACTGGCCTAAGCCTCCACTCTAGGTTACAATGTTTCAAACAGAAATGGCTGCCACTCTGGAGTGAGCAGAAGGCTTGGCTCCACTTCAGGCTACAAAGTTTCAATTGTAGACATAGATTAATCCCAGATACCAGGGCCTCTGCTTGGGTTGCTGGGCGGGTGTGGCCGGTCTACAAAACTCCACAGGCCCCTCTCCCAGGCTGACCCTTACCCCAAGGGCACCCTCAACCTGACCTGAGACACTCTTCAGGGCAAACCAGCTGCCCCCCACCCATGCACCAGGCCTCTATGCTATCTAATAAAAGAGTAATTTGCAGATTGACCATCACTCCAACACACAAAGAGGGCTGCCCCGATGTGGTCAAAGATCCTGCCCCCATGTGGACACAAGATGGCCACCACAAGATGACCAGCAGGTGAGGGCCATTGGGATATTCCAGGCCCTGCAAGGAAGGGCAGTTATGGGCAATCAGGCCAGCAGGGGAAGGCAGTTGGGAGGGACCAGGCCTGCAAGGGAGGGCAGTTGGGGGCGATCAAGCCTGCAGGGGAGGACAGCTAGGGGTGACCAGGCTGGCATAGGAGGGAAGTTGGGGGCAAACAGGATGGCAGGGGAGCAGTTAGACATTAATTATGCTGGCAGGGTAGTGGTTAGCGGGTGATCAGGCTGGCAGGCAGAAACGGTTAGGGACAATCAGGGAGGCAGGCAGGTGAGCAGTTTGAAGCCAGCAGTCGTGGATTGTGAGAAGGATGTCTGACTGGCCGTTTAGGCCCGATCCTATCAGGATCGGGCCTAAACAGACAGTTGGACATCCCTTGAGGGGTCCCATATCAGAGAGGGTGCAGGCTGGGCTAAGGGACATCCCCTGTCCTCCCCCTGTGCATGAATTTCATGTACTGGGCCTCTAGTAACTACTATAAAATATGTAATGTTTCACTGCCAGTTTAAGGAAAATCAGAAAGCTGAGTTTTTATTCTGAATAGCATGTTAATTCTACATCTGATTTATGATGAAACTACTGGCAAGATATTATGTCTTTCTTTGTCCCTGTTAAACCACATGTAAAATACCTGCAAAAAAACTTGAAAAGAAAAAAATGATGTAATGTCTGAATCCCTTTAAATTCTTTTCCTTCTGGTGTTATAATGATTCCAATTTTTGGAAGTTTCTACACAGTTCTTTCCAAATGAAACTTGGTAAATTATGACTAGAACTTTTGTTTTCTTTTTTCATAGCCTCTGGAATCAAATGTTACCAGAGTTTACATAATGCATCAGAAAATAAAATCTAAATGATGTGGTTTATACTTCTGACTAACTGATGTGACAGAAGTATGTCATTTTTATGCCATTTTTACTCATACCTTGCAAAGTACTTAGCTACTTGGAGTCAATTCAAAGTTGAAATTTCCACCTGTGTGCCTTAGAGCAGGAAGCGTTATAGTAGTCTTTGCAAACTTTTCCTCTGACAAGAACCCCTGAAAGAGGGATCTTTAGTAAAATGCTATTGTTTGAGCTAAAATAGGGTTCTTGGATCATTTTATGACTTGAAATATTCAAAATAAAATATTAGAAAAATGTTTTAGATTAACGTTGTATAATTTAGCAAGACACGAAATATACTTTCATAATCTTGCTTAGTAATTATTGTCTGGATTGTCTGTAGTGGAATTATTTGTAAAATACACATTCCAATTCTACGTATGTGGCATGTTTCCGTGGGAAAGTTTGTATGTATATAGGTCTGTATACAGTGAAGATACACATGTCAAAAAGACATGAAATGTATGTGAGAATATTATGTTTTCACCAGCTGTGCGTTCTAGCCATAGGACTTTTTCCATATATATTTATTTGAATGAAAGTCAGAGTCCTCCATTCTGACCCATAAAATGTTAATCCTTTCAAGAACATCTCAATTTCTTTTGTTTAAGGAACTCTGTATAACATTAGGAAGCACCAATCCTTACTTATAACTAACCTTTTCACCTAAAGGTGGATAAACAGACTTGAAATGTCATTAATGCATGCCAGCACTGATTTAAAATACATGTATGGAATCCTTTATTTTTTTCTTTAAATTTCTTCCCCAAATTAGCAAACAGCATTGTAATTTTCAAAGTTAGTACATTTAAGCAAGTATTGAATGCTTTATGCAATTAGGGTATTTTTTGGAATATTTGCATGGGCAAAAATGTAGTTTTTAATGACATTAAAATAAATTCTAATCGTTACACTCTTATGAAAATTAAAAGCTTTTATTTTTCTTTTACAGTTCTACAAAATCCTTATAACAATATTTTACCATATGTATATTTACCTGCAAAAGTGCAGGTATAACTAACAGCTATTAATTGTTTTCCATACTGCAAAATATCTATATCCTTTGAATTGTTGTACTGCATTTTTTACTTCTTTTTAACCTTATTGTTGACACTATTACAGATGTTCCAATTATTCCCCCATTGCCTACCTACATGCAGCCCCCACTCCCCTTTTCCTCTGACTATCACTACACTGTTGCCTTGCAATGGGTTATACATGTGTGTTCTTTGGGTAATCTCTTCACCTTTTTCATCCAGCTCATTCCTTTCCCTCTTACACTTCATTACTAGAGGCCCAGGGCATGAAATTTGTGCATGTGGGTTGTCCCTCAGGCCAGCCTGCACTCTCTCCAATCAGGAACCCCTTCAGGGATGTTCAACTGCCTGTTTAGGCCCGATGATGGTAGGATCGGACCTAAAACGGGCAGTTGGAAATCCCTCTCACAATCCATAACTACTGGATCCCAACTGCTTGCCTTCCTTCCTTCCTGATTGCCTCTAACTGCTTCTGCTGCCAGCCTAATCACCCCCTAACCACTCCCTGCCAGCCTCATTGACACCTAACTGCTCCCCTGCCAGCCTGTTTGCCCCTAATTGCCCTCCCGTGTAGGCCTAATTCCCCCCTAAACTGCTCTCACCTGCATGCCTGGGTCCCCCCCCCCCCAACTGCCCTTCCCTGTAGGCCTGGTTGCCCCCAACTTTCTTCCTCTGCTGGCCTGATCACCCATAAACTCCCATCTCCTGCAGGCTTGATCACCCCAACTGCCCTCCCTTGCAGGCCTGGTCCCTCCCAACTGTCCACCCCTGCTGGCCATCTTGTATTGGCCATCTTGTGTCCACATGAGGTCAGCCATCTTTGACTACGTGGGAGCAGCCATCTTGTGTATTGGAGTAATGGTCAATTTGTATGTTACTCTTTTATTGGACAGAAAGAGGCCTGTCTCATGGGTGGGGGGTCAGCTGGTTTGCCCTAAAAGGTGTCCAGGATCATTGCAGGGGTTCCCTTGCAAAATGGGGCAACCTGAGTAAGGGGCATGTGGTGGTTTGCAGGCTGGCCACGCTCCCCAGTGACCCAAGTGGAGGCCCTGGTATCTGGAATTTATTTATCTTCTATAACTGAAACTTTGTAGCCTTGATTGGAGGCCAAGGCAGGCCAGGACTTTGGAAGCTTGGCTTCCTTCATAGCTGGGGGCAACTCAAGTCTCCTGCTCTCTTCAGCTCCATGGATGCCAAGATTTTTGTTGGGATTTATTTATCTTCTATAATTGAAACTTTGAAGCCTTAAGTGGATGCCTGGGCCTGCCATGGTGTGTGGGAAGCTTGGCTTCCTTCATTGCCAGGAAAACCCAAGCCTCCTGCTTGCTCTGTGGCCACAGCCATCTTGTTTGAATTAATTTGCATACTTGATTCTGATTGGATGGTGGGTGTGGTTTTGTGTAGAGGAGTAATGGTTAATTTGAATATTACTCTTTTATTAGATAGGATTATTATTTTTTAAAATCCTTACCTGAGAATATTTTCCCATTGATTTTTAGAAAGAGTGGAAGAGAGAGAGAATGAGAAATATTGATATGAGAGAAATACACCAATTGGTTGCGTCCTGAATATGCCTGACTAGGACCAAGGCTGGGTAGGAGCCTGCAACCAACATATGTGCCCTTTACCAGAATTGAACCAGAATCCTTCAGTCTTCAGGCCGTCGCACTATCCACTGAGCCAATACTAGGCCTATACTCCATTATGACTGGTGAATTATATCTTCAGGAATCTTAAAGGCTTTGTATTCAGTCTGTTGATTGTAAATTTGTTGATGGCCACACACTAATTAATATCTAATAAGGGGACTCTGAGGATTCTATCTGCTAGGAATAAAATAAAAGGTATATTTGCATTCTTACTTACGTGTGAGTGTGTGTGTGTGTGTGTGTGTGTAAACAGCACTAGCAGTCTTTTCTGAATATGTAGAACTTATAGCTAGTTAAAGCAATTTTAATATTCTAAGATATCTTTCAGATTTTAACTATTAGGAAATTAATAGCAAAGTGAACAATGGTTACAATCAGCCAGATTCAGAAAGTCACAGTTCATTTTAGTATGAAAATATATTTCAAATGCACACACCCTTTTTAGTTGCCACTACTGTCACCCTAGTTCAAGACACTCTTCTCTTTTACCTGGACAAGTGCAACAGAATCTGACATGAATTTGGCTTGGCCATTCAATGCATTTGACACAGAAAAGATGGGGTCAGCCTCTAAAAACATGGATCATATCATGCAACTCCTCCGCTCCAGTTTCTGCCATGATGGGGCCAGTGTCTGACTGAATCCTTCCTCTCTTACCACACTTGGAGACAGAGTGCTTTTCTGTCTTAAATGTTTAGCAGATATTATAACTTTGACCTAGAATATTCTAACCCCACCCCTCCTCTCTACTTGGCTAACTTGAAACTTATGTTTCAAATTAAATGTTACCATTTCAGTGATGTCTTTCTTGATGTGAGAATCTATAATAGGTTCCATTGTTAAATTTCTCATGATATCCTCTGCTTCATAGCATTTATCATAGGGTGGAACTATACATATTTACTTTTACCATAATTTTATTTACTGTTCCTCTCTCCAGCTAGACAATGACTTTCTTTTGGGTAGCACTATATGTATGTGTGTGCCTCCTCTACATAATATAGTGCCTAGCACAGTGTAGGTGCTCAACAATAGAGAATGTATGTTTGTGTCACCTCCTCTATTTTGTGTTAAGAATCCGTCACAATCTGGGGGATGATGGGTATGTCTATTGCCTTGATTGCTAGTATCATGAGTGCTTGCATATGTCCAAACTCATCAAATAACATACATCAAATATGGGTAGGTTTTATATAAAATGACACTTAAAAAAAGAAAAAAAATATTAAACAAGCTGCCACTTCATATACAGATGACTATTATGGAAAAACAACAACAACTAGAAACAATGTATTGGTGAATGTGGAGAAATTGAAACCCTTGTGCATTACTGGTAGGAATGTAAGTGGTGCTGATGCTATGGAAAACAGTTCAGTGGTTGCTCAAAAACATAAACATAGAATTACTACTCTTAGATATATACCCATGAGAATTGAAAAGTGGAACTCAAACAGATACTTGTACATCAAATATTCATAGCAGCATTATCGCACTAGCCAGAAGGAGAAAATAACCCAAGAGTTCATCAACTGATGAGTGGATAAACAAAATATTGTATATACATACTTAGAAATGTTTAAAATGTTAAAATTTATGTTATGTATATTTTGCTACAATAGAAAGGAAATAAAAGCTGCAACATATGTAAAGTTCTACTGCTGAATGTTCTTCCATTAATCGTTACACATTGTTGTAATGACCTGAATTTTACTTTTTTTTCTAGATTTTTTAACATTATTTTGTTGTTGTTGTTTCTTTTGTTTTGTTAAATATATTTTTATTGATTTCAGAGAAGAAGGGAGAGTGAGAGAGAGAGAAACATCAATAATGAGAGAGAATCATCTATTGGGTGCCTCCTACATACCCCCTACTGTGGATCAAGTCTGAAACAAGAATATGTGCCCTGACTAGGAATTGAAGCATAATCTCCTGGCTCATAGGTCAATGCTCAAGCACTGAGCCATGGTGGGTGGGCCACATTGTTTCTGATAGAATATAAAAATTCTAAAAGATGACAATGAAGAAAATTGCACATATTTGTTTTTGTAGATGACAAGTCATTTCAAAGTCGGTCCCTGACTTAAGATGATGTAATTTAAAGATGGGTGAAAGTAATAATCATTGCCCTAACTGGTTTGGTTCAGTGGATAGAGCATCAGACTGAGGACTGAAGAGTCCCGGGTTCGTTTCCAGTCAAGGGCACATGCCCAGGTTTCGGGCTCTGTCTCCAGTTGGGGTTATGCGGGAGGCAATGATTCTCTCTCATCATTGATGTTTCTATCTCTCTATCCTTCTCCCTTCCTCTCTGAAATCAATAAAAATATATTTTAAAAAAAGAAATACTCATTGATCTCCTCCCAGGTTAACAATGCTTGGTACTGGACTCTGTGCTGAAGCTGGGCAGTACAGTGAGCTGCAGCTCTGAGTCAGATACATGATCATGAGGGTAAACAACAGATAGTCTAAGTGTACTATGATGCCAGTATTTTATAGATATTGTGTTCTGAGCACATTTCAGTTAAACTAGGCTTAGACTTAATGTTTGGTAGGTCAGGTGTATTGAATTCCTTTTTGACTTATGATATTTTCAACGTATAATGAATCAGAAGGTGATTCCCTTGTAAGTCAAGGAACTTCTGTTACAGGTCACACTGTGCTCCTAAAGTAAATTTTATGGAATATATTTTAAAGTTGGCCATATAAGAATTTGTAATTTTAAAAAGAAGCCTGCATCCGGTAAACAGTGATTTTTACATATGATTAATTCAAAATATTTTACTTTATTCAAAGAAAGGAACTGTGTCTTTGGCTTCCTCTCCCTTCTGTATAGAAACCCATTAGAATAATTTGCCACTGTGCCTACTGAATAGCCACTTCAAGCCATTTATCAAGGCCTTAAAGATACAGTATTCATAAAACACTAATTCATATTTTAATGTTTGACACAGTTATTATGGTGATACCAATTGTTCCTATACTCATATAAGTAGCAAGTTTATCTGAAACTGCTACAACGTACAAGAGCAGCAAATTAAAAAAAAGACAAAAAAGAAAAAGAAAGCAACCTTTTATAGTATTATTTTTATTTTACAGTATTATAAAAGGAATAGGGTTATTTTGGGGAAGAATATTACATATAAATCCTGTTAAATAGTAAAACACTTTAGATTTCAAACTCCTACATGAAGCTCTGTCTACCCTCACTGTATTTCCAAGAGACCTGACATAGTAATTATAGGGAAATAAAATTAGAACACCACCTCTTCACACCAGTTAGAAAAAAGCATTCCAATGTTAAGGCAATCTGCAGTTTGAGGGATGTGTTACTTAATGATACCATAATTCAATCACAGAGTAAACTGTCAAAAATATGGCTAGGCTGTTTTAGCTCTTGATGCTATCTAAGCATTCATTCTTCTAATAATTTTAGGACTGGAAAGACACAATTTAACCATTAGCTTTAGACAGTGCCCGTGTGCAAGCTGGGTGTGGCACACTGTGCTCTAATGAGTTTAATATTGTCAGTTTCATAATTTGGTTATTTTTCTGTTAGAAATCCAGCAAAGGGACACTAAATAATAAATACAAAAGACCCATTATGGAAAGCATTAATGTCACACTAGATGGAATAAAATAAGGCATAAAGATTATAAGTTGATCCAAAAAATGTGATTCATAATGATAATTTATTTTTGAAATAATGCACGGCTTTTTAAATCTCAGGATATAGCTATAAGCTTTTATTGAAATCTGAAGTAAAATAAACTTAGAGTAAAAAATATTTTAAGGAGTATAGTGACTCCACATTTATTCTTACTAACAAAATTGCACCCAGTATTGGTACTGAAATATTTTGTAGAGTAAAAGAAAAAAAAATAATATGTATTCAGTTCTACCCTATACCAGGCACTCTTTCAAACCCTTTATTACATTATCCTTATAATAACTTCATGAGGTAGGTAGTTAAGCCATTTTTACAGATGTGAAAACTGTTAGTCAAAAAGGTAAAGAAACATAGCTAAGGCCTCAGAGCCAGCAAGTGTCAATTTAATGTCCCAACATACACTTAGTTCAGCAGCTTTTTCTGGTAGGACAAAATGTTGTTTTGCATGAGTAGGCCAGGAGAATTCTTTTTGGTGAAGTCAGTTTTAAATTCAAACCAGAAATTAAAATGTGAATCTACAATCTACATTCAAACAGCACATTAATTACCCCAAGCACACTCTCGGGGCACTAGAAATACTGCCTCCTCTACCTTAGGAGACCAATGTGAGAAGGTTTTTACTCTACCAAACTATGAATGCAGTGGCCAAGCCCATGAAGGAGGTGGCTTGAAATGATGTGTGAAATTATTTCATTGTGCAGAGTATGCATTTTCCTGCTTTGGAGGTTGTAGAAATACCTTGATTTGCAGAGAGAACTGCTAGATATCGGTAGTCCATTTTGGAATTGGTACTAAGAGGATGCAGCGTAGGCATGCTCATTCACATGTGAAATGCTTTTGTATATTGACTTTACTTAAGAGAAACAACAAATAGGGGTTTAAAATATTGACAATATTGATAAGACAATAGTCAGGAGAGATATTAATATATTCTATTTCTTAAATCCTAGACAAAGCAATATTTAATGCTATTAATACTTGCTGCATTTTTATGTCTATCATCAAAAACAAAAACAATGTAGCACCAAACTGCTTGGCTCAGCACTAATTTTAATCCTGACCCTAATTCACATGCTGAGAGTTTAACCTGCTTAAGTATACAGTATTTACCATTGGGACTTATTGGATTTACTTGGAATAAAGTGTTACTGAAAGAGCTAGGATATTTAGCTTCACATAATGGCACTGAATAGTATAAATATAATCGTTCACTAATTTATGCCTATACTCATGTGCAGAAGCTCCTACATGCATGGTGTTTGCCCCAAAATATGTTACTAAATCCATTTTTCTCTAATAAAAGTCACTATGAAAGCAGTTTGGTGCTGTTATTTTCTGTGGATAACTAGTGGAGTTGATGCCACATGTCCACTCCAGTAGGATTTTACAAATATAGATATGGGGAGGGTGCCAGAGCCTGGGGGAAGTGAATGAGAGTGCCCTGCTGGAGTCAAAATGACCTTCGGACTTGGGTAATTTCAGAAATTGGAGTTGGGACACCTCATTTGATTTGGGACATGAGAAGAGAAAGAGAAGAGAGGGAAACTTCCTAGGGATTCTCAGGAATAAAAATTGGAGGATGATTCTCTAAGTACAGTCATTTGTATTTTTGGCCCATATTCTTCAGGTCTGGCATTTTTTTTTTTTTTTAGAAAAAGAGAGGATTGAGGGAAAATTGAGATATATGTTTTATTTAAAAATACTTTTCAAAATACAGGTGTAAAGTCTTCTTAGCAGGATGTTAGACTGAAAGGAAATCATTAATTTCAGTTTGCCAACCAACAACCAAAGTTTGGGCACCTCAAGTTCTGAGAGGCTATACCCTGCTGAAGAGTTCCAGAAAAGGTCTTGGTACATGTTGGCTTGGCAAAGTTAGGTCTATGCCAGTGGTCGGCAAACTCATTAATCAACAGAGCCAAATATCAATAGTACAATGATCAAAAAAATTTTGAGAGTCAAATTTTTTAACCTTAAACTTCTTCTAACACTACTTCTTCAAAAGAGACTCACCCAGACTGGTATTTTGTGGAAGAGCCACATTCAAGGGACCAAAGAGCCGCATGGGCTCGTGAGCCGCGGTTTGCCAACCACTGGCTCTATGCAGTGCCACAAGAATCAAGGAGAATGCAGGTGCATAGCTAAGTAATAGCATTACCTTGTCTATAAATTCATGCTAATTGGGTTAGATTTGTTATTGATAACAAACCTGGAAACTCCCATAAATAATTAGGGAGACAGCTGCTGCTTGGAGGCTGGGATTTTGCCTTAGGAATGTATACTAAAGTCAAGGGAATACAATAATTAGCCAATTCAATTGCTTATAAATCCCTTATAAACTCAATTTATGAGTATCTGCAGTTTAAAGACCATTTAACTTTATTTTATCGGTAAGCAAAATGAAGGCATTAATTATAAAGTAGTCAAAAAACACATAAATTGTTGGAACTATGTTTTAATCCAAAAATTTTTATTGAAAAACGCTAGATTTTTTTTTTACTATACATATGGTTTGTGTAGTATTTTCTTAGTCCTATTAATTATATTTAGAGGTATGAACTTAAAATTTCAAGTGATATATAAATGTGTGTCCATGTGAACACACACACACACACACACACACACACACACACAAGTATCCCTGTTAGAATACACTTAAAGAAGCCGTTCAGTGAGTGGCTGGCGAGAGTAAATATCTACCAAAAGGTCTGAAAAATTAACTTTTTAAAAATTTTTTCATTAATTTATTTTCTTTAGCACTTGATTTTTTCCCCCCATCCTAACAGAGGCTACTTATCTTTCTTACCCATCAGACTGTCTCCCCACGTGTTACCCCCCAAACTCTGTATCTTAATCAGTCCATTAAATAATATTAAACTAAGCTTATTATATATGAATGAGTATTTCAGATTAGCCTTTAGTTTTTAGGGACAGCAAAATTAAAATGATGAACATGGTGATTACAAACTCAGTGTGAGTAATACTGAACATTCTGATATCAAAGATGCATAAAAAAGAACTAAATATTTTCTGGAAATGAGGAAAAACAATATCATTCCTCAATAAATATATTTTTGTAGTAATTTTAAATAACTGAAATGCGATAAAATGAATAGTATAAAATATTTTTTCTACATCTCTAAATTTTATAAATTTATATTGACCAATATTTAGGAAAAAAACTTATTTGTAAATTGTGATAACCTTCTTATTGAATCACCTTTTTCATATGACATTGAGGGAAATTATATTTATATGGGGAAATGCAATCAATCTCACATAGTACTATTTTAACAGAAATGTTAAATCATAAAACCAAAGATTATTTGTTCTTGTTTATGATACTGCTTTATCTTTATGTCCAGAAACAATAAATCAGAAAATAATTCTTAACATACTTCTTATTCCCAAGACACAAAAGAATCTTCATTTTAATATATTTTCTTATACATTCATATTGAGAACCTCCAGTTTACCCATATTTATAATAGACATTAGCATATATGATATGCGATTATATAAAATGTGAAGGGTGAAAGATAGTAGGACACGAAAGATGAGATTTTTAGTAGCAATGTTGAGTTAATGGCTAGATAATGAATCTAGTGAACTTTATTTGTGTTTTACTGTATCCCCAGTCCTAAAATCGTGCTTATTTACTTAGTGGGTATTCAATGAATATATGCTGAATGAACAAATATTGCAAATGTAGCCCAGATTTTCTGGGTCATGGTGTAACTAAAATAGCAGTTTGATGTGATAATGAAAAGACAGGCAGCATTAAAAACATAATGCATCTTGTAAAACATGATAAAAATAAGGGATTTTTCTGAAAGATGAAGGGAAATCATTGAATAGGGAAAAAATGGAAGGGGAAGAGACCCTGACCAGAATTTGGGACCAGAAAGGACATGTGGTTCTTAAGCTATCTATAGGACATATGGTTGAGGTGTACAGATTGGAGTTGAACAAGAACTGAAGTCAATAAAACTCTGAGTGTGCACCACACTCACAGCTTCCCTCTGAATAATAGGATCAGTATTTGCTGTCATGCTTTATATCATGTAACCACAATGTAAAAGGTTAGAGAGCTCTGCCTGAGCCAAAGTCTGCACTCTATATGCTTCTGACATAGCCCGGCACAAGAACACTTTTCAGTAGGAGCATTTTATTATTGAATCCTAACTGAAAAGATTAAATGTCCTCTCTTAGGGATTCTGAGTACTAGAGACATAGAGAAATGAGTATGGCAAATACCCAGACACACAGAGAGAAAATTGTCAGAAGAACCCAAGACAGTTAAAGTCATGAAAAGGCAGAAACTATGAGGTGGAGAGTACATATGAATTTGTAAGTGGTGTGAAAAGAATAAAAGAAATGGCAACAATCTGTCCCAATCTTTCTATGTCACTTAGACGGTCGATAATTCTAATGTCTTCATTTCCTAGTTCAAGCCTAATACTACTCTAAGAGGATAAAATAAAAGTTATCATATCTCTTTGCAAAGTCAAGTAAAACAAAATATATTACTATTTAGATTATTTTATTGAAATGGCTTCATTTAGAAAAGCATTGCAATGCTGAATGCAAGGTTTGAAGAAGAAAATGAGATAGAGAAGTGGGCCACAGGCCAACCCAACAACTAACGGTTGCAAGTTAGAAGAAATAGGCGACAGAATCCAGTTGGGTTTGTTGACCGTACTTACTATTTTCATTCCCATAGATTATACAACCATATCTAATTCAGTAGTGAGGTACTACCTAGTAATAAATAAAGGCACTCTGGTTTATGGTCAAGAATAATTCATGCATAAGTGAAATTTTGTTCTGGAATTCCATGTTCTAGGCTAAAAGTCAATTAGAAAACACTACTCCTGAAAGAACTCAATGAAGAATAAATACAGAGGCAGGAAGACAAAATAACATGTCTTTTGGGTTGTTGTACCCTACATTCAAATAACTTTTGCAAAGAATCAAACTAAATGCTTTTCCCTCCTCTCTCTCCTGTCACTCATTTAGTGCACTTTGTTTCTGCAAACCCTTTTGTTCTGTTTGCAGCTCACATGCTGATACAGGAATCTATTTTATTTTGTTTTAATCTCTAACACTTAAAAGAGTGAAGTGTTTATACTATGGATTGTTTGATTGTTCTTATTAACAGAAATAACAATAGTAATACAAATATATGTAGAAGTGTTAAAAAGAAGTAAGTTTCTACAAACTTAACCAGCAGAAGAATTAAAGTATGCTTCAAATAAGAGGATAATATTGTTTCTAAAACTTGAGGGAAATGAATAATGGCTATCTACTTATGGAAATTAAGTGCTTTATTAAATCAATTTAATCATTTTATAAAAAATAGATGATTAGCAGAATATAATTTTATTTCAGAATCTGATGGGAACCAACTGGAAAACTTAACATAATACCTATTAGTTTACAACCTATATGATCGTTCTACTATTTGATTTAACCTTTTTAAATATACATTTTTAAGATTATCTTCATTATCTAAATTTATCAGAAATGTTTAAGTTTCTATTGAGTTGTAATATATAACTATCTTTTTGAGGTTCACATTTGTATCACACTATGCACACCTAGAGCAATGATTGTAAGCCTGACCTTACATTACTGTCAACTGGCAAGCTTTAAAAAATGCTGAGGCTAATATACTTGATTCTGTGCTGAGTTATGTTGTCACCAGGTGATTCTAAAATATAGTCAGTGTTGCAAACTCTACATTGTCCCCAAGTACATGAAATGTTGTGATAATAATATATATATTGTAAATTGTAAATAGCACTCCTAGTAAGTAAAAACACTTCACAATAATGGAAGAGAAAACAGGGGCATTAGGTTTCTCCATTACTTACGCTATCTATGAAAATAACGGAACATCATAAAATGTTCAAAATACTTTCTGTGGGTGCCAGGCCTAGGCCCTACTCCTATCTTTGCCACACGTTTTTAAGAGTGGTAGCCAATGAAAAATCCTAAGCTCCTGTCTTATAATTAATACAATTAATAAGTGGATTATGGGCTATCACTGATTTACCATTGTAAAATGTGGGCATTGCAAATATTTATTCTAATTTATGTATCTATATAAATGCTCTTAACTATAAACTTTGCTTACTGGAGCCAAATATAAGTGGTAGTGAATGATTTTCATATTAATTATGATAAGTTTACTGCTTTTTAATAGGAATTATTATAATTTATATTTTTCAGCTATTGAAACTAAAGATTCATAAATATTAAGAAAAAAACATTTTTCCAGAATTTTTTCCTGCTCTAAAAAACATAATACCATCTTTTTACTATTAGATTACAATAAATTGCCTACAATGAATAAATCACAAAAAATGACACTTTCTTGGGAAGTAAAATCAAATAATGTGATCACAAAGTGCAATGTTGTCATTGATGCACATATTAAGATGAAATCAATGTTAAAATGAGGAACTACTAATTTAAAATGACCATAACTGCTAGCAAATTCTTTGTATGAACCTTTAATTTTTTCAGTACAGATATTAAGATTTAAAACACTGGTGTTTTTTTCAAGCTACCTTTATTTTAAAAATAAAACACCTCCAACTAATAAAAGTTCTAGTAAAAATATTTTTTAAAAAAAGGACAATTATGCATGTCATCAAGCACTCTGCTATTTCAGGTTGCAAAGATAAATGAAATATCAGGTGAAAAATAGCTTTGTTAGCACAGCTTTGACATAAGTTATGGAAGACGAAGATACCTTGGCACTAAGTTACAATGACTCACTATCTTGCAAATATAAAACATTTTTATACATGCATTGTTTGACATCTTGCCCATATTCTTATTTATATAAGATAGCATTCCATTTAAAAAAATGAAAGTGACTTTTTCTGACAAAGTACACAAAATGTCTATGTAGAGTGCAACTATTGAGTTTCTCAAGATGCATAACATTATAATGACTTTAAAATAAAATGTACAGGTCTTTTGCTGTAATTTTTTGTGTGTAAATAAAACTGCACTATAGCAAATTCAATGGCAATTGTGGATAATTAGAAAATGCCATCACACATTTTTTTTCTGCTATTTTCTGTATTTATATTTGTGACAACCATGAGATGAATTTGACAAGTGTACAAAAAAAAACTTTATATAAAGTTTTCAAATGGTACAGAGCAACTGATGATTTTTCGTGGATTTTGTGAATATTATGATAGACTTGTCTTCAAAGATGTAATTGTTTATACATTAAAATCTTTGACTTCCTTACAGTTAAATGTTTAATTATTGAATCTCCTTGGATATGCACAAGTGATCCTTATGTAAAGCTCTTGCTGCATAAAGAGATTTTTCAGTCTGGAAACAGACAGTGTGTGGCTTTATGTTTGCCAAATGTTGCCATCTTAAAATCTTGACTGTTGAAACAATAACATTTTGGCTGCTTTTATAACACTCATTTAATGTTTACAGTTTAGTAAATGTGCACTTTTATAAACAGAGGGCTTATCTAATTATACTGGACCAGTGTAAGAGCTAGGTCAATGTATTGTGAGCAAAATAATCCCAATATGGTTGGAATATGAAACAGCTCAATTTTTCTCATTGAGTTCTATCGATTTTTGGCACAGAAGAAAGAAGAATGAACAGATGGTGAAAGAAAGGAATTGAGCTGCCGGGTGATGGAATACACTATCACACTGAATTTTAAAGAATGGTGCTCCAGGCTCCAGAATAGTTATTTCGGTTAGGGTACAAGTTCAACACATATTGCTTATTTCTGAAGCAACACGATATTTCTGTAAAAAGGAACTGAGTTCAGTTTTAAATTATGATGATCCAGTGTCACAATATGCTACCATATGAAGGGAAAAGGTCACTTTCTGCAGTTGGCTTAATGAAAAAGATAAACTATATTTTCTTGTTTGGGTTGGAGAATGGGAAGAGATTTGCACTTACTAGTTGATAAGTTGAGAATTCAGATCTGAGGGATTTATACTACTCTGACATAGGTGAGGTTTGTTTATATATGTAAATAGCACAGAAATATGTAAATTAACACATTTGCCCTGACAGAGATTAGAAAGTAGTTTATCTTTAAATACACAAAATTACTAGAAAAAAAATTACTTTTTCAAAACAATAGCATTAAGATATCAATTTACTGTAATATGGCAAATTAATTTTATGTTGATATTGACATCCTATTCAATTGTTTTTATTCTTTATCACATAATTCTAGATAATATTGTGAACAACTAAATAGTAGCTACATGTGATATTTGGAAAAACTAAAACAAAATGAAAATATCCTATATAATAAAAGGATAGTATGCAATTTGTCCCCCTGACCGGGAGTTGTCTGGGAGTTTGACCAGGGGGCGGGGGTTGCCAAAGAAAGTGAGGTAGGTTTCCGGCCGATGGTGGCAGCAGTATCAGGCAGCCAGGAGAAGGGAGGAAGTACCTGCTTGGCAGCTGGCAGCTGCTAGGGACCTGCCAGTGCAAGAATTTCATGATTTCATGTACTGAGCCTTTAGTTAATATAATAAAACTATTATAAGAAAATATAGTTCTTATATGTCAAATGAACTGCTTTGATAAGGAAAATGTATTCTATTATGAAAGGACCAAATTATTTTAATGCTAAAAGTTTCAAGATTTTAAAGTTAACATATTTTATTCTGCTTACATGTGCACATAATCATTTTGAGTTTTCTCTACTTGCTGTACCATGAGAATAGTAATATGTCACATCAGGCTCCTTCAAAGAAGAATAAAAAAGACAAAAAAGTAACTATTAATTTATATGTTTAGTGGTAGAATAAAAAAGCTAAATGATCAAAAGCAAGATATATTTTTTCAAATCTCAAACACTCTTAAGTATTGTATCAGAATTAGTCTATAACTTATAAGTTAAGCAACAAATATATATATTTTTTACATCTTCATATTGTCAGGTATTAAGATTAAATAACTTTAGATCTTTAAAAGCAAAAATGGATCACAGTCATTTCCAAGTATAATTTATTGCAGTGATCAGCAACCTTTTTCAGTCAAAAATCATATAGTAAATATTTGACATTATAGACTAAGAGACAACATTAAGGATTTTGTATAGGTATAAGAGAGAGCAACACATTTCCACAAACTATTTACAAAACTAAAAACTTTATTTAAAATTGAAGTTTGAACTTCATATAGTTTTAATATCAAAAATATTACTCATTTTTAATTTTGCTTTCAACTATTTAAATATGTAAAAACTCTTCTTAGTAAAAACAGGCAGCAGGCAGGATTTAGCCCACTGGCTATAAATTTCCCACTCCTGAATTCAATCTATTGTTTTATTTATTTATTTTTGTTTTGGAGAATATCTAAGTTATAGAAAGAAACATATATTTCTTTATCTGAGGAAGTTTAAGTCTCTTAACCTAAATTACATGTTTCTGATATATGTACCAGATAAGTTTGGGGATGAATATTATTTTGATGGCTGAATTCTGAATTCATTTTTGTCTCTATCAGAAGATAGGTTACATTTTTATTTTCCCCAATACTTTATGACTATTTTTTTCAGAAGCAAACTATAGTGAAAAAACAATTACTTTTTGAAGCAAAAGCATTATTACTATTTAATATTACAGTTATCATCTACATTGAGTTTTTCTCTAGTGAGGGCAGTTGGCCTATTTTTATCATATTATCATTTAAGTTATCATTACTAATCATAGAAAAAGTGAGAGCCTTCATTGACCCACTTGAACTATCTTTAAAAACTCCTATAAAACTTTTTATTTTTATTGGATATATATAATAGAATCCTGTCTAATAAAGACAGAATATGCAAATTGACTGTAACTCCATGACAAAAGATCATGGTGCCCACAAACAATAAGGAGGAAATATACAAATTGACTCAACAAGGCGAGAGGCAGAAGGTGGCTTCAGGTTGGAGAGAAGGTGGAAAGGCGACTCTGGCCAGAGCGAAGGTGGTGGTGGCAGCCAGTGGAAGAAGGCCTATTCTTGTATGAATCTTCTTGCATTGGGCCTCTAGTATAGTTAATAAAATGGAGAAACCTGGCATTACTCAAGTTCTCAGCACAGCTGCATAGATGATGGTGCCATATAGTGAGTGCCAATGGGCAAGAGAAGGAATCTGAGAGGGAGAAAGTCCCAATGAACTCAAGTTGGCATACACTGAATGGCCAGATTATTATGATCTCTGAATTCATAATAATTTGGCTACTCAGTGTATATTCTATATAATGAAAGGCTAATATGTAAATTTTCCCCTTGACCAGGAGTTTGATCAGCAGGCAAGCTAACCAACTGCCATGTCCCTTGCACTGGCTAGGCTGGCTGGACCACACCCATGCATGAATTAATGCACTGGACCTCTAATACTGAGTGGCCAGATTATTATACATTCAGATGTCATGATAATCGAGCCCTCGTGTATATTCCTTTAAACGTGAATTTAAGTTAGTACACCCGGGTGAGGCCCAGGTTTAAAGAGATATATTTCAGGCCCAGGTGTCTGAAATTCAGAAGCAGAAATATGAAACAGAAATCAAATCCAGGGGTCCAGTTACACTGTCATAATACCTAATCTGTTCTTTACTAACCCTTTACAAGTTTCTAGTTTGTGATAGTCAAGGCAAATGATTCAATTTACATATTAAGCATTGCAATTGTTCATCCTGGCGCCACTCCCATCTAAATGAAAGGGCTGGATTAAAAACAAAAATATGGCCTGTGGTGGTGCCACATTGTTCTTATCACTGACTGTAAAACTGGAGCAGCCACATTACCTAAACACAGTTTTTCTCTTTCTTTCTGAGAGATTGATGAGCCTCTTAACATTTCATAAAAACTGCTCATTTCATTTATGCTGAGAAGTAATGCCTCCAATAAAGCATGTGCAATAGAATGTGACAATTTAGTCTATGATTTCTTTTTCATTTGTCAAAAGTTTGCCAAAGCTTAGGGACCTTTATATGAACCAGATCCAAGTTGCCAGCAATGCTACTGCAAGACTTGGATGTTAGGAAGGGAATTATGGTTTAGAGAGGAAATCCTGTGGAACACAGAGGTTTTATATTGTTTCAGTCTCAACCAACCATAGTATGTAAATTTCACTTGAGATTTGCATACAATTTTCTTGAAGTCTATAATAATGGTTTGTATGCCAGAACATCTTAAGCATCAACAACAAAAAACAAAAGTTCAAAATGTTATCTTTTACAAAACCTACTTTTAATATATTACCTGTTATTTCAGCAAACTTAATTATGTAATGGCATATGAGTTAGCTCTACATAATGGAAACTAAACATTATGATTCACTTCAAAATACAATGACAGATTTTATAGAAATCCATATCATTTTCTATATAAAGATATACAATGAATGAAGACTAAAATTGAAATGAATCTTTTTGTAGCAGCCCCAATTCATTTTTATATGTTGCCCATATTCTTAGAGAAGATGGTTTTATTATTTCCAAGATTGTAGGTATTAGTTTGTGCTTTAAGTTAGAAAAAAACTAAACAATCTCTGGTTTACTTCTTGGTAATAGTTTCTGAATTTTTAGCATCTAAAACCTAGTAGCAATAATTTATGTCAAGAATTTTAGGACCGTGTCTTTGCAATTAATTTTAAAATGCCATTACCACTATAATTATTATGTATAAATTTCACAGTGGCAGCATTTGAATAGTGGTGTTATTTTTAAATCTCCTGGAATGAAATATCCTTTAATTTAGAGTAGTAATTAAAAGTAATGATTTCTATCATATAAAATATCAAAAATAGTCAAATTTACAGAATAAAAGAAGTGAAATCGTGATAACTAAGAGGTAAAGTAAGAGGAGATGGGAGATTACTAATCAAGAAGCATAAGTTTCATTTAACAAGGTGAATAGCAAGGTGAATAAATGCAACACTGAACCTATAATCGACAACAATGCATAGTACACTTAAAAATGTATCCAGAGGATAGATTTAATGTTCAGTGTTCTTACAACCCACTAAAGAATGAAAAGCAGAGGCTTGGTGTCAGCCAGGCACCAAAACTGTTTCCCTTACTACTTGTTCTACTTTAGGCTGTGGTTTTACTTATCCATAAAAGGATGAAAAATGTACCCTACCTAGAGTGGCTGTAACAATTACATGAGATAGTTTACACAAAATTTTAGCACTATTTCTGGCCAATAAATAGTATTCATTAGATGGTGATAACTGGTGTTATTTTTATCAAAGCCATTATTTACTCTAACAGATATACAGGAGTGTTTTTTTTAACTATCTTTGTTTTAGAACTGACTTTATTTTAAACACCAGTAAACACCAGCATTGGGGAATGGCAGGCATCCTCAGTAAAAAGGAATAGGAAGGCTGATCCCCAACCAGCACCTCACTGTAGGATCTATGCCAATTGAGTATTCTGAGTGCCAGCTTCCCCTTGCTTCTGAGGTGTGAGGATTCATCACTTGATGGTACACAGGCAAGTTCGGTAATCATCATTCTGTGTTATGTGAGAACTTGGTTCTCAGGTTAAAAACTGGAATTTTCTTGAGAAGAAATTCCATTCCCTCCTTTTGGTGTCATCTGGATGACTTAAGGGCAGGGCATGAAACATAGATAGATGGTTTTATCTTTTCAAATGATAGATAACAAATGTTCATATTGGAAACCTACAGCAGTACTCTCACTTATTAAGTTCATTGTTTTGAGTAAAAAATCTGATAAACATCCCATCACGTGAATGCACGTACTATTGCAAGCTAAACACGTGAATCCTAAATGTCTGGAAGTAGGCAAAGGAGCAAACTCTACGTGACCCTTGCTTGCCCACAAAAGAATGCTCTGAAGTTTTATAGCAGTTTTTATTTATGGCCACAGTGATTCACCAACACTAACAAGCACTAAATTTTCACAGCACTCCCATCACTTTATTTGGCATGGGAAATGGCAAATCTGTGACAGCCAAAATATGCAATTCTGAACTAAACTCTCAATATTACCAACTAAGAAAAATTCTATTTAGTTGCTCCTTTCTTAACATATGCCATATCTCATTTCCTTGAATTTTTAAATTGATTTAGATGCACTTTTTATATTTAAGTAGATATAAATCTTGGTACAAGATGCACATTAAGAGGTTATTCTATGGTATGTTGTAAATTGTTGAAGCAATTTAAATAAAGGTCCCAATTAGTGGGAATGGTAAGAACGTTGAGAAAAGGAGCAGCCAATTAAAAAAATATATTATCCAGAGGGGAGAACCAAGATGGCGGCATAGGTAAACACCTATTGTTCTGCCCTGCGCAACGATTTAAAAACTACAACATAACAACAAAACAAACATCACCCAGAATCTCCAGAAAGCTGGCTGAGTGAAAACTCCGCAAATAAGAGTAAAGGTGGGACACTGAGACTCAGAGGAGCAGCGGGAGCGCAGCCTTGAAGACGGAAACAGGTTAGGAGCCGTCCTGGTCATGTGCGCAAGCTGTAGGGCTAGAGCAGCAACCCTGGCTGGATATCACCAACAGGGAGGGCGGAGACGTCCCACTGCACAGATTCCCCAGTGCCAGGCAAGGTCCGAGGTCCAGGGGATGCACCCTGGAAGCTGGGCGCGGCAGAGGTCTCCTAGTCTACGGAGAAACCCGGAGGCTGGGAAAAGAAGTTTGCGTGCAAGTGTTGCACAAAACCACAACTTGCCCCATGGAAACTTGTCTCCTGGTCCTGGAAACCATCTATTTTACAACCCTGGGCTAGACCTTGGGTGTGCAGACTCATTTGGGGAGAGGCAGAGTTGTCTGGCAAGGGGAAGAGACTAGCGGCTTTCTCTTGGAGATGTCTGCAGCCATCCCCATCCAACAGAGACCCGCGCGTGCGCAAGTGCCGCATAGGACGTAGCTGACACTGAGGCTACCTTTGCAGCTCAGAGACTCCGCCCATCCAACCTGAACACAGTCTCCCTTCACAGCCAATTGGCTAGGAGGTCAAACCCTCCTAGGGCTAACAACAACAATCTGGGTTTAAATTCAAAATACTGTACAACCCATAAAGGATTGCAGTAAGGGTACCCATCTCAAATAACTGGGGAGGCTGTGCCACTCACCCTTAGAGGATATCTACCACATAAAGCAGCCACCATGCAGAGATATGGAAAGGAATCAGGTGTGAAAGAAATGGAGGAGAAAAGACGACAAGACATAGAGTTCAAAACCACAGTTATAAGGCTTTTCAAGAGGCTCCTAGAAAAGGCCGATGAACTTAATGAGAATTACGAGGAAATAAACAAGACCAACCAGGAAATGAATGAGACTTACAAGGAAATGAATGAGACCCTCAAGGAAATGAACAAGACCTCTTAGGATATGAACGAGACCCTCATGGATATGAAAAAGGACCAACTAGAAATCAAGCATACACAGACTGAAATAAAAAATATTACACAAAGTCCTAAAAGCAGTCCAGAGGGCCACAAGAACCAAGTCAAAGATTTGAAATACCAAGAAGCAAAATCCACTTGGCTGGAAAAGCAAGAAACAAAAAGAATTCAGATAATTGAATATAGTGTAAGGGGCCTCTGGGACAACCTCAAGCATGTCAACATCCGAATTATGGGGGTGCCAGAAAAAGAGAGAGAGCAAGTTAATGAAAACCTACTTGAAGAAATAGTGACTGAAAACTTCCCCCACCTGGTGAAAGAAACTGACTTAAAAGCCCAAGAAGTACACAGAACCCCAAAATATAGGAATCTCAAGAGGACCACACTAAGACATATCATAATTAAAATGCCAAGAGCAAAAGATAAAGAGAGAATATTAAAAGCAGCAAGAGAGAAACAGTTGGTTACCTATAGGGGAGCACCCATAGGATTGTCAGCAGATTTCTCAACAGAAACGATGCAGGCCAGATGGGAGTGGCAAGAAATATTCAAAATAATGAATAGCAAGAATCTACAACCAAGATTACTCTATCCAGCAAAGCTATAATTCAGAATTGAAGATCAGATAAAGTGCTTCGCAGATAAGAAAAAGCTAAAGGAGTTCATCACCACCAAACCAATATTATATGAAATGCTGAAAGTTATTCTTTAAGAAGAGGAAGAAGAAAAAGGTAAAAATATAAATTATGAACAACAAATACACATCTATCAACAAATGAACATAAAAATCAAGTGAATTGATAGGCTGATGAACAAGATAAACTGGTGAATATAACAGAAACATGGACATACAGAAGGAATGGACTGACAATTCTTGGGGAGAAAAGGGTTGTGGGAAGTACAGCAAGAGATTGGACAAAAATCTTGCAACAATGGGAGAGGACATTGAGGAGGGGGAGGTGAGGGTGGAGGGTGGGATAGGTACAGGGTGGAGGGGAGATATAGGGGGATAAAAAAGGGCAAACAATGTAATTAATAAACTGAACAATAAAGATAAAAAAATAAAAAAAAATATTATCCAGACTGGAATAAAGATCTGAGGGGTGTAAATATGTTTTCTATTGGGATTCCTACCACAAATGGCTCTCTTTTCCTGTATTTAATGTAAAACCTACTATGAGTTTGATGTATACCTAACAAAAAGAAAAAAAAAATACACATATTTATTATCTTCTAAGATATATGAGCCGATTCATTTATCAATGATGGCATGACCAACCACTTGGGTGCCAGATTAAATCTCAAAATAGTCTAGAATGGTGGTTTACAATGAACATTTTCCCCTAAGGGTAATACTAGAAAAATTAGTATTTGTAAACCAAGTGAACAGCTGTTATTCCTATGCTTAACATCCAAGACTTAAGGGTGGTGTTTAATAATGTTTAAGTACTTCTTTAAGTATTTCACAGTATTTTGAGATATGACAGGAAGCAATTCCTAGTATTTCCTATTCACTTAACATTTCACTCTGACAATGTCGGTTTGTGAACTAAAAGCAATGATTTTAATTTACTTTAGTAAGTAATTTAGATAATTCATTCCGGAACCATCTTTCCTAGTAGTGGGCATGAAGTGTAGAATGTGCAACATTTAATTTCACTATTGAAGACAGCTGACTCTGGAAACTGGAAAAAATAGCCCCATCTTAGCCCTCTTTCAGTATTGCATAATAATGTGTAGCCTTGAGCCATAAAATTGGACTACTTCAGCAGTGCACTCAAGTTTCCTGAGAATAGTTTTGGATTTGTCTTCTATTATTAGGAATACTCAGGGAAAAAGTTCAAAAGATCCTACTTCAAAAGTTAAAAGGACATGAAACATGTTCATTCACATACAGCTTATTTTTCTGTCTGAGTCATTTAAGGAAAATAGTTAAAAAGCATAGAACTACAGTTCAGTGGAATGCTTTTGGAACTGTGACATTGGAAGAGAGAAATAAAGGGTATATACACGGAGCCTTTACTGAATGGAGCTTTTATGCTGCATAAGCATATTTTGATCCATTACATATCAGAGGGTCCAATATAATAACAAATCTATACAAATGTTACCTGTGTTACCATGTATTTTATTCTTTTAAATGATTATAGTATAAATTATTTTAGTCTTTTAGCTATAGCATCTGCCATTATTGTCACATAAGGTAAAATTTTATTTATGTTTTTTTCATGAGCTAAAAGGAATAACATATTGTTAGGCACAATTTCAATAATAAGAGAAGTGTAATGAGATTGTGAGAAAATGTAATTGTTTGGTAATAATCAAGTCTTTATGTATTCTATGCATGATATTCTATTATGTTCACTTTTTATAAAGTACATTAAAAATACCTTCATTTAATTATTATTGTTTTGCAATTCGATATCATTATAACACTTTGAATAATTTTATAGAGTTATTTCCCGTCTCAATAAATGAGAATTGTAAAAATAGTGTTAATATTTTTTTAAGTTTCCTCTTTCTCAATCCATCTCACAGTATTTACTTGCTTTCCTTCATTCCACCCTACTGATCTAATTAACTCCTATTCCTTTACTATCTTTATTAACTTCTGGGTAAAGCATTATATCCAGAGACTCCTATAACTATGGGAATGTCTAGTCATCTTGCTCTTTCAACTCTCTCTGGTTGGATATATCTTGGCCTAGTCACTACTTACCAATCTTTTCAGGAGACAGGAAAAATAATAGGGAGTCAAACACAATAATTAATATCTATATCACTAACTCTAGTGACACTAAATGGAATGATTTAGTCAACCCAATGCTTAATACAATAAATGAAAAATACAAGCAAACAAATTATCTTTTCATCTTAAACTATAGCTATGTATTTACATAACTGCTCACACCGTTATCTCAACTCTTGACTTATCCTACTTATATCCTTTCTTCTATCCTCATCTCTCATCTCAGTCCTTTGTGAAGAATGGCTCTTTTGCTTTTCCATTCCACTTATTACCTGGACTGCACTTTTATCCCTTGACCTGATACTTAGTAGTGTGAGTTATTCTGATAACTTCAATTAATGTCTAATACTTACACTCATTATGTCAACCACCTCCTTTTGTGTCCCATGTGTATCACCCATCATAGATTTTAAAAAGGCACCTTCTAAGCCTCATGTAATCTATACATTCTAAAGAATAGATTTTTAATACCATATTTTATGAATAAAATTGAGTTGTAGTGAGTTTTTAAGATCACACAGATAATATGTCAGATTTGCACTCAGATCTCTCTGATTACTCAAACCATGATCTTAAGTACTATGCTTTATTGATTCTAACCAGACTGTGATTCGGCTTGGTACCATGAATCTATAATGTGCTCAAATACATGAATTAAAATTTCTGATGATTACTTGTTTATGTTTTATATTTAAGTATTTCTATTAAAAACTAAATGGTAAAATATGGAATAGTCACCTTGTTGGTGGCATGCATTATGTGCTCAGAGAAGTCAACTATCTGTGGTTATTTAACTAGGACCTGAAGTTATATGATTTTCTTAAAAATGCTTAGTCAAATTAAAATACTGAATATTTTATGACATGACCTTCACACTTTTTCTCCTGCTTATAATTTATTTAATCCTACCATCTAAAATATTCTCCATCTTCCTCTCTCTTCTATGCCTGACAAAAAGGCTCTCTGATGCCCATCTTTAATGCTTTATTTAACCTAAAGATTTACATGATCACTTGACTCTGTGATATTTTAACATTCTGAATTCTTACAGTTCTTTGTTTGAATATACTACTTTGTGCACATTTGTTCTATAATGTATATTCTGCTATACCTAAATACCTTCTCCACTAAATGTGACCTCCTTGGGTGCAGAATGCATGCCATATACCATAAAATGTAATGTACTCCTTGCACACCACATTAATAGTTATTAGAAGAATGAGCAAAGATTAAGAAGTATCATTGATCACTGAAATACTCAGATTTTTAGAATTTGCTTACATTGCCCCACTATCTGCTATACCTTTCTCTTTAAGGTTACATTAATTTTGCTTTTCCATATTTAAGAAACAGCAAATTAACACTAATGTCTTCAGGCTATGCTTCTAAAAGAAAAGTCTCCCCCATTCTTTCTTGCAAAATTTTCTCATCCTCATGGGTCCAGCTTAATTTTCACTCCGTATAAAACATATTTTTCTCATGACCAATAGCATGCCATAGTATAATTAACAAATCATTGTCACCTATAAACTTCACAGCATTTGCTTTATATGAAAATGATGGACCAATTTGCTTTATCATCGGGTGGTATTCTTTAACACTATGTGGTGAGAAAAGGGATTACTCCTACATGTTTTTTCTACTCTCAGTAAATCATTATAGTGATTGCTGCATAGTCATACTTAGTATATTTTTGTTCATTTGAAATAAATTTAAAGTTTTAAAAGAACTCTCTGGGTTAGAAATATAATAGTATGTAAATAAATAATAGCTCAATGTGGATATACAGGGTGTCCCAAAAATGTATATACACTTTAACAGCTGATAGTTCAATTTTGTAAATGAAATGTATTTTAATAATAATTGCCTTTAAAATTATTCAAAGTGTGCATACATGTTTTTAGGACACCCTATATATCTGCAAAGAACAAACAGAGTTACAGCTAAAACATAAACCGAACAACATCAACAACAAAACAACAACAGCAACACACAAACGTCCTGGTGGATGGATTTGTCTCTTGTCTACATTTTCATGTCTAGCAGGCTTAGTCATTGCTTCTCTGTGTAGCACCTCTATTCCCCATCATTCTCTTTCTCTTCACAGTCCTCTATGATTGCTGTATGAAATAAACTCCAAATGGCAATGGGTATTTGTCTAGCATATTTTCTTTAACAAAGTTATTCCCATGATATACTGAATTCTGATTAGTTTGTGTTGACACTGGAGAGTAAGATCCTCCTGCACGTGGACTGTGTCATTTATCTCTGCTAGTTTTTCAGAGACCCTGGCCCAGAACATGCCTAGAATGGAAGGTGGCATGCTGGGCCACAGTTTGGAGACCATTTCTTTTTTTAAATATTGGTGAATTTTACTTAGATATTTATTATAATGATTCCCTTGTTGGTTTCCTCAAGTACATTGTTACCTGAATGGAGTTTTGCTTGTTTTATTATGAGCAAATTGGGTGTATAAAATATAATTTCAGTCTAACAAAATATAACCTTGTAGTTTTTTTTTTCCTATAGAAAAGATATAATAATGGTTAAATACTCATCTATAGGTACTAAATAATTTAAAATAATTTACTTTATTTTTCCTTTTATTATTTCCCTGGTGTGTGTGTGTGTGTGCCTAGTAACACTTCTCTGAATTCATGTCATTTTAATATCTGGCTTTACATATAGCAGATGGTAGAAATATTTTAAAGACATAGCACCATCATATTGAGACTAAAAGTAACACTGTTTTGAATTTAAAGAAAGGAATACATTTATTTTTATTATATCTATTTCCTTTTCAAGGAAATTTGATTCAGATTTATATGTTCAAAATTTATGAAATGTTATGTAGCATACATATACATACACACACACACACACACATATATATATATAGTATATTATAGGCAAAAACAAAATTGAATTTATGCTAATAAAAAGGATGGGAACATTTATTTTAATAAAGGATAACTGTAGCCAGCCTAACTTCCAGTTATAAAATAAATAAATCATGAGGATGTAATATACAGTATGGTAACTATTATTGCATATTTCAAAGTTGCTAAGAGAGTAAATCTTAAAATCTTCTGTACCTTTTTATGGTGACAGATGTTAACTAGACTTACAGTATGGATCATTTTGCAATATATCAAAAATAAAATCTTTGTGTTGTACACCTGAAACTAGTATAATGTTGTATGTCAATTATGCCTCAATAAAAAATTGAAAGATAAAAAACAACCCTTGGCAAAAGTACTGTTTTAGAGATAGATCTGTGTTAACAATGTCTCACTATGAATATATACATTTTACCAAGTACCCAAGGTAGAAAATATTTCCCTTTGAGTATTGCATTTTAAAAATAATGTAGCAGTACCAGATAGCACTATATTTTACATTTACTGTACTTTACCAAAGAAACCCTAGCATTTTTTAATATTCATCACTGATTATTTTTATATTTAAGTTAGTATTGAAGGGCATATTTCTCTTTGTGATGTGGTTATCATTTATAACCACAGACAGTCTACATTTTTAAGCTAAAACTATACCTCACCTTCACATGTCATTTACATATACTGATTGCTTCCACATGTCTGGCATAAGGTAAAACCGTTTATGTGCATTTTAATATGGCTAAAGCTACAATAAAACAAACTTCATCTTTGTCTAGAAGACCTCAGAAATGTATCCATGCTGGTACATAAAGTGTTTTTCAAAGGAATACTTCCTTCCAGAAAAATCCTTTAAAAGCTGACTGTGGTTAATGTCATCTCCTCTCTAACAACGTCTAGACTTCCCAGTCTGGCTTCCAAGTGTCTTCTCAACAAAAGCCCCTTTAAGTTTCTCTCAACATGTTCTCCACTCTGTTTACTAGCTTCAGGCTGCAAGTTTATTTTCTTGACTGACTGCATATCCTCTTTCCTGCAAATGGGTTATTTGTGATCACAGGTGGTTCACAGAGTTGGTCAGAACAACTCAAACTGTGTATCTACAAAGCTTAATTCAGACTTGGGAACATATTACATAGGGATATTGTGTTAATTCCGATGTGGATTCAATACTCTTTAACTTTTCATAAAGGATGTTGTCTTCATGGACGAAGTCAGAACAAAATAATATTCAAGGCAACAATTACACCATTTGAAAGGATATGATGTAAGTACAGGAGCAAATAAAATAGTCATTTCCTGGTTAGTTTTACTGAACATTAAATGACTGACTTTGATTCGTGTTGAAATCATAAATTGGAGCATAGAGTCTCTGAGATGCAAGTGAATATTTCCTAAAGAAGCAGGTGCTTCCTTGCTCATCCTGGCTCAGTGGGTATTCAGAGCCAGGAGGCCCCAAAGTTGGGTCTTTTTTCATTCTCATTATTAGCTTTATGTATACACTTACACAGATTCCATTGAACTTGCACTTAAAATCGTGTCAATAGGTCAGCATCAAAACATTTAACTTCACTGAAAGGCCTTATGCTAGACTCAGCAATATGTCATCAATTGTTTACTTGCAACATTAGCTTTTTTACAAAGCCTTCTCATATGTTCACTGACTAGTTGATATTGGCAAAATTCATATTTTAAACATTCACACTATCACAGGTTTTTTGAAAGAAGCACACTACACATACAATTGTGATTTTCTTTGCATAATAATTACACACACACACACACAAACACACACACACACACAGGGGAATAGCTGAAGAGCACATGCATGCATATGTGCTCCAAATGAGAAAACACAGAAATCTAGAATCTATGCAATTATTAATCTGCCTCAAGTAATCAATAGGTAATGAATATTTTATATGCACTAAGTAATGATTGGGCACCTTAAATGTTTACTGTCATTACCCTGATAACAACTAATATAAATAGCTACTCTTCCACATTAGAGAAGAGAACCTTGAGGCCAATAAAGCTAATAACATGTCAAAATCCTTACACCTAGAAATTTTCAGTCAATTCAGTGCTTTCTTCACCATGCCAAGATTCTTTTATCCTCATGAAATTTTTATTCTAGCAGCAAAATTAGAAAAAGCCATTAAATTTAAGTAGACTAACAACCAAGTACTTGAATTGAAATAATAATAATGTACATTATCAATATATTTATTTTTTTAACATATGTTTACTAGAGCCCCGGTGCACAAAATTCATGCATGTCGGTGGGGGGACGATTCAGTCCTCCTTGCACCCTCACCCATCGAGGGATATATGACTGCCCATTTAGGCCAAATCTCAGTGAGATAGGGACAAAATGGGTGGACAGACATCCCCACTCACAATCCAGAACTTCTGGCTCCCAACCACTTGCCTGCCTACCTGTCTGATTGCCCCTAATTGCTTCTGCCTGCCAGCCTGATTGATGCCTACCTGCACCCCTGCTGTCCCAAGTGTTCCTAACTTCCCTCCTTACCAGCCTGGTTGCCCCCAACTGCCCTATCCTGTAGGTGTGGTGTCCCCAAACTGCCCTGCCCTGCTGGCCTGGTCCCCATCCCAACTGCCCTCCCATACAGGCCTGGTTGCCCTTAACTGCCCTCCCCTTCTGGCCTGGTCACCCCTAACTGGCCTGTCCTGCAGGCCTAGTTGCCCCCAACTGCCCTCCCCTGCTGGCCTTAACACCCACAACTGTCCTCCCCTACCAGCCATCTTGTGTCCACATGGGGGCAGCCATCTTTGACCACATGGGGCTGGCCATCTTGAGTGTTGGAGTGACAGTCAATTTGCATATCACCTCTTTATTAGTTAGGATTTTTTTCAGAGAGGAAGGGAGAGGGAGAGAGAGATAGAAACATCAGTAATAAGAGAGAATCATTGATTGGCTGTTTCCAGCACCCCCCCCCCTACAGTGGACGAACCAGAACCCTGAGCATGTTCCCTTGACCAGAATTAAACCCAGGATCCTTAAGTCTGCAGGCTGACCCTCTATGCACTGAGCAAAACCAACTAGGGCAATATATTTATTTTTAATTGAATATATGTGCTATCATTTGCTCATTCCAATAATGTATAGCATTTTATTGTGTTTTTTTTTTAAATATTTTTGTTGGTTTCAGAGGGGAAGGAAGAGGGGAAAAGAGATAAAAACATAACTGATGATAGAGAGTCATTGATTGGCTGCCACTTGCATGCCCTACGCTGAGGATCGAGTCCACAACTCAAGCATGTGCCCAGGAATCAAACTATGACCTCCCAAGTCATAGGTAGACACTCAACCACTGAGTAACACTGTTTGGGCTAAAATAATTATTTTTTTTAGAAATATAAAAAGGCAATAAATCTGTTTTTTTAGTCGGGGCACATCAAAAACATTTAGCTATTGTCTCTGTTTCTAAAGAAAAGTAAATTGTTTGAAAAAGATGGTATAATATGTACAATGGGGAGTCTATTTGGGAGAATGTGGTCCATAGTGTGTATCCCCTGTGGCAGAGGTTAATATTATAGACTGAGAGGTGTACTTAAGAAACAAATTACCACTGTTTCACTAATTTCACTTCCTTATATGGCACCTGCTTAAAAACAGACAAAACATATTCTTTTGAAATTAATGTGCCATTGTTTATATAGTTGCAGACAGAAATATTGTCCTAGAGTAGACAGTTTTCTCTAACCTGACAGCTAAAGAGCAAAGCCAATCAGATAGGTATTAATCTAGTTTCAATTGGGCAAAACAAACACTGACCGCCTTTCTCGGGGATTTTATGCATGTAAGATAAAAACGTTTTTATAGTCACTTGGTCTCGTCTTGTTGTTAGCTAGACATCTTTCTCAAGAAGCTCTCTGGATGAGGAGGCCCAATGACAGAGGATGTCTGCTCTGTAAGTGTGCAAAGGAAACCTTAACTCTGTTCTGAATAGGCACCTTGGGTATCAAAAGAAGGCTGAGACTCTATTGAACATGAGTAACTCACAGTGAAAATAAGTGATTCCATGGCTGCAGGGAGGTGGAGTCTTAGGAGTAATTGCTCTGTTAGAGCACAGCTTTCAATTTTGTCTTGTTAGAATCAAGTGCAAAGGGGTGAATATTTGCACACCAGTCTTGGGGGGAGTCCATCAAAGAATAGTAAACCCAAATAATATAGTAAGCTGAAAAAACATAACAGAATAAACAAACAAAGTCACCTTTGAAATCTTGCTTTGCTCAAATATAGGCATTGTGATAAAGTCAAATCTGTGTTCTAGTCCTCATAAGCTTTCAACGTACACCTTCCCATACACCAAAACACATATGAAGGAAGTAATATGTAACATCAACTATTTTCAGGTAGAGAGCTGTATCCTGAATTACACTGGATTTTAAAATTTTATACAGAAGCATAGATATCTGCAGTTATTCTTAAATATGACTTGCATTTTTCTGGACATGTGAAAATACATTGCTCTATGTACCAGTAGATAAGCATAAACTGCATGCCCACATATGTAGTCCTTGTGCCCCAAGAGAACAGACCGATATCTGAGGCCCAATCTGAACTTAAGCATTTGTTCAGAATCTCATTCACTCTCTCAGGTGATGAATCAGTAACTTAGCACTGAAGGCCAACACCCAGGTTTCTGGATTCCTAAAGCATTGCTTTGCACATACCACTCATTTATAAACTTTAAAAATTTTTATCATCTATTCAAATCTAAAGTTTGAATGCTGTAACCTCTATTTCAAAATGTCCTACCAGTTACCTATAGCTAAACTCTTTTTTGACCTTAAATTATTTTTCTGTCTATCAAATATTTCACTACTTTATTTAAAAAAAAATTAAGCTGGCGTCTGTGTGTTCTCACTTCTGTGCTTTAGCCCTCTCACCTGGAAATATTAACTGCCACCTCCTCACTTTTTCCTTCAAGCACTTCTTGCAAAAAGTATTTGATGAAAGTCTATCATACACAAGACTCTGTACTTGATTAAGAATATAATATGAATAAAGAACAGGTGTAGTATCAAAAAGTTGACAACCTATGTTTTCTTTCCTTCCAAATGTTGTTTCTTCAGGACAGTTGCCATATTATGGTTTATACCTCTGCCTCTTCAAAAGCTTTTCAAAGGATATACTCAAGTCAATGCCTATTGGAGAGAATAGCATCAGTAAGCAGCTAAAAGGGTGGGAAGATATTCATCCAGGAAGTTTACAGGTGAGATGCAGAGAAAGGATGACTATGTTGTTGCTGCAAGGTGAAAAGTTCCACTTTTCGGACCCTATCAGCTATTGCAGCACACTCCTAGTAGCACAAATAAAACATCTATTATTTTCCAATTCTTCAGGTCCTTCATAGACACAATCATTTATTTTTTAAAATATGTTTTATTGATTTTTTACAGAAAGGAAAGGAGAGGGATAGAGAGTTAGAAACATTGATTAGAGAGAAATATCGATCAACTGACTCCTGCACACCCCCCACCAGGGATGTGCCCGCAACCAGAATCAAACCTGGGACCCTTGAATCCACTGAGCCAAACTGGTTTTGGTGATATAACCATTTATTAAACCTGAATATTTCTATGATCAATGTGCTTCATCTCCACCCTTTCTTTCTTATTTCTATCATCATGATCCTATCCTTCGTCATATCTGAATAACTGTAGAACCGCCAAATAGTTTCCTCTATGCCCTAGACTCCTTTAGACCATTCTTTTTTATAGGCTGAACTAAGGAATTTGTACTTTAATCAGTAAGAATTTTGAAAAAGGAGTAGTTTAATTTGAATATCAGAAAGAAATGTAGACAGTAATGAAGGAAAAAATAAAATAATGATAGACAGCTGTTGCCATAGTAGGGTAAGTGATGATAAATGCCTGACTTACCCTGAAGGAAAGACTAAGACAGATTTGAGAGTTAAACTTAAGAGGACTCCACAGAACATCTAGCTAGATGTATGGTAGACAGTCAATGGAAGAGGCAATGATGCTACTGACCTGGACAAGTGGGACAAAATGACAACATTTACTAACATTTAAATAAGGGGGAGAAAGAAATTTGTAGAGGACAGTGAGTATAGTTTTGAACAAGCAGAGCTTGAGTCCCCTGTGAAAGATCCAAGTGTAGATATTCTATGGCTTTGGACATGTGGAAGAGATACAAGCAAGATACATGCCTTAGCAACTGGTCCCTGGACTTTGTAGCACCTTCCTAGGTAGGGACATGGACAAATGGAGAAGAGCTCTCTGGGTAACATGAGCACATAATTCCCAGTGCTTTAGCCTTCTGCTACTCTTCCCTTACTAGTCATCATGTGGGCAACATCTCCACATCTCAAGGGTCAAGGATTCTAATTTGTCCTTTAACCAACATATTTTATAGCTGTAAAGCTGAGGCATTTGGACTGATTTTGAGAACCATATTCTGTGTATCAGGGATGATGTCTAGTTTAGATCACTAGGGTATGTGTATATAAGAGGGCAATTTAGTGTAATTTTAAAGTGGTAAGATTACCATTCTTTAAAGAAAAGTCAATTTGTTTGCTCTTCGGTAGATTTCTCTGCTAAAAACAAAAAGTTTCTAACCTCTTCTCAAAAGGGACAGAGGGGCTTTTAATTTTTGAGCCCTAGAAACTTTTTCCATACCCCAAGAAAATAATAAATAGGATTTTGTTTTCAAAAAGATAAACTTAAATGAGATTTATTTAGCTAGGACAAGAAAAATGAGTTCAAACTGTGTTTACAGAGAAAAGATGGGGTGAGAATAGGGAGTTGTGGGGAAGGGTAGCTAGGATTAGTTAAATGAAAAAGTATATATTTAAAATCTGGAAAGATGGAAGGCTATTTTTTATTGGGAGATTTGTGACTTCCTCAACATTGTGTACATTTCTGTGGAGGCAATGACACTATGCACTATGGCTTGGAGCCAAGATGATAAGAAAGCTCAGTAGAAGAAGGGTTACTGAAATGAGCATCTTGATAACTCCTAAAGTCTATGGTCTAAGAGAGAGTAGAGAACTCAGCTATGCAGAGCACTGTACAATAGAATAAGATCAGGGAAGGTCAACCATTCAAGGATAGAAGACCACAGACAATCCTGGATCACTCAAGATCTCACATTAAGCAGAGAAGGAAAAAATCTCTCTTTAAGACATTTTGATTCAATCCTATGCTCTAGTGATTGGCATTCCATTTTTTATAATTCCTAATTAAACATAATATGATTTAGAAAAATAATAATTCGAGTGCAAGTCATTTTTGTATTTGTTATACACACATATGAACTGCATATAGTCACATTGATTTATATAGTTATTTATCCTATATAATAAAGAAGTACCATGGAAATTAACCATCATGCCCTCACAAGATAGCTGCCTACAACTAGGCTGGCAGGGGGGTTAGTGAGGAATGACCAAATGACTGAACAAGCAGGCTGCATGAGGTGACCAGGTTGGCAGGGAGGGCAGTTGGGGTTGACCAGACTGGTAGGGGGGAGACAGTAAGAGGCAACCAGGCCTGGGGGGGGGTCACTTAGGGGCAACCAGACCAGTGGGGGGTGCAATTGGGGATGACAGGGTGGGGACAATTGGAAGTGATCAGGCTGGCATGCAGAAGAAGTGAGAGGGAATCAGGCCGGTAGGCAGGTGAGCTATTAGGAGCCAGTGGTCCAGGATTGTGAAAGGGATATCCAATTGTCAATTTAGGCCCGATCAGGGATCGGACCTAAACCAGCAGTTGGACATCCCCCAAGGGGTCCCAGAATGGAGACTGTGCAAGCTGGGCCCAGGGGACCCCAGCCCCCTGCACAAATTTTGTGCATTGGGCCTCTAGTCTAGTATATAAAAGTCTGCAAGTACAAGTGATTGTACTATTATTACCAAGTTCTAGAAGTGATATTTTTCACTTTGTGTTGAAAAATATCACAAATCTACAGTTTATCTAATATATTATAAAATGTTGCAAGATTTTAGTAGCCTGTTTATTCTGAAAGCAATTTATTCTTAACTGAGCCAGAAAAACATACTGAATGATAAAGTGCTAAGTGAATTAAAATATATGCAATATGTAACTAAATTTAAAGACATGTGGCATATAATAAGAAAACATAGTTAAGACATTTTAATATATATTCTCATTATGTAGATGACATAGGCATCTTTATATTAAAAATAAACATGATTTATAAAATAGAAATTGCTTTCTCCATCACTTATTGGTGGGTTCGTTAAAGAAATAACAAGGTAAAACTAAAATAATTAGGAATTAGTTTGGAAAACAAGAAAAAAAAGCTAATATATTTTACAATCTCAAGGAACTACAGTCACAGTCTGTTCTACCTTGGATAACCAAACTCAGCTTTCTTTTTTATTTTTTCCATTGGTTAACAAGAAGTCTGGCCAATCTCATTTACAGATAAATCTGAAAGAGAGATTGATAAGCCCTAATGATCACTGTGTCCACTATGGAAAAGTCCTTATAACTATGTAACACTTTTCCCTCTTGATTTCATTTTATTCAAACCTAGACAAGCACATATTAAGTCCATAATGTTCCTAGTCTGATATGCTGCAGCTTTAATTTCCCCTTGTCAAAGGACAGATTTGTTTCCATGTTGGATTTGAATATAGAAAAATTATATATCTATGGCCAGCCAGGATGGCTCAGTCGGTTGAGTGTCAACCTCTGAATCAGGAGGTCAGGGTTCTATTCTAGTCAGGCACATGCCCTGGATGCAGGCTTGATCCCTAGTGTGGGGCCTGTAGGAAAAGCTTATGGATTCTCTCTCATGATTGATGTTTCTAATCCTCTCCCCCTCTCCCTTACTCTCTGAAACCAATAAAAATATTTTTTAAAAAAGAACAAATATATAGTTGTATCACTATGTAAACATATATTGTTTTCATAAAAAGAAAAACAAATCACAAGGAAATAGTTTTTGATAGCGGTAATGACCACTCTGTTTCTGCCTTCTCACATTTTTCTTGTCTTTCAGAGTTCACCTTCCTTGTGCCCTATTTTCAAAAGCCTTCTGAAGTCTTTAGGGAGATGTGAGAGGTTGCCCTCAGACATCCCACTACATCCCACTTTATTATCCAAGAATTGTCTTGTTCATGAAGAAATCTGAACATGGCTTATGTAGGTTTGTGTGTTGTATGTATGACTTAGATATAGAATATAAGTTAAAATACTTATTAATTATGATAAAAACTTGTAAATAATTGAAATTCCCATAGCTGAGGAAAACCTAGATTAATTTATACCAATTTGTATAAAATGATTACAATAGTATTTATTATTCTCTTAAACTTAAAGATAAAAATTAAAATTTCTAACACATAGTATGATGATTCACCACTACTTAGTTTGAATTCGACCTCAAGTATAAATCACTTTGATTTGGCTTTCCTCAAATATATTCCTTAAAGTTTGGAACTAGGGCTTAATTTTTTAAAAATACATCTTAATAGTTTTGATTTGTACATAATAGCACTCTTGAACTATTAATACTTCTACTTTGTCATAAGACTAACATATTTTATAATAATCTAAAATTAAGCATTGCAAATGAATTTATATTCTACAACCAATTATAGACCGATAAGTGCACAAAGGAAATTAGCCTACTATGTGCCCCCATCCTCTTAATTATATGAGATTGAGATCTTAAACAAAGAACTCAACATGTATTTTGAATATTCACACTTCAGCAAAGATTCCTGTGGCTATTTTCTATCACATCGACTCTCCTGGACCAGTGGGAGCTTGGAAACAAGAGCTGAGAATGGAAGAGGGTGGTGTTCCAAGGACATAGAGCACAAAGCCAAGGAAAGAAGAGGGTGACTTGGAAAGGAAAAGCAAGGGGGAAATGTGCAGGTGTTGCTAACTGTAAGTGGAATCAAGGATAAGGGGATCCAATGAAGGTTCTGCAATACAAAATCTTAACCAGTTGTCATAGAGCAAAGCTAGGTTTTCCTAAATGTGTGGACACTGAATTTTACTCAATTTAAGGTCTTAAATGATTGTGCTTTCAACTTTGTTTGGCAGGAGAGATTTGTTTTTTCACAAAGGCTCAGATACAATGAGACTGATGATGAGAAATTTTATCATTAGACACTATTTGGTTTTAGAATAGTCTCGGTCACTTTCTTTTCTGGTTGTGTGTCCTGAGACACAAGAATAAGGATATGCATCCAAAAGAAGGAAACAGTTCCTCAGCCTGGTTCCTAGAGTCTTCCAAAAAGTATGTATTATTATATTTTCTCCATCTCCTGTGGGTAAAACCAAGATCACCCAGATACTTTCTGCCATAGTCTTGATTCATTGTCTGTGGGGTTACCACTGCTCCCTGACCCTTTGTGCACTCCAAAATGCCTCCCTATATTCTCTAGCATCTAACACTGAGTTTACTTCCCCTACAACTCCCTTATAATTCATTTCATATTTTGAATTTGCATTCTTTTTATATTCACTTGTTAATAACCAGGTACATTGTGTTTTTTAAAAACAGAGTGTGTCAAATAAAGCCCAAATGCACTTAAAATGAGTGACTATGTAGCCATCGAGAATGTAATGATGAAAATAAATGCAGATCCGCCCCTGACAAACTTCCAATCTGGCACAACAAAGATGATCCACATAAGTAGGTTTACAAACTAAAGATGCAATGTGATGTATTCCATAGGACTAAGCTTCATTTAGTTTGAGGATGAAGACTCAAGTTTGTGGTGTTATGTATATTTTTTCTCAAGACAGGTTTATAATTACAGCAGCAAATGAAGTTACTGTAAAGTTTGGTCAACACTATTTCCCATGCCGGGTCTCTCCAAGCAAAGGAAACCTGGAAATGCAGGTTTAATGACTCATTCAGGGGCTGACAAGACTCCCTAAATTTGTGGTTCCTCTAAGTTTTACTCAAAGCTTGTAGAAAATACTAAACCCAATTCATTCTTCAGATTTATCAACATAATTTTATTGTTTCTTATCCTTATTCCCTAATTCAAGTATACATTGTATATTTTCTTATCTTGGGTTTGATAGAGTCCAGCTCTGTTACTGTTTAGAAATGGTGTATGAATTCCTTATTTTTACTGGTGTTTATGTCTTGGCAGTAGAATGAATATTCACTGGGGACATTTGTGTCAGATAGAATTTATTGATCTTCTGTATGTTTAATTATAAAAATAATTTAAAACAACCTGCAGACCAAAAGGTGTTATTCTTTTAAAAATATATCAAATGTAATTTTTCTAAACATTATTTTACATTCTCAAATAGCCATTCTCCAATTATAAACAATGGCAATCACATACAATAGGCAAGCTGCCTAACTCCTGTTAAGCACATTTAATGATTCAGGCTTAAGAAAAAGATTATACACACACACACACACACACACACACACACACACACACACACACATATATATGACATTTTTAATATATATTTCATACACACGAAACTGTCCCTCAGCATTCTAATTGTTTAGTACTACTATTTAACCTTTTATTTTGTTTATATTATATAATTAATTTCACATGCAAAGTCTAATTTAACTAAAATATGTTATTTATTTATTTATTTATTTGTTATTTATTACTTATAGCCATTTACTTTTTCAAGGTCAAACTGTACCAATAAAGGTATGCAAGGAGCATATAAAATATTTAGAAATTTTTATTTCAACTAATGCTTATTTTTTGTACATGTTACTTCTCCTGACTTATACCAGTTTTTCCAAGCTTGGTCTCTAAACATTACTCTGTGTATTTATCCTAGCAGCCTGCCCACCTCCACACTAATGAAAGAGCTGTCACAAATTGCTAGTGCCACCTATTAGTGGAAGCATAGTACTGCAAATCATGATGATGCCTTTAAAAAGCACCTAAGAAGTCATGAGGTGTAAAATCCATCCCAAGACTCAGACTTGTTCTAATTTATGTTTACAGCTGCTGGTCTTTTAAAGATAAGCTTCAGTACATGCACTAAACTTAGATACTGTCATGGGTTTTAGAGAATCTACCTACAACTTTGTATTAATGAATCATAGATTCATCCATAATGTTTTGATAAGTGCAATGTTTTAATCAGTAAATATGGAACTCTCCATGATATATCATGATTTTATAAATGAATGTTAGATAATGATCAATCAAAAATTTGTTTTAGTACTGGTATCTCTGGAAGATTTTATTTAAAAAAAATCAAGCATAAATGCTGTTTAAAATGGTCCTGACTTGAGATTTCAAAATTCTTCAAAATATATAAAGGTGTGATGTTCTGATGCAACTGTGATGTTTAGATGTGCCACTGAAGTTTCAATGAGAACAATTTAAATAAGAACTTTATCATACAATTTCTTATAGCTTTCTTATAGTTCATGACACCTTTATAAGTTAGAGCACACATTTGAAATACAGTATATGTACAATAAGCTTATGCTCTGCAACTGAGAATTTAATTTTATTACTAGAAAAATATTATAGTAATTAATTATAATTATTTTTTTCCTGAAAGGTTTCAATTATACTAATTGTTAAATATGGAATTTAAATACAATTGACCAAAAATCACAAAATATTTGTTACTTATGTTTTTTGATTTCTGTGTAATATTAAAAATAAGAAAACAAAAAAAAATAAGTTACCACAAATCTACACATCTATTTAGTTCATAAGCACTCAGGTATTTTATATTGCTAACAGAAGTGGAGTCTTAGAAATAATTTATCTAAAGAGAAATAGCAATATACAAAAGTTAGCATTGGGAAAATTACCTTTTCCATTCTCAGGTTTACTTAAGCTAGTGATGACTGAATATCATTATCAAAGTTGGTGATTTGGAAACTTAAACAGGATGGTTTTGTTGTCTCTGTTATTTTCTTACGTGTGAAAGTCCACTGTATAAATTATTATTTTAAAGGCCAATCTGATGGGCAGTTTTAAACAGAAAAGCCACAAATCAGAAGACTTTCACTAACCCTCATTTAATCTGACCAGCATTGAATCATCAGATGTGTAATGGAGTACTGTGCCTTGTTTTATTTTTATATTATTTTGCCAGGATATACAGGGCGAGGCAAAAGTAGATTTATAATTGTTCATATGAAAAATAATACAATAATTCATAAATAATAATACAAGAATAAACTCTGCTTTGCATACTCACATACATTACATATATATCCCCCTACATACTTCATTTTACCTGTGAGGAAATTTTTATAAACTTCATTCTGCACTAGTATGTAAATACGTGAATCCATGAAAACTTTCCATGGGACTCAAAAGATCATATATATAAAATTTAAAATATGAATAGTATTTTATATCAAAAATTAACTTGTTATAAGCCATAATCTGTTGATTGCAAGGGTTGGTTTTATCAATTATTAAATATAAATATAAAGTTTTATTATTTATATATACTTATATATCCATATTTATATATTCATACGTGTGTGAATGTATGTTGTGCTTTGGTATAAGTAAAAAGAATCTCTGAAAAGTTATCAACTGGAATAAATAATAAAACAAATCATTCATATTAATTACATTTTTAAGTGATCATAATATATGAGCAATGGCAAATAAAAATTCTTCTGCAAATTTTACTACATAATGTTTAACTTAATATTATCTTCTAATATCAGACATATATGTATGACAATTTTGACTTACCTGATAATTTTATTCTTAAAGAAACTACTTGACTCTGGGAAAAATAGCTTTACAAAGGATGAAAAGAAAGCCATTAAAATGTCTACCATCTATTTTGTACTATTTACTAAGTCTTCCCTACAAAGGTAAAGTTAAAGACACTGATTTAACTTTGAATCCACATGATCATCATCACATTGAGCCTTGCATGTGTCTTTGATTTTTACTAAAACTGAAGCACACAATGTCCTGGAAAAGCTCATTACACTGAGTGATGGAACATTTGTCATTTGTTTAAAACCCCAAACCTAATTTATTTCCTTGTGATTTCCATAGCTTTTTCTGAAGTCTTCATTGTACCACACATTCCAAAGGGAAGATTACATGATATTCTTGTATTTCATGAGAAAAGTGAAATTTGACTAGTTGTGTAGGGGAAATAAACTGTTATGCACCATTTAGAAAAAGAAGCACTTTAACATTTAGCTCTATTATATATATCTTTAAGGAAGCAAAAGTATCTCTGGGTGAATGTTTCTTGGAGATAATTTGTAAGTGACTGCTGGGATTTACAGAGTTCTCACATTTGCTTCCCCCACAAGGATTCTAAATCAGATTGGTTCAGAGGAAAAGCCAGCATATCCCATTTTTCTAATATTATCACTTATCCAGATGGCCTTCAAACATCTATGCAATTCCCTTTTCCTAGAAAGTAAAGAGGTACCTTATTAGATATCTATGTACATCCACTGCAAAAGCTGCCTTCTTGTTCTTTTCTTTCTCACTTAACATATCAAATCTCTTTTATCTCCTACCAGAAAGCAAGCACACTGATTGCCTAAAACTTTGTCTTGGCAACCTGAGCAATGAGAGAGTTAATGGTAGATCTTTGAAAACAGTGACATGGGAAATTAGAGTTGGCAGGGATTTAACTCTTCAAAAACCATGCTGGAAGATTTTTAAGGGCAATGCAGTGGGTGTTTTAACTATGTTTGACATCTAATTAAGGAGGAAAAAGAAGCAGCTAAAAAATGTCTTGTTTAGTTTAGAAACAAAGTATTTATAATCGGCTACCAGACTTTTACTTTGGCAAAAAAAAAAAAAATGTACATGGAGAGACAGAAAGGTAATGACAGACCAATAAAATAAAATGACAAGAAAAATTGCTTGGGCCATTCCTTTTATTCTTCTTGCTGTTGTTCATTTCACAGCTTATTTTACCAAATTGCCAAGTTCTGGGTATATCAATGGAATTGGTATGTAGCTGTAGGGTAGTTTTTTTTTAAAGGAAAGAAAATTATAATGGATACCATTATAATTAGAATGGATACCATTTCTAAAGAGAGCTTATAAAGATAGTGTCAAATATATACATCTTGTTAATATATACAGCTAACTTCATCAGACAAGTTTAAAGCAAGTGTACATAACAAAGGTTATTCTAATTAAACGCTACCTTTAAAAAATGGAGAGCAATATATAACCAGGTAAGTAAGATTCTTGCAAAATAAATAAATATAACTCTCAATTCTTATTTATTTTACAATTTATTTAGCACTTAGTAACTGCAATTGTAATAGATCTTTTAAATGTATTTCATGTTTCAAACTTATTTAAAAATTATAGCCTATTGCCATTCACTTCTTCAAAAAATAGTTGCATGCAAAACTTACTTATAAGGAATATAAACTTACATAAAGTAGACCATCAACCTGAGAATTAATTGATGACATCCTTTTAAAGAGTGAAAATAGAGAGCAAAAACTGATACAAACATAGATGCCATAATATCATATACTATAAACAATTTAAAGACAGCTACTAAATAGAGTCACAATAGAGATCAATTAAACATTGAATGGAGTCTATGTTTTTAATATCTTAGAGAAATACAATCGCAATCGCTTGCTCATGTTTAAAATGCCCTCACATTTTAATAAAGAAAATGTTATGCCAAAAACAAATATATTTCCCAAGTAAGTATATTTTATCTAACAAGTATTAAGTCCAAATAAACACATTTAGTAGGTGTCTAATTTCTAATGCAAAGTGTGAAAAATACATCCCCCTTTCCTTTTTGTGGTCCTCATTCACACCAGAACATTCAGAGAAATCATCCCCATCATGTGAAAATTAAAGAACCTGGTTTCTGGCATAAGAGCAATGTACAGTATTTAGATGTCTCTGCAAGAGAGACTCAGTCAATTTGCTTCAGAGTATAGGCTCAACACAGAATATAATTGAAGCTTCTCACAGCCCCACCCCCTGTCCTAGAAATCTGAGAATCATAAGAAAGCAACACCTTAGGGAGTAAAACTACTTTAGTTCAAACAGTTTAATCTTAAACTCCACTTTAACAATAGCTCAGTTACATAAATATTTCCTGCCATTACAAGTTACATTTATTATTTTGGAATCCAACTTAGCATTATTTCATACAAGTTTATAAAAATTTATTTAAACAAATATAGAACAATATTTTTCTTTAAAACCATCATTAAAAAACAAGCATACACATTAAACTAGAACCAAATAAAGTATTAGCAACCATGAGATAAAGTTTTTTCTTTCTTTCTTAAATTTATTCTTTTTTTTTTTTTTTTTTTACAAAAGAAGTACACACTAGTTCTACAAGTAGGAAGTAGTGTGTCTTCATTTCTTACTGAAGTATGTATGGAATTAAATAACATTATATTTCAAAGACTCTGGCTTTATACCAATTAGCCAAATACACAGCCTTTTGTATAATCATAACACACTGTGGAAAAACTAGTCTGTTCTCTCCAGTTTATAGTCTCTTGGCAAACCACGATCTACTGCTTATGTTAAGCATCTGATTGTCAGATTCGAACAAACTGAATATTCATGATGATGATTAACCATTTAATGTCTAAAACTAAGAAAACACAATTTGTCATAACAATTCTTATAGGTAAGGCATGCATATCTAAAAAGGGACTTTTTTTTTTCAATAGTAGTTTTAAAGATATTTTAAAAGAAGTAGGGTCAGAAAAATTCACAGAATGCATGATCACATGGACAGATCAGCATTTCCCAGGCATTCAGCTCCTCTCTGCAAATGTGATTAAATGTTCTTTGTTTGCATTTAAATTGTCATCTCAAACAGAAGACATGCTTTTATTTATTTATTTTTTTAAAGTGCTTAAATCATCTCAGAAAGACGCATACAGTCATAGAGGTTCTCCAGGTTAAACTAAAGGTTTTAAGGTTTAGACTAGGAGGGAGTTCAAGGAATAAAGGGGGGGAAGGTGAATGAGGGGGTATCACACAGCTAGCCAAATAAAAGGAAAAAGAATAGAGATTTACCTTTGTAGGATAATTTCAGCCTTGGCACATTGTTCTTCCCATTCTGATAGTTGGCTCTGGCTGTAAGTAACACTCCCCAGAAAAGACAGGCGATCTCAGTGAGCCAGCCCATGCTGCAGGCGCAGGAGGTCCTTGTGCTGCTTCAGGCTCCCCTCCTTTATTGTGCGGCCAGAGAAGTTCAAACAATCTGCAAACTGGAGGTAACAGGTGACCTGGGTCAGTTTCATTCATAAAAGCAGACAAGCAAGACTTCACCGCAACACTAACACCTCTTCTTCTGTGACAGTCACTGAAGAAACTTCAAAACCACCACCACCAAAAAAAAAAAAAAAATCCCGAGCCAGGCACCGGATAATGAGGCACAACTGTTGTGTGGAAAGGAAAGAAAAAAGAAAAAAAAATTAACCAGGGCTGCTGCAGTGGCGCTTAAGAAGCAGTTCCTTTTCTCTAGGCTCCTCTGATAGCCGGTGGCAGACTCTAATGCTGCTCCCTGCTTCATTCGGCTCCGCACCGGGGAGGCAGAATGAAAGGGGGGAGAGAGAGAGAGTGAGCGAGAGAGAGAGAGAGTGGGCGAGAGAGAGAGAGAGAGAGTGTGCGATAGAGAGAGAGAGTGGGCGAGAGAGAGAGAGAGACCAGCGCGGACTTTTCCCGTACACATGTAGGAAGGGATGACACAGGATCCCACAGACAGGTTTTCCCAGCACTCACTAGCCCGGCTGACAATGGGAGAACAGGCACGCTCAACCCACTCCCCTTCCCTCCTGTCACACAACACATGCAGAAAACATCTCCCTCCCGGAGATTAGAGCCGGGAGCAGCGCCCGCCAGCGTGCCGGTGAAAGGCGTGTAGCTATAAATTTACTTTCAGGGGCTAGCGTGGTTTTATAGCCATTTTAGGTGCAATTTTGATGTAAAAAAATCTGAATTTGGCTACCTACATAATGTATAACTCATGCTCACGATACAATTCCGCTGAATTTGCGCGTCATCCGTGTGTATGTGTATGTATATATAGATATCTGCATATGTAGATGTGCGTATCTGCATATGCTTTCATCAATACAACTTTAACCACTGAAGGTTTTAAAGGCTTGTTAGCGATCCTTCCCTCCTCCCTACAAGCACACTTGGCTCAGTCACCCCCTTCCCCGCCCCACTGCAATCTCAGCAAAGAAATTCCTAGTAAAGCCCATTTCAACAATCAGTTCAAGACAAATATAGGTCCACTGAGAATTATAAATTACAACAGGGTATTCTCAAAAGGATACTCAGAATTTAAAAAAAGCCAGGGTTTTCCAGCTTCTGGAATGCTCTGGCTAACATTTTCGATGCATCCCATCTCATTAATTAAACCCACTTCCAGAGCTCCGGTTTAAAGGGCAGAGGAAGATGACAAAGTTCACCAAAGTCCCTGCTGAGCATTAAGGGCCAACATACAGAGGATATCTCCGTGTCTTCATGAGCTGATAAGGCTCCCTAAATTTTCTGTGGACACGTGAATGTATTCAGGTGGTCATACAACGTCATTAGTTCTTTCCTAAATAGGAATACTGTCTGAGGTGTTTAACTTACCTCTTCTATTTTTTTTTTCTTTTACTTTTTCCTCAAGAAAGATTCTGGGGAGTGTGATATCTAAAAGTTAATAGGACAGACTTTTCCCTTCTTCACTCTTCACTCCCTAACTCTATCTGCCCTGCGCTCTCCCCTCCCTCCAAGCCACACCACATACACACTTGAAACCCAGGAGAGAGAGCTCTCCTTCAGCAATACAAAACTGGCCCAGCTGGAAGAAGAGGTGGGTCTCACAATTTAATACATAAACACACATTGAGAGTGGTTTAGTAGCCTCATAAAAAATGGTCTGAGCATTGTCATACAGCTTCCATTAGTTAATGTCTACAGACCAATAAAGAGCATCCCCATCTCTCTCTCTCTCTCTCTCTCTCTCTCTCTCTCTCTCTCTCTCTCTCTCTCTCTGTGTGTGTGTGTGTGTGTGTGTGTGTGTAGGTGGTGGAAGAGGAAGAAGAAAATGAAGAGAATTTAAAGGGAGGAAAATGGTCAAAATATATATTGACCACTTAATTTGAATTTTATTTAAATTAAAAGGGAAAATGTTATTTTGTTTCTTTCTCAAAGAAAACATGAGAGATTCTCTTTCTACTTCACTACTTGAATTGATTCATCAAACAGATCCATATTGTATTTGTCAGTTTCCAAAAGCCCATTGATCAGTCAGTATTGTTAAGAAAATAAAATCCAAAAATAATGTTGATTTTACTGATTCCCACACTTGTTATCCTGAGTACCTTTCACGCTCCAGGCAATGGATTAAGGCTACAAATGACAAGAGGCTTGTCTGTCTTCCATGGATTACTCTCTATTATAGACATTCATTCTGCAGAGGAATTCATGCCACTTTGGCAGAATGGGACTAATGAATTATCCTATTGAAACCTCACAAGTAATCAGTCTAAATACCTTAAAGGGTTATGCCATTTTCATTAATATATATTTTAAATGTCTCAAACTATTTATTCTTTCTCTAGCTCTTGTTACTTAGAGTTGGAGAGCAAGTTTATATTTGTCAAAACTTAACAGGATAAGCAAATTTAGAAATGTATCCATTTCACTAGCATAGAAACTAATCCTGACAAATAAAAGCTTGTAGGTAAAGAGGGTCAAAATTGATTCCATGGGGAAGAAAGACATTCAATCTGGATTTTGAACCACAAAATCAGGACAGACTTATTTCATTTTATAAAACAAATAATTTAAATTAATGTTAAAGCCTGGAATTTGGTAACACGGAAATAATAATAATAATAAAACTTTGATATGATTACTTATATATGACATTTGTCCTACTCTTCATTTTTTATGATCCTTGTATTCTTTCAGATGTTTGAATGTTTAATAAATTCATATTAACATTTACTTATCTGTATAATTTTTAATTAAAATGAAAAAATCATAAATTCTTTAGGTAAGCATCACTGTCCTAGAATGATTAAATTATAAAATAGTAGAAAAGCATAAGCATATCTAGATGTTTTTACTGTGATTTAAAAAATTAAAAAATACAAACTACATGACTATAAAATACTTAACAAAAGTTTTAGGAATAGTATGTGTTTACCTCCTTTAGTCTTTTGACTTTGTTCAGAGTTAAATAAGGTCATTTTCAACTCTTTTTTTTTATCCCTTAGCACCAATAGCTAAGGGATAATCAAGGTTAAAGCTATTTCTGAACAGAGAGCATGGACCTGGGTGAGTATTCATCAGAACTTACAAAATCTGGATGCATGTGTGGCATGGAGATTTTATTCACCCTTCTCCCCACTCGACCCCTCCTCTGAGAATCAGTGGCCTAAGCCTTGACGTGCTCTGGCCTCCTGAGTTTGCCACCTCAGCCATTCATTTTACAGGATTTGCTTCTTTATAAAAGTAAAAAATATATATGTTGACCATTTAATGTTGAATTTTATTTAAATTAAAAGGGAAAATGTTATTTTGTTTCTTTCTCAAAGCAATCTCTCAATTTTTTAAATTACATTATAACCCACAATCTACATCATGTGATATAATTAACTATATTTGCAAGTAAGTTCCTAATAGTTTCAAGTTTTCAAATATGATTAATTCCTATGCCAGAGTCAAATTTGAGCAGGTACTTAATATGGTGATCATGCTGTTTGTACATTTCTGTCAAATTTATCAATGGTTTTTTAACTCACCCCACTCCATATTGAAATGAATTACACAGACAACAATTTTCTGGGTAGGTTTGCTTGATTTTCTAGAGATACAACACTTCATTTTCACAACAGGTTGGTTAATTCTTGCTTTTCAATAAAAAAAAACTGAGTCAGAGGAGATATATATTGAAGTATTTCCTCATTGGAAATGTATTTCTGATCTTTTGATAAATTACCTAAAACTAATGTGTATATATTACTTTAAAAGGTTCACTCACTAATTTTGCTATTTATTATAAAACAAATTGGGATGATAAACATTGCAATTTAAGAGCAGGAATTGTTTTTCTAATTTGTGAGGTGTTCTTCCAAGTATTTCCCCATGTTACAGATACTCTGAATCTTTCTGTGAATGGTAGGTGAAAAGATTTGCGATATTTGTGTATAAAAAAGAACGTAGGGAAATATGTATAGTGTAGCTGTATCAAAAAAGTTTAGTGGATTAAATGTGCCTAAAGGTATGGTGCACTTTAATACACACCCTTGCCTCTTCCTATTACCCCACTCCATCCCGTTTTCTTGTGGTAGAAACAGTGTGCCATTGATAGAGGCAGATGACCTCTTAAGATAAATTACTGAGTTAAGACTTTCAAAATGATTTGGTTTTTCAATTTTTCAAAAAACAACAAAGGGGGGAAATACAAAAAAAAATTATCAGTAGTCTTTGGAAGATGTTTAGTTGAGTTATGTAAAAAAGACAAAACTATATTCCTTTTTACCTAACATCTGTTATTTCCTTTTTTCCCCTTAAGAGAGTGCTTCATTAGTATATGAGAAAGGCCTATGATCAACAGAATTAAAGCAAATGTCATAGTCGAACACTTGTCCTTGCTCTGATATCTCATGTCGGAAATTCATTTTTAATGAGGGTTTTCTGGTACAGGAAATCTGAACCCTTTTTTTTCTTTTAAAAAAGAATTGTGTGGGTGAAAACATTCTTTAGAAGATCAGAAGACATCCTATTAATTGGAAAAGCGAAATGGTTGATGTATTATTCGTTCTAGCCAAAATTGATAGCTATTTAAGATCTACTACAGCAGTCACTGGAACTAGGGGTGATGGGTTAAAAGTAATATTTAAGAAATTGTTAAACTTTTCATAATCTGACCTTGTGAATGCTTTTGGTATAAGCAACATGTGAAAGCATGAGCTGAGAGGAGGAATTGGTAAAAGACAAAGGGAATTCAATTGGGGAAGCATCCACGCCTCCCTTTCCCTCCCCCCACCCTATGAATACAGTTTTCAGTAAACCAAGCTTGTTCCTCTAGACTGAATTTGTAAGAGTTTGAAAAAAACAATTGTGTGTTTTCTCTAGTGACATCAATGTTCATGACACTTTAGGGTAAGTAGGTACTTAAAATACTCCTTGTTTTTCAAATGAAGTAATAAATGTTAAAGCAATGCAGAAGGAGACCAGAAACTGGCTAGCCACATTATTTGTGCCTATAGAGAAACTTAAACATTTAAGAGTTTCAAAAACTATATGGGGAGTTGTTTAGTGGTGAGGTAAGGTGAGGTGGTAGCTTCCCTTACCTTGAAAACTTGGTTTGTGGGACAAGTAGGTAAGTTTTGTTAGGGTACTAAGTTTGATTGGGGGATGGGAGGTGACAAAAAAAAGGGATGCATAAAATTGTGTTTATAGTTAGTATCCATGTTGGCGAAAGTAGCCAAAATCCAGGAATAGGAACATGCTTTATCATTTGTTTTGATAAATATTTGTGACTGCTTAAATCAATCATATTTTTCAACATTTCAAAATGTTTTAAACATGGGGTTTTTCCTTTTCCGTTTCCATCTATTTAAAGAGCTAGTTATCACTTCCAGCTTCTTTATTAGATTATCTGATAAGTGAATGCAGTGTTTCTGAATATTAACATATGGAAATAATAAGACACAGAACTTACTAAAATACCTGTTTTTGTTTTTTTATTTAAGTTAGAGTGTCTCCACCTCAACTCAAATGAAACAAGAAAGTTTTTTGAGGAAGACAAAAATCCCATTGTTAATACAGGCTAGGCAGTGAGGAGGAACAAATGAGGCATCCATGGAATACAAATGAAATGAGCAGATTGGCTGTTGAATGTTTCAGGATATGAAGTTATAAGTTACTTGCTTTCAGCAAAGGTATATCACACACCTTCTCACTGAATAAATAATTAAGCATATCTGTACTATATAAATAAAATGAAGAAATTAGTAAGTATTGTTTAAAGGGAAAGCAGATGCATGTAATTTCCCTTTAGTACCCTCTGAAAAGAATGTTGCACCTCAGATGTAAGTTTAATACAATCTCTATTATCAAGAAGCAACCCTTTTTCTTAAAAAAAGTTTTTAAAGAATTTGAAACTGATAACAATAGGGAACAGAAATGCTGAAACCTGGAATTAAAGCTCTTTAAAAGGATTTATTATAATGGCAAAAGCCAACTGTTTGATGGATGGTGACTCAGAAAACATGGTGCATTCTGCTTTTTAAGGGCATAATTATCTCCAGATTTCAAGAATAAGGGGAAAAAAGAGACTTAAATTACATTTTTTTTCATATTCTGTACGGTCTCAGGTGTTAAATATTATTTGAGTCCCCAGTTTTCCTTTGTGGCTGGGGGTGGGTTAGAATTATATGCCAGGTTTCATTTCACCAGCTTGGCTACAGGAGCAGCTGTCACCTTATGGGAATGACTAGGAAATGGTTTGTTTATTAGTTAACAATTTTTTTCATTAACAAATGATTTATGAACAAAATTCAAGTCTTCCTTATTATTCCTCAGAGCATATCCATAGAATTAATCTCTTTGGAAGTCAATCAACATAAATTCATTTTCTCATTCCTGCTGTATTCATGAGAAAACACACACACACACACACACACACACACACACACACACAAAAAAAAAAAAAAAAAAAAAAAAACAGCATCCAATATGCCTAGCCTTGAGTCTTCTTAAATTACAGATCCAAGGTGAAAATGGCTTGATTTAAATGACAATGATTATTCCTTTGCTGTTTTTTTAAAAGTTGCTAAATGACTTTAATAACTTAAAACACTTAAAGACCCTCAAATATCTAATAGAATTCTATAGTACACCTTTTGCAGCATTAATATAATGCTCACTATAATAAATTGTGTTTTCACACAGTTTCTAGCTTTATTATCTCAATTAAAGCAATTTACCAATAAACTTTACCAACTCTAATGCCAATTATACAAAAGAAAAACACTTGTTAATTTTTTGAACTTGTAATTTTAAACAAAAAGTGTATTTCTCCTTGTGTACCTTTATAAAAATGACATCTGCTTTTTCAAAAATAGAATCAGATAGTTTGGTGGTGTTATTTGGAAATCCTATATAATAAAAGCCTTAATATGCAGATTGACCAAACAGCAAAATGACCTGAGCAATGACCGGTCACTATGACACACACTGACCAACAGGGGGCAGACACTCAATGCAGGAGCTGCTCCTAGCCCACAGGCTCCAGGCTAACCAAGGAGGGTGACAGTGGGGGCCCTTCAGATTGTCCCGCGGGTCACCCCACTGAGGGAGGCAACTGGTGCCAGTGGAGAGCAGTTGGCACTAGTCTGGCCAAGGCAGGTGCCGGAGCAGGCACCCTAAATTCCCTGCCAGATGCCCCACAGATCAGCCCTGATCACTAGTCAGGCCTAGGGACCCTACCTGTGCATGAATTTCATGTATCAGGTCTCTAGTATGAAATAACTACAGAAGATTTCATGAGCTGTGAAACCTAATGCAATTCTGTTAAACAAAAATAAAGATACTTAGAGAAATAAGAAAACTAAATTTGGATGAATCAAGCTAAAAGTGGCAATCTATTTCTTGGAATGTAACACAAGTCCATAGGTGCTTGTCACTGTATATAACCCAGCACACATAATTTTGTTCCAGAGATATAATTTTAAATATATTATTATTATTTTTTTTTACTTTCAAAACCAGTCACCTTTGAAAATATTTTGCTTATTTCTTGGATTGTTTCTTTTATATTTACCCATACAACAAAATGTTGAGACATTTTTGAGAATTGCCTAGGTACCAAACGTTGTGGCTTGTGAAACAAATTACACGCTTTTTGAGGATAATGATAAATATTCCTGGTAACTAATGTCAACTTAACCTTGTTTTTTAACTTCCTACCACAAGTAAAACCACTTATAAAGCTATTTGTACCTATTTTGGACTACAGTTCATTATTTATTTGTTTTATAAAAAATACATCTCTCCTGCTCTTTTCATCAAAGCCTGTATCTGTTTTCATTACTTCTACTAATATCTTCTCCATTATTGTGGAAGACTCTAGCCGATGACAGATTGTCTACATATTTTGTTGGATTAGTCATGATTATAGACTATTGTATTCCACTATAGTTAATCTTCCTATATCAGGATTTTGCTTTAGGGATTCAGGATATAAGATTGCTTACAGAAAAACACCGAAACCCTTGCATAATTTTAAAGAATGTTTTGTGAATATTCTGGGAGCTCTCTACCTTATAATTCTATGGTACTGAATGCATATATCTATTATTTGCTTTATATAATGTTTACTCAATAGACTCTAATCTCAAAGAGAACATTTTTTTCCTCACTATTTTATTTTCAGTTCTCAGCATGACATCTGACACAGTGTAAAATTTAGCCTATTGATGGTTGAATTAATTAATTAGAGAATCAGGGAAAATATATGCTAGATATTTAAAATATTAGCCCATGAATCTCACAATTTTAATAGTTTGGTAGCAATAGTTTCTTTGCAGAAATAATTGCACTAATTTTCTATGCTCTCCTATTAAGCATGCTTTGTGGAGTATAGATATAACTGTTAGGGCTGTAGGGCGATACAACCCTTTATGACTATTTGTAAGCTTCCTGCCACAGGAGAACAAAAGACAAGCAAAAACTCATTGGACACCAGGAGTCAGACAATACAAGGAGAAGAATGGAAACTGTCCTGAAGGCACCTGATCACTCACCTATATTTCATTCTCTTTCTAAGGCCACCAGCTCAGCCCCAGGCCCAGGGGCCACAAAAAGGTCCCGCCAGTGACTGCATATGAGGATGAAACTCCAGCTCCTGGGAGCTGCCATCATCCACCCAATGTCCTCCTGGTTCCCTGCTGTGCAGCCCTTCCTTTTCCATATCCCACCCCCCACCCCTTTCCCTAAACAAATCCAATTTTCTTTAATCACCTTCTGAGATGGCTATTTAGCCTACCCACATGCACCATCTACCCTGTTCACTTTTCATTTCCTACATTTACAATGTCTCTTGTCCTGACTCCTTACAAGGTATGGACCTAACAGTAACATTGGAGAGAGTTCTCATCTGATCATTTCCTAATGAATAAAATAAATCTGATGAACAAAATAGATCCAGAGACATAGAAGGCTTGGGTAGGGAGAGATTAATGGGAATTTATGTGTATATGCATAGCCCATGGAAACAGCAATAATGTGTGAAGGCCTGTGAGGAACAGGTATGGTGTAGGGGAGCTCAATGGGAAAAAAAGGGCAGACATCTGTAATACTTTCAACAATAAAGATAAATTAAAAAATAAAAATAAAATAATAAACTGCTGTGAAAGTAAGCATATTATGCTCCATAAAATAAAATGTTTGTCCCTCCTTCAAAACATAGGAAAAATATTATTTTGTTATTGTTATCCAATTATGTATTTTTTTTTAGATTAATGAGTTCTCTTCAGATTTTCTATACTCTGTAAACTATTACAGTATATTGCTAATGTAGATGCTCATCAAAATAAGCAGTATACAGGGCTTCTAAGTAGCAACAAATTCTTTTTATTTTCTTTTTTAAAAAAAATATATTTTATTGATTTTTTACAGAGCTGAAGGGAGAGGGATAGAAAGTCAGAAACATCGATCAGCTGCCTCTTGCACGCCCCCTACTGGGGATGTGCCCGCAGCCAAGGTACATGCCTTGACCGGAACTGAACCAGGGACCCTTCAGTCTGCAGTCCGACACTCTATCCACTAAGCCAAACTGGTCTCGGCTTTTTTATTTTCTTTATTAAGGTATTACATATGTGTCCTTAAGAATGGTAGTTATAAAACTCCCAGAAATCAACCCACTTCAATTAAGAAAATTCATATATTATATGAGACAGGACACCTGGGTTTAAATCACATAATCCTAATTCATAGCAATATAATTGAAATGTTAGTGTGTTGGTCTAGAAATAAAATTGATTATCCACCCTTTCCAAGGACTGCTATCATATCTGACATTACCCAGCACAGGGACATCCCAGGTGCAAGTGTTCCCAGGCAGTTTCCACCTCCACACACTATGGAGTTGGACTCTCCAGGCAAAGGTTTGGTCGAGCATCTGGACATCAGAATTGAATATGGGGAGGCAGTGGAAGGGTGTCAGGTAGACATTGCTGGATTAAAAAAAAATCCAACAAGGCTGATACTAAAATGGTCTTTTGGAGAAAGAAAAGACAACACTTGGGAATCACTGTTTTAGGCATATAGATGTTAGATGGAAAACAAGAAAGGAGGATCTAGGCTGCTATTCATTTTATAGGTTGAAATGTTATCCTTTAAGTGTTACATGTTAGATTTTAACTGCACCAAGGTTACATATCGAATACAGCAAGTTTGTTCCTGAAGAACATCTAAGTTAAAATATGAAGACTAGAAAAAGCAGTGGTAAGCAGGGAACCATGGCTTAGCCTGAGACAAAGGAGCATTACTTTGCTGTGGCTAATAGCTCTGCAACTGTAGGCAGTTTCCAATTAAAGGAGAGCAGCATTCCACTTCTTAACAAATTGCTGGTGATTCACTGGGCCAGATGTGGATTTGAAACCCTCCATTTTCACAGCTCACACAGTAAGAAAGAAATGTATCTTTTATGGTAAATCAAGCCTTAAATTAGTAGAGGACCCATTACCAGCACTAAATCCTCTACATGCAAGAGGGTTTTAATAACCTAAGTTGCAACCTTCATGAGTTAGTATTTATGATTCAGAGCAAATTATTTTCCCAGATAAATGTTATACTTAACTTTAGGAAGCGGAGAAGTTTAGGTCAACAGGTGAAACACCTGTACAACTATTATGGGAATATCTCCTGCTACTATTTATACTTTAAGTCATTACGTCTCAGAGGTCAACAGCACTCTTTAGTATTTCAACCCTTCAACGAGTTTCGTTTCATGCTGCTTTCAGAACACTAGGGAATCTTGATTGGCTGGTAAATAAGTTAATTTTCCATCCTAGTGGAATGTTTTGCTATAATAGTTTCAACAGGAACATTTCCTCTTTACCTTTATTACCACTGAACATTTTCTCAAATTTACAAATGGATTCCCCAAAAAATATCACTTAGAGTCACAAAATTAATTTTAAATATCTTGATCTACAAAATAAGTCAATGTTCTTATTTATTTCTTCATAACAATTGAAAGTTATTACTAGAAGTTAAAACATAACGAAGTATGGATACAATTGCCACAAGCCGAATAAAATGACAGTTTCTGTTTTTGCATAGGTATCAATCCGTGGCAAAACTTTCTAGCTTTCTTGGCAATAAGCGGTAGGATATGTTAGATATGTTATGCAGGTTTTAAATAAAGAATCACATTTTATAAACCTAAAAGAAATTTTAAATGTTCACCATGTTGTACTCCCTCAAAAAGTCTGTGTTTTAGATGTATTTAGCAGCATTTTCAAACATGAATTCAATAAATGTGAAAAGCCACTTAGTCTCCTACTAAATTGGGTCTATCAGAAAGTGGTTCAAATGTCACTAATTGTTTTATAGGAATAATCCTGTTGTAGCTTTAAACAAACTTAAGCTTCAGTGTACTTTAAAACCAGAGTGCCAGGGTGAAAATAGAGACCCCGCTGCTGAAATAGAGAAGATTGAGTTACATTTAATGAGATGCAGGATGTGGCACTTCAGCTATCTAACAGTGGTGGGCGGTTTGCCACCCCAGCAGCTAGATCAGATTTCCCTTGCCTCATATGCTTTCAGAATGATTTCATAAAAATTACATGATTGGCACTAAAGCTTTCTTCCCATTTTGATTTATTTGAATGTTAATGTCTCCACAACACACTTATATTTTTAACAGATTGGAATATAAATAGAAATAAGCCAGCAATCTCATTTTGGTGAATTTGAACGAGCTTAGAAGATTGTACAAATGAGGGTGACCTTTACTGTGAAGGCTTTCTCTAATTGCTCTTCCTTTTTTATTTCTTGTGATTTCATTAAGCAGACTTTGTGATACTTTCCACACTTCTTTCTTTCAAGTGCAAAAATGAGTGTATTGGATGCTGTACAAAAATGAGTAATACATATTTTTCTATGTATATATTATTATAGTAAATATAGTAATATAATAAATATCACTTCTCTAGTTCATTCTATCTCTAATTTGGTTATTCCTGCTTTATATTTAATTCTCTACAAAGTTTTGCAAAATAATTTGCCCTAACTGTAGTCACTCCAACAGTAATGCATTCTGAGCTAAATCTTTACCCTTGTGTATTATGTTTGGGGCATGTTATATGTATTCATTCTGTAAGGCAGATGAACATATCTGTCTTTATCTGTGCTTTAATTACAGGGTATCTTCAATGAGGCTCATGTAGACTGCTTCCTGTAAAGTTCCTAGTGCAATTCCTTTCACACAATGAATGGGTCTTCAATAAAGGTATGTGAATGACTTCCTGACTATTGTCATGATTCCTGGGAGATGCAGGGGTAGGCAGCATGAGACAAAGGTGGCTGTCAAAAACGTTATATTCCGATGACCAGCAAAAATAAGAAAGGAATAAAAACTGATGGTTTTCAAAAGAACTCTGCCCATTCTGTCAAATACTGAGGGAAAGAATTTTACATATTCCTGAATCAGTGGAGCTTGGTTTGCAAAACATATCCCAGAATTCAAAAACCTGATAAATGACCATTTGCTTATTGGTTTAAAAACACTATGCCTTAAAAATTATATTTAACTGAAGACATTATGATATCCTAGTTTGGAATATTTTGTAGGGTGATGAAATATCCTTAAATAATAAAATTTCATTAGGTATAGGTTTGACATAAATGGCTTTCGTTTGCCCAGTTCTCTGACCCATAAGCGAAATATCAGGTGTTACAACACTTAAGAGCTAAGTCTTCTTCCTGTGTGAGTAGGTGTGGGGGAATGTGTCACCTTTTCTGAGGATGTTGGTGGGGCTGTTGGTAGGTAGGTGGGTTGCCCTTCAAATGCTCTACACTACAGGAGTACTGCCAGGAGAGAGTAAAGCTTTCTATGGAACCAGGACCTTAAAACAGTGAGAAAATGGAGACTTTGAAGTTAAGTCAATACTTTTCCTCTCAAGATTACAAAGCATTCAGTTTTATGTATTTTATAAATGCCCACATAAGTGAATTCCAAAACATTTCCTGGATTGCTGTGTCTGGTACTGTGAGAAAATTGTGAGAGTGCAAAGACATATGAGCCCATTCCCTCCCATCAACAATTTGCAATTGAGTTGGAGAGCAAATGTAAAACTAGCCTTTTACACGTGTATGCCAACAATCTCTTAGATGCCATTAAATTATAGAGTTTAAAACACAGACAAAATATAATTACTCTGTTTTCTTAAAGTACTTGGGTAGGCTGAAGTAGTTTTCAACAATATATATTATTTTTCTTCTTGAATGATACAAACTCCTGTATGATTTCTGGCATTTCATGTAAAAATTGGAACAGTTGACTTGGGCCCACTTCCTTATTCTGAAGAATTACTCTCAGATTTCAGTCTAGGAAGAAGTGATAAAGTCTATTTTCAGAAATCAGATGCTTAGGATATAGAAAACTGCAGGTTTCTGCTTACTGCATTGTAAACAGGTATAAATGTAAATACTATCACCTGAGTCTCATTATAAGAAATGGATACTATGTTTATATGTACATTTAATGCTTTAAAATAATGTTCAACATCTAAATAGCATGTTGTTTTACAACTAATGGGCTAGTGGCTTATATGCTTTGATTCAATTTGAAATATAGAGAAATTTATTTTGTAGTGACTAATATTTGCATTTTAAATTTATTTTTCTTCTGAAATTTTTATTTTATGTTTATTGGAGAGGAATGTCGCTTTTTTTTTTTTTACAAATACCTGAAAAGAAATCTGTAATGAAATTGCAAAGCAGAGTTGAATATTCTATAACAGCTTATCATTGATTCTTTTTACATTCCTCAGTGGTCCAAGCGGAAATGACAACAAAAATCTTTCATTATTATTAGTAGAATGTGTGTATGGATTTGTGTGTAATGCAGCCTCAGCTGTGACTAAAATACATGAATTACATTTTTAAATATAAGTAAGTAGACAGTACAGTGTGAAGAGAGAAACCTAACTTGAGTCCTATTTCCAGCCTGGGTATTACTAGTTTATGTTATTTTAGATAATTAATTTGGAGCAGGGAAGGGGTCTCAATATCCTTCTCTATGCACAAGTTAGCTGGACTAGATATATTCCACCTTTGGTTCTTTTTAGTACCCAATATAATATTTTCAAAAGACAATTTCCAAACCATAGTGTGACATTTATTATTTAAAATATTAACAATATTTAATTATTTTAGATAGAAATAAGAATTTAATTTACTCCATGTAAAACTGTAATTTCAATTGTGGAATAAAATGTAAAAATATATTGTGCTAGAGGCCCTGTGCATGAATTCATGCACTGGTGGAGTCCCTTGGCCTGGCCTGCACCTTCTAGCAATCCAGGACCCCTTGGGGGATGTCTGAGAGCCAGTTTTGGCCCAATCCCTTCAGGCCAGGCTGAGGGACCCCATATCCATTCACTGGGCCTATAGTATGGATATAAGATCTTTGGTGAATCGCTTCCTCCTCTCTCCCCTACTCCCTTCCCTCTGAGATTCATCAGTCTGTTCCATGTTTCCATGCCTGTGGTTTCTGCTCCTGCATTGAGAATCTGCTCCCCGGTTGGTCAGTGCATATCATAGCTACCTGCCAGTCAGCTGGTCACTTAGGCTTTTATATATAAAGATAATACTCTCTCATTAAAACATTTGAAATATCTGATTGACACAATATCAGCATATTAATTTATTAAATAAAATATATTTCTAATATTTCTCTTATTCTAGTCTCTGGAGTAGCAATTTGGGATTAAAAATCTAATGACATGCTTCTCATATTAAATGTAGCTGTCACAGTGCTAAATAATTTGGTTGAAATTAAGGTTTCTAGAGAGTGTTTACTATTCTTATCATTTGGAAAAGAAAAGTTAAATTTCTTCCTCAGAGAAGATTAATTGAGACCATAGTACTTATATTCATTTACAGTGGTCACCTTTGGTTACATTGAAATATGTATTTGATAGAAAGGAAAACAATATTACTGGTGATAATTTTAATTCATCTTATTTCAATTGATATTTAGCAATCATTTCGAGCTACTAAACTACTTGATATCAGAAAGAAAAAAAAATAAGATGTGTTCTTGCCCTTGAGGAGGTCCCAATCTAATGAAGTTAGAGAAAAATAAAACACAGCACAGTATGCTAATTGCTCAGAGAGCACAAAAGATAGGTAGTTAGAGGCTTTCCATGGGAGACAGTGCCCATGCTGGGTCTTAAATAATGAGTAAGAGCAGGTGAAGAAAGATGAGGAGACCTTGCCAGGGCTTTACCCAAAGTACAAAGCCACAAAATAGGAGAGCATGTGTGAGTTCAGGAAATGGGAGCAATTTTTCTATTAACAGGGGCTAAATTGCAAAGAGGAGAGGAAGGAGAAATCAGCAAGGGCCAGTTCAAAAAGTGTCTATATAATCATGCTTGTAATTCTAATATGGGTGGTGAAAGACAACAGGAGAACTTTAAAGAGGAGAAATCCAGAAATATATTTTCTTTTTAGATAAATGAATCAAGTTGCAATGTGAGAGATATAATTACTAACCAGCATGAAGGTAGAAATGCCAGGTAGGTTTCTATTGTAACATTCTAGACCAGAAGTGATAAGGCACAGGAACAGGGCAGTAGATTATGAAAAAAAAGAAAGAAAAATCATACAAAGAAAATAGGAGGCATCCTAGTTCTGATGAAAGGTTTGTTAAAAAGAAGGATGGATAAGTGGATTTTTATATATTCCACTGTTATAACAATATGGTAAATATTGTTTTATAAATAGCATAACTATTTACAATAATTCCTATATTTGTGACACAGGTGATTGGAGCCATTGACTAATACTAGGAACAGAAGAGAAGCAGATATTCCTGACGAAAAAGAAGGGAGTTCAGTTAAGAACTTGTTGGTTTTGAGATGGTGTACAGTTCGACATACATAAGAAGTTTGGTAAATTAGTTTCAAGCTCAAATGCTGGAGACAAGATTGGGATATATGTGAGAGTTCAATTCAATGCAGAGAGGAAAAACAAAACAAAACAAAAAACAAGTCTGAGGACAGAACTCTGGATGGCAGTAAGGAGCAGGAGGACCCTCGAAAGAGAATGAGAAATAATCAAGGAAGTACGAGAAAGCAAGCATGGTCATGGAGACCCAGGTAGAAGCTTTTAAGAAGGTCAGCCAAATGTGGGAGAGGAATTGTGGAGGCAGGCAATGCAAATTCTGATTGAAGCTGTAGAGATGAAAATTCTTCTCTACACTGTGCAAGAACTGAGTGGGCAGTGGGAATAGAAGCCAAATTGCAGTAGGTTTTGGGAAGACCAACTACAAGAGAAATAGTTCATTAATAATTAGTTGATCTTTGACCAATCAGCTCTCTCTCTGTCTCAAATATGAAGTGAAATTTAAAATTTTTATCATAATAGAATTTTAAATTTACAATGAAAATGAAAACTTCTACTGTGAACATGGAAATTGCTTCCAACATGTAACAGTTTTCATTTATCATCACATGGGAAAAATAATTCTCTTTTCTTGCAAATGATTTGATTTATTTCTCCATTTTCCTTCAAGTTGTTTTTCAGGATCCTCATCGAAATAGATTCACAGATCACAATGTAATATGACACCCTTAGCTTTTATTGTAAGTTGATATAATGAATAATCAAATGTCTGCAAAAACACTATTCATTATACTAGTCAACATCTCAAATAATGATAAATTCCCTCCCAGAATTTAGTGCCAGAAAAAGTTTTTCTCTAATGAAGAAATGATATACTTCTTTTTTATCAGTCAGCAGGAATGTTTTTCCTTTTAACTTTGGCTGATGGGAAGTTTAAGATGAAATTTAAGGCTCACATAAAGAAACCAGCTTTTTCTAGGTTCCTAGTAGATTTCTGGAGAGTATCTTTTCCTTCCTTTTATGAGTTTCCTCATACCATACTATTTTAATCATTCATATCTATATGTCCACCTATAGGTCTGTATACTGATGTCCTCCTCAAAGTCTATCAGAATAAGACGTGAACAATAACAATAAAACTGATAGTAATAAATATTTGGTGAGCATTTTATTTCACTTTTTCTTTCTTTCTTTTGAAAGTCCCTTTTCTCTTCCACACAAATCCATGCATGTATTATTTGAAGAAACACATACTTTTGGTATTCTTTTAATTAAACATGCTCTAAGAATTTTTCTTTTATCAATTATTCTCTTCCTTTTTCATACACGTAGTTCTAAGGAAAGAGATAAAATAGAATTTAATTAGGGATTACAATGCATTAACTATTAATTAACTATTAATATACTTTTAATATGTGCTGTACTTATGCCTTATTTTTCCTAAACATAATTTTCTAAGAACAATGTGAAGAGTGGAAGTGCAAATAAAAGAAGAGGGATAATATTTAAAGTTATGGAAAACTTACAGTTTGGAGATAGGCATATAGAAGGGGATTTGACATAAAAACTAGCAAAAGCTGCTACTTTTTACAAGAAATACCAATATATTCTAATTAGTTAAATTCCTTGTCATTCTTTATGACTCATCTCAAATATCATCTTCTTTTTGAACCCTTTCCTAAAACTCTAGACTGCTGTCTGTACCTATTTAAAAAATCAGCTTCCTTTCTGTTTGACAGGGTGGAATTATACCTTTTTTGCCAAATGAACAAAGGAGTAAGCATACACTAGGTACTCAGTAAAGGTTTCTTTAAAAGCTGAAATGTATGAAAAATGCAGATAATGGGGATAGTAAGAGGTTGGTCTGGATTTTAATTATGTTATTTTCTGGAAGCATTTGAAATACTTTACATTCAAGATGACTGTAACATTTCTATGGATGACATGAGATGGCAAGCATAAGAGTCCTAGGGAGAATTTCAAAGCTTGGGGAATAAATCTGAGTTCTATTAAGCCAACACTAAATCACAATCATGCTCTGAAGCAGTGATGCAGCATCACCTCTAAATTATCACGTGACTCCCAGGAACAGAAAGTTTAAACTAAACCTGCCTGAGACCATTAGATAGTGAGCATAAAAATGTGCAAACACCAGGAGGTAGAACAGCCATGGAAGCACCGAGAAAAAAGACCCAACGCCAACATGTGGCAGCGCACAGCACTGCAATCTCCCTTGGCTGTTCATCTTCTGAAAAGGGTGGTGGTCCCTTTGTGGTTGCATCAGGCTCTGCTCTCAGCACGATGCCCTTCAACATCCAAGAGTGTTTGTTACTGCCTTCCCCCTTGCTGGCTCCAGGAAGTCTACTTATAAAGAGAGAATGTGATTGTCATAAAAATACGAGCGAGCATTATGGGGTTTGTGACATTGACCTTTCTTATTGTACTTTAAAAATAAATATTCTGCCTGATTACGCAGTGATGACACACATTCGTTTTTATTGCCCACAGTAAGCCAGATGCTAGACACTCTTGTACATGATAACTTTAATCCTCACACAGTACCCTGCAATACAAGACCCCCTCCCCAATTTTACTGATGACCAAACAGAATCCTAGGCAAATTAAGGAATTTTACATCTGACAACATAGTTCACGTTGCATTGGAAAACTTTTTCTATATAGTTACAAAATCCAACTGGACTAATATTGGTATATCCCATCAGATAACATGATGACAATATTAGATATAGAAAGCATTTCTGTTATTTAAAATGCAATTGCATTATGAAATTAGACAAACATGCTACCAGCATTATATTTGTTTCAAGTACATTTATAAAAGCGATAGTTTCTAGGTGCTGGCGGTAGGCTCAGTTGATTAGTGCATTATTTCATACACCAAAAGACTGGGGGGTTTGCAACCAATCAATGTTTTGCAACCATCAATGTTTCTCTCACATCAATCTTTCTCTCTCTTTCTTTCTCTCTCCCCCTTCTTCTCCCTCTAAAATCAATAAACACATATCCTCTGGTGAGGATTAAAAAGTGATACCATCTTATACTCACAAAACTGCAATAATAATGAGAGAATATTTTATCCAAACTTTTTGCACATAAGGGAATAGCTGAATTGTATGAAAGTCAGCTTCTTATTTTGGAAGAGTTCCTCTAAGCTCTGCATACTTGGACATTAATAATCTAAGGCCAAGAGTTGGTGTGCCCTAGTCTGGCATGCTCTTCCCCAAATAGCTGCAATGTCTTTCCCTCAGCTCCTTAATGGATTCACTCCAAGGTCACATTGTCAAGGAGGTTGCATTTGCTCTGACCACCCAACTTAAACCTGTAACCTTTATTTATATTCTCTATGATCTATTTTTCTTCAGAGCCCTATTACCATCTGGCATGTACATTTTACTTATGTGGATTCTGTTTTTCTCACCCTTTTAGAAAGCATTCCTAGTGGCTACTATGATTTATTCTATATCCCAAGTACCTGGGAAAGTACCTGGTACATCATAGGTGTTACTAAAAATTTATTAAATTAATTAATTTTTACACATTCAGAAGTATAGATATGAAACACTAATTAATTCATTTTTCATTCACTCTGAAACAAACAATTTTTTCTATGCCATACAGAAAACATATAATCATTTACAGTACAGCTCAGACAAAACTGTAGTGTCAGTTTAAAAGTATATTATTACTACGTTGAACTTCCAGTTGAATTATTAAACACTAATGCACTTGAACAAATACTTACTGGTGACGATCCTCCTAGTCCTCTTTTTTAAAGTAACTCCTCTGGTAGTGAAAAATAATCTATCCTCAGATTTTCTTATAAGTTATAAGAGCATTTGGAAAATAAATTCTTTGTATTAAGATATTAATAAACTATGGCAAATATATTTTAAAAGCATTTTTTTTAAGATCTGACTCTTTTTCAAGTATGAATTACACTAACAGTTTTGGTCAGATTTAAACAGTATGCCAGAGACTCAACTCAAGTTATGCCACTGAGACTAAGAAACCTTGTACAGTCACTGCCTCTGAGTCATGTACGGCAAAATGACAGATGGACGATGACATACACAATGACATGGCAGTCATTGGCTTGGACGGAGGTCCATAAATATTTTGCACATGCTTGGAATACATGGACATCCAGTTGACAGGCTCTCCAAGAAAATCCTAAAATTAGATACTAGATCTAAACTGGTATCAGGGAGTTAATAAAAAGGGATGTCTGCTGGGTCCTTTAGGCCATCACACAAAGCGGTCTTCTTTGTGATTTATTCAGCATTGCCCTGCAAGCCATTTTTGGAAAAATACAGTACAGAGAACTGAACATGAAAGGAGTGATTCTCTTTCTCCCATATTGCAGTTTGAATAGCAGCAGATACGCGATTTATTTTCATTGTGCCAAAACAGCAGCAGCACAAATGTTAAGTTATCCACCATGTTCCCAAACTGTCGAATGGGGCAAATAGCCAACTATTCAAAATAATTGCAAAAAAAAAAAAAAAAAAAAAAAGAATGGCACAGCTGTAATGTGTTTTTATTGTGCATTCCATATTCTCCTGAAACCAATATTCAATGTGGTGAAATGAATGCCTCTCTTTGATAGTCTCAGATGAGGATTTTGATTTCATTCATAAGTATTTTGAGCAAAAAATAATTCATTTGTATTATAATTTCCTGCTCTCTAATAATTTAAGAATGCCAAAATATTTTCAGATTGGTAGAAATTAGGAATAAAAATTGAACACACAAATACATGTAGAGATAGATGTGTTTTGTCTCTTATCATTACAAGGAAACAAAGTCACTATATCTAAATTGTAGGCTTATGTATTTTTATAGTAATGAATGTAGCTGTAAAAATTCAAGTATGTAAAAAATTCTGCTTCCATTCTGAATTTTATGTTATAATATTATTTGCTAGCTGTTACATGTGCTGTAGTGTTTAAATGGGATACATATTTCCAAGAAGAGGTAGAGAGACAGGAAAGGTAAGGAGAGAAGCAAAGAAAGGAAAAATAGAGGGAATAAAGGTAAAGACAAATAATGCAAGGTTTAGAATACTTATTTAAAAATATATTTCCTTGCGATCTTAGATATACCCCTCCTTCTTGCAACTAAAAGATATTTTGAATAAATTCACACCTAAGTTTGTGATTTTGAATAGAGCTTCTAATTTCCATACTTAGCAATGGTCCATTACTACTACTTAAAACTACTTAAAAAGTGTGATCTCTTCTGAATGAATTCTGAAGATAGAGATATGATTCTAAGAGTGATAGCCATAATTTACCTAAAGACCTTATAAAACTAGACATGAAACTCCCTCAATAGCATAAGGCTCTGCCATGATGATAAGATTCTCTACCGTATTACTAATGCAGTTTAGTTATTGCTGTCAAAATTCATTTTTATATCTCTGGAAAACCTCTAAAGATAAGATTTATGTCAAGAAAAAAAAACACACTAACTTATTATTGGATCTGATACTTAAGTTCTATGCTATTCAATGATAAAGTAGTCCAAACAAAAATAAGCTGAAATATATGAAGAAAGTTCAATTCAAATTTTATACCTGTGATACTAATCCATAGCTTCTAAACAAGGAATATAACATCATATTTCCTGTTCTCATAATTATTGATGAAGTGGAAGAGCATATCACCATTGGTAAATATTTAGATGCAAACCCAGTCACTGAGACTTTTCTTATATACAACAGAATAAATAAGGAGGTCTTATTCATAGATTCAAGAAGGACAGTTTATGAGTTGTAATATAATGACCAAAAATTGAAAATCTCATATTGCCTTCAATAATTTGGCATAACTGAGAGGTTTGGAAGTAACAGTTGCTGACAAAGCAATTTAGCAATTTATACGGAATTAATTTTACTTTTGTTCCCAAATGTAATAATGTAATACCTGTGAGCATAGGATAGATTTCCCAAAGAAAAATGTACAAATTTTATATAAGCAGCAGTTAATTAAAAAATACATTAATGTCAGTAAGATCTATTGGTTCTAAACTAACATTTCAACCTTCTTCATTTATCCATTAAATCATTATTTTAAAAATGTTTTATTGATGAGAGAGAGGAGAGAGAGAGAGAGAGAGAGAGAGAGAGAGAGAGAGAGAGAGAGAGAGAATTTATCAGGTTGCTAGACTGGAAATCAAACCAGCAACTTCTGGATACCCTGGATGGCACTCAACCAGCTGTCACATCAGCACAACACCATTAAATAATTCTTTAAATACATCATACCTATGCTGTGTAATATCAGTGCTGGGCAATGATTCTTAAACTCGGCTGTGCATTGGTATAACTGGGGTATTTATTCAAATACAAATAGAAATCACTCTTGAACTTGCTGATTCAGGACCCTAAGGTATAAAGCATAATCATCTATTATTTTCAATAAGTTTCTCAGATGATTCTTATGCCAGAGACACACATTGCACCAATTGAAAATGATTCTGAACCTAACATTTCCTTATCATAACAGGACCTTGATGCATTATGCAACAACTATTTTTTGGCAGAATTTTTCAGCATGGCAATCTAGGAAGCAGGTGCAAATTGAGAAGAGATATGCATCATCATTACAAAGTTGGGAACTAAAGACAGAAGGGAAGGAGTTAACTGACTGTAAGAAAACTGTCATAGGTCATAGTCATAGCAAGCTTCACTTACTGTTTTCAGAAGTGGAGTAGGAAGAAAAACCATTATAGTATTAAAATTGGTCACCATTCTACATAGACAAATATATATGTATGTGTGTGTGTATGTAGGTGCACACATACACACTTGTCCAAGATTTTATCTTGTTCTATAAACTGTTCTTTTTGTAATAAAGAGGTAAACCCACTGACAGAGCTAAAATCTTATTAATAATCTGTTTCCAAATATGACTATTTTTACATAAACTCATTTAATAGGATTATACCACAAAAATAAAAATTAGATTACTTATAATTCAAGATTCAACTCAACATATAGTGGGTTTCTATATGTAAGAGATGGCCAGTTAGACAGGAGATTAAAAAAAAAACATATGATAAAAGCACAGAAAGGGGAATACTTTATATTTATGTGAAAAGCTAAGGCTTCAACATATGCAACCAATATGGGAAATAAAGATAATAAAATTAACATGACATTTAGAGAATTTTAGATATCATGAACTTCAGGAAAGATAAGATGATATAGTTTTGAAATAAGATAGAAATCTTATCTTAACTGAACCCAGTTGTAGGGTTCACCAGAAGAAAACCTTAAGATTTGTATTTCTCCTTGTATTGAAATATATATTCAAGTATATATATATATATATATATATATATATATATACACACACATATATATATACACATATATACATATATATGATAATTTCAAAAATTATATCTTGCCAAAAAGCAAGAACCAATGTATGAATAAAAGTACATGGCCAAGAAACATCTTTAAAAGCTTCTATAGAAATATACAAAATTAAAAAAATAGTATAATTTACTACAACTGTACATTTTTCAGATGCTAAGCATACATGCAAAACTTACATTAACATTTTCTCATGTATTTTTTTTCATTTTTAACTCAATCATTCGAGGGCAACATTTGCTTTCTGTTCTTCATGTCCTATTTACATTAATTTAAAGGTAACTAATTTATGCAAAGGTAGAGGAGAGCATAAATGTGACCTATGTAAGAGATGATGCTCCTAATAAATTATCATATTTTCTCAATAAGAAGGTTTAAATTAAAGGCTTTTAAAACAATTACAGGTTGCTACTTTGTGAATTACAGTATTTTAACAAATTAAACATTGTGGTACAAATTATATTCTCTGCATGACACAGAGGAATTTAAGGTGTTTTTTTTTTAATTTTCCAAAATTCTCCATATTTAATTACTGATAATAAATTGTCTGGTAAACATACCAAATAGTAAAAGATCCTCTAAGCTTTTGCTCCATTTAGGTTTTAAAAAACTAACAATAGCATGATGAATGAGCATTGACACAGCACTAAAACATTCCCATGAAAATATAGAGTAAGAACTATACATAGTCTATTAAACAGACAAAATCCACTCAATTTTAGTTTCTTCTTAGTCAGTGTGAGTATTCAGAGAGAGAGAAAGATTTAGGACACCTTGATCACCCTTTCAAGTACCACCAATGAAATTAATAATATTTGTTGTCATATCACTCACTGGGAAGTGGATGTGGCTTCATGCTTATATGCATTTGTCACTCTTCAGTTGAATAATGCCTCCATTAATACACAGACATTTTTATCCAACAGCTGGTAGGTAACTGCTCAAGGAGAAGTTAATTGAGTCATTGGTTTCCCCTTGACTCTGTGAAGGTTCTTGGATTGTGAGCCATCTACACTGCATGTAATAAGGTAATAGTCCAATCCCTATTATAAAAATAAGATGAGCCTGCTTTATATTCTACTCAGGAATATGTCCTGGAACTCTAATTCACTAGGAGGAAGTTAAGGAATGAAAGAATCAGGAAGTATAGAACAGATTTTTTTATAGGCCTAATGGGGAATATTTGAAAATAGTACTTACTGTATTTCACAGAGAAAATTGAGTTATTTTTTCTGATTTATAGTTAATAAGTGATTTCTAACATTTGTATATCTTAGTCTCAGGTTCAGACTTAATATAATTCTAGAAAAGCATCATACATTTAATAAAGAAAAAAAATGAATCATGATTGGGCGATCTGAGTTTGTGGTCATAGCTCTGAATATAAACAGCACATAAGTAAATAAACATTTTATCATATCTCACACATTGTGCTTGACCTCGATATGTTATAGATTTTTCTTCTGGGAGACAAGAATAACACATCCAGCATTGTGGTAAGAAATTAAAATCCCCAACAAGTCCATAAGAACCCTACATTCAAATCCATGACCCAGGTATGTGCCATGACCAGGAACCAAACTGTGCCTCACCATCTACACAGAAACCCCCAGTACGGAGAACGATGCTGCAACAACTGAGCCACTACGGTAGGGCAAGTTTATTCTGTTGAGAGAGCAAGAAAGAATGTTTTCAAGGTTTGTTTTCTACCATTAGTGGGAAGCCCTTTACATACTCAGCAAAGATAAAATGCAGTAAAAGTGTCAGAGCTTCCTTTAGCCCAAGTGTCCATTGGTAAATGTATGGATAAAAAAGCTGAAGTACATTTACACAATGGAATATTATCCTAACATATAAAAGCCCTGGGTTGTAACCACCTGTAAGGATCAGAGGCTGACCAAACGGAACTCAGTGCTGGCCCTGCCCCCAAGCAAGTGGTTAGGGACAATCAGACAGGCAGGCAGAGGGGTTAGGGGTGATCAGGTAGGCAGATGGCCCCTCACAGGGCTGGCCCCAGCCCCAAGCAAAGAAAGAGGGAGGCTCAGGCCAGCCAAGCTATTGCACCCCAGCCTGCCGTCTACAGAGGGAGTCCATTGGTGGCATGGGATGGGGAGGCAGCACTGCACAGATGTCAAGCAGTGGCAGCATCGGGGAGGTGCCAGCTGACTGCAGTCTGGGGAAGGAAAGCCCCTATAGGCCCTGATCTCAGGCCAGGCCTAGGGACCTTACCCAAGGGGTCCCAGATTTTGAGAGGGTGGAGGCTGAGCTGAGGGACCCCTGCATCCCCCCTGCAGAGTGCACCGGGCCTCTAGTGTGGCTATAAAAATGAAGGAACTCTTACCTTTTGCAATGACACAGATGGACCTGGAGATTATAATGCTAAATGAAATAAGGCAGGCAGAGACAAGACAAATACTATATAATCTCACAATATGGGGGAATCTAATGAACAAAATAGAAACAGAGTCATGGCTACATGGTACAGACTGACAAATATCACAGAATAGTTGGAGGGGGGGACAAGATGAAGGAATGAAGGGATTAGTCTAAGAACATATTTGCATACCTGTTACACACAGACAACAATCTGGTTATGGCCATCGGAAGGGAAGGAAAGTCTGGAAGGAAGGGGAAATGAGGCCATCTGAAATAATGTCAACAATAAAATATAGCTACATATTTGGTCCCTAAAGGCATGATTCACAAATTCCTACTGTGAATCAGCCCCACAGGTGATACCAATGCCTATTCTCATTTGAGAATCAGTGCTCCGTGAGCACCTTGAAAATTCAGAGTGTAGAAATCATTATTTCTGGAAATCCAGGCCTACATCCACTAGGATTTATTTTTCCATCTGTATAAAAGTTATCTAGCACCTCAGTTTTTAATCTGATTTTAAAATAAAGAGCTAGTATAAAAAAGAGGATAGAGAAACAAGGCTCTGTTTATAAACTAGAAAGATGGCATTCAATAAATCAGAGCTTGCACAATACATTCAATGACCTTGCCTGCACCAATCATGTGCCTCGCTCTCTAAACAGAACCCTCAGGGCCTGATGTGAACTCCTGGATCATCTCAGAAAGAAGCACAGAGGTTCGGACTCCCTGTGTGCTCTGTTCTTCAGAGATATAGACAAGAAACCTGCCTATAAGGATGTGGGTACAACAGTAGAGAATTCCAGGCAGCTGGAGAGGAAAAATAGGAGAAAGTGGGAAGAACAAGATAACTTGCTGTCTACTTTACAAGCAGTCACATGAAGATTAATGGGCTAATTTATGAGAAACACTTAAACAGTGGTGGATGCCAAGTTTAAACATCATTATTTATTAGTTGGCTATGTGGTAAATTTCCCCAGAGAGCATGACTGAAAGCCATATAAAAATGTATCTCCTTATTTAATTTCAATATACATATTGTATATAAGGTAGATTTTAATTGTGTGAGAGCAATGGAAAAGATAGTAAATCACCTTGAAGTAAATCTAAGTGTGAAATGATATTGCTTCAAATATTTAAGATTGTTCAGTATTCAAGGGGTGGCAAATCTGAAATTAACTATTAAATGAGACATTCTGTTGTCTCTCTCCCTGGAGAACAGGATTCAGGACTGTGAACATAAATTCAGAATGGTGCTGTTGGGAACAAGAAAGGTGTCAGAAATCACACATTTTGCTATGGACTCTCCTATAAGAAAGACTTTAAAGAAAATGTCTTTAAATATAAAAGCTGAGTCCATAAAGCTTTACAAAAATAAGGAGCTGGGAGAACCCAAGATTTTTTGAGACACTTAGAAAACTTGTCTACAATACTGTTACAAGCCACATTTTACAAGAATAGGTATTAATGCAGTAAAAATCACATGTTCACATCTATAAGTTTTTCAATGTAGCCTGTTGCCCTATAATCAAGATTTTTGATATCATTATTGAAAATTAAGCATGCATTTTAAAGTGCCACTTCATAGTTGGGCAAAGATTTATAGCCAATGTTAAGGTGGTAACATCATATTTCAATTAAAAAACAAAAACTCAAACATAAAATTATTCTGCATAGTATATTTTAACTATATCTTATAATCAATATCTGATACCTAGTCCCCAACAATTACTCATACTTGAAGCTAAAAGAATGCAAGGTAATGTTGGCATAAGGTTCTTAAAATCATTTAGTACAAATTACATATCATTCTATTCCTAATAGCTGTGGCATTTGGGAATGAAGATTTATCATAAGTCATTAATTACTTTAATTATAGAAACGCCATTAAAATCTTTGCATTAAATATGCCTCATAGATTGCACTCTCATTATTTGTTTAATGTTTGAGGTTTATTCTTCAAGAAAGGCAATGGAAATTAACCCTATTGTACAGGGTTAATTCATGAATGATAAATGAGGGTCTTAAAATGCACTGCATAGGTAACAAGTTAGACAGTTTTTTGGCAGAAAACCAGTTTTCTCTGCTCAGTTGGGTTTTTATTAAAAAAAAAAACAAAACAAAAACAAAATAAGAGAGACTCAAAGCACAGAAAAAATATAAATGATTGCTATACAAAGTCTTTTACAAGAAAGATGGAGGTGTTCATCAGGATATTTTCAATCTCAAAGCAGGAAGGATGTGTGATCTGATTTGGACACAATAAGCACTTATTCGTTATCTCCTTTCTTGAAACAACAGTAAAAAATTAAAAAAAAAAAGTATTTTAAAATAAGTCTGTCTTGTGTAATTGTTGAAGAAACAAAGTGAATTTTAATGAAATAGCTGACTAGACATGTCATTCTGTCCACCCCCCCCCAATTTATTCAATTGAACTCTCGTATATCAAAGCCACTTTATTATTAAATTAATTTTAGTCTTGGAAACAGGACTCCTATAGTAGGAGTGTTTTTCCAGTAACTCTGAGCAAGCCAGTCTATGTGAATTTTATTTATAGGGAGAGTCCTGATGCCTAGGGGAGTAGATTCTTTCTGAATAGGATCCCCTATATGATTTGACTTTTCATGGACTAGAAAGAGCCTTCCTATGTATAGAAATTCCACCACCAGACAGACATCTATAGAAATGTGCCCTTCTGTCCAGCTCAAAATCCTGATCTATGAGTAATTTATTTTTTCTTAGTTATCAGGGGACTAGTAGATGATATGTGTGTGAGGGGCAGGGAAGTACTTTAAACCTTTCATGGGATTGGTAAGAAAAGGTAACAGATAAGGAGACACAAAGATAAACTCATTTAAATATAAATGTCCCCTGAATTATTTGATATGAACTTCAATTCTCCCTGTAGAGAAGCCAAAATATGGCTGGGGTTGATAGGATGGAGAGATAAGGCAACATAGAGTGCAATGGGTATATATGAGCCAGTAAATGGAGATCCAAGCTATGAGTGGATTGGGAACTGTGACATACAGTAAATGTCTTACTGGAGAGAAAATAGAAATATATTTTATCAATGCTGTCTAAGATTTAGGGATCTTACAGAGCCTGCAGGGACACCCCACTGACCTGATATTCTTTAATTATTTGTTTAGCATTTATTGGTTTGGTTAATAAGAAATGACTTTCTTTTTATTTAATGCTACATTACTGTCAACATTAAAAAATATATATATATGTGTTAGAAATCTTCTGTTTGCCCTTTCAAAATGCCCTATCTTCTCTTTTTTTGTGATCAAAAAGCCTTTTAGTACAGGTATAAACTAGGATTTTCTGTCCTCTGGCTTTTCTTTGGGCTTTGCCAATAAGGATTACCAGTGTGAGCACAGAGTGGGTCAGTTTCAAAAAGATGAGGGAGAAGAAAGGCCCGATGTTTATTTCCTTGTCTTTCTTCCTCTTTTTCTAAGCTCTGTAAGTACTTCCACCTTCCTCCTGCTTCAGTCTTTGGTTGTAATACAGTACCACTGTCCTTTGTGGTTCCTCTATACCCTGCCCACACATTTGTACTAGTAAATCCCTTTATTAAACTTTTCTCAAATTACAAATTTTGAGTGTGCCCCCTCTTTCTTCTAGGATCTTGCCTCTTATAATATAGCACATGTATTGTTCATAACTTTCTTAAGTATTTTTTGAGATTGTCTTTAATATCATATTTTTCCCCATCATTTTTAACTAGTAGGATAGGGACTCACAAAAAATATGGGATGCCTGGTAAAATATGGGGACTGTTGCAAAGTTGCTTGAAAATATCTCTGTTAACTTTGCCAAAAATGTTATATATTTTTTCTAGTTTCCTTTTGAGTGGTAGGATTTTCACTTGATAATAAAGCCACATAAAGTAGTCCCCCTTTATCTGCTGTTTGCCTTTCCAAGGTTTCAATTACTCAAGGTCAATTGTAGTATTAAATGTAGAATTCTAGAAATAAATAATTAATACTTTTTAAAATTTGCACCTTTCTGGGTAGTTGTGATGAATTATAGTGCTCCCCCTCATTCATCCCTACTTTGTCCCACCTAAGATATAAATCATCTTTTCATCTAGAGGACCCATAGCTTATATGCTACCTTCCTCTTAGTGACTTAATATTCTCTTGGTTACCAAGGAGAGAGAGAGAAAGAGAGAGAGACACACACAGGAGAGACATTATATTTACCCTAAGTTTTATTACAATACTAGAAGCCCATTACAGGAAGATTCCTGTAAGAATAGGGCTTCCTGCAGCCTGAGCAAAGCAGATAAGGGAGCAAAGCCTGCTGAGGCGCACATCGCTCCCATCTCTGCTACCTCGCTCTTTCCCTTCTCTGCTGCCTTGCTCCCTTCTCAACCACTTCACTCCTTTCTGTAGCACTTGGCTTCCTTCTTTGCTGTCTTCAGTCTTCGCTCAGTGCCTGCATATGCAAATTAACTGTAATCTGTGTTGAGTTAATTTGCATACTTGCTCTTGATTGGCTAATGGGTATAGTGGAGATACAATCAATTTACATGTTTGTCTATTATTAGGTAAGATATTGTTATATTTTTCTATTTTATTACTAGTTATTGCTATTAATCTTTTACTATGCCTAATTATAAATTAAATTTTATTAAAGTTATATATGTATAGAACACCATCATATATATGTATATATAATATCAATTTTTAATTTAAGAAATATACATATTTTTCAGTACTATCAACAGTTCCAGGCATCCACTGGGATCTTGGAATGTATCCCATGAATATCCCCCAGAGAATGAGGTGGAGCACTGTAATTGAAACAAGTATTGGCCATGAACAATTATAAGTCATTTTATAAGTGTAGTATTACTAAAATCTCAAATGAAATTCACAAAATTACTGCCTATGAGTAATTTTTATTTTAAATAGTGAAATAACAGTTACTAAAATCTCATTAATAAACATTCTTTCACCCTCATTTTATTATCAATCCAATTTAATCTTGGATTGCTGATTTAGTACAACATGTCAGTCAGCAGAATTCAGTTTACCAGATGGATTCTAATTAAAATATATTTTTTTTATTTTTTGGTGATTGCCATAATGAAACCTCATGGTCTCTATAATTTTTAATGTTTTTAAATTTTGTATTTCTAGGGTTATATTAACATTAGTCCTTAATTGAAGGTTTCCTGTAGCATGGAGACAAAATAATAAAATTTTACCTTGAGTTTTGCAATACAAAAATACTTGTCTTCAGCCTTTAAAGTGTACACACGAATGAGTGAACTGGCACAATATCTTTTTTTTTTTCTTTTTTCTGTTTTCTCTGCAACACCTTCTATCCCTCATCTTTCTCTATTTTTTTTTTTTTCGTTCAAGTCAATAAACATGCTCAATATCCTAGTCTTATATAAAGAAAGGGTGTGTGTGTGGGGGGGGAAGCAGTAAAAATACCTTCCCCACTTTCCTATGTCTCCATATTGTTATGAACCAATTATAGCCAACTTTCCAGAAAATGAGTCAACTAGGCTATCTACAATCATACCCTCATACATTACTCAGTCTTCAGAAGTGAAAAGAATGCCCTTAGTAGGTAACTAATAAACTCCTAATTATCATTAGCATCTTATTTCAATTCTTTGTCATTTGTCACTCTTAACCAAATGAAATTTCTACTTGAATCTTCCCTCTTCTTTATTTTCCATCATAAATCTCTCACTGAACTCTAGTACTTCACAGATTTATTCCCTTTCCTCCCCCATTATCTTTGTTGACTGAGTAATCTCATCATATATTTTCTTTTAATTTTTATTGATGTTTTTTACAGAGAGGAAGGGAGAGGAATAGAGTGTTAAAAATATCAGTGAGAGAGAAACATCCATCAGCTGCCCCCTGCACACCTCCTTCTGGGGATGTGCCCACAACCAAGGTACATGCTCTTGACCGGAATTGAAGCCAGGACCTTTCAGTCCACAGGACGATACTCTATTCATTGAACCAAACTGGTCAGAGTATATATTTTCTTTTATTAAAAAATATTTATTGTTGAAAGTACATATATCCCCTCTTTTGCTTCCATTGGCCCCTTACAGCCTGCCTCCACCCATGCCCCAGGCCTTCACCACCCCATAGCTTCTTTTGTTATCAAAATTTATCCCTGGCCTTCTTTTCTTCTTAGCCTAAACATTTTAAATGATATTTCTTCTCATTGTCATCATAACTTCTACTATTGTGGATATTCCGATATTTTCCAAATTAATATCTCTAACCTATAACTTTCCTTCAAATTCCAAAATTCGTATTTCTTTCTGCTTTGCAGCTATAACTACATAAATATCCTCTATGGAACTCAACTTCTACAGAGATTCAATAGATTATCATGCCTAATAAAGCTTTTCTTTTTCATTTGTATATTTCCCCAATGAATATAATAATTCTAAAATTTCAGTCATCGTGTCCTTTCAGTTATCTTAGCTCTTTCATATCCCAGTGTATTTCACCTAATCAATCACTGTACTTTTCTGATTTTGCCATGAACCATACCTTGTCTGGCTCTGCTCCTTTCCCTGCTACCATGGGTTGGTTTGGTGTCTCAACTTCTCTTGATTACACTTTTACACTAACTTTAGTTCTTGTAGCCTTGATTACACAATCATCTGGTTAAAAAGAAAACTTAATATTTTCTTATACCAAGTCTTTCAATATGTTCTTTTACATTTTCCTTCTAAAAATTGACTTTTAATAATCTGGGTCTTGTTGGTATTTCTAATTTTATCTTCTAACTTTTTTCCTTTAGCAGTCTGTTCCAGTTATTCCAAGATATTTACAATTTACCCTCAATATTAGAATATCACAATGAAGTATTTATATACAATCTAATCATTTGGCTGGATTGCCATGCTGCTCTGGTTCTGAGAGAAAAGCTCTAATCATATTTTAAAAATCTTTTCACCTGACACTTCTTCCTGAGACATTCCTGAATCTCACAGACATAGGGAATCACATCAACCTTGTTGCATCTTCATATATTCATTTGCATGTATTTCACTGTACTGCAAGGGTTTATTTACCATATTTCCAAATATAATTTGACCTTCTTGACTATAAAAATGTGACTTAGCTGCCTTATTACATCAGTTCCAACAATTCCTGAATCATAAAAGTAGCCAATATATATGTGTCTATCCACATCATATGAGTATAAATGGAAAAGAAGACAGATTACAAACTTGTAATAGTACATAATGTAGGCCAGAATAAGAATCCATGAAGTTAGACAAAAATAATGAGTCTCTATCAAATGGAAGATGGTCAGAAAGAATAGAAGTTCTTACATGGTAATTTTTCAGGGAGTGAAAATAATAAACAAAATAATAAGCATCCTAAAACTCTAAAATAAATTTCATTTTGCCCATTTAATTTTCAAGGAGAGCATTGTTACACTATTGAAACATAACTAACATGGCATACCAGATATCCATAGGAAAGCTTCTAATGTGCCAAATCTACAAATATGCGTTCTGAAAAGAATGAGAAAACTTTTGAGGCCAGAAAAGACTGTAAAGTTTGAATCCTATGAGATAAATTAGCGCCCTGGGAACATTGAACTACGCTTGCTAAGTAGGAGTATGTGTTTTAATGGGCTGAGTGTAGGGGACAGGAGACAAAACCAAGGCCAGGTTGTGTAGGAAATCACCTCAGATCCTGAAAAGTGATCCTGTCACTTTGGAAAAATAGAAAAATACCCTTCTCACAGGGGATTTAATGGAATGCTTACCCTGGGTTCGTAGCCTTGATTATTAGTAGAGAAGAGAGAGAGAAAGAAAAGTGTTGAAATCAAAATAACATATATATGTATGTATGTATGTATATGTGTGCATATATATCTAAAATAATAAAAGCATAATATGCTAATTAGACCAGAAGTTCTTCTAGACAACCTTCTGATGAAGCTGGGCCTGCATCAGGATCCCGGGCGTGGTGCTGGAGGAAAGCTGGTGATGGCAGCCAGCCTGGGGAAGGAAGGCCTCCTCTTGCACTAATTTCATGCATTAGGCCTCTAGTATGTATATATATATATATATATATATATATATATATATTTATATATATGATGATCATTATTTAAAATACTTATTAAAAGAAAGCTGCCATAACTTTATTAATAAGTGGCAAAAGAAAGAATAAAAAGGATTACTTAAAGAAGTTCACCAAATATGAGAAACTATTTTCTATAAATATAATACTTTAAAATTTGCCTACAACTAAAAGCGTAGTTTCACAATATAGAAAGCAAAAACATCCAGTTTCCCAAATATAAATATAAATATAAAAATCCATGGCAAAATAATAGATTTGAGCACATCCTGATGATATATTGTCCATTCAGATGCTGACACACACACACACACACACACACACACACACACACACACACACATCAGTAAAGACATAGATCTGAACACAAAAATAACAAGCTTGTACCCAACAACTATTTCCTTGTAAGAGCAATGCCTTCCCTTCTTTTGAAATGTTCTTCATTTTAACCCTAATACTTAAAAAAATACTGTTTTCAACTTCACATAACTGAGAGTTTTTCTTTTTATTTTTTCTGTTAATTTTCTTACAAAACTAACTTGATGTTTGTATTTTCATTCATTTCCTTGAAATGTCTCCAAGTTCTGTTTAAATGTAAGAGAATGCTTCACACAAACACAGATTCATATTTCACAAACATTTAGTCATCTTTGCTGTTCTAGGTGTTTTCCCTTCTCAGCACCTCAGATTCCTTCCAGGAGTCTGTGCCAAGAGTCAGCTCTTCCCCTAGAACAGTCTCTATGGTTTTTGAGGTATTCAAGTCCCTTCTTAGACTGTACTAAGTAGCAAAGCATGATTTAATGAAAAATATTGTTTAAGACAGGGAAATGGCAACTCATGAAGATAGAATGCTCTTGGAGCTGTTCTCAGAGTTCTTTTACTCTTTTTTTTTTTTCAGGTCATTTCAATAACTTTGTAGACTTCCTATTTCTTATAGGCTGATTGATCTAAACCCTTGGTCTGACCAAAAATAAAATTCAGGGCAACATGAAATTTCTCAACCATACAATACTTTCTCAGTCTAATCTATCCTCTTTTTATTTTTAAAACACTCATTGGTCAAGAACAAACGTTTCTTGCATACATTTATTCTCTTGGGTAAAAGTTATATTTATGGTGAATACTCTAGCAAGCAGAAATGCTTTTAAACATGTTTACAACCAAAACCCCACATCCGTACTGGCTATGTGATTTTCACTACTTGTTTAAACTTTCTGTATTTTTTTTCATTTTTAAAAAAGAAAATAGTATTTACTTCAAAGGGTTGTTGTGAAGATTAAATGTATATAAACTACAAGATATTCTGCGTGGTAACTTTTCATAGATAAATTCACAAGTATGCAATATTTGCACATGACAAAAAAAGAAAATTGTCTTTTTATCAATAAATATGATTTAAATTAATGGGGGGTTTTTAGTCCAGTGAATGAAAGAGTATACAAAAACTATCTAAAAGCCTTGAAAAGTATTTTATTGATGGAATGATATCTATAACAATAAAAGGGTAAAATGGTAATTAGACTGGATGTCTTTGGGACTTCATTCCAGAACTCCTTCCTGACAAAGCCAGGGCTGGAAAGAAGCCAGCTTGGGTCTCAGGTGCCTGTAGGTGATCTGAGAGAAGCCAGCCCACGTCCTGGGTGCCTGCCAGCAGCTGGAGGAGGCAATCTCGAATCCCAGGTGCCAGAGGGAAGCCAGTGCCGAAAGCTGGGGGGAGGAAGACCTACTCTTGAACAAATTTTCATGCACTGGGCCTCTAGTCCTCCTACCTAATAAAAGAGTGATATGCAAATTGACTATACCTTCACTATACACACAATCCATGCCTACAAAGCCACCTCCACAAGCAAATCAGAGTGAGTATGCAAATTAACCCAACCAAGATGGCAGTTAATTTGCATATCCACACACAGAAGACAGCATAGAAGGAAGCCAAGCACTGCAGAAGGGAGCAAAGCTGCAGAGAAGTAAGCAAGCGGGTCAGGGAGAAGGAAGGGAGCAAGGTAGAGAAGACGGGAGGGAGTGAGGCAAAAGAGACGAGAGGAAGGGAGGCAGCAGAGAAGGAAACGAGGCAGCAAAGAAGGGAGTGAGGCAGCAGAGATAGGAGGGAGCTATATTATTTAACTGAAAGTATAATATTAATGTATATATTAATGCATGTTTTTAGTGTGATTAAAGAAGCTGAAATATTAACTAAAAAGAAAACAGTAGCATCTCTTCAACTTGCACATTCAAATATGCTTCAATTAACTTTAAAACATCCTACAGAAGCAAGTGGCATATAAACTCTATGCTTCCTGGAAATCAGACTTTCAATAAATTCTAACAATAAAAGTATGTCACAAACTAAATGGTATGGATTTTAAGGCAAGTGGTATGGGTTTAAAACACCAAAGCTAGTGTAAATATATCAGATTCAAAGGGAGAGAATTATAAGAAGCCTGAAGACATACAGAAGCAAACTGTAGCTCATTCATTACAGCAGGACAGGTAATGGTCACCCAACGACATCAGGTACTAACCTCTGGAACTGTGAATGTCACTCTAGGCCAGTGGTCAGCAAACTGCGGCTTGCGAGCCACATGTGGCTCCTTGGCCCCTTGAAGGTGGCTCTTCCACAAAATACCCTGGCCTGGGCGAGTCTATTTTGAAGAAGTGGCGTTAGAAGAAGTTTAAGTTTAAAAAATTTGGCTCTCAAAAAAATTTCAATCGTTGTACTGTTGATATTTGGCTCTGTTAACTAATGAGTTTGCTGACCACTGCCTTAGATGCTTGAGTTATCTCAGGTGGGTCCTAAATGCCATTAGAAGTGGTTTTATAAGAAAGAGGCCAGCGGGATTAGACACACTCAGAGATAGCTGTGTGAAGATGGAAGCAGAAAGAAAGATCTAAAGATGTTACATTGCTGGTTTGGATTTTTTATTTTTTATTTTAAGACACCATATTTGAGGTTACTGCAATCCTAGGAAATTAATACAAAGACTTTCTAAGCAAAAAGGCAAATGAAAATTGATAAAAACAAAAGAAAAAACATTTAACTGCACAATATCTTACACTTATTTATGTCAAAAATAAAACATAAATAGTAATGCAGTTACAAATAGAACACAGGGTAAATAGCCCACATATATTAAAAAGCAAATTAGTAACACCCTGAATTTAGTAAGGCTATTTCTAAAATAAAAAAATTTAAGAGATCCAAAAATATATTTAACATTCACTCTGAAAAGAATAAAGTATTTTTTGCCCCTAAATTGATAGAGAAAAAATCTCCAACCCTACTTATTTTTATTTAGCTTAGCAGGGTATGATAAATTAAACACTATCATACTCTTCTCATAGGAGAAATTATAACACCCTAGAAAACATCTTGATATGTATAACAATGACCTGGGTACAGCGTATTTGGTCCTGTAATTTAGAGTCGGGAAAACAAAGCAATGCAATGAACTACTTTCTGCTTTGTGTTGGGTAGTAGAGTCATTTCCTTGTCAACATTCAGTAAATAAATACATAACCTTACATTCTACCTATCTTTATCACTTCAGGATACAAACTATAATTTGTGGTCTCTTTTCCGGTAAATGACAGACATAATTGACACTTAATAAGTATAAGTAAACCTAAATTTCTGATGTACATTTTTCCCTTCCAATCATCTCTTTCTCCTTTAAAAAAATATAGACTTTGTAAAAAATAGCTATGAGATATTATTTTCTATGAGATAAAATTATTTAAAGAGAATTTAAAAGAATGTCAAATTCTTAACCACACCATTCTGACAAATTATGTAGGGACACTTTCTGCACTTCCCATTTGAGTATCTCATGCTCCAGGAAATACTTCACAACAGCAAAAGGGAGCTATGAGATGTACAACCTTTTGTTGGAAATTGTGGCATGTGGTCAAGCAGATTTTTTTTTTTACCATAAACAGAATATGCACTCATCTTTTCTTGAGAGTCAGCAGATTTAAATTTGGGTTCTTCTAGAATCTGTCTTTAGTTATACTGGCAAAAGATAGAGACTGCATTCTTTAGCTCCATTATCTACAAGAGTTAACATATTTTTTCAGGCACATGTTTCAATAAACAACATGTCAATGATTGTTTATAGTGGTAAAAGTTTTCCTCTAAGCATAACACCTGAAAAAATCTCACTCTTTGATGTCCTTTTTTTTTTTAAAATTAAATTACACAGTGATTTAATTGGGAGGGTCTTCACCTAGGAGATACTACAAAAAACTCCTTAGACTTTCAGTAGCCCAGTGCACCCACTATCAGGAAGTGTAGGGCTTCAAAAAACAACAACAGAAAAAGAATTCCTCCTCAGAGTTGCTGGTCCCTCCCTCATGGCATGATCTGGGTCAGAGCAAGGCCACATTTGGTTATGTGCAATGCAAGCTCTAACCTCAAGTGGAATAGGAAACCTGGGTGTGTCTATATTTGGCAAATCATGCGTAATATTTTACATAGCTCAGTTTGTTTTCCCTTTCCTACTTCTCAGGAATACGGTGCTTCTCTATGCTGTATTGGTTTCCAGTCTTGAGGGTCCTCCAAGGAACCATGTTCCCCCCTCCCCTCCTGCTATGACATCTGAAGACCGCCCATTATCTAGGGAATCTTAAAAGGGGCCATTCTTCAAACTTACTCTTCCTATTATCCCTCTACACTAAAACATTCCCATTAACTTAAGGCAGGGGAGTGTTTGCTCACAGAATAGCAATTAAGATCAATCTGGAAAAGGAATTTAGTTAGAAGGGGACTTGTGTTGGTCACAATCCAATTTTTTTTTTTTTTGCTAACATATGCACATACAATCAACACATCCAGGTCTCCCATTTCCAATTAATGTGGGTTAAGACATTTTTTTCAGACACACAAGATTCAGGAAATAGTATGTCAACTTATTTCTAGTGCTAAAAGTTATTCCTTAAGAATAAGATAAAAATATATCTTTAAATTAGTGATAAAACCAAATACTCCATGTTACTTAAGAAGACATAATTCCAGGTCTGATGTCATATAAATGAATTTTAGCCTGGCTCCAATTCTTACTTAATATGTGGTCATGGAAGAATCACATAATCTGTGTGTGTGTGTGTGTGTGTGTGTGTGTGTGTGTGTGTGTGTGTGTTTTATTTATTTCATAGAGGGAGATAGAAACATCTATGATGAGAGAGAATCATTGATTGGCTACCTCCTACACACCCCACACTAGGGATCCACCCTGCAACCTGGGCATGTATCCTTGACCAGAATCAAACCTGAGACCCTTCAGTCCATAGGCTGATGCTCTATCCCTGAAGCAAACCAGCTAGGGGTGTCATTTGTCAAATGTCCCTCTACATTATATACATTACCTCTACTTAGAAATCAAATGAGATAATGAAAATGATTTTTATAACATAAAGTGTGTTATGTTTGCATAACATATTGCATTGAAGTCTTCTGGCTCTGTGACTGGTTTTCTTTCTAACTGGCCATTTTCAAACAAACATAAGTAAATATTATTATCTCGTTCAATAAGCCTGGGTTTTCCAGCCTAACAAAAAATTATAGAGTTCAGAAGTACTTAAACATCCTTTTTCAAAGAGAGAACACTTATAATCAGTTATTGGCTGACTATTCAGATATAATTTTTAGCAAAATAATAGTATGTAAAAACATAACTAAACATAAAAGGCAATTTTTTATGTACCACTTTTGTTGGAGGCATTTTAAAAAATCTCATTTTGATGTCATTAATACTTTTTTGGTATCTGTGTTAAAAACAAACTCAAAATAAAACAACATTATTTAACTGTTTAATTGCTTCCATTTTGTTTGGGAAACTTAACCTCAATTTCACCTTTGTGGCTACTGTGCAAGTCAAAAATGAAATGACTTTGACGATCTCAGTCCCAGAATAATAAACTCTTTGGGGGCTTTAAGCCTCTTTACCTTTAATAGGGGGGACTGAGCAGTCTTCAAGTTGTTTGTGTTCGTTGATGGATAATGAACAGTTTCTCTGTCTACATCTGTGTGGGGCTCTGTGAAGTCTGCTTTAGCCTGCTGGGAATTGAGAGGAGGGAGAGGCAATCACAGTGGGTTTAAAAAATTGTTCTAAAGATGACATTTGGAGGCAAATATTTTGGCCACAGGCCAATATGGCTTTTTTATGTCTAAAACAAGCTTGGCACTTTACATTTTCATTTTAATCTGTTTTCACAATCCAATATAAGTTGACAGTTCACTATTTCTAAATAGTGGAAGCTTTCTTCAAATGGCTATCTCTATCAATAGGTTATTTTACAAATGTGTGATGAAGGGAAAATTCCAGACTTACAGTCTTTTATTCTGATTCTGTCACTCACTACAAAATCTATTAAGAATCAATTATGGAATACTTGGTTCTTACTTTGGTTTTCTGTTTAATTTAGAAAAAAAAAATTGCCCATGGCCAGAATGTGAGATAATCTCTTAAAGAGTTAAATACTTCTTATTAAATGGAAATGAGGTAGAACTGGTAAATTCATAAAGCTTACTCTTCCTATACGATTTTTCTCATCATAAGAATTTCACAATATAAATAGGTTCAAATATAACCAATGCGTTTTAAGCCATTTGCCCAACAAGAGAAAAAGTGTGCGTCAAATTTTAACATAGCATGGCTTTAAATAACACTGTTGATTTCTTTATTATATACAACTGGCTATCTTTAATTCTACCAGTGTTATGGTTCTTTGGGTTTTCAGGAGCATTGGTTAAAATGGAGATGATCATTTCCTGATACAAAGGGCTATGCTTTGGGAAGTAATCAGGAGAGCATCTGGGTTGGACTTCTGATGGAGAAACAACAGGTTAGAAGCCAGGAGGGCTGATTTACATGGTTGGGAGGCAAGAGTCTGCTTCCAAGTGGATAGGAAGACTGGGAGCCAGGACACATGGTCAGAATAACTGACTCCAGGAAAAGCAGTGTGTTCTCATTTATCCTGAAGTGAGGACATCTATGCTTAAGTGAAGACAGGGAGACTTTTTGAGCCAGAAGGCTGACTCAAGAAAACTATATTTCTTTATAGCTTAAAAGGCTATCCACGGAGCAGAGGTCCCACAGAAACCATGCTATACATCTAGTGACTGCCCTGGTACACTTTAAACAAAACTTATTATTACATGACTCATCCAGCCTCGCCACATACTGGGCTTCCCCTGAGCAGTAAAACAAGCTATTTTAATTCTCAGGGTGACTAGTAGGATTTCCTGGGTCACTTCCTCAATAGGATTCTTTCAAGAAATAGGGGTTCTCTTCTGATCTAGAATAAAAAAAGAACCCAGAACTTCTCTGTGTATTCTTGTGAGCTGCTAATTAAACAAGAGTTAATACAATAAAAAATATGAGTCAAGCCCTGGCTGAGTGATGTGGTTCAGCAGATAGAGTGTTGGTCTTGGCACGGAAGGGTTGTGGGTTTGATTTCCAATCAGGGCATGTACTGCGGCTGCAGGTTTGATCCCTTCCCCAATCAGGTAGTATGGGAAGCAAAGTTCGAGAAGCAACAGGTCCATGTGAGAGAGACAGATCTCTCTCTCTCTCTCTCTCTCTCTCTCTCTCTTCTCTCTCCCTTCCACTCTCTCTAGAAATCAGTGGGGAAAATATCCTGGAGTGAGAATTAACAAAACAAACAAACAAACAAAAATGCGATTCAAGTTCCCACAAAATAAAATAAAGCAATACCAGAAAACAAATCAAATACTTGTTTTTTCTGCTGCGAATAGAGAAAGTTCTTTTTACTTCCTGAAAATTTTGATATTTCCATTCAAACAATACAGAAAACCATAAGAATAATATGGCTTTAAGGTAATATTCTATAATTCAAGAAAAATATCCTATAAGGAGTCAAAATGATATGCAACTCTTTTAATATTCAGATTAATCTAAGATTAGATGCTGCAGTGGATGAAAAGTGAATATTCCAAGCAATGCTCTTCTCTGAATGTCACTTCTCTCTGTGGAGAGATTTTGGTAAGTATTGAGCAGGAGTAAGATTAGCATTAGACTTGCTGGTCAGTGATTCTATTTGCTGGAAAATATAGATCATATAACTTAATAGTTAGCCATAGGAGGAGAGGATTGATAATAATTAATGAAAGATGAAAGATAGAAAAGCCATTCATGCTCAAACAGAAGAATACTGACTTCCATATAAAAGCAAATCTCAGAATAACACAGAAGGAATGAGATTATTTTTCCAGATGTGGTACTGTCTCTGCAGTAGCATATACAACAAAATGGGCTACAGAAATAAGATCCATTGTTGAAAGCAAAGTCTCTTTCATAGTTGTGCACCACTGAGAAAAATTACTACTTACCTAAGATACTTTCTTAATTCTTGATGAATATTAATCACTTATAAAAAAACAACTTTCCCTATACACATAAAATAGAAATACAAGATCTCACCTACAGAGTAATTCACAATGACATAGACCTTTCGAGGGCCTTTTATCTAAAGAATCAATATATATTGGATGATATAAAATAAAATACATTATTTGACTCTCCTATTTATTTTCATAAATTGCATTACATAAACTCTTCAACTTGTTTGAAAATGCTAAAAGTGTGTAATTTTACAGAAGATGGTGGCTCTGAAAACTTTAGTAAGTATTCCCTTCCTGCTTAAGTAACTTAGAAGTATGCTTTCTACAAAGGTCAACATATTTGTAAATGCAAGTTCTGGTAAAGTATACTACGTGACTTTTAATAATATTAATTAAATCACACAGTACATATTTCCATATCACATGGAAACCTACCATGTGAGGTTTGAATATAGAGAAGTAGAAAGACAAATCTAGCACCAGACCTCACACTTCACAAAGCTTTTAGTCTGGTACAAAGAATGTTCAAAAAGACAAAAAGTATAGTAAGTGTCTATTAGATTAAGTGACCTAGGTTTTACTTATTTGCACCCTACAAGACTGGTTGATAGAGACAAAAGTTGTGTTTACTAGATATATATAATTTATGTGATATATATATATATTATATATATTACAAATTATAGTTACACATAGATATTTCATATATTACACATACCTGTATGTATTATACACATGGTTTATATATAAATACATGTACCTGTATATATGTATTATATATGTAGATATTTAACTATGAAAGGAAGAATGGAAAAACAAAATTACTAGCTGGAAGAGGGTGTGGGACAAAGGAAGTTTTATATGGAAGATAGTTGTAAAATAACAATAAGAATGATCTAGCGTGGAGTAACAGTTAAAGTTATGGGAGTGAAGCTATATAAAGTAGAGTGAGAGCGATAGGGAGAAGTAGAGAATGAGGATCAGGGCACACTTTAATAGGAGAAAGAAAAATCTTCTGGCCCAGTGGGCTTGCCTCAGTGGTTGAGCATTGATCTATGAACCAGGTGGTCACAGAGCAATTCCCAGTTAGGTCATATGTCCGGGTTGTGGGCTTGATCCCCAGTGTGGGTTTGCAGGAGGCAGCCAACAATGATTCTATCTCATCATTGATGTTTCTGTCTCTTCCTCCATTTCCCTTCCTCTTTGAAATAAAATTAAAATAAAATAAAACCATCTTCTGTCTGAGGATGGAAAAAGAAAATTATAAATAAGATAGTTACATTTATTCATTAGGTGGTAGAAATGTGAGATAGTTTCCATTCGATGGTTATTGTTTTCTTCATTGAGTAAGCACCTACATTATCTCAGAGAGGGAGAAAGGAAGGCAGAGAAAGGCTGTGAGAAAGTAAGTACATTTTGAAATGATTCCTGTGAAGAACTGCAGAGATGCTGATGAGGAAAACCAAGAATCACTGGCCAGCTTCAGGGCCTGGGTGTTCTGGTTGGTCCTTATGAATGTATATTGTTACTATCTTTCATTGTTTTATGACTTTCTTCAGTAGTTCTGGGTGGAAGCATGGAGATGACAGGCGGTTCAAATGATCCAAGACTGGGGTTTGGCAGAAAGATGCAAAATAATTCAATTGGCCTGGGAAATTGAGGTATTAATCTTTATGGTTAATTATAAGCTAAACAAGTAAGTTGTAAAAAATGAGGAAAAATAATAACAATTGAGGAAGAGGAAACATCAGGCTATTGGATGTGTGGATGAGAAAAGGCCTGAACTGCTGTACTGGGAATAGCTGAATGAGAGTGCCAGAAGAGAGGTTGTAATAGATTTAGTTGTCTCAGTCTTTTGTTTCAAACCCCTCCTGGTGATGACAGGGCCCAAATGTGACTATGATATTCAGTCACTAATGTCTAGTCAAGTGGAGATGAGACACAGGAATTGAAAGGGCAGGTTGTCAGCTGAACAAACACAAAGCTATTGAATTGCATGAGATAGCAATCAAATTTGGATGCAAAATTAAAAAAAAAAGATGAGTTGAATACTAAAGTTTTCAGTAAATAATGATAAATAATTTGAAGCTCAGTAAAACTAACTATAAAAAAGAATGAAGGAAGATAGAGCTGATTGCATGACATAAAATTAGATGGGGTTATACCTAAAAGTAAGGTGCAATGGCTTAGGGACTTCCCTGAGAATTGAAATCAGAGGACAAATGGCCCTTTCCAATGTGAATTTTAAATAAAATGCTTACTTCTAAATATCTCTTCCTCAAACATTTTAAAAATACTTCTGTGTTAGTGTGATAATTATAAAGTACATACCTTTTGTGTCAGCTGACCAATCTTTACAGAATAGACACAGCACATAACCACCACCCAGTCTATATGTAAAAGATTATCAGTACCCAGAAGCTTGCCTTGTGCTTTCTCCCAGTCATTACCCACCCATATACATTGGTAATTACTAACCTGGCTTTTATTATCACGGATTAATTCTGTTTACTTTTGCATGATATTATGAATATTTTGACCATATCTGCTGGCCTACATACTAGTTAGTTAGTATATGTACCAAAACATTTATATGAAGTTCATGAAAGCACCATTTCTAATAGCTTCCTTCCTTTCTTCCTTTCTTTCTTTCTTTCTTTCTTTCTTTCTTTCTTTCTTTCTTTCTTTTGCTTTATACAACTTTATTTAAAAAAAAAAATCTTGTTAATGTACAGGCATTGGCACATTTTAAAAAAACAAACTACATAAACAGCCCTCTCCTATAATCCAGGAAATTGGAATGTCAGGAGTCAGCAAACACGGTGAACTTAAAGTGGGAGAAGGAAGGCACTCCACAAACTCTTCACGGGAAGTGACTATAGCCTCTCGGACACCTTCACTTCAAACGTGGCAATGACTCAGGGTTGGAGCCCAGAAACAGGGACAGTTTCATGGCAGTAGAAGCATAACACAAATACTAGTGAGTGATGAGCCCTGGGCCATTTCGGTTTCTGATGACCTTTAACCTTCTTTTAGTGTTTCTCCGGGCCTCGGAGCCCTGTGTTTTCACAGTTGACGTTTTGTGAGTAAGAGAGCAAGAATTAGGGGAGAAGACATCGGCGTCAGAGACCTAAACAGGCGTTACTTCATTGTGAATACTCAGGTTATTAGCAAGTCGACGAGGTTTCAGTTAGAGGTAGATGGCTGTCCCACGTTTCCAAGGAGTCTAATAATTTAGTATCTGGACATCAAACAGGTCACACACTTCTTCACTGTCATCTGAATTAAAGTCGTGGTCATCCGCGGGGGTGGGGGAGAGCCGCAGGAGAGGAAACGCCTCAGAAGACATCAGTTCATCAACGGCATCTCCAGGAACAGATCCTGAAGCCAGGATGTGCTGGAGGCCAGGGGTCCTTTCAGAGGTGGGGGGCCCCGGGGGCTCGGCGGGGCGGGGCTGGGCTTGTGCGGAGTCCCGGGAGTTGAAGGCTGAGAGGGGTGCTGCGAGAAGCCGCCGGGTGGTTGAACAGGGAAAGCCACAGGCTGAGAGGAACTGGACTCTTCATTTATCAGCAGCACGTGGATGGGGCCCGAGGGACTCTTCAGGGTGATCCGGTCCTTCCTCTGTCCATTCTGACCCATCTCTGGAAGAGGGACCTCCCGCTGCGGGCCAGCAGGTGCTTGGATGGCCAACAGTGTGTCAGCGTGGCAGCAATTGCAGATGTCCTCGTGAGTCCTGCAGGAAAACCTGCTGGGGGTGGTGTCGTCCGTCACATTTCTGAGGCTCTGCTGCAGCCAGGACTTCTGCTGATCCAGGTCCCTTTCTTTCAGGCCCAGGTCCTCAGCCTCGGCTCCGAGGTCTCGCACTCTTTCCAGGACTTCCTTAGTGTTGCAGCCAGCGCCCACACCTTTCCACTGGATGCTGTTTTTTGACTTTTTCTCAATCAGGTCGATCCCTTCCAAGACATTGATGATATCATCAATTCTTCTTTTCTGCCTCACAGCCAACCTATCTGCAGCCGCCTTGAGGTCCAGCACCCCATCCTGCGCCTCTTGCAGCAGCGACAAGAACTTGGCGGTGAGTAGCCCCAGGCTCTTCTCATGCCGGCTACTCCCGCCCCCAGGCCCCTAGCTGCAAGGGGGAAGGGGGCGGGATGTTTACTGATCCTGGGCCTGGCCCCGGGCGCTGACTGCCCCGAACTCGCGGGCTCGGCTGCCGCCATCCCCAAATGCGCCCGGCCAATGCTGAGTTTCTCTTTAAATTTTAATAAAGTAATATTTGGTAATTACTTCACCTATGAAGCCTATCTGTGTTGTTGAGTTCTATTTGGATTGCTGGAGACAAAGTCTAAGTGAAGGGTAGACCGAATTCAGAGGAAGCTCTCAACTTTCAACTTGACTGTATGTAGATCACTATCATGAAGTGAAGCAAGCACCCAGGGACATAATGGACCTGGCATGGGCAAGCATTGGCTCAGAGGTGGCTAATTATATAGCTGCATGTAAATTACCTCCATTACCTTCACAACCATTTTGTAAGGTCACTATTCTTTTGCCCCCATGTTCAAACTGACCAAACTGGGGCACAAAGAAGTGAGATTGTGGAAAGCTTACTGCTGTCTCCACCTAGGATTTCCATCTGCACTCCACGGCAACACTGGGCCAAGCTCCTTCCACCCTGAACCTTGACTGTTTGGCAAAGATTGTAGAACTTTAACTAGAAACGAGCAGGGACACATCTGGTACACTATAGAAACTCTGTTGAAATTTGAAACCTGAACAATGATTTAAATTTATAGTCTTTGGTGAACATCTCTGAGGTCTATATTTTCTCTTTTTTTTGGTTTAGAAGACTTCAGAGGTTGATCTACTCTGTGTCCTTGAATTATTTCCATCAATTGCAATACTCCTACACTTTTATTTGAGTGCATATTCAGTATTGGTCTAATCACATGAATGGGGAAGAGAGAGATGGTGAATAGTTTAGTACCCATACCCATATCACTTGCAAAAATAAAAACAGAAACATTCTATAATGCTGTACTGCTGTTTTCTGATTCTTTATACAACTGCCAACTGGTAAAATAGGCAAGACTTTTAAAATTGTAATATTGCTTTTATTGTGTTGGCAGATGAAACAATCCTACTTCTATCACTTTTTATTTTGCTCTAAGTAGTATCTAGAGATTTATAATCCTTTCCCAAAGCACAGGAATAAAATGCAACATGCATTTGGAGTTTTTAGAACACCATGTGGATTATGAGGATGACAATGATTATGTGATGATGGTAACCAGATTAAAGTCTATTGTATGTTTGGTTTTGTGTATTTTAACTCCCTGAACATACTTAAGTATATACAGAATGTAAAGAAAAACTATAAATGTGACTTTCTTTTACAAGAAACAACATGTTAAGGTAGCCTAAAGAATGTTGTTTTGCCATATTTAGAATTTGATAAAATGGCATGTAAATTTGTGAAATGAAGGAAGTAGAGGTAGCTAATTATATATTCTATAAAAATTGTGTTATCTAAAAGTAATGATTTATCTTTAACTTGTTTATTTTTGAATAATAAAATCTATTCTTAAAACTGTGTCAAAATTCCTAATATCTGATGACTGCTCTGACACCTAGGAATCTTTTGGGCATTTTATAACCTATGATTTTTATCATGTTTTTATCTAAGAGTATTTCTTAAAGGCAAATAAGAAAAAGAAAAACCTAGTGAATGTAAGCATCTGTTTGAAAGCATTCTAGTACAAAGGGAGCTTGCCACACGCTCTGGAGTAGCAATGAAGGGGTTACTGTTTATCATATTGTACAATGGAAAAGAAAATGCATACTGGCTCTCAAGTTCAAAGGGCTTGAGGGAGCTTTGGTAACTTTATCCCCTTTAGTCACAAACTGTGAGACGGCATATGGTTAACATCCTTTATTGGTGTTATTTTTAAACTTGTTTATGAGACATAAATAAAAAGTATTCTAAACCCTATAATGACGTTTCTCCCTGAATGGAAACTTGGTTGTGATGGGCCTGGCAGTACCTCTTCCAGTTTGACTCTCTGGCAACTTTTCCCTGTGTGGGTGAAACAAGCATGGAAGTGAAAGGCTAATACAGTGCATTCTTGCTCTTCTTTTTCCCCCTCTGAGTTTTTCCCTGGCATAGGTATTCCAGACCTAAAGAGCTAAGATGGTTGAAAGGGGATTTAGAAAACTGTCAGAAATCATTTGGGAAAGGGAATATCTCCACAATATTCCATGAATCAAATTTGGTAACAAGGGAATATCATTTTCCGGCTAACTTAATTTCTGACTCTATAGCAGCTAGAAGTTTGGGACTCCTAAATCACACAAGAGTTTTTTAAGAAAAAAAAAAGCCATAGGAAGTAATAAATGTCAAAAACTCATCACAAACAGGCTGGGCATTTTAATTTTTTAAAAATTTTATTTTAGTCTCTACTGGAGTTCTTTGAACATGTAACAAGTAATCCATCTGCATTTCAAAACTACTGTAAAGCTGGTTTACCATGCTACCTGCCTTAAATTTAACATCTTTCCCTCAGGGAATTAAATACTGGGCCATAACACTTTCTGAAATACAGATCTCTGTTACTTTTAATTCCTTGGTATAGATTTAGAATTTCATACAATATAATTAGGGAACATTTAAAGCATCGAGATGCATAAACATACGGGCACTGGCATCACACTGGAGTCATTTGTTTTTGGACAAGAATGTTGGTATACCTGCTCTGTGTTTCACTAATTCTCACTGGGGACAACCAGGGCTTCCCAGTAGAAACTAAACTGCGCCTTCTGTGATTTTCTCCAATCTGATTCATCAACAGTGTGTGCATTGGCTCTTCAAAAATGAAACTGAAAAGCAATAAAGACCCAGAACAACATTTTATCAAGACACTAAATTTTCCTAGTGCTTCATTCAGGCGAAAAAAAAAAAAAAGAGTGTGTTTATATTTATACATGTAAAGAACATGGCTTAGATGAAATAAATGTCATGACTCAAATAACTTAGCAAAGAAAACCTTGTGGACAAATATGAGATAAAATGTGATAAAAATTTCCTGGCCTGTTGTAGAAATATTAAACAGAATGATATTTCACTTCTTGTGCTTGGACCTTTTCTGTGACAACTCAAAAGTCATTGCAAATACTCAAGATTTATCTGGCACAAAAGAGGACAGCTCTCACTTTAAAGCTCTGAGCTCAAATCTTTGTGTTCAAAGCATCATTCTCTACCTTTCTTCTGACAACACTTTCTTACACAGGGTCAGGGCATGGTTGGTTCCACCTCCTTCATCATCTAGATTCACATCCAGCACTTCATTTACTTAGGTCAGTGAGCAAATGAGAACTTGAGGTTCTCAAGCTAAACTTCTGATCATAAGCTCCTATTTCTAAAGGTCAATTGCTTCCCTTGCTTAGTTTGGGCTATTTTATTAAATTCACCTCACTTCCTGTGTAGAATGGATATTCATAACTGAATGTTTCATAATGTGATGTTTCTACTGAATCCTTGAGGATTTCTTTTCTACCATTCAAAAGTTCAAGGGAAAGAGTAAATGTGACATTATAATCCAAAAAAAGATTTATATGCTGTACTTTGAGAAGATAATTCTACCCTTTTCAATATAATTCTCTCAACCTTGGGGGGGGGGGGGGAGAGAAAGAGAAAGAAGGAAAAAAAAAAAAACAAACCTGAGACGATTACTCTTGATTTCTACAGGATTTTATAGAGCTTCAGACTGATGAAAATAAGCTCCCTTATGTTTTATTTGTTGTCATGTGATATATGAATAATAATATTTAAATATTTACAGTTACAATGAATACTTGCCTACCATGCTTCAGAGCTCTAGCAATAGTGAGAATGAATTAGGCAATATTTATTTATTAATCAGTGCTACTTTATGCTCTAAGAGACAATGAATAAATGGTGCAACCAAAATTATATGCTAAGATTCCTAGCTTCTAGTCATAAATTCCAATCAAAACCTCATTCTTCTTTTTAAGGTATTGCTGTAGGAAACTAGTCTTATTTCAAAGGCAAGACTCTAGGGATTATCTAAACCAGAAGGGGCAATTATTTTTTTTTTCTTTTCTGAGCTGTGGCTTTGCCATCTGTTATATTTTCCTTATTGCACAAAACTGGTTTTCATGACCAAGAAACTAGTTTTGGCAAAGAAATAGGATATTTTAGGAAGATCTTACATTATAGAGAGCAATATCAATATTGAGATACCTGCATTTTTACTTATATTCAGATGAATTAGTTTTTCCAAGAAGTTTAAAATAAAGCATTCAAACAGTTAAAAACCACATTATATTTATTTTTAACTCATCAGTGATGATCACCAGAAATATTTTTACTCAGTTTATGCTACAGAGGATAGGTTATGTGGAACTCCATTCTATTTTTCTATTAATTTTATGAAACATTTTTTAGAGAATTAGTTTCTTATGTATTTAATCTGAATAGTATACAACATCCAGGAAAAATTGCCTCCTAGGAGATGAGTAAATTTTCTACTTCACTCCATTTATTCTGAGAACAGAAGCTGGTTCCCCACAGGTACGCCAGGTTGATTTCTGGAGTGAAAGGTATATGAGATGTGTATGTTTGTTTTATGTGTATTAGGGGGAGGTTGATGATGGGTTTGGGGAGTGGTTTGGGGAATGTGACTTGAATATGCTACTGAGCAAAGAGGAAGAGCAAGAAAATAAACAATTATTATTTAACTTTTCTGCACTAAATCTTAGAAACTTATCTTAGAAAAGAAAACAGTAATATTTACGATCCTGAGAAAGAAATGTCAACTTCACTTGAAAGACCAAATGCTGTGTGTGGATGCTGTAAATGAGGACATCAGTTATGAGAAGACATTAAAGGAAGCTGTAAGTGAAGAACTGGGAGGTTAGCCCAGTGAAAAAGGAAGTGGAACACTTGGAAGTATAATATGCCATAAAATGAGGGCAAGCCCCCTGCTGTTGCTGGTGAAAGGGAGTTCTTTAGATCAAAGCTCACTGAGGACACTAGGACACTGCCCAAGTTTTGATGCTCTGTGTCATCTGCTTACATCGTTTTTCAAAAATATTTTTTTCATTCTTTATTGCATCTACAAAAGATAGAAAGTAGCCTAATATTTAGTTGGTAGTCAATACATATGTGATAAGTGAATGGATAAATGACTGAATAAATAAAATGGTATGAGAATGACTGAAACTTTTAAGCCTAGTGTATCTTCAAGAACTTCATGTGAGAGCAAGATAAATAAAATATACTCTCTCCATCATCATAATAATAGTCACATATGTTTAATACATAATCTATGCCAGGCACTATAATGGATACAGCAATATAGCATTCATATTATTTACAATCCTCACAGGCATTCATGGAAGTAGATATTGTCAGTTTCTTTTGAGGAGCTCTTCTTTTTATGGATAAAGCAAGATCCCCTGAACCAAGAGCATCCAGAAAAGCGGGATTCCATGTCTCTGAGCCTGTCTATGGGGACTTTGCAAACTTATATTAGAGATCATCTCTAAGCTTAATGTTGCTTCGAAAATATTACTGCTTTGTATTAATTGAGAAACCAGAGTAAATATCCCTTTTCCATAATGACCATTACACTTTTCAGGACTGCTGTATTTTCAATATGCATTCATGTATTCAATACTAATTCATATATCCAGTGCAACATTTTTTAAAAAGATGGTAACTCTTTTGCATTAAATTGCTTTCCCTGAGAGGCACAGCTAAGGATATCTATATCCATATGAATCCCTAAAGATATATGGGATGAGACTTTTTTTTACAAATATAACCAGTAGAAATGTAAACCAAATTTTAATTCACTAATTCTGGTAGCCCCATGAATGGAAAGTATCTAAATTATATTTTCTTGTTTATATTCCACCAGTCTTATTGATCAGGTGAGTATATCACATGTAGATTCTCCCCAATGATTTATTCAGAGTGTCAGGGTCAAGCTTACAGAGAGAAAAGAATTTCATGGATGATCCATGGAATGAGGAAAACATGGTGTATTTGTGGAAGAAGTGGGAGAGGTTGTGTCTTTAAGAAACTATAATATCATATAAAGTATATGATATAAATGATAAATATATAGGTATTTGAAAATTTTGGCATAATTAAACATAAATTACGACAATTATATACTTTAGCAAATGGAACTTTTAAATTTACCTAGAGTATCTTCCCTTTTCATTAACCCTTGGGCAATATATTTTTTAATTTGCTCATTTTTTAAAGTTAGCCCCAATTTATAAAATATAGTACATTATAAAATATGTAGTAAAATTTGTGCTCTTTATCAAATCTTGTGGACCATGAGTAGGCTATTGCAGGCAGAAACCCTGGAGGTCTGGAATTCCTAGTCATTCCCACTTGGAAAATAGTATATGTAGTGCAGAAAACAAGGTCAAGACTGCTTGCCTCAGAATTAGAAAACCTCTGTTTTCTAGAGCCTTTAATTTTAATGTTGGCAATAGAACCTGTGGTATCTTATTTTTTAGTTTATCTTTGTGTTAGGTTTTGCTGCCCTCCTTGGGATATTTTATATCTTATGTCCCTCTGTGTCTATAAAATGGGTCTATGTAAAGTATTTAATATAGCTTGTTGCAAGGATTAAACTATATATACAAAGCATTTGTAACATATCTGGCACATAGTTAAAGTTATATAAGTATTATGTAAGTGTAAGCACTGTTATTATTCCCTCTCTCTCTCTCTCTCTCTCTCTCTCTCTCTCTCTCTCTCTCACACACACACACACACAGTCTTTAATAGTTATCACTAAAAATGATGTTCCATACTTATTTCCTTTATCAGTTGTGTGTGTGTGTGTGTGTGTGTGTGTGTGTGTGTGTGTGTGTTAACAAAAATTTGAAAGCAGGATATCTATCCTATACCTTTTTCAGTGTTTGTTAAAAAGACAATGTGCCAGGCTGGAGTGGCTCAGTTGGTTGACCATTGTCCCGTGCACCAAAAGACTGAAAATTCTGTTCCCATTCAGGGCATTTACCTAGGATGTGGGTTCCTGGTTGGGCAAGTACAGAAGACAACTGATCAGAGTTTCAGACAGATGTTTCTCTCTTTCTCACCTCTCTCTCTCTCTCTCTCTCTCTCTCTCTCTCTCTCTCAGCATGTACTTTGCTGAGGATTAAAAATAAATAAATCACAAATAGAGAATGCAATATATATAAATCCTAAGCATTACTCTTGATCCTAAAATAAAATAATGTATCACAATATAAGCTGTATTAACAGTGAAGTTTTTCTTTATAGCATTAGTACTGACAACAGATGAGTAATGGAAACAAAAACTTGACATATCTGAAACTGTATAATGTAAAGCATAGAATAAACTAATTTCTTTTAAAATTAAATTTGTAAAAAAAAAATTATGAATGAGTCAGCATTATCACTGCTTCCACCAAAGAAAGGCATGAATGATTGATCCTACACTACTGTTGATGACATTGTTATTTTTTTCTTTTTGTTGTATTAACTCAGTCTTTATTTTTGTTTTAATCAGCCAATAAATATTTTACATGTTCACTAGTCTGTCTTTCTGCCAAAATAAGCTTACAAATATCTTCTCATATCTTCACATAGATGGAATACTTTAGAAAATTCAACGTAATTATTTCAAAATGTGTTAGGAGAGAATGTAAATATTTGAGGAAAATAAATACTAACCTCAAGCAAACTACTTGGGGGGTCTACAACAATGTGGATAACTCTTTGCCCCGTTCTTTTTAATGTTCTTGACTACTTATGTATTTTGCTTCTGGCTAAGGATGACAGTAGAAAAGCCAAAATTCTATAAGAAAAATTACTCCTGTGGTGTGTTTTTTTTTTTCTGGCTCCTGTAATAGCAATAAATTCAGGGATACCAGATATATAAAGATAATGTATTTTCATTAAATTTCTAACTCAATTGTGGACCCATGTGGTTCAGATAAAATGCATTCATGTACAAAGATCTGAGATGCTCTCTGTAACCAAATTGAGCTCTAGTGTATGGGAGCATTATTCATTCTGCAAATGAGCCACATTCATATCTAATGAGAAAACAAAATCCAGTTTTTAATTGGCAGTGGGGAGGGTTTAGGAGCTCTTTTTTAGACTGTTTAAGACTGACTTTCTAGAGCCAGGACACACCCAGTCTTCTCAAACTTTGCTTCACTCTGCAGTGGAAATTTAGATACCAAGCCACTGTCTGGTAAGTTTTCCTGCATCACAGTATTTCAAAGTTAATGAACTTATTCCCAGGTTGTTATAAAAGTTGAAGTTGTCCAAGCTCTTCTCCTAAATTTCTGAACCAGGTTTCTTGTGTGGCCTCTATTTTGAGATTTATGCCAGCCATCATCCTACTTGCCCATTTCCCTAGCAACCTAAGGTTCTACTGATGTCCAAACCCAACAGCACTTAGTTCTAAGCCCAAAGTACGCCACTTCATAGTTCAAAATGTCTTACTTAAGTACTGCTTTGGAGTCTTCAAACTTTTTGGCTTAGAAAGTTAAGGAACTACCTCAGGAATGTGGGCTGAAAAAGAGTAAAGCTGATTTTACAATGACATCTAATCATAATCATTTAATTCTAAATCCATGCACATATTCTTTGAGCTACTGCTTTTGCTTTAGCTTGAATGCAAGAAAACAGGCCTCTGAACCCAATCCCAGAATGGAGCTATGAAACCCATGGGATGGCCCCTTAGACACTGTCTAATGCTAACCTCCTCCAAGCATTATTTAACATCAATCTACTGCAGCTATGTACTGCTCTGTGGGCATCGAGGGCCGTACTATTCTGTTCATTGATAATCATGCCTGCCTATTTGAAAATCATTCTTCACATGGCTCTGTCTGCCTAATCTGTTCAGCCTGGTAGACTAAACTGGTAATAGATCTTATCCCTGCCACCTCCCCGACCACCTCCTTGTCCCAGACTCTGACTATTCTGCATCCTACAAGGAAGGCAATCTTGCTTAGAGGAAGCCCATGGTATGTTTAATGCTCAGGAGAGATGTATAGGTTATATATACTAAGTAGTAAAAACATAGCTATAAAATTAGTAGAATCATGGCAGGAATGAGTTTTCTTGAATGTCAGACTAGGGATTTAAAAGTAATTTAGTTAGAAATGAGGGTCCATTGACCATTTTAGGATTGGTTGAAGTGGTGTTTTAGAAAGTTTTTTCAGGTAGTTTGACAGTAGCAGGAAAAGCAAAAGACGATTTCAGCCTTTCCGAGTACAGGTGAAAATGTACATAAAAAAATGACTTAAAAATCAAGCAGCTTTGGTATGACTCTGTAACTCTGTGATATGAAATCATTATTTTTTTGGCAAATTTGGGGAATTTACATTTTTGAGTTAAGAAGAATGAAAGAAAAAAAAGAATGACTTATGAATCATTTATTGAGGAAGAGGTACTACCTGAAATTGTAATGAAATGGGAGGCCAAATGCAACTCTGAAAAATTAAAAAAAATGATTGAAAAGAATCCTTAAGTGCCAACTGGCACACAAATGGAAGGAAATTGCATTAGCTTGTGAGTGAGAAAATAGGAATGATGAATGAGCTGAGGTTTGGTCACCCTGGGATTTATAAGAACATTTTAGGAATGTGATAAATATATTTCTTGAGAATAAGAGCTTATTGAGGAAATGTATAGCCTTAAGAATATAAGTAAAATATAGTTAAGTATAGTTACATATTGAAATAACAGATATCATAAGTAAAATGTAGTTAAATTTAAGAAAGTTATTTCATATTCCCTAATTTAATTTTCAATATATCAGGTATATATTGTCAAATAAATTCCATAGTTTTAGCACAGGTATAATGGCACCTTCTAAAATAGTTATACATTATTAAGCGTATTATTTTAAAAATTTCAAGACTCTCTTATCTCTATTCAACTCCTCTACATGTGGGCACTCCCACCCACAAATGAATGGTTATCAACTGCTCAATGATAGGAATCACTAACTTTTTAGAAGTTCCCAGAACCTAGTCTTTTTGCCTGCCACTGAGTATATTTGTCAATAAATAGTAGTAACATAAGCAATTATTAGATATGTTAACATTTATTATTTTCATTTAATATTGATATATTAGACATATGCTGAGAGAGGAAATTCTGATTTCTTTTTTTAGTCCCAACCTGGGATCAGGCGAATTAAGATGTTCGCCTTTCCACCGTGGCTTGGTGGAATACATGGTCCACAGCACCGGAGTGAAGCTCCGGTGGGCTCAGGGAGGGAGAAAAGCACAATGGAATAGTTGAATGCCTGCTCCATAAAGTCTGAAGCAAACCTCTGTCTCTCTTTCCGGGTATTTTGCCTCTTCCTTTAGGCTTAGTTGACTTGAGTTTGCATACCTTTCACTCAAATAGTTTCCTTGACTTTCTCAGCAAGACAGGCACTCCCCACCAGAGTTATGAACAATTTACAAATCTCTATTACTCTACCCTTTCTTTCCTCTCTAGATAGAATGTCAGAATGGAAGCAAGGGGTTATTATTATAGGCTTAACCTAAATGTGTTCTGATTTACTTTAAAGAAAATCATTTGCAAAGTTTGCTTCTTTAACAAATATCAAATTACTTGAAATTCACCTACAACTAATCATGACCCATCAGTGTATCCACACCACTCTGAGAGACTTGCAACTCCAGTTCAAGGAAAAGGAATGGTTTTAATTTGCTACTTACCCACATGGCTAATCAATGAACAACCTCACAGTCACTCCTTTTGCTAACACAATGGACCGTTCAGTGTACAGCTAGTAAAATGTTCTTCTTACTACCACTGTTCCTCCCTCTCTGTCTTCTCTCTCTGTCTTCTCTCCCTCTCTCTCTCTCCCTCTCTTTCTCTCTCTCTCTCTCTCTCTCTCTCTCTCTCTCTCTCTCTCTCTCTCTCTCTCCCCTTCTCTCCTTCTCTCCCTCTCTCCCTCTCCCTATCTTCCTCCCTCTCTAATTTTTTAGAAATTCCTTCTCCTTTCTCTGGCATTCTGGATCAAGAAATAGCCTGAAATTGTCAACTGGTAAATATATCTTTACCAGTTGTGTGATATATGTGTGTGTGTGTGTATAAATATGTATATATTTTATATACATATATATAAATGTATATATATATAATTATTATATATCTAATAATTAGATATATAATTATTTAGCAATCCTTATCCTACATAACAGGAACACTCTATTCCTCCTAATATATATCTGACTCAGCTTACTTCTTAGAGCTAAAATGCTAATTATTTGATATATAAATTTTAAAATATATTGTTAAGGACAACTTAAGAAGTGAAACATGGTTTCAAAGTAATTTATCCTTGGAAACAATACCCAGGTCATTAGTTTATATGAACCCTGATTAAACTGGGCCAGTGAGAGGCATACGAATTGATGGAGATGGGAATTATGTGAGGGTAGCTTTTTAGCACCATGGAGACTTTTGAGTTTCCAGGGACCTAAGAGATAATATAGTCAAATGCTCCAATTGTAAGGATAATTAATTTAAATCAAGAGAGGTTAAGGGATGTACATAAAATAAAACAACTAATTGGTGGCGGAGCACAGATCAAAATCGGGTCACCTATCTCACAAGTCAAGGCATCTTGCTTCTATAAAATGTCTGTTAATCTAAACCAGTGGTCGGCAAACTGAGGCTTGTGAGCCAGGTGCAGCTCTTTGGTCCCTTGAGTGTGGCTCTGCCAAAAATACCACGGCCTGGGCAAGTCTGTTTTGAAGAAGTGGCAATTAGAAGAAATTTAAGTTTAAAAATTTTGGCTCTCAACCCTAACTGGTTTGGCTCAGTGGCTAGAGCATTGGCCTGGGGATTGAAAGGTCCCAGGTTCTATTCAGGTCAAGGGCATGCACATTGGCTGTGGGCACATCCCCAGTAGAGGGTGTGCAAGAGGTAGCTGATTGATGTTTCTCATAGAAGTTTCTGACTTTCTATTCATATCCCTTTCTCTCTGTAAAAAAAAATCAATAAAATATATTTTTAAAAAATAAGAAAGGTCCCAGGTTTGATTCCAGTCAAAGGCATGTATCTTGGTTGTGGGCACATCCCCAACAGGATGTGTGCAGGAGGCAGCTGATTGATGTTTCTCTCCCATTGATGTTTCTGACTCTTTATCCCTCTGTGAAAAATCAATACAAAATATTTTTAAAAATTTGGCTCTCAAAAGAAATTTAATTCGTTGTACTGTTGATATTTGGCTCTGTTGACTAATGAGTTTGCTGACCACTGATCTAAACTAAGAGAAAGGACCTATTAAATTGTTATTATTAATGTTATTAAAGTTTGCACAAGCCTATCCCTGGAGAATTTTACTTTCTTCTAAAAACGTTGGTTGTTTGCTACTTCATTGCTTTTACCTCTAGCAAAAATTCCTTTTAGCTAATTTTTTTTCTTTAGTGTCTTTGGAAAGATGAATGCTTTTCTTTATCAACTTGCATAGAATATAAACAGATTATAGTAATCATATCATAGTTAAAAGTAAGTTTTTCAAATAAGCATAATTTAACTTTAAAGATAAAGCATTTTCTTTAGAACAAATTTACATGATTTAAAAACAAGAACATTTTTCTCCCTTACAAAACTTGTCGAGCAAGTGTGGTTTGAAGCAGAGATATTTAGATGGAGAACATGATTTGGTATACCCTGAGGGAAGATCAGTTTTCAAAGGATTAAGCTTGGAAATCTTCTCAAATGGTTTACCTGCTTGTCTGACCGGCCATGTAAGTCCAGGTGGCACTCTTATTTTACTCTTCAGCTTGGGTGGGCTTAATTCTGTAAACCACATAGAAGAATTTTCATAACTTATTTTCCTTTCAAAATGTGCTCTTGGCAAGATGGGAAATAAGGAACGAAACACCTGTGTGCCAAATATAAAGCTCTGAGTGCCCTGCAGAATCTCTGCAGCATGGACCACGATCAGACCTTTATTTGACCTGCTGTGCAAGAGGATACAAGTGAAGGTGATGAACCAAAGGAAGGAGAAAATTCTGAGAAATAAATCTCATTCCCTGAGTTACTCCCAGCAGTACTTGAATAGCTCTAACTGGACTTTGGATCTAGTTTGCTGTTGATTGGACTTGGTAATATTTTTTCTTTGCTTCTAACCTTATACACGTTTTCTTTATTGATTGCCTTACTATTCTGTTTGCTAAATCTCAGGGATACATTAGGACTGTGTTATTTTTTAAGAGTATAAAAAACAGTTGAAAAGATTAAATCTTAAAAATCTATTAAAAAGAAATTTAAAAAGTGAAATGATCAACCAAAGGACTTGTATGCATGCATATAAGCCTAACTAATGGACACAGACAACAGAGGGGTAAGAGCATGAGTGGGGGAGGTGGTAATGGGGGGAGATGAGGGCACATATGTAACACATTAATAAAGAAATTTTAAAAAAAGTGAAATGAACAAATCACAGTTTATAGAAAGAGGTTGTGTTTCATGAGTTCTAGCAACAGGGACATTTCTATAAAATGGATCTTTCAGGCAGATTGCTTCTCTTAATCTCTGCCTCAGGGCAGCCTGGTTCACCTGGGGAACAGGCTGGCATTTTTCAGGTAAGTCGATCCAATTTGTCTGCTTCTCCCAGTCATTCACAGTCACTCACATTTATATTTATATTGGTCAAATGTAAGGATCATTAATTTTTATAAGGAATACATAAGAACTATATACTGAGGACAGCATCATCTTTCATTCTAATCTCATTCTGATTTCTGCTCTCCACTTTTTTTTTCCTTTCTCTGTTTATTTTTTAGTTACCTCCTCTGAAGTGTATGATTTCAGAGTCACAATACACATTCATTTGAAGCTACTGAGGAAACAGATCCACAACACAAAAGTGGTTCAGCAGTTTTCACTCTAGTCTGAACTGCCTCTCTCAAATCAGAATCATAACATCTGGAAAAACACTTCAGTATATTTTGAATCGAGACATAAGTGTGAATAAAGGAAAATTAGATAGGTCATCGGCTTTGAGTGTTATGATAAACTTATTGTGTCAAATATTTAGGTAATTCTTAACAAACACAATCATAAACAAATATGAACAAGCCATTCATTGGCTGTCCTTTATTTTACAGCCCCAGCCCTCACCTTTAATTTTAACCATGAAAGACCAGGAGGGTCTAGTGGAGTGCACCCCAATCTGTCAACACTCTTCCCAGGTCCTGTCCCAACGAAATCCATTCAGATAATCATCCTCAAAAATTCAGAAAAACTACCCAAAATGCAAATGTACGACTTTAATAACATGCTTCTAATAATTCAACCTTTGTCTTTGATGTGAGATAATAATATGTTGTAATTTATAGCACTCCGCTCAGTTTCAAAATGCAATTAAATTACTTTGCTCACTTGTCATTGCATTTCTCAGCAATTTACAAGCTTATTTACAGCAAGCATCATGTTTTTCCTGTTCTCGACATAAGCAGAGAAAACAGCACCCTGCCTGCCTGGCACAGACTGCATATTTGTTGGATGAATGAATGAAATAACTGAATATTTTATTAGCTTGATAAAACTAATACCATAGTTAGTATTACAATTAAGCACAGAAAAATACAGAAAAACAAAGAAAATTTAGAATCTGTGAAAAGAAAACAAGATTATATATTCTGAGGTAATTTCACATGCACCTGTTGCAGATTTCATAGATATTGGAATCTACCATTTTTTATGACAAAGACATAATACTTCCAGATGCTTCTCATTGGTTTTGAACCCAATTATTTTAACTTGTTTATTATAATAGAATGGGCCGTTTATATCCATTTTGTAAGTAATAAATACAAAAGTAAGTATTAACTGCAGCTAAGAAACGACAAAATAAAATAAATATATTTGTAATTCAATTAGCTAAAGAAGCTTTATGCTGAAGAACTTGGCAACAAAATATGATCATATTGGTAACAATGTCTTGGGATATTTTTAAATATCATTTCTTTCATCAATACAATTGGCTGCACTTTATTTTTCAAGCTGTATCATTTATATTGATTGTAAATGAGACAAGATTACAAAGTCTAGTGCTAAAAGGTATTTTCCCACACTTCCACCAAGTTAGCCATGGTATAGGCAGGTCAGGTTACAGCATTATCTCTGAGCATCTGGAAAAAGTATACTATTTTGTCCCTAGGTACTACAAGAAATTCTTTAGAGATTTTTTTTTAGCTCAGTTTTTTTTTCCACCTTAAGAAATAATCATCATGAGCTGAAATATAAATGCAATTAATTTCCAACAGTATATTATATCATCCTAACAGCAACAATGATGATTTTCACCTTTGTACTTGTGAGGGCATGCCTATCTTAGTTCAAAAATACATAGCCCTTATGGAATCTCAGGTTTTATATTTGAGAAAATTTCAGTATTACCTGTCAGCCTTCTTTTTAACCAGGTCTTTTGCTGATACATTAATGTAGGAGAGAAAATAATCCAGAGGAAGGTTCAAAAACTGACCAATGAATGGAAACCTCAAATCTCTTTAAATGCTTTTCCCATGCTCTCTTTGATTTTCTTTAAATGTGGTTATTTATAGCATACTCAACATCATGCTAGGAATAGTAATACACAGCAACATTCCTCCAGCAAGCTATCCCCAACATGTTTTCTATAGGACACTAGTATCCTGGAATATTAATAGATGCCACTCACATTAAAGTTTCTGAAATTTAGAATACTTAAATAATGGTAGAATAAACAAAGGTAAACAACTAATTTAGGTACTTCCATTAACTCAAAAACCATTAATTGTGTGGATGTACAATGTAAATTTTAGGACTATAATAGAGTCTGAAAGTTTTCCTACTTTTACTTGACTATGGCACCTTGGAAAAAAATAAGTGTTCCAAGGAACATACTTTGAGAAAAGTTGTATACATCTCACCATCATTATGTGAAAAATAACAAAATCTGTAATCGACAGTTCTGAGGATGCACAGCGAGCAATTTCTCCTGATTGGACGGACAATCTCTAACTAGAATGAATATATGAATATAAACTCCTGCAATTTAAATTGTTGGTGGCGTTCCCTGGCTAATCTGTACTGTATTTTGCTTGGCTTTGTGTAGTACTGCCTGTTACCTCTCTACTATGGGGCGTCATGTTTAATAGATAACCTTACCTTTCTTTGATTGCCACATTTCAGGGGCATTTCATTGCTGGTTCAGTTCTCCCCTTCCCAAGTGTCGTGCACATTTTATTTATGGGCCACTCAAATTTCATTAATCCTAGTCTCTTCAGATCAAATTTCTAAAAATGGTATAACCCTGCCTGGTGTTGCTCAGTGGGTTGGAGCATCATCCCTTACACCAGAAGGCTGATCAATGTTTCTTTCATCTCTCTCTCTTTCTCTCTCTCCACGCCCACCCTCTACCTTTAAAATCAATAAAAATATATCCTCAGGTAAAGATTAAAAAATTATATTTACATGGAATGGAAACATACATCTATGTAAATTTTATTTTCTTAATATAGATTCTTAGAGCTCCAAAAATTTTTTGGAGATTCTATAAGCACCCAATTATTTTAGATTAAGGCTCATGTTTATCCGATTACACTTTATAGTTCTCTTTTTCTGCTTAAACATAAAAATTCTTACTTCCAGAGTTATCTTTATCATATCCCAAAAGAAGGGGTAGCATTGACCCACCTCTCTGTTTGCAAGTTTGCCTTCAAGGCTTTCCTTTCACTGACCTGGTTAAGTTGCTGCCTCCTGTTGATTCTGCCCTTTCCTTGGTCAGTAAACAATCTGCCTGGCAGGAAGGACCTCTGGAATTCCTGACAATTATTTCGCACTCCTCCCACCATTAGGTGGTATAGAGAGGGGGGTGGGTGGAGGAAAATACAAGCTCTGCTTAGACTGTCACTTTGCATCAGCCTGAGAGGGAGCACCTTCTGCTGGCCTGAAAGGGGCTGCCGGGAACAATTAAGCACGGGGCTGGGAGCGGACCTGGGAAACATTCCAGCCCTCACATCAGGTCTTCACCGGGGGATTTCCCTCAAAATAAAAGGAGTAAATAAATAAGCAAAAGACATCCTTACCAGAGTATATGACTGTCTATTTTAAAATTATGTACATGCTCTACTTACTGTGCTTATCCATGGTATACTTTATAAAATTTCGAAAATACGAATTATAAATGCATGTGATAAACAGGGCGGTATACGTTGGTGCTAAATTCACTAGGAACCATAGAAATGATAAATGGTATTTAAGTAGATATTTTGATGATTTTAAGATCTCTCCTCACTAGTTAGTAAATCTGACCACATCATCATTTTTTTTTTTTTACCTGTTACGGAGACTGAGGAAGTAGCAAGAATCCCAGACTTGTTCTGTTTAATTCAGTAACCACTAGCCATTTGTTGTAATTGAGCATTTGCTAGTAAAATGTTGGTAATCTAAGTTTAAATTCAAAGGGAGTACAAAAAAGGATGTACAATATTTAATAATTTTAACGTTGATATGTCCAAATGGTAATTTGGCCCTTATTATGTATAATTTTTAATGTAGAGTATGGATACATTAATTTGTTTTCATATGACTACTAGAGAATTTAAAAATATTTGTGTGGCTCACATTGTATTTCCATTGGATACTTCTACTCAGGATCACAGAATAATGTTCTGATTATCTAAAGTGAGGCGGTGAAAACATTCATCATATGCCTCAATTAATAGTTTCATATTTGCCTTTTGCCATTCTTCATTCTATGCCTTAAGTTTCAGACTATGATGCTATTTGAAATGTGATCAACAACTGTTCAATGAGTATTTACTGAGTATTGATATTGTACTAAGTAACAGCAGTAGGTAATGGGGTCATGTACTTAAAATCCCTCAAAATGTGCAAAATAATTTTAATTCCTTTCTAGTGATCTAATATCCTAAGTGGAAGGGAAAGAGGGCCCAAAGAAAGGTGATTTAATGAAAACATAATTATAGGAAAAATATAAAATTTAGAGAATATAGAAAATTTAGTCACTGATGCATTATGGCAGAAGACTATCCCTAACTTGTAGACTGGAAGAGGAAATTAATGCAAACGTGTGTACAAAATATTTTAATGAGATTGTTATGAGTAATATCACCTCTAAAATAAGCATTATGTTCCTTTTTTTAAATCCAGGTATTTGCCTGATACAAGAAAATCAGATAATTTATAGTAAAGTTTACATTTAAGGACAATTTGAGCACCTGCATTCTCTTCTTGAGTAAATGCTAGGCAACTGCTCTAAAGTGCTGACACTGATTATTAGGAAAACCATAGAGGAAATGTACTAAAAAATGTTTAACCTGGTTATTCTGATTGTTAAAACCACTTTTCCCTTACCATACTCTGTGTATTATATTTTCCCTTGTTGCGAGTATTGTGTTCCAGGGAAAGTCTAAAAAATGGTATTTGAAATGTTGAAACACAGACAAACTAGCAGAGATAGCCCTAGATCTATCTTGGTTGACAATATCACCACCTGAGATCTTTAGACTTAACCTATAAAATGTTGTGGTGCAGCAGACAAGGCTCGGTAGATGATTAATCTTAGAAAAGTAAAATGCTTCATTGCCCCATACTCATCAAAAATTAAAACAACTCTTGGCCCTCAAGCTGAGTGTCCTATTCTGGAGGGCATTGAGCAATTCAAACAGAAAGCTGGATCCCCTTAAATCATTGTTTCCTATGAATGGAATGACTTTTTCAAAGTTATTAATAACAAAGGTCATGAGGAAGGAGAATGTGTTTATTTTTTAATCTCACTCTCAAAACTCTTTTCCAATTTTCTAGATGATGTTTCTTTTTTGATTGATGGGTCTATTAAGTTTCTGGGAATAAAAGCCAAACAAACATTTCATACAGAGGTTTTCTTTAGGCCCTCAAATTCAAGTCCTATTTAACACAGTGGGATCACCAAACATCCAGTAAAGCTTTTGCCAATGTTTGTGTTTTCTTACAATTAGATGAAAATCAAAGCCATGTGGACACCACAGGGCAAACAGCAGGTCTCAATGTGTGCTTGGTGGGGCACATTCTGCTTTTCTCATGTACTCTTTTATGTTTTGATAATGTAACCAAATTTTATTTTATTTTATTATTTGTGTTTGGGTTATGATGGTCCTAATTTTTTTCTATCGTTTTATATGCTGTTATCTACAGTTTCCAGGTAGTTTTGAAGAAGATAATCAAATTTTCTCCTGTAATGAGTCTATTTCCTTTACTGTTTAAGTATAGAAGACAATATAGCAGGTGCCTGAAAAACTGTGGGAAGACATTAAACAAAAAGTAAATCCAAAGAACTCTGACTTAATACTCTACTAAAGGCTTTTCCAGGAAATGAAAGCAATACACCTACACCAAAGGTATCTAAAAACCAAATGTGTGTGTATACACTGCACACATTCACACACACAATTGAATTCCTAAAATGTGTGCTTATGGCAAGAACGAGCAATAAACCAAATTCATTTAATAGGAAAGTTACATTTATTTCCAACTAAATATTAAGATGTAAAAGCTGGTGATGCCAACAATTTTAAGTGGCTCATATAATTGCTAGCATAAAAATCTTTATTTTTATTTTATGAGAATTGTAATAAATGTGTTGTTTGTTTGCCTTTAACTGTCAAGATGGTTCTCATAAAAGAACCATGTTGGTAACAGACAACTTGTTAGGGAAAAATGGCTACGTACATTAACAAAAGCATGGCTCTCAATAAATATACATCAATTATAATGATTCTAATTCCATTGAATGTTTTTGGCAGGTTAAATTTTGTTAGACATATTTTAATTCACCTCTTCCCTCTACCTCAGCCAAAAAAAATTGAGTAGTGGGTTTGTTACTGTAAGGGGAAAAAAGGGATATAAATAAGGTATCTCAACATAGCAATGATAGCTTTGGCTTGACATTCATCCAAATCAATCTTTTCTTTATTCACATATTGAAGTCTTATTAAATGCAATGCCATACAGTGAAGGAATATAGGATATGAAGGGTAGCAGATAAAGGAAGGATTAGACTTAGAATTTAATTTTGATATATACCTTTCATTTAAAAATATCATTCAATCCAATGAAAAAAATGGGTAAAGGACTTAAATAGATTTAAATGTCTTTTTTGAAAGAGGCCATACAGAAGACCAAGAGACACATGAAAACCTGCTCAAAGTCACTAATCATCTGAGAGATGCAAATCAAAACAACAATGAGGTACCATCTCACACCTGTCAGGATGGCTATCGTCAACAAATCAACAAACAACAAGTGCTGGCAAGAATGTGGAGAAAAAGAAAACCTCATACACTGCTGGTGGGGATTCAGACTGGTGCAGCCACTTGGAGAACAGTATGGAATTTCCTCAAAATATTAAGAATGGAACTCCCATTTGACCCTATAATCCCACTTCTAGGAATATATCCCTCAAAATTATAAACACCAATCAGAATGGATATATGCACCCTTATATTCATAGAAGCACAACTTATCTATTTATTTATTTATTTATTTATTTATTTATTTTACCTTTATTGTTCAGTTTATTAATTACATTTTTCCCTAATAGCTCCCCTCCACCCAGTACGCATCCCACTCTACGCCCTCACCTCCCCCCACCCTCTGTCCTCTCCCATAGTTGCATGACCTTTGTCCAGTCTCTTGCTGTACTTCCCGCACCCTTTTTCTCACCAAGCATTATCAGTCCATTCCCTCTCCATGTCCATGATTCTGTTCTATTCCTCATTTTATCCTGATCATCTGGTTGTTAATTCACTTGATTTTTAGATTCATTTTTTGATAGATGTGTACCTGTTGTTCGTAATATACATTTTTACCTTTTTCTTCTTCCTCTTCTCAAACAATACCTTTCAGCATTTCATATAGTGTTGGTTTGGCGGTGATGAATTCCTTTAGCTTTTTCTTATCTGTGAAGCACTTTATCTGATCTTCAATTCTGAATGACAGCTTTGCTGGATAGAGCAATCTTGGTTGTAGATTCTTGCTGTTCATTTCTCTGAATATTTCTTGCCACTCCCGTCTGGCCTGCATTGTTTCTGTTGAGAAATCCGCTGACAATCGTATGGGTGCTCCCTTATAGGTAACTAACTGTTTTGCTCTTGCTGCTTTTAATATTCTCTCTTTATCTCTTGCTCTTGGCATTTTAATTATGATGTGCCTTGGTGTGGTCCTCTTTAGATTCCTATATTTTGGGGTTCTGTGCACTTCTTGGGTTTTCAAGTCAATTTCTTTCACCAGGTGGGGGAAGTTTTCAGTCACTATTTCTTCTAGTAGGTTTTCATTTCTTGCTCTCTCTCTTTTTCTGGTACCCCAATAATTCTGATGTTGGTATGCTTGAGGTTGTCCCAGAGGCCCCTTATACTATTTTCAATTTTTTGGACTCTTTTGGCTTCCTGCTTTTCCAGCTGAGTAGATTTTGCTTTTTTGTATTTCAAATCTTTGACTTGGTTTTTGCGGTCATCTGGACTGCTTTTAGGTCTTTGTATAATATTTTTTTGTTTCAGTCAGTGTATGCTTAATTTCTAGTTGGTCTTTTTTCATATCCTTGTAGGCATTGTTCATTTCTTTGTAGGTGTTATTTATTTCGGCATAGTTCTCATTAATTTTATCGGCCTTATCTAGTAGCCTCTTCATAAACCTAATTATTGTGGTTTTAAACTCTTGTCTAGTCGTCTTTTTTCCTCCATTTCTTTCACAGCTGAGTTCTTTCCTTTTCTCTGCATTGTTGTTGCTTTCCTGAGTTTGTTCCTTATCGATGTGTGATAGGTATCCTCTAAGGAACCAGTGGCTCAGCTTCCTTTGCAGCGTGCAGCGTCAGCCTTAGCTCCTCCCTACTTGGCGCTCAGCTTCAGCGTCTAATGGGCACTCAGCACATAGAAGCACAATTTATAATAGCTAAGATTTGGAAACAGCCTAAGTGCCCATTAGCAGATAAGTGGATTAAAAAACTGTGGTACATATACACAATGGAATACTACATTGCTGTAAAAAGGAAGGAACTCTGACCATTCACAACTGCATTGATGGATCTGGAGAGCATTATGCTAAGCAAAATAAGCAAATCAAAGAAAGAGAAATATCACATGATCTCACTCATTTGTGGAATATAATGAACAACATAAACTGATTAACAAAGATAGATCCAGAGACAGAGAAGCATTTAACAGAGTAACAAATCTCAGAAGGGAGGCAGGGAAGAGGGGAGGATAAGAGATTAACCAAAGAACTTGTATGCATGTACTGATATATAAGCATAATCAGTGGGCACAGACATTAGAGGGGTAAGGGCATGTGCTGGGGGTGGGGGCAGCCAGGGAAAGGTTTAAACAATAAAGAATAAAAAATAAAAAATGAGGGACAGCTGTTCTGCCTCTCTGTGGGTGTGGCTCGGTTGAGCATCATCCCATGTACCAGGAAATTACCTGTTAGGTTCCCAATAGGGAAGTGTGCAAGAGGCACTATCAGTGTTTCTCTCTCTCCTTTTTCCTCTCTCTGAAGTCAATAAAAAAAATATTAAAAAATGACCCCAACTACAGAGGCATCATCCTAGGTTCCAATTATTTAAATTATCACATCAAGTTACTTTTATCTCTCAATGAAAATAAAATCTCAATAAAGTTTATATTATCTAACTTTATTATGAATAACTAAATTTGCCATGTTCTCTTAATGTTTCCAAATAATCTAAAATCTAGAATCATAGCATTTTTAAAGCTTAAAAGAACCATCTGTATTGGTTTCCCTGTGCAACATCATCTCATTTATCATTCTCTTAATGCAAACTCCACTTATAAGATGTATTTTTAAATTCATTCTCCCAAATATATCACTCCACAAGTATCCCTCTTCTACCAGATCTGATTCCTTTATGATCTTCATTGTAATTTGAGAGTTAAATTGGTTTTTGAAGTTTTGACCAGCTTGCTGTATTTGTTATTATTATTGTGTTTTCTCTTCAATTTGATTGAAATATAAAATATTTCTTTTCTATTTTTCAATAATGTCCAAAGCACGTCTTTGAGAAGTCTTTTTATGAGTGGATTTTGAGGAACTGCCAACTCCAATCACCAGTTTAACAGAATCTTTTACTTCTAAGATATTGCAAATCTTAATCTAATTTACTAAATTTTTATCATGTTTCCTTAAATTTATTGATTTTTAATCCTTATGTATGTATTTATCTTGAAAAGTAGGGCAAAAACAATTTCTCCAGATTTATGGTTGTGTGCATTAAATGGAGGCACATTTCGAAAAACTAGTCCCTCTAGTACTCTGTCCAGTGTATCATGTGTAGAACAACTATGCTGAACCCTTCAAATGTTTATTATCCACAAAGATTTGCCATAATATCTGCAGGTTATTATGATTGTGCCTTTGTGTTTTGACTTTAATAGAAAGTTGTTCTAAGACAGTGAGAGTTTTTAACTTGATTAATCTTATACTTATGACATTATATAAACTCTAGATACTCAGTGCATGAAATAGGTGCACAGGTTAGGGGGCGTTCCTCAGCCCAGCTTGCACCCTCTCACAATCCAGATCCTTTCAGGTGATGTCTGACAGCCGGTTTAGGCCCTTGCAGGGAATTGGATCGGGCCTAAACTGGCAGTCGGACATCCCTCTCACAATCTGGGACTGCTGGCTCCTAACTGCTCCCTGGGGGCAGGGCCAGCATGGGCTAGGGGCCATGGTATTCTAGTCTCTAGTCATTCTGATTATTCCACCGTTTCAGTCCCTGGACTTTTATTATATAGGATGATAATTACAGAGATAAATGCTGGGTTTAGAAAAATGGAAGTGAAAGTTACCCTCTGTATTCCAGTATCTTTGAGAATTATCACTATTTCCATGCCCAAACACAATGTGGAGTCTGATTTTTCTATGATTGAGGCCAGGGATGCTTCCATCTTTTCCATCTTGAGCATTTTTTAAAATGCAATATTACAAAATGTTTATGTATTTATGTAATTTAAAGTTAAATTTTCAGGTCACAGAATGTGAAAGAATATGTGTCTATCCCTGGATAATCCAGAATTCAAGGATCTCTTTTCTGACCTCAGTACCACTGGAGATAACTCATGTTTAGATTGTTCTTTAACCAAAAATTAATTTTTTCCTTATTCTAAACTGTGTCGAAGGAGTTACAGTGTATTCTGAGTACTCTTGATGTAATAACACAGCCAAAGCCTCACCCTCTTCTATGTGATAGCCTTTGAATTGCCTCTTTTTCTCTAATTGTCTTGGTTTTTTTTTAAAACATATTTTATTGATTTTTTTTAAAGAGAGGAAGGGAGAAGGATAGAGAGTTAGAAACATCAGTGAGAGAGAAACATTGATCAGCTGCCTCCTGCACACCCCCTATTGGGAATATGCCCCAAACCAAGGTATGTGTCCTTGATGGGAATCAAACCTGGGACCGCTCAGTCTGCAAGCTGACCCTCTATCAACTGAGCCAAACTGGTTAGGGCTGTTTTTCTTTTTCTGAACGACATGCTGAGTCCCCCTCACCTTAGTAACAGTACTTTTTAATTAAGTCCTTTAAAAAAAAGTAATTATCTGTTTGAAATCTGAACATATTTTTGGAAGTATTAAATGGGGCTTTCACCATCCTTGTTACTTGAACTAAACTTCTTCAAGGTAGTATGTTATCTGTATTAGGGATATTTCATGTAGAGAGTAACATTTAATTGGTTTCAATAAATGTCCCTTCTTGAAAATATTTTGCATGAGCAGACTGAGGAATCATTTTGGATAGAAAACTTTTGTCTTTGAGCTCAAAATCTTAAGGAATATTGTCTGACTAATGGTTGTATTATATTCCTTTAACCTAGAACAGGTCAAACAGCAGAATTAAATGTCATATTACTGATAAGTTAGGTTATTTCCTATAACACGTCATCTATCTTACATAAAGAGGAAAAAAATAAAGACTTCAAAGGACTTAGGCTATATGCCAGATATTGTTCAGACTAGTGCCAAGGAATTAGTCGTAAATTACTTTCAATAAATTCCTTTCTGTGTGTTGCTGCAGAATGTTGTTCAGACCATCTCATTATATATCAGATCAAATTTAAAAAGTCATGGAATAAAAATTTTCAAATGAATAATATCACTAATATTCATTCCTTTCTTGAAAAGTATGAAGCATATTATATTAATTTATACTGTATAGATTTGAACTTCAAATTATTTTACCTGCTCTTAATATTTCATATATTGTTTCTACACATAATATTTGCAAGCAATGGTGAAGAAATCTAGAGAACATAAGAATCTAAGGATTATCCGTGGAGTGTCTCAAATTTATATTTTGTTGTAAATGCATTTGACCAACTGTTTTTTTTCGTTCTTCATGTCAACTGATTTGCAAGGCCCATAAGAACAGCTAAAAATGTAAATAACTAGCTAATGCTACCCCTTAATTTTTAATATGAAAATATAATCTTTAAAACATTGAGTGTTTACACTTTGGAATTTATATTGCCAGGTTCTCTCACATTACAAAATCAGGTAGTCTTTGTTAAAACATTTTAAACATCTTATGTGTGATCCCAGTATTAACAGAGGACAATTTCCTTCTCATAAGCTGTTTAGTCCTTATTTGTTTCCAGGCTGACATTACTGACACCTGACACTGTTCCTTCTCCAGTTTAAAAGTGAAAAGCTTTTTGAAAAGAAAAGCCTCTCGTCCATTTTAATTTCCTAAAGAGTTTCCCCCTTTGGGCAAAATAAACGTGGGGAGCGCCTGGGGTGCAAGTGCTGAAGAAATACCCAGCCAGACCCAACCACAGCTGTGCTGTAATCACTGGAGTGTGCCCAGTGCATAATGGCACATTAGGAAGGCATTGATCTCTGCCAGTTTATGAGGTCTCTTACAGAATTAGGCAGACTTTTTCACTGAAACCCATGGAGCAGAAATTGCTACTTCTAAACTAATCCGTTTTCAAATTGCCATCCAATTGTGGCTGATGACCTTACTACAAATCCGCTTATCTACCTCCAACCATTCAGCAAGCAAAGGAGAATCAATCGTCATTTCCCTTTATTTTCAACTCTTTATTAAAAAAGCTCACCTGGGTCTTCTTATTCACCTTTTAGTGTCACTGCAGCTGCGGAGATAAGCATGATAAATAGTAAACTCTGCCTAACTGCCGGTGTTTATTTCAAAGGTAAGGTGGGAAAGTAGAATATGTGCTTACTATGATACAAGGTTTAACTAAGATTTGATTTAAACATTGCTGCTAGATCAACCAAAGGATTTCTATGCTTGCATATAAGCATAACCAATGGACACAGACACCAAGAGGGTGAGGGCATGAGTGGGAAGGTGAGGGGGGTTTAAGGGAGCAATGACGGGATAAGGACATGTATGTAATATCTTAATCAGTAAAAAAAATGCTGCTGTGTAAATTATGGCTAATTTAATTAATTTATTTCTAATAATTTATTCAGACTGAAGTATACTGATTGCCTGATCAAAACAATTATTATAACTACAATATATAGCTATTCCTCAGTGAAAACTCTGAGTCCAGTGTAATCATGTGAATAGGTAAAACTTAAAGCAGTTAAAAGAAAACCTATTTGGGGAAAATTAAAGCAATGCTCAATGTTTATTTAATTGAAGGTATCATCATGTAAAAATCATGTATTAAACACAAAAATGAGAATCAACCAAAACCTATTCCTAGTTTATCTTCAAGAAACTTTATCACAGAAGGTAACAGTAGTGACTTTATGATCCACAGTATTTGGTAGTTGCAAGAATTTGTAAATAAATAAAGTATTAAAATGATATTGACTTGCATTACTTTTCTCAAAAATTATAATTAGATATAACTTTCAAAGGCCCCTCAATATATTTAAAAAGTCAATGTTTAATGAATACTTTTAGGTTATTTATATTAGGAAAAACATCTTGTCTGGCTCTCTGAAAGTTTTTCGTGTGGACCATTTAGTAGAAACCTAATTGGTAAATTAATGTATGTATGGGAACATTCGTTTGCATATTTCTTGAAGCAACCAATATACAAACAGCAATTTGAACACAGTTCTAGCAAAATTGCTGAATGTCTGTTTACAAATGCTTTGGACAAAGTAGTTACAAAAATTTTAGCCTTGGCAGGGTGATGAATGAGGCAGAGAAATAATTATTTCCATGTCTATAATTAAAGCACATATTTTTGAATGTTTCCATCTCAAAAGTAATAAAAATTCAAACATCTGGACCAGTCATTGCTGTGAAGCCTCATCTTAGCTGGTTTACTTGCGGTGCCCTGGCAATGGACTGGCAGAAATCCCTCGTCAGAGCCAGGCTAATAGCACTTCACTCTCCTGAAAGAATGTCTTCTCAGAGGAGTGGGAAGTGTTTTCCAACAGTTGCCTTTTGACTTATGCAGTTATGTCCTGTCTTCCTTCTGAACATTAATCAAACTGCTTCTTATATTTGTGCATGAACTAGGGTAAGCCATTTGTAAAGGGAGACAATAATACCATATTCCAACCTATCTGAAAGTAGGTGGTATGAAAGATACCACAGATAAAAAGCAAAACAAAATAAAATTCTATTTTGGTTTAAAATATCTTAATTTTACCAGTAATATTATCAAATTCTGGATTACGTATATAAAATGGACAAGGAAGAGACACTGGTCTATAAATCATACACAGTCATCTAAAATATTATTTCAAGTACACTCATCACCTAGATTTCTAAAATATCAATGTTTTTATTATAATTAATATTTTCAAATATAATCAACATCTATTTACCTCGAATAGTGGAAATATAAGAAGCTACATAAGAGGCAAAAAATTAAATTCCCTATATTAAATCCTCCCCTTATTCCTTGGATTTCTAAGGTCAACAGCAGGTTCTTCCACATTTTCTTCACATGATAAGAACATATATATAATATAGATTGAGTAGTATGTTAACTGTTAAAAAACAGTATCACAATTTAAAAGTTGTTTAGCAAAATTTGTTTTTCATGAAACAAACATCATGAATAGACCTCTGGATGAATCCACAGATCTGATCCATAGGTTAGTTAATGTGTAATATTCAATAGTTTCTGATTAAAACCACACTACTTAACTCATCCCAATGAACATTTGGATACTCATGGTGGTCAGGTATTTACTTTGTCATTGTTTATATGTCATTAGTTATTATTTTGTTAAAATACTAGAGGCCCAGTGCACGAAATTAATGCATGGAGGGAGGTGTCCCTTAGCCCAGCCTGCACCCTCTCCAATCTGGGACCCCTTGAGGGATGTCTGACTGCCTGTTTAGGCCCGATCCTACCTAAAAGGGCAGTTGGACATCCTTCTCACAATCTGGAACTACTGGCTCCCAATTGCTCACCTGCCTGCCTTCCTAATTGACCCTAACCACTTTTTCCTGCCCACCTGATTACTCTCTAACCACTCCCCTGCCAGCCTGATTGCCCCTGGCAGGCCTGGAAGTTTGGCTTCCTCCATCACCAGAGAAACCCAAGCCTCCCCTGCAGACCTGGTCCCCCCCAACTGCTCTCCCCTGCAGGCCTGGGTCCCCCCCAACTGAAGCTCCAGTTGTCCCCAACTATCCTCCTCTGCTGGCCTGGTCACCCTTAACTGCTTTACTTTTAGGCCTGCTCCCTTGTGTCCACATGGGAGCAACCATCTGGTGTGTTGCAGTGATGATCAAGGTGCATATTACCCTATTATGTGATAGGATTAGATAGGATAGAGGTCTGATGCACAGGTAGGGACCAACTGGTTTGCCCTGAAGGGTGTTTCGGATCAGGGTGTGGGTTCTCTGGGGATGTGGAGTGGCCTGAGCAAAGGGCCTGTGGTGGTTTGCAGGCTGGACACGCACCGCAGCAACCCACCTGGCAGGCCTGGAAGTTTGGCTTCCTCCATCACCAGAGAAACCCAAGCCTCTTGCTTGCTCTGTGGCTGCAGCCATTATTGTTGGGATTTATTTGTTGTCCATAATTGAAACTTTGTAGCCATCAGCAGAGGCCAGGGCAGGCCAGGGTGAGTGTAAAGCTTGGCTTCCTCCATTGCCAGGGAAACCCAAACCTCCTGCTTGCTCCATGGCCATAGCCATCTTGGTTGGGTTAATTGGCATACTTGGTACTGATTGGCTGGTGAGTGTGGCTTGTGGGCATAGCAGAGGTATGGTCAATTTACATATTACTCTTTAATTAGATAGAATATATGTTTTTATTTTAGTAGATATTTCTTGAGTAGTTTTCATGAATTCATGGCCATCTGGATTCCCTCCAGCAAAGAGAGTGCACATTTCTGTGTACCCTAGATAATACTGACCAACTTTAATCTTCTTAATTTTTACCAAGCTGATGGAAGATAAATGGCATCTCATTATTGCTGTAGTTGGAGTTTCCTGCTAGTAAGCTTTAGCATCCTTTCAAATGTTCGTTGTATTACTCTTGGTCTGCTGTAATTTCCTATTTTTATGCTTTGGTGAGTTTTATAGCAGGCTATTTGTCTATATTTATCATCATAATTAAATAAATTAAATTCCTATGTTCATCCCATAGGAGTTATATAAAAGCTTATAAAGACTGAGAAGTGGGCACTCTGCCATCTTAGTACTTAATACAGTTTATTGAACATTTTACTATATTGCCCCCATAATGACATTCTTTTGACTGTAAGGCATTTGCTGTAAATTCTATTTTATCAATATTTTATCATAATTCCTAGTATTCTCTACATTTACCAGAAATAAACAATAGGCTACTAAAATGGTGAGGAAAAAAAAAAACATCTTCAATTAAATTACCCGATATTGAAAGATGGAATTGCATCTCATATTCAAGCATCCCCAACAGAAAGCATTTGAGAAAATACCTCTGAATTAATTGGTCACACAATCTTTTTTCTAGCTTTACTGAGATGTAATCAATATAAAACATTGTGTAAATTTAAGGTGTACAGCTGAATGATTTGATATATGTGTATAATATTATGACTTGATTACCACAATAAGGTTAGTTGACAAATTCATCCCCCCACATGATTACCATTTGTGTGTCTCTGTGATGAGAACATTTCAGATCTAATTCCTTAGAAACTGTCCAGGATATAATACAGTATGGTCAGCTGTAGTCATGCAAACTTTAGATCTCCAGAACTTTTTCATCTTATAACTGGAAGTTTGAGCCCTGTAAACAAAATCTCCCTATTTCTCTATCCCCCAGACAACCACATTCTACCCTGTTTCTAGAAGTTGAGCATTTTTAGATTTCATATATAAGTGAGTTCATATAGTATTTGTCTTTCTCTGTCTGACATTATACTTTGGTTGCTCAATCTTGAAACACTTTCCCCTACCTTCACATTTATTCCCTGAAATTTTAAGTTTAAATATGTGAGACTATAATGTTAGGGGCCTTTCTCTTCTCACTGTTATCCATAGGACCTTTGTATAGTCTATATGTTTAATGGTAATTTTTCTTAGGGTTTTTTATTTTTATTTTAGTATTATGTTCATTTCATCCAAACTTGGCAATTGACAGCTGTGTGGAATTTCAACTAACACATCTCAGATGTGCATGATCTCAGCCTGTGGGATATGAAAGGATTTAATGTTGAAGGCACCTCCACCTAATTTCAGAGTCTAGACTAAGAATTGGTCTAAGAATATTTCTATAAGACAATGGTTTCTTGACTGAAAATAGACATTAATCAAAATGCTGACAATATTATTTTGTTGTTAAATGGGTGACTTCCATTTGTTATTTTTGTAGCACATTTGTACACTAAGTTACCAGGTTGTAAAAGTAAAGGTTTTCTTCATTCACAAAATGTGACTGCTATAATTTTCCTTTTGCTTGAGGCAAAACTCTTAAAATGAATATATCTTTTAAAGTAGGAAATAACTGAAATGGAGTCCATAACTGAAAAAAGTATCATTGTAGCTTTCAAAAAGTTTTATTTCTATACCTATGCTTTCTGTTGACTGCTTATTTGGGACAAACCATTTTGTTTCCTATTCTCATTTTTTTTTCATTCTTATACCTAAATGAATTGCATAGAATTTCTTCCATAACCTCTTTCTACTCTAAATTTGCTTTCTTTGGTAAATGCATTTCAACTGTAAACAAACAAATTTGTAATTATGTCCTCTGATAGATACTCAAACCAAACTTTTAAGTAAGTTATTACTAGATATTTCAACATGTCTCTAAGTATATGGGTCAAATTCACTTTTATAGTTAATATTCTTATTTGAATGGAAGCAATAAGATACCATGAAAATAATTTATCAAAATACATATTTAAATGTATGCTCAACTAACCAAGCAATCAATATATTAATTAGTGAATAAAATAGTTAACGTATTAATTACTGAATAAAATAGGTAATATAACATAGTTAATATAAAATAGTTCATAGTTTACTTGCATTGATGATCAAGTAAAAATGAACTATAATTACGTCTGAAAAATTATTACATTAATAATTTTCTTAGAGGAGAACCAAGATGGTGGTATAGGTAAACACCTATACTTCCTGCCTCTCACAACCACATCAAAATTACTACTAAAAGGCAGAACAACTACCACCTAGAACTGCAGAAAAGCTGGCTGAGTAGGAAGTTCCATAACTAGAGAGTGAAGAAAGTGCATTGAGACTGATAAGAGGTGCAGAGGCACAGAAAGTGCTGGCACCTGGATGTGGTGCTCTTTTAATCAGGAGGGAGATACAAGCTCCTGCTTGTTCTGAACTCCTGTTCTGGGCAAGACTCTGGGGGACCCAGACACATAAGGGGAGAAACTGGACTGTCTGGCATCAAGACAGGAACATGATGGTAGTTTTCTCTCAGAGGTGCTTGCAGTTATCGTTGTTCCTGAATAGGGGCATCGGACACAGAGACCTGGGGACCTCTCCAGTTGCAAGGTTAACTGGCAGCTATTGCTATTTGCTCTGCCCTTGTGATTCCAAGAGATCCTGACCCACCCAATTTACAACCCCACTCAAGGAGTGCATATAGGCTTTTGCATATGAATGGCCTGTCCTCTCTCTGCCTAAAAACTGTCAAACTGCAGCTGGGTCAGAGAGCCCCAGAGCTTCCAAAAGAAGGCCAAAGCATCTGGGTACTTTCAAATTCCATACAAAGAGGAGGAATCTGCAGATGTCTCTTTAGCTCCTGCTGGGTGGCCCCAGACAGTGGCTGACCTTGCACCTTCTTGGAGATCCAAGAACCAGTGTACCCAGTGGTCAGTGTGAGACCATACTGGATTACAACTCTTCACATCCATAAGAGATACACTCAATGAGCACCAAAGCCCCATTGAAGCAAGTCCTGCCCCATAAGGGTGTCTGGGTGTCTCTTGCACAACAGATCTTCCATTGTAGACACAGCTGGTCCTCCCAGCCAATTGGCCTGGAGGTCAATTCCTCCCAGTGATACCAACAGCAATCAAGGGTTAACTATAAGACTGTGCACACAGCCCACAAAGGGGTGCACCAAGAGGGTACACCTCAGGTGATTAGGGAGGCTAATCCTAATTACTAATTGGCTAATAAGCCATGGGCCATTTTGGAACCTACCACACAAGGCTACTCTATCAACTGAAGGAGACTTAGCAGCTACCCAGTACACAGAAACAAACACAGGGAAGCAGTCAAAATGTGGATACAAAGAAACAAATCACAAATAAAAGAAATTGATGAAATCAAAAGACTGGATATAGAGTTGAAAATCACGGTATTGAAAAAACCTATTTGAAAAAAATAATGACAGATACTTCCCCTACCTAGTGAAACAAATAGACTTACAAGTCCAGGAAGCACAGAGAACCCCAAACAAGAGGAATCCAAAGAGGACCACACCAAGACACATCATAATTTAAATGCCAAAGGCAAAAGACAAAGAGAGAATCTTAAAAGCATCAAGAGAAAAACAGTTAGTTACCTATAAGGTAGTACCCATACAACTGTCAGCTGATTTCTCAACAGAAACTATGCAGGTCAGAAGGGAGTGTCAAGAAATATACAAAGTGATAAATAGCAAGAACCTACAACCAAAATTACTCTACCCAGCAAAGCTATCATTTACAATTGAAGGTCAGATAAAGAGCTTCACATACAAGAAAAAGCTAAAGGAGTTCATGTCCACCAGACCCGTATTACATGAAATGATAAAGGGTGTTCTCTAAGAAGAGGAAGAAGAAGAAAAAGGTAAAGATAAAAAAATTATGAACAACAAATTGACAACAAATACATATCTATCAACAAGGGAACCTAAAAATCAAATGAATAAAAAACCCGATGAACAGAACAGACTGGTGAAAGTAATAGAGTTAGAGGCATGGAAAAAGAGCAGAATTACAATTTTCGGGGGGCAGTGTTGAGGGGGGTGCAGGATGAGATTGGACAAAGAGCTTACACCTATGGATGAGGTTACTGGCGGGGGAAGGCCTGGAGTGGGGTGGGAACCAGATGGAGAGGAGTGGTGGTGTGGGGGGCGGGGAAGAGGAACATCTGCAATAATCTGAACAATAAATATTTTAAAAGAAACTAAAAGAAATAATAATTTGCTTAGAAAACAACTTTTTATATTACCCAACTAAATAAAAAAATATATTTTATAGAAACACTGAACAAGAAGTTATACATGTAACAAATAATGGAAAACATGAAGACTTTTATTGTGAAAGTAATATTGGGTTGAGACATGCAGGTTTATATGGAGTTGGCCAGATGTGTGAATGAGATTGAAGTTAGGCATTTGAGCAGACCAATTGATACAATAATTTTATGTAGTTTCTTCAAAATGGCAATCTCAATATATTGCCTTGTTTTTATTATGAATTCAAGCAACATATTCATCTATTACTTTAGAAATTGGTTGAGATTGATAATATACTTTTCATATTAGCTAGAAGCAAAAATATGAGTGTCTCAATTAATTTGGATTTATTGTTTCTTTATCAACAGAAGTGAAATTATTTGGGAAAGTGAAAAACCTGGAAATATTAAAGGAATTAAAAAAAAAAAACATCTGAGTTGGTCATCTTATACAATTTGATTTCAACATTCAGTGTAAATCTACTAAAATCAAGACAAAATGTTACTGGCAAAATGGTAGACACATAGTCCAATGGAAAAATTAAGAGAAGAGAACTAGGCCATGATTTTTGACAAAGTTCCTATGGTCACTGGGGAAAGGTATGTCTTTTCAATAAATGTTTATGACAGCTAGACATTGATAATGAAACAGATGATTAATCTCAACACCTACCTCAAATCACATACTCAAAATGGATCATAGTTTTTCAAAAGTGAAAACAATAAAACATAAGAAAATATTGTAAAAAGTTTAATGTTGGGATAAAGAAGGATTTCCTAATACCCAATAGTACAAATTATAAACAAAGAAAAAAATGATGTTATTACATTCATTTTGGTAGAAAATATAAGAAATTTTCTACCAAAGAAACTTTAAAAAATGAAAAAGAAAACCATTGAAAGAGAGAAAATATTCACACACCATATATATCTACTAACTGTCTTATATCCTGAGTAAATAAGGTGTTCTCACAACCTAAAAATGATAAGACAAAAAGTCAATCAATTTCAATAGCATATTTCAATAGATCTTCAGAAATAATATAGAGATGCAAATACTCAAATTAAAAGATGTTCAATATCATTAGTCATGAGAGAAATAAAAGCTCCAGTTGAAATGTCATCACATACACATTAAAATAAATAAAATGAAGACTGACAATATGAAATTCTGCAAGGATGTAGAGTAGAGATCAGCAAAATTTTGTTAAAGAGGCCAAGTAGCAATATTTTAAACTTTCAGTGCAATATGGTCTTTGTCACAATTACCGAAATTAGCTTTTGTAACGTAAAGCAACTCATTCATAAACAAGTAAGTGTGGCTATGTTAATATATATAAATAAAGCTGAATTTGACTCAAGAGCTATAGTCCACAGACTCAGATGCATAGAAACAATACTCTCATACATTGCTCAGGTGAATGCCAACTAGTAAAACCACTTTAGAAAACTCATTTCTTAAAAACTTAAAGATATGCCTACCAAATGACCCAGATGTTCTAACAAGAGAAATAAAATCACATGTCCACAGAAAGACATGTACACAAATGCTCATAAAATGTTAATTTCCAAAAGTCAAAATATGGAAACAGTGAAATAGCCACCAATAAGTGAATGAGTAAATAAATGTAGTATATCCATTCAATGGAATGTTTAGAAATAAAAAATGCACTGCTGATAAATACAAGGATATAAATAAATCATTAAGATAAATAGAAAATGCACTTATTAATATGATTCCATTTAAAATAGTTATGTAATTCAATTTATATAAATTGTAAGGTAATGCATAGTATGAAAAAAAGTAAAAGGTCAAAAGCAATCTTGTTGGAATAATATACATTTTCTGTGTTTTGCTTATGGTGCTGGTACACTGGGTATACAGCACTGTCAAAACTCACAGAATTGAGCTCTTTAAAATAGATGGAATTTATATTAGCTAAATTATCCTCAATAAAGGTAAGAAGGGAAATAAATATATAGAAAGGCTTCACCCAAATAACTATACACATCTCAAGGACATGTGTTTTGTTTTTTAATAAAGACAAAAGTTCTATGCAGTATATATATCAAGAGATATGTTGCTAGTCATAAAATGTCATTCTCTGAACAGTGTTGTTTCCTGAGGTAGTGTACTACCTATGTGCTTCTCGTACTTCCCACTCTTCCTTGTTTAATCATTGTTATCCACTGAGAGGTATGTATGTGTGCATGCATGTGTTCGTGTGCGCGTGTGTGCACGTGTGTGTGTGCGTGAAAGAAGAGGCTATCACTCTGTATGTGTCTACACAACTAGAAATTGCATTTGAAGACAGTTTCAACAATGGAAATTGTCGACACATAATTCTAAAATACATAAGATAGAAGTATCTTGGTAGGAATTAATATTTTTGTAAGCAAGATATATGATAAAAGGAAAGAAGTATCTTGGGAAAAGGAGTATCTTGAGAGCAAGATCTATGATATAAAGGAAAGAATGTTAGAATTAATGTTTGGTTTTTTGGTCTCTGTAATTTGTACAAACTTTACATTGTCCTTAGTTTTTCTTATGTGAACAATGAAAAGGTCTTAAATTCCTTCTGGCTCAGATATTCTGTGGATCTAGAATCATTGAGCCCAACTTATAGAAGACAGAAGAAACATAAAGGAATTCTTTGAGAAAAGAAGAACGTATTAACCAGGAAATAAATAAACAATTCAGCTTGAATCTGTAGTAGGCAGGATTTGAGCAAACATGCAGACAAGTTTTTCAAAAAGGTAGGTAACATTCCCTCCCTACTCAGAGCCATTCTGATCCCACCCTCACTGGGTGCAGAAGAGGTGAGGGATAGCGAGATTCTCTCAGGGGCAAAGCCACACCTCCAAGCACTCCTTCTGACCCTGTGGCAGCTAATATCTGAGCCAAGGCCATGCCCACTTCTCCAAGGTTTCCTGTTACTAAAGCGGAATATGAGCTCAGCTACAGCATGAATTTTTTTTAGCTCGCCTGAACTATCAACCTCTCTTCCTTTAAAAAATGTCTAGAGAATTCTCTGATAAGAAAAATGTATTCAAATCCACTGAAAAATCTTATAAGTGATTGCAAAGCAGATTAAAATATTAATAGGCTACAAGCTTAAAGAACTGACTGAAAATCAAATTTAAGTAAAACCTCAATTTATAGGTGAACATATTGAGTCAAAAGGACTTTTTAAAAAGTCTTTATCTTAAATACTGATATCCTTTAGAGAATTTTAAATGTTTTTACATGATTTTGTCTTAGCTCAATTCATAAGTAAAATATCTAAATAAAAATCTTACTATCTTTTCTTTTAGTCACTCATTAAATATTGTCTGTCCCTTAAACTGGCAGGTGGGGTGGAGGCGTTGGGTGGGTGGGCATAAAGAAGAAAAGATATTTTCACCTTAAAAAGCTTATATTCTACAAATATAAATTTTATAAAAAAATGCAACACTTTGAAAACTGAAATAAATAAAAAAGTAGTTTGAAAATTACATAAAACAGAAAAAACATTGTACGTTTAAAATTGCAATTAAAATAATATATTTAAAATGTATACAAATTATAAGCAACTGAAGTTAGGTATTGATAGTCCTAATGAGTAAATGAAAAAGTTAAATTAGGCAAAGTAATTTTTTCAAATTAATACAGTGATTCAGCTTGGTAATCCAGAGATATTTGAGTCATGAGTATAATTTCATTCTAGTATATGAAAACACTTCCCTACAAAACAGACCAAGTTATTCAATATTCACGTAACAATGAGCTTCAAATAGAATACTAAATTACATATACTACTCTTGATTTTCTTAGCAATTCTAACTTGTATCTTATTCTTTCTCATCCACATACTTTTCAATTTTCCTTTTTAGCTAATGTGAAGTAGGAAGATTTTTAAAAAAGGAGAAAGGGATCAAGATCTTGATATTTCAAATATCAAATAGCAATGAGGCATCCCCACAAACTGTTGTTTTCTGTGTGTGTGTGTGTGTGTGTGTGTGTGTGTGAGTGTGTGTGTATTTTTAATGACGAAGCCCTCTCATTCCACAGAATAGAAGGATATATTAGTAAAATTTAATTTTTAAAATTTACCTTCTAAATTATTACCAAAGAAATGTATTAGCATAGCAAAATCCCACCAAATCTTATTAATATAAAAATGTGCATATTTTATAAATCTCTTACCTTCTTCCAAGAAAAAAAATTCTTAATTTCTGAGATACATTTGTTTAGTCCAACTGGTTATTTTAAGTATCTGGACACTTTGAGTACCCTATAAAAATAAGCAAGTCCATTCTTAGAATCCATTATAAATCAAACAATTAGCAATAAATAAATAGGTGTTTCATTACATTAACTTTCTTCAAACCACCTCTATACCTTGCATACGAAAATGTAGAGAAGGAAAAAGGTACTATGGGAGGTAGGTACTGAATTTGACAAACACTTCCCTCTTGCTCTTCCAAACAACGTACAATTTGTAATCACTAATGTGATTTAAGGTATTTGAAATAATTCATTCTTTAGGCTCTGACTCTGCTAAAGAATAACTGATATATTTGAGAATTAGTTGAACATGCTCTGAAGTCATTAACATTTTTCACTACTGACGATGAAAGGATCACACTGACAACCTAGCCAAGCAGTAATTTCATGGCACTGCTAGCAAGTAACTGGATTGCACTTCCACAAAAGCTTTCTTGCATTTTTTATGATTAAAGAAAAGATACCATATACAAAAAGCAAATAGAAATTTTAAATAACTGAATCTTCTCAAATATAAAATGGAAAACACACTTTAAACATTTTTACTTAAAAGCAATGCTTTGTAATATTAATCATAAACTGTTTCATATTTGAATAAATAGTGAAAACAATTTAGAAAACTAAATAAAGGCAATTCAAATCTAGGCCAGAGATTTAATGTTATCTCATTTAGGAAAAAATATATAATTTGGTACAAACCAAAAGATAGTATGCAATGCAGATTCATTAGCTAACCATTTATCTTATTAAATAATATAAATCTTATATAAGTTGATCAAAACTACAGTAATAAAATGTCTGAAATACTTCTCTCATATTTATTTTCAATCCTAACTATACATTTTTAAAAAATATAAACATATATTACAATAGTTTTGAAAAATATATAATATATTATCTTACATGCACTTATACAATGTTTTTTTAGATTCTATATACTGCAATTAGTGATGATTTAAAAATTGGCTTAAGCAAAACATTTATGTTAGGTTAGAGGTAAACAGATAATCTATTACTTTAAGAATATACACAAATATTGAAACACAAAGGACAATACCATGTTAAACTTTCCTTGAAGGCATATGTCACAAGTTAGTGAAATAATTTCACAATAGTAATAAGATGGAAACAAGATCTGTGGGGTTGATGAGTGAAGTAACTTAGAGACTAATGTTTTCCAAGACTCATCTATGTAGGATATTGAACTTAACATACTATATGATGAGAATGATTTTGGAGAGAGTGACAATGAACTAAAACTAAAATCTTTTTCAAAAATATATTTTATTGATTTTTTTACAGAGAGGAAGGGAGAAGGATAGAGAGTTAGAAACATCAATGAGACAGAAACATGGATCAGCTGCCTCCTGCACACCCCTCCCTACTGGGGATGTGCCTGTAACCAAGGTGCATGCCCTTGAACGAAATAGAACCAGTTAGGGCTAAAACTAAAATCTTAATGAAGAGGAGAATTGACTAGCAGTTGGTAGAAAATTGTATAAAGAGGAATAACAGGTAGAAATCATGAGATCACAGCCAGGAGGTTATAGGAAGAATGAAAGAGACTGCTTTGGAAGAGACATTGTGAAGCAAAGAGAACACTGGCCATCTCTAATCTCAATAATTTAAGTGGTTTGGTACAGAAATAGCCATCTCTTGAAAGCTAGCATGAGGAGCAGAATCAACAAAGAAGAATCAGCATTATTTAGAGAGAAGTAAGGGGAAAATACAGGAAGTGATTGAAAATGAAGGGACTTTGGTTTGGTGAGTTTCAGAAAATATGGTAAAAGGGTACCAGAAGATAGAGAGGATTATAGGATGAGATTTAAAGATGTGAAAATCAAAAGTGACTTGGATACTATGCTGTGATAAAAAAGAAGGAATTATTACCATTTGCAACAGCATGGATGGAACCAGAGAGCATTATGCTAAGCGAAATAAGTCAGTCAGAGAAAGTTAAATATCATGTGATCTCACTCATTTGTGGAATATAATAAACAACATAAACTGATGAACAAAAACAGATCCAGAGACAGAGAAGCATTGATCAGATCGTCAAACCTCAGAGGGAAGGTAGGGGAGGGTGGGGGTGAGGAGGAGAAATTAACTAAAGGACTTGTATGCATGCATATAAACTTAACCAATGGACACAGACACGGTGGGGTGGTGGTGACGGCATGAGTCGGGGAGTGGGGATAACGGGGGGAGAAGGTCACATATGTAATACCTTCATCAATAAAGAAAAAAAAAGTAACTTGGAAGTTCTGAATTCTTTTTGGTCATTGACATAAAATGCAGAAGTGAGCTGGATGAGTCCAATCCTGATTTTTCCAAAGAAATGGTATGATCTTGTCAGGAGTGTTTAGGGACTCAGGGTGTCCACTTAACTCTTGACAATAGTGCTTTCTGACCCAGCAAAGAATGTTTGAATCTTTCTTGACATCTGATGGACACCTTTAAGTTAACACAGGACTGTTTTTCTCCTTTGACCTCCATCAGTGGTGACTGAGATGAGGGAGGTGCACTATGTGTGGGCTTCCATTTGACTTGCACAGAAGGCATGATATGGTCAGTACAGATGTTAGTTCACACTAAGCACATATAGCCAATCGCTTGAGCCCTGCTAATAGTAGCCTCAATCCTAGCATGCTTCTGAATCTTACACATACAGAGCTAAAAGCCCTTCAGGGGGATCATCAGAATATTTCAGTATTTTGATCTCCACTTGACGTCTACTGCTGGAAGCCTACAGAAAGAGCATTTTTGTTCCACTTATAAGGGCTTCCATTTTTTATATGTTTGAATTTTCTTATCCTGATATGAATGTTCTATTTCATGAAGAGCTTTGTACAATTTAACTGGTCTGATTGTTCATAACTAATGCAATTATTAATTCAATAAATATTTAAAATTTACTCTGCGCCTGGCACTATTTTAGGCATCAGTGACAAGTAATTGAAGTTCCTGGATAGAAGGCACTTGAATTTTATACAAACAATAAACTTGGTAACATACAAATTCATAATGCAAGATCAAGTGATGTAAAATAAGAGGATAGAAGTTGGCTGGGTTATAATTTGCTTGGGATGGTCAGAAAAGTCCTCTCTGAGTTGGAGCTGGTGACATTTTATTTACCCAAGGACTAAAGGAAGAAACCATGTGGATATCTTGGGAAAGAAGAGTTAAAACCAAAGGAGTGATAACAGCAAAGGCCCTGAAGCAAGGTCACGAATAGATTATTCCAGAAACAGCGATATGTTGCAAACACCAGTGTGTAATGAGTGAGGTAGGAGTGATGGGAGGGAGGTGGAGAGGCAAAATGATTGTAACCAAATACAAATTTGATTTTATCAGTAGCTATATTACAAACACTGGTAAAACCTATACCATGAACACTATTTCCTAGTTAACTGCACTACATTGGTAAATCAAAATATTGTAAGATACAAAACAAACAACAAAAAAAGCTATGAATAATATAATTAAAAGACCTTTCTTACACACTAAAAGTCTCAGACTTTCACTGATCTCTGTTAAATTCACCACAATGGAACAATCATGTTGGTCAAAAAAATTTATTTTAGCAAATGGAATGTGAGTTAATCCAATAGTTAAAACTATCACTTAAATATATTTTGTTTTACCAAATAAAAATATGCATCTTCATTGATAATACAGTGAATCTTCTTTCACACATAACATTTTTACCTATCATTGGGAAGATTATGTGAGCCAAGCAGGCACCTGTGGATACAAAATATCTGATCCTACCTGACAGTTATTTTTTTTTCAATTCACATCATATATTTATTCAACAAAAACAATCTGTCAAAAGATATTCCATTAGTGTCAGATAATGATTCCTATCCAGCATACTTTTCATTATAAGGATAGCAACAAGTGAAACTTAAATAGGAAACTCCTATTGAAAATAAATTGTAATTCTCTATCTTATCTATTTCTTTCCTTTGATCCTGGTGTTCTCTCAGAAATTCTAAAGGAGTTGTGACTTTGACAAATCTGATGTCTGCTAGTTTCTACAGGAATGTACTAAGAGCAAATGTAACATTCTACTCTGATATACATGTTTTCATTAAACAATGATTTACTAAGAGTGAGCTGAACTGAAAATTGCATTGGTCATTTTCTTTAAAAATAACAGTACATTTATTAGAAAGACAAAACTGTCATTAATATTTCTAGAAAAATTCATTACAAATTTAAAAACTCTCTCCCTCTCTGTCTTCCTCCATCCCTCTATTTCTCCTTTTGTGTATTTCTCATGAGAGGATGAGAAGATGAGATAATTTTTGAAGTGGATATGAGTAAATTAAAAAACACTCGATTGAGATTTTATTTAACTTATGTTGCAAAAATATCAAGTGATTTTTATTAAAATTAATAAATGTATTTAAAATAACTTGAAGAAATATGCTTTCCTGTTTAAATTTTATTAGTATATAAATTTAAGTAACTTCAAACATTTTTATTTTTAATTATAAATTTATGTATTTTATGTATTCATTAATAATTTTTAAAACTTAATAAACCTATACAATGTGTCAGGAAATGTTAAATTAAATTAGACATGCAGCTTAAATATTACCTCTGGGGAGTGAGTACTTGATTTTTATTTTGCACTCTATTCCCAGTGACTAAACAGTGCTAGGCTGAGAGTCACATTTAAATATATGTAATAACAAAGATATATTTTAAATTATATATGTATATGAATGAGTGTATATATTTGAATAAATGAACAAATGTGTCCCCATCTCCTTTATTTTAGTTTCCTTAGAGAGTCAGACAACTAAATTAATTATTACAGTACTATGTGATGATTGTAATGATGCTGGTATGTACTGAATGCTCAGGGAGTGTAGAGGAAGGAATACAAATCAAACTACCTGGATGTTCAACATTCCAAGTCATAGAGAATTAAAGGTACTTAGTCAAGATTCAGAAGATACACTTCTGAGAGTGATATTAATCATTAGGCACTACAGCAAATTGCTCAGATAAAACACATACACATTTTAAGGTCCCAGAAAAAAGATATAATTGTGAAAAAATATGTAAATCAGATATTAAGAAATATTTAAATCCATATTAAATTTTACTTCTCAATCTTACTGACTGTCAAATTGTAAACTTTTTATATTTAAGAGCCTCTTATTCTGCAAGTCTCCCCAAACATGTATTGTTAAAAGTAAAATCTCTGAAAGTGATATGAAATGAAACACACGTTTATTAAATAGTTTCAAAGTTTTAAAACAAAAAAATGCTTAATATAGGACAAAGGTATATTTAATATATTTGAAGTGCTATTAGTGAGGTCATAAAAACAAATAAATGACAGTCAGGGTCTCAGAAGACCTACAAAAAGCCATATCATCCTGTCTTGTATTGGTTCTGACTTAGGCTGAAAATAATTATAATTTGATCAAAATATTCACATGAAATCTATCATTTTAGTAAGCAATTTCTAAAACCCAAATTGCCATTGGTCATATCAAGTGTAAAATAGAGACCTGAAACTAAAACTTCATCATTTTTATTTTTAATAAGATTACAAAATTATCCCAATGGTAAGACTGAAAATATTTTTTAAGAATATTATACTGGAAAAAAAAACTTCCCCTTAGAAAATAATAAAAAATTCTATGAACTATTAGAGAACTATTATATACAGATTAAATGCTTGAGTTTACTCATATGTTAATGGTTCTACCTAGTAAGTTTTCATATATATATACACACACATATCATTTATATACCCAAATACACTTTATAAATCTCCACTGCTATATCTAACACATGCATATACACTCATATGTGTGCTTACTCTTTGACTCATTCTACTATTAATCATATTTATAAATATGATTGGCTCAAAAATTTTGAATTTCCTGATGTTTCTGACATTTAAATTTATTTGCAATATATATTTATTTTTGCTTTGAAAAATTTTGAATAATATATTAGATCTCTTTGGCTACACTAACAACTATTCTTTCATTAAATAATGATCTCTTATTTAACCACTAGAGGCCTAGAACATGACATTCGTGCATTTGGGGATGGGGTATCCCCTCAGCCTGTCCTACACCCATTAGCAGTTTGGAAGCCCTTGGGGGAACAGGCCTAAGCCACAGCCAGACATCCTTAGCTCTACAGCAGAGGTGGTGAGAGAGGCTCCCCCCACCGCCGCTGTGCTCTCCTGCCATCAGCCTGGCTTGTGGCTGAGCAGTGCTCCCCCTGTGGGAGCACACTAACCATCATAGAGCAGCTGATACATTGAGGCATCTGCACCCTGGTGGTCAGTGCACGTCATAGCGACCATTTGTTCCACTGTTCAGTTGATTTGCATATTACCGTTTTATTATATAGGATTATTTTTTTAGAATATCATCTGTGAAATACTTTTAAATACTTATTTTCTCTGAAATTCTATTGCCAACCAAATCAAAATAATTCAATTTTGAGAGTAAAACAATACAAATTATATGGAAAATGAAACTATAGGTCTAGAAGTCCTTTCACTTAAGCTACTTATCTTGCAATTCTGTAAAAATAAAAATACTGATTTATAGTTATTTGGGAATAAGTCAAATTAAATACTTATTGTCCTCTTTTGTGCTTTAAATATTTTAACAATAGACTTTTATTCTTCAAATTACCTGTTAAGACAGGTGTGTATATTTTTTTCTTTCTTTTTGAGTTGACTAGTACCATATTCAGTTTTATACTTAAAGTAATAAGTAAAGTTGTGTTTGTTAAATGAGTCTGTGAACAAAAGGTCACAGTGTGTGCTGTGTTCCCAGATTAATGGTTATGATGAGTGAAGAGATAATCTTTTTTTTTTTTTTACAAATATAAGACTCAACTTTTCTACCCTTCAAGTGTGTACTATAGCTTCTCAAGTTCATTCTAGACCACACCTTGCACTAAGATATTTGATAAGCAGCCTATTAAAAAAAAACACAACTCTCAGATTTCACTCAGTGAAATGACCCAGTTTTGCAATTAAAGAAGTAACATTTTAATAAAGACATACTATTATGCATTTATGACTTACTTCATTGGAAGCATCAGGGAAATAAAATTAAATACATATATTTAGTAACCTTGTACATTGCATATTATAAGAATCTCTCTTTCCCCCGACTACTTATCTAATATTACATTACTAAAAGATATATTTATGTTATGCTCATTTTAGTAATATCAACAAGTCAAATGTTTATAATCAGTATCAAGTTATTAGCTCTATTAGGAAAAAATGACGGCTCTAAAATATCAAAGCAACTGATATGTAGTATTCTCAATAAGCATCAGGTCTCAGTCACAAACCTCAAAATTTTATGTTTTCTCAAGCTTTGTCTCATCTAAAACAAATGTGTTAGACTTCATTATTGTCAAAATATTTACATCCCCTCTGTACCATGTCCTTCCTTATCAGGAAGATTATACCTCACACTCCTTTGATTTTATGTTTGGCACTGTAACTTACTTTGGCAAATAAAATGTGAGTGCAAGTGATATGGCTATTTTTGAGCAGAAGTTGTAGGTGCCACCATGTGATTCTGCTAATCACTTTATTTTTCTGTGATACAAGCTCATTCTTTTTTTAAAATGTGTTTTTATTGATTTCAGAGAAAGGAACGGAGGAGAGAAAGATAAAACATCACTGAAGAGAGAGAATCATGGATCTGCTGACTCCTGCAGTCCCACAAATTGGGGTTGAACCATGATCTCCTGGTTCATAGATCAAAGCTCAAGCCATTGAGCCATACTGGCCAGGCTGAGACATCAGCTAATTCTTAAATCTGGGTCCAAAATAATGGAGAACTGACACCAGCACACAGAATATTCTTAATCTGAGTGATACTTAAAAAATAAATTTATTCTCATTGTAGGGCCATTAATTATCTCAGCATAGCATAACCTATGCTAATTGGTATGGAATTTGGTGTTTATAAGTATTGTATTATAGTAATAAAAATCTAAAATATATGATGTCAGCTCTGAGGTCTAGCAGAGGCGGTGAAAAAAAATTTTTATCGGCAATGGCAAAATGGTAACCTATATAATGCAACAGAAAAACATTTCATAAAACTGTAAGCTGCAATCATTTGGGAAGCAGCAAATGTTCTAAATTAGCTGTGGCTTCAAGTTATGGTCATGCCTCAATTGGTACTGACCAGTTTGTAAGCACAGTCAACAAGAAAATGTAGACAATCTGGAAATTATAGGCCTTACAACGCTGAAGCGGTTTCTTATCTCCAATTAGTGAAAGAGAAAATTGGGGAAAGCTTTGAGTAAAGAAAGCTAATTATAATGCAGCCTCTTTCTTAGCAAAGAGTAAATCAAAAGTGTGACTTTCAGCCTTCATTGGGATATCTGTACTAATAAGGTAGCAGCCAGTAAATACTTTCCACTGGACAGAATGGCTAAGAGAAAGTATAATTTAAGAGGATATGTCTCCTAGAAGCCCTGTAAGCTCATGGGACCTTCATTTAGAGAATCATATGTGTGGCTATTGGCACATGGTTGGGAATAAAATAAAATACTATAAATAGAAACCTGACTATATTTTGAGAAAGTTGTACTACCAAATGAGCCATCCACCTGCAATAAAAGAGAATGTGAATGTTCGAGATTTAAAATATAAACTTTAGGTTTCCCAAACTTCTAGTGGCAGTAAAATTAGGCTAAGAACACTATTTATTCTATAAGGAAGAATATTTGCGGATTCCCTCTTTGAATGATGCCAAGGAAATACTATGAAAGACCTGCCAGAGGGCATAGCCAAGAGCCATAGAGAGTTATAGGCTAAGCAGTTGCTGGCAGGCATCAGAACTGGGGACAAATCAGGAAACATTCCCCAAAGCCAGTCATGCCCATTAGAATTTCAGATTTGCTATAATCTATAGCCTGACTACTTTGGGATTCACTCCTTCCTCTTTCTGATTCAACATTTCTTGTGGCTCCACCATAGAATATTAGAAATGTGTGAAGGGGTTGGGGGCGGGGGGAATATAAATGGTCTCTTAAATTCCTAGATCTTCAAATTAAGAACCTCATCTGGGCTATCATGAGTCTGACACTATGATTAGAAGGGACTTGGGTGCTTGTAAGAGGGGAAAGTGAGTATGTGTGACCAGACTTTGGTAGATTGAATTACTGCTGAGATATGTGCCATTGCTCCCTGCTGGGCCAGTTCCTGCAGGAGGATTAGACTTCCTGTATCATTGATTTATATAATAGACATACGACTTGCTTTAGTCAATGACCTGTGACTGCAACATGTGCCACATCCTAGCAGACACTTTAAGCCAACTCCTGGTTCTGGCTTTGCTCTTTAACTCCCACGGTGAGATTAGTATGCCTCGGAGAGGGCCTGCTTTTTCATTTTAGAATGATGGAACAGAATGTAAACTGTCAACGATGAACATATAGCATGTGCAATATATAAGCTTTGATATTATGAAGCCACCTAGATGTTGAGACCATTTTTGATCTCATATAACACAGTGTCACTTCACTGACTGAATGATACAACAGAAATGGGCACAGAAACAAGGAGTACAGAAAATAGCATGTCAGAGGCAATGGCACTTTTCCTCAGCCAATGCCTGCTGAGGACTCCTTTTATACCTGTCTGCCTTGGTGCCGGAGAAATTCCAGGGAATTGGCCCACAAGACTTGGTCGGAGGGCTATTTTTTTTCCCTGAGTGAAAGCTGGTTTTTCTCTGAATATAAAAAGAACCATGTAACACAAATGGAAAATGTAGTTTGACCTGTTTTAATTTCATAATAAATCCTTTACATTAGTGTACAATTATAAGAACTAAGTAAATAGCAAACTGAAAAGAATATTCTCTGTAGTTTTTTGTTTGTTATGAATAATTTTCTATTGGCTATTCTATCTGGTGGACCAGTAAGTCACTCATTTATAAATGGGTAATCAACCTCACCAAAACCATACAGCATAGGACTCTAATGCATCATGTCAAGTAGAAATGTAAAGTTAGATAAATGTGCTGGGTAAATTTGTTATATAAAATATGCAAATGTAGATTGTTGGCTGGAGAGGATATGAACTATTCTCCAGATACTTTTAAAATGTTTTTAATATTTATTGTTCAGATACTTTTAAATGTTGAAGACCTTGGTTTTATTAATGACAACACTGCGAGAGACAGTTCCATGGAGGAAAGACCTCAAGATATCAAAATCTACATACTTTCTATTCTCCTTGGGTGACTGGCACAATAATAATATATATGACATGAATTGTTTTGAAAATACCTATATGATTAAGTAAAAAAATCATGGGATAGAAACCAATAATGGTAAATCACCCATATTGTCTGTGTTCTTATAGCAATTATGCAGCAATCTTTGGTGACTAAAGTTTTTCTCACATCTTTTTTTTCCTTAATGTGACACAACAATACAAAGACAGAACAATACTGATAACAGCAAGCTTTCATTTGAAATCAATTAATTGAAATAAAATTGTCCTAATTAGAAAAACCACTGCCTTAAGTTTTATGTTCCTTTCTTAATGTTCAGTATAATTATAACTGAACTAAAGCCAAAATAAGCAATAATATAAAAAAGTATTTGAAAGTAAATCAGTTAATATTTTCAAATAATAAGAATTTTAAATCCTCAAAATGAGAAAATGACTTAGTATTTCGTATCATCCAGCATGCAGGCACACAAACTAAAAGCCTTTCTTGGTTTTGAATCATACAGAGCATATTCTTACCTTGGCATATCAGCCATTAACAAGATAAAAGAGGTGTTGTAAGTCTATGCACTAAAAGTACCCTTGCAAACATTGAGAGACACACAGAAAGAGAATTAGTTACCATTTCGGAGCTCCTGTGAGTCTTCTTTCTTATTACTTGCTGCTGATTTTTTATAAAGCGTATCTTTAATCTTCCAGAATCACATTCATTTAATTTATTTTAAAATCATAATCTAATAGCAGAAAAAAGATTTCCAAAAACCACTAATCACTAATAGTCAAATAAAATAAAAGACTGGAAGAGGTGGTGGGAGCCCTTGATCAAGTTGACTAAACTCTGTAGGACCTGCAGTTTGTCCAAAACCTTTTTGCTGCTTCACATTTTCTAAAAATGGAAAAGGTGGCGCTTTCACAAGTAGCAGGCTCAAATAAACCAACACACCCTGCACAGAGCTTGTGAGACCAGCAAAAGTTTTTGTTTTTTTTCACACACTAGTAAGTTCTACTATTAACTGGTAACCCATCATCCGAATAGGACATTTCTCCATATTAATGTGAGATTCAGCTTCCTAAAAAACTCTTTCCTTCCCTCGGGCTATATTTGTCCCAAAGAAGCATTAGTCACATGTAGCCTTGAGGGGCTTTTCTACCTAACTTATGGAAGTAGTGTATAGATTCTTTCCTTGGGAGGGAAAAAGACAAAAGAAAACTGGGTCACTGATGGTGATTAATAAAATGGTAATCTAAGAATGCACTTCTACTTCTTCCTCTTCATTTAATGTCCTCAGATTTACGCTGATTTTTCTAGAGAGAAGTATGCTGTGCATAAAAATTAATTATGGGCTATATGGTAGTTACTCATAATATGTATTCAGTGACAGCATACTCTATTACAATTTATTTATTATTGTCCCTCATCCTATCTATAAGGTAAAGGCATTAAGTTAATACTATTTATTTTTTTATACTGAGCTTTGCCATAGCATAATTTTGATCTTTTGGCTTTAACTTATATTTTAACAAAATGGGTCTTTACCAAAATGTTACTATTTTTTTTTTAACATAAAATGTTAAAAAAAAAACATATTACTTGATAGGTATTATTCTTCATTGCTTTTGGCATATGCTCTTCCTATTCTAAAATTTGCAGTACATTTCACATTCACTATACTTGAATACTCCTTGTCTCAACATATTTCATCAGTTATTATGGTCGCTGAGTTGCCAATAAATTATTTAACTGAAATAAGTTATCTCTGATGGACAGCATTTCTTAGGACAAACTCCATGAAAATGCAACTCTTCAGAAAATACTGAAACTGCAAAACTGTATTAACCATGCCTCATTTCTAAATAAGCTTTAAAATAAATATGTTTTAAAGATAATTTGTTCTTAAAAATTAATTAATCTAAAAACATTTGGTACATTTTTCATATAGTAAAAGAAACAAAGCACGAATGAGAATTAAGTAAAACAAGCTGTTCATCAAATGCATTTTAGGGCATACCTGAACCTCCTTTTTCTCATCCATTAAAGTAAAAAAGTCAGAACTAATTCTTAGGCATTTACTATGAAATTTCTACGATTTTAAACACTGGTAACATTTAAAAAGTAGTATGTGGATTTTCCACATTTAGTCCGATGTTTTGTTAGCTGTTAAATCTTAATTCTAAATTGATAATTAATTGTTGATTGTGGAAATCCTTTTCACGTCCCGCGTGTCCAGGTTTCCAATGTCAGGGTTCAGCTTCTGGAGGAGGCCGCACACAATGAATAGAGACTTAGAAAAGCATAAATTTGGGAAATGGGGGCCAGGCGGTAGCCAATCTCTAGTGGAAAGACTGCACCTTGCTCTGGCCTGGCCATCCCTTTTATTAAGGCTATGGGATCCACCCATAGCCCCCAGGCAGGAAATTCCAACAACAGAAATACACAAAGAACAAACAGAGGTGTTTCAGTTAACAATGTTTTTAGCTCTGACCTTTCAGAGCAATTAAGGTTGTTTACCAGCCTCCTGGACTTCCTGTCCACATCTTTTCTATTAGTGAGAGAAGATTGGTTTCCTACAGTTGATAAAATGATTTGTTATTGCAATTTTGAAACATAGTTTAAATAAGGAAATTATTAAGAAGCTCTGTCTTTATCACTTATTGTGTGAATAAATTACTTCTTTTTATATTCAGAAAATATATAGAATAGAAAAAATGGATAAGTTAGCCTAAAATGACTTCCATGTACCATTGCTTTGCTCAGTCCCATTTTGCATATGGCTACCGTTATCACTCCTGTATGTGAACTGTGAGAGGACACAATACTACTAGACCCAGATATTAACAAAACCAATCTGTTTGAAATCTAATCTCTTTGAGATCAACAGGATATGGTTAGGTATGGTGTTGGAAATATACTGCTTAAATATAGTATTTATGTAAATGATTATTAAAATGTTACACACTCACCAGATACTACAAATAAATAAGGCTGAATTAAACATTAACCCTAAATTTCAATAAATTTCAAGTCTCCTTATCTATAATGTAGATGCTGATTAGTATAGTAATTTATCAAGTATCAGTCACCAAATCTTAGAGGTCAGTATAACAATAGCTACTTATCCTAGAAATTTATTACTAAATTCTATTTAAAGCACTTTACATTGACTAGTTACTTTAATTCTGATAACAGTTAAGTTAGTTTTTAATTCACTTTATAGGTAAGAAAACTGAGGGAAAGAAGATTGACAAACTGGATAATCAATGACAGACTGATATTAGAAGATTATCTGATTTTATCGCAATGTTTCAGTTTTCAGGCTCTGCGGCCTTTAAACATCAAAATTTTGACCAGCATCAATATTTTGTGGGAGAAGGGAAGCTGGTAGGGCAGATAGATCACAGAGTGCTCAGCTTATGATGTTGGGTGCTGACAAAATGCTTGATAATTTTTGTAAACAAACAAAAGACAAACAGATCTAATTAGTTTTTCTGAAGTAGGTAAGCAGAGAGAGCAATGAACTGGAATAGGGCAGCACATAAAAATGATGACAATGGAATATAATTCAGCAATAAGATAAATGAAATCTTGCCATTTGCAATAACATGGATAGACCTAGAGATTATTATAGTAAGTGAAATAAGTCAGACAGAAAGATGCATACCATATGATCTCATTTATATGTGGAATTGGAATTAAATAAATCAATTAATAAAAAAATACAACAGAAATAGACCCATAGATATATAGAACAAGCTGATGGTTGGCAAAGAAAAAGGGTAGAGTGATAGGAATAAAAACAAACAAAAAAAAGAAGATAGTGTCAAAGATATATTCCACTGACATAAAGTGATTCTTCAGAATCTCAAAGCTTTTTAACCAGGGTTCACAGAACACAAAGAATCTGGTATAAAATTCAGGCAATCAGTATATATATTCCCAATCCGAACTCATTGATTATTAAATACATATATTTAATATATATTCCCAATCCAAACTCATATATTATTAAATATATGTATATTTAATAACTTGTAACTGAAGTTTAGCATTTTCTTAATTTATGAAATTAGTAATAAACTAGTATTATTAGCAATACTTATGACCTTGTCATCAAAAGCAATAAAATATTTTCATATCACATTATATTTCTTTCATAAATTTTGGAGTGACATTTATACTGTTAATTACTTTCAAATTGTAATATTATTAGATTTTCTATTAGATCTTATTCTAAAATATTTTAATTGACAAGGACATATATTACTCAGTCATAAGTATGTTCTTTTCAATATCTTATACTTTTAAAAATATAATTGCTTTCCCTTATAATACTTGAACAATGTGGGAGTTAGAGGAACCTACTCCATGTAGTCAACAATCTGTATACAACCATTGATTGATTCTTCAAAAACCTAACTACTAAGAGTCTACTGTTGACCAGAAGCATATGAATAACATAAACAGTCGGTTAACACATATTATGTATGTTTTTAGTACTGTACTCATACAATAAAGTAATCTAGAGAAAATAAAATGTTAAAAAATCATGAGTAAGAAAAAATATATTTACAGATTTTAAAAATCAGCATTAAGTGAACTCAGAGTTCAAAACTGTGTTAACCAAATGTCAACTGTATTTTATTTTCTACATTTTAAGACGAAAGACTGGAACCAGACTGCCTGGGTTCAAATCATTACTCTGTCACTAACCAATTGTGTTACCTTAGTTTTATTATGTATAAAATATGGTTGGTAATACTACCTACCTCATATTTCTGTGATAATAAATGAGCTAATATAAAACAAATGCCTGTCAAAATTAAAACCTCAATAAAATACTGTCTCATCACCATCATCATCATTTATATTTTAGTTATATTAAAGAAAAATATACATATATTTTTAAAAGATACAAGGCAGTCTTTAAGAATTAAAAAAAAAATAAAGTAAATCACATGAGTCCCAGTAAACTCATTAGGGGCTTCATTTGAGAAGAGGGCTCTCCCAGACAACGTGTCTCAGTGGTTGAATGTCGACCTATGAACCAGAAGGTCACAATTCGATTATCAGTCAGGGCAGATGCCCAGGTTGTGGGCTCAATCTCCAGTGTGGGGCATACAGGAGATAGCCAGTCAATGATTCTCTCTCATCATTGACGTTTCTACCTTTTTCTTCCTCTCTATTCCTCTCTGAAATCAATAAAACTATATTTTTAAAAAGAAGAAGAAGAAGAAGGCTCATGCCTAAAGCTCAGAGCAGCAGAGCAGCTGTGAACATGGCACAGATTCACACTGCTTAGATTACAAACTTGACTTCCCATGCTACTCCCTGGGCAATCTTCAACAAATGACTATAACTCTCACCTGTTCCTAACCTGGAAAGTGAGGGACTCCTTGTCAGGTTATAATAAATATTAAGTGAATCTTTCAGTGATTGTCCTCAAATACTCAACATATATAAATGCATTAGAAATGCTTAGTAAGTAATATCAACAAGCCTAAGACTTCTATTTTAATGATATCTGAAGATTAGTTACCAATCGATTGACATTAAACTAAGTGTGCATTGACACTATACTATAATATTTTTGTTAATGCATCAATATTTAAGAGAACTTGAGTCCTTCTTCCAAAGAAACAGTTCACTATGGTATGGTTGCTAAAGTTTGCTATTTTTCATTGTAGCAAGGCTATTAATCTACATGCTCTTTTGGCATTAATCACTACATAATCAAGCATGCCAAGTATGACAGACAGACCACCATTGGCTAAAGCAGAACATAAGTACTATTCGCTTCTTAAAAAGAAAACATTTCTCTGATGAGAAGAAATCATGTCATTTCTTGAGTGGAAGTTCACAAGGGGTAGTTGCAACATGCAATGAGTAAAATATAAAAAAAAATGAGGGGAAATAAGTAGAAAGAAGTCTGCAGAAATGGCGTAAATGAAAAATATATCCATGTTTCTATAGCTAAATATGATCCATTCTTACAATGAACTATAGTTCTTTTTAAAATGAAGAGCTTATTCTCTGATTATATTCTGTCATAAATCATGTGGACAGATGTGTCCTTTAGTCACACATCATGGTTGATTAACATCATTCAAGGTTTATGCAACACAAGCTAAGAATTTTATCTTATAATTCATTATTTTATTTTTTGTATTATGACAGATAAACATCAGCACCATAAAATTATTTATGTCAAGTATTTTTATTTTAAATGTGATTTTAAAATGATGAATAAATATGTTAATTCTCTTCAAGAGAGTAGTGCATTTTAATTTTTAAATGTTTCCAAATAAATTGTTTTAAAGTTTTTAATTATGTATTACCTTTTCTATTTTTTTAAATGGTAATTAATACAATGGTAAATGTTTACATAAATAAAAAAATATCTGAAAAACTAGTATTTACCAGTGTGATGATGGTTAAACTTAACTCATATTTTTGGCACCATGAGTAATGATTTCTTTTATTGCAGGTGTATGAAGACTTTTCAAATATTGTTGAGCCACAGCAGTCTGATTAGGTGGGTGGGATAAATCCATAGGGCTATTGTTTACAAACGCAAACTCGATAGGATGATGGTAATCTACTGAGATTTCCAATCAACCCTTGTTCATTAGTGCTCGTCAGAACTACTACACAGAGTAGATTAACATGAGATTACGTGATATTTCTATTAGATAGAATTCAGACTTGACATTGGTCATGGGTATAAAGTTAATGCTGAATTGGCTTTGGAATTCAAACCCTTCTAGTTATATACCAGCTCTAATGAATGAACAAAACAAGACTGTTATGGAGCAAAAAAGAAAAGAACATATGGTGGAAGCAAAGCAAATGTTGTTTTTGGCTGATAGCTAAATAGCAAGAAGATGATTATTTATATATTTATAATCACATTTTACCAAATTAGAATTATGGGGAAGAAAACATGTAATTTTTCCTCTTTAGCAAAAAATTTCAAAAATTATACCTGACTTCCTTTTTTTTTAGAGACTGAAATTTATCCTACAGTGTGTAGTCTTAAAATAATTCTTTTTTTCTTATGGAAAATAAAGTACATAGCAAAATATGTCTATGAAATAGACTACAATACCAGTAAAAATGGTAAGATGATTCACAATATTCCTGACTACATTATAATTCTCAGTCACAAAAATTATGATCTTTTAATATATAATTATCCTATATAATAAAAAGCTAATATGCAAATTGACCAAACAGCAGAAGGAACAGTCACTATGACATGTACTGTCCACCAGGATCAGATGCTTAATGCAAGAGCTGTCCTCTGGTGGTCAGTGTTCTCCCACAGGGGGAGCACTGCTCAGCCAGAAGCTGGGCTCGTGGCTGACTAGCTCAACAATAGTGGTGGGAGCCTTTCCTGCCTCTATGGTAGCACTAGGGATGTCAGACCCATAAGGAGAGGGCCTAGGCCATTGGTTGGACATCCCCTGAGGGCTCTCAGACTGCAAGAGAGTCCGGTCTGGGCTGAGGGACTCCCCTCTTCAAGTGCACGAATTTTGTGCACTGGGACTCTAGATTTTTATAAAACATACTAGAGACCCGGTGCATAAAAATTTATGCACTGGAGTGGAGAGGAGGTCCCTTATCTTGGTCTACCCCCTCTCACAGTCTAGGAGCCCTCAGGGGCAGGAGGTGACTTGGTGATGAGGGTAAGGCGATGCCTCCATCACACCTCTGCTGCTGCCAGTTCTGGCAGTGCAAGCCTCAGCTGACTTTGCTCACCCGAGCCTGGGGCAGCTCTGGGTGGCTGCACAGTCACCATCCAAGGCTTGCCTGTGCCTCAGGTGTTGGCTGGGCAGCCACCATCTGAGGCTTGCCTGCACCTCAGCTGGCTCTGAGGGAATGAGGGATTCCAGAGGCAGGCCCTTGGATGGCTGGACCTGCCTGGGGGCAGACTCAGCTGTGCCGCATGACTGCCACCCCAGCAGGGCTGAGGGGACTGGGTACCACCATCTTGCGGCTGTGGATGCTAACATCTTTGAGGGTGTGACAATCAATTAGTATAGTCCCTCCTTATTAGCTGTAGGCACTGCCATCATTGTGAGGGTGTAACAGTCAATTAGCATATTCTGTCTTTATTAGATAGGATAAGATGTACTTAGTATTTCAGATAACACTAAAATTAAGTAGAAGTAATCAATGGATTATTTCAAAGACCTTATATTTAATTGAAAAGAATAAAAAACATTCATGGCATATTATTGAGTATGCAAAGGAGTGGCATAGCTAATATTCTAATACAATAAATGCTTTACATGCAATAATTCATATTTGTCTTTATTTTTATCATAGGCCTACAAACCTATAACAAAGGAATTTATACATATAAATTTTGGAGCAGGCACAGTTCTGGACTTTGCAGTCATGGCAATGACAAGCAAATTCTTGCCCTTATGAAACTTATATTCTAGGGAAAATAGACAGACAATGAAAAAGTGAAGCAATAGATTAAAATATTATATGAAAACAGTACAAACTACCAAAGTGAAACAAAGGAAAAAAAGAATGGTGAGAGATGCTATTCTAGATTAGAAGGTCTGGGAGAACTTCTCTAATGAGGTCAAATTTGCATGGAGATCTGGTTAAGGGAGAAAGTCTGAGGCAGCAAAGACTCAAAAAGTACACAGATGGGAAGCATTTCTGGAAGACAGTCTTTGTGGCTGTAGGGGCCTGAGTGAGGGGTAGAGAAGGACATAATCACTGAGCTATGAGCATTGTAAAGTCCCGAAGACTTGACAGGCCAAAAGGAGTAACTGGAAGGTTTTGAGCAATGGACCTAGATGGCCTCACATTACTTTAAAAGACCCCTATGGCAAGTTGGCAGAGTAGGGACTGTTGGAGCTGCCTGTACAACCATGGAAATCATTTAGACAGCTTTCAACGTTGTCCACAGGAAAGGTGTTGGCTGCCTATGCAAGAGTATTCATAGTGGTAAGAGTTAGATAAAGGTTTCTGGCCTAATTCTAAATAGGCAATCTATAATTCAAGAAAAAATATTAGAAACTAAATTTAAGTATTTACAAACTGTAAACAAAAAATACTTTCTTGAATCATTTGTTTGTTACCTAATTAGCTTGGGATTTATATGTAAAAACCATGGTCACTCTATTAGTGGGAAAATATACAGTATTCATTTTTATTTTATAAATATTCCTCATGAAAAAATGAGATTTATTAATATAAATGTTTTATGTATATTTATTTGGTACTTTAATTTTATTTTTTAACAATTCCTATGACATAAACATATTATTTTTGTGTTAAAATAGTTTTAGCGACTGTTATAGGCACAATATTACAGACCCCTTTCAAAATGTAGGCAGTCTGAAATTGCAAAATCTGCTGATAAGGTGATTTTTCCCCTCAATATACTAACATTATTTCCATGGAGGTTAACATTTTTATATGAGAATTCCAAAAGCTTTTCAAAATAAAATTTATAACTTAATTATAGGCATTTTCAATGGCAGTTAGGAAGCAGGTGTTCAGTTTTAACTGAAATAATCAAGGGAAGCGTCACTTAACTATAGTTGAGATGAGGAGAAGGACAGAAGAGAGAAAAAAGAAGGGAAGGAGAAAGAAAATCTGGCAGGCAAAGAAAGTAGGGAAAGACAGAGCCCTTGATGTGTGCCAAAAATTATACCAGGATCATTCACATATAGTTAACATAGTATCGAAAAGCATGCAGAGCCTGCTGGCTGTTGTGGATTATGGCTGAGCATTGACCTATGAGCTAGGAGGTCACGGTTGGATTTCTGGTCAGGGCACATGCCTGGGTTTGGGGCTCGATTCCCAGTAGGAGTTGTGCAGGAGGCAGCCAATCAATGATTCTCACTCATTTTAACATTTCTATCTCTTTCTCCCTCTATTCCTCTCTGAAATAAACAGATATTTTTTTAAAAGCATGCAGCATTCCTAACAGAGAAAGCATGAGTATGTAAAAATATTCTTGATTCCTATAAGATCTGGTAGAATAATTCCATATGAGAGATCTTTTAAAAGCTAATAAGTTCACTATTTTTATATTATATTATTATAGCTGAAATTTTAAAGATATGAGTTTTTTTTTTCAAAACAACATTGTTTTTAGTTAGGCACAAATTCATAACTTTCACCACTGCTAGTTAGTGAAAAGATTTCAGGACTAAAAGGATGCATATGTAACAAACTTCAATATAGAAAACCAGCTATCCTATATAATAAAAGTCTAAAATGCAAATCGACCGAACAGTGGAACAACTAGTTGCTATGATATGCACTGACCACCAGGCAGCAGATGCTCAGCTCAGGAGCTTCCTCTAGGCTACAGGCCCCAGGCGAGTTAAGGGGCCCCTCTGATTGCCCCAACAGTCGCCCTGCAGAGTGAGGCAACCAGCAGCAAGGGACAGGGCCAGCAAATGGGTGGTGCCAGCCAGCCAAGGCAGGTCCCAGAAGGGCCCCTGGATCACCACATAGGTTTCCCCATAGAGAGAGGCAACTGGTGGCAGTTGCAGTTGTGGTAGCTGGGTACGGGGCCAGTGAGCAGGCAGCACCAGGCCAGCCACAGCAGGTGCCAGCAGGGTCCCCCCATTTCCCGCCAAAATCACCTTGCTGGTTACCCCACTGATTGGCCCTGATCACCGACCAGACTGAGGGACCCTGCCCATGCACAAATTTTGTACACCAGGCTTCTAGTGGTACATAGTCTTTTTGATGAGTGGACAACCCTTAAGTTTGCTTTTCTTTTTGCAAAGTCTTTAGCCTGTTATGATAAAATTCAAAATAGGATTAATGGCAACAACAGCATTTTCATGCATTGACAACAAAATAAATAGACTACAAGATAATTTATAGCATTTTCTAGTCTTTTGTGATGATGGTTGACAGATTACAATTTTTAGTTTTACGAATTAAATATTTGCTTTATAAGTGGAATCACTTATTTTTAAATGGTTTGTTTTTATTAGATTGCAAATAATTCCCTTTGTGCAAATAAGACTTTTTTGTAAATTACAAAAAAATTAATAAAGCCAGTATAATATTTAAGATATCACTCAGAGAATCACAAATGAGCCAAGAAAATAAGAATTTATGATAATAGAGCCTATTTATTTTTATGGAAGTCTATGTGGGAAAATATTTCAGTGTTCTCATCTTTTCACTTCAAAATCTCATTTGTACTATTACAAGAGAGATAGAGTTGGGTAACTGTAAATAAACATTAATTTACCCTTTCAGATCATGTCCTAAAGAAGTTTCTAACATATAATAAATCTTTCATTCCTGGAAGGGAGAGAGAAAGGAGGTATCAAAGAGGGTAAAAGGAAGAGAGAGGAAAGATATTGTAATTTTCAGGATAAGAACGTTTTATACGTGAAAAGTTTCTATCTTCATAAAAAATAAAACATTACTTGCTATACATAAAATATTTCAAGGTTTATTTTTGTGTGAGAAAGTACTTCATCCATACTGTATCAATTGATTACAGCTGCTCTATTTCAATAGCCTATGTCAAGTTTATGGAGAAAAAATAATATTCCTTCTTATACTGATTTTTATTCATTTTGACCATTTACTTCTTTCCTTTATTCATTGAACAAATAGTTACAAAGTATGTAGGCACTCTATTATACACAGGATACAGGTGTATATAACATGTGGTCCACCCTTGAAGGGACTCAAAACCCCATAGTATGATAAAATATAAATTCATTAGATAAAGGAATACAAAAATGTAACTACAGTAAAGATACAGAGAGAGGATGAGGTGAATAATTCCTACTCAGGTTCACAGAAAATTTTCTGGAAGAAGGCATTTTTAAATTTTTAATTTAATTTATTGGGGTGACATCCTATTTAATAAAAGAGTAATATGCAAATTAACCATCACTGCTCTACACCCACAAGTCACGCTCACCAGCCAATCAGTCCCCTTATTAGATATTATTTAGTGTGTGGTCATCAACAGACTCTGAATACCAAGTTTTTAAGATTCCAGCAGATATAATTCACCAATCAATAATGAAGTATAGCCCTGGTATTGGCTCAGTGGATAGAGTGTCTGCCTGCAGAATGAAGGGTCCTGGGTTCAATTCTGATCAAGGTATCATAAGTTGGTTGTAGGCTCCTCCCCAGCCTAGGCCCTGGTCAGACATTTGATGTATTTTTCTCACATCAATATTTCTCTTTCTCTCTCTCTTCCACTCTCTCTAAAAATCAATGGAAAAATATTCTTGGGTGAGGATTTTAAAAAATAATAATCCTATCTAATAAAAGAGTAATATGCAGCTTAACCATCACTCTGCTATACCCACAAGCCATGCCCACTAGTCAATAAGAGGCAAGTATGCAAATTAACCCAACTAAGATGCTGGCTGGCCATGGAGTGAGCAGGAGGTTTGGGTTTTCCCAGCAATGGTCAAACCCAAGTTTTCCGCCTGCTCTGGTTGGCCCTGGCCTTCACTCAAGGCTAAAAAGTTTCAATTATAGAAGATAAATAAATCCTAACAAAAATGGCTGCAGCCACAGAGTGAACAGGAGGCTTGGGTTTCCCCAATGATGGAGGAAGCCAAACTTCCTGGCCAGCCTTAGCCTCTGCTCAAGGCTACAATGTTTCAATTCTAGAAGATAATAAATCTCAGATCTCAGGGCCTTTTCTTGGGTCACCAGGGGGTGTGGCCAGCCTGCAAACCCACCACAGGCCTCTTGCCCAGGCCACCCCATGACCCAAGGGAACCCCACCCTGATACAGGACACCCTTCAGGACACATGAGCCAGCCCCCACCCATGCACCAGGCCTCTATTTTACCTAATAAAAGAATAATATGCAAATTAACTATCATTCCAAGACACAACATGGTTGTCACTATGTGGTCAGTGATCCTGCCCCCATGTGGACACAAGATTACCACCACAAGATGGGCAGCAGGGGAGGGCAGTTGGAAGGGAACAGGCCTGCAAGTGAGGGCAGTGTGGGCAATCAGGTCAGCAAGGGATGGGAGTTAGGGGTAACTAGGCTGGCAGAGGAGGGAATTTGGGGGCAACCAGGCCTGTATGGAAGGGCAGTTGTTGGGGACCCAGTCCTTCAGGGAAGAGCAGTTGTGGGGGACCAGGCCTGCAGGGGAGGGCAGTTGGGAGGAACCAGGCCTACAGGGGAGGGCAGTTAGAGGTGACTAGGCCTGGAGGGAAGGGCAGTTAGGGGTGACCAGGCTGGCAGGGGAGGGCAGTTAGGCATCAATCAGGCTGCCAGGGGAGTGGTTAGGGGGTAATCAGGCTGGCAAGCAGAAGTGGTTAACGGTAATCAGGAAGGTAGGCAGGCGAGCAGTTGGGAGCCAGCAGTCCTAGATTGTTTAGGCCGGTAGGATCGGGCCTAAATAGGCAGTTGGACATCCCTTGAGGAGTCCTAGATTGGAGAGGGTGCAGGTTGGGCTGAGGGTCAACCCCCCTCCATTCATGAATTTTGTGCATGGGACCTCTAGTTAGTTAATAAAATTATATAGATTTCAAGTGTATAATTCTGTGTTCCATCATATCTATATTACATTGTGTGCCCACCACCCAAAGTCAAATCACCTTCCATCACTATGTATTTGACCCCACTTATCTTTTACTACCCCAGCCCCTCTTTCTTCTGGCATACTATTGTCTGTGTTTATGAGTTTTTATTTGTTTTTCTTCTTGGTGTATTTTGTTGCCTTCAGTTTTATATCTCACATATGAGTAAAATCATATGGTTCTTGACTCTTTCTGTTTAACTTATTTTGCTTAGCATGACATTCTCAAGATATATCCATGCTGTTAGAAATCACAGTATTTCATTTTTTCTTATGGCTAGGGAAGACATTTTTACCCAGGAATTTTGATCAGATTATACCAGACTTGTAAGATGCAGTGAAGCTGGGTTGAATAACAATGACATTTCAGGCAGATGTAATAGTATTCATAAAGTCATTGAGGCAGCAACCCTTTGAATTCTCAAAGAATTATATGCAGTTTTGTGTTTCAAAACATATATTTTAATGAAACAAGTAGACAAAATATACAATTTGAGAGGCTGTCATAAGTAAAGATTTGAGGCAGATTTTAATTGATAGGTATAGAAACATCAACATAGCATAATTTTAAGTGGGACTGAAATCAGATCAGCTGATATAGTAATAGTCAAGTGAATAATAATGAGAATCTGAAATAAGTGGGGGTTATGGTTTTGTTTACCAAAGCTCTCTAACATATAATGTCATCCTTTATTTCTCTGAATAACAATAATTAAAATAAAAAGTATATTACATGTTTTCATGAAAAGGAAGAGAGAATACAGAGTATAATTCCTAAATATTATACGTTTGAACTTCTTTTTGGGCTTTCACCTGGGGCCTTTGTGGTCTTCAAGTGAATTTCTGTCCTGTCCCACAATAATTTCATGCTATCATTTCTTTGCCAAATTTAGGGCTTGTACTTGTTGGTTTAAATGCTAGGCCCTAATACATGATTTATTCAATTACAGGGAGTTGGGGCCAATCATAATGATTAGTATCAGATATGCCACATTCTTACCTAATGGCCAAGGATAAAGATATGATACATAAAACACAGATTCTCATAGAAGTAACTCAAATAAAAGAAATGCAAGGCCAGTAATATTCAACTTATTTTACAATATCACCGGTTCAAGTAAAGAGGGAATAAATATTGTATGCCCTGAGTATATATGATCCATTGCTCTATTTTATGGTTAGTCTATTAAAAATACATTTTATTGAGAATTTAAAATAAGTTTAAAATATTTTATAGTATTCATATGATATAGATCATATTCTTTAATATTTAGAGCATAATTTACAGTGATGATAATCTCTTAATTTTCTCACAAATAAAGAATATGATGAGATAACTGACTTTCTTAAATATACCTGAACAATGAGGAAATGTAATATCAACAGTTTGAAACAAACAACAATTAATGTAATGATGATGAGCTATAACCAAATATTATATACATTAAGAAATAAGATATAATTTTTAAATGTTTATAAAGAAGATAATTTGTTTAGGCAAACACTATAAGTAACAAACTTTAATGGAATGATAGTTTGTAAAGTGAAATATGTATCCTTTTATATGTTTTAACATTGAAAGAATGTCACGTAATTTATTTTTTTCTTTACCACCTACAATAGTCACCATCCAGTCAATGTACCACTAATTTTCTAGCACTTATTATTTTTTAACTATGGTACATGGAGCATGTAGGAGCAATTCAATTTATTTTTTGCATACTTAAATGACTGGGACTTTTAAGGTTTTGCAAGTACAATGTTTCATCCAATTATTCCATAAGCTAATGACAGACATGATTTTCTTTTTGGA